>OU745251.1:23856500-25142000 GCA_916618015.1 Xestia c-nigrum
AGTTGCAAGATTTTTATAAGTTTTTTTTTAAATACCACTTTTTATCGCATGATTTTTACTTAAAATATCTCTACGACCCCCGTACTATTCAATCCATCCATTCGCACAATGTTTTGAGTGCGTTACATTGAGTTATACCACAAAACATGATTTATAACCTCAAAAAAAAAAGTTGTTTCCCAGCAATATTTTTTGCGTAAAGTTACTTAGTTTGATGTACAGAATGCTTGGTTAACGGCTTTGTGATGAGGTGAAATACACCCTGTATACAATAAAATCCATTGAAGTGGAAACCTTTAAAAGTTGCTATAAATACTTCAAATCTAATACAGGTAAATGTAATTTCTCAATTTTCTTGAAATTTGATTTTTGAAGTGAATACGCCCAAAATAGCGGAATTCAAGAAAATCGGCTTTCCTCGGTATAAGTAGTTGGTAATACAGGGTGGAAACGGTAAACGGGGCAGTAAGGGGAGCTGCAGCTACACAAAAATGGTCTTCGGTAACAATTCGTAATTTTTTCACAAAATGTTTATCCCCATTTAATTTAATTAAAAAATTAAGTACAGTTAGCAAGAAAATTGCCATTTTACATAAAACAAGTTTTTTGATGCCAATCGATCATCTTTCCGACACTAATCTAACACGACACTGATCTTTCTTTATTTTCCGAAGTGAAGAAGTAGAAGAAGTTCTTAGAAGTTCTTCCAAACCAACCCAGAGTATTCAAAAAGTCAGAAAACGCAAAAAAATAACTTTCAGCGGGGCAGTGTAGGGAAAATAGTTAGCCAGAAAATTGCTATTTTACCCAAAACATTTTTTTGATGCCAATCATTATTTTTTATTTTACATAAGGCATACAGCCGGAAAAGTTACAAAAACATTACAAACGAGTACAAATCCTGCTATCTACAAATAAAAATGCTTTGTCCTGAAAGACTATCTGATGGATCAACGCACAGCCTAAACCGCAGATTGTAGAAACCTGAAACTTGGAGGGTGTATTTTTTTTATAACGTAGGCATACGATAAGAAAGAATTTTGAAATTATACCCCTAAGGGGGTGAAAAGGGGGGGTAAAGATTGTATGGGAAAATGTGATTCCTTGGTCCTATCTACTTCAAACTTTGCAATCAACAATATTAACAGAATTGATGGACGCGTTTCATATTGCATTGAAATTCATCCCCGTTAACGGGGTTAAAAAGGGGTAGAAAGTTATTTGGGCGGTGATTTGTTTCGAATTTGATATTAATACTCCTTCGAGATTGTGATATAAACTACAAGTTATTTTGATACATGTTTCAGAACCCAATCCGATTTTATTCCAAAAAGGTTAAATTCACATAAAAAATTGGTGCAAAATTGCTAAAAAACACTGTTTTAGCCTTTCACGGTTTAACAAATAAAAACACAAAAAAAACAAATAACAAATAATTACGGAAGATATCCCGCAAGTGACAATATAAGTTTAAATTGCTAATACTCTTTAAAATTGGAATGTCTCGAAAGTCACCGTAAAATATTAATACCGCATTTGATGGTTTCTAAGCTTTGAAGAGGTTGTGCACTTTAAGACACGGCGTCATAGCGTAGCGACAAATTGAAAAATTGAAATTTTAAATGGTAAGCAGTTGTGTGTGTGACTCTACACTCGAAATTGTAGACGATTATGTATACGATATAGGACAAACGGTCCAGTTAGGTAGGTCTAACTTCGAGAAAGAGGTCAATCGTCGAATCCGACGCGGCTGGGCAGCGTTCGGGAAGCTGCGCGGTATCTTCTCGTCCAACTTACCGCAGTGTCTCAAGACGAAAGTCTATGACCAGTGTGTGTTGCCAGTGATTACATACGGGACCGAAACGTGGTCGCTCACAATGGGCCTTATCAAAAGGCTTAAAGTCACCCAAAGGGCAATGGAGAGGGCTATGCTCGGAGTTTCCTTGCGTGATCGAATCAGAAATGAAGACATCCGCAAGAGAACCAAGGTCACCGACGTAGCCCGAAGAATTGCTAAACTTAAGTGGCAGTGGGCAGGGCACATTGCTCGCAGAACGGATGGCCGATGGGGCCGAAAAGTTCTGGAGTGGCGACCGCGAACCGGAAGACGATGCGTTGGAACACCTCCCACTAGGTGGACCGATGACCTGGTGAAGGTTGCGGGAATCCGGTGGATGCGAGTAGCAAGGGACCGGTTAATGTGGCGACACTTGGGGGAGGCCTATGTCCAGCAGTGGACGTCTTTCGGCTGAGATGATGATGATGAAGCAGTTGTAAGAGGTCCGCAACGGTTTACAGCAGCTATATCGTGTTGCGGCTCATTTAATGCACCTTGATGAGAACTGCAGACCTAGCTGGAGTATGACTGTCATCGAGTGTCTAAATATGAAGATGTAAAGCTGTCAATGTAAAGCTGCCTTTAAAGCTGTTTTTGTACACATGGTAATTTATTCTAATTCAAATAAATACGTTGTTAATCACAAGTATTTGATTTTGAACAAAATTGCCCTTGAGTACGTAAATGGACTTCAATGTATATCTTAGGAGATACACCGTTTTAAGTAATAACGCAGCAAAATAATGATCATGTACCGAGCGCGCATTTTCATTATGCGGAAGGATGTGTGTGATGTGCTCTTTGATAAGCATCTTTTACTTGATCTATTTACGGTTGTTGGATATGTAAACTTATAAGATAGATCATAGAGACTGGTGGTTTCATAATCTGACACTGCTGGCTGTCTTGTCTTCGCTTTTGGTTTTACAAAACGTCATGTGATTTGTACGTATTTAAAATATATCGTGTTTATAGAAATCTAACGCGAGTTTTATTGAAATACTGCCGAAACTCCAATAGGTTATGGGCCCAGGCACTTGATTAGTAAATATTTCAATAAAAAGTCTAGTTAAGAGCAAGATTACTACCGGTGTAAAAGTAACGTAGTAATGGAGGTCACGAACGCAATGAAAATTGAGAAATTTAACGGCAAGGATTTTCGACAATGGAAATTCCAAGTCAAATGCGCGTTAAGAGCAAAGGGATTGAATATAGAAAAAGCAAGACCCTTGGAAACCAGTTCGCAAGTGCAGTGGGATAAAGATGATGGTATGGCCGAAAAGTTCTGGAGTGGCGACCGCGAACCGGAAGACGATGCGTTGGAACACCTCCCACTAGGTGGACCGATGACCTGGTGAAGGTTGCGGGAATCCGGTGGATGCGAGTAGCAAGGGACCGGTTAATGTGGCGACACTTGGGGGAGGCCTATGTCCAGCAGTGGACGTCTTTCGGCTGAGATGATGATGATGAAGCAGTTGTAAGAGGTCCGCAACGGTTTACAGCAGCTATATCGTGTTGCGGCTCATTTAATGCACCTTGATGAGAACTGCAGACCTAGCTGGAGTATGACTGTCATCGAGTGTCTAAATATGAAGATGTAAAGCTGTCAATGTAAAGCTGCCTTTAAAGCTGTTTTTGTACACATGGTAATTTATTCTAATTCAAATAAATACGTTGTTAATCACAAGTATTTGATTTTGAACAAAATTGCCCTTGAGTACGTAAATGGACTTCAATGTATATCTTAGGAGATACACCGTTTTAAGTAATAACGCAGCAAAATAATGATCATGTACCGAGCGCGCATTTTCATTATGCGGAAGGATGTGTGTGATGTGCTCTTTGATAAGCATCTTTTACTTGATCTATTTACGGTTGTTGGATATGTAAACTTATAAGATAGATCATAGAGACTGGTGGTTTCATAATCTGACACTGCTGGCTGTCTTGTCTTCGCTTTTGGTTTTACAAAACGTCATGTGATTTGTACGTATTTAAAATATATCGTGTTTATAGAAATCTAACGCGAGTTTTATTGAAATACTGCCGAAACTCCAATAGGTTATGGGCCCAGGCACTTGATTAGTAAATATTTCAATAAAAAGTCTAGTTAAGAGCAAGATTACTACCGGTGTAAAAGTAACGTAGTAATGGAGGTCACGAACGCAATGAAAATTGAGAAATTTAACGGCAAGGATTTTCGACAATGGAAATTCCAAGTCAAATGCGCGTTAAGAGCAAAGGGATTGAATATAGAAAAAGCAAGACCCTTGGAAACCAGTTCGCAAGTGCAGTGGGATAAAGATGATGGTATGGCCATGTTCATTTTAACTTCATCTATGGATTTGAACCAAATATCTCTAATAGAAAACTGCGAGACTGCTAAAGAAGACATGACCAAATTAGAATCAATTTATGAACAAAAATCGGAGCTAAACAAAATGATGTTGCACGAAAAATTCTATCAATATAAAATGTCATCAACCGATAGTATTGCACAGCATATTTCGAAAGTTGAGAACTTAGCCAAACAATTAAAAGAAACTGGCGAGGAAGTAAGTAATACTGCAATTATGACAAAAATATTAAGTACACTACCTTCAAAGTATCGCTCTCTGCGTCAAGCATGGTTGTCATTAGATCCACGTTCTCAAACAATTCAGAACTTAACAGCAAGATTATATTAGATGAGGAAGCAAGCTTGACAAATGAAGAGGAATCTGAAAGTGCTTTAGTAGTCATGAAACATTCTAAACCACAAAGAAAATTAGAGAAATATAGCATGCACCAAAGTTCAACATCTGACCAATATAATTTGCATCGATTTTTATGTTATAACTGTAACAAGAGAGGGCATTTTGCAAGAGATTGTCGAGCCCCAAAGAAGTCTGAGAGGAAACCTCAAGAGCAAAAGATGCTTGCATTCAGTGCCGAGCAATGTTTACAGTCTGAAGCTGATATAGATGCATGGATTCTTGACAGTGGTGCATCTGCACACATGTCACACAGGCGCGATTATTTTTGTGAGTTAATAGATTATGGTCAGAATAGCGGTGATGCAACTGTGAAATTGGGAAATAAGAAGGAACTAGTGGTACAAGGTCACGGAAATATATTATTTAATAGATGTGTGAATGGCAAGTGGGAGCAAAGTATTCTTGAAGATGTACTTTATGTACCAGATCTACGCAGAAACTTGTTCTCAGAAGGTATGGTAACAAGAAAAGGCTATGTTATAATTAAGAAGTACAATGAGGCTTTAATATTGAAAGATGATAGAGTTGTTATGACTGCGACATTGACGCAGAATAATCTATATGAGGTAAATATTAAAACAACAGTGCAAATAGTTTGTAATTTAGCACAGTCAAGTTTGAAAACCTGGCATGAACGTTTGGGGCATTTAAACTTGAAGGAAGTGCAAAATATGAGCAAGAATGGTGCAATTCCAGTAAAGTTGACAGATGACATCAACTTTGTGTGTGAGGCTTGTCAGTATGGCAAACGGAGCCGCTTGCCATTTCATAAATCTTGTAGAGGAAGAAGTGAACCTGGTGATTTAACCTACAGTGATGTGTGTGGCCCTGTAGAACATACATCTGTATCGGGAGCAAGATATTTTGTCTTATTTAAAGATGGTGCCACCAGCTATAGACATGTGTTTATAATCAAACACAAAAGTGATGTCCTGGATTGCTTTAAGAAATATAATGCAATCGTGAAAAATAAGTTTAGTCATGGCACTCGTATTTTGCATACAGACAACGGACGTGAGTATGTGAACAATGAATTTAAATCTTATTTGGATAGTGAAGGAATAGTTCATGAACGCACAGCACCATACACGCCGGAACAAAACGGACGAGTGGAAAGAGAAATGCGCACGATTATGGAGAGCGCAAGATCTATGTTGTACTCTCGTGATATTTCATTGAATCTCTGGGCTGAAGCAGTAAACTGTGCTGTTTATTTATTAAATCGAAGTTCTTCTACACAGACAAAGGATGTATCCCCATATGAGTTGTGGAATGGAGAAAAGCCGGCCCTTCAACACATAAGAGTATTTGGTTCAGAAGGGTATGTTCATATACCTGATGAAAGAAGAAAGAAACTAGATAAGAAGAGTGTAAAACTAATATTAGTAGGGTATGAAAATGAAAATTACAGAATGTTTGATGTTGAAAGTGGGAAGATAACTGTAAGTAGAAATGTACACTTTAATGAAAACAACATACCCGTACTAAGGAAAAACACCACTTCAATTTCTGTCACCGAAGAAGAAGAACGAAGTTAAGGAATACAAGATATACCAGTTTCATCAGGAGACGACCAAAATGTTTCCGATTCTAGTTTTGAAAGTGTAGAAACACAAGAGGATCCCAATGATGTGACGTACCAGCCGTCACAAAGAATTTCTGAAGATTATGATAGACATATTACATTGAGACCTAGAAGGAACAGGAATGAAGAAGCAAATTTTATTGAATTTGAAATACCCAATACTTATGAAGAAGCAATGAATAGTCCAAATTCTCATCTATGGAAGAAAGCTGTGGCTGAAGAGCTTCAGTCTCATGAAGAAAATCAAACTTGGGTACTGACTGATCGAACTGAGAAAAAGCCTGTTACTTGTAAATGGGTGTTCACCTTAAAGAAGAATAAAGATGGAGAAATAGTACGATACAAAGCACGACTGTGTGCACGAGGATTCACACAAGTCAAGGGCTTGGACTATAATGAGACGTTTTCCCCCACTAGCAGGTACGATTCCATCAGAGTGCTGCTTAGTATTGCTGCGAGAGACGAACTGCTGATCGAGCAATTTGATGTGAAGACGGCCTTCTTGTATGGTGAGCTCTCCGAAGAAATATATATGGAGGTGCCAGAAGGATTGGAAACTCGGTCTTCAAAAGTATGTAAGTTAATTAAATCTATATACGGTCTTAAACAATCTTCGAGATGCTGGAATGAGAAGTTTTGTTCTTTTCTAACTACATATGGTTTTAAATCGTGTCCATCTGATAATTGTGTATTCGTAGGATATTTTAAAGGTGTCAAAGTAATATTAATTCTCTATGTTGATGATGGATTACTATTGGCCAAAAGTAAAGTTGTTTTGTCTGATATACTGAATGATCTTAAACAAAAGTTTGAAATTAAGATTTTAAACTGTAATTCATTTATTGGTATGGAAATAGATAGAGAAAAAGATTGCATAAGGATAAGTCAAAAGCAGTATATTAAGACAATAATAAATAAATTTAATTTGTCAGATGCTAAAAGTAGTAGTACCCCTGCTGATGTAAATGTACATTTGTCTAAGAACACAAGTAAAGTACCAGTTAATTTCCCATATAGACAAGCAGTGGGAGCATTGTTATTCTTGTCATCTGTATCTAGACCTGACATAGCATATGCTGTGAATGTTGTTAGCAGGTATGTCAATGACTCTTGTCCTTCACATGTTACAGCTGTGAAAAGAATCTTACGTTATTTAATTAATTCTAAAGATATGTCTATTGTTTACAAAGGTAATGTTGAATTAGTTGGCTACTCAGATTCTGACTTTGCAGGTGATTTGGACACTAGGAAATCTAATACAGGTTATATATTTTTAATGAATGGAGGTCCTGTCACTTGGTCTAGCCGTAAGCAAAATACTGTGGCGTTGTCCACAACTGAGTCGGAGTACATGGCTGCTAGTGAAGCCACTAAAGAAATTTTATGGCTTAGGCAATTTCTATGTGACATTGGGGAGCCACAAGGCTCAATTACTTTAAATGTTGATAATCAGAGTGCTATAAAATTGATTAACAACCCTGTGTTTCATAGAAGAAGTAAGCACATAGACATAAAATATAATTTTATCAGAGAGAATGTTGCAAAGAAAATTGTTGATATTAAATATGTTGAGAGCTCAAATCAGTTGGCTGATTTCCTGACTAAAGCTTTGCCTGGAATGAAATTTAATTCAATTAGGGATAAGATGATGAGAAATGTTTAATGCATCAATTTATAGTTATGAGATTATATGTACCTTTATGTTTAAATATAAGAATGTTGGTTTTCTGTTTTAGTTAAAGGTAAAAGAAAGTATTATGTAGTGAATTGTTATGTCTATCTTATAAATTTAAGTGGGAGTGTTGGATATGTAAACTTATAAGATAGATCATAGAGACTGGTGGTTTCATAATCTGACACTGTTGGCTGTCTTGTCTTCGCTTTTGGTTTTACAAAACGTCATGTGATTTGTACGTATTTAAAATATATCGTGTTTATAGAAATCTAACGCGAGTTTTATTGAAATACTGCCGAAACTCCAATAACGGTTAAACTGTTTCATTTCAACAAAGTTGCTATTTAAATTGTTTAAATTTGATAGTATTTCAGAATAACACGAAAGTGATAGAAGAATCCCACCCATCGTGCGATGTCTCTGTGTGTGTAAAAGCCGATTCGGATAGCACGAGAATCATTAGCATGCATAGATACCTCCTTGAATTTGACCAGCATGCAAAGCAACAGCTTGTATATTAATGAACTTGGTCAATTCTGTGGCAGACCAACGAGCTGCCGGAAGCAGGAAATACATAATTATAAGGAATGTATACAGGGTGTACACAACCTCATCACAAAGTCTTCAACAAAACATTCTGTACATCAAACTAAGTAACTTTACGCAAAAATATTGCTGGGAAACAACTTTTTTTGCGGTGAAAAATCACATTTTGTGGTATAAGTATAACTCAATGTAACGCACTCAACACATTGTGCTGATAGATGGATTGAATAGTACGGGGAGGTATTTAATTATTATCCTTATAAATATATAATCATATGTACAAGCATATGGTAGGACGCCCTCAGGCTCGGTGGAGCGATGATCTCCGCTGGGAGGCTGGGAGCGACTGGGTGAGAGCTTCCGTTTAAGAAGTGTATGCCCAGCAGTGGACTGCGGTACGCTGATGATTATGTAACTATGTATATCTTACTTTCTTCTCTTTGGGCAGGCTGCCAGGGTTCATGCTATCAGCCGTGAAATAATTGATAAGATGAAGAAGATCACCGCTCACGACGCCTTGGTCATCGAATGCCGATTCGGCACCAAGGTCATAGAATTTTTTTTTTCTCATAACTCTTGTTTAAATCAGTCTACATTCAAAATATGTGTTTGGGAACCTAGATATTATGTAATCCAATCGAAATAAATACACACTACCTTAAGAATATGTATGATTTACAAAATATTTTGGTATTACGTTTGTATGAAAAACTCATGCTCCGCAGGCCTCTTAACTAAACTAAATAAACTTCCAAAAGCACTCTTTGTAATTGAATTACATTGTTTGCGTGTTATGTCTTCGTAAAGACTAGGTGAAAGGGCGACGCACAAACGAATACCAGGAATTCAGTGCCTACGTCATTCTGACCCTGAAATGTAATGTGCTGTTTGCTACAAAAAGAATAATGTAAGGAAAACTTGATAATGTATCCTATGAGGACTTCCAATACAAATAAAAAGTCGTAGCGATCCGCTACGGCGTAGTCGCGTAGCAGATCGCTACAGAACTCGGTATCTAATGCCTGGTCACCCATCCACGGACGGACTACAGCAAGGGTTGGTTAACCTTGTAGATCAACCCTACATACGATGTACATGTATAGATATCTTACTTCGTTCTCCTCAGGCAGGCTACCGAGGTTGGAAAGCCTCGCAAAATCTGCCGGAATGCTCTGGCCAGGATGTCGGTTCGCGAACCACTTCTTAAATTCAGCACGGGGGTCGTCGTGCTCATCTTCAAGTGCCGGTTCGGCACCAACGTCAGCAGTCATCTATACATATAATAAAATCGTTGAGACCAAAAAATCTGTACATTGAAGATTTAAAAAAAAAACCGATCAGGGTGACTTAAAATAAGTAACTGAACATATTAAAACCATTTTTAAAATTCGTGTTTGTTTGTTTGTTTGTTTGACCGCGCATCACGTAAAAGCTGCTGGACGGATTTTGATGAAAACTTCACTAATCTATTTAAATAAACTCAAAATAACACTTAGGCTATAGAAATTATGGAAAATTTTGGAAAAAGGGGGTGAAAAGGGGGGTGGGGGTAAATTTTGTAAGAAAAAAAAAATTGGAAAAAAAAAATTGATTGTTCTAGATTCATTAAACTCAGAGTAAATACTTATTATTAAAAATAAAGAAATACATGTTTCAGTATTTAAAAAAAAAAACATCCAGAGATGTAAAAAAGAGAGTTTTGTGTTTAAAATTAATTAACTCATACACCTATACAATAAAATCCATTGAAGTGGAAACCTTTAAAAGTTGCTATAAATACTTCAAATCTAATACGAGTAAATGTAATTTCTCAATTTTCTTGAAATTTGATTTTTGAAGTGAATACGCCCAAAATAGCGGAATTCAAGAAAATCGGCTTTCTTCGGTATAAGTAGTTGGTAATACAGGGTGGAAACGGTAAACGGGGCAGTAAGGGGAGCTGCAGCTACACAAAAATGGTCTTCGGTAACAATTCGTAATTTTTTCACAAAATGTTTATACCCATTTAATTTAATTAAAAAATAAAATACAGTTAGCAAGAAAATTGCCATTTTACATAAAACAAGTTTTTTGATGCCAATCGATCATCTTTCCGACACTAATCTAACACGACACTGATCTTTCTTTATTTTCCGAAGTGAAGAAGTAGAAGAAGTTCTTAGTAGTTCTTCCAAACCAACCCAGAGTACTCAAAAAGTCAGAAATCGCAAAAAAATAACTTTCAGCGGGGCAGTGTAGGGAAAATAGTTAGCCAGAAAATTGCTATTTTACCCAAAACATTTTTTTGATGCCAATCATTATTTTTTATTTTACATAAGACATACAGCCGGAAAAGTTACAAAAACATTACAAACGAGTACAAATCCTGCTATCTACAAATAAAAATGCTTTGTCCTGAAAGACTATCTGATGGATCAACGCACAGCCTAAACCGCAGATTGTAGAAACCTGAAACTTGGAGGGTGTATTTTTTTATAACGTAGGCATATGATAAGAAAGAATTTTGAAATTATACCCCTAAGGGGGTGAAAAGGGGGGGTAAAGATTGTATGGGAAAATGTGATTCCTTGGTCCTATCTACTTCAAACTTTCCAATCAACAATATTAACAGAATTGATAGACGCGTTTCATATTGCATTGAAATTCATCCCCGTTAACGGGGTTAAAAAGGGGTAGAAAGTTATTTGGGCGGTGATTTGTTTCGAATTTGATATTAATACTCCTTCGAGATTGTGATATAAACTACAAGTTATTTTGATACATGTTTCAGAACCCAATCCGATTTAATTCCAAAAAGGTTGAATTCACATAAAAAATTGGTGCAAAATTGCTAAAAAACACTGTTTTAGCCTTTCACGGTTTAACAAATAAAAACACAAAAAAAACAAATAACAAATAATTACGGAAGATATCCCGCAAGTGACAATATAAGTTTAAATTGCTAATACTCTTTAAAATTGGAATGTCTCGAAAGTCACCGTAAAATATTAATACCGCATTTGATGGTTTCTAAGCTTTGAAGAGGTTGTGCACTTTAAGACACGGCGTCATAGCGTAGCGACAAATTGAAAAATTGAAATTTTAAATGGTAAGCAGTTGTGTGTGTGACTCTACACTCGAAATAGTAGACGAATATGTATACCTAGGACATACGGTCTAGTTAGGTAGGTCTAACTTCGAGAAAGAGGTCAATCGTCGAATCCGACTCGGCTGGGCAGCGTTCGGGAAACTGCGCGGTATCTTCTCGTCCAACTTACCGCAGTGTCTCAAGACGAAAGTCTATGACCAGTGTGTGTTGCCAGTGATTACATACGGGACCGAAACGTGGTCGCTCACAATGGGCCTTATCAAAAGGCTTAAAGTCACCCAAAGGGCAATGGAGAGGGCTATGCTCGGAGTTTCCTTGCGTGATCGAATCAGAAATGAAGACATCCGCAAGAGAACCAAGGTCACCGACGTAGCCCAAAGAATTGCTAAACTTAAGTGGCAGTGGGCAGGGCACATTGCTCGCAGAACGGATGGCCGATGGGGCCGAAAAGTAAATATTGTTTCAAAATGTGTATACTCGTACCTGTGGTTTCAGCTAGATTTTTGTTGTAAATTAGATAAAAAAAGCCATCAGATTTTGATGTATTTTAAACATATTTTAGTACAACATGTTTAGGTAATCAAGTAGTTAATTTGTCGTACAGTCATTTATTTGATATGCAGTAGGTTATTAGTGGAGACATTTTGTTTGCTTAAATTTCTTAATAGAGGTGCAGTAAAAAATTCCCCTTTATTTTTCGTCATATCTCCGAAATTGTTCACCGCTGCACTGGAGGATGTCTTCAAGGTTCTGGACTGGAGATTGACTCGCCATTGACGTTGATGCCTAGCCCAGGCATCAACGTCAATGGCGAGTACATCACTCACCTTCGGTTTGTCGACGATATTGTGGTCATGGCTGAGACCATGGAGGACCTCAGTACAATTCTCGATGTGCTCAGAAGAGCTTCCGAAAGAGTGGGTCTAAAAATGAACATGGACAAGACGAAGGTCATGTTGAATGCCCATGTCACACCCATTCCTATCAAAATCGGAGACTCTACACTCGAAATTGTAGACGAATATGTATACCTAGGACATACGGTCTAGTTAGGTAGGTCTAACTTCGAGAAAGAGGTCAATCGTCGAATCCGACTCGGCTGGGCAGCGTTCGGGAAGCTGCGCGGTATCTTCTCGTCCAACTTACCGCAGTGTCTCAAGACGAAAGTCTATGACCAGTGTGTGTTGCCAGTGATTACATACGGGACCGAAACGTGGTCGCTCACAATGGGCCTTATCAAAAGGCTTAAAGTCACCCAAAGGGCATTGGAGAGGGCTGTGCTCGGAGTTTCCTTGCGTGATCGAATCAGAAATGAAGACATCCGCAAGAGAACCAAGGTCACCGACGTAGCCCGAAGAATTGCTAAACTTAAGTGGCAGTGGGCAGGGCACATTGCTCGCAGAACGGATGGCCGATGGGGCCGAAAAGTTCTGGAGTGGCGACCGCGAACCGGAAGACGATGCGTTGGAAGACCTCCCACTAGGTGGACCGATGACCTGGTGAAGGTTGCGGGAATCCGGTGGATGCGAGTAGCAAGGGACCGGTTAATGTGGCGACACTTGGGGGAGGCCTATGTCCAGCAGTGGACGTCTTTCGGCTGAGATGATGATGATGAAGCAGTTGTAAGAGGTCCGCAACGGTTTACAGCAGCTATATCGTGTTGCGGCTCATTTAATGCACCTTGATGAGAACTGCAGACCTAGCTGGAGTATGACTGTCATCGAGTGTCTAAATATGAAGATGTAAAGCTGTCAATGTAAAGCTGCCTTTAAAGCTGTTTTTGTACACATGGTAATTTATTCTAATTCAAATAAATACGTTGTTAATCACAAGTATTTGATTTTGAACAAAATTGCCCTTGAGTACGTAAATGGACTTCAATGTATATCTTAGGAGATACACCGTTTTAAGTAATTCCGCAGCAAAATAATGATCATGTACCGGGCGCGCATTTTCATTATGCGGAAGGATGTGTGTGATGTGCTCTTTGATAAGCATCTTTTACTTGATCTATTTACGGTTAAACTGTTTCATTTCAACAAAGTTGCTATTTAAATTGTTTAAATTTGATAGTATTTCAGAATAACACGAAAGTGATAGAAGAATCCCACCCATCGTGCGATGTCTCTGTGTGTGCCGATTCGGATACCTCCTTGAATTTGACCAGAATGCAAAGCAACAGCTTGTATATTAATGAACTTGGTCAATTCTGTGGCAGACCAACGAGCTGCCGGAAGCAGGAAATACATTATTATAAGGAATGTATACAGGGTGTACACAACCTCATCACAAAGTCTTCAACAAAACATTCTGTACATCAAACTAAGTAATTTTACGCAAAAATATTGCTGGGAAACAACTTTTTTTGCGGTGAAAAATCACATTTTGTGGTATAAGTATAACTCAATGTAACGCACTCAACACATTGTGCTGATAGATGGATTGAATAGTACGGGAAGGTATTTAATTATTATCCTTAGAAATATATAATCATATGTACAAGCGTATGGTGGGACGCCCTCAGGCTCGTTGGAGCGATGATCTCCGCCGGGAGGCTGGGAGCGACTGGGTGAGAGCTTCCGTTTAAGAAGTGTATGCCCAGCAGTGGACTGCGGTACGCTGATGATTATGTAACTATGTATATCTTACTTTCTTCTCTTTGGGCAGGCTGCCAGGGTTCATGCTATCAGCCGTGAAATAATTGATAAGATGAAGAAGATCACCGCTCACGACGCCTTGGTCATCGAATGCCGATTCGGCACCAAGGTCATAGAATTTTTTTCAAATCAAATCAAATCAAATCAAATCAAATAATTTATTCGCATAATATGGGTAAATAGATGGTAAATAATTGTTACATTTAAAATCTAACAATAAGGATCCTCATATAAACCATTTCTGGTATACGAAATATAAAATAAAAGCTTAAAATAACAAACAAAACCAAATGGGTGATATGACTAAAAATACTAAATTAAATATCTAACTATTATTGCACTAGAATAGGAACTTAGTGAGGTGTTATAATAATTTTCTATTCTTATAACTAAGGTATTCCTGGGTAGTGTAGAAACATTTTGTGACCAGCCAAGAGTACAATTTTTTTCGGAATAAACTAAGGGGTAGGTCTTTTAGTTCATTAGGTAATTTGTTACATAATTTAATAGACATGGGGTAACAGTTTCTTCTATACAGATCAGTTTTTATGTTTGGCAAAGGGAAGCTATTGGGATACCGGGTATTAAAATTACAATATTCACCAAACGATTTGTATAGGTACTGATGTGTTTTGACGAAAATACAAGACTCAAATATATACATGGACGGTGCTGTTAATAAATTTAGCTTTTGGAATAATGGTTTGCATGACGTTAGTGAATCCACATTACAAAGTGCGCGAATGCACTGTTTTTGCGCCAAGAATACTCTATTAAATTCTACTGAGCCGCCCCATAATATAATACCATATCGTAGGTTGGAGGCTACATATCCATGATAAGCTTGTAAAGCTGTTTTTTGGCTGGATATACGTGTCAGACGCCAAAGAGCGTAAACATACCTGTTTATTTTTTTACAGATTTTGTCTGTGTGTAATTTCCATGAGATCTGACTATCTAATGACATCCCTAGGAAAACTATACTATCGGATTGTGCTATGCTATTGTTTTTGTATAATATTGTTAGTTTGTGATTATTTTGTTTTCTATTGTAAAATTGAATTATTCTGGTCTTGTCTATATTAACTTTTAAATTATTGGACTCAAGCCATTTTATAATGCTTTGAACAGCTTCGTTAACTTCTTTATTGTAGTCATCAAATGTAGTATTAGGGTTTTGTGAAATTACTAACGATATATCATCTGCAAAAAGGGTACAGTGATGATTAGTCACGTTAGGTAAATCGTTGATGTAGAGTAGAAATAGAAGTGGGCCTAATATGCTACCTTGTGGGACACCGACTCTGTTATACGCGAGATGAGATTTATACGCGAATTCTATATTCTCGTCATTAATTTTGTTTATTTCTACATATTGTTGTCTATTTGAAAGGTAACTTTGTAACCATTTATGTGCTATACCTCGAATACCATATGCGTAGGCTTTTTGGAGCAAAATTTCATGATCAACAAAATCGAAAGCTTTGCTCATATCGAAGAACACTGCACAGGTGTTAATACCTTTATCAACATTTTCCGAAACTTTTTTTATTAGTTTAAAGGCAGCTAGTGTAGTAGACTTTCCTTTTTGAAAGCCATGTTGTTCAGATTTCAGTATATTGAATTTATTAAGGAAAGATGTTAACCGTTTAAACATAACTTTTTCTATAATTTTGGCTAGTATAGGTATGAGAGCAATAGGCCTATAGTTGTTTGGTTCTGTTTTATCTCCCTTTTTATAAATCGGTTTTACAACTGATACTTTTAGTTTGTCTGGAAAAGTACCTTGTGATAATGATAGGTTTATGAGATGACATAGTATTGGGGCTATTAAATGCGCAGTTTGTTTTAGAATTTGAGTAGGTAAGTTATCATAACCTACCGATTTGGTGTTTTTTAAAGACGTTATGATTTGGTAGATTTCGTATGTTGTAACTGGTGTTAAGAATATGCTTGCATTAAAAGGTTCTATTGTTCTTCTAGGTTCTATATTTTTTTTACTCTGAGGCGGTTGACTTTTTGCCAGCCCTATGAAATAATTATTAAAGGTATTTGATATAAGTTCAGGATCAGTTATGGTTTCATTGTTTAAATTTATTTTGTTTATTTGTTGCGTATTATATTGATTGCTTTCTTGACTTTTTATTATTTTCCAGGAATCCCGACAAATATTCTTGGACCTCATCAATAATCGATCATTATTGAGTTTCTGTGCTAGGTTTATACTTTTTTTTAATATTTTGCTATATGTGTGATATTTGGTCTTATAAGACTGACGTAAAGATTTACAACTGTATAGATACCTGAGCTTTCTTTTAGTATTGAAAGACATAACATTCTTCTCATAACTCTTGTTTAAATCAGTCTACATTCAAAATATGTGTTTGGGAACCTAGATATTATGTAATCCAATCGAAATAAATACACACTACCTTAAGAATATGTATGATTTACAAAATATTTTGGTATTACGTTTGTATGAAAAACTCATGCTCCGCAGGCCTCTTAACTAAACTAAATAAACTTCCAAAAGCACTCTTTGTAATTGAATTATATTGTTTGCGTGTTATGTCTTCGTAAAGACTAGGTGAAAGGGCGACGCACAAACGAATACCAGGAATTCAGTACGTACGTCATTCTGACCCTGAAATGTAATGTGCTGTTTGCTACAAAAGAGCAATGTAAGGAAAACTTGATAATGTAGTCTTTGAGGACTTCCAATACAAGTGAAAAGTCGTAGCGATCCCCTACGGCGTAGTCGCGTAGCAGATCGCTACAGAACTCGGTATCTAATGCCTGGTCACCCATCCACGGACCGACTACAGCAAGGGTTGGTTAACCTTGTAGATCAACCCTACATACGCTGTACATGTATAGATATCTTACTTCGTTCTCCTCAGGCAGGCTACCGAGGTTGGAAAGGCTCGCAAAATCTGCCGGAATGCTCTGGCCAGGATATCGGCTCGCGAACCACTTCTTTAATTCATCACGGGGGTCGTCGTGCTCATCTTCAAGTGCCGGTTCGGCACCAACGTCAGCAGTCATCTATACATATAATAAAATCGTTGAGACCAAAAAATCTGTACATTGAAGATTTAAAAAAAAAACCGATCAGGGTGACTTAAAATAAGTAACTGAACATATTAAAACCTTTTTTAAAATTCGTGTTTGTTTGTTTGTTTGTTTGACCGCGCATCACGTAAAAACTGCTGGACGGATTTTGATGAAAACTTCACTAATCTATTTAAATAAACTCAAAATAACACTTAGGCTATAGAAATTATGGAAAATTTTGGAAAAAGGGGGTGAAAAGGGGGGGTAAAGTTTGTATGAAAAAAAAAATTGGAAAAAAAAAATTGATTGTTCTAGATTCATTAAACTCAGAGTAAATACTTATTATTAAAAATAAAGAAATACCTGTTTCAGTATTTAAAAAAAAAACATCCAGAGATGTAAAAACGAGAGTTTTGTGTTTAAAATTAATTAACTCATACACCTATACAATAAAATCCATTGAAGTGGAAACCTTTAAAAGTTGCTATAAATACTTCAAATCTAATACAGGTAAATGTAATTTCTCAATTTTCTTGAAATTTGATTTTTGAAGTGAATACGCCCAAAATAGCGGAATTCAAGAAAATCGGCTTTCCTCGGTATAAGTAGTTGGTAATACAGGGTGGAAACGGTAAACGGGGCAGTAAGGGGAGCTGCAGCTACACAAAAATGGTCTTCGGTAACAATTCGTAATTTTTTCACAAAATGTTTATCCCCATTTAATTTAATTAAAAAATAAAGTACAGTTAGCAAGAAAATTGCCATTTTACATAAAACAAGTTTTTTGATGCCAATCGATCATCTTTCCGACACTAATCTAACACGACACTGATCTTTCTTTATTTTCCGAAGTGAAGAAGTAGAAGAAGTTCTTAGAAGTTCTTCCAAACCAACCCAGAGTACTCAAAAAATCAGAAATCGCAAAAAAATAACTTTCAGCGGGGCAGTGTAGGGAAAATAGTTAGCCAGAAAATTGCTATTTTACCCAAAACATTTTTTTGATGCCAATCATTATTTTTTATTTTACATAAGACATACAGCCGGAAAAGTTACAAAAACATTACAAACGAGTACAAATCCTGCTATCTACAAATAAAAATGCTTTGTCCTGAAAGACTATCTGATGGATCAACGCACAGCCTAAACCGCAGATTGTAGAAACCTGAAACTTGGAGGGTGTATTTTTTTTATAACGTAGGCATACGATAAGAAAGAATTTTGAAATTATACCCCTAAGGGGGTGAAAAGGGGGGGTAAAGATTGTATGGGAAAATGTGATTCCTTGGTCCTATCTACTTCAAACTTCGCAATCAACAATATTAACAGAATTGATGGACGCGTTTCATATTGCATTGAAATTCATCCCCGTTAACGGGGTTAAAAAGGGGTAGAAAGTTATTTGGGCGGTGATTTGTTTCGAATTTGATATTAATACTCCTTCGAGATTGTGATATAAACTACAAGTTATTTTGATACATGTTTCAGAACCCAATCCGATTTTATTCCAAAAAGGTTGAATTCACATAAAAAATTGGTGCAAAATTGCTAAAAAACACTGTTTTAGCCTTTCACGGTTTAACAAATAAAAACACAAAAAAAAAAACAAATAACAAATAATTACGGAAGATATCCCGCACGTGACAATATAAGTTTAAATTGCTAATACTCTTTAAAATTGGAATGTCTCGAAAGTCACCGTAAAATATTAATACCGCATTTGATGGTTTCTAAGCTTTGAAGAGGTTGTGCACTTTAAGACACGGCGTCATAGCGTAGCGACAAATTGAAAAATTGAAATTTTAAATGGTAAGCAGTTGTGTGTGTGACTCTACACTCGAAATTGTAGACGATTATGTATACGATATAGGACAAACGGTCCAGTTAGGTAGGTCTAACTTCGAGAAAGAGGTCAATCGTCGAATCCGACTCGGCTGGGCAGCGTTCGGGAAGCTGCGCGGTATCTTCTCGTCCAACTTACCGCAGTGTCTCAAGACGAAAGTCTATGACCAGTGTGTGTTGCCAGTGATTACATACGGGACCGAAACGAGAGCTTCCGTTTAAGAAGCGTATGTCCAGCAGTGGACTGCGGTAGGCTAATAGTTATATAACTATGTATATCTTACTTTCTTCTCTTTGGGCAGGCTGCCAGGGTTCATACTATCAGCCGTGAAAGAATTGATAAGATGAAGAAGATCACCGCTCACGACGCCTTGTTCATTGAGTGCCGGTGCGGCACCAAGGTCATCCATCTGGAAATGAAAAAATAAAATTTGAATAAAAAAATAACTAATATTTGTTTTTGACGTGACAACGTCTTAAATTAGATTGCGGCTGGGTGTCACTTATGAAAAAGTGTAACGCCCGGTAACGTTAAGATGAGTCACCGAACGAGAGAGAGGCCCGCCGAATGCCTTGCGTCTCTCTCCCACTCAACTATGACGTTGTTCAATAATAATCTTTGTAGTAATAAGCTAAAATGAAATAATTGTGGAATTTGCATTATGTCTTGGAGAGGTCAGGAAAAGGATGGGTGGGGTTAAGTAACATTTGTTGAGGTCGGGAAAAGGATGGGTGGGGTTAAGCAACACTTGGTGAGGTCGGGAAAAGGATGGGGAGGGTTAAGCAACACTTGGTGAGGTCGGGAATAAGATGGGTGGGTTAAGCAACACTTTGTGAGGTCGGGAAAAGGATGGGTGGGTTAAGCAACACTTGGTGAGGTCGGGAAAAGAATGGGTGGGTTAAGCAACACATGGTGAGGTCGGGAAAATGATGGGTGAGGTTAAGCAACATTTGGTGTGGTCGAAAAAAGGATGGGATGGGTGGGTTAAGCAACACTTGGTGAGGTCAGGTAAAGGATGGGTGGGGTTAAGTAACATTTGTTGAGGTCGGGAAAAGGATGGGTGGGGCTAAGCAACACTAGTTGAAGTTGGGAAAAGGATGGGTTGGTTAAGTAACACTTGGAGAGGTCGGGAAAAGGATGGGTTAGGTTAAGCAACATTTGTTGAGGTCGAAACAAGGATGGGTGGGTTTAAGCAACACACATAGTGCGGTCAAGAAAAGGATGGGTGGGTTAAGCAACACTTGGTGAGGTCGAGTAAAGGATGGGTGGGTTTAAGCAACACGAGATGAGGTCGGGAATAGGATGGGTGGGTTAAGCAACACTTGGTGAGGTCGGGAAAAGGATGGGGGGGTTAAGCAACACTTGGTGAGGTCGGGAATAAGATGGGTGGGTTAAGCAACACTTTGTGAGGTCAGGAAAAGGATGGGTGGGGCCAAGCAATATTTGGTGAGGTCGGGAAAAGGATGGGTGGGTTAAGCAACACTTGGTGAGGTCAAGAAAAGGATGAGTAGGTTAAGCAACACTTTGTGAGGTCGGGAAAAGGATGGGTGGGTTAAGCAACACTTGGTGAGGTCGGGAAAAGAATGGGTGGATTAAGCAACACATGGTGAGGTCGGGAAAATGATGGGTGAGGTTAAGCAACATTTGGTGTGGTCGAAAAAAGGATGGGATGGGTGGGGTTAAGCAACATTTGGTGTGGTCGAAAAAACGATGGGTGGGTTAAGCAACATTTGGTGAGGTCGGGAAAAGGATGGGTGGGTTAAGCAACACTTGGTGAGGTCAGGAATAGGATGGGTGGGGTTAAGTAACATTTGTTGAGGTCGGGAAAAGGATGGGTGGGGCTAAGCAACACTAGTTGAAGTTGGGAATAGGATGGGTTGGTTAAGTAACACTTGGAGAGGTCGGGAAAAGGATGGGATGGTTAAGCAACACTTGGTGAGGTCGGGAATAAGATGGGTGGGTTAAGCAACACTTTGTGAGGTCAGGAAAAGGATGGGTGGGGCCAAGCAATATTTGGTGAGGTCGGGAAAAGAATGGGTGAGTTAAGCAACACTAGGTGAGGTCGGGGAAAGGATGGGTGGGTTAAGCAACACTTGCTGAGGTCGGGAAAATGATGGGTGAGGCTAAGCAACATTTGGTGTGGTCGAAAAAAGGATGGGATGGGTGGGGTTAAGCAACTTTTGGTGTGGTCGAAAAAACGATGGGTGGGTTAAGCAACATTTGGTGAGGTCGGGAAAAGGAAGGATGGGTGGGTTAAGCAACACTTGGTGAGGTCAAGAAAAGGATGAGTGGGTTAAGCAACACTTGGTGAGGTCGGGAAAATGATGGGTGAGGTTTAGCAACATTTGGTGTGGTCGTAAAAAGAATGGGTGGGTTAAGCAACACTTGGGGAGGTCGAGAAAAGGATGGGTTGGTTAAGCAACATTTGGTGAGTTCGGGAAAAGGATGGGTGGGTTAAGCAACACTTGGTGAGGTCGGGAAAATGATGGGTGAAGTTAAGCAACATTTGGTGTGGTCGAAAAAAGAATGGGTGGGTTAAGCAACACTTGGGGAGGTCGGGAAAAGGATGGGTTAGATTAAGCAACATTTGGTGAGGTCGAAACAAGGATGTGTGGGGTTAAGCAACACACATAGTGAGGTCAAGAAAAGGATGGGGAAAAAAATTAGTGTAACATTTTTTCGTTACGCGTCACATTTTTCCGTTACGCGCCATCTTTTTCAATAATAATCTTTGTAGTAATAAGCTAAAATGAAATAATTGTAGAATTTGTATTTATGTCTATGATAATAAAAGCCTTTTATCTAATTTAACTTTATTTAACCTATTTCTGTAAAGTTGCATATAGTAAATTATTTTTTGAAAAATAACGTCATAAAGAAGTCTCACTTCTTGTTGACGTGACAACGTCTTATAAATTGGTTTGCCGGGTGACACTTCAAGAAACTGCGTTACGCTCCGCTCACGTTATGCGCTCACAATGAGAGCGAGTGAGAGGCACGCGTCCCTTCCACTCGGGCATGGTTAGCCCGCGTAAGAGCGAGAGAGACAGACATAAAAAGTGAAAGGCACGCGTCCCTTCCACTCGAGCACAGTTAGCCCGCCTAAGAGCGAGAGAGACAGAGCGAGAGAGAGAGAGTGAGAGAGATAGGCATACACACCGGTTCATTTCATCCTTCTTCCTACTATACGAATGAATATTCACATTAAAATTATTTTACCACTCAAAGTCGTTGTCACGTAAAACTTTCGCCCGTATACCGACTTTACAGGCAACCAAATTTTTTTTTATCATTACGCAATACCTAGGCTAGAAGCCTAGCCTTCCATAGGCGTCAGGTGCGCGCACGCACGCTGTTTGCAATACCCTCCTGCCGAACCAACTCCGGCCTGCGCTCACCCATCCGCCGCATGGTTGACTTGTACAATAAAACTTTTGTAAATATAGCCATTTTCAATAGTCCAATAGAAAAATTCAAAGATCCTGTCTTCAGAACTCTTAAAAAATAATGCATTATACCTATACATGTAATCTTCAAATTATTGTTTTAAATCTGTCTTGGTTGTATACTTGTCATTTGTCATCTTTCGTTTATTTTTATTTTTTTACTCTGTTTTTGTTTTTTCACCCCTGGCGATTATTGTTATTTCTATATAATTTTGAAAACCCGTGGACAGTGTTGTGGGTTACATTATTATCAAAACGCAAATATTGTTATACTAGTTTTAAGTTTCCATAATGTAACTGTTTGCTGTTCCTTTTAATAAAAATAATGATGCAACAGCATCGAATTATCAGGCGCTCATAGAACCAGAAGTAAATCACGGATATTATCCCGTTAGTACCTACTTCAAGTGAAAAACCGTGAAATTCGGAAACAGTGAACATACTTCATATCGATTTTGTCGTGTTCTGACTATTGCATGACGTCATGTTATAGCTGGCTATCTATACAGGCAGGCGTAATGTTATGTTATTATTTGTTAATTTAAGGAACAACTTGATACCATAGTGTCCGTGTACCCTAACCCAAGTATCCTACTTCATTTGAAGTCAGCGCTGCGTGTAGCATGTTATCTTCTTCTTTCATACTTCTCTATAACTCATCATCTCACCTTCTTTCTATCCAGATCATCCTTCATGTAGTTCATCTCTCGTTTCTTCTTCCTCTGCGCTTATAGTCATCCGCATCACATCCTTACTCAAAACTTTCCCCACCTCGTTTTCCTCATTTACATCATATCCGATAATCACACAACTTTTCAGACTCTCTTATTTTATTCATTTGCGTTACGATGATGAACCTTTATCTGATGAATTAAACAAATCGAACAGGTAAAAAACACTTGTTTGCGACGTTGCAAATTTTCCAGATGAACGCATTAATGTTGATGTTTGTTGTAGTTGGGGGACGTTCTAAATACTTATATGACTTTGTATAGGCTACTTAACTAAACGGAATAAACTTCCAAAAGCACTCATTGTAATTGAATTAAATTGTTTGCGTGTTTTGTCTTCGTAAAGACGTGATGAAAGGGCGACGCACAAACGAATACCAGGAATTCAGTACCTACGTCGTTCTGACCCTGAAATGTAATGTGCTGTTTCCTCCAAAAGAGCAATGTAAGGAAAACTTGATAATGTATCCTTTAAGGACTTCCAATACAAATGAAAAGTCGTAGCGATCCGCTACGGCGTAGTCGCGTAGCAGATCGCTACAGAACTCGGTATCTAATGGCTGGTCACCCATCCACGGACCGACTACAGCAAGGGTTGGTTAACCTTATAGATCAAACCTACATACGATGTACATGTATAGATATCTTACTTCGTTCTCCTCAGGCAGGCTCCCGAGGTTGGAAAGCCTCGCAAAATCTGCCGGAATGCTCTGCCCAGGATATCGGTTCGCGAACCACTTCTTAAATTCAGCACAGAGGTAATCGTGCTCAGCATCAAGTGCCGGTTCGGCACCTACGTCAGCAGTCATCTGAAAATAAATAACGAAATTATACAGGATGGTGATGACAATATGACAATAAATTAAACTACGCATACCTCAAGACGTTCCTAACAAACAAAAAAAAAATTGATTGAAAATATCAAGTAGTTTAGTCACAGGAAATTATTTTTCGCCTTCAACATTTGCTACATGATGTATCTGATTTTAAGGAAGCACTAACAGGTTAACGACCCCTTGCAAACTCGCTATTTAAAAACTTTCGCTAAATTTGATTTACTGCAAATTAGACCTTAAACCAGGCCAATAAGAGTCATAAAGAGTATCCTTAGAGTTAGATTTTGTCTGTTTGTTTTTTTTTAATTTCAGTTTTGGGTTTTTTTAATTGTGTAGAACTATTCCTATGAACTAGTATTACGCGTGTTTTCATTTATTGTCGTATTGTCTTCTCCACTCTGTATATTTACATATTTACGACTGGTCGCCATGAGCTCTTGGGTTCGATTCCCGGGTGAAGCGAAGTGTTATTGGTGTTTTCCATCAGGTATTTCTCAGTAGGAACCACGGAGTTTGGATTTGTGACCGATTGATGGCAATAAGCTCTCGTGTGACAGACGAAAATATTTCTTAAGGGTCTTCTACCTCACGCCTGCGACCTTAAACGTGTTGGAGGACCTTAGCACTAGCGTCTCCCCGTGTGTGAGAGTAGTCAGCTATTATACACTGCCGCCCGTCGCCCACGAGAGCCCGCGCATCAAGATTATTTGAAAAACAACCCAACGTGATGAATACTTTCATATTTCACATGGTGGTACCCGTTACTCGTCGTAGTTTTTACTGCCTTTATAATTATGGTGTAAAATTTTACTGCTCTAAGTCTAATACAACTCAGAAATGAAAATTAGACCAGCATTTAGACTTGGCTCTGCGATTTAATTCGAAGCAGTGAAGTGCAAGGAATCGTGAATCGGATGACCGAAATTTCTAGATCAAAGTGTTGAAATAAATATTATGTAAGTAATATATTTTTTCATCATTTAAATCCGAACTGTGGGTCAGTAGGCTCAGGAATGGTGCCCTGACCCTGAGACAGTGACACGAGGTCGCGGCAGACCACGAAGGAGATGGCGGGACGAACTGGATCTCTTCCTTTAGAATTGGAAAGAAATAGCACAGAATCGTGATCGTAGGAAATAATGGAGTGTTTAATAAATCCGTGCTATTAACGAATAAAACAGAATAAAAAACGACAACGAGAGTAGATAGTCGAAAAAAGTGCTCAATTTTGATGACCGAGCAAGCGAAATATTCAAAAATTGAATCATGAGCGCAGCGAGTGGTTTAAAACTTAGAATCTTGAGCACGAGGTGAAAAATCTCTGTACTCGAGTGCAACACGTAATTTTTCATCCAATGAATGGGAAAAGGGAATGTACTAAATGCAAAAAATACAATTACAATCACAAGCTATTTTTATTTCAGTTTAGGTATTAACTACTACATTATGATAGGTATTAGGATATTTTTACCTATAATAATGTAGTTTAAATTATAACAAATAATATTTAAGTATAATTAAGAAAAATTAAAGTAACGCGAATCATTATGTCATCATCACGGTTATACTAAAATATAGAAAAAGTACACCCAGAAGGTTCCGAATCGTAGCTTTTACTAAATTCAATTTACTTTATTTCTCTAGAGGATAAAAACGACTTTTCAGATATCGAAGAGCAAAAATTCTTTTTCCGAGATGGCGGGATGAAAAATCTATTTACGCGTTTTAATGATTGAAACCGGCCCGTTTGCCACAGTCGCTCATATACAGAGTAAACTAAATTTAATTTGTATAGTGCGTTGATGATTTTTAATGTGTTTTAACCATACTCAAACTAAACTCAACCTCAATTACTATTGAAACATGATCACTGTACAATTTCATTGGTCATGCATGAAATGTAGACTTTTACTTAATATTAAAATAATACTGATGTTCAATTTACCGCTAGAAACCTAACTAACCTAACGTCAAGTGCCAGAAGTCCCGAACTTAAATGTAGTTTCTTCAAAAACGGCCGCTGTCTCGCGGGAACAAAATGAGCGAGATCAATTTACTAAAGAGCCAGTAAAGAGGCTAGACGGTTAATAGAACGGCTAATTAAACTATTTGACTGCGACAGTCGCTTCTTTGATCTTTATCTACTCAGAATACAAAATTTCATCCAAATCCATTTGAGCGTGAAGCAGTAACAAACATACAAACTTTCGCAAGAAAATAAATAATCAAACTCATTAATAACATTCCGTATTAGGAATCGCTTTGATAAGATAAGGCCAAAGAGTGATCTCATCATCTCAGAGAAGCAATATTACAAGCATCATCATCATCCAACCGCTTACCTCAATTACAATTAAACAATGCGACATTATTCCAAACCAACTTTTGAAACCCAAGTTTTTATGCGTAAGGCACGCGGTTTCGTTAAAATTCTCTTCTATGTCAAATCTTAAAATAGCCATCTGCATAACCAAACATATTATATATCTTTGACAGTCGTTACAAGTAGTCAGTGGCCCAAAAAGCTTGACAACCAGTCTTACCAAGGGTTTTCGTATTACCCAGTAGGTTTTTAAATACTAGTATTCAGCAACATTCGGTTAGACTGGAAGCTAGGCAGATGATGATAACCAAACACCGACTCGTTTTGTCAAATAAAACTAAAATTCGCCGTTTCATTGTAAAACTATGCGAAATTTACCTTGAGTTTGTAGAATTAAGATGATGAAAGGTTTTGATTTCGTCACAAGGTCACAACAGCTCATATGAGACACTTTTTCAGAATGCTTTTTCACTATAACAAGCTCTTTTTGAACACAATAACACAGAATGTATACAATGAAACCAGAGCGTGCCTGTTTGCCGCGCTCTCTGAAAACATACTAACATAGCGTAGCCATTAACTTTATCAGCTATTTGTTCCAAGACTCATGCGTAATTCCCAGTTTTAGATTTCATCTTCGGATGAATAGATAATAACTGCGTAGGAGTATTATTAGTACAATCAAAATTATATATATTTTGCGTTACATACGAGTATCTTTACGTATAATGTGTTATAATTATCTTATCGTCAAAAAAGATGGCCTCTTTCTAAAGTGTGAATTAGCAATGATGTACCGGATGTACGTCTTACGTGTTAGCTGGTTTTCCCTCTAGCAGAAACAATATAGAGTATCCATAGACTATTGCCACAGATAATGTTTGCTTATGAAAATTATTTTGTTGTGATTTTTACACGAGAAAAATTGGTGGAAATATTTTAAAAGCAATTATTAATTTTATTGTAAGTGTTTTCATATATCATTTGAGTTTGATATTTCACTCTCATATTATTTTAGGATGAAAAACAAATGGAAAATAGCAAGCAGACCATCCAACTTTTTAATATGAAACAATAATCAGTCGCATAATTATGGTTTTTAATTAAATAATGATAATAATCATTTAACAAAATTCAGTGACGTCATGTGTGTGTTCTCTTGTATCGAGAGTTCCATATTTATTGTGACCTTGTACCGTTCATTGAACTGGTTCGTTTTGTCTTGCCAAACTCTGTGAGAGATATCGATATAGATTTTTGTGGAAACAACAAGGTAGGTACTTGATTTTGACGCTATGTAGGTACATAATATCTCACTTGGGGTTCATTTGAAATACGGAGACCATTCCGTTTCCTGACCTTCTTCCTTCCTTTCCACTAAATTGTGCTTCATATTTTTACAGGAGGAGTTCGATGGCTATGTAACAGGCACATGTGTTCTGTTGTTGTTTGTAACTTGAAAGTGTATGTATGTATTCATTACAGAAACAAAAAAGTGTGGTGAAAATAGACAGGTTTCTGCAAAATTATTTATTTTTTATTCAAATAATAAAATACATTGAAGTACCTACATTATGACTTGCAGTATTGAAAGGAATTCTTTAATTCATGAAAAAATCCATTTGATAAAATAAGCACGGTTTTAGTAAAATCATTTATTTGTTCAGTAAAGAAAGGTACAAATAGTACAAAAATCTAAAACGCAATTATATCGAAGTTGTTCACAAACTTAGTCTAGAAAAAAATCTAATTGCAGTAGATAGTAAAATAAAATACAGTTTTAAAAATCTCAATCTTCTGTAAAAAACATCTATTTGTTCTGGTGAACAAGATACAAATAGTTAAAAAGGACATTAATTAAATCAAAGTCCACTTGTTCTCGTATACGAGAAACATAGTTTGAAAAAATAGTAATAGAATGTAGTAATCTTACAAATCTAGTACATTGAAGTGCATAAAATATTATATCTATAACATTGCCATCGTTCTTTACCGCTCTCCGTGTTCTTGTCCTTCCATACTTATTTCATTTCTGAATTTGAATCACTGTCAACATTATTTTCTTGGGTACGATTTCATCACTAAACCATGAGAACGGAAAGGAACTTTGGCAGTATTTGTACTTAATGTTAAGAAGAAATAACTCTGGAAGACTTACAATCTAACAATTAGAACATATTACATTAATATTCCAAAAATATATCAAAAAGTCCATTAAAGTTTTGGTTTAACTCAGAATGAAACCGAAATTGGTCTGTGGGTTTATAACCTCTGGCATTGCCAAGTGCGAAACCTGTAAAATGCGTCTAATGCCATCAAAAAGCACATTCATAGATTTTATAAAGACATTATATGACATGAAAATAACATTAATAAGAAAAATTAAGTACTATGAAAGGTTGAGGTAGTTGTAGTAATTGTTGCCAGCAATGCTTTGGAAATCTTCACTCACAATATCTTAAATATTCCTTGGATGACGGAGTTCAAGAAACTCTCTGGTTCTCATCTCCAAACAAATGACTATCGCTTTCACTGCTTTTTATATTTCTACAAAGCCAACTTTTCGGTAGTTTAAAATTATAAAGCTTATCATGTTTGCGATTTTCATCATCGTGTTCACTGATAGATGATAGGCTCGAAAGCTGTCCTGTTGCTGTCTGCAAAAACCCTCACTTCAACTTTCTTGACACACTTTGTAGTGTTGTGACCTCCATTGTCTTGAAACTTTAAATCGGTGGGAATTTAGACGATCGCTTCATCTTCTCAATGGTTTTTCAAACTACGTGTTGCAAGGTGTAGTGCTGGTAATAGCCTGAGAAATCTTTGCTCCTCAATCCCGGTCTGAACGAGACCTCTGCCAGAAAAGGTGCCACCGGGGAATGGTTGCGTTGGTGGCAGTGTCATTTGGAAGGTCAGTTTCATCGTCAGACAATTATACCATTACAATGTGGTCACTGGCCGATGATTTGGGGCAGTGAAGCTATCTTGGCGGCGGTTAGAAGTAGCTAAAGACCCTGCTACCTGAAGTATCAGGTAGCAGGGTCTTTTGCTACTTCTAAATACTTCGTGTGAGTAGGGAGTACCCTACTCACACGAAGTATTTTTTTTGTGTAATGCCTCAACCCTTTTCTCTACATTGTATTTCTTCATTCGCATTTCAAGTTCTTGCATATTTTTAATTATTGCGTCATATTCCTCGGTTTCCTCAAGTTCAGCTTTTTGCATTGCTATAATTTTGTTTTTTAAAGCGATTTCCAGCAGCGCTACGTAGTTATGCATATTTGCAATCCTGTCTTTTGATTGTTCTTCATCCTCTTCAATCTTTTCAATTTCTTCTTCCCTTTCTTTTATGTTCTTTTCCATCTCTTTCTCTTTATCTTTCATGTTCTTGATACGCGTTCTAATTTCCATTGCTGCCACAGCTGCTTCTAGTTCCTCCACTGCAAGTTTATTGTCTATTTCCTCTGTAGTGACAGCTAACTTGTTTTGTAATTCTTTTATATTTGCGTCTAGATTGATTTTCACCTGAGTCTCGTTTTCCTGCAATGTTTTAATTTCAGCTTTAATATCATCCAGTTTCCTAGCTTCGCTCTGTTGCATGGCTTGAATACTGTCCTCAAGTTCGTGTTTACTGTTAAGCAATGACGTAAAATCTATCTTCATCTTGTTTTCTTCTAGAACCTTTTTTTCATTCAATTTTTTGATATCATCTTCAATTTTTCTGTATCTCTTGGTGTGGTCTCGTACTTTTTCATGGTACTCGTTTAAGATTTTTTCCATTTCCTTCTTTCTGTTTTGAATTTTTCTTTTCTCTACCGCTTCAAAATCTTTCACTTCATTTTTTTTCTTTTGAATGTCATGTTCCATTTCTCTATTTTTTCTTTTAAATTCATCCAAGAGTTTGCGCTTTGCGGCGATTTGACATTCTAACGCTTCTTTAATTTTTGTTTCGTTATCGTTTAGCTTTTGGATTTCTGCGTCAATTCCCGCTATTGTCTTAGCCTGTTCTTCATTCATTCTTTGAATGTTCTTGGTAAATTGGTCTTTTTTCTCGGCCAATGTACTTTTCTTTGCATCAATGTTCTTTTTAATTGTGATTTCCTCCCTATCCTCTGCATCTTGTATGTTTTGAATGCGGTGGTTAATTTCCTCCCATTCTTTCGCGGCTTGAATATTCTGTTTAGCTTTCTCATTGGCCTTCTTTAGACTCTCTTTGGCTTCTTCAATATTTTTCTTCATTTCAATTTTCGCTTGCTCTTCCTTTCTTTTCCATTTTTTTATTTTACGAATGAAACGATCTATCTTTTCAGTGCCCTTTTCATTTATTTCATCGACATTATTTTTTATTTCCTCAAGCTCTGTCAATAATGTTCTCAATTGTTTTTCTTGACTTTCGTCCATTTGCATTTTATGTTTTTCTAGTCTTTTGTAATGTTTTTTCAATATTGTCTTATCATTTTCTATGCTAGACAGTTTCTTAATTACTCGTTCCGAGGACTTTAATGTTTCAATTTCTTTTTCTTTTTCCTGTACTTTGAAAGTGTAGCGCCTTTTCTTTTCTTTGTATTTGTTACTTTCTTTCTGTAAAGCGGCCACTTGCGGACTGTACCTTGATTCAATTTTTCTTTTTTTATTTGGTGTTTTTGTGTCCTGTGAAAAAAATATCAAACCGTTCTTAACAAAAAGTAAGTTTCACAGGAACTGATCACAAAAAGAAAGATATAATTTTTCGATTCTCTTCTAAGTTATTGTCAAGCTTTAGAGATGAGCACAAGTAAAAAATTAATGAACTTTTTACAAGGTGTGGTCTTGCATCAAAATTCAGGAGCTTATCACAAAATATATAAATAATCAATTGAAATTACGATACCCGTCAAATAATTAATTAAGCTTGTTGAAGCAAAGAAACACATCCATGGCTGATGCTTTGTCATACTGGTCACAAGCGGATTTATTTACGGTTAAGCTGTTTAATTTCAACAAAGCTGATATTTTAAATTGTTTAAATTTGACAGTATTTCAGAATAACACCAAAGTAATAGAAGAATCATAAGTCATAAGTCATAAGTCATAAGTACCCCACCCATCGTTCGATGTCTCTGTGTGCGTATATTTGTGTGTGTAAATTCAATTCGCGATTCGGATCGCGTGAGAATCATTATCATAGATACCTCCTTGAATTTGGCCAGGAAGCAAAGCGTCAGCTTGAATATTAATGAACTTGTTAAATTATGTGGCAGACCAACGAGCTGCCGGAAGCATGTAAACAACCTCATCACAAAGCCGTCAACCAAACATTCTGTGTAATACATCAAACTAAGTAACTTTACGCAAAAACGTTGCTGGGAAACAACTTTTTTTGGCGGTGAAAAATCACGTTTTGTGGTTTAGCTCAGTGTAACGCACTAAACACATTGTGCTGATGGATGGATTGAATAGTACGGAGTTGGCGGAGGTATTTAAAGTAAATGAAAATATATATGTATATATTTATGTATAGTTATATAATCATATGATAGTTATAGATATACGTATATAATCATATGTATAAGCGTAAAGTGGGACGCCCTCAGGTTCGGCGGAGCGGTAATTTCCGCTGGGAGGCTGGGAGTGACTGGGTTAGAGCTTCCGTTTAAGAAGTGTATGCCCAGCAGTGGACTGCGGTAGGTTTATGATTATGTAACGATGTATATCTTACTTTCTTCTCTTTGGGCAGGCTGCCAGGGTTCATGCTATCAGCCGTGAAAGAATTGTTAAGATCAAGAGATTCCCCGCTCACGACGCCTTGCTCATCGAGTGCCCGTTCCGCACCAAGGTCAACCATCTGGAAATAAAAAAATAAAAAAAATAATACTAAGTATTTGTTTTTCGTCATATCTCCGAAATTGTTCACCGCTGCACAGGAGGATGTCTTCAAGGTTCTGGACTGGAGAGGGCTAGGCATCAACGTCAATGGGGAGTTACACATCACTCACCTTCGGTTTGCCGACGATATTGTGGTGATGGCTGAGACCATGAAGGACCTCAGTACTATTCTCGATGACCTCAGTAGAGCTTCCGAAAGAGTGGGTCTAAAAATGAACATGGACAAGACGAAGGTCATGTTGAATCCCCATGTCACACCCATTCCTATCAAAATCAGAGACTCTACACTCGAAATTGTAGACGATTATGTATACCTAAGACAAACGGTTCAGTTGGGTAGGTCTACCTTCGAGAAAGAGGTCAATCGTCGAATCCGACTCGGCTAGGCTGGGCAGCGTTCGGAAACTGCGCGGTATCTTCTCGTCCAACTTACCGCAGTGTCTCAAGACGAAAGTCTATGACTAGTGTGTGTTGCCAGTGATTACATACGGGACCGAAACGTGGTCGCTCACAGTGGGCCTTATCAAAAGGCTTAAATTCACCCAAAAGGCAATGGAGAGGGCTAGAGTTTCCTTGCGTGATCGAATCAGAAATGAAGACATCCGTAAGAGAACCAAGGTCACCGACGTAGCCCGAAGAATTGCTAAACTTAAGTGGCAGTGGGCAGGGCACATTGCTCGCAGAACGGATGGCTGTTGGGGCCGAAAAGTTCTGGAGTGGCGACCGCGAACCGAAAGACGATCACTTGGAAGACCTCCCACTAAGTAGACCGCTCACCTGGTGAAGGTTGCGGGAATCCGGTGGATGCGAGTCGCAAGGGACCGGTCACTGTGGTGACACTTGGGAGAGGCCTGTCCAGCACTGGGCGTCTTTCGGCTGAGATGATGATGACTATTTTTTTACAGCAACGAACTATCGGGAGCTCATAGAACCCGAAGAAAATCACGGGTTATCCCGAAATTACTTGAAGTGAAAATCCGTGAAAGTCGGAAACAGTCAATATAATATTTATTTCATAACGTCACGCTCGTAACCCGCGCAGGGATAGCCGGAGGTGTATGCTAGTACCTATACTACAGTTTTTACAGTTTTTTTTTTTAATGTTACAGCACCATGCTGAGATAGGAGCCTTTTGGCCTCGTACAGGACGAGTTTCATTTCTTTTAATTTTTAAATATATATTTGTTTTTTTTTCTTTTCTGTGTAATTTTTATACTGTTAATTTCGATGTGTTTGTCCTGTGTTTCTTTCACGTGCGCTAATATGTTCAGCAAGCTGAATTCAAATCGATTTTGTCGAGTTCTGACTATTGCATGATGTCATGGTATAGCTAGCAATCTATTACATGTGGCGTGTCGTTATGACATTATATGTTAATTTAAGGAACAAATTGATATCATAGTGTCCGTGTAACCTTACCCAATTAGTATCATACTTCATTTGAAGTCGGCGCTGCGCGTTGCTTGTTTTCTTCTTCATCCATATTTCTCTTCTCGTCATCTCAGCAGTCACCTTCTTTCTATCCAGATCATCCTTCATGTAGTTCATCCCTCGTTTCTTCTTCCTCTGCGCTTATAGTCATCCACATCACATCCATACTCAAAACTCTCCCCACTTCGTTTTCCTCATTTCTCACCATACACACACTACTTTTCAGACTCTTCTCTTATTTGGTTCATTCTCGTTATTAGAGGTGTGAGCCTATCATTCATCATCCCTTTTGTGGCCCAGTATTGAACGAATTTATATGATTAAGGGGACTACTGAAGATATGTTAGCAACTCTATTTGTGGTGGTTCAAACTTCGTTTGAAATAGTGTCAGAATAAAGTTCTAATCAGATTCTTTTATTGCATTAAATCATACTTTCAAGCATTATAAAACTCGTGTTCAGCTCCTGTTAAACAAATCGAACAGGGAAATATTTGACACTTATTTCCGATGTTGCCAATTTTCCAGATTAACGCATAAACGATGGCTTCTCTTGTAGTTGGAGGACGTTCTAAATACTTATAATTAAGACTTTGTACGAGTGGGTATAGGCAAAACTCATTCTCTTAATTGACTTCCAAAAGCACTCATTCTATTTTGAATTAAATGTTTGTGTGTTTTGTCTTCGTACACACTGTGTGAAAGGGCGACGCACAAACGAATAGGTACCAGGGATTCAGTACCTACGTCATTCTGACCCTGAAATGTGATGTGCTGTTTCCTACAAACGAGCAATGTAATGAAAAGCTGATAATGTAGTCTTTGAGGACACTCGTAGCGATCCGCTACGGCGTAGTCGCGTAGCAGATCGCTACAGAACTCGGTATCTAATGGCTATAAGTCACCCATCCACGGACCGACTACAGCAAGGGTTGGTAAACCTTGTAGATCAACCCTACATACGATGTACATGTATAGATATCTTACTTCGTTCTCCTCAAGCAGGCTACCGAGGTTGGAAAGGCTCGCAAAATCTGCCGGAATGCTCTGGCCAGGATATCGGATCGCGAACCACTTCTTAAATTTAGCAAGGAGGTTGATGTGCTCATCATCAAGTGCCGGTTCGGCACAAACGTCAGCAGTCATCTGGAAACAAAATAATAAAATTATTTATTTACATATTTACGACTGGTCATCATGAAGTCTTGGGTTCGATTCCCGGGTGAAGCAAAGTGTTGTTGTTGTTTTCCATCAAGTATTTCTCAGTAACAACTACGTAGTCTAGAGTTGTACTTAGTTGATAGCAATATGCTCTCGTATGACGGAATAAAAATAGTTCTTAAATCGTCGACTCGGTTAATATTTTTTTCCTTTTTTTCCTTCACCGTTTTCAGAGCGCGGTGATGAAATAAATTCCACAAAGTAATACGCCTGGTCGGGCTCGAACCCACGACCTTGCAAGTCGGAGCCGCCACCGCTGAGCCACCGCTGGCCAACCATACTCAAAACTAACTCGACTCAACTACTAGATGTATCCTATGTGCTACTGATGTGACCGACACAACACGACACAGTTAAGTATCGATTGCCGGCCGGCACGCCTACAACACGACCTATAAATATATATATATATAACCTATAAAGCCTACAGGTATTGTATACTACCTACAGGGAACGTCCCCACTTGTAGATTTCCTACACTTACGTTAAGGCGGAGATTTCTTGAAAACGGTCGAAAAGGCAGTTTTAAAAGCAGTGTATCTCTAAAACTGTAAATAATTTCGACAAATAAAAATAACTTTTATATTTTGAAGTCCTTTTTGCATACACTGATGGAACTCAAAACACAATTTGACAAACTTTAATGCACCAAAAAAATCTTCAAACATACCTCTTAATTTTCTTTCAAAGCAGTTTAGCCATTTATTGACAATGATAATTATAATTAAAAATATAAAATAAAATTTCAAATGCTAAACTACATCTACTGATGGATTAATTATTATTAAATAGTTAAGTTCTAGTTTTAAATCGATCGAAAATACTCATTTCGCACTATTCGGCCCGCAGTGACTGAAGTAACAACCACTTTGTAGTGCAAGCTAATTAGAACTTTATTCTAACAGTATTTCAAACGAAGTTTTAATCACCACAAATAGAGTTGGTTATTTAGCTGATGTCGTCGCCTTAAGTGTGTTAATGACGCATTAATGACGCATTAATGACGCAATGTTTGTGTGCAAAGTAATGCACCAAAAAAATGACTGCCCACAAATATTGCACACCTTTAATTTCCGTGCCCCGTCGAGAATCCCTCGCAGTGCAATTACACCACTCTGCCCGCCGCAGAGAAGAACGGTTCTAGGCGCCAACTCACCCTATGCGAGATTATGCAAGGTTGTAAATAGCTGCAGTGATCAAATTGATTTGCACTTTGATAGTTTGGGCAAATTGAAAGCCATGTTTTTTTAGCATCTTGCTAAATAGTTTAACTTTTCGTCCCGTTAGAGTATAATTAAGTAAAATATAAGTTTCTTAAAATGTTATGTTAATTTGTTAGACCTAAACATTATTATCATTATTGTTTGTTTTTAAACTAGATGAAAATTATAAAAATTAGATTAATATCATAAATTGTACAACTTCTTTATGCATGCGGAGTTTACCTATAAGTGATTGTTGCACTGTTACATTTATATTTTTGCATGTTACCTTAAGTATACAACCTGTGTAAACAATTGTTGGTGAACCAATAAACATATATAAATTAATTAATACAACAGCGTTGTTATTTATCAGGCACTTAATGTGGTAAAGCTTCAGAATGTTGGCTTCGTAATTAGACCACATTTCCTACTAAATTAAAACTTCACCAAGGTTGAAATCAACCAATTGTCTCTTAAACAAAAATACCTTGTTGTTATAGGACGTTCAGGGGACATGCCCTGGTTTCAACCCCCAAGGCTCTACAAATGGGCCCCCAAAATCCAACAAGTGGTCCCTCCAATATCCAACAAGTGGTCCCCAATATTTTATGTATAATTCGACCTAAATCCTACTAATATTATAAATGCGAAAGTTTGTGAGGATGTATGTTTGTTACTCTTTCACGCAAAAACTACTGAACGGATTTGGATCAATTTTAGCACACAGATAGTTTATTACCTGGATTACCACATAGGATACTTTTTATCCCGGTAATAAGATACCCAGTCAAATAATAAATTAAGCTTGTTGATCCATGGCTGAAGTATAATCAAACTACAAAGGATATCTTGTAATGGTCTATTACAGATTACTACAGTCTATTACTGTCATTGCAATAAACGGTTTGTTCATAGAGCATAAATATAGGTTTCTTTTATAAGCATCTTTTATTAACTTGATTTATTTACGGTTAAGCTGTTTAATTTCAACAAAGCCAACCCAACCCAACTCAACAACCCAACTCTGGGTTAAGCTCGCCTTTGTACATAAGCTATTTGATTGCAAGTTATATGTATATTTGTTGTTTGTTTTGTGTGCAATAAAGAATAAGAATAAGAATAAAGCTGATATTTTAAATTGTTTAAATTTGACAGTATTTCAGAATAACACCAAAGTAATAGAAGAATCATAAATCATAAGTCATAAGTACCCCACCCATCGTTCGATGTCTCTGTGTGCGTATATTTGTGTGTGTAAATTCGATTCGCGATTCGGATCGCTTGAGAATCATTATCATAGATACCTCCTTGAATTTGACCAGGAAGCAAAGCGACAGCTTGAATATTAATGAACTTGTTAAATTATGTGGAAGACCAACGAGCTGCCGGAAGCATGTAAACAACCTCATCACAAAGCCGTCAACAAAACATTCTGTACATCAAACTAAGTAACTTTACGCCCAAAACATTGCTGGGAAACAACTTTTCTTACTTTGGCTGTGAAAAATCACGTTTTGTGGTTTAACTCAGTGTAACGCACTCAACACATTGTGCTGATGGATGGATTGAATAGTACGGAGAGGTATTTAAAGTAAATGAAAATATATATGTATATATTTATCTATAGTTATATAATCATATGATAGTTATAGATATACGTATATAATCATATGTATAAGCTTAAAGTGGGACGCCCTCAGGTTCGGCGGAGCGGTGATCTCCGCTAGGAGGCTGCGGGAGTAACTGGGTGAGAGCTTCCGTTTAAGAAGTGTATGTCCAGCAGTTGACTGCGGTAGGCTGATGATTATGTAACTATGTATATCTTACTTTCTTCTCTTTGGGCAGGCTGCCAGGGTTCATGCTATCAGCCGTGAAATAATTGAGAAGATGAAGAGATTCACCGCTCACGACGCCTTGCTCATCTAGTGCCGGTTCCGCAACAAGGTCAGCCATCTGGAAATAAAAAAATAAAATAAAGAATACTACTTGTTTTTCGTCATATCTCCGAAATTGTTCACCGCTGCACTGGAGGATGTCTTCAAGGTTCTGGACTGGAGAGGGCTAGGCATCAACGTCAATGGCGAGTACATCACTCACCTTCGTTTTGCCGACGATATTGTGGTCATGGCTGAGACCATGGAGGACCTCAGTACAATTCTCGATGTGCTCAGAAGAGGTTCCGAAAGAGTGGGTCTAAAAATGAACATGGACAAGACGAAGGTCATGTTGAATGCCCATGTCACACCCATTCCTATCAAGATCGGATACTCTACACTCGAAACTGTCGACGATTATGTGGACAAATGGTCCAGTTAGGTGGGTCTAACTTCGAGAAAGAGGTCAATCGTCGAATCTGATTCGGCTCCCAACTAGCACACAAGCTCTACAACAAGCCGTACAGCGGCCGGTTAGAGGTTTCTAATAACGGCATAGGCTCTACAGATAAGATCTACAGTAGATGTACAAGCGGCTATAGCGCCGCTGTACCCCCAAAAGAGGCCCACGTAGTACCGCCTAAGGGTCTACAATGTGCTATGCGAGCGGTAGAGTGCGCCTCGGGATCTAAAATAAGTTCTTGTAGCGCAACTGTAGAGCTCGATTCGTATTTTAGGTGTTAGTACGGCGCACTCTACCGCTTGCCTAGCACCCTTAGATCTACAAAGGTGCTATGCGAGCGGTAGAATAATTTACCAAAAAATCTCGTTAAAAGAATTTTTAGAGATGAGTTTGTGATTTTATTTATCGAGCCAATTTAATTGTATTATGTTTTCTGACTACTATCATACTAGCACATATCCTGAAGAATATCACATATTCTGGTTTTGTTTATTGCATTGAATCATACTTTCAAGTATTATAAAACTCGCGTTCAGTTCCTGTCAAACAAATCGAACGGGTTAATATTTGACACTTATTTGCGACGTTGCCAATTTTCCAGATTAACGCATAAACGATGACTTCTCTTGTAGTTGGAGGACGTTCTAAATACTTATAATTATGACTTTGTACGAGTGGATAGGCAAAACTCATTCTCTTAATAAACTTCCAAAGGCACTCATTCTATTTAGAATTACAATGTTTGCGTGTTGTGTCTTTGTACACACTGTGTGAAAGGGCGACGCACAAACGAATACCAGGAATTCAGTACGTACGTCATTCTGACCCTGAAATGTAATGTGCTGTTTCCTACAACAGAGCAATGTAATGAAAAGCTGATAATGTAGCCTTTGAGGACACTCGTAGCGATCCGCTACGGCGTAGTCGCGTAGCAGATCGCTACAGAACTCGGTATCTAATGCCTGGTCACCCATCCACGGACCGACTACAGCAAGGGTTGGTAAACCTTGTAGATCAACCCTACATACGATGTACATGTATAGATATCTTACTTCGTTCTCCTCAAGCAGGCTACCGAGGTTGGAAAGGCTAGCAAAATCTGCCGGAATGCTCTGGCCAGGATATCGGTTCGCGAACCACTTCTTAAATTTAGCAAGGAGGTCGTCGTGCTCATCATCAAGTGCCGGTTCGGCACAAACGTCAGCAGTCATCTGGAAACAAAATAATAAAATTATTTATTTACATATTTACGACTGGTCATCATGAAGTCCTGGGTTCGATTCCTGGGTGAATCAAAGTGTAATTAGTGTTTTCCATCAAGTATTTTTCAGTAGCAACTACGTAGTCTAGAGTTGTACTTAGTTGATAGCAATATGCTCTCGTATGACGGAATAAAAATAGTTCTTAAATCGTCGACTCGGTAAATATTTTTTTCCTTCACCGTTTTCAGAGCGCGGTGATGAAATAAATTCCATAAAGTAATACGCCTGGTCGGGCTCGAACCCACGACCTTGCAAGTCGGCGCCGCCACCGCTAGGCCACCGCTGGCCAACAATACTCAGAACTAACTCGACCTCAACTGCTAGATGTGTGAAACCGATGTGCTACTGATGTGACCGACACAACATGACACAGTTAAGTATCGATTGCCGGCCGGCACGCCTACAACACGACCTATAAATATATATATACAAAACACCGGCAACCTCGCAGGAGTGGATTGCTGACATCTTAAACAACAACATTTGTTCTACGACTTTTCCGAAAACGGACAAAAAAAAATCAACTCTCCATACATTTGTCCGAACAACTGATGGAGTTTTGCTTGAGAAGTCGTTTTTTTTTTGCATGTTTTCCCAATAAACCTGTAATCTACCTACAGGGAACGTCTCCACTTGTAGATTTCCTACACTTAGGTTAAGTGTGTTAATGACGCATTAATGACGCAATGTTTGTATGCAAAGTAATGCACCACAAAATTGACTGCCCACAAATATTGCACACCTTTAATTTACGTGCCCCGTCGAGAATCCCTCGCAGTGCAATACACCTCTCTGCCCGCCGCAGAGAAGAACGGTTCTAGGCGCCAACTCACCCTATGCGAGATTATGCAAGGTTGTAAATAGCTGCAGTGATCAAATTGATTTGCACTTTGATAGTTTGGGCAAATTGAAAGCCAATTTTTTTAAGCATCTTGCTAAATAGTTTAACTTTTCGTCCCGTTAGAGTATATTTAAGTAAAATATAATTTTCTTAAAATGTTATGTTAATTAGTTAGACCTAAACATCATTATTGTTTGTTTTTAAACTAGATGAAAATTATAAAATTAGATTAATATTATAAATTGTGCAACTTCATCATGCATGCGGAGATTACCTATAAGTATAGATTGTTGCACTGTTGCATTTATATTTTTGCATGTTTCCTTAAGCATAAAACCCGTGTAAACAATTGTTGGTGAACCAATAAACATAAATAAATAAATTAATACAACAGCGGTGTTCCCTTAACGTGGTAAAGCTTCAGAATGTTGGCTTCGTAATTAGACCACATTTCCTACTAAATTAAAACTTCACTAAGGTTGAAATCAACCAATTGTCACTTTAACCAAAAATACTTTGTTGTTATAGGACGTTCAGGGGACATGCCCTGGTTTGTACCTCCAAGGCTCTACAAAGGGGCCCCAAATCCAACAAGTGGTCCCTCCAATATCCAACAAGTGGTCCCCCAATATTCTATGTATAATTCGACCCAAATATTCTATAAATGGACTCAAACGTTCAATAGGTGAACCCATTGTATTAATATTATTGTAACTAAATCATTATAATATTTAAATAACATGGCAGAATGAGCTTATCATCACTGAAGTGGAAGTGACTCATAATCAGAATCCGTCATTAAAATATAATAATTATGTATTCGAGAAAACCGACCCGATAACCGATACTAGTAATAAATAACATGATTTAGGAAAAACTAAAATTTTATCAGCGGTAGTTTAAGAACAGTCAGATTGTTTATTTTAGTATGCGGTAGATATTTAATATTAGGTAGGTACGTCGCGACTCTAAATGTTCTTATTTTTGCTAACCTATCAAATGGAATGTAAAAGGAAATATTCAATGTTCCTTCTGAGTTCATTTTAAAACATTAATGTGCTATAAAAACAAAATATTCGAAATAAATATAAAATTTGAAAATGACCCAACGACAATAAAAATGAGTAAACAAGACATGTTTTATTTTTCGGTTTTCTTATTAAAACGAAAACCGAAAAATATAACATGTCTTGTTTACGAAAGCAAAAATAACAATATCAGTGCCCCCAGTTTTTCGATGTAGCATCCACCATGATGAATTCGCGAATTTAGTATTAAAATATCGCGATCGTAAAAACAAGTCTATAAACATCTTTGTAAATCAGACGACGTATTTACAAACGCTTCGACTTGATATCTCTTATGTCTGTGTCGCTCGCTATCGTGATAAATGACGACTCAGTTGATGGGTCTTGAGTTTTAATAGACTAGCTGTTTTATTACAAACTAGCTGATCCGATATTTTTTTGAGATCGTTTTGTGATTTGGAACGCTTTTTGAATATGTTAAAAGTAGTAAAGCGGCCGCGACCTCGTCCACATAATTATTGATAGCTCGGTTAATATGCACGATATAAATATGTATAGCTTATCGCACCAACGAATAATCTAGCTTTTTGCCAATGTAAGAATTTTTAGAATTGGATCTATCGTTCCGGAGATAACCCCAAAATACAAACTGTACCTCTTTATCAAAGTTGATGAGAAAATAAACGTGTTAGTATAATCCTGAATGAAAAACACCAGTTTCGTTTACGGAATGGCGAAATAACTTCCTCTAGAGTTAGTTTTGTGTAATTTTCCCTATTCCGTCGATTTCGTTTTGGTGTTGTGTTTATACAAAAATCCCGTCGAAAAAGAACGTTCAGTTTTTCGTGAATTTGAATTTTTTCAGAAAAATGTAACCGAATTCGGAGTTTTACGAATATTTAATAAAAATAGCCAAATCGGTACAGCCGTTCTCAAGTGATGCGTACCAAGACCAACCCAACGAAAAGTGTTTCATTTTTACTTGTATAGTATCTGAGCGACCGAGAAACGCGCGCCGCGGGCGAAACTAGGGAAAACGGAATTCCCCAGACAGATTTAAAACCTAGCTAGATCGATTTTTGCCTCCGTAAACCTCATTACTTAATTTAATCGAAATTGATAGAATCGTTTTCGTGAATGTGATTATTAAAATATACATACATAGATGTACATATAAATACATAAAATACTTACAAATATTGCTCATTTTATAATATAGGATAGATTAAGGAACGTAGCACGTACCTAAATTAAATATCAAAAATTATTTGTTTTAATATTTAAAAAAATATACACATTTTTGTTTTTGTGAATGTATATTTTATAATTTTTAACAATACTTTTCCATTTAAACTTTAATGGCGTAAGTTTCTACTTATGGTATAATTTTGACAAAACTTTAAACGGGAAACTACATAGCTTACACAGAAATTATACCAAATACCAATATTAGAATAAATAGGACATCTGGGTGTTCTGTTAGGTACATACACCTCTGCCTCTCCCTTTGGAGATTAGGCGTTATGTTATGTTATAAATAGAACATCAACCGCAATATTTATGAGATAGCAGTCTGTTCATAAAAATAAAACTTTCAAAATACTGCAGTTACATCAGGTACCTATTGTAAGGCGGGAAGGAATAATAGGGTATAAAAATAATAAGTATAATGAGCAATATATTTTATTAAAACAATATTTATTTGTGAGGTAACAAACATGCCTCAGAGATATTTCTCGGCGGCATGTAAGTAGAACCAAGTTAGAGTTCCATGGGCGGCATGAAACTGCATGTCAGAGTTTTATGCCGCTCATGAAACTCTCCAGGTTGAGCACAACTTGCCGCGTTGAAACTTTTCAGCTATGTAGGTTGTAACTCAGTGGTCCAAATAGCCGCGACATTAAAAAAAATAGATTCCTCACGTCGAAGTGTATCCAAAAATAACCCAAATATGCATGTTTCGCGATTTTTTATTGTTTTACAGCTTTTTGAAAATTGTACGCAAACCGCTTTAGAACAAACGATATTAATTTTAACATGGCTTGACAGTTTCCGAGTTACAGCTATTTGAAAATGACATGGGAATCGCTTTGAAATAAAACGTTATTTTTTTTAATGGCTTTTGTTGAGTAGAATGATATTGAAAAATGCATATAGTAAACGTTAAATGACGTAAAATAGCCGTGTCAAAATAAACATAGAATTTATTTAAAGCAGTCCCTATATAATTTTCAAGAATGTATAATGAGAAAAATCAAGAATCGCGGAACATACTTGGGGTAAACTTATATTGTCACTTACGGGATATCTTCCGTGATTATTTACTAATAGCGGGTGCTCAACTTAGTAAATAATCACGGAAGATATCCCGTAAGTGACAATATAAGTTTAGTTTTAAACCGTGAAAGCCTAAAACAGTGTTTATACTTGGGGTATTTTCGGATACTAGGCGTGATAAATATAATATTTTGTATGTCGTCACTATTTGGACCTACCTTTAAATACAGCGGCCCACCCTTCGCAAGGTCATAACGACTTATTAGCACAGCGTAAATTCTTGCGTCATCAACATGATCCCACCCTTGTTACGGGGTCGGCGCCACACGTATTCCATTCTCCTATAAAAACCATCATGGTATCATTTCCTCCTTTTGCCTTCATAGCTTTCCTTCCAACTTCTTTGGTCCTCCATCAAAATATGTGTAAACAGCGGCCCGACTTCGCACTCGAAATTAATTCTGTTGGTCCCGCCCGCAATTATAATCTGATGCGCAGTTTACTCGGTCACACAAAGAAATACGAAACGCGAATTTATTCTTTATTGTGTTTAATTGGTGGTGCTTTAGTGAAATGATTTACCGTCGGCCATGTTTTTACAGTCCGTACCTTTTAGCGAGATTATTAATTTTGCTTTCAACACAACTTTATTTGATAAATATATCTACTTAGATAATTTTGTGTTAGATAAAATTCACGACTGCGTTTTGATTTGTTTGAAACAGTTTCCCTAAAATATGCCCGCGAACTTTTAGAAAATAATTGGTCTATGAAAAGTGAAACTAACCTTAGACTGTGAGAAGTATTTCCGAATATTTCATGAACAAATAAAAACTTTTAGTTATTTAACCGAATTGTTAAGTTGTGTTGCTCAACCGGAGTCACAAACTACACTAGTCTGGCTGCGCATCGCCTATTTGCCGACTCTGGATTTCTTTCTATATACCTAATATACCACACGCACATTATAAACATTACTACATAGTATGTTCATACATAACTCGGGCCTGCGCCCAATAAACAACTCAGAATTGCGTAGCAAAAGGAACACTACTGCTCCTAACTTACGGTTTAAATTAAATTAATTAAGTAACTCCGGGATTCTCAGAATTTGATAGTTGTGGCTATCAGTAGGTAGCTATATGCCTGACAAAATAGGAAGCTCCGAATTTGAAATAGCAGGAAAATATTGCGCAACAATTTAAGTGTCGGATAATTTCAATGCTCATGCATTCTATTTTTGGGTTTCATTTTGTACAGCAGACGCTTGCGAATCAAGTTACTAAAATCTGTCGAATTTCTTGAATAGAGGTTAATGTTTATCGCTAAAGAAATAGGTTCAAAGCAGATTGGGAAAAAGTGACAGTTTTGGATAGCTGTGCCGACTGTGCAAAGACCTTTTTTCCTTCCAAACTTCTCTGTCCATCGTCCTTCGTCACGATACATCGACGAGCGCCGGCGCGGCGATGTGTTGCTGTAATCCCGATCATATACATTCTCACCTCAAATATACGTGGTTCCCACTGCTGGGACCCAGGCGTCCTGTCTATGAGAGGGAATGAGCTATAATCCACCACGCGGGCCCAGTGCGGGTTTTGAGATGTCACAGTCACGTCTTAATTTTTATTTTATTCCGATTTCCTTACGATGTTTCCCTTCACTGTTTTGAGAGCGGGTGGTGAAGAAATGATGTGCCAGCTTCACCCTCGTTATCATAAGTCACCACTACTATAACTTCTTAATATCATCACGCCTTCATCCGCGAAGGGCCCTTCGTAGAGATGTTGGTACTATAATTGGTACTTAGTGAAAATTAAAAGCAGAGGTTGGTGTGATACCCATATTAACCCATAATAACCCCTATTGCCATCAATCGTGTACAAAATCCAGACTTCGTGAGTGCTATTGAGAAATTCCTGATAGAAAACCCCACTAACTATCACTTTCTACGACCCGGGAATCGAACTCAGGACCTCATGCTCTGCAGTCACGCATACGACCACTACACCAACGCGACAATAATGTTGTCACGATAAAATAAGTCTACGTTCAGTGCGATATCAGACTCATTACAATCCCGCTTGTCGTCCTACGACGTCATTCATATAAATAGCTCTAAATATGACCTCGACTGTCGACCTGTTTATTTCGCTGGTTCTTTCCGAACTCATAGACAATAATATTTTCTATTTGGAACCATAGATAGAGTATCTTTCAACGCGCCTGCGTATTCATTCAGTCAGTCTTAAAATAAAGGTGGCTATGAATCAATATTAGTTTCGTTCCGTTTATCTTGGCGAATTTTGCAATTCTGACTTTTTTAGTATCTAAACGAACTGGTTTTGACTCTTACAAGTTTTTGATTAAAATTAGAAACAGGATCGATTGGCATAATTTAATGGAAATATGACCATTTTCTTGCTTACTGTACCTTTTTTTTTTAAAGCTGTGAATAGGACTCTAAATTTTACGAAAGATGGGTCTCCGACGACCATTTTCGTTTAGCTGCAACGGTTTGCTGAGTTTCCACCCTGTGAAGGCGCTAGTACTCAGTTTCACTGTTACAATAGATCGTAAAAATATATAGATACAGTAAGCGTTCATAAGCGCACAGGCACGCTAAGGATCATATTGCTGTGAACGCACGGGCGAGCGTCCGTGCGGCTGTATGTGTAAGCTGTCTCAATACAGTACCTACGCACACCACACCCACAGAGTCGCCTACCATCGCAAGTTGTCGTGTCGCTCTCCACGAAACATAAAGAAATATATTACCGTCTCTTTTGTTATGCACGCAGCAAACGCATGATCGTATTTGCATTCGATAGCTAAATTTCGACCATATTCACCAGGCGTTGATAGCTGTTTAGGTTAAGCAGTGGGTTCACGATCGACGTGTCTTGAGTTCAAATCCCGTTTACATAATATGGGTTTTTTATTTTTTTTTGTAACCACTTTAATTAATATTTGTATTTTATGCAAAAACTATTTACTTAGGTATTTATTTTGAAATGGGTTCATGCTCATTATTTATTTTTATAAGGATTTAAATATAAGTTAATAACCCATCATAACTATTTATGTGATTGTGTAATATTTTTTCGGTGTTGGAAGGTGGAAAAAAAAGTCGTGCTGACAGATAACAACAATTGTTTTATTCGTTTCATTTATTCATATAAATTAACAACTTTAATGAGATTTGTAACGTCACATTCCTACCTAGATATAAGAAGTTCTGTATACCCACTTTGAAGTCATTTTTTATTAACATAACAAGGATATTCTAATCACACAAATATAATTGTTGATACCCACTTCTATCTATCGGTATTCAACAGAGCTTACTAAAAACTCATACATAATTTAGACTTCGTGAACATGTTTTTTATGTGACGTCACAATAAATGTAACTCATATTGAGGTTATAGTTTAAGTGTTCATTTTCCCGAAGAAAAGAAGATTGAAACTAAACCTCAATTTAGGAATTATTCTATATTATATTATATATTATTATAGACGTGTTACAAAATGTTTAGTGAATATCACTAAACATTTTGTCAAACGTCTAATTAAAACTAGAACATTAGGATTAATATTTTGTATAACCCCCATTATTTTTAATGCAGTCAAGTAGACGTATGCGCATAGACCCCACAATGTTTCAACATATTTCGGTTCTTCTTAAATTTTCCCACACCTTTATGTAATGGGTTGTTAATTGTGTTATACACCTCTCATCTCGTGTATCCCACCTTTGCACTATCAAACCCCATAGATTTTCTATGGGGGCACTCATTCATCCAAATTTCGACCTGAGTCTGTATTAGGGATTACATTTCTATCGGACCAACGAGTGTTATCCTTGCGCCATAAATGAAGTCTACCCTTTTGACTTGATGTAAAAGTCTTTTCATCAGAATAAATGGTAGTGATCCGGTCAAAGTCTAAATATTCCCGTGCGAAACGTAATCGTTCTTCTTTATGTCTTTCTGTCAAGAAGGGCATTTTAGCTGATCTTGTGTGATGCAAGCCTTCAGCGTGGGGGGCATGGCGAACAGTTTGCGGTGACTCCGAGTGTGTCGTAGGTGTGAAACCATTGGTTTCATACTCGCCCACGATATGTTGTCGCTGCGCTTCGCTGCGCTTCGCTGCGCTTCGCTGCGCTTCGCTGCGCTTCGCTAATAAGCGACGACCTTCCACTTCGCTGTCTACTTGCAAAGCTCCCCTCTTCCTCATACCTTTTGATCCAGAGACTTACTGCATTTCTCTAAAACAAAAAGAAATATTTATGTAAGGCAGCTGTGATACAGATGCTATAAATCAACACTTCACAATTCACTCTGCAATTGTAAATTCAATAATAAACACTAATTATTTATCTTGCATGATAGATTGAAAAAAAACAACGAATTATGTAAACCACAGGTCACCAAATAAATGGACAATTTATAATAACCATTCGCTTTTAATTTTTAATGTTTATGTTACAATTCATAAATAATTATAATACTCACATTCAGTTCTATTAAGGCCACCTTTATGCAGCGCGATAATAGTCGCCCTCGCCTTAATATTAATATTTGCCCGCATTTTAAGAATCACACCAACAACAATACTGCTATCTATTAAACCACACGTCACTGACCATCAACTACCACATTATAATATATTGTATTATGTATTGCTACAACCAAACAACAAAGTTCATTCCGATCAATATAACCGATGTTTGCAACCGATGTACCGGTGTTTCCGATTCGAATATATATTCATAAAACTATATATAATCTAACTAAATTCTTGACTTATTTTTCTATCTACCTCCTTAACTTTACGAAATGTGTGAACAAAGCAAACAAGTTAAAGAATATAATATTTCTGTAGAGTAAAAACTTACAAAAAGTCTAAAAGTAACTGTGCGGGATTTGAATTCACGGCTTACTGATTCACTCTCAATTCTGGACGGGCCCAACCGCTAGGCCATCATGTCTTAGATATTACCATTGAAATTATGAACTACAACTAGTTGCTGACAATATCTATTTTGTTGAAAGTAGAAGGTCGTAAGTCAAACTAAACGTCAAGCTATTGCTTTGTGAGATTGCCTATCGACTTTTGATCGGCACTGTACCTACACATATATTTTTTATGAGTATTCCCGGATAACTTCGTCGTTTATTAACAGATTTTGATGATGCTTTTTTTGTTGGAAAGTAGATATTCCAAGGGTGGTATCATGACAAAGAAACCAGGATTTGATGATGGCATCTCAGAGAAATCGAGGGGAACCTTCGAAAATCGTAGGAGCGGTTAGTGCGTTTGTAAATGTTTGAAGCACTACTATTTAATTAAGGTCTGGTGTAGATCTGATGATGGAGCAGAAAGACAATCGAGGGAACTCCTCAACCATTTACAGCAATTGCCTGGTGTTTGTGCTTGATTAATTTGAATTGATGAGAACTTTACACCGAGATGTTGTGTCTGATGATAAAGACGAAGGACAGTCAAGGGAACTTCTCAAAGTTTTACAGTAACTACCTTAATGTGTTTGGACTGAACTCATTTTTATCGATGACTTGCTGACCCACGCAACTTCGTCTGCGTCAAAAGTACTGCCTACCTACTACCTACCTACTACTACCTACCTACTACTACATACCTACTACTACCTACCTACTACTACATACCTACTACTACCTACCTTCTACTACCTACCTACTACTACATACCTACTACTACCTACCTACTACTACCTACCTACTACTACCTACCTACTACTACCTACCTACTACTACCTACCTACTACTACCTACCTACTACTACCTACCTACTACTACCTACCTACTACCTACCTACTACTACCTACCTACTACTACCTACCTACTACTACCTACCTACTACTACCTACCTACTACTACCTACCTACTACTACCTACCTACTACTACCTACTTCCTGAATTTTCTTTGCTATAAACCTCACGGAGCCCGAGACCTTTCCAACGAATGCAAAACCGTGCAAATCGGTTCGTGCGTTCTGGAGTTTTAGCGTCAGAAAGGAAAACCCGACTTATTTTTATATATTAGATAACTTTCCACCCATATGTATGTCACTGTAAAATTATCAAACACGTAATATTGTAATCTGTCTAGCGATATTGTACTCTCAAAATATTGTCAACTGAACATACGGAAGTATTTTTGCGCCCAAAATCGGGACTTGGGGCACCACCCCGTTAGGTTAGTTAGGTTTCTTTAAACCCTGCACTCGGAAACAGCCCTGCGAAGCGGGGCTCCGTCGACTACGCTTGTTAGGGGAATATAAAGTGTTTCAAGGTTAGGTTATATGAATCGGTATTTCTCAGGAATGGTGCATTATCTTTACATGAGATGCGAGTGGTACCATTGGGCAAGGGGGACCCCTCCTTCCCTGCACACCGCGTGAGTTGACTACCATCGCATGCATTACAAGTCTCATGATGGAGACTATATAGACTGTCGAGAGAATACCTCAACGTTTCAAGCAGTTACTTCTGTTGGGCTTACCTACTCCACACGGTTCAATATGCACAAAATGTTTGGATATTACAACTAATAATGGAAAATTTTAAAACTTTTCACTAAAACTTAAAACCGACTTTATCCGAAAAATAACTTTAGCTTCAGAAGTCAGTTGTAAATAGAACTAAATCAAACAAAATAAGTCACTGACTTCCGAAGCTAAAATTATTTTTAACTTTTTTGTTTTTTGAAGTCTAATTTTATCAGAACACTTTTATTTATAATAATAAATAATAAATATCGCTGGACATTAACACACAGCGCCACCTAGTGCCACCCTAAGCAAAGCTAGTGTCGTGGACACTAGATAGTTGATGTACTACATATATACTTTTTTGTTTGTAAATACATACTTATTATACATATAAACATCCATGACTCGGACACAAATGTCCATGCTCATCACACAAACATTTGCTCCTACCGGGATTCGATCCCAGGACCCTATGAATGTAAGGCAGCGTCACTACCACTACGCCATTCGGGTCGTCAGTTATATTTTTGTGATTATCATTTTGTGCCCAATTTTCGTGAGCAAGTATATATTTTCATTTGCTGTTGCTGCGTTTTTGCTCGTCGTCAATGTGGTGTTCACTAGAAACACTAGTTACTTACCTACTGTTAGTTAAGGTTTAGAACAAAACCACCAAATGATCAGTAGATGAGCTACTTCAAGGGCACGTGCACTCAACACGTACTTTACACGAACCTAAAAGCTCGCTCACTACGTTTGACTTTATTACAGGGTATTAAGTTCAGCCTTGGCCGAAATGAAACACGAAAACAACACACCCAGTGGTTTGCAAAAGATATAAATAAACTAGCTGTAGCCCGTGACTTCGTTCACTTCTATTGTATTGTATTGAACAACGGGCTGGTGTCCGCAACTCCACGTCAAAGCGCGTCTTGTGCGTATGGGCTATAATCCTCCACGCGGGCCCAGTGCGGGTTGGTACATGTCACAATGTCTTCGAATGTTTGGTTCTAGGACATGCCGGTTTCATCACGATGTTTTCCTTCACCGTTTTTGAGAGCAATGGTGATGAAATAAATTACACAAAGTAATGCGCCTGCCTGGGTTCGAACCCACGACTTACTGTTCGTAAGTCGGGGCCGCCACCACTAGGCCACCGCTGCTCTCTTCGTTCACTTAAACATTATGATGCGTAAGTGTGAGAACAAAATGTCTGTGCTTGTCTTTTGTTTCCTTAACGCTTATTAATGAAACGCCGATTTCAAGACATGAAAGTTATAATTATTACTTTTTACATAGGTATACTTTGTACAGTTTTGATTCGTGTCGTTGTTACGAATATATTATTTTTCTAGTATTGCGGTGTTTTAAGAATCGTACACTCTAACACAAGAAAAAAATGATTTTTATTTTGAGCACTCCATAGAGAATTAATTAAACAATCTCGAGCCTATTTTTTTTAATGTGGCTATACCTGAACCCTAATCACACATAAAATTTCTTAATTTGATTAATTCTCTATAATATGGAGTGCTCACAATAAATATCTCAATTTTTACATATTAACATGCATAGGCAAACATACATACGAGTATATACATATATATTTAGATTACTCATCCTCAAATTAAGATTTCCTGTATCATGTGAGCTAATAATATTCTTTCGTAGAAAATATTCAAAATGATAATACGACATAGTTGTTTTATAAACATAAAACCATATTGGATCAAGCATGTTTCTGTTACATTGCAGAAAACGTGATGAAATTGAAAATAACAACAATGTAATGAACCAATATCTACGAGTATGAACTCTATCGAAATTCAGCACACGCGTGTTTCCCTTTACTAGAGCAAACGTTAACACCTATTTTTTTTATTTTGTTAGCGAACAATGGGGTCGGCAAGTTAAAGCTGATTGTAGATGGCGCCATCACCGCACAGACCCAATCTGACCAATGAGGTCCAACTATTTTGAAATATAAAATGACATTGACAGATTTTCAACCAATGACGATGCTTAGGTTCATGCGGTGCTAGCGCCATTAGTTCCACAGTTGCCAACCCCATTTCGTTTACGCGCAATTAGACAAAGTACAAGTCAGCGGGCATGGATGGGTAAATCTGAAAGCATGTATATGGAATGGGTAAAATGTTCAAAAGAGTATACAACATTTTTTTTTGTTTATATTTTTATTTATGTTCGCATAACTCGTCAAAATGTAGGGAACAGCTGATTTTTTTTTCGCGATTTCAAGGTTCGTCCCATAGAAAAATTTGTTCAAAATGATGAGTACAATGACCCCTTTTCGGGTTTAGTATAAACAAAAAATAATGTTGTATAAAACTAAAACTTGTCAATGGATTTTCGAAAAATCACATTTCTAGCCAAAACATTTAAAACCATTTATTCCTTTGCAAACAAGGGTAATAGAATAGGATGTTCTTTTAAAATAAGGTTCCCCACATTTTGACGTCACATATTATGGGAATGCAAATAGTTGGTTTAGGTACAATACTTAATTATAAATACCAGAAACATCCCATGCAGGAACCGAAACGGGGAACCAGGCACCCGCTAATTTTGAAGAAAATAAAAACATATAAGTACCGATTCACATCATTCGAGTATCGCTAATAATGATAAAATTCTGCAGGAAGTTATGAGATACGTCACTGGTATTACTGCGACGTAGGTACACCTAAAATCTATAATTCGTATGAAAAAATCATGTCTGGTCTCACACTAGTCACAGTCAGATGTTATAGCGCGTGATCAAACGCACGGCGACACATTTCCAATTAAAACAGACCTCCCAATGCTATGCTTCCCCCAAAATGAGAGGTCAGCTTATACCAGATATGTTAAGCGTGATGACGCGTGCCCTTGCTCTCGAACATATCACATATATTATGTCACCGTAAAATTGTCAAACACGTTAGATTGTAATCTCTCTATCGAGATTGTAAACTCTCGAAATATTGTCAACTGAACATACTGCTTACAATATAACGCTTTAATTTTCGATAGATTGTAATTTTTTTTATTTTTTTATTTAATTCACTAAACTGATGTACAATCACAATAGCAATAAAACAATTATAACACAATATTTCTGATTGACATCTACTAGAAGTGAATCTAGCATGCATACAAAAACAATCAAATAAAACCTACAAATCGTGAATTTTTCCAACAGTTATGAAGTTTCGGGAAAGAAAAAATTAAGGATGTACAAATTAAAAAATAAAAACAAAAACAGAAACGTATTACACAATTAAAGCTCTAAGTTTAGTCCTAACTGAGACTATAGAACCAGCAAAGGCATCTATTTCGCTACGAATGGAGTTCGCTAGAGAAAGCATGCAGTAAATAGGTGAAGAATTACCTATATTAGTTCGACTATGAGGCAGGACGAAAGTCCTTCGGTTTATTAAGCGGCTACTACTACGTGGAACACTAAATTTCACTCTTTCTAAAAGCTCAGGAGAATCAATTATTCCATTTATTAGTTTAAACAAAAAAATGACATCCAGGGATTTCCTTCGTGCGCTTAAAGGCTTCATTTTATAATGACTCAGCTTAGAGTTATACGAGTTCAGACTACGACATTTGTTTTCCGAGAAACTTAAGTGGTATAAGAACCTTTTTTGGACACGTTCAATCCGATCAGAGTGCACCTGATAAAACGGGTTCCACACCGTACTACAATACTCCAGAATACTTCGAATAACGCTGTTGTAAATGGAAATAGTCAGAAGAGGTTCTTTAAAAATTTTCATTTCTCTGACGATGAACCCCGACAATTTTGATGCCTGACCAATAATTTGGTCGTAATGGCTCTTAAAACTCAAACTACTATCCACTAAAACACCGAGGTCTCTAATAGTATCAACTTCTTGGAGTGGGCTATTATTAATCGAGTAATAATATTCACACGTTTTCCTTTTTCTGCTAAATTTGATAACGTAACATTTGTTCTGATTTAATGACATTTTATTTTGTATGCACCAATTATGTACGTTATTTAAATCTAGCTGAAGCTGCATAAAATCAGATTCGTTGTATATAGCTCGATATATTTTTAAATCATCAGCAAAAGTTTGTATTCCGAATTAATTTTGCAACCCAAATCATTTACAAACACTAAGAAAAATAGAGGCCCCAGGCACACCTGGGGCCTCTATTTTTCCTCAGGGCTCACAAGCCCTGGGGCACCCCTGTCGGTACGTAATATCGTTTTGATTTAAAACCCTTGAGATACACTAGTTGTGAGCGATTTTTTAAGTACGATTCGCACCAACGCAGCGACGACCCATGAACGCCCATACTTTCTAATTTAGCAACTAGAAGGTCGTGGTCCATCAAATCAAAGGCCTTCTTAAAGTCGGTGTATATTGCACGAACTTCTCTACCATCATCTAATGCAGAAGATATATAAGAAACATACTCGACTAGATTAGACAATGTCGATTTATTCGGGCGGAAACCGTGCTGGTTATCATCCAACACACTTTTGAAGTGCGAAAACATTTTTTTCTGAACAAGCGATTCAATCATTTTACCACAAGCGGATAAAATGGACACTGGTCTGTAATTAGCAGCATCATCAACACGGCCAGATTTAAAGATTGGCGTGATGTGCGCTATTTTCCACTGATCAGGAAATACGCCAAAGAATAGTTGAACATAGTAGTCAGAGGATCAGCTAAGTTCGCTGCACATTTTCTAAGAAAGAGAGGAGGGATTGAGTCAGGGCCTGGTCCTTTATCACAATCTAGGGAAGATAAGCAATCAAAAACTTCTCTCACCTCAAGTCTGCACTGACTGAAAGTGTCACTTTTACAGGAAGTAGGTTCAACTCGCGTTGAAGTGAGTGTGTTACTATCAACTCTATATATAGACTGAAAATAATCGGAAAACAAGTCACAGATTTCCTGTCCGCCTCTGGCAAGAATAGTGTCATTCAAACTCATTTTGTTGGGAATATAATTGTTACCTATCCGTTTATTTTTTAAGTACCTCCAAACATGCTTAGGATTGGTACGCAGATGTTCAGCTATATTCTTTTTAAAATTAGCATAACATTCCTTTATCAACTCACCGCAACGCTTTCTTAAGCATTCAAACGTTATTTTATCTCGTTTGTATTTTTTGTATATATTGTTAAGAATGAGCAGTGTTTAGAAAAAATTGTTTAAATTATTTGAATTGTTAATTTTGTTTCTATCAGTCATGTTTACTTTATTTTTATTATCTAATGGATGGTATTTCGATTTTTTATCAGAATGTGAGGGGTATGAAAACGAAGTCACACGAAATTCTAATGTCAATTTTAAGTTCTGACTATGACATTATTTGTCTTACGGAAACTTGGTTAGATGATTCGTTCTTATCCTCTGAATATTTTGATCAAAGATAAACTGTTGTACGCCGTGATCGTAGTGCACAGTTTAAAGATTTGTACTCTAAAAGTTATGGTGGTGGGATATTGGTAGCTATTAGTAATAAATATACATTTGTTAATAAAACAGAGTGGCAAACCTCCGTTGAGGATATGTGGTTATGTGTAAGCGCTGGTGGCGTCTGTATGAATATTTGTGTTGTTTATTTACCGTCTTACATACCTTGCCATATCTTTAGTCAATTCTTAGCCAGGGCAGAGGAAATTTGCTTGCGTTACATGGATTGCACCACTTTGATTCTTGGTGATTTTAATCTTCCTAATGTGAAATGGCTTCAGTCTGATGATCCCTTTTTAGGAATTAGTGACCCTAAGTCTTTAGCTGTGAGGGACTTCCTAAATATCACCGGCTTCCTTCAAATGAATAACGTCTGCAATGGGAATGATAATATCTTGGACCTCATCTTGGTGGATGAGAACTCCAGTCTTTCTGTTTCTTCTGCACCGCCCCTTAGTAAACCAGATATACATCATCCGCCACTAGAATTAGCCCTTACTAAAACTTCAATTCCTAATTTAAATTATAATATTTCACAGTCTAAATATTTATTTTTTAAAACAGACTATGAGGCATGTGTTCGTGATTTACGTAAAGTTAATTGGGAGGATTATTGTAATTTGAGTTGTAATGATTATGTTTTGAATTTTTATAATATACTATGGGAAAATATAGATAAATACACTCCGAAGGGTAAACCTAAGAATAATTGCTATCCAGTTTGGTTCTCAGCCTCGTTGATTAAACTTCTTAAGGAAAAGCATAAATACAGGACTCGGTTCAAACGGTACAAAAACCCTCGTGACTACGATACTTTCGTAACCCTACGGACACGAGCTGCAAGAGCTATTGATAACTGTTTTAAAGATTATATAGAAAGAATTGAGAGTGAACTAAAAACAAATGTAAAAGCTTTTTGGCGTTATACTAAGACTAAAAAATCCTATAGAGGTGTCCCGGATCAAGTTACGTGGGGTGATCGTGTCGGTGAGGGTGGTAGTGGTGTGGCTGATCTATTTGCTGACTATTTTGCATCTGTGCACAGTGTCAATCAACAGCCTACTAACTTGTGTCTTCTATCGAAATTACTGAGAGTGACGTTAGAGATAGCATCAAAAAGTTAGATCTTAATAAAGGAGCTGGTCCGGATGGACTTCCTCCTATTTTTATTCGTCTATGCATTGATGCTCTTGTTACGCCACTGCAGATTATATACAACAAATCCCTTAAGGAAGGTACATTTCCTGACTTATGGAAAATTTCACACATTATCCCCATACATAAATCTGGTTGCACGAATGATGTAACTAACTATAGACCAATCTCTATTATATCACAATTTGCAAAGATCTTTGAGGGTCTCATATACAATGTAGTTTATTCCCACCTCCGTCATATAATTAGTTCGAAGCAACATGGTTTTGTGTCTAACCGTTCTACTATGTCTAACTTGCTTATTTACACTACTTTCATTAGTAACACCTTTGAAGCTAGGAGTCAGGTTGACGCTGTTTACACAGACTTTGCAAAAGCCTTCGATCGCGTTGATCACTCAATTCTTTCTACGAAATTGAATTGCGCTGGTATACATGGCTCTCTGTTGCGGTGGTTTGAGAGTTATTTAATTAATCGTTCTCAAATTGTTGCTTTGGCAGGTTATGAATCTGTACCTTTTTCTCCCGGGTCTGGTGTTCCACAGGGCTCTAAGTTGGGCCCTTTGCTCTTCTTGGTATTTTTAAATGACCTTTTAGATTTCATAAATTGTAATTGTTTAGCCTACGCTGATGATTTAAAAATATACTGTAGGATATCGGACCTGAGTGATTGTGCGAGGCTTCAGAGAGATCTTGATGTCCTTCAACAATGGTGTTTGAACAACAGAATGGCGCTCAATGTTAGAAAATGCCAGACTATTACGTTCACTAATAAAGTGAATTACATTAAATTTGATTATCAAATTGACGGATCTGTCCAGAGTGTCGGTCATACGTGACCTAGGGGTACTCTACGATACATCCTTATCATTCCGCGATCAAATTGAAAGTATAGTTAGTAAGGCTAAAAGAATGCTTGGCTTTATTATTCGCATGTCAAAACCTTTTCGTAATGACAGTAGTATTATTTTACTTTATAACGCACTAGTAAGGAGCTCCTTGGAATATTGTTCCACTATTTGGTCACCCTATTATTCGAGTTACACTAATAATGTGGAATCTGTTCAGGCCCGTTTTGTTAGGTATTTATGTGTGAAAAATGGGATTCGAAAAGCCATACCTGATTACAATGACAGGTTAAGGCACTTTAAAATGATTAGCTTAAATGAAAGACGTAACCATGCCGACTTACTAATACTTCACAAAATTATAAACGGTTCCATAGATGCACATTTAGTAAATTATTTTAACTTTCGGTTCAGCCAACGTAGTAAGCGTCATCATCGTATCTTTGAATTGCCTACATCCACATTAAATACCGCATTTAATAGCCCCCTAACACGTATGGCAAGGCAATATAATGAACGATCTAAACGAATAGATTACCCCATTGATATTTTCTCCATGAGTTTCGCTTCATACAGACGTTCCGTATTTAAACAATGTGATGAGTTCATGTCTTAGTAGTTCAAATTGTTTTTTTTTTTTGTAGTAATCTAGATTAAGGCCCACTAGGCACTATTTTTATTGTTTTCCTCTGTCTCTAATGCTCATGTATCAATGTCATGCATACCTATTATTTGCATGGTTGCTGTAATGTCAATTTTCGGTGTTATGTAATTAGAATTGTAAGTAATTGTGCTGTTAGTGTGCTTATTATAAATAAATAAATAAATAAATATTTAGCTTTTTCTTTAATTACTTTTAGTAAAGCTCTAGTGTACCACACAGGATAGCGTTCATCTCGTGGTTTTGTAATCGGAGTGTGCAGTTTAATAATTGGCATAAGAATATCATAGAATTTTTGCAACATGTCGTTAATATTATTCACAGAATTCCATTCATCAGACCAAGCAATTTTTGCAAGTTCAGCGTTGACCGCTTCATAATTACAGAGATAAAAGTTCAAGTATGGGATTTTATTTTGCACAAGGGGATTGCTATTCTTGGATTTAAATGAAATTTCCAGCGCTGGATGATGAGGATCAATTGGTATAAGCGGAGTATCGGAGCGGATATATCGAAGTGAAACCGTAATATTGTGAAATGCATGCGACGGAAGTATCTCTGCCGCCATAATCGTGACTTGCGGCTTAACCTAATGTGGGGGCACATTAGGTTAGTTATGTTCATTTAAATCCTGCAGACAAAAAAAAGGGGCCTTTTTAGGGGAACATAAAGTGTTTTGAGGTTAGAATATGTTAATCGGTATTTCTCAGGTATATTTTCTTTTCATGAGAGTGATACCATTGGGCAAGGGGACCCCACCTTTCCTCCCCCTCCTCCACACCGCGCGAGTTGAGATCCATCTCATACATTTCACAATATTACGGTTTCACTTCGATAGATTACAATGTATCGAAAAATAATGCGTTATATTGTAAGCAGTATGTTCGAATGACAATCTTTCGAGAGTTTACAATCTCTCTAGTTATATTACAATCAAACGTGTTTGACAATTTTACGGTGACCGATATTATATTCCCCTACCTACCATAGAGTTTCGTAACCTTAACAAAACTGCCACGAGTAAGCGTGATATTCTCGTAGAGCGACTAAAATAAAACTGATTACGTTTGTCGATGGTTTTTGACTATAAGTTGGGTGCCATCGTAGAGTAAAGTAATAAATAACATGTGCTATATTGTTTGGTTGGGATTCTTTTTCCAGCTAATGAGGTATTTTTAGTGTCAACTTCAAACACAAAATTTGAGATGGCAATAAAGCAGTGCATTTTTTTGCTATACGGAGCTGGCATTCAATGGGGACGCACACTGTGGAACTAATGGCGCTAGCATAGCTGATTCCAAGCATCGTCATTGGTTGAAAATCAAGGAATGTCATTTCATATATAGGATACTTTTTAACCCGGTAATAAGATCCCATGGGACAATTATCAAACATCACGCGGGCGAAGCCGCTGGCAGAAGCTAGTATTATATAATCGCATAGCCCATATTGTGTGAGTATTATGTACTAGAAAGCTATCATTCAGAATCACTGGAAACCTACTTTACTTTTTGACTTGAATGTACCCTGGCGGTTGAGAGTTTGTCATGCTCACTCAAATGTCTCGCTGATGATGGCGCGTGTGTCGGACCATTTAGCTCCCTTCAAAATGGTTGAGCTGAATGGTGCTGATCCATGCGTCATGTTCGTGAACTGGCGCTATCAGTTGTAACTGGTCATCTCTTAGTTGCCATGGCTTATTTGAAAGAATTATTTTTGTTTTTACTATGGACACTTTTATCGTGCACATCTTGCTACATTGTTCTCACATAATTTACCATCTCAACATGAATTATATAACCAAGATTTTGTAACAATAATTTGATTTAAAAGAGTGTCCATGGAGTTTCTTACCCGTTCTTCTCCATAGAGATCTGCGTTAGGGAATGGGCAACTACAGTACTTTCACAGTTTTTATGTCTTGTGACTGGGACTGTAGCTACATTTAGTTTTCATCTTTGTTTCGACAATTCAAAAGGGCCTGTTATTGGCCTACTTGAAATAAATGCTTTGACTTTGATTTTGAAGTGAAACCGTAATATTGTGAAATGTATGCGCTGTAAATCAACTCGCGCGGTGTGGAGGACGAGTAGGAAAGGCGTGCCCCTTGCCTAATGGTACCACTCTCATGAAAAGAAAATGTGCCATTCCTGAGAAATACCGATTATAATCTAACCAAAACACATTACCGAACCCCTTATTGTAATAGATCAAGAAGAATGTAATACTCCACTTGCGTTTAATTCAGATTATTATCAAGCTAGAAAGAAAGTACAAATAAAGCACCCACAGACATTTACTAGCCAGTATTTTATTTTAAAATGGCAATCCCCATTACCACTTTCAGACCGTTAAAAGCTAATTGTAGATGGCGCCACCATAGCTGGACTCAATCTGACCAAAATGAGGGCAAGGTATTTTATAATATGAAATGACATTCCTTGATTTTCAACCAATGACGATGCTTGGAATCAGCTATGCTAGCGCCATTAGTTCCACAGTGTGCGTCCCCATTGAATGCCAGCTCCGTATAGCAAAAAAATGCACTGCTTTATTGCCATCTCAAATTTTGTGTTTGAAGTTGACACTAAAAATACCTCATTAGCTGGAAAAAGAATCCCAACCAAACAATATAGCACATGTTATTTATTACTTTACTCTACGATGGCACCCAACTTATAGTCAAAAACCATCGACAAACGTAATCAGTTTTATTTTAGTCGCTCTACGAGAATATCACGCTTACTCGTGGCAGTTTTGTTAAGGTTACGAAACTCTATGGTAGGTAGGGGAATATAATATCGGTCACCGTAAAATTGTCAAACACGTTTGATTGTAATATAACTAGAGAGATTGTAAACTCTCGAAAGATTGTCATTCGAACATACTGCTTACAATATAACGCATTATTTTTCGATACATTGTAATCTATCGAAGTGAAACCGTAATATTGTGAAATGTATGAGATGGATCTCAACTCGCGCGGTGTGGAGGAGGGGGAGGAAAGGTGGGGTCCCCTTGCCCAATGGTATCACTCTCATGAAAAGAAAATATACCTGAGAAATACCGATTAACATATTCTAACCTCAAAACACTTTATGTTCCCCTAAAAAGGCCCCTTTTTTTTGTCTGCAGGATTTAAATGAACATAACTAACCTAATGTGCCCCCACATTAGGTTAAGCCGCAAGTCACGATTATGGCGGCAGAGATACTTCCGTCGCATGCATTTCACAATATTACGGTTTCACTTCGATATATCCGCTCCGATACTCCGCTTATACCAATTGATCCTCATCATCCAGCGCTGGAAATTTCATTTAAATCCAAGAATAGCAATCCCCTTGTGCAAAATAAAATCCCATACTTGAACTTTTATCTCTGTAATTATGAAGCGGTCAACGCTGAACTTGCAAAAATTGCTTGGTCTGATGAATGGAATTCTGTGAATAATATTAACGACATGTTGCAAAAATTCTATGATATTCTTATGCCAATTATTAAACTGCACACTCCGATTACAAAACCACGAGATGAACGCTATCCTGTGTGGTACACTAGAGCTTTACTAAAAGTAATTAAAGAAAAAGCTAAATATTTATTTATTTATTTATTTATAATAAGCACACTAACAGCACAATTACTTACAATTCTAATTACATAACACCGAAAATTGACATTACAGCAACCATGCAAATAATAGGTATGCATGACATTGATACATGAGCATTAGAGACAGAGGAAAACAATAAAAATAGTGCCTAGTGGGCCTTAATCTAGATTACTACAAAAAAAAAAAACAATTTGAACTACTAAGACATGAACTCATCACATTGTTTAAATACGGAACGTCTGTATGAAGCGAAACTCATGGAGAAAATATCAATGGGGTAATCTATTCGTTTAGATCGTTCATTATATTGCCTTGCCATACGTGTTAGGGGGCTATTAAATGCGGTATTTAATGTGGATGTAGGCAATTCAAAGATACGATGATGACGCTTACTACGTTGGCTGAACCGAAAGTTAAAATAATTTACTAAATGTGCATCTATGGAACCGTTTATAATTTTGTGAAGTATTAGTAAGTCGGCATGGTTACGTCTTTCATTTAAGCTAATCATTTTAAAGTGCCTTAACCTGTCATTGTAATCAGGTATGGCTTTTCGAATCCCATTTTTCACACATAAATACCTAACAAAACGGGCCTGAACAGATTCCACATTATTAGTGTAACTCGAATAATAGGGTGACCAAATAGTGGAACAATATTCCAAGGAGCTCCTTACTAGTGCGTTATAAAGTAAAATAATACTACTGTCATTACGAAAAGGTTTTGACATGCGAATAATAAAGCCAAGCATTCTTTTAGCCTTACTAACTATACTTTCAATTTGATCGCGGAATGATAAGGATGTATCGTAGAGTACCCCTAGGTCACGTATGACCGACACTCTGGACAGATCCGTCAATTTGATAATCAAATTTAATGTAATTCACTTTATTAGTGAACGTAATAGTCTGGCATTTTCTAACATTGAGCGCCATTCTGTTGTTCAAACACCATTGTTGAAGGACATCAAGATCTCTCTGAAGCCTCGCACAATCACTCAGGTCCGATATCCTGTTAAATTGTATCTAAAATAATTGTTCATATTTAGTAACCTCTGATTATCTGTGTCATATCTATACTCTTTGTTTGATTATTTATTTATTTATTTATTTATTTATTTCAATTTTAGGAAAACTTACAGCTAAAACAGACAGCGAGTAATAGTTTAAACAAAATATGGCCAATTACAAGTTTCCACATGTAGTATATAAATAATATGGAATGCAAAAAAAAAAAAGACTTGTACATATAACACCAAACAGAAGAGTCACTAAATATGAGCACGCTCGAAGAAGATATTAGTTAAGGTTTTCTTCAATTTAGCGGTACTAGTATTAAAAATGTCAATCTCAGCTTCCTGGCAGGTTGTGTTGTACACACGACTCGCTCTCACCATGTAAGAGTTCCGTCTATACGTCGTAGTTACCACTGGGGTGGATAATAAATGAGGTCTACGCAAGAACACAGACGGCACTCGCAGCCCCATTTTGTGCAGCAACTCGGTAACACCAGTTGTTCCATTGGCGATCTTGAACAGAAACACAAGATCTGATATTTTTCGCCTTTCAAATAGTGGAAGGATATGAAATTTTTTGCAACGGTTGGTATAATTTGTTGAAAACGTTTTAGACCGGTATTGAATGTGCCTTAGAAACCTTTTCTGTATGCTCTCAATACGACTTATGTAGATATTATAATTGGGGTTCCAGACCTGAGAAGCATACTCTAAATGACTACGGACAAAGGAACAGTATAATATTTTGATGGTTTTTATGTTTTTGAACTCCGAGGACAACCGGAGAATGAAACCAAGTGCCTTTGATGCTTTCTTGACTACGTTGTCTATGTGCGTATCAAAGAGAAGCTTAGCGTCAAAGGTAACTCCCAGGTCCCTGATAGTGTTGACCCTATTTAGGACAGTATCAAAAAGCGCGTAATTATGGACGATCTGGATAGGTTTCCGTGTAAAGGAGCAGACAAAACACTTGGAGACATTCAAATCCAACTTATTATTAAGACAGTAGTCTTGAAAACTATTAAGGTCCGCCTGTAATAGATGAGCATCCGCCGGGGTATTCATTTGTCTCATTATCTTCATGTCATCAGCGTACAATAATAATTTTGAATACCGGAATGAAGAAGAGATGTCGTTGATAAATATGTTGAACAACAGTGGCCCCAGCAAGGATCCTTGGGGGACTCCCGAAGGGACGTTCATAGGCTTAGAGCAGTATCCATTCAGAACTACAGTCTGACATCTGTTCTCCACATAGGACTTGAACCACCGGTAAAGATCGCCCCTGATGCCCACAGATAAAAGTTTACGCAACAGTATCACATGATCTATCCGATCGAAACACTTGCTATAGTCGGTATATATAACGTCGACTTGGGACCTTTGTGACATACACTCGGAGAGGTAGTCGCTACAGACAATGAGATTAGTCGTGGTCGACCGACCCCTCACGAAGCCGTGCTGGCTTTCACTCATGATGTGCTTGAGTATCGAAGAAACCTGTGCGTGCACAATTTTCTCCAGTATTTTAGCAAACACACACAGCTTCGAAATAGGTCGGTAATTCTCGACCAATGTCCGTGACCCTTTTTTATGTACCGGTGTTATATATGCCGACTTCCATATTTTAGGCACCACGCCCGTAGCAAGGGACTTTTTAAACAGGATGGAAAGAGGCACAGAAAGATCCTTGGCGCAATTGACAATGAATACGGGCGAGATGTCATCTGGACCCGCAGACTTGTTTAAGTCTACTTGTTTTAGCAGCCTACAAACCTCACTTAGCCTTATTTCCACCTGACTTATATCATGCGCGTTGTCAGTCGGTTCTTCGACCGTAACACAAGCCGAGGATTGACTGCCGGTATCACTAGTATTATCTAGGAAGTTAGCATAAAAACAATCACCAAACATATTACAAATAACGTCACCATCAGAAGACGTTACCTGACCAGATTGCATCACAGAGGGGTAAGAACAAGCTTTTTGCTTGGACTTGACGTACCTCCAAAAGGCCCGTGGGTTGTCGCGAATGTCAGATTCTATTTTGGCTATATAATTGTCAAACAAATCCCCCTCCAGGTCTTTAGCCCGTTGACGGAGTAAAATGAACGATTGGTGGTCAGAAAGGTTCCCGTACTTCTTGAATTTAGTGTGAAATTTAGCTTTTTCCTTAAGTATTTTTATCAACGGACTTTTGTACCAGGGAGGGTATTTAGGTTTAGGGACGACAGTTTTCGTCGGTATATACGTGACATGTAGCCTCCTTAAAATACTATAAAAGTAAGTTACCGCTTCTTCCATCGACCTCCTACTAAACTCCGACTGCCAGTCTATACGATTTAATTCGCCTTTTATATTTTCGTAATCGGCTGCGTTATACAAAAATTTTACGTAGGGCCGACCTGGCAGCTGATGCAGTTCAACGAATTCCGCGGTAACACATAATGCTCTGTGATGAGGATCCTCAGGCACTAGTGGATCATCACAGCAGCTGACGTTAACTTCATCATTAGAAAAAACCAAATCGAGGATAGTACCGTTGATGTTCGAGCGATTATTGTACTGCATTAAATTACTCGTATTAAGATTATCAATAAAACCAGTCTGGACAATGCCATAAACATTAGTAGGGTATAACGATTGTCCGACGCCGCCGGCCCGCTGCCATACAATATTGGGTTGGTTGAAATCTCCTAAGACAACAAACTTATCGGAAGGACTACTGAGGGTAATTTCAAGTAAATTATCCGAGAAGTTGCTCAGTTGCGCCGCTAAAGAATTTCCTTGATTTTGACAGCAAATATATACAACACAAATGTGAATTTTATAAACTACTTTGGGTTTTTTATGATGCAACGTCAATGTAACCCACAAATCCTCCGCGGACGAACACCATTCGCTGCAGGTGTCAGCGGCAAGTTCACGTTTAACTGCAATTAAAACCCCTCCTCCCCTCATTTGGCCCGTATGAGTGTAGTCTCGGTCACGTCTCCACACAAGATATCGGTCATCAAACAATTCCGAGTCACAGATGCCATCCATCAGCCACGTCTCAGTCAAACAAATAACATCATAACCATTACTGCACACATTTCCAAAGAAAACAGCTGTTTTTGTCCGTAGTCCCCGTACGTTCTGATAGTAAATATTAATTGGCGCCATTATAATCATTTAAAGGTTTATTATTTAATTGAATAGATAAAGGTATGAAAAGCACATTCAAACTACGGTAATTAGACACACCAACTGATTTGCAACAAAAATAGGCGTAAAGAATTGAGTTAAAATAAATAGAACATAAGCAAGTATCGATCAAATAGCCAAACGCAACGGTAACACACAGAAAATAAAGCATGTTATCATAATAGCAAAATTTTATAAACCAGTTGTCACCTAATGGGCAGCGAACAAAAGGCAGGCGAGAAAGGAATGCGTACAAAAAACAGATACCTGTGTTACTCAAACTTAGCGAATCGATGTAAGTAAACAAGATACCAGGAAGCCTCGACGACAGTTCTAACATAAAAACTTTTTGATATCTCGCTCTGTTTTGACGTGATGCTTAGGAGAAGTGACATTCTTACGTAAAAATATCTTGCAACTAGTAACCCACACAAATTCAAATCCACGCTCTTTGGCTAGAGCTTTAGTTTTGTTAAGGAGAATTTTGTTTTCAAGCGTAAGATGGTCGTTTACATAGATCTTACTGTCTCCTCGGAGCCCCAGATTACTGGCGTTTAGGTTTTTGTGTTTTCTTGCGGCAGCCACAAAATCATTCTTCTTATAAGAATTGTGCACGGAACAAATGATATTTTTGTTTTGTTTATCGTTACGCGTTGGTACCCTTGCCATATAATTAATCTGCTCCCTAGTGATGGGGCAATTGATGGTTTCCCCGATCTTGGCCACTACAGTAAACAAGTCTTCGTCGTTTGACATGGGTACACCTTTGATCTCGATGTTATTTATACGGGATCTTTGCTCATTCTCTCGTTGCTGCTCATCTAGCTTAAATATACGATCTTGCAAGGTGAATATCTCTTCTTTGGTCTTTTTCATCAATTCGGCTTCCTTCTCCAATGTTGAAACCCTACCAGACAAAGCTTTGATTTCGTCACAGACAAACTCAAAGGAGTGCTTCACTTCTGAGAACTCAGCCCTTATAGCCTTCAAATCCTCGAGCTCACTCTGGATGGCCTTCACAGTCTCAACTAACGCTGGCAGTGACTCCATTTGGGCCGACATCCGCTTCAACTCCAGTAGAATGGTCTCGTAGTCCGCTGGGACTGGTGATGTGACTTTGATACCGGGACTGGCCAGCGTTGGTGCTTTGCAGCTGGCACATTTCCATTTAAGTTTACGTTCACCAAGCCTACTATACCCCAGTTCCGATATACCCGAGCAAGGAAAGTCGAACTGCCCTCCACACACGGAGCAAGTAACGCCGTCTACAGATTCATCCCCGCAACGTTTGCATTTAAACATTTTTGAGTAAAGTGATTTAGTAGTTTGAGAAACGCTGTCCGAGGGCCGGTGGCAGAGTAGCGATAGTTGTGCGCGCGCGATTGGTTTGCCGTCTACCGTCGAACTGATTATTATCTGTGCCTTGTCTATTGTAAGAAATATAGTTCAGTTCTTTTTGAATCACAACGCGATCGTTTTATTAGAGGTTATGTGCCCAGATTTATCGTTTAATTCTCGCAGATAAAACTTGCAAATTAGTGCTGTATAAGTTTAAGCAGACTGAGAATAAACTGTGCTAGTCAAAATGAGTTCAAACTACGTTGTGAGTGTGCCTAAGTTGAAGGGCCGTGAGAACTATGCAGAGTGGGCTTTCGCAGCGGAGAATTTTCTTGTGCTGGAAGGGACTTCTGATTGCATCCTAGAAACCAAGCCAGAAGAAGCCGCAGCAGATGCGAAAACAAAAGCAAAATTGATCCTAACGATAGATTCGTCGCTATACGTACATATCAAGGAAGTCAAGAGTACAAAGGAGTTATGGGACAAGCTCAAACAATTGTTCGATGACTCGGGATTTACTAGGCGAATCAGCTTATTGAGAACCTTAATCTCGATCCGTCTGGAGAATTGTACATCTATGACATCGTATGTAACGCAGATTATAGAAACGAGTCAGAAATTAAGTGGAACAGGCTTCAAAATCAACGATGAGTGGGTCGGATCGTTACTTTTGGCCGGATTATCCGAAAAATATTCGCCAATGATAATGGCGATAGAACACTCAGGAATTCAAATAACAGCCGACGCCATTAAAACAAAGCTAATGGACTTAGAAGAAGTCAGTGGCGACGTCAGCGGAGCATTTGCGAGTTTTCGCAAAAATAAGGTTGGCAGTACTGGTGGAACCAAAGACAATGTGTCAAAGTCAAAACCGAAAATAATAAAATGTTACAGATGTAAACAAACCGGCCACTATCGTAACCAGTGCACGAATATTGAGAAGGATACATCAAATACTAAAACAATTGAACGCAAACAAACGAATGCCTTTAGTGCTGTGTTCCTAAATGGCGTTTTTGCAAAGAATGATTGGTATGTTGATTCGGGAGCGAGTGCTCACTTAACCGCGAATGAAAACTGGATAATAAATGCCTCGACCGAGCATCCTATCAAAGAAATTGTTGTCGCTAACAAAGAAAAGGTGGCTGTTAAGTGCTCAGGCGACGTGCAGATTGCTACATTGACAGATGACTGTGAATATGACGTGGTTGTTGAAGAAGTTTTGTGCGTTCCGAGCTTGACCACGAATCTCTTATCGGTAAGTCAGTTAATAGCAAGAGGTAATAGAGTGTATTTCACCAGTGATGGCTGTCAAATATACAATAAAGCTGACAAGTTGGTTGCCACAGCTTGTTTGATAAATGGTGTTTACAAATTAAAAATGCCTGAAAGGTTCTTGGCTGCAGTGATGACCTCAAGTGACATGTGGCATCGCAGGTTAGGTCATCTTAATAGCAACTATCTGAATAAAATGGAGAATGCAGTGGAAGGGCTCACACTCGACAGAAGGGCTGATATTTCGAAGTCGTCGTGCATAGTGTGTTGCGAAGGCAAACAGAGTAGATTGCCTTTTCCGCAGAATGGCAGCAGAAGCGATGATCTCCTGCAGTTAGTTCACAGTGATATATGTGGGCCATTTAGCAATGTTTCTATTGGCGGCTCAAGATATTATATATTGTTCGTGGATGATTATAGCCGCATGATATACATTTACTTTCTTAAAAACAAAAGTGAAGCTCTTGATTGTTTTAAAGTTTATAAGACAGTTGTAGAGAATCAACTGAATAAGAAAATTAAGAAGTTGCGTACAGATAACGGAAAGGAATATTGCAGTAAAGAATTTGAGAAGTATCTTAGCAATTCAGGAATTATTCATCAAAAGAGCAATCCGTACACACCAGAACAGAACGGACTGGCAGAACGCTGTAACCGTTCAGTGGTGGAAAAGGCAAGATGTCTGTTGTTTGACGCTGGTCTGGATAATAGTTTTTGGGCCGAAGCGGCAAACACTGCTGTATATCTTCAGAATAGGACCGTAGCATCAGCTTTAAATGGGAAAACTCCATTTGAGAAGTGGACATCGAGAAAACCAGATATCAGCCATTTGAGAGTCTTTGGGAGCACAGTAATGATGCATATCCCAAAAGAAAAAAGGCTGAAATGGGATAAAAAGGCTGAGAAGGGCATACTAGTAGGCTATCCAGAGGATGTAAAAGGTTATCGTATTTATATTCCTAGAACAAAAGTGATCACAACCAGCCGTGATGTGATCATCATTGAAAAACCTACACAGGTTGAGAATCCAGTACAGATCGAAGAACCACAATCACAGACTGAATCTGAGGTGCATTTAGATTCAGTGGGGGACATATCAGATGACACTGAAAGTGAGGAGTACCATGATGGTGATGAAACCTATGTTCCTGATGAAGAAGAGATCTCCTCCAGTGGTGAAAGTGTAGTGAGTGTAGTTGAAAAAAGGGAGTGTGTGAGGCGCAGACAGCGACCTGATAGGTTTGGTTTTTCTAATGTTTGTTTGGAAAGTGATAGTACAATAGACGTCAGTGAACTCTCATTACAAGATGCGTTAAATGGACCTGAAAGAGAACAGTGGCTAGAGGCAGTGCGAGATGAGTTACAATGTTTTGAGGACAATAATGCGTGGGAACTTTCAGAAGTACCTGATAACAATACTATAGTTCAATGTAGATGGGTATTGCGAAAAAAATATGATAGTGAAAATAAAGTAAGGTTTCGTGCCAGGCTAGTCGCTAAAGGCTTTTCACAAAAACGAGGTGTAGATTATACAGAGACCTTCTCGCCTGTTGTGAGGCACACAACCCTACGTTTATTATTTTCACTGTCAGTGCAATTAGGACTTAATGTAACACATTTGGATGTAAAAACTGCTTTCCTTAATGGTGACTTGGAGGAAACCATATACATGCAGATACCAGAATGTTTTGATTCCCCAGGTAGCAAAAATAAAGTTTTAAAACTTAAGAAGGCCATTTATGGCTTAAAGCAGGCCTCTAGAGCTTGGAATAAAAAATTAGATACCTGTTTGTTTGAATGTGGTTACAAAAAATCAAAGCTTGAACCATGTATGTATACCAAAATGAATGAAAATTGTAAAACTATTGTAACGGTTTATGTAGATGATTTCTTCATATTTTCTAATGATAAAAAGGAATGTACTGATCTCAAGGAAATGTTGTCAAGTCGTTTTAAAATAAAAGATTTAGGACAAGTGAAACAATGTCTAGGGATGAATGTAAAATTTGATAAGTTAGAAGGATCTGTCACCTTAAGTCAAGAACATTATATTGATAGTTTGTTGCTTAAATTTAACTTGACAGATTGCAAAACTTTTGATACTCCAATGGAGCATAAATTAAATGTAAACAAAGGTCAAAATGTAAATAATAAAGTACCTTACCAACAGCTTATTGGCAGTTTAATGTACTTATCTGTCTTAACCAGACCAGACATAACTTATTCAGTCAGTTATCTAAGTCAATATAATAATTGTCATACAGATGAGCATTGGGGTTATGCTAAGAGGGTGTTGAAATATTTAAAAAAGACTAAATCTTATGGTATTAAGTACTGTAATAACGGAATTTCCAATATAGAAGGTTTTGTGGATGCTGATTGGGCAAACAATACAATAGATAGGCGGTCTTATACCGGATTTTGTTTCTTATTGTCTAATGGTGTCATATCTTGGGAGTGTAGGAAGCAGAAGACTGTAGCTCTATCAAGTTGTGAAGCTGAGTATATGGGAATTTCTGAAGCTTGTAAAGAAGCTATATACTTAAGGGCTTTGCAATTTGAAATAACTAATAAAATGTACACTTTAACATTATATAATGACAATCAGAGTGCACAGAAGCTATCGTCAAATCCAATATTTCACAAGAAATCTAAACACATTGATGTGAAATATCATTTTACCAGAGAATGTATTTCAAATAATATAGTTAATCTGCAGTATTTGCCGACAGCAGACATGCCCGCTGATCTGCTAACAAAGAGTCTATGTGCAAAGAAACATTCTATGTTTATGAAAAAGTTAGGTGTTGTTAATGTGTAAAGTGTTTACCTATTTGATTATTTCAGATAGTGGGGGTGTTAAATTGTATCTAAAATAATTGTTCATATTTAGTAACCTCTGATTATCTGTGTCATATCTATACTCTTTGTTTGATTATCTGTGCCTTGTCTATTGTAAGAAATATAGTTCAGTTCTTTTTGAATCACAACGCGATCGTTTTATTAGATATCCTACAGTATATTTTTAAATCATCAGCGTAGGCTAAACAATTACAATTTATGAAATCTAAAAGGTCATTTAAAAATACCAAGAAGAGCAAAGGGCCCAACTTAGAGCCCTGTGGAACACCAGACCCGGGAGAAAAAGGTACAGATTCATAACCTGCCAAAGCAACAATTTGAGAACGATTAATTAAATAACTCTCAAACCACCGCAACAGAGAGCCATGTATACCAGCGCAATTCAATTTCGTAGAAAGAATTGAGTGATCAACGCGATCGAAGGCTTTTGCAAAGTCTGTGTAAACAGCGTCAACCTGACTCCTAGCTTCAAAGGTGTTACTAATGAAAGTAGTGTAAATAAGCAAGTTAGACATAGTAGAACGGTTAGACACAAAACCATGTTGCTTCGAACTAATTATATGACGGAGGTGGGAATAAACTACATTGTATATGAGACCCTCAAAGATCTTTGCAAATTGTGATATAATAGAGATTGGTCTATAGTTAGTTACATCATTCGTGCAACCAGATTTATGTATGGGGATAATGTGTGAAATTTTCCATAAGTCAGGAAATGTACCTTCCTTAAGGGATTTGTTGTATAAGCCTCTGACTGTCTTACCCTTTGTGGATAACAGTCGTGATGTAGGTAATGTTATGATGACAGCATTCTTCTGAGCTTATGCCCATTTTTTAGGGTCTGGGAAAAATATCTTCCGTACTTATTTATCTCTTTTTGTCTATGTGCTAGTGATCTCAGTAATTACATTCTTTCTAGCCATAATATACCTAACTAGCGCCCGCCACGCGGTTTCACCCGCGTAATTCCCGTTCCCGTGGGAGTACGGGGATAAAATATCGGAGAGATATGAAATATATTGGAGTCGATGCGCCGAGCTCTGCGTATAATAGACGAGCACCTAATTATTTTTACGTACATACTGCATATTTGCCTGCGCGTAAAAAATAGTTCTTTGTGAGTAACATCATTGCAAATGGAGTGTGCTAAGTGCAATAAAGGGTTATCCAAAAATGGATCGCACTTTCAGTGCCAAGCATGCTTTGGAACATTCCATAGAGGGTGCATTAAAGGACTTCTCGCAGATATTCGAGCGGGTATCTGTAGGACCCACTGCAATAACTGTGAAACGGATTCCCGAACCGATGATGATGAACAAGACGAGATAAAAAAGGATTTCGAGAAAATTCTGAAGGATATCCAGAAAAAGGTCAGTGGAATACCCGCATTAAGAAGTCAACTCGAATCCATAAGTAGCAGCATGAGTATGCTCTCGGATAAATATGATATACTAATAGCGGAACACGAGCAATCTAAACAAAAAATAACAGAGCTCAAAAAGAACGTCACAAATATAAATAACAAGATTATATATCTAGAGAAATGTAACTCTGCATTGGAACAGAAGGTTCAGGAATATGATCAGGCCTCGCGTAAAAATAACCTTGAAATTGTGGGCGTGGAACAGCTGCCGGAGGAGAATCTGCGGGAAGTGGTGACCAAAACTGGCCAACTCATCAACGTAAGCAGCACGGAAATTGATTGGGTCAGCCGACGTCGTCAGCAGCGTACCGATAGCGGTAAGCCAGCACCAATCTTAATCGGCTTCAAAGCAACCAATAGCGGCGCCAAGGAGCGTGACACATGGATTGCACAGCGGCGCAACTTGAAGGAGTTCACTAGCGATGTCATCACCGGAGGTACTATGCAAAATAAAGTATTCATAAACGAAGATCTTACTAAAGCTGCTAAGGAGTTATTGTGGAATACTAAGAAACGAATGCATGGGCTATGGAAGTACGTCTGGGTTTCCAATGGAAAGATTCTGGCGAAAAAGAATGATGGTGATAAGGCAGTGTGGGTGAGAGCAGAGAGCGACCTCGAAGAAATTATTAAAAAGTGAACCTACCATCCTCAAATAAAGTGTGTTTATAGTGCTTTAACTATTCATCAATTTCGCGGCGTTAATAGACGGCATCGACGTAATTAGTGATAACACAATCGATGCGTCAATAGTGAACAGTGTAGACAATTGGATAGCGACGTGGAATAATAATCAAAACCTTAGTTTGGTACATATTAACATACGATCTCTGAAAAAACATTTTAGTGAGCTTCGAATTGTATTAGATAAGCACTTAGATAAGTTAGATGTTATCGTTATTACAGAACCCAATATAGACTTTTCTTTAATAGATTTATTTAAAATAAAAGGGTATAATGTTCATAGCTTTACACGAACGGGCCGGGGGGGAGGAGGGGTGCTTGTGTACGCGCGGGAGGAGTTGGGTGCGCGGGCGACCTCTGGGCCGGCGGCGCAGCTGGCCGCCATGTGTGCTGCGGAGTGTGTTTCCATTACACTTTATTGCTCTGGAGAACCTATTCATGTTGTCGCATTGTATAGACCTCCGCGAATAAATAAACAGGAGAAAATCATTCTGTTCTTTGAGGAACTTAAGAATCTATTGAATAGATTACCGCAAAACTCCAAGGTTATATTGTGTGGCGATATGAATATTAACCTATTGCAAAAACAGGATAAAAATGTTATTACCTATGAAAATCTTTTGGCCGAGTTCGGTTTCACAAAGTGTATTGATAAAGTTACACGAAGTGAAATTTTAATTGATGCGTTAGTGGAATCCTGCATTGACCATATTTATATTAGAGCACCTACTTTAAAAATAAACTCCGCGGTAATTCAGCATAAAATATCTGACCACTATATGATAGCGGTCGCGGTGGAATGGAAACGTACTCCGGTAGCTGCGCCTGTGGATGGTGGCGGCCAATGGCGGCGCCGGAGGCGCGATGATGCTCTCGCTTCCACCTCCTCGTGCGTAAATTCCTGTCCTGCTCACTCACCTAATGCGACCTCACAGCCACGTTATAAACTAGATAATCGTGCGGTTCGTGAAAGGCTATTATCAGTTAATTTTGATGAATTAATGCTACTTACTTGCCCCATGAAGTTGTACGATGCGTTTAGAGATATATTTCACCAGATCTATAATAGTTGTTATGTATTAAAAAGTCAAACTAACTCAAGCAGGGATAACTCCCCCTGGATAACTCGAGAAGTAAAAAATATGATATTAGAGAGGGATACACTATTTACTATTTGGAGTAATGACCCTAAAAATATGGTGAAACGCTTAACTTACACAAAGTTTAGGAATAGATGTCATAAATTAATTTTTAAAAATAAAAATAAGTACGATAGGCAATGCATTTTGGACTGTAATAATAATATTAAAAAACTATGGGACAGAATAAATTACTTATTGGGAAATGAAAAACAATGTTTGGATAAAGCTATAATTAAGCATATGGGGATCAGTGAACCAATGAAAAATATATGTAATAATTTTGCTCGTACATTTGCCGAAGAAATTGAGAATATTAAACATATCTGTAGTGTTAAGTTGTTAGATAGAACCAGCTACGTTGGACAGACGGACAGAAGTATGAGGTGGCGGCCCGTAGATAGTAACTATGTTAAACGAATTATAACTCAAATGGATAAAAATAAGTCACCGGGTAGCGATCTTGTGCGAATGTCCGATCTTAAGATGTTGGTAGATATAGTTAGCCCTGTGATCGCTAATCTAGTCAACTTGTGTGTGCAAAAGGGTACGTTTCCCAATATGTTAAAAGAAGCCATAGTGCGACCAATATATAAAAAGGGCGAACATAAAAATTATAGTAATTATAGGCCTGTATCAATTTTATCCAGTGTAGACAAGATTATTGAGAAATGTATCATTAACCGTTTGAATAATTATCTGCAGGAAAATAATGTAATAAATGAATGTCAACATGGTTTCCAAAAAGGTAAAAGTACAAATACTCTTCTTACACGTTATACCGATGAAATTAATACATATTTAAGTGAGAAAAAGTTTGTAGTTGCGGTATTTTTTGACTATAAAAAAGCCTTCGATACCCTTGAAACTGAGACCTTACTGAACGCCATGGAAGAGTGCGGAGTGGGAGAGCCGCTGAACAAATGGTTCCGCGACTATCTCACATCACGCTCCTACCGAGTAAAGGTAGGTGATGAGTACAGTGATGAGAGGAAGGTGGGGTGCGGGGTGCCGCAGGGGTCCGGATGCGGGCCTGTGTGCTACTTATTGCACGTGAACAGCTTGTGCGGCGTACTGCGCCACTGCTCGGCACACATGTTCGCGGACGACCTGTGTGCGCTGCGCGCCGGCACTGACCTCGCTGACACCTGTCGGCTGGTACAACAGGATGTAGATGCAGTGGTAAAGTGGTCTCATGACAATGGTATCGTTCTTAATGGTGATAAAACTAAGCTGTTGATGATTCATTCCCCATATATACATATGGCTAAAATATGCCCTTCCATTATTACCCATAGCTATGATTGTATGCATAATAATGATTCAAACTGTAAATGTAAACCAATAGAACAAGTAGAAAGTGTCACCTATCTCGGAATGAAAGTTGATGAAAACTTTTCATGGTCTTCACACATTGATTACATTTGTAGTAAGCTTAGAATATTGCTAAGTAAATTTTATCACCTAAGCTATAAAGTTCCCTCCAGCACTTTAAAATGTTTATATATGTCCTTAGTTGACTCAATATTGGGTTATTCTCTTGATTGTTATGGCTTGACCTTTAAAAGTAATTTACAGAAACTAGAATTGATTCAAATAAGATTTTTAAAATTATTAGTAAACAAGAAAACTAAAAACAGTTGCAAAGGAGATTATAGTAGGTTATTCAAAATATGTAAAATTTTACCAGCTAGCCTTAAACATAAATACCTATTATTAGTTAACAACCATGGCAGTCGGGATAGTAACTCACTAGTTTCTAACAGGTATACTACCAGGTCGATGACAGCAGGTAAATACGATGTACCCAGAGTTAGTAATTACTATGGCGACAGAACTTTAAAAAAACGCGTTCCCTATTTATTGAACACTCTGCCTGCTGACATCAGACAAGAAGACAATAAATTAAAATTCGCACGCAAACTAAAAAAACATTTTTTAGATAATATGTAAGTGTAGGTACTTAGGTATTAAGAATGTGAAATGTGTTATTGATGTACCTCCTACTTGATATAAAGTTTATTGTAAAAGAGACTCAGTGATCTCACAGTTAAACTGCGTAAGCAGTTTTGTGGGGCAATGTATTTAGTTTTAAGTTTTTTTTATGTAAATAAATCATTCATTCATTCATTCATTCATATCCTATGTTACTCGTGGATAATGTAGCTTTCGAATGGTGAAAGAATTTTTTAAAACGGTCCAGTAGTTTTTAAGCCTATTCATTACAACCAAACAAACAAACAAACAAAGTTTTCCTCTTTATAATATTAGTGTAGATAAATACAATGTTTCACGAAGTATACAACCATCCTTCCCTCGATCTTTATGTACTCTTATAGAATACAAATCATCCAAATCCGTTAAGTTGTTTGAGCGTGAAGAACTGAAGTAGAAACAAATACAAACTTTCGGCTTTAAAATATTACTCATTAATAAATGAGCCTTCCATATTAGGAATCGCTTTGATAAGATAAGGTCAAAGAGTGATCTCATCATCTCAGAGAAGTATTATTACAAGCAAGTAAATCAAAGACATCGTCATCATCATCATTGTAACGCCCTTATCTCAATTACATTAAAACAAAGCGATATTATTCCAAACAAACTCTTAAAACCAAGTGTTTATGAGAATGGCACACGGTTTCATTAAAATCCAAGTCTTTTTATTTGTCAAATCTTAAAATAGCCATCCGCATAACCAAACATATAATATATCTTTGACAGTCTTTACAAGTAGTCAGTGGCCCAAAAAGCTTGACAACCTGTCTTACCAAGGGGTTTCGTATTACCCAGTAGGTTAACCCTAGAAAGATAATCTTATTTTGACCTGCTGTAAAGATAATCATACGTCTTTGAGACGTATTCGCGTTTATAAGTGCCTATGGGACAAGTTTCCATAAATAACCTTTTAAAAAGTTATTGAATCATTAGTTTAGGGTTTTGTACGACAAATAAAAACATAATTACAATTAGAAAATGAATATAATTTAAAAACATAACGAAATTTTGTAAACCTCTTACAAAGTAACTAAAAAATATTAAGTCTTCCTTTGTTGAGTAATTATGTTAATCTTAAAATTAAAATCACATTTTTTTTTACTTAATATTGTAGAATAAGGACTAATTAACAGCTTCATATAAAAAATCAACAAGTTTTAAGTTTAAATCACATTTAGACACAGCCTTTACATATATCAGTTTTGTGTTCACCACAAATGCTTATAATGCATTTATAACATGTCATTTTCGACATCCTTCTTATTTTTGACGGACAATACGCACAATATCTCTTCTTTTTGATTACTGGTTCTTCATTATTATCTAAAGTATTAGTTTTTGGTAGCAACTCTTGGTTATTTACACGGACATGTCTTTTAAGAGTAGGAGCTTCTAACCTTTTCTCCATCCAAGGTGATATAAGTTCTGTGTTCAGCTTTTTCATGTAATTTCTGCGACTTAGAGGCTTATCATTGTTAGCTACCACATTATGAAAGTATATGACATAAGAATTCACAAACGATATATTCATCATACCATAAAAACTGCCATAGGCCATCTATTGGTCTTTCTCGAACAAGACATAGACGAGCACATTTGGTCAAAAGTGTCAACTTCACCTTTTGTTTGGTTGTGGTACATGATCATCTCAGGTTTGCTTGTCCTTTGATTGATCGTACCTGTTTCGTCGCAAGATGATAACAAATATACCATTTTTGATGGTTTGGGTTTGTAGGACACAAGAGTTAACGGCCCATCATAGCAGAACATCGAAGATCCAACTGGTCGCGAACGAGTATTCTTTAGTTCTTCTGGAATCTCTCCAATATTTTTTCAATTTGGTTATAATCAAGGGCTCCGCGTCCAGCCATTGCAATAGATTACCAAAATCACCTAAAATATAAAAAAAACGATAAATAAAACGAACTATTGCTATAGGGAATGAGGTTCAAAAGTTACACAAAGGATAATCATACGTCTCTCGAACGTACGCCATCCCTGTATCTACGTAATTATTGTACTTACCAGGGCGACACTGCCGTCTCGCGTAAGGTCTGCCCGGCCACTGGGATAACTTAGAAGGACAGAGCGCTACGATGCGAAATAAAAAAGAGATAGCAATATTTGTGTTGGCCGTGCGTCTCAAAGACGTAGATTATCTTTCTAGGGTTAAATACTAGTATTCAGCTACAGACTGGAAGTTAGGCAGATGATGATAACCAAACATCGACTCGTTTTGTCAAATAAAATTAAAATTCGCCGTTTCAAGATAAAACAATTAAAACGAAATTTACCTTGAGTTTGCAGAATTCAGATGATAAATGGTTTTGATTTCGTCACAAGGTCACAACAGCTCTTATAAGACACTTTTTCAGAATGCTTTTTCACTATAACAAGCTCTTTTTGAACACAATAACACAGAATGTATACAACGAAACCAGGGCGTGCCTGTTTGTCGCGCTCTCTGCAAGCATACTAAACTAGTGGTGGGCGTGCGACGACGAACCGTTTTCAAAGACCGTTTTGTGTTTTGCGACGATGAAACCGTTTTACGTCCTGGGTTCAAGGTTCAAACAGTCTTCGTTGCACAAACCAGTCTTCGAACTATTTGGTGCGGTTTTTTATTATACTTCTATGAAAATACAGTCGAGAACGCAATGATTCAACTATCTTTCTTGCTAGAGTCCGTCGCGTCGTTCCGCGTTCGTTTACAAAACAGTCCTTACAATAGTTGTAAGAAACTGCAACTATTTCACTCTACGAAAACGCATTTCAACGATGAACTCTCGTCGACGTTGCATACGTTTCTTCCTTTGAGCCGTCTTCAAACCAGTTGCAACGACGACCGTTTTTCGCAACCGTTTTCGTCGTCAGGAATCGGTTGCGTTTCGTCCGTCAAAAATTCGATAACGACCCACCACTATACTAAACATAGCTACAACGTGTCAGTCGTGGAACGAAAAGATAAAGATGATAGATAAGGTGTAGGCTAGCTACAACTTTATCTATTCATTCCACGACTCATGCGTAGTACCCAGTTTTATTAGTTTTACCATTCAACTCCGGATAAATACATAATCTGCTTAGGAGTATAGTACAATAAAAATTATATGGAACATGTTTAGTTATATATCTTTAAATAGAATGTGTTATATTTACCTTATAGTAAAAAAAGATGGCCTCTTCCTAAATTGTAAGTAGCAATGATGTACCGGATGTAATGTACGTGTCAATAGCTGGTTTTCCCTCTAGCATAAACAATATTATAGAGAATCCATAGTCAATTGCCACAGATAATATAGCGGTTTTACATAAAAATAAAACCGATATTATGTGCCGAGAAGGAAAACATACAGCATTGTTTATGAAGAAGCAGTGTATACTTAGCGTTTTGCGCGGTCATCATACATTTAATTTAGTTCAACTTAATGTCAATAGATGGCGTAACTATCGCCGATGTTGTATTTAATTTGTGCCAGCTAGGACGCGGGGACCGTTGTCACTTTTCGAATTCATAGTCTTCACCAGGAAGAACTTCCTACAATGCTGTATGTTTTCCTTCTCGGCACATAATATCGGTTTTATTTTTATGTAAAACCGCTATATTGATGTGCCTCCGGAAAACATACAGCATTGTTTATGAAGACGTGTTTGTTATCTGCTGGTGAAATATTACAGGTAAAACACAACGCTATGATGATAATCAAATGTTTATTCTAAGAGTTAAATAGTAACAGTAATAATAATTTATTGAAAACAATCTGATCTTATAGATAAAGGGTACAATAATCACGGTTTAGATTTTCTACGAATAAATCAAATTTTAGTTATTTAAGTAGAAGTAAATGTGTTGAAAAATGAATTACGAGAGTCTCTAGGCAGTTCTATTTCGCGACAGTAATGATTAAAGAAGGTATTGGATGATTTCCAATTACCTCGTGATAAAATGTCATCAATTGGTTGATTATCTAACCAATTTAAGGACGCTACTGCTGATCTGCAGCTTCCCGGAGATGCATGAATGCCACTATCTCTGAGAACTGTACGTACCCAGTTCCCAATTACAGTGCGTGAGGCAGCTTTTGTGTGACTAAATATAGTGATAAAGAGATTGTCTAAATTGGTAACTTCAGATCTCTTTGTTTTAGTTTTTTCTATTAGAAGTCTGACTAAAGATACAGGACATATGTTTTTATCATTATGTTGTGAAAGTTTCCACGCGGATTGACGATAATAGTGTGTATCGGTTTTCGACCCAAATGCAGGTATTAAAAAGATATTGTCACCATCATCGAAAAAACTGTTATTTGAAATTTTTAGCAAGGTAAGGTCATGAACCCTACGGCCTGATGCTAGCAATAAAACGGTGGCTGTTCGACGTGCTAAATCGAACAATGTGTCTTTAGGTACAGTTGATGAGAGCCAATTTAGTACGATACGTGGATCCCACGTGAACGAAGGCCGTATTTCTTTTGGTTTAGCCACTCCTATTGCCTTAAGGGTTTGTTTAATAATAAAGTTAGAAAATGTTTGTTGTTCAACATGAGGGCCGCAAAAAGTTAAAACTGCCGATTTGTGGACAAGGATAGTACTGTAGGACAAATCTTCGTTGAGAAAGAGAAACATTAAGAATTTTGCGATGTCAGCAGGTTTTGGACATTTTGGGTTTAATTGAGAGTTAGAGCACCATCTCAACCACCGCCTAAGTGGCGGCAAATAGGTCGACAAAGTTGAACGTCGCCAGCTCTTCTTTAGAAGATCTTTTTCTTGTGTGGACCAATCTTTTATTTGGGCACCCCACCCCCAACTTTCCAGACTTTCAGGGTCAATGTCTGTACCTGTGGGGGAGGCAGTGATGTCATAACATGTATCATGGTCTCCGACAGGTTCGGGAGTTCGTGTGGGTGGTCTAGAGCTCTGGATTTCAGGTCCTGAAGCCAGAAGGCTCGAGGCCACTCTGGAGCCACTACTAAGTAAATTCCCGTGGCGTTGTTCAGTTGTGCCAGAACTCTGGGCAGCAAGCTGGGAGGTGGAAACACCCACGCTAGTCCGTGGTTCCATGGTCTGCTGAAGGCATCGATATAGCTTGCCGATCGATCTCTGCAGTCCAGAGATACGTAGTTTTTTACTACCGCGGATGCTTGTGTCGCAAATAAGTCGATTTCTGGACGCCCCCATTTCCGAAAGACTTTCACTGTTTGATTGAGGTAGAAGATGCCATTCCACGGGTTGTTTTCCTCGTGATAGTCTGTCCGCTATTATATTGTATCTCCCCGGCAGATAATGGGCTGATAGGGTTATGTTGAACTTGTCTGTTAGATGTAACAGTTTGAAGGTTATGGCTAGTAACCCCAACGATTTGGTGCCCCCCTCCTTTCGGATATATGCAATCAAGGTCCGGTTGTCTGATTGGATCAGCACGTGGGAGTTCTGCAACGTCTTCGTATTCCTTCTGATTGCCGCTATTACAGCATATAGTTCTTTTTTGTTGCAGTGCCATCTTTTTTGGTGAGCTTTCCATGCACCTGACATCAGACTTCCGTCCAGGTGGGCACCCCAACCCCAATCCGAAGCGTCCGTCGCAAGGAAATGGGTAGCAGGCTTTTTGTGTATAGGCAATGTGTGACTTGTGGCTCCGCGCCACCACATTATCTCTTGGGACACAACTTGAGGCAATAGCTGTTTTTGACGGGGTTGTGTCTTGTTGAAGTGTCGTAAGAAGATTTGCATTTTCCGACAGTGTAGTCTTCCTCGGGGGACAACAAAGTTGGCGAAGTTTAACTGACCCAGCAGACTTTGCAGCTCCCGAAGATTGATGCGACTTTTTAGCAACAACCGGTCTAATGTTTGATTTATGCTTGCTTTCCTTTTTATTGGCAGGGACATTGTATTTACGGCTGTTTGCCAACGTATGCCAAGGTACTCCAAATCTTGAGTTGGCACCATAACAGATTTTTGGTAGTTTATTTGCCAGCCCAGGTGTTCCAAGTGCCTCACGGCTTCCGCAGCCTGAAGACATAACTTGGATTGGTCTTGGTTGACCAGAAGGAAGTCGTCTAGGTAGACTAGCACTCGACATTCCTTCGCTCGCAAGGTTTCCGCAACCCAGCAAGTTACGGAGGAAAATAGGTGTGGCGCTGACGCCAGCCCGAACGGTAAACATGTCATCTCGTATAACAGATCTTTGTAGCTGATCCTTAAGAACGGTCGGTGAGATTTTGCTGCCCGAAGGTGAAAATAAGCCTGGGAAATATCTATTTTTATCATCCAGTCTCCAGGTTGGAGAAAATCTGGGATCGAGGCGTGAGAAATCAGACGAAAACGTTTCGTTCTGACAAACTTGTTTAATTCTCGAAGATCGAAAATTGGGCGCATCGATCCGTCGCTTTTCTTCCGCAGAAAAAGCTTCGAGATAAAACTGGGCGTTTTCTTGGAAACTAGTCGCAAAATATCCTGATCCGATAGATCTTTGACTATCTGAGACATTGCAGGGGATGGTTTGGTTGCATATTGCGTCATGATCCTTCTTGTTGGCATTAACAGAGGAGGTTTTTTGTAAAGGGGTATACGGAACCCCGAAACTGCTGACATTATGAATTTGTTTGCACCCAGTGCTTGCCAACGGTTCTTGAACATCGTTAAATGACCTCCCCTGAAATGTGTCGGGTAGTCACTTTTTTCCCTCTTTGTTTCGAAATGAATAATTTTTGGTTTGTTTGTAACCGTCACTTTTCCCTTTGTACGTTTGTTGTTTTTTGTGGGTATCACGAAAATTATTTTTATTATTTTGTGCCTGAGGTCTGTATTTGGAGGTAGACGGTGTTGGTTCCTTATATTTTGATTTGAGTTGATCCTTAGTTTTGTGAGCCTGTGGTGGTGATAACCAGAAGTGAGGCCCTCCGAGGGACTGGATAAGAGACATAAGTTTTGACTTGTCAAACAAAAACTCTTCACTAGGAGGTATATTACTCAGCGCAGCTTGCACACTTTTATCCGGAATTTCGGAAATTATTCTTTTTCGTCTAGTTTCAATACATTCGGCTCTTTTACCGCAAATTATTTGTAAGGTTTGTTCAGACACTTTATAAGACGTCGATTCATTACCGAATGTTTCAAAAATTTTATTAAACAGGTTATCCGATTTTAACTCGGCAGGATTATTGTGAGCCCAATCAATAATACCCTGCAAACCGGATTGCAAAAGCTCCCTTTGAAGTAACAAGGCGTTAGTAGTTGCAGCCATGATTTCCTCCGTTGGGGCCAGGAAATCTTTTCCTTTGTTCAAACAACACAGTTCGTCGTTAATTTTTAAATTGCAAAAGCCCGGGTATGCGAGCATTTCCAACAATGCCTTCTTATAACGGATATGTTGCCAAGTAGGGGTGTTAAAATGCTGCAAACTGATTAACTGTTGTAAGCGTTTTTCATCAGCCGATTTAAGAATTTTTTTCTCATCAAAACTAGTTTTACAGGCTCCCAAATCCAACGATCTACACGTTTCTGTAGATGGATTAGTCACGAAAGCATTGTTGCTAACCCCCGCTGGTTCTATAACGTCACTTGTGTTCACATTACCAGTCGGCACGTAATTTTGGTGCATAATAAAGTTTGTAAGAAAACTGACCTGGTTGTATAACGCGTCGATCCGAGGATCGACCGTTACCTGTGAATCCCGCTTTTGTTTTTTGCGTGGAGGTCCCTCTTGTTCGGCTTCGCTGTCCGATGAACTGCTAGCGCACGAGGAGTCCTCTTTTTCTTGATCCCTCTCGGAAGTCGGCGAGTTTGAAACGATCGACCGATTGGCCCCGGCGGCGATGGCCTCATCGGGATCGTTACTCGGCCCGGGATTCATAACGGTAAAACCGTTATTTTAACGTTAAGATTTAAAATACAGAAATTAATGCACTATTAAAAATGTCTAACACAGTATTAAATAGTTATTTTAAAAGGTTAAACGATTAACCGAATATTTTTGAATTTCGACCGCTCGCGGCGAAAGTACACAACGCTATGAATTCGAAAAGTGACAACGGTCCCCGCGTCCTAGCTGGCACAAATTAAATACAACATCGGCGATAGTTACGCCATCTATTGACATTAAGTTGAACTAAATTAAATGTATGATGACCGCGCAAAACGCTAAGTATACACTGCTTCTTCATAAACAATGCTGTATGTTTTCCGGAGGCACATCAATGTTTGTATATGAATATGAGTTGTATTGAATGTGATTTTTACATGAGGGATAATGGTGGAAATGTTTTACAAGCAATTATTGATATTTTTGTTAGAAACATCGTGAGGAAACCAACATGCCTGAGAGACATTTGGCATGTTAAGTCAAGTCAGAGGCCCATGGGCAGCATAAAAACTCTGACACTAGGTTAGGCAACAACACGATAAGGAAGGAAAGATCGCTTGCTTCGGTGAAGAAAGACATCGTGACAAAACCACAGCATGCCTGAGAGTTATTTCTCGACGGCATGTAAAGCCAAGACAGAGGACCTTGGGCGGCATAAAAACTCTGACAACAGGTTAAGCACTAACCACACGATAAAAAAGAAGACCGTTTTGGGGCTTATTTCATAAACCTTCTTGACAACTTTAGACCTGTCTGAAGTATGACTGTGATCAGTAACAGCAGCTATATCGTGTGTTGGCTTATTTTATGCACCTTGATATAAACTTTAGACCTAGCGAAAGGCAGTCACAAGAGGTTCGCAACACTTCAAATCTGCTCTATCGTGTTTAAGGCTCATTTCGTGCATCTTGAAAAGAACTTTAAACCTAGCTGGAGCATGACTGTCATCGATGGTCTAACAATGGAGAAAAAGGCAAGAGATGCTCAACAGTTAACAGCAGCTATATCGTCATTGGGCTCACTTAATGCACCTTGATGAGAACTTTAGAAATAGCTAGAATATGACTGTCATCGAAGGTCTCATGATGGAGGCTTGGAGACGAAAAGAATTTGCAATAGGTTTTCAAGAGTTTATGGCTGATGTGCACATCGGCCAGATTTTGGGCCTACCGGCCATTGCCAGCGTGTCGGCGTTGCGCGCCGACCTATTGAACCCATTGGTCTCGGCGACCAACGCCTTGCGACGCTTGCAGTTGCCGGTGGACCAGTGGTCCTATCTGTTGGTGCACATCGTTCTGCGGTTGCTCCCCGCTGACTTGAGGTCCCGCTTTGAGCAGAGGTATGGTGGGGATAGTTCCACACATCTTCCACCCTTTGACGACCTCCTCAAATTCCTGGAAGACGAGTGTCGCTTTATGGACAACACTCTTGGCGCAACGGGGTCGCGCCCATCACCTTCTCGGCCAAGAGACCAGGGACGGACTAGGGCCAAGGGGCCTGTTGATAGTCGCCCCGCCCCACGTTTTGCTGGCACCCGGAGTCGTCCTGATTGCGACTATTGTAAGGCCACGGGACATGATATGGCAAGATGCCCGGAGTTCTTGGGCTTGCACGTGGCCTCCCGTCGCCGAATTGCCAACGCACGCCGCTTGTGCTTTTCTTGTTTGGGGGCTCATTTTCATCGGGACTGCCCCGAGCCCCGCCCGTGTAGAATTTGTAAAGGCGCTCACCTAGAGATTTTGTGCGCCAACGCGAACCGCTCTGGCAGCCCAGCTTCTGATGGGGGTTCGCGCAGGGGAGGGTATGACGGCGACAAGCACCGGGCCTCTGGCACGCCGGTTGGGAACCGGGTAGAGGCCCGCAATTTTGATGACCGGACTCCACCCCCCGCGCAAGCTGAACGGGAGCCGCGCGCGCGCCATTTGGTCTCCCCTCGCAGTGGTGATCGGGAGCCGCGCGCGCGCCATTTGACCTCCCCTCATAGGGACAATTGCACGGCGGCTGCTCGGCAACAATGGCCAGACCAGCACCGCTATCTTTCCCCTCCGCTGGCGGAACGCCCCCGGTTGGAGTCGCGCCCCCCGCCAGGCATCCGGTGGGATATGCCCTTCCGGCGATGGCGAGCGGCTCGGGGCACCGCGCGGACGAAGCATTTGAATGCTACCCTCGTCGTGAACGACGACAGCCTGGACGCGGCGATCGGTCGCCGCCCAGGCATCGCTAGGAAGTTGGCGCCTGCCCCGCTACAGGACCCCCCCAGATCGAGACGGTTTTGTTGCCAACGGCCTCGGTCAAGGTCTGGGGACCCTTGGGTGACTCGATTGTGGTCCGTGCCATTTTGGACACGGGAGCCCAGGGTTGCCTTTTGTCTTCTTGGTTAGCGGGACAGGTCGGCCTGAATGTGAACGACTTTTCAGGCAAGATTCAGGGAATTGGCGAAACGGCTGTCACCACTGTTGAGGGAAGGACCTGGTTTGAAATCACCCCTGTGAGTTGTCCGTACCCTAAAATTGATGCTCCTGCCCTTGTTCTGCCGAATATATTGGGCAACCATCCCCAATGTCAGTTACCTTTGGATGTTCTACGGTTGACGTCAGGCCTGGATTTGGCTGACCCCCGGTTCGATTCCCCTTGTACGGTTCATTTGCTGTTGGGCTCCGATGTGCTGGGGAGAATAATGTTGGGAAATATGAAGGTCTTGCAGCCGGAGACCCCACGGCGCCACGGGAGGGGCTTGGTGGCTGTCTCAACCATCTTTGGCTTTGCAGTGATGGGCCCAGTGTTGAAAGTTCCCCCTCCACCTGAGCCTGATTTTGTGTTGACATCCGGTTCCGCTCTCTCTGACGCCGTTCAGAGGTTTTGGGAAATTGAGGAGCCCCCTCAGGTGGCCCGCTTGAATCCGGAACACGAGGAGTGCGAGTTGTTCTTTCAGAACAACACCGGTCGACTCCGTTCCGGTCGGCTTGTAACCCGGCTGCCCTTTGTTGCGGTGCGACCACCTCTCGGCCAATCCAGATCCACGGCCGAAAAAAGATTGTTGGCGATGGAGCGTCGCATGAGCAAGGACCCGGTGCTGCGGCAAAAATACGTAGATTTTATGCGTGAATACGCGGACTTGGGACACATGTCGGTGTCAAATTTAGATTGGCGCTCGGTTGAACATTTCTTCCTTCCGCACCACGCGGTCCTCAAGCCATCTACCGGTAAACTGCGCACAGTGTTTGATGGGTCCGCGCGGACTTCTTCCGGTGTCTCGTTGAATGATTGCTTGCATTCCGGCCCCAAATTGTTGAGGGATCTTTGTGACGTCATCACGTCTTTCCGTCGTCATCAAGTAGTCTTTGTGGCCGACATCAAAATGATGTTCCGGCAAACGGTTATTCACCGGGATGACAGACGTTACCAGTTGATCCTGTGGCGGGAGAACCCCCAGGACCCCATGATTGTATACGAGCTCAACACGAACACGTACGGCCTTCGATCAAGCCCCTTTGTTGCTATTCGTTCGCTTTGGGAGCTCGCGGACCGGGAGCGTTTGAGGTTCCCTCGAGCGTCCGCCATCTTGAAAACGGACCTTTACGTCGATGACGTCTGCACTGGAGCTCCCACAGTTGAGGAAGCTATCCTGTTACGTGACGAGTTAGTCCAGATTTTGGCTTCCGCTGGCTATGAGTTGCGTAAATGGGTGTCCAACTCGCCAGCGCTATTGGACGGAGTGTTAGAGGATCATAAGCAGGATCCTCACTTGTTTGAGAACGTTGACAACCCCGCCATGTTGGCCGTCCTCGGCGTTCAGTACCGACCAGTCCAAGACACCTTTACCTATGATGTCGACTTGGAGTCACCAACCACTTGGACTAAACGACTGGTGTTGTCTACTGTTGCAAGGACCTTCGACCCTAACGGTTGGATCTGCCCGGTATTGTTTTGGGCGAAATGCTTCCTTCAGCGCCTTTGGACCGCTGAACTCGGTTGGGACGAGCCACTTCGGGAAACCCTGTTGGAAGACTGGCTCCAATTTGTATCCGCACTTCCTGCGGTCAACGAGGTCGCGCTACCACGCGCCATCCTCCCCCCTGGGGGTTATACTGCTACCCTTCATGGGTTTTGTGACGCGTCTTCCAACGGTTATGCCGCCGTTGTTTATCTGCGTACCGTCAGCGCGACAGGCCAGGTGAAGCTGTCACTGGTCATGGCCAAGAGCAAGGTGGCCCCCCTCCGCACGGCATTGACCATCCCTAAGTTGGAGTTGTCAGGGGCGGCGCTTCTTGTGCGACTACTGAACCACGTGGCGCATACGTTGGGTGGAACTGTGGACATTCGGGCTTCTTACGCATGGACGGACAGTCAAATTGTTTTGTGTTGGTTGAAGACGTCCGTCCACTCTTTGGAGGTTTTTGTTGCAAACCGAGTGTCTCAGATTCAGAGTTCTGAAACGTCGTTGATTTGGAGGCACGTGCCCGGAGACTTGAACCCCGGCGACGTAGCCTCACGCGGGTGCATGGCCCCCCGTTTGATTGCTCACCGCCTTTGGTGGGGACCGGCCTGGTTGACTCGCCGCGAGGATGATTGGCCTCGAACGCCAGTCTTGATGTCGGATCCTTTGCCCGGACTTAAGGTGTTCGCTGTTGGGACAAGGGACCCTCCGTTTGACCCGGCAATTTTGTTAAATCGGTACAGCTCCCTCGACAAATTGTTGAACGTAACCTCGTGGATCAGGCGCTTTGGTCATAACTCTAGGAATCCAGGGGACAAGCGCCTGTCACCGGTTCTCTCTCCTCAAGAGCGACAGGAGTCACTCCTCCTTTGGGTCCGCTCTGTGCAGGCCGCACACTTTGAAGGGGAGATAGAGACATTGAAGGCGGGTAGGGTCAAGTTGTCGGGAGCCGTCAGTAAGTTGAATCCCTTCGTGGATAACACGGGTCTTTTGCGTGTTGGAGGACGGCTGAGGCACTCTAGTCTTCCTTATGGGGCCCGTCACCCGCTTTTGTTGCCCAAGGAGGGCCATTTGGTTAAATTGTTGGTGACCGATCGTCACATCAAGAACTCGCATGCCGGTTGTAATGCTCTGTTAGCCATTTTGCAACGAGAGTTTTGGATTTTGTCGGCTCGTCGTACCATTCGTAGCATCGTCTTCCGTTGTATGCCGTGTTATCGGACTAAGGCCTCCACTATGCAGCCCCTAATGGGAGACTTGCCGGCTGATCGTGTCAATGAGGCGAGGCCATTTGCTGGCGTCGGAACGGACTTTGCTGGTCCCTTTTCGGTGAAGACGTCCACCCTTCGTAATAGTAAGATTGTCAAGGCTTATTTGTGCGTTTTTGTCTGCCTATCAACCAAGGCAGTGCACCTGGAGCTGGTAACCTCCCTCTCGACAGAGGCCTTTGTAGCAACTTTGGATAGATTTGTGTCTCGCCGTGGGTTGCCTTCTTTGATTAGATCTGATTGCGGTACTAACTATAAGGGTACAAGTAACTATTTGAAGGAAGTATACACCTTCCTTAATGAGAGCCAGGTTGACATTGGTAGTAGATTGGCCCGCCGAGGGGTCACTTGGTTGTTTGACCCGCCAGCCTGCCCCCATTGGGGGGGTATTTTTGAGGCCGCGGTGAAAGCGGCAAAGGGGCACTGGCGAAGATTGTTGGGAGACACCGTTCTCACCTTTGAGGAATTAACTACGGTATTTTGCCGCATTGAAGCTGTGCTAAATTCGCGCCCGTTGTGCCCGCTTTCTTCGGACCCGAACGATTTGGAGGCTCTAACACCGGGCCATTTCTTGATTGGACAGCCACTTGTCGCCCTGCCGGAGTCCCCTCTTGTTGATGTGAGCCAAAATCGGCTATCGCGGTTTCAGTTGGTGCAACAGCTCGCTCAGAGCTTTTGGAAGCGTTGGAGCTTAGAGTATCTGCACATCCTCCAGCAGCGCGTCAAGTGGACGGACAAAACTCATCCGCCCAAGATCGGAGACCTCGTCCTGGTTAAGGACGCCAACCTCAAGCCTTTGTATTGGCGCCGGGGGCGCATTCTTAATTTGGTGGCTGGCACCGACGGGGTCCCTCGTTTTGCTGAGGTCTTGGTAGACGGATCAGTCATGAGGAGAGCGGTCGCAACTTTGTCAAGACTTCCAATTGATTAGCGGACGGGTAGGCCCGTCCGGGGGGGGTAGATGTTTCGTACCATACGTGTTTCCGAACGCACACGTCTTGTCATTTCGTGCATCTGACAGCTTTTTTTTGACGTTTGTTCTTCTTGTCGTGATTCATTACGTGTTCACCTTGTATTTTGTTAATTGATTGAGATAATTACCGAATCTAAGAAAATCTCCTTTGTTTGCAAGATTTTTGGTTGTGAGTAATCGTTGATTAGACGAAACGCCCCTAATTGTGTATTAAACCGGGCTTATTTGTTAATTGTCCGCGCCGAATTTGAGGTTAGCTACCACGCGTGTGAAATTGAATAAAACATTAACAATCGTGAAAGTTGACGTGTATATTTGTGCAGTTGAATTATTATTGTGCTTCGTCCAGACGTGTTATATGCTGCTGGGGCAGTGTCTGTTGAAACATAGTCGAATCTGGTGAACCACTCCACTCACACATTACTTTACACATACCCACACAGACATACAGTACCAGAGCCGGCTTGATCAAGGACTAGTCATCCCCTTCAGCCCACCGGCACCAGGTAAGTTACCTTCATTAAGGGCAATTTGATTTGTCTCCGCGAATCGCGGAAGGTTCGGTCATACCTTGCCCTGGGTTTGGACCGAACAAATAATATGTGTAACGAGTACCTTAATATAGTTGAGGTTGGTCCAGCGTGGTCAGAGAACGCCAAAATTACGAGTATATTTTAAAAGTTATAACATTAAACATTAGCTCGCCGGGCAGTTCCAGATTTGGTAGGACAAAAACAGGAAAAAACCTTGTCAATTGTTGTTTTGGCGTGCTCTTATCACACGCCTTATCTAAACTCAGTAATACTGTTTTCATGCTAAACACCTATGGTTACTGCTGGCTCCCCCAGCCCAGACGATTTTCCAGTAACTATAGGAGGCAATCCCGATCAAAAAATGGGTGTAGAAACCACCATTAACGAAGCTGAAAGGCACTTGTTTTTCCCGTCATAAATACACACCATATTATTATAAATAATCACAGTATATGTACAGCGTGTATACCAGTAAGAGCGGTTTCGCACTACGTCCGATCCGAGTCCAATCCGTACCTGTGAAAGTACACTACAATACAAAATTGGATGACGGACGCCGGATCTAGTGCGTAAACTACCATAGAAATGTTCTACGATTACTCCGGACCGGGTTCGGATCGGATTCGGATCGGATGCAGTGTGAAATCGCTCTAAGGCTTCCAATAATTTAAAAGCGTGGTACAAAGCATGAAACTGAAAAACTTTCTCGCATGGTGTCAAAATCGTTACCGCGAATAAAAACTGAGGGAAAACTTAAGTTTGATGGCCTGTTCCGCACTTTTAAATATCGGCAAATTATATTATTTTTTAATGTTGAGTAGGTTGATCTATACTTACGACACAAAATTATAACATGGAACGTCCTCTTTGCACTTAAAGATTAACTACACTTAGTGATTGCAGTTCACGTACAAAGCGCAGGCGCGGTGGGCCGGAAGTGGTCGTGTTCTCATTGACCGCCAGGCGTTCGCGCGATTGTGACCGAGAGTCCTGACGCATTGTCAGAGGTTGTAAACATGGACAACGATTTTTTTTTTAAACCGGTTTTTCAATCGCCTGTTAAATTTTATCCGACGAATAAGTTTGACATGTTGTCAGTTTTTGTATGGACACTCGGCCAAAACGTCAGATTTACTCTTCAGATAAAACTTATTTAGTGATAGAAAAATCGGCTCTTAATCAAATATTCTTACTGGTATTCAGTGGCCTAAAAATCTAACAATTAGTCTTACCAGCTGGTATTCGTATTGCCCAGTACTTACTGGGTTGTGGAGATCGGATAGGCAGTTGCTCCATGTAAAATATTGGTATTCAGCTGCATCCGGCTAGACTGGAAGCCGACCCCAACATATTTGGGAAAAGGCTAGGCAGATGATGAATGAAAAATTCTTACCCAAAGTGGGAGTTGATAAAAATTTGAATAGCTGTGCAAAATTAATAAAAAAACAGAATTGATGGTGAATTTCAGGAAACAATTTAGTTATTTCCTTCCAGAGCTTATTAATTGAGAACATTTTTGTTTGAATATGAAATGTGCTTCGGCAAATTGGAGTTCGAGCCTGAATAGCTCAGATAAACTCGCTTGTATAACCCTCGTGAGTAAAAAAACCACTGACCGCAGTGGAGAGAATGTTTCCACGCACGGTATGTTATCTGCGCATCCTAAAGTAGGTACTTATTTGGGCTAAATTTGTGTTATAATATAGGTACCTAAGTGTAATGAGCGGTTTTCTTTTAAACAGCACTGTTAAGGAAAAGTATGTTATAACAATGAGTCCTGTCATCCTATCCTATCCTATCCTATCCTATCCTATCCTATCCTATAATATTATAAATGTGAATGTAAGTTTGTTTGTAACGCTTTCACGCGAAAACTACTCAACCGAACATCATGAATCTTTGTACACATATTCTTGGTGGTAGCAGAAGTAACATTAGATTTTAACTTTTTATTAAAAAAAAAACTAACCCTCACTCGCAGACGAAGTTGCGCGGGTCAGCTAGTTTACAATAAAATACCTCATGGTCTTAAAGATTGTTTTGTAAACGTTTTTAAATCTAAGGTAACTGCACTACTTTTAGACAAATGCTACTTACTCAGTGAAATAGGTACTTTTTAAATGCTTTGAGTTTATCCAGACAATGATTGTTTACTATTGCAAATTTAACCATGTAAAACTTATGATATGAACGTGACTAATTGAAAATTGACTTCTTTTAAATTTTTGTTTTGTTTATCTAGTTGTTAATTGACTTCTATTTAATTTCTGTGTTGTTTTATGTTGACATTGTTTTGATTTGATTAATATTTAAATTTATGTAATAATTTGCATGCCGTAAGGTAGACTGTAGCCGATCTCATCAATTATGTACAACATGTTATACCTGTACCTACATTCAAAGCAAATAAAGATCTGATTCTAATTCTGATTTGTAAGAATTAAAAATTAAAATAGTTTCAAAGAACTCGGTAGATGGCGTTGAACTGACTACGTTACTAGGTGCCAAAGCCAAAACGCTTGAAAAAATACACATCACATACGCTCGTTGACTGACACTTTCGTTTGGATAAGCTTCCGAATATAATGATTAGGTCCAAGTGAAATAATGCGACGTTCTGTTCCTTGTAGTAACATACCGAGATCAGCGCCATCTATCCAGCGTCCAGGGTAGAGTTGAAAAAGAAAATCCCTCATTGTTTTATTGTAGGATCTTTATAGATACTATACTTTGTAATTTGGTACTATGGATGGAGTAGGCTAGAATGAAAGAAATGGGTATGTAGTTGTTTATTTGCGCGGTTAGGTCAGTGTTCTTTTTATGGGACTGGACCTTTAAGTATTCTATTGAACGACTTGATGAAGACGTGCTATCGTTTGCAGCGACAAGTTCTAAAATCGCTCGCGCCAGTCGCTAGCATGGCCCGGTCTTTTTACCGCGCTTGCGTTTTCTAAGTGAACAGCTGAACATTTGCATAATTATTCTGTGTTTGATATTTTGCTACCGCACTAGAAGCACTTTTTTGTATCTTTGTTGGGAACGGCAAGGTGCTAGTTCGGAATATTCTTTCAGGAATTAGTGGAAGCTCGAATTTTAGCCCCCGTAAACCCTGCAACGAACAAATATGCTTTTGAATTTAAAGCATAAACATGTCTGTACTTATGTCCAACTAGCTTTTGCCCGCGGCTTCGCTCGCGTTAAGAAGTATTATTATTAAATATGTATAGTTTTTGCGGCTTTATTTTTTCCAATCTTTAATTTCAGTTCAGTCAGTCGAAAATCTAAGAAGATTTATACAAACTTTCATCCCCTATTTTATCCCCTTGAGGGTAGAATTGATCAAAATCCTTTCTTAGCGGATGCCTACGTCATAACATCTACCTGCATGCTAAATTTCAGCCCGATCCGTCCAGTGGTTTGGGCTGTGCGTTGATAGATCACTATGTCAGTCAGTCAGTCACCTTTGAGTTATATATTTAGAAGAAGAAGAAGAAGATTAGATATCGGATTATTTCACTTTGCTTCTAACATTATATTAAACTTATATTGTCACTTACGAGATATCTTCCGTGATTAGGTATTCCGGGAGTCAACCCCGATCATGGCGCTTGCAACAGCGTCGAAATATCGGGAGCTCAAAATAACAAATAATCACGGAAGATATCCCGTAAGTGACAATATAAGTTTAGTATTTAACCGTGAAAGCTTTAAACAGTACTATTAGATTTACTTATAGTAAGTTACAAATAGGTAGTGAAATGAATTCCGATCAGCTTTTAAACATTTTACAAGGTGTAAGTATTTTATGGGGGATGTTGAACCAGAAGATGATTCTGAGGTACGATCAACTAGATGATAATAACAACATTTATTCATCAAAGAATAATAATTTAATATGTGAAATGTTCGGTAAGCCATATAAACTAAGCGCTGCGCGTCGCTTGTAGGGATCTTGTGGTTGTGAAGTACGAATTTAACCAAGTTGAAATGGTTACTGAAGAAGTTAAAACACGGGAGTGGACAAACATAGAAGAAAGATCATAGGCCACATCCCTAATCAGAATTGAATTGAACGTGCTCTGAGCGGAAAGGACTTGAAATGAAGTCAAAGAATGACCTCATGAAACGGATAGAGATGTATATTATTTTTTACGGATGGGAAATAAAATAATTAATAAAAAATAAATAAATATCGCTGGACATTAACACACAGCGCCATCTAGAGCCACACTAAGTAAGACTTGTGTCGTGGACCCCAGATAGTTGATATACTACATAATATATACTTTTCTGTTTGTAAATACATACTTATTATACATATAAACATCCATGACTCGGAAACAAATTTCCGTGCTCATCATGCACACAAACATTTACTCCTACCGGAATTCAAACCCAAGACCCTAAGAACGTGAGGCAGCCTCGCCCACCTTTACGCCATTCGGGTAGCCAAATAACTTCTCCCACTCTGGGTGGTGAGGGAGGAAGCGTCAGACTTTTACTGACTAAAACTTTTCCATGTTCCTTCCTCGCTCTTTACGTTCCGGGGCCACGGTATCTCTTTCGAACAGTTCCGCAACCCCGCCAGGCTTCGGCCCTTGCGGGCCCCTCCCCTTATGCTGACATCTCTTTGAGGCGCGCATGGAACACGAATGCGCCGCCGACACAGCCTGTCGTCATTAGACGGACGGACGGCTATCTGGCCCATAGCTAACCGTCCACAGGCCCGCATCTACACTACACTACTATCTAGTAGCCACCACGTGGCCCCCGACGCCCAGTGCGTCTCCCGCGGCGGCTGGAGCGAGAGGCTCTCTCCCTCTCGCGTTCCGCCACCTTCGTTAGCATGACTGCTTCGCAGAAGGAGGTGACGGCTTTCCATTCCGTCTCGCGAGAGGTCGCCGCCACCGATCGCCGCTACGAGGACACGGCGTTGCTCCGCTCATGCGGGGCAGACCTCCACCGTATTCTCCGGTCGAAACACCCGGGCGTTTCCTCCCGCCCGATTCGGTGTAGGAATCTCCTGAAACATCCGTGTCCGGTGAGGACCTGCGTCAGGCGGTAGGTGAGGTAGCCGTGGCGCCTCTCCAGCCACACCTGAAAGACGGGACTTGTCGCCGGAGGTCTGTCCGCTGAGCGGCGGTGGGCCACGGCAGCGAAGTTTCCCCCGGCGTAGTACCTCCGCGCGACATTCGTGCAGGCGCACCTCATTCCCTAAAGCTTTAATTGAGTTTTTTATTTGTTTCTGTGATAACTCTAATTTATGCGGTTTATTCTTGCTAGGGATACTGTGAATAAAATAAATATGGAAATATTTAAACAGTTTTATTCATATCTGTAAAATTATAATTAAAACTGAACCAATCGCGTATAAATCTCATTCATGGATATGACGATACCCTCATCACTACCGTTTACTATACATTTCGTTATACATTTATAGCTTGACGCCTGGCGAGGTTTCGTTTTTTGTGTACGATGGCGGTGAAAAGGTTAAAACGTTCCCGCGTGTTTATTTTACACACATAACGGTAGCAAAGCCGCGAGCAAAATCTGGTATACTAATAAACCGTTAATCAATAGTTTCAATAACTATCTATTGTTATCAACCGACTTCCAAAAAGAGGAGGTTATCAATTCGTCCGCTTTTTTTTTTTTTTTGTGTTTGTTACCTCAGCACTTTGGACTGGGTGAACCGATTTTGATGATTCTTTTTTTATTTGAAAGCTGGTGCTTCTCGTTTGGTCCCATTTTAATTTGCTGAAGATCTGATGCTGATCTTTCGAGATATACAATGGAACTCTTCAAAAATAGACGGCAAATCTGCAGTAATTGCTGCAATCGCTTGTAGGTTCATTGTTCATACTACATCATTACGTAACATCACGCCTGTATGCTCTGAGGGGGTACGCAGATGTGTACAATACTCCCAGATTTCGACAATGTTTGTTGTCTCTGAACTTTCGACTGGGTTAACCGATTTTGATGAATCTTTTTTTATTTGAAAGCTTTCCGTGTGGTCCCATTTCAATTTGGTTAAGATCCGACGCTGATCTTCGGAGATATAAATGGAACTCTTCAAAAATACACGGCAAAGCTGCAGTAATTGCTGCAATCGCTTGGTTGTTTATTGTTTATGTAACATAGTGACGTAACATCACGACTGTATGTTCTGAGGGAGTACGCAGAAGTGTACAATACACCCAGATTTCGACAGTTAGATGTGTTAAGTTCCGTTTAATGGGATCCTGGAGAAATAGAGGGATTCCTTAAATTTTATAGGCACACCAGAAACGATTTGGGTAGTTTTAGGAAGAGTACGTTCTTGGAGTGATCCCATTTCAATTTGGTAAAGATCTGATGAAGAACTTCGGAAGATATGCGACGGGAACTCCTCAATAAATGATAGCAAATGTACTGGGATCGCTGAAATCTCATGTCTCTCTATTGTTTACACCAGTTCATAACAAAAAATCACGCCGTTACGCTGTGAAAGGGTAAGCACATTATGAACCACAAAAAAGTGAAAAATAAAAACTTTTTTGCACAAAATATATGACTTCACACAAAAAAGTGAAAAATAACTTGAGCTTCAGAAGTCGGTGACAAAAAAACTAAATCAATGAAACAAAGGTCACCGACTTCTGAAGCTCAAGTTATTTTTCACTTTTTGTGTGAAGTCGGTTATATTTTTTGCAAAAAAGTTTTTATTTTCCATGCACTCTTTAACCACCTCTCAATATAGTTTGTTGAGTGCCACTGCCATACATGTGATAACATGCATGACGCATGCTGATATCGAACGTCATCGCTTGCTCTAGGTACTCCAACCAGACAGAACTTTATCAGTGGCGGCGGGCAAATGGAAACCGAGTTAATTCGCTATAGGAATTTGGAAGTTATATTTATGTATAAGAGATTTGATTGCCAAGCCTAGGTATAGTCATTGCGATATGTACCTACATTTAAACGATATTGATATAATGATGATGATGATGATGATATAATGATTGATTGTATATTGAAAGAACACCCAAAAACTAATAACTGATCGACTCGCGGCGAATGCGTCTTTTTGTTAGCCAAAACGGTGTTATGCGAGATCGTTGACTTAAAATTGTTTATTTTATTCGTTTTGTAAAAACTTATGAGTGGGCAGAGCAGATTGGAGGTGTGGTGGTAAAGACTGGAGAATCTTGGCCTGAAATTAAGTAGAACCAAAACGGAATCCTTGTTTTGTGATTTCGGCGGTCTCTCCAGTCTTGTCATGTGCCCATTGCCGGAACGCCCATACCGTTCTGCTCCGATTTTCGGTACCTTGGGTCGCTTATTCAGGGAAATGGCGAAGTAGACCGGGACGTAACGCACCGGATCAACACAGGATGGATGAAATGGCGACAGGTCACTGGAACAACTTGCGACCCACGGATGCCCCTCAAGTTAAAGGGCAAAATCTACAAGTCCGTGATTAGACCTGTCGTATATTGTAAGGATCAGAATGCTGGGCTGTGTAGAAGATGGATGAAAAACGATTGCATGTAGCGGAGATGAGAATGTTGAGGTGGATGTGTGGAGTGACAAGAATGGATAAAGTAAGGAATGAATATACCTATTAGAGGAAGTTTGAAAGTGGCACTGTTACTGAAAATTTGAAAGGAAGTCGTTTGGCTTGGTATGGACATGTAATGAGGAGGGATGAAACGCATGTGACTAAAAGAGTGATGGACATAAGTATTGATGGATGGAGAGGGAGAGGAAGGCCAAAAAAAGGATGGATGGATTGTGTAAAGACTGATATGAAAGAGAAAGGAGTAAATGATACCGTGACGTCTAACAGGGGAAAATGGAAGAAAAAAACGTGTTGCGACCCCAAATAAAATGGGACAAGGGCAGGAAGATGATGGTCAAATAAAAGGCCTAAGAAAGTGCACCTACAAAGAAAGTGGCGCAATTATACCTTCATTCAATTGTATATAGTACAACTGTAGCGGTGTCAGGTGTGACCATTTTGGCCTATTATAGTTGATGTAACAGTAACGCTATCTCTATTTGTTGACATATAAAGCCACCACAATGCAAGTATAGTAAGTACCTCTTAGTACTGTAAAAGAGTTCATGATTCCATTACTTCCCTAATATTCATCATTCATTCATTTTACACATTCGTTCACGCCGCTGCGTGAACGTTCTGGTTACGGAGATATTGAGGATGAAAGTTCATCTAAGGAATAAACGCCCCTGGGATGACCTACTTGGGCTAGCTTGATTGACGACCGTGGAGGAACCTTTGACAAATATCTCCCTCCGTAGGTGGAATATGACCACTACTGACAGCCGAGTTATTGGGTAACATAACATACTTAACATAACTTAAACCTGCTGCATGTCGCGCAACCATCAATACTCTAATACCTTGATTGACTGCAGGTTTTTCAGTTACATTCGTTTCATCCCTCCTCATTACATGTCAAAAATCAAAATCAAAATTAAAAGGAAGTGTTTTACCTTGGTATGGACCAAGGTAAACAACTTCCTTTTTCATTTTACTGTAACAGGCGCCACTTTCAAACTTCCACTATAATGTACGGATTCCTTACTCTACCCAAACACTGTTGTGTCCATTTTGATGGCGCGGCAATGACGCTTTTTTTTTTTAATTTATGCCTCTATTTTGAAAAAAAAAATGTAAAACTAGACTCCCAAAACCATAAATTTTTCAATGCTATGGTTAAAAAGTTATAAGGGTTTTAACGTGGCAGCGACATTGGAACGCTCCGAACCACGCGGCCACGGAGATCTTTAAAACTAAGCATTGCAGAGACCTGAAATTTTGGTAAGTAACAGATTGAATTTGTAAAAATTTCTTCGTGTATATTTTAGGAGCTGTAAGACATATTACGTCATGGCCGCGCCATTGAAACGGTGAAATCTTTCGCCGATATCTCGCTGAAAACGCAACGCAGACGTCTAAAGTTTTTTGTAAAACCTAGATTTGTATTTGTCAAAACTAGCAAAAATAAACAAAACATCCTAGGTTCATTTTTCAGGAGCTGTAAGACTAAACCGTCATGGCGCGCCATTGAAACAGTACAAAAATACGTAATCGCCGATATCTCGCTGAAAAAACAACGCAGAGGTCTGAATTTTATTGTAAAACCTGGATTTGAATTGGTCAATATACTGAATTTTATTATTATTATAAACCCATTTGTAATGGGTAAGTAGCTTAATCTTTATTTATTTAAATTTTATAATGCACTTAATGTACAAAGGCGGAATATTCCTATTTTATTGATGCTATTTAATATTTTACCTTTATTATTTTTTTCTTGCCTTTGTATTGTTTTAATTTTATTCTACACATGAGTATTTTAATTCTAAAATAATACTATTGTCAAAGATAATATTGAATGCTTCATAAATGTTTTGTTAAATATATAACTACGTACATTACGAGTACAATGTGTTAGATATTTTAAGTTTGTATGCGTATTCGATAAAAGTCAGCGAAATACGTGAAACGTTTTAATTTATAAGACCATCATGTAACACACCATATTTCGTGCAAATAAAGAACCTTGGATTTTGAGTAAACTATTTTCGTTCAAGCTTGTTGACTTGCCTTTTTGTCAATATTCTACATCCGACTGCGAATATGAACAATATGCACATCGCATTTTGTGGGAGTGTAGTCTTTGGCAAAATTAACGCAAGATTATGTTGGATAGTGTACAGGTTACATCCGGAGTTATTAACTATGCGGACCTTATAGAAACTCGTTCTAACTATGTAATTTCCATGCGTTCAAGCGTTTTAGCGTTTTCGTCGAGCTTCATTGTCTCGGCGATTTTCTGGTGGTAGCCGCTGTTGATTATTGCTTTCAGGAGTTACAGTGGTTTGGGAATAGTGTGGCGGGGTTGTCCCAATAAAACAAATAATTTTAAAAATATTATAAAAGTCTTATACTAACTACGATAAAGTACATTCAATCTTATAGTCTACTATTATATGACTATTATATAGCTCCGCTCTTGCTCGGCACAGCGCCATCTATCGTACCCTAGTGAAGTAACACACATGTTAAGGTAACATTACCATCGTTCTTTGCTTTGTTGAGCCGTCGTCACTTGTCGACGACTGCCGTCGGCGAGTCGGCGGTAGTTGCCAAAACGCCGACGGCTGCCGTCGACGGTTGGCGACGCTTGAAGTCGACCCCGACTGCAATAAATTTACGCGGCACGCCACTTCTGCAAGCGTCGCCAGCCATCGACGGCAGTCGTCGACAGTGCCGCTCGTCTATAAAACCCTTTTTTTTTTTGGTATGGGAAATCATCAAATGACTTCTCCCAGTCTGGGCGGAGCGGGAGGGAGTGTCAGACTCTTACTGACTGAATCCCATCCATGTTCCTTTCTCGCCCTTTATGTTCCGGGGCCGCGGTATCTCTTTCGAACAGAGTCTGTAAGAACCTTGACTTGACATATCTCTCAGACATGCTGGTTTCCTCACGATGTTTCCCTTCATCGAAGCAAGTGATAATTATACAGTGATATTATCAGAGATGCGAGCTTTGGGTTTGAACTCGAGACCAATTTATTAGCTCTTGAAATTAAAGAAAGACCAAAACAATTGTAACACATAGGGTCAACTCACATCGAAAGAGCGGCGAAGGGCAGCGCAGTTTCAGTGTCATATGAATTTTAACTTAATTTCATTACTATAATACATATTATCGCATGAGAAACTCCGGCGCCGCGGGAATTCCGTGGAATTCGCCGGAATTCCCGCGGCGCCGCAGTTTCTCATGCGATAATAAGTATTATAGTAATGAATTTAAGTTAAAATTCGGTGTGAGTTGACCCTAAGTGTGCGCGGCCCCGAGTTCCTTTAGATTACAATAGACAGGTTGTGGGTGATTGCGATTACAATCAAACGCAAAAGGCTTCTTGCTATATTTATCGTGTGATCAACCGCACAAAATTATAAGTTCTCTCTTTTTAATAAACTATCAGAGATAAAATAAAACTTTGACATCATTTGGTACTTAGCAGTTTAGATTAGGTACATACTTTTAGTTGTTCTATTTCAAAGACTAATTAATGCCAGTTTACAGTTATTTGTAGCAGGCAAACCGTAATAAATGCCTTAATTACATACTTCTGGATTTAAAACGCTCCCTTTCGATGAGCATTCTGGTCCAAGGCGATTTTTTGGGAATCGAACCCGGGTCCTAAGCTGAGCGGTCACGCTTCCAACCACTATATTTACCAACGAGACAACAAGGCCTTGCCATATACATAACTACCTATTAACTAAAATAGGCATGACAAAAGTATCAAATAATTGAAAATCTATTAAGTCCGTCAGTTTGAGTATTGGAAAATAATGCACACGTATTTTTTGTTTTTGTAAATTAAATCAACGATCATTGACTAAGATAAAATGCATCAAAACTCGAGAGTGGGGCTCGTGACGTCAGAACAGAAAGCACTAAAAATGCGTGACGTAATGAGTTTATTTTTTATTTTTTTTATTCTGTTTATTTAACTACAAGGAAAAATACGGATCAAATGGTTTTTAATAATCTTAATGACGGACTATTTATAGATTTTTGTCGTTTACCCTATTGATAACCTACTTTAAATGTTAAATCGATATTAAAATAAAAACTAACAAGTAACAGAACAATTTAACGATTGTGTAAGACAATAGGGGATGAAGACTGTCTAAAAATAGTTTCAGTCAGTTATATTATCGAAAAATTATGGACCCATGTTTTTTTTTATCATAAAGGGTACTGTAAAACACCTCTTCACGAAGCCGAAAGGCACTTGTTCTCCTCATCATTGCGATCATTTTTTTGTTCTACACCATAACTGGGAACCTTCTAGTTACGGAGATATGGGGGGTCAAAGTTATAACTTTTTGACAAGGTTTTTTAAATACAAGATTTTTTTAAGATTTTGACTTTTAACACCTCCACGACCCCCGTCCTATTCAATCCATCCGTCAGCACAATGTTTTAAGTGCGTAGCAATGAGTTCTACCACAAAACATGATTTATAACCTCAAAAAAAAAGTTGTTTCCCAGCCATAACTTTTGCGTAAAGTTATTTAGTTTGATGTACAGAATGCTTGGTTAACGGCTTTGTGATGAGGTGAAATACACCCTGTATAGTCTTCAATTTTTGTTTACGTGAAAAAAAAAATGTGTCCAATATTTTTTGAAAATCTGTTTGATGGGCTAATTCACTGGTCAACAAAGTTTTGTAACAAGAAAGGTGCTGGCTAGTTCTAAATTTCCCACATACCCTCATTTTATAATCGTATTTATTTCGATTCCATCAGATCTAGTTTTCGTGTTACAGCTACTACCCACAAAATTAAAAATTAACCGTTTTTGTTCGACTTTCGCATTTAGAGAATTTGTTTATTTGAAGAGCGCAGTGGTTTGTTCTGTTTTTAGAGTGAAGTGATTCCTAAACAATGTCAAGAAAGTGTAAAAATGATTCTAACAAGTTCTGTTACATTTGTGGTGACATTACTTTCAAAACTCAGCGAAGGAATTTGACACCATTAGTAACTAAGTTATATGAACAGTATTTTGGTTTTGCCATCGGCCAACAAGACAAAGCGTGGGTTCCACACATCTGTTGTGTTACATGTGTGGGTCTTCTCACTGGATGGGCGAAAAGATCTCGATCTATGCCTTTTGCAATCCCTATGATTTGGACAGAACCAACGAACCACTCATCTGATTGTTATTTTTGTCTTACTGATACAAAAGGTATTACAATTAAAACAAAAAGTAAAATCAAGTATCCTGACCTGCCATCAGCTAAAAGACCGATTTCTCATAGTGAAGATCTACCGGTACCAGAACCACCTCAAACTAGCGATCTGTCCCTTACGCCAGAAGTCGAAAAAGAGACATTGGATCCTGACTTCCAAGAAGCTTCCTCATTCACATCTAATGAGCCACATCTTTAATACATTTTCTCCATTCACATTTGGACTTCTTTCCTGAAAATTTGGGCGCCGTCAGCGATGAACACGGTGAAAGATTCCATCAAGACATTTCTACCATAGAAAAACGATATCAGGGCAAGTGGAGCCCACGTATGTTAGCAGATTACTGTTGGACATTAAAACGAGATGTTCCTGAAGCAAAATACAAACGAAAATCATAAGAGTAAATTCATATTAATGTAGCAATAAATCCAAATAACTTCTTTTTGTTCATAAAAATTCAAAATTTCTGAAATGTTATAAAATGGTATTACAAAAAATCTATTCGTATTTGAAGAATTTTAATTTTATTTCTAGTATCCTTATCCTTGTCCTAAACTTGACTCGACAAAAGTTTTCATGTTACATGCAAAAATTGTTTTTTTGTTGACCAGTGTTACATTTTGCTGTCGTCTATTCCACCCTATTCTCACATTGTTTGGTAGTTGTCGAATAAAGTACAGTGTGTCCATTCTAGGTTTGCAGTTTGTCAAGAAAAAATACATCGATATGTCAAATTTTGTCTTATTTGATTACAATGACAGCTGTCGAACTAAAGAGACTAGTAGCTTTGGTCTTAACGAAGTAAATGATTACAAATGCATATTTTATGCAGTCAGTATTTTACGCTATGTAAACATGGATATTTCCAATTAAATAAACTGTAAATAGATTTTGAACTTTATCGCTTAAGCACTAAGTTCACGGTTCTTCGGGTAAATTTGTCAGTTTCGGGTAGCTTGATGTTGTGACGTATGTACATCTTGACAGCTGTCATTTTAATTAAAAGGCCTCTGTATCAAAATACTTTTACAAAAATAAACGATCGACGATTAAACTGTACGATTTATCCGTATTCCTAAATATTAACGTCTTAATGATCTTTAAACACTTAACTAATTAATTTGTACTTATATCTAGCTTTTGTTCGCGGCTGCTTTCGCCAGACTCGCCTCGCAAGTAAACTGAAGAATTCAAATGTCCATGCAGTGGCGTATTTAGTCCAAGTAGGGCCCAGTATCAAGTTATCAACTGCTCTTGGGGGGGGGGGGGGCCTTTGCCACACTTGTGTTGAGTGCGGCGAAGCCCGACAAGAAGTTGTAATAATGTCAATCAAATGACTTTTCCAAAGAAAATAGCATCCTGACAATAAACATAACGACAGTATCATAAAATTGCAAATTTGTTTAGTCCGTCAAGTATTGGAAAATAATGGACACGTATTTTTTGTTTTTGTAAGTCAACGAATGTTGACAAAGATAAAACGTATCTAAACTCGGGAGTGGGGGCTCATGACGTCAGTACGCCCTAAAAATTATACCAAGGCGTGACGTATTTAGAATTTCAAAAACGTTGTATCTTCGTCAATTTTGATTTACGTTACAAAAGAAAAAATACGGGTCAAATATTTTTTGAGACTGACGGACTAATTTGATTTTTTGTTTTTTTTTTTTTTCTTTAATTTATTTTGTTTTCCTTTTTAATAAATTGTATTTTGTTTTGTTATTTAACTTCATTTACATTATTAGGATACCACTTACGGGAAGAGCGAGACAGCTCCAACACAAGCACAGATTTTTGTAACTTACTGGGGCTGCCTCAGTTTATGTATGACACAATGATTGAGAGGTAATATTTTTTTTTTGTATGTCGTCTACCCTATTGCAGCTTTCTGGACCATGACAAGTTGCAATTTCATTTTTATCTTTTTTCATGAAGAATATTTGAGGTTGTGAGAAGATTTTGTGATTTTTTTGCTCGTCAGGGGCCCCTCGTTATTTGTGGGCCCCATATCATTGATACTTCTGATACAGCTACGCCCCTATCTATGGCCGTAATATACAACGTGGGGCCAGTGCGGGTTGATGGATGGCACAACGTCTATAAAATTAATGATGTCTTCAAATGCGACACCTGAGTGGTCAGTTTTAAATTGTCTAACATGTTATTGGTTCTAGTGTTATTAAATGCCCAGTCACGAAGTTATTATGCATGTAAAAATACCCTTCGCGGGTCCGAAAGGCACTAATTGTTCTCCCCGTGTCGTTGCGATCATTTGTTTATTCTAGTCTAGACCTTAGAAGTAGAACCTTAGATTGTTAGAAGATATTGGGTCTCAAAGTTTCTACACAAGGTTTTTTTTAAACCATCAAGTTTTATAATGTTGTAAACTTACTTTAAATACGTCCATGACGCGGGCATTAAACAATGTATCATTCAAAATGCGATTGAATACGTGATTTTTAACCCCAAAAAAGAACACTTAAAGTGCTTAAGGGATTATATCCGTGATATTTCTTAGGTTTTTCGCGAACCCGATATTTCGACGCTGTTGCAAGCATCATGATCGCGGGAATACTGAAGAGGTATGCGGCTGGGACGATAATAGCGGGTGAGTCTAAAACAGTGCTCCAAAAAAGAAGTCGTTTCCCAGGAATATTTTTTGCGTAGAGTTACAAAGTTGTACAGAATGCATGGTTGACGGCTTCGTGGAGAGTTCGTTTACACCCTGTATAAGTAGTTTTTGACCATAAAGTGTCGCGGGCAAATCTAACTACCTATAATAATGATATTATAACTAAAAAGTTTGTTTCCTCCTGTGGCAACACTACAGCTAACAGCTGATTTGAATTTGTCCCTTTAATTTTAATTTTAAATATTGTATTTCCTTCTTATTAAGGCCTATTTCCTATAAAGTAATAAGTATTTGGCAAGTTTATTGTGTGTGTGTGTTGAATTAATGCAAAATAAGTGTAAAATCACTCTTTTGTAAAACTGACAGTTACGAGGTTACCGGTTCGAAGGAAACTTGCATTGTCATCTCAATATCAGGTACAATACAACTTATTTTACTTGTTATTACATTGTTTACGTTCTATTAACTTGCATTCAATTTATTTGATCACTTTTATTACGGCTACCTATTGATGCCAATGACCTTTGAAACGTAAACATAACCCTGTTTGGTTCGGTGACAGAACTTCTTTTTGTCGAATTAAAATTCATTTTTCCTTTCAATTAATCATTTCTTACCCAATTCTACCGAACTTACTCTACTCCTATCTTGTCTCTATTCTCCTAAATCATGATTATGACACGCAGTGCCCGCGCTCGCCTCGAAGAGTCCAAACTCAGTCAGGCTTTGAGCGAACTAAAGGCGTGTAAGGAGTCCTGTAACCAACTAAACAGGGAAATAGATGACAATGAAAGGGTGCTCTCTGAAGCCCATGAAAGGAATAATAAGCTGAAAATAGAAATGGCTCAGTTATACACTCAATTCACTGATGCCATAGAAGACCGGGATAGACTCCGAGTCATTGTGGACGGGTTCAACCAGTGTAGCACAGAGTATGAACAAACTCTCAGTCAAAAACATCACTTACAACAACAGCTACATGAGGCCAGAAGTCAAATATCAGAACTAGAGACAACAAATCATAACATCACAGCCTCATTGAACCTAAGTCTGTTCAGTGAATTGGTGCCTATTGCCCCGACAATGCTTTCGGATAAATACCAACCTTACACTATAGATCTGACAGGTGATGATGAATTAAAATCAATAAAATCAGTGCGACTAATCACTAGAAAGAATAAATTAAAAAAATATATTAAAATAAACAAATACATTGTTAAAACTAAGAAAATGATAAAAAAGCAAAAGTTTTTCATTAAAAATGTAAAATTAAATAGGGAAAGGTTGAACCTTCTAAAACAATTAGATCTATACTCTTTAAACTTAGATAAAAGTAATAGGAAGTACCAAATTGACACAGAGAACTTGCAGTGTGAAATTGACCACCTACAACAAAAATTAAGTTCACTTAATAGTAAATATACAGCCTCTGAAAACCAAATGAGGGAATATGTGTTGGCTATGAATGAGCTGGTAAGTACAGAAACACACAACTGTGAGCATTGCCCACCACCATCTGAACCCACACCGGCCCATTCATTATCTCTGTGTGATACAACCACACCGCAGTCATGTGTTAGTTTACCAGTAGGAATTACACATTGTTTAACTGAACAGACTGTCAATAAAGAAATTGTTATTTTCTCCGATGAAATTGGAAAGGATTTAGGCCAGTTATTGACAAATGAGTATCCGGGACATTCTATTGTGAACTTTTGTATGCCTGGTTGTTCGTTATACAACATAATGAGGAAAATTATTAAATACAATTTCAACCAGGATTCAATACTAATCATATTTGTTGGTAATAGGGGTAATGTGAATAAAGGAGAATTACTCCAATATTATAGATCATTAAGTAACCTGAATTTAAGAAAAATTGTAATGTTCACATTTCCATACAGTAAAAGTTTGCCACAGGAAGAAAACTACTTTAGGCACTATATTAATAACAAATTGCATGATCTGACATTTAATAGTAATTTATTTCATTTAATTGACATCAACAATTATACTGGTGACAATTTTTATTTGACTAAAGATAGGCATCTTGTGGACAGGTGCTATCTTTCACACTATTGTAAAAGACAGGTAGCTGTGTCGCTATCATATTATTTTTTTATTACAGCCAAGAACTTGGCTAATCGAGTTGCCTCTGTTGAGCAATGCAATACTCAGTTAAATTACTCTGCCAATAGTTTGATCACAATTAATGAATCAGTCAATTATTTAAATTAGAAATTCAGACAACAGAGGCAACCTCTTGCAACATTATAAGGAAGCCAGATAATGAATCAGGCGAATTTTTATAAAAAATATTTTTACAAATATTCGAAGTTTTGTGAATTTTAATAGTATCAACTTGGTTCACCAAAATATTCAAGGATTTTTAAACAAGGAATTAGAAGTAGAACTTTTTTTGAATTGTAATAACATAGATATTCTTTGTATAACGGAGCATTGGCTAAAAAATGATCAATTAATTTTCAATTTCAGTAATCACCAGGTTGGTAGTTCATTCTGCAGGGTAAATGCTATACATGGCGGCGCATTAATCCTAGTAAATAACCAGCTTAAATTTAAAGACCGCAAGGATATTGTAAGCCTATCTGTTGAGCGAACAGTTGAAATAGCCTGTATAGAATTGGAGCAGTTTATTATATTAAGTGTGTATAGACCTCCTTCAGGGTTGTATGATTGTTTTGAAAGGGTAATGGATGAAGTATTGCATAAAATCAGTAGTTCCAAAAAGTCTATAATCTGTTGTGGTGATTTTAATATTAATTTATTAGAAAATTCTGGATTAAGTTCTAAAATTATAAGCCTGTTTCAGTCATACAATCTTGATCACAAATTTCTTGAGCCTACTAGAATAACCCCAACTAGTGCTACTTGCTTAGATAATATTTACACTGATATTATACCTACCCAAAAAGTAATTATTAACTTAATTGATTCAGATCACTGTGGGCAATTGATCACAATTCCAAATGTGGACAAGAAAGTTTCTAAAAAAGATATCATTGTTAATCCTAAAAGTAAAAATCGCCTGGAAACTTTTAAAACTAAACTTATATCTAAATTACCTCTTTTGTCAACCAATGGTGATCCCAATCAACACTATAACGATTTTTTTAGTATGTATTGCACACAATTTGAAACTACATTTGTCCCTAAGACAATCTCGGTTAATAGTAACGCTTCTTTCAATGACTGGGCCACCGTTGGTATTCATAAGAGTCGAAAACGACTGTATGAGCTGTATGAAGAGCGGACATATGTAAACACTGTAGAATTTAATTTGTATGTTAAGAATTATTCTAAATTATTTAAAAAAGTTTGTTTTATAGCAAAGTCACGTTATTTGAGTTCAAAAATAAAAAATAGTAGTAATGTAATTAAAATGACATGGAACGTTATTAATAGCGAAACGGGAAGGTCTTGCAACCGAAGTAGTGACATCAGCCTGGCTATTGGCGATAATGTTTTAAATGCAGACAATCAAGTTGCTACGGCCTTTGAAAATTTCTTTGCGGATATTCCCGTATCGACTACTAAATCACTAACCTCGTCACCTGCTGCTGCCGAGTCTTTACTTAAGGAAAACGTTTCAGTCTGTGATTCCGAATTTAACTTTCATTATGTAACCTGTAAAGATATAATCAAAATCTTTCACACCTTAAATGTTAAAAAGACCGCCGATCTATGGGGTCATTCTGTGGACGTGGCTAAATCTATTATAAACATTGTAGCTCCTTCTTTAGCAGTAATATTTAACGATTGTATTGACCGTGGTGAGTTTCCTGATCTAATGAAATATAGTAAAATAATACCATTATTTAAATCGGGTAGTACATCAGACCCCACAAATTATAGACCTATTTCAGTACTACCAACATTTAGTAAAATTTTTGAAAAATTAATTTTGGAACAAATGCAAAGTTTTTTTAATAAACATAAGTTATTGCATAAAAAACAGTTCGGTTTTACAAGGGGTCGTTCAACTACCGATGCCGGTGTTGAACTTTTAGGACACATTTATAATGCTTGGGAGGACAAATTCGATGCTTTGGGAATTTTTTGCGATTTATCCAAGGCTTTCGATTGCGTTCTTCATGAAACTTTAATCAGGAAACTACACCACTACGGAGTCCGTAACGCCTCTCTGGATCTTCTTACTTCATATTTGAGTGATAGGATTCAGAGAGTTGATGTTAACGGGGAAAGATCTCCCGGATCCGTAGTAAGAATGGGGGTACCCCAGGGCTCAATTCTTGGTCCATTTTTATTTCTCATTTATATAAATGACTTGCCTTACCTCATAAAGGATAATCATGATATTGTATTGTTTGCAGACGACACTTCTCTTTTATTTAAACTTAAACGTCAGCAGTTAGTTACGGATGATGTTAATAGCGCCCTGGCAAAAGTCGTTAATTGGTTTAATGTTAACAATCTACTCCTGAATGAGAAAAAAACCAAATGTATTAAGTTTACGATACCCCATGTAAGACAAGTGGAAACTAGTGTAGTAATCAAGGATGAAGAGTTGAAACCGGAAGACAGCACAGTGTTCTTAGGCATAACTTTGGATGCCAAGCTTCAGTGGGGCCCGCATATACACAAATTGTCAAAAAAACTTAGCTCTGCAGCATACGCCGTTAGAAAAATTCGTGATTTAACTGATTTGGAAACAGCCCGTTTAGTTTACTTTAGTTATTTCCACAGCGTGATGTCGTACGGTATCCTCTTGTGGGGCAATGCCGCCGATATTCAGACTATATTTGTATTGCAAAAAAGGGCAATTCGTTCAATTTATAAATTAAGTCCCCGATACTCCCTCAGAGAAAAATTTAAAGATATTAATATTCTTACTATGCCCTCTCAGTATATTTATGAAAATCTTTTGTACGCACACAAAAATATTAATTTGTTTAAAAAATACAGTGATATCCACAACATAAATACGAGAAACAAACACAAATTTATTATTCCTGCGACGAGGCTCAAGAAAATAGGGGGAACGTTCAGATGCCAATGTATACGTTTTTACAATAAACTTCCGAGCCATATTCAAGCACTTAGTCTAAATAAATTCAAATCGTTTATAAAACAGAAGCTATGCCTGAAAGCCTACTATCACGTTAATCACTACCTCGATGATAAAAAGGCTTGGGATTAAGCTGCTCCAATGAAATTTGCTCTGCGAATATAGTAATTTCGGACTTCGCTTGTTTATTATTGATTCCTTTCTTTTATACACTTTGACATGAATGGTTATTATTATTATTTTTGTTTTACTTTATTGTTTATTTTTTTTTATGTGTGTGTGTGTGTGTATTTGACATGAATATTTACTTGTGGCTTTTGACATTTAATGACTTGACATGAATACTTTCCGTATTTTATTATTTTTTACATTTTTAGTTTATTTTTTATTGTTTTGTGTATGTGTATTTGACATATCGTATTTTTATTGACATTCATTTTGTAATTATTATTAATTTTATTTTATTTTTTGTGTGTTTTTTGTGAATGTGAGGACCATGTGGGTTACATTTTTTATTTTTATTTTTTACCCCTCAACCGTCTGACAGTTTGAGTTCTATAAGCGACCTACCCAAATGTCCTTTCTTTGGTATTGTTCGTCGTTTCGTTGAGCTCCTTGTGTTATAAGTCGAGCTACACGATAACTGACAAATGCTTGCACTGACTGGACAGGTTTACTCAAATCTGTATGGTTCTTTCTTCAAAAGACCATCTCAGACACTAATATCTACATGATCCTCATGTGAATTGAGCAAGATTATGTCTGGACTTCAAAAGAGACTATGACCTCTGAGTTTGTTTCGGCTGTTTCTTCTCAGAGTAGTCAGGTACGAAACACCGGCCCCATCGAGTTTAAAAAAAAAAATTGACGTGTAAAAGTGTTTGTGAAAACCTACTTACAAAATAAAGATCATTTATCATTTATCATTTATCATTAAAGGCGTAGATAGGTTACCTACACTAAATTCGATCTTTAAAAAGTACGATAGTGCCCCGTTTTTGAAGATCGAATTATGAGTATTTATATATTGTCATAGCACACTGCATTACGATTAGAAGTCAAAGTAGGATGGCATGATTCAATTATCGCGAACGATAAAGAGACATTTAAAACGTCAGTTGACTCCGTCAAAGAGACAGAGAAATCAAAGTTGGCTAATTAGCCACATTTTGTATTGGCTATCTACACCTTTTCATAATATTATTAAATTAATATTATTAGCACGGGAGGTAAAGAACTTATCTCTGTATACCGTCATTCTTTGCTTTACTTTGTTATAATATGTGAATATTATGCTTTACCGGTGTACTGTAACCTAAACTTATGATCAATAAACTTTTTATTATTTATTATTGACCTATAGTAATTAACATTATCTGGTTGGTGGTTTATACGAACCTCTTAAGTGGCCGGCGGAGCATGCGTAGTTATACAAACGTAATACCAAAATAATTCGAACATATTCTTAAGTTATTGTGTATTTATTTCGATTGGTTTACAGAATATCTAAAGGGTATAAAACACCTCTCCATGAAGCCGAAAGGCGCTTGTTCTCCCCATCACTGTGATAATTTTTTTGTTCTACACCATACTTGGGAACCTTCTAGTTACGGAGATATGGGGGGTCAAAGTTACATGTTTTTGTCAAGTTTTTTTTGTAATATTTTGTTTTTTAACACCTCCACGGCCCCCATACTATTCAATCCATCCATCAGCACAATGTTTTAAGTTCGTTACATTGAGTTCTACCACAAAACTTGATTTCGAACCTCAAAATAAAAAGTTGTTTCCCAGCAATAGTTTTTGCGTAAAGTTACTTAGATTGATGTACAGAATGCTTGGTTAACGGTTTTGTGATGAGGTGGTTTACACCCTGTATGTTTCTAAATATAGGGTGACTGGTAATTAGTGTACGAAACTTAAACACGTGGTTGTGCTCATGATAATAAACAACTTTTAGTATGGAACCAAAACTGAAGTCGAGAAAAAAAATCAGCTGTACATTAGTAAATTTGTCAGTACATTAGGCGAACATAAATGTACAGAATTGCTGATTTTCTTTTGCGATTTCATGTCTCAAGAGCACAACGTGTTTATGTTTTGCACACTAATGGCCAGTCACCCTATATACATATATTTTGAAAGGACAATGATATAAGGACGAGTTATGAGGAATTTAATATTTGAAACTTATTGTTCTCATAACTTTTATTAAAATCAGTGTCCATTCAAAGTATTATATATTTGGAAATCTAGATATTCTGTAATCGAATTAAAATAAATACACACTTCCGTAAGAATATGTTTGATTTACACATTATTTTATTATTACGTTTGTATGAACCACAAATTATTTTATTATTACGTTTGTATTTGTATGCTCCGCGGGCCTCTTACTCGTAATTCATGATGTTACAGTCCGTAGATACATTTAATTTCTCCTTCAGCTTTCTTATCCTCTCCTGTTCCTTCTTTAACTCTGTCTGTGCCCTCTTTACATTCTCTGCCAACTTCTTTTCTTTCAATTTTTGGCGAGCTTCCGCTAGTTTCACCCTATCTTGAGCTACTTTTTTCCTGAGCCGTTCAATTTCCTTACTCTCCGGTTTTTTCTTTTTCGTTGGTGTTTTCTTATCCTGAAATTAATAAAAAATACTTGTTTTAGAAAATACACTGGCCTGAAAAAGTAAGTAAGTACTACTGTTTTTTTTTACTAATCTATAGAAGTTGGAGATTTAAAATAAAAAAAATTTGAAACAAAACGATCAAGAAAATATTAGGAAACAAAATAGAAAATAAATGGATGTTAAAATAAAACTTAACAATAAAAATAATCCTTTTATTATTTTTATTGTTAAGATTTTTTCAACCATTTCTCAAAAGAAGGTTAACGTCTGTGAAGTTTTATGTAAGTACAAAATTAAACTCCTTTTTGTTTCGAAAGTATATCTTCTTGTGTACCTACATACATAGAAAGCTATTGTTAATTTAAAAGTGTGATACATAGTTTTGCAGACTAGTTTAGATGCCCTGTGCAAGGTGGCGAGAGTACGTCACGGAACATGGTAACCGTGGAAGAAATAAATAAATCACAGCTAGAAAAAGATAAAAAATAATGACCGAAATACAAAAAAAAGGCTAATACTATGTCAAACACGTGTAAAAATGCATAGAATATTACTAGAGATATATGTAATTGGTTGTCACATATTTATAATTCTCAAGTCGGTAAGTAGTTAGAATTAATTTTCAGTATTATTTTAATTTTTATTAAAGACAAGCTTTTAAATATAGGACTGTCGTCTTTTAATATTGATACCCATTCATCATTGGGTTGCATAAAACTTTAAACACATAAATGACCCCTATACTATTCAATCCATCCATCAGCACAATGTTTTGAGTTCGTTACTTTGAACGCTACCGTAAAACATGAATTTTCACCCCAAAAAAACGTCGTTTCCCAGCAATAATTTTTGCGTAAAGTTACTAATTTGAGGTATATTACAGAGGGCAAAAGAAATAGGTAAGTAACCATGGTCGAAATATACAATACTTACATGAAGTTTTTTTTTAAACCGATGGATGTCTTCGAATGAAATGAATTAAATTGATAGACATTATTAGAATTTGTTACTACAATAAACTTTCACCTGAACACGTGAAATAGTTTCTAAAAATATGCTGTTGCAAGCATCATGATCGCGAGAATTGAATATCGGGAGCTCATAGAAACAAAAGAAAATCAAAGATATTAACCCGTAGCCATCACACTAGCGAGTTGCGGGCGAGTGGAAAGCGAGGCGAGTGGCGAGTGCGCAGCAAGCTCGCCGCGAGTTACAATGTGTGCGAACACGTCGCGAAGAAAAACAAAATGATTGATTGTATAAAAAGCGGATCGCACACCGTGAACTCGCAGGTGGGCACGAACCCGCGACGTGTTCGCCGCGCACACGTTGCGAACTCGCGACGAGCTCGCTGCGCACTCGCCCCGCTTACCATTCGCTCGCAACTCGCTAGTGTGACAAGGCCCTAAGTACTTTAATAGTGTTGTGAAAACCCGTGAATGTCCAAAACAGTGCATGTGTGTCCTTGTAAAAATTGCTTACTTTTCCTAGGTTGAAGCTGCCCGCACCGCCAGCGCCGCCGCATCCGCCGCCGCCGCCGCCGCCGCCGCCGGCACCGCCACGATTATTTTGCGCGGCAGTATCAAGAAAAAATTGTTTCAATAAGGGTCTCATTCGCTCACTCGGACCTGGGTCTGTCATCTGGAAATAAAGAATTAAGCCTGTTTATAGAATATCAATAATTTTTTCTCGTTTTTTTTTTGTAGGTTATGGAGCAGCGGTGGCCCACTGTTGGCAGCCCCACCTTACGAGTACTTAGTAAGTCGTGGGTTCGAACCCCGGCAGGTGCAGTACTTAGTGTAATTTATTTCATTACCACTGCTCTCAAAACGGTGAAGGAACACTGTGAGGAAACCGGCACGTCCTAGAACCAAAAAATTCGAAGACATGTGACATCTACCAGTTGTCCGCACTGGATTATAACGCATTCCCTTCCATAGAGAGGAGGCCTGTGTCCAAGACCAGCAATGGGAAAATTAATAGGCTGATGATGATGATGGTGATGATGATGATGATGGAATACCTAATTACTTATACGGGGCATTATTCAGGCAGACCATTTTCCCAATGAAAGAAGGCCGAAAATAAAAACTAAAATAAATAAATGATAATAAATAAATATCGCTGGACATTAATACACAGCGCCATCTAGTGCCACACTAAGCAAGGCTTGTGTCGTGGACACCAGATAGTTTATTGATACTTTTTTGTTTGTAAATACATACATAGGGTCATAGGTATATAATATGCGTATAAACATCCATGACTCGGAAAAATATGTTTATCACACAAACATTTGCTCCTATCGGGATTCGAACCCAGAACCCTAAGAACGTAAGGCAGCCTCACCACCACTACACCATTCGGGTCGTCGATACTTTCCATACAAAACATCGCATCGGCTGACGCAATTCGTATCAAGATACCATTTCTTTTTCCGACCCATCAGACTTATTTTTTAAGCAATATAAGACCTGCCCCCGTATTCACAACGCTTCGATTCACTTCCGATTCGGAAAGTCGTATGACTATCTCGGTCGTTTTCGTAATGCCAGAAGAAGACCGATATCCGAGTTGTCGAATCGGAAACGAGTCGAACGTTTGTGAATACGGGGTCTGATCTTTCAAATTTTATCTGTGTGGTACCAACCTGTGGTACCAACAATCTCAGAGTAAAATCACTGTGACATACGGACGTATGGTCAGACTGGGAGTCCGACAGAACGAATCTATAAAGGTTTCGTCTTAGCCATTTGGCAACGGAACTTTAGAGGCACCCTTTTAGTAGGTATATCATAAATAGCCCACGTACCCACTCTAGGTTGCCTTGCGAGATGCCATCATCACCAGCCTAGCCATTTTCCAACTATGTTAGGGTCACCTTCCAGTCTATCCGGGTGCAGCTGAATACCAGTATTTTACATGGAGCTGCGACTTGCGAGATGCCAATCGAAAAGAATAGAAACATGTCTTAGTACCTAAAGGATGTAAAACACCTCTTCACGAAGCTGAAAAGCACTTGTTCTCCCCACCATTGCGATAATTTTTTTGTTCTACACCATACCTGGGAACCTTCTAGTTACGGAGATATAGGGGATCAAAGTTACAACTATTTGACAAGTTTTTTTTTAAACACAAGTTTTTTTTGTATGATTTTGACTTTTAACGCCTCCACGAGCCCCGTACTATTCAAACCATCAATCAGCACAATGTTTTAAGTGCGTTACATTGAGTTCTACCATAAAACGTGATTTATAACCTCAAAAAAAAAAGTTGTTTCCGTAAAGTTACTCAGTTTGCGTAAAGTTACTCAGTTTGATGTACAGAATGCTTGGTTAGCGGCTTTGTGATGAGGTGGTTTACACCCTGTATATGGTGCGAAATTCGATGCTTTACATAACATAGGACCTTCATAATATTCATCCGCGTAGTTTTTCCCCGAAGCTAGGTTTAAATGATAAGTAAGACACGAGGCAGTCACACACACATATAAATTATTGAAACATGATCAGTGACACAATTTCATTACTTAGGTCATGCATGTAATGCAGACGTTAACGTAAGTAATATTATTATAATAAGACACACGCAACTTCGTCTTTGTTATATATTCGGAAGTCCCGCCGTTGGTGGTAATTAATTAACAACACCAAGCTTTAGGAAACGTACTTTTTATAAATTTTACTTAAATTAACACGACAGAATGCTACTCGTTTAGATCGGTATGCAAGAGAGAGTGAGTGAAAAGAGTGAACAAATGAGGTATACTACACTCTTCCGTCACTTATGAGAAAAACGAAAGGAAAAAAAAAACCCGTTTTTGCAACATTTTTCGTTCCTGCTCTGCTCCTAATGATCGTAGCGTGATGTTATATAGCCTAAAGCCTTCCTCGATAAATGGACTATCCAACACAAAAATAATTTATCAATTGGAACCAGTAGTTCCTGAGATTAGCGCGTTCAACCAAACAAACAAACTCTTCTGCTTTAAAATATTAGTAAGTATAGATTGCTTCCCGTAATGGATGATATTATTTACAATATAATACTTAGATACTCATTATGATAACGTTAAGTCTTGTTGTTGTTAAATATTTGTTCCCAAAATTACTGTAATTAACATAATGATCACATCATTCGCCCTCTGTAACATAGGTAGACAGTCAGCAAAACAGTTAGGTATGCAAGCTAGCAATCTTCTTACGATTATTATAAATGAAGACAGTCTGTAAAGATCGTTTTTTGTTAAACTTTCACGCAGAAACTACTGAAACGATTTGGATGAAATTGCAAACAAATTGATTATAACCCTTTTCCATTTATAAAAGTAGTAAGAAGATTGCTAGCCTGTAAACCTAACTGTTTTGCTGACTGTACCTAACAGGCGAAATGTGGGTGTCCTATAAGTACACCTCTGACTGTCTTACCCTTTGTGGATAACAGTCGTGATGTAGGTAATGTTATGATGACAGCATTCTTCTGAGCTTATGCCCATTTTTTAGGGTCTGGGAAAAATATCTTCCGTACTTATTTATCTCTTTTTGTCTATGTGCTAGTGATCTCAGTAATTACATTCTTTCTAGCCATAATATACCTAACTAGCGCCCGACACGCGGTTTCACCCGCGTAATTCCCGTTCCCGTGGGAGTACGGGGATAAAATATCGGAGAGATATGAAATATATTGGAGTCGATGCGCCGAGCTCTGCGTATAATAGACGAGCACCTAATTATTTTTACGTACATACTGCATATTTGCCTGCGCGTAAAAAATAGTTCTTTGTGAGTAACATCATTGCAAATGGAGTGTGCTAAGTGCAATAAAGGGTTATCCAAAAATGGATCGCACTTTCAGTGCCAAGCATGCTTTGGAACATTCCATAGAGGGTGCATTAAAGGACTTCTCGCAGATATTCGAGCGGGTATCTGTAGGACCCACTGCAATAACTGTGAAACGGATTCCCGAACCGATGATGATGAACAAGACGAGATAAAAAAGGATTTCGAGAAAATTCTGAAGGATATCCAGAAAAAGGTCAGTGGAATACCCGCATTAAGAAGTCAACTCGAATCCATAAGTAGCAGCATGAGTATGCTCTCGGATAAATATGATATACTAATAGCGGAACACGAGCAATCTAAACAAAAAATAACAGAGCTCAAAAAGAACGTCACAAATATAAATAACAAGATTATATATCTAGAGAAATGTAACTCTGCATTGGAACAGAAGGTTCAGGAATATGATCAGGCCTCGCGTAAAAATAACCTTGAAATTGTGGGCGTGGAACAGCTGCCGGAGGAGAATCTGCGGGAAGTGGTGACCAAAACTGGCCAACTCATCAACGTAAGCAGCACGGAAATTGATTGGGTCAGCCGACGTCGTCAGCAGCGTACCGATAGCGGTAAGCCAGCACCAATCTTAATCGGCTTCAAAGCAACCAATAGCGGCGCCAAGGAGCGTGACACATGGATTGCACAGCGGCGCAACTTGAAGGAGTTCACTAGCGATGTCATCACCGGAGGTACTATGCAAAATAAAGTATTCATAAACGAAGATCTTACTAAAGCTGCTAAGGAGTTATTGTGGAATACTAAGAAACGAATGCATGGGCTATGGAAGTACGTCTGGGTTTCCAATGGAAAGATTCTGGCGAAAAAGAATGATGGTGATAAGGCAGTGTGGGTGAGAGCAGAGAGCGACCTCGAAGAAATTATTAAAAAGTGAACCTACCATCCTCAAATAAAGTGTGTTTATAGTGCTTTAACTATTCATCAATTTCGCGGCGTTAATAGACGGTATCGACGTAATTAGTGATAACACAATCGATGCGTCAATAGTGAACAGTGTAGACAATTGGATAGCGACGTGGAATAATAATCAAAACCTTAGTTTGGTACATATTAACATACGATCTCTGAAAAAACATTTTAGTGAGCTTCGAATTGTATTAGATAAGCACTTAGATAAGTTAGATGTTATCGTTATTACAGAACCCAATATAGACTTTTCTTTAATAGATTTATTTAAAATAAAAGGGTATAATGTTCATAGCTTTACACGAACGGGCCGGGGGGGAGGAGGGGTGCTTGTGTACGCGCGGGAGGAGTTGGGTGCGCGGGCGACCTCTGGGCCGGCGGCGCAGCTGGCCGCCATGTGTGCTGCGGAGTGTGTTTCCATTACACTTTATTGCTCTGGAGAACCTATTCATGTTGTCGCATTGTATAGACCTCCGCGAATAAATAAACAGGAGAAAATCATTCTGTTCTTTGAGGAACTTAAGAATCTATTGAATAGATTACCGCAAAACTCCAAGGTTATATTGTGTGGCGATATGAATATTAACCTATTGCAAAAACAGGATAAAAATGTTATTACCTATGAAAATCTTTTGGCCGAGTTCGGTTTCACAAAGTGTATTGATAAAGTTACACGAAGTGAAATTTTAATTGATGCGTTAGTGGAATCCTGCATTGACCATATTTATATTAGAGCACCTACTTTAAAAATAAACTCCGCGGTAATTCAGCATAAAATATCTGACCACTAGATATATGATAGCGGTCGCGGTGGAATGGAAACGTACTCCGGTAGCTGCGCCTGTGGATGGTGGCGGCCAATGGCGGCGCCGGAGGCGCGATGATGCTCTCGCTTCCACCTCCTCGTGCGTAAATTCCTGTCCTGCTCACTCACCTAATGCGACCTCACAGCCACGTTATAAACTAGATAATCGTGCGGTTCGTGAAAGGCTATTATCAGTTAATTTTGATGAATTAATGCTACTTACTTGCCCCATGAAGTTGTACGATGCGTTTAGAGATATATTTCACCAGATCTATAATAGTTGTTATGTATTAAAAAGTCAAACTAACTCAAGCAGGGATAACTCCCCCTGGATAACTCGAGAAGTAAAAAATATGATATTAGAGAGGGATACACTATTTACTATTTGGAGTAATGACCCTAAAAATATGGTGAAACGCTTAACTTACACAAAGTTTAGGAATAGATGTCATAAATTAATTTTTAAAAATAAAAATAAGTACGATAGGCAATGCATTTTGGACTGTAATAATAATATTAAAAAACTATGGGACAGAATAAATTACTTATTGGGAAATGAAAAACAATGTTTGGATAAAGCTATAATTAAGCATATGGGGATCAGTGAACCAATGAAAAATATATGTAATAATTTTGCTCGTACATTTGCCGAAGAAATTGAGAATATTAAACATATCTGTAGTGTTAAGTTGTTAGATAGAACCAGCTACGTTGGACAGACGGACAGAAGTATGAGGTGGCGGCCCGTAGATAGTAACTATGTTAAACGAATTATAACTCAAATGGATAAAAATAAGTCACCGGGTAGCGATCTTGTGCGAATGTCCGATCTTAAGATGTTGGTAGATATAGTTAGCCCTGTGATCGCTAATCTAGTCAACTTGTGTGTGCAAAAGGGTACGTTTCCCAATATGTTAAAAGAAGCCATAGTGCGACCAATATATAAAAAGGGCGAACATAAAAATTATAGTAATTATAGGCCTGTATCAATTTTATCCAGTGTAGACAAGATTATTGAGAAATGTATCATTAACCGTTTGAATAATTATCTGCAGGAAAATAATGTAATAAATGAATGTCAACATGGTTTCCAAAAAGGTAAAAGTACAAATACTCTTCTTACACGTTATACCGATGAAATTAATACATATTTAAGTGAGAAAAAGTTTGTAGTTGCGGTATTTTTTGACTATAAAAAAGCCTTCGATACCCTTGAAACTGAGACCTTACTGAACGCCATGGAAGAGTGCGGAGTGGGAGAGCCGCTGAACAAATGGTTCCGCGACTATCTCACATCACGCTCCTACCGAGTAAAGGTAGGTGATGAGTACAGTGATGAGAGGAAGGTGGGGTGCGGGGTGCCGCAGGGGTCCGGATGCGGGCCTGTGTGCTACTTATTGCACGTGAACAGCTTGTGCGGCGTACTGCGCCACTGCTCGGCACACATGTTCGCGGACGACCTGTGTGCGCTGCGCGCCGGCACTGACCTCGCTGACACCTGTCGGCTGGTACAACAGGATGTAGATGCAGTGGTAAAGTGGTCTCATGACAATGGTATCGTTCTTAATGGTGATAAAACTAAGCTGTTGATGATTCATTCCCCATATATACATATGGCTAAAATATGCCCTTCCATTATTACCCATAGCTATGATTGTATGCATAATAATGATTCAAACTGTAAATGTAAACCAATAGAACAAGTAGAAAGTGTCACCTATCTCGGAATGAAAGTTGATGAAAACTTTTCATGGTCTTCACACATTGATTACATTTGTAGTAAGCTTAGAATATTGCTAAGTAAATTTTATCACCTAAGCTATAAAGTTCCCTCCAGCACTTTAAAATGTTTATATATGTCCTTAGTTGACTCAATATTGGGTTATTCTCTTGATTGTTATGGCTTGACCTTTAAAAGTAATTTACAGAAACTAGAATTGATTCAAATAAGATTTTTAAAATTATTAGTAAACAAGAAAACTAAAAACAGTTGCAAAGGAGATTATAGTAGGTTATTCAAAATATGTAAAATTTTACCAGCTAGCCTTAAACATAAATACCTATTATTAGTTAACAACCATGGCAGTCGGGATAGTAACTCACTAGTTTCTAACAGGTATACTACCAGGTCGATGACAGCAGGTAAATACGATGTACCCAGAGTTAGTAATTACTATGGCGACAGAACTTTAAAAAAACGCGTTCCCTATTTATTGAACACTCTGCCTGCTGACATCAGACAAGAAGACAATAAATTAAAATTCGCACGCAAACTAAAAAAACATTTTTTAGATAATATGTAAGTGTAGGTACTTAGGTATTAAGAATGTGAAATGTGTTATTGATGTACCTCCTACTTGATATAAAGTTTATTGTAAAAGAGACTCAGTGATCTCACAGTTAAACTGCGTAAGCAGTTTTGTGGGGCAATGTATTTAGTTTTAAGTTTTTTTTATGTAAATAAATCATTCATTCATTCATTCATTCATATCCTATGTTACTCGTGGATAATGTAGCTTTCGAATGGTGAAAGAATTTTTTAAAACGGTCCAGTAGTTTTTAAGCCTATTCATTACAACCAAACAAACAAACAAACAAAGTTTTCCTCTTTATAATATTAGTGTAGATAAATACAATGTTTCACGAAGTATACAACCATCCTTCCCTCGATCTTTATGTACTCTTATAGAATACAAATCATCCAAATCCGTTAAGTTGTTTGAGCGTGAAGAACTGAAGTAGAAACAAATACAAACTTTCGGCTTTAAAATATTACTCATTAATAAATGAGCCTTCCATATTAGGAATCGCTTTGATAAGATAAGGTCAAAGAGTGATCTCATCATCTCAGAGAAGTATTATTACAAGCAAGTAAATCAAAGACATCGTCATCATCATCATTGTAACGCCCTTATCTCAATTACATTAAAACAAAGCGATATTATTCCAAACAAACTCTTAAAACCAAGTGTTTATGAGAATGGCACACGGTTTCATTAAAATCCAAGTCTTTTTATTTGTCAAATCTTAAAATAGCCATCCGCATAACCAAACATATAATATATCTTTGACAGTCTTTACAAGTAGTCAGTGGCCCAAAAAGCTTGACAACCTGTCTTACCAAGGGGTTTCGTATTACCCAGTAGGTTAACCCTAGAAAGATAATCTTATTTTGACCTGCTGTAAAGATAATCATACGTCTTTGAGACGTATTCGCGTTTATAAGTGCCTATGGGACAAGTTTCCATAAATAACCTTTTAAAAAGTTATTGAATCATTAGTTTAGGGTTTTGTACGACAAATAAAAACATAATTACAATTAGAAAATGAATATAATTTAAAAACATAACGAAATTTTGTAAACCTCTTACAAAGTAACTAAAAAATATTAAGTCTTCCTTTGTTGAGTAATTATGTTAATCTTAAAATTAAAATCACATTTTTTTTTACTTAATATTGTAGAATAAGGACTAATTAACAGCTTCATATAAAAAATCAACAAGTTTTAAGTTTAAATCACATTTAGACACAGCCTTTACATATATCAGTTTTGTGTTCACCACAAATGCTTATAATGCATTTATAACATGTCATTTTCGACATCCTTCTTATTTTTGACGGACAATACGCACAATATCTCTTCTTTTTGATTACTGGTTCTTCATTATTATCTAAAGTATTAGTTTTTGGTAGCAACTCTTGGTTATTTACACGGACATGTCTTTTAAGAGTAGGAGCTTCTAACCTTTTCTCCATCCAAGGTGATATAAGTTCTGTGTTCAGCTTTTTCATGTAATTTCTGCGACTTAGAGGCTTATCATTGTTAGCTACCACATTATGAAAGTATATGACATAAGAATTCACAAACGATATATTCATCATACCATAAAAACTGCCATAGGCCATCTATTGGTCTTTCTCGAACAAGACATAGACGAGCACATTTGGTCAAAAGTGTCAACTTCACCTTTTGTTTGGTTGTGGTACATGATCATCTCAGGTTTGCTTGTCCTTTGATTGATCGTACCTGTTTCGTCGCAAGATGATAACAAATATACCATTTTTGATGGTTTGGGTTTGTAGGACACAAGAGTTAACGGCCCATCATAGCAGAACATCGAAGATCCAACTGGTCGCGAACGAGTATTCTTTAGTTCTTCTGGAATCTCTCCAATATTTTTTCAATTTGGTTATAATCAAGGGCTCCGCGTCCAGCCATTGCAATAGATTACCAAAATCACCTAAAATATAAAAAAAACGATAAATAAAACGAACTATTGCTATAGGGAATGAGGTTCAAAAGTTACACAAAGGATAATCATACGTCTCTCGAACGTACGCCATCCCTGTATCTACGTAATTATTGTACTTACCAGGGCGACACTGCCGTCTCGCGTAAGGTCTGCCCGGCCACTGGGATAACTTAGAAGGACAGAGCGCTACGATGCGAAATAAAAAAGAGATAGCAATATTTGTGTTGGCCGTGCGTCTCAAAGACGTAGATTATCTTTCTAGGGTTAAATACTAGTATTCAGCTACAGACTGGAAGTTAGGCAGATGATGATAACCAAACATCGACTCGTTTTGTCAAATAAAATTAAAATTCGCCGTTTCAAGATAAAACAATTAAAACGAAATTTACCTTGAGTTTGCAGAATTCAGATGATAAATGGTTTTGATTTCGTCACAAGGTCACAACAGCTCTTATAAGACACTTTTTCAGAATGCTTTTTCACTATAACAAGCTCTTTTTGAACACAATAACACAGAATGTATACAACGAAACCAGGGCGTGCCTGTTTGTCGCGCTCTCTGCAAGCATACTAAACTAGTGGTGGGCGTGCGACGACGAACCGTTTTCAAAGACCGTTTTGTGTTTTGCGACGATGAAACCGTTTTACGTCCTGGGTTCAAGGTTCAAACAGTCTTCGTTGCACAAACCAGTCTTCGAACTATTTGGTGCGGTTTTTTATTATACTTCTATGAAAATACAGTCGAGAACGCAATGATTCAACTATCTTTCTTGCTAGAGTCCGTCGCGTCGTTCCGCGTTCGTTTACAAAACAGTCCTTACAATAGTTGTAAGAAACTGCAACTATTTCACTCTACGAAAACGCATTTCAACGATGAACTCTCGTCGACGTTGCATACGTTTCTTCCTTTGAGCCGTCTTCAAACCAGTTGCAACGACGACCGTTTTTCGCAACCGTTTTCGTCGTCAGGAATCGGTTGCGTTTCGTCCGTCAAAAATTCGATAACGACCCACCACTATACTAAACATAGCTACAACGTGTCAGTCGTGGAACGAAAAGATAAAGATGATAGATAAGGTGTAGGCTAGCTACAACTTTATCTATTCATTCCACGACTCATGCGTAGTACCCAGTTTTATTAGTTTTACCATTCAACTCCGGATAAATACATAATCTGCTTAGGAGTATAGTACAATAAAAATTATATGGAACATGTTTAGTTATATATCTTTAAATAGAATGTGTTATATTTACCTTATAGTAAAAAAAGATGGCCTCTTCCTAAATTGTAAGTAGCAATGATGTACCGGATGTAATGTACGTGTCAATAGCTGGTTTTCCCTCTAGCATAAACAATATTATAGAGAATCCATAGTCAATTGCCACAGATAATATAGCGGTTTTACATAAAAATAAAACCGATATTATGTGCCGAGAAGGAAAACATACAGCATTGTTTATGAAGAAGCAGTGTATACTTAGCGTTTTGCGCGGTCATCATACATTTAATTTAGTTCAACTTAATGTCAATAGATGGCGTAACTATCGCCGATGTTGTATTTAATTTGTGCCAGCTAGGACGCGGGGACCGTTGTCACTTTTCGAATTCATAGTCTTCACCAGGAAGAACTTCCTACAATGCTGTATGTTTTCCTTCTCGGCACATAATATCGGTTTTATTTTTATGTAAAACCGCTATATTGATGTGCCTCCGGAAAACATACAGCATTGTTTATGAAGACGTGTTTGTTATCTGCTGGTGAAATATTACAGGTAAAACACAACGCTATGATGATAATCAAATGTTTATTCTAAGAGTTAAATAGTAACAGTAATAATAATTTATTGAAAACAATCTGATCTTATAGATAAAGGGTACAATAATCACGGTTTAGATTTTCTACGAATAAATCAAATTTTAGTTATTTAAGTAGAAGTAAATGTGTTGAAAAATGAATTACGAGAGTCTCTAGGCAGTTCTATTTCGCGACAGTAATGATTAAAGAAGGTATTGGATGATTTCCAATTACCTCGTGATAAAATGTCATCAATTGGTTGATTATCTAACCAATTTAAGGACGCTACTGCTGATCTGCAGCTTCCCGGAGATGCATGAATGCCACTATCTCTGAGAACTGTACGTACCCAGTTCCCAATTACAGTGCGTGAGGCAGCTTTTGTGTGACTAAATATAGTGATAAAGAGATTGTCTAAATTGGTAACTTCAGATCTCTTTGTTTTAGTTTTTTCTATTAGAAGTCTGACTAAAGATACAGGACATATGTTTTTATCATTATGTTGTGAAAGTTTCCACGCGGATTGACGATAATAGTGTGTATCGGTTTTCGACCCAAATGCAGGTATTAAAAAGATATTGTCACCATCATCGAAAAAACTGTTATTTGAAATTTTTAGCAAGGTAAGGTCATGAACCCTACGGCCTGATGCTAGCAATAAAACGGTGGCTGTTCGACGTGCTAAATCGAACAATGTGTCTTTAGGTACAGTTGATGAGAGCCAATTTAGTACGATACGTGGATCCCACGTGAACGAAGGCCGTATTTCTTTTGGTTTAGCCACTCCTATTGCCTTAAGGGTTTGTTTAATAATAAAGTTAGAAAATGTTTGTTGTTCAACATGAGGGCCGCAAAAAGTTAAAACTGCCGATTTGTGGACAAGGATAGTACTGTAGGACAAATCTTCGTTGAGAAAGAGAAACATTAAGAATTTTGCGATGTCAGCAGGTTTTGGACATTTTGGGTTTAATTGAGAGTTAGAGCACCATCTCAACCACCGCCTAAGTGGCGGCAAATAGGTCGACAAAGTTGAACGTCGCCAGCTCTTCTTTAGAAGATCTTTTTCTTGTGTGGACCAATCTTTTATTTGGGCACCCCACCCCCAACTTTCCAGACTTTCAGGGTCAATGTCTGTACCTGTGGGGGAGGCAGTGATGTCATAACATGTATCATGGTCTCCGACAGGTTCGGGAGTTCGTGTGGGTGGTCTAGAGCTCTGGATTTCAGGTCCTGAAGCCAGAAGGCTCGAGGCCACTCTGGAGCCACTACTAAGTAAATTCCCGTGGCGTTGTTCAGTTGTGCCAGAACTCTGGGCAGCAAGCTGGGAGGTGGAAACACCCACGCTAGTCCGTGGTTCCATGGTCTGCTGAAGGCATCGATATAGCTTGCCGATCGATCTCTGCAGTCCAGAGATACGTAGTTTTTTACTACCGCGGATGCTTGTGTCGCAAATAAGTCGATTTCTGGACGCCCCCATTTCCGAAAGACTTTCACTGTTTGATTGAGGTAGAAGATGCCATTCCACGGGTTGTTTTCCTCGTGATAGTCTGTCCGCTATTATATTGTATCTCCCCGGCAGATAATGGGCTGATAGGGTTATGTTGAACTTGTCTGTTAGATGTAACAGTTTGAAGGTTATGGCTAGTAACCCCAACGATTTGGTGCCCCCCTCCTTTCGGATATATGCAATCAAGGTCCGGTTGTCTGATTGGATCAGCACGTGGGAGTTCTGCAACGTCTTCGTATTCCTTCTGATTGCCGCTATTACAGCATATAGTTCTTTTTTGTTGCAGTGCCATCTTTTTTGGTGAGCTTTCCATGCACCTGACATCAGACTTCCGTCCAGGTGGGCACCCCAACCCCAATCCGAAGCGTCCGTCGCAAGGAAATGGGTAGCAGGCTTTTTGTGTATAGGCAATGTGTGACTTGTGGCTCCGCGCCACCACATTATCTCTTGGGACACAACTTGAGGCAATAGCTGTTTTTGACGGGGTTGTGTCTTGTTGAAGTGTCGTAAGAAGATTTGCATTTTCCGACAGTGTAGTCTTCCTCGGGGGACAACAAAGTTGGCGAAGTTTAACTGACCCAGCAGACTTTGCAGCTCCCGAAGATTGATGCGACTTTTTAGCAACAACCGGTCTAATGTTTGATTTATGCTTGCTTTCCTTTTTATTGGCAGGGACATTGTATTTACGGCTGTTTGCCAACGTATGCCAAGGTACTCCAAATCTTGAGTTGGCACCATAACAGATTTTTGGTAGTTTATTTGCCAGCCCAGGTGTTCCAAGTGCCTCACGGCTTCCGCAGCCTGAAGACATAACTTGGATTGGTCTTGGTTGACCAGAAGGAAGTCGTCTAGGTAGACTAGCACTCGACATTCCTTCGCTCGCAAGGTTTCCGCAACCCAGCAAGTTACGGAGGAAAATAGGTGTGGCGCTGACGCCAGCCCGAACGGTAAACATGTCATCTCGTATAACAGATCTTTGTAGCTGATCCTTAAGAACGGTCGGTGAGATTTTGCTGCCCGAAGGTGAAAATAAGCCTGGGAAATATCTATTTTTATCATCCAGTCTCCAGGTTGGAGAAAATCTGGGATCGAGGCGTGAGAAATCAGACGAAAACGTTTCGTTCTGACAAACTTGTTTAATTCTCGAAGATCGAAAATTGGGCGCATCGATCCGTCGCTTTTCTTCCGCAGAAAAAGCTTCGAGATAAAACTGGGCGTTTTCTTGGAAACTAGTCGCAAAATATCCTGATCCGATAGATCTTTGACTATCTGAGACATTGCAGGGGATGGTTTGGTTGCATATTGCGTCATGATCCTTCTTGTTGGCATTAACAGAGGAGGTTTTTTGTAAAGGGGTATACGGAACCCCGAAACTGCTGACATTATGAATTTGTTTGCACCCAGTGCTTGCCAACGGTTCTTGAACATCGTTAAATGACCTCCCCTGAAATGTGTCGGGTAGTCACTTTTTTCCCTCTTTGTTTCAAAATGAATAATTTTTGGTTTGTTTGTAACCGTCACTTTTCCCTTTGTACGTTTGTTGTTTTTTGTGGGTATCACGAAAATTATTTTTATTATTTTGTGCCTGAGGTCTGTATTTGGAGGTAGACGGTGTTGGTTCCTTATATTTTGATTTGAGTTGATCCTTAGTTTTGTGAGCCTGTGGTGGTGATAACCAGAAGTGAGGCCCTCCGAGGGACTGGATAAGAGACATAAGTTTTGACTTGTCAAACAAAAACTCTTCACTAGGAGGTATATTACTCAGCGCAGCTTGCACACTTTTATCCGGAATTTCGGAAATTATTCTTTTTCGTCTAGTTTCAATACATTCGGCTCTTTTACCGCAAATTATTTGTAAGGTTTGTTCAGACACTTTATAAGACGTCGATTCATTACCGAATGTTTCAAAAATTTTATTAAACAGGTTATCCGATTTTAACTCGGCAGGATTATTGTGAGCCCAATCAATAATACCCTGCAAACCGGATTGCAAAAGCTCCCTTTGAAGTAACAAGGCGTTAGTAGTTGCAGCCATGATTTCCTCCGTTGGGGCCAGGAAATCTTTTCCTTTGTTCAAACAACACAGTTCGTCGTTAATTTTTAAATTGCAAAAGCCCGGGTATGCGAGCATTTCCAACAATGCCTTCTTATAACGGATATGTTGCCAAGTAGGGGTGTTAAAATGCTGCAAACTGATTAACTGTTGTAAGCGTTTTTCATCAGCCGATTTAAGAATTTTTTTCTCATCAAAACTAGTTTTACAGGCTCCCAAATCCAACGATCTACACGTTTCTGTAGATGGATTAGTCACGAAAGCATTGTTGCTAACCCCCGCTGGTTCTATAACGTCACTTGTGTTCACATTACCAGTCGGCACGTAATTTTGGTGCATAATAAAGTTTGTAAGAAAACTGACCTGGTTGTATAACGCGTCGATCCGAGGATCGACCGTTACCTGTGAATCCCGCTTTTGTTTTTTGCGTGGAGGTCCCTCTTGTTCGGCTTCGCTGTCCGATGAACTGCTAGCGCACGAGGAGTCCTCTTTTTCTTGATCCCTCTCGGAAGTCGGCGAGTTTGAAACGATCGACCGATTGGCCCCGGCGGCGATGGCCTCATCGGGATCGTTACTCGGCCCGGGATTCATAACGGTAAAACCGTTATTTTAACGTTAAGATTTAAAATACAGAAATTAATGCACTATTAAAAATGTCTAACACAGTATTAAATAGTTATTTTAAAAGGTTAAACGATTAACCGAATATTTTTGAATTTCGACCGCTCGCGGCGAAAGTACACAACGCTATGAATTCGAAAAGTGACAACGGTCCCCGCGTCCTAGCTGGCACAAATTAAATACAACATCGGCGATAGTTACGCCATCTATTGACATTAAGTTGAACTAAATTAAATGTATGATGACCGCGCAAAACGCTAAGTATACACTGCTTCTTCATAAACAATGCTGTATGTTTTCCGGAGGCACATCAATGTTTGTATATGAATATGAGTTGTATTGAATGTGATTTTTACATGAGGGATAATGGTGGAAATGTTTTACAAGCAATTATTGATATTTTTGTTAGAAACATCGTGAGGAAACCAACATGCCTGAGAGACATTTGGCATGTTAAGTCAAGTCAGAGGCCCATGGGCAGCATAAAAACTCTGACACTAGGTTAGGCAACAACACGATAAGGAAGGAAAGATCGCTTGCTTCGGTGAAGAAAGACATCGTGACAAAACCACAGCATGCCTGAGAGTTATTTCTCGACGGCATGTAAAGCCAAGACAGAGGACCTTGGGCGGCATAAAAACTCTGACAACAGGTTAAGCACTAACCACACGATAAAAAAGAAGACCGTTTTGGGGCTTATTTCATAAACCTTCTTGACAACTTTAGACCTGTCTGAAGTATGACTGTGATCAGTAACAGCAGCTATATCGTGTGTTGGCTTATTTTATGCACCTTGATATAAACTTTAGACCTAGCGAAAGGCAGTCACAAGAGGTTCGCAACACTTCAAATCTGCTCTATCGTGTTTAAGGCTCATTTCGTGCATCTTGAAAAGAACTTTAAACCTAGCTGGAGCATGACTGTCATCGATGGTCTAACAATGGAGAAAAAGGCAAGAGATGCTCAACAGTTAACAGCAGCTATATCGTCATTGGGCTCACTTAATGCACCTTGATGAGAACTTTAGAAATAGCTAGAATATGACTGTCATCGAAGGTCTCATGATGGAGGCTTGGAGACGAAAAGAATTTGCAATAGGTTTTCAAGAGTTTACAGCATCTACATCGTATTGTGTTGACCTGCCTGGAGTATGACTACCATTGAAGGTCTGACTTTGAAGAAGGAAGGCAGATGCGAGAGGTCCGCAACAGTTCGAAGCAGCGTTAACGTGTCTCGGCTCATGCCATGCCACTTGATGAGAACTGTCGACCTAGCTGGAGTATGATATTGTCGAGTGTCCAAGAATAGAAACGTAGAGCTGTCGAGGGAAGAGTCCTTATTTGGAAAAACATAAGTTGAATATTTTAGCGTTTAATGTAAACCTATTCGAGAAAAAATAAATTGTTACTGACTTCTATCTGTATTATTATTATAAAGCTGCAGAGTTTGTTTGTTAGGTTGGTTGAACGCGCTAATTTTAGGAACTGTTGGTTCGTCTTACGCAGACGAAGTTGCGCGGGTCAGCTAGTAAAAAATAAAAACTAAATGGGGTCGGTGTTTACTTAATAAGTATTAAGTCCCCGACTAGTCTAAGAAGAAGTATCAATAATATGTGTAACGAGTACCTTAATATAGTTGAGGTTGGTCCAGCGTGGTCAGAGAACGCCAAAATTACGAGTATATTTTAAAAGTTATAACATTAAACATTAGCTCGCCGGGCAGTTCCAGATTTGGTAGGACAAAAACAGGAAAAAACCTTGTCAATTGTTGTTTTGGCGTGCTCTTATCACACGCCTTATCCAAACTCAGTAATACTGTTTTCATGCTAAACACCTATGGTTACTGCTGGCTCCCCCAGCCCAGACGATTTTCCAGTAACTATAGGAGGCAATCCCGATCAAAAAATGGGTGTAGAAACCACCATTAACGAAGCTGAAAGGCACTTGTTTTTCCCGTCATAAATACACACCATATTATTATAAATAATCACAGTATATGTACAGCGTGTATACCAGTAAGAGCGGTTTCGCACTACGTCCGATCCGAGTCCAATCCGTACCTGTGAAAGTACACTACAATACAAAATTGGATGACGGACGCCGGATCTAGTGCGTAAACTACCATAGAAATGTTCTACGATTACTCCGGACCGGGTTCGGATCGGATTCGGATCGGATGCAGTGTGAAATCGCTCTAAGGCTTCCAATAATTTAAAAGCGTGGTACAAAGCATGAAACTGAAAAACTTTCTCGCATGGTGTCAAAATCGTTACCGCGAATAAAAACTGAGGGAAAACTTAAGTTTGATGGCCTGTTCCGCACTTTTAAATATCGGCAAATTATATTATTTTTTAATGTTGAGTAGGTTGATCTATACTTACGACACAAAATTATAACATGGAACGTCCTCTTTGCACTTAAAGATTAACTACACTTAGTGATTGCAGTTCACGTACAAAGCGCAGGCGCGGTGGGCCGGAAGTGGTCGTGTTCTCATTGACCGCCAGGCGTTCGCGCGATTGTGACCGAGAGTCCTGACGCATTGTCAGAGGTTGTAAACATGGACAACGATTTTTTTTTTAAACCGGTTTTTCAATCGCCTGTTAAATTTTATCCGACGAATAAGTTTGACATGTTGTCAGTTTTTGTATGGACACTCGGCCAAAACGTCAGATTTACTCTTCAGATAAAACTTATTTAGTGATAGAAAAATCGGCTCTTAATCAAATATTCTTACTGGTATTCAGTGGCCTAAAAATCTAACAATTAGTCTTACCAGCTGGTATTCGTATTGCCCAGTACTTACTGGGTTGTGGAGATCGGATAGGCAGTTGCTCCATGTAAAATATTGGTATTCAGCTGCATCCGGCTAGACTGGAAGCCGACCCCAACATATTTGGGAAAAGGCTAGGCAGATGATGAATGAAAAATTCTTACCCAAAGTGGGAGTTGATAAAAATTTGAATAGCTGTGCAAAATTAATAAAAAAACAGAATTGATGGTGAATTTCAGGAAACAATTTAGTTATTTCCTTCCAGAGCTTATTAATTGAGAACATTTTTGTTTGAATATGAAATGTGCTTCGGCAAATTGGAGTTCGAGCCTGAATAGCTCAGATAAACTCGCTTGTATAACCCTCGTGAGTAAAAAAACCACTGACCGCAGTGGAGAGAATGTTTCCACGCACGGTATGTTATCTGCGCATCCTAAAGTAGGTACTTATTTGGGCTAAATTTGTGTTATAATATAGGTACCTAAGTGTAATGAGCGGTTTTCTTTTAAACAGCACTGTTAAGGAAAAGTATGTTATAACAATGAGTCCTGTCATCCTATCCTATCCTATCCTATCCTATCCTATCCTATCCTATAATATTATAAATGTGAATGTAAGTTTGTTTGTAACGCTTTCACGCGAAAACTACTCAACCGAACATCATGAATCTTTGTACACATATTCTTGGTGGTAGCAGAAGTAACATTAGATTTTAACTTTTTATTAAAAAAAAAACTAACCCTCACTCGCAGACGAAGTTGCGCGGGTCAGCTAGTTTACAATAAAATACCTCATGGTCTTAAAGATTGTTTTGTAAACGTTTTTAAATCTAAGGTAACTGCACTACTTTTAGACAAATGCTACTTACTCAGTGAAATAGGTACTTTTTAAATGCTTTGAGTTTATCCAGACAATGATTGTTTACTATTGCAAATTTAACCATGTAAAACTTATGATATGAACGTGACTAATTGAAAATTGACTTCTTTTAAATTTTTGTTTTGTTTATCTAGTTGTTAATTGACTTCTATTTAATTTCTGTGTTGTTTTATGTTGACATTGTTTTGATTTGATTAATATTTAAATTTATGTAATAATTTGCATGCCGTAAGGTAGACTGTAGCCGATCTCATCAATTATGTACAACATGTTATACCTGTACCTACATTCAAAGCAAATAAAGATCTGATTCTAATTCTGATTTGTAAGAATTAAAAATTAAAATAGTTTCAAAGAACTCGGTAGATGGCGTTGAACTGACTACGTTACTAGGTGCCAAAGCCAAAACGCTTGAAAAAATACACATCACATACGCTCGTTGACTGACACTTTCGTTTGGATAAGCTTCCGAATATAATGATTAGGTCCAAGTGAAATAATGCGACGTTCTGTTCCTTGTAGTAACATACCGAGATCAGCGCCATCTATCCAGCGTCCAGGGTAGAGTTGAAAAAGAAAATCCCTCATTGTTTTATTGTAGGATCTTTATAGATACTATACTTTGTAATTTGGTACTATGGATGGAGTAGGCTAGAATGAAAGAAATGGGTATGTAGTTGTTTATTTGCGCGGTTAGGTCAGTGTTCTTTTTATGGGACTGGACCTTTAAGTATTCTATTGAACGACTTGATGGAGACGTGCTATCGTTTGCAGCGACAAGTTCTAAAATCGCTCGCGCCAGTCGCTAGCATGGCCCGGTCTTTTTACCGCGCTTGCGTTTTCTAAGTGAACAGCTGAACATTTGCATAATTATTCTGTGTTTGATATTTTGCTACCGCACTAGAAGCACTTTTTTGTATCTTTGTTGGGAACGGCAAGGTGCTAGTTCGGAATATTCTTTCAGGAATTAGTGGAAGCTCGAATTTTAGCCCCCGTAAACCCTGCAACGAACAAATATGCTTTTGAATTTAAAGCATAAACATGTCTGTACTTATGTCCAACTAGCTTTTGCCCGCGGCTTCGCTCGCGTTAAGAAGTATTATTATTAAATATGTATAGTTTTTGCGGCTTTATTTTTTCCAATCTTTAATTTCAGTTCAGTCAGTCGAAAATCTAAGAAGATTTATACAAACTTTCATCCCCTATTTTATCCCCTTGAGGGTAGAATTGATCAAAATCCTTTCTTAGCGGATGCCTACGTCATAACATCTACCTGCATGCTAAATTTCAGCCCGATCCGTCCAGTGGTTTGGGCTGTGCGTTGATAGATCACTATGTCAGTCAGTCAGTCACCTTTGAGTTATATATTTAGAAGAAGAAGAAGAAGATTAGATATCGGATTATTTCACTTTGCTTCTAACATTATATTAAACTTATATTGTCACTTACGAGATATCTTCCGTGATTAGGTATTCCGGGAGTCAACCCCGATCATGGCGCTTGCAACAGCGTCGAAATATCGGGAGCTCAAAATAACAAATAATCACGGAAGATATCCCGTAAGTGACAATATAAGTTTAGTATTTAACCGTGAAAGCTTTAAACAGTACTATTAGATTTACTTATAGTAAGTTACAAATAGGTAGTGAAATGAATTCCGATCAGCTTTTAAACATTTTACAAGGTGTAAGTATTTTATGGGGGATGTTGAACCAGAAGATGATTCTGAGGTACGATCAACTAGATGATAATAACAACATTTATTCATCAAAGAATAATAATTTAATATGTGAAATGTTCGGTAAGCCATATAAACTAAGCGCTGCGCGTCGCTTGTAGGGATCTTGTGGTTGTGAAGTACGAATTTAACCAAGTTGAAATGGTTACTGAAGAAGTTAAAACACGGGAGTGGACAAACATAGAAGAAAGATCATAGGCCACATCCCTAATCAGAATTGAATTGAACGTGCTCTGAGCGGAAAGGACTTGAAATGAAGTCAAAGAATGACCTCATGAAACGGATAGAGATGTATATTATTTTTTACGGATGGGAAATAAAATAATTAATAAAAAATAAATAAATATCGCTGGACATTAACACACAGCGCCATCTAGAGCCACACTAAGTAAGACTTGTGTCGTGGACCCCAGATAGTTGATATACTACATAATATATACTTTTCTGTTTGTAAATACATACTTATTATACATATAAACATCCATGACTCGGAAACAAATTTCCGTGCTCATCATGCACACAAACATTTACTCCTACCGGAATTCAAACCCAAGACCCTAAGAACGTGAGGCAGCCTCGCCCACTTTTACGCCATTCGGGTAGCCAAATAACTTCTCCCACTCTGGGTGGTGAGGGAGGAAGCGTCAGACTTTTACTGACTAAAACTTTTCCATGTTCCTTCCTCGCTCTTTACGTTCCGGGGCCACGGTATCTCTTTCGAACAGTTCCGCAACCCCGTCAGGCTTCGGCCCTTGCGGGCCCCTCCCCTTATGCTGACATCTCTTTGAGGCGCGCATGGAACACGAATGCGCCGCCGACACAGCCTGTCGTCATTAGACGGACGGACGGCTATCTGGCCCATAGCTAACCGTCCACAGGCCCGCATCTACACTACACTACTATCTAGTAGCCACCACGTGGCCCCCGACGCCCAGTGCGTCTCCCGCGGCGGCTGGAGCGAGAGGCTCTCTCCCTCTCGCGTTCCGCCACCTTCGTTAGCATGACTGCTTCGCAGAAGGAGGTGACGGCTTTCCATTCCGTCTCGCGAGAGGTCGCCGCCACCGATCGCCGCTACGAGGACACGGCGTTGCTCCGCTCATGCGGGGCAGACCTCCACCGTATTCTCCGGTCGAAACACCCGGGCGTTTCCTCCCGCCCGATTCGGTGTAGGAATCTCCTGAAACATCCGTGTCCGGTGAGGACCTGCGTCAGGCGGTAGGTGAGGTAGCCGTGGCGCCTCTCCAGCCACACCTGAAAGACGGGACTTGTGGCCGGAGGTCTGTCCGCTGAGCGGCGGTGGGCCACGGCAGCGAAGTTTCCCCCGGCGTAGTACCTCCGCGCGACATTCGTGCAGGCGCACCTCATTCCCTAAAGCTTTAATTGAGTTTTTTATTTGTTTCTGTGATAACTCTAATTTATGCGGTTTATTCTTGCTAGGGATACTGTGAATAAAATAAATATGGAAATATTTAAACAGTTTTATTCATATCTGTAAAATTATAATTAAAACTGAACCAATCGCGTATAAATCTCATTCATGGATATGACGATACCCTCATCACTACCGTTTACTATACATTTCGTTATACATTTATAGCTTGACGCCTGGCGAGGTTTCGTTTTTTGTGTACGATGGCGGTGAAAAGGTTAAAACGTTCCCGCGTGTTTATTTTACACACATAACGGTAGCAAAGCCGCGAGCAAAATCTGGTATACTAATAAACCGTTAATCAATAGTTTCAATAACTATCTATTGTTATCAACCGACTTCCAAAAAGAGGAGGTTATCAATTCGTCCGCTTTTTTTTTTTTTGTGTTTGTTACCTCAGCACTTTGGACTGGGTGAACCGATTTTGATGATTCTTTTTTTATTTGAAAGCTGGTGCTTCTCGTTTGGTCCCATTTTAATTTGCTGAAGATCTGATGCTGATCTTTCGAGATATACAATGGAACTCTTCAAAAATAGACGGCAAATCTGCAGTAATTGCTGCAATCGCTTGTAGGTTCATTGTTCATACTACATCATTACGTAACATCACGCCTGTATGCTCTGAGGGGGTACGCAGATGTGTACAATACTCCCAGATTTCGACAATGTTTGTTGTCTCTGAACTTTCGACTGGGTTAACCGATTTTGATGAATCTTTTTTTATTTGAAAGCTTTCCGTGTGGTCCCATTTCAATTTGGTTAAGATCCGACGCTGATCTTCGGAGATATAAATGGAACTCTTCAAAAATACACGGCAAAGCTGCAGTAATTGCTGCAATCGCTTGGTTGTTTATTGTTTATGTAACATAGTGACGTAACATCACGACTGTATGTTCTGAGGGAGTACGCAGAAGTGTACAATACACCCAGATTTCGACAGTTAGATGTGTTAAGTTCCGTTTAATGGGATCCTGGAGAAATAGAGGGATTCCTTAAATTTTATAGGCACACCAGAAACGATTTGGGTAGTTTTAGGAAGAGTACGTTCTTGGAGTGATCCCATTTCAATTTGGTAAAGATCTGATGAAGAACTTCGGAAGATATGCGACGGGAACTCCTCAATAAATGATAGCAAATGTACTGGGATCGCTGAAATCTCATGTCTCTCTATTGTTTACACCAGTTCATAACAAAAAATCACGCCGTTACGCTGTGAAAGGGTAAGCACATTATGAACCACAAAAAAGTGAAAAATAAAAACTTTTTTGCACAAAATATATGACTTCACACAAAAAAGTGAAAAATAACTTGAGCTTCAGAAGTCGGTGACAAAAAAACTAAATCAATGAAACAAAGGTCACCGACTTCTGAAGCTCAAGTTATTTTTCACTTTTTGTGTGAAGTCGGTTATATTTTTTGCAAAAAAGTTTTTATTTTCCATGCACTCTTTAACCACCTCTCAATATAGTTTGTTGAGTGCCACTGCCATACATGTGATAACATGCATGACGCATGCTGATATCGAACGTCATCGCTTGCTCTAGGTACTCCAACCAGACAGAACTTTATCAGTGGCGGCGGGCAAATGGAAACCGAGTTAATTCGCTATAGGAATTTGGAAGTTATATTTATGTATAAGAGATTTGATTGCCAAGCCTAGGTATAGTCATTGCGATATGTACCTACATTTAAACGATATTGATATAATGATGATGATGATGATGATATAATGATTGATTGTATATTGAAAGAACACCCAAAAACTAATAACTGATCGACTCGCGGCGAATGCGTCTTTTTGTTAGCCAAAACGGTGTTATGCGAGATCGTTGACTTAAAATTGTTTATTTTATTCGTTTTGTAAAAACTTATGAGTGGGCAGAGCAGATTGGAGGTGTGGTGGTAAAGACTGGAGAATCTTGGCCTGAAATTAAGTAGAACCAAAACGGAATCCTTGTTTTGTGATTTCGGCGGTCTCTCCAGTCTTGTCATGTGCCCATTGCCGGAACGCCCATACCGTTCTGCTCCGATTTTCGGTACCTTGGGTCGCTTATTCAGGGAAATGGCGAAGTAGACCGGGACGTAACGCACCGGATCAACACAGGATGGATGAAATGGCGACAGGTCACTGGAACAACTTGCGACCCACGGATGCCCCTCAAGTTAAAGGGCAAAATCTACAAGTCCGTGATTAGACCTGTCGTATATTGTAAGGATCAGAATGCTGGGCTGTGTAGAAGATGGATGAAAAACGATTGCATGTAGCGGAGATGAGAATGTTGAGGTGGATGTGTGGAGTGACAAGAATGGATAAAGTAAGGAATGAATATACCTATTAGAGGAAGTTTGAAAGTGGCACTGTTACTGAAAATTTGAAAGGAAGTCGTTTGGCTTGGTATGGACATGTAATGAGGAGGGATGAAACGCATGTGACTAAAAGAGTGATGGACATAAGTATTGATGGATGGAGAGGGAGAGGAAGGCCAAAAAAAGGATGGATGGATTGTGTAAAGACTGATATGAAAGAGAAAGGAGTAAATGATACCGTGACGTCTAACAGGGGAAAATGGAAGAAAAAAACGTGTTGCGACCCCAAATAAAATGGGACAAGGGCAGGAAGATGATGGTCAAATAAAAGGCCTAAGAAAGTGCACCTACAAAGAAAGTGGCGCAATTATACCTTCATTCAATTGTATATAGTACAACTGTAGCGGTGTCAGGTGTGACCATTTTGGCCTATTATAGTTGATGTAACAGTAACGCTATCTCTATTTGTTGACATATAAAGCCACCACAATGCAAGTATAGTAAGTACCTCTTAGTACTGTAAAAGAGTTCATGATTCCATTACTTCCCTAATATTCATCATTCATTCATTTTACACATTCGTTCACGCCGCTGCGTGAACGTTCTGGTTACGGAGATATTGAGGATGAAAGTTCATCTAAGGAATAAACGCCCCTGGGATGACCTACTTGGGCTAGCTTGATTGACGACCGTGGAGGAACCTTTGACAAATATCTCCCTCCGTAGGTGGAATATGACCACTACTGACAGCCGAGTTATTGGGTAACATAACATACTTAACATAACTTAAACCTGCTGCATGTCGCGCAACCATCAATACTCTAATACCTTGATTGACTGCAGGTTTTTCAGTTACATTCGTTTCATCCCTCCTCATTACATGTCAAAAATCAAAATCAAAATTAAAAGGAAGTGTTTTACCTTGGTATGGACCAAGGTAAACAACTTCCTTTTTCATTTTACTGTAACAGGCGCCACTTTCAAACTTCCACTATAATGTACGGATTCCTTACTCTACCCAAACACTGTTGTGTCCATTTTGATGGCGCGGCAATGACGCTTTTTTTTTTTTAATTTATGCCTCTATTTTGAAAAAAAAAATGTAAAACTAGACTCCCAAAACCATAAATTTTTCAATGCTATGGTTAAAAAGTTATAAGGGTTTTAACGTGGCAGCGACATTGGAACGCTCCGAACCACGCGGCCACGGAGATCTTTAAAACTAAGCATTGCAGAGACCTGAAATTTTGGTAAGTAACAGATTGAATTTGTAAAAATTTCTTCGTGTATATTTTAGGAGCTGTAAGACATATTACGTCATGGCCGCGCCATTGAAACGGTGAAATCTTTCGCCGATATCTCGCTGAAAACGCAACGCAGACGTCTAAAGTTTTTTGTAAAACCTAGATTTGTATTTGTCAAAACTAGCAAAAATAAACAAAACATCCTAGGTTCATTTTTCAGGAGCTGTAAGACTAAACCGTCATGGCGCGCCATTGAAACAGTACAAAAATACGTAATCGCCGATATCTCGCTGAAAAAACAACGCAGAGGTCTGAATTTTATTGTAAAACCTGGATTTGAATTGGTCAATATACTGAATTTTATTATTATTATAAACCCATTTGTAATGGGTAAGTAGCTTAATCTTTATTTATTTAAATTTTATAATGCACTTAATGTACAAAGGCGGAATATTCCTATTTTATTGATGCTATTTAATATTTTACCTTTATTATTTTTTTCTTGCCTTTGTATTGTTTTAATTTTATTCTACACATGAGTATTTTAATTCTAAAATAATACTATTGTCAAAGATAATATTGAATGCTTCATAAATGTTTTGTTAAATATATAACTACGTACATTACGAGTACAATGTGTTAGATATTTTAAGTTTGTATGCGTATTCGATAAAAGTCAGCGAAATACGTGAAACGTTTTAATTTATAAGACCATCATGTAACACACCATATTTCGTGCAAATAAAGAACCTTGGATTTTGAGTAAACTATTTTCGTTCAAGCTTGTTGACTTGCCTTTTTGTCAATATTCTACATCCGACTGCGAATATGAACAATATGCACATCGCATTTTGTGGGAGTGTAGTCTTTGGCAAAATTAACGCAAGATTATGTTGGATAGTGTACAGGTTACATCCGGAGTTATTAACTATGCGGACCTTATAGAAACTCGTTCTAACTATGTAATTTCCATGCGTTCAAGCGTTTTAGCGTTTTCGTCGAGCTTCATTGTCTCGGCGATTTTCTGGTGGTAGCCGCTGTTGATTATTGCTTTCAGGAGTTACAGTGGTTTGGGAATAGTGTGGCGGGGTTGTCCCAATAAAACAAATAATTTTAAAAATATTATAAAAGTCTTATACTAACTACGATAAAGTACATTCAATCTTATAGTCTACTATTATATGACTATTATATAGCTCCGCTCTTGCTCGGCACAGCGCCATCTATCGTACCCTAGTGAAGTAACACACATGTTAAGGTAACATTACCATCGTTCTTTGCTTTGTTGAGCCGTCGTCACTTGTCGACGACTGCCGTCGGCGAGTCGGCGGTAGTTGCCAAAACGCCGACGGCTGCCGTCGACGGTTGGCGACGCTTGAAGTCGACCCCGACTGCAATAAATTTACGCGGCACGCCACTTCTGCAAGCGTCGCCAGCCATCGACGGCAGTCGTCGACAGTGCCGCTCGTCTATAAAACCCTTTTTTTTTTGGTATGGGAAATCATCAAATGACTTCTCCCAGTCTGGGCGGAGCGGGAGGGAGTGTCAGACTCTTACTGACTGAATCCCATCCATGTTCCTTTCTCGCCCTTTATGTTCCGGGGCCGCGGTATCTCTTTCGAACAGAGTCTGTAAGAACCTTGACTTGACATATCTCTCAGACATGCTGGTTTCCTCACGATGTTTCCCTTCATCGAAGCAAGTGATAATTATACAGTGATATTATCAGAGATGCGAGCTTTGGGTTTGAACTCGAGACCAATTTATTAGCTCTTGAAATTAAAGAAAGACCAAAACAATTGTAACACATAGGGTCAACTCACATCGAAAGAGCGGCGAAGGGCAGCGCAGTTTCAGTGTCATATGAATTTTAACTTAATTTCATTACTATAATACATATTATCGCATGAGAAACTCCGGCGCCGCGGGAATTCCGTGGAATTCGCCGGAATTCCCGCGGCGCCGCAGTTTCTCATGCGATAATAAGTATTATAGTAATGAATTTAAGTTAAAATTCGGTGTGAGTTGACCCTAAGTGTGCGCGGCCCCGAGTTCCTTTAGATTACAATAGACAGGTTGTGGGTGATTGCGATTACAATCAAACGCAAAAGGCTTCTTGCTATATTTATCGTGTGATCAACCGCACAAAATTATAAGTTCTCTCTTTTTAATAAACTATCAGAGATAAAATAAAACTTTGACATCATTTGGTACTTAGCAGTTTAGATTAGGTACATACTTTTAGTTGTTCTATTTCAAAGACTAATTAATGCCAGTTTACAGTTATTTGTAGCAGGCAAACCGTAATAAATGCCTTAATTACATACTTCTGGATTTAAAACGCTCCCTTTCGATGAGCATTCTGGTCCAAGGCGATTTTTTGGGAATCGAACCCGGGTCCTAAGCTGAGCGGTCACGCTTCCAACCACTATATTTACCAACGAGACAACAAGGCCTTGCCATATACATAACTACCTATTAACTAAAATAGGCATGACAAAAGTATCAAATAATTGAAAATCTATTAAGTCCGTCAGTTTGAGTATTGGAAAATAATGCACACGTATTTTTTGTTTTTGTAAATTAAATCAACGATCATTGACTAAGATAAAATGCATCAAAACTCGAGAGTGGGGCTCGTGACGTCAGAACAGAAAGCACTAAAAATGCGTGACGTAATGAGTTTATTTTCTATTTTTTTTATTCTGTTTATTTAACTACAAGGAAAAATACGGATCAAATGGTTTTTAATAATCTTAATGACGGACTATTTATAGATTTTTGTCGTTTACCCTATTGATAACCTACTTTAAATGTTAAATCGATATTAAAATAAAAACTAACAAGTAACAGAACAATTTAACGATTGTGTAAGACAATAGGGGATGAAGACTGTCTAAAAATAGTTTCAGTCAGTTATATTATCGAAAAATTATGGACCCATGTTTTTTTTTATCATAAAGGGTACTGTAAAACACCTCTTCACGAAGCCGAAAGGCACTTGTTCTCCTCATCATTGCGATCATTTTTTTGTTCTACACCATAACTGGGAACCTTCTAGTTACGGAGATATGGGGGGTCAAAGTTATAACTTTTTGACAAGGTTTTTTAAATACAAGATTTTTTTAAGATTTTGACTTTTAACACCTCCACGACCCCCGTCCTATTCAATCCATCCGTCAGCACAATGTTTTAAGTGCGTAGCAATGAGTTCTACCACAAAACATGATTTATAACCTCAAAAAAAAAGTTGTTTCCCAGCCATAACTTTTGCGTAAAGTATTTAGTTTGATGTACAGAATGCTTGGTTAACGGCTTTGTGATGAGGTGAAATACACCCTGTATAGTCTTCAATTTTTGTTTACGTGAAAAAAAAAATGTGTCCAATATTTTTTGAAAATCTGTTTGATGGGCTAATTACATTTTGCTGTCGTCTATTCCACCCTATTCTCACATTGTTTGGTAGTTGTCGAATAAAGTACAGTGTGTCCATTCTAGGTTTGCAGTTTGTCAAGAAAAAATACATCGATATGTCAAATTTTGTCTTATTTGATTACAATGACAGCTGTCGAACTAAAGAGACTAGTAGCTTTGGTCTTAACGAAGTAAATGATTACAAATGCATATTTTATGCAGTCAGTATTTTACGCTATGTAAACATGGATATTTCCAATTAAATAAACTGTAAATAGATTTTGAACTTTATCGCTTAAGCACTAAGTTCACGGTTCTTCGGGTAAATTTGTCAGTTTCGGGTAGCTTGATGTTGTGACGTATGTACATCTTGACAGCTGTCATTTTAATTAAAAGGCCTCTGTATCAAAATACTTTTACAAAAATAAACGATCGACGATTAAACTGTACGATTTATCCGTATTCCTAAATATTAACGTCTTAATGATCTTTAAACACTTAACTAATTAATTTGTACTTATATCTAGCTTTTGTTCGCGGCTGCTTTCGCCAGACTCGCCTCGCAAGTAAACTGAAGAATTCAAATGTCCATGCAGTGGCGTATTTAGTCCAAGTAGGGCCCAGTATCAAGTTATCAACTGCTCTTGGGGGGGGGGGGGGCCTTTGCCACACTTGTGTTGAGTGCGGCGAAGCCCGACAAGAAGTTGTAATAATGTCAATCAAATGACTTTTCCAAAGAAAATAGCATCCTGACAATAAACATAACGACAGTATCATAAAATTGCAAATTTGTTTAGTCCGTCAAGTATTGGAAAATAATGGACACGTATTTTTTGTTTTTGTAAGTCAACGAATGTTGACAAAGATAAAACGTATCTAAACTCGGGAGTGGGGGCTCATGACGTCAGTACGCCCTAAAAATTATACCAAGGCGTGACGTATTTAGAATTTCAAAAACGTTGTATCTTCGTCAATTTTGATTTACGTTACAAAAGAAAAAATACGGGTCAAATATTTTTTGAGACTGACGGACTAATTTGATTTTTTGTTTTTTTTTTTTTTCTTTAATTTATTTTGTTTTCCTTTTTAATAAATTGTATTTTGTTTTGTTATTTAACTTCATTTACATTATTAGGATACCACTTACGGGAAGAGCGAGACAGCTCCAACACAAGCACAGATTTTTGTAACTTACTGGGGCTGCCTCAGTTTATGTATGACACAATGATTGAGAGGTAATATTTTTTTTTTGTATGTCGTCTACCCTATTGCAGCTTTCTGGACCATGACAAGTTGCAATTTCATTTTTATCTTTTTTCATGAAGAATATTTGAGGTTGTGAGAAGATTTTGTGATTTTTTTGCTCGTCAGGGGCCCCTCGTTATTTGTGGGCCCCATATCATTGATACTTCTGATACAGCTACGCCCCTATCTATGGCCGTAATATACAACGTGGGGCCAGTGCGGGTTGATGGATGGCACAACGTCTATAAAATTAATGATGTCTTCAAATGCGACACCTGAGTGGTCAGTTTTAAATTGTCTAACATGTTATTGGTTCTAGTGTTATTAAATGCCCAGTCACGAAGTTATTATGCATGTAAAAATACCCTTCGCGGGTCCGAAAGGCACTAATTGTTCTCCCCGTGTCGTTGCGATCATTTGTTTATTCTAGTCTAGACCTTAGAAGTAGAACCTTAGATTGTTAGAAGATATTGGGTCTCAAAGTTTCTACACAAGGTTTTTTTTAAACCATCAAGTTTTATAATGTTGTAAACTTACTTTAAATACGTCCATGACGCGGGCATTAAACAATGTATCATTCAAAATGCGATTGAATACGTGATTTTTAACCCCAAAAAAGAACACTTAAAGTGCTTAAGGGATTATATCCGTGATATTTCTTAGGTTTTTCGCGAACCCGATATTTCGACGCTGTTGCAAGCATCATGATCGCGGGAATACTGAAGAGGTATGCGGCTGGGACGATAATAGCGGGTGAGTCTAAAACAGTGCTCCAAAAAAGAAGTCGTTTCCCAGGAATATTTTTTGCGTAGAGTTACAAAGTTGTACAGAATGCATGGTTGACGGCTTCGTGGAGAGTTCGTTTACACCCTGTATAAGTAGTTTTTGACCATAAAGTGTCGCGGGCAAATCTAACTACCTATAATAATGATATTATAACTAAAAAGGCGTAGATAGGTTACCTACACTAAATTCGATCTTTAAAAAGTACGATAGTGCCCCGTTTTTGAAGATCGAATTATGAGTATTTATATATTGTCATAGCACACTGCATTACGATTAGAAGTCAAAGTAGGATGGCATGATTCAATTATCGCGAACGATAAAGAGACATTTAAAACGTCAGTTGACTCCGTCAAAGAGACAGAGAAATCAAAGTTGGCTAATTAGCCACATTTTGTATTGGCTATCTACACCTTTTCATAATATTATTAAATTAATATTATTAGCACGGGAGGTAAAGAACTTATCTCTGTATACCGTCATTCTTTGCTTTACTTTGTTATAATATGTGAATATTATGCTTTACCGGTGTACTGTAACCTAAACTTATGATCAATAAACTTTTTATTATTTATTATTGACCTATAGTAATTAACATTATCTGGTTGGTGGTTTATACGAACCTCTTAAGTGGCCGGCGGAGCATGCGTAGTTATACAAACGTAATACCAAAATAATTCGAACATATTCTTAAGTTATTGTGTATTTATTTCGATTGGTTTACAGAATATCTAAAGGGTATAAAACACCTCTCCATGAAGCCGAAAGGCGCTTGTTCTCCCCATCACTGTGATAATTTTTTTGTTCTACACCATACTTGGGAACCTTCTAGTTACGGAGATATGGGGGGTCAAAGTTACATGTTTTTGTCAAGTTTTTTTTGTAATATTTTGTTTTTTAACACCTCCACGGCCCCCATACTATTCAATCCATCCATCAGCACAATGTTTTAAGTTCGTTACATTGAGTTCTACCACAAAACTTGATTTCGAACCTCAAAATAAAAAGTTGTTTCCCAGCAATAGTTTTTGCGTAAAGTTACTTAGATTGATGTACAGAATGCTTGGTTAACGGTTTTGTGATGAGGTGGTTTACACCCTGTATGTTTCTAAATATAGGGTGACTGGTAATTAGTGTACGAAACTTAAACACGTGGTTGTGCTCATGATAATAAACAACTTTTAGTATGGAACCAAAACTGAAGTCGAGAAAAAAAATCAGCTGTACATTAGTAAATTTGTCAGTACATTAGGCGAACATAAATGTACAGAATTGCTGATTTTCTTTTGCGATTTCATGTCTCAAGAGCACAACGTGTTTATGTTTTGCACACTAATGGCCAGTCACCCTATATACATATATTTTGAAAGGACAATGATATAAGGACGAGTTATGAGGAATTTAATATTTGAAACTTATTGTTCTCATAACTTTTATTAAAATCAGTGTCCATTCAAAGTATTATATATTTGGAAATCTAGACATTCTGTAATCGAATTAAAATAAATACACACTTCCGTAAGAATATGTTTGATTTACACATTATTTTATTATTACGTTTGTATGAACCACAAATTATTTTATTATTACGTTTGTATTTGTATGCTCCGCGGGCCTCTTACTCGTAATTCATGATGTTACAGTCCGTAGATACATTTAATTTCTCCTTCAGCTTTCTTATCCTCTCCTGTTCCTTCTTTAACTCTGTCTGTGCCCTCTTTACATTCTCTGCCAACTTCTTTTCTTTCAATTTTTGGCGAGCTTCCGCTAGTTTCGCCCTATCTTGAGCTACTTTTTTCCTGAGCCGTTCAATTTCCTTACTCTCCGGTTTTTTCTTTTTCGTTGGTGTTTTCTTATCCTGAAATTAATAAAAAATACTTGTTTTAGAAAATACACTGGCCTGAAAAAGTAAGTAAGTACTACTGTTTTTTTTTACTAATCTATAGAAGTTGGAGATTTAAAATAAAAAAATTTTGAAACAAAACGATCAAGAAAATATTAGGAAACAAAATAGAAAATAAATGGATGTTAAAATAAAACTTAACAATAAAAATAATCCTTTTATTATTTTTATTGTTAAGATTTTTTCAACCATTTCTCAAAAGAAGGTTAACGTCTGTGAAGTTTTATGTAAGTACAAAATTAAACTCCTTTTTGTTTCGAAAGTATATCTTCTTGTGTACCTACATACATAGAAAGCTATTGTTAATTTAAAAGTGTGATACATAGTTTTGCAGACTAGTTTAGATGCCCTGTGCAAGGTGGCGAGAGTACGTCACGGAACATGGTAACCGTGGAAGAAATAAATAAATCACAGCTAGAAAAAGATAAAAAATAATGACCGAAATACAAAAAAAAGGCTAATACTATGTCAAACACGTGTAAAAATGCATAGAATATTACTAGAGATATATGTAATTGGTTGTCACATATTTATAATTCTCAAGTCGGTAAGTAGTTAGAATTAATTTTCAGTATTATTTTAATTTTTATTAAAGACAAGCTTTTAAATATAGGACTGTCGTCTTTTAATATTGATACCCATTCATCATTGGGTTGCATAAAACTTTAAACACATAAATGACCCCTATACTATTCAATCCATCCATCAGCACAATGTTTTGAGTTCGTTACTTTGAACGCTACCGTAAAACATGAATTTTCACCCCAAAAAAACGTCGTTTCCCAGCAATAATTTTTGCGTAAAGTTACTAATTTGAGGTATATTACAGAGGGCAAAAGAAATAGGTAAGTAACCATGGTCGAAATATACAATACTTACATGAAGTTTTTTTTTAAACCGATGGATGTCTTCGAATGAAATGAATTAAATTGATAGACATTATTAGAATTTGTTACTACAATAAACTTTCACCTGAACACGTGAAATAGTTTCTAAAAATATGCTGTTGCAAGCATCATGATCGCGAGAATTGAATATCGGGAGCTCATAGAAACAAAAGAAAATCAAAGATATTAACCCGTAGCCATCACACTAGCGAGTTGCGGGCGAGTGGAAAGCGAGGCGAGTGGCGAGTGCGCAGCAAGCTCGCCGCGAGTTACAATGTGTGCGAACACGTCGCGAAGAAAAACAAAATGATTGATTGTATAAAAAGCGGATCGCACACCGTGAACTCGCAGGTGGGCACGAACCCGCGACGTGTTCGCCGCGCACACGTTGCGAACTCGCGACGAGCTCGCTGCGCACTCGCCCCGCTTACCATTCGCTCGCAACTCGCTAGTGTGACAAGGCCCTAAGTACTTTAATAGTGTTGTGAAAACCCGTGAATGTCCAAAACAGTGCATGTGTGTCCTTGTAAAAATTGCTTACTTTTCCTAGGTTGAAGCTGCCCGCACCGCCAGCGCCGCCGCATCCGCCGCCGCCGCCGCCGCCGCCGCCGGCACCGCCACGATTATTTTGCGCGGCAGTATCAAGAAAAAATTGTTTCAATAAGGGTCTCATTCGCTCACTCGGACCTGGGTCTGTCATCTGGAAATAAAGAATTAAGCCTGTTTATAGAATATCAATAATTTTTTCTCGTTTTTTTTTTGTAGGTTATGGAGCAGCGGTGGCCCACTGTTGGCAGCCCCACCTTACGAGTACTTAGTAAGTCGTGGGTTCGAACCCCGGCAGGTGCAGTACTTTGTGTAATTTATTTCATTACCACTGCTCTCAAAACGGTGAAGGAACACTGTGAGGAAACCGGCACGTCCTAGAACCAAAAAATTCGAAGACATGTGACATCTACCAGTTGTCCGCACTGGATTATAACGCATTCCCTTCCATAGAGAGGAGGCCTGTGTCCAAGACCAGCAATGGGAAAATTAATAGGCTGATGATGATGATGGTGATGATGATGATGATGGAATACCTAATTACTTATACGGGGCATTATTCAGGCAGACCATTTTCCCAATGAAAGAAGGCCGAAAATAAAAACTAAAATAAATAAATGATAATAAATAAATATCGCTGGACATTAATACACAGCGCCATCTAGTGCCACACTAAGCAAGGCTTGTGTCGTGGACACCAGATAGTTTATTGATACTTTTTTGTTTGTAAATACATACATAGGGTCATAGGTATATAATATGCGTATAAACATCCATGACTCGGAAAAATATGTTTATCACACAAACATTTGCTCCTATCGGGATTCGAACCCAGAACCCTAAGAACGTAAGGCAGCCTCACCACCACTACACCATTCGGGTCGTCGATACTTTCCATACAAAACATCGCATCGGCTGACGCAATTCGTATCAAGATACCATTTCTTTTTCCGACCCATCAGACTTATTTTTTAAGCAATATAAGACCTGCCCCCGTATTCACAACGCTTCGATTCACTTCCGATTCGGAAAGTCGTATGACTATCTCGGTCGTTTTCGTAATGCCAGAAGAAGACCGATATCCGAGTTGTCGAATCGGAAACGAGTCGAACGTTTGTGAATACGGGGTCTGATCTTTCAAATTTTATCTGTGTGGTACCAACCTGTGGTACCAACAATCTCAGAGTAAAATCACTGTGACATACGGACGTATGGTCAGACTGGGAGTCCGACAGAACGAATCTATAAAGGTTTCGTCTTAGCCATTTGGCAACGGAACTTTAGAGGCACCCTTTTAGTAGGTATATCATAAATAGCCCACGTACCCACTCTAGGTTGCCTTGCGAGATGCCATCATCACCAGCCTAGCCATTTTCCAACTATGTTAGGGTCACCTTCCAGTCTATCCGGGTGCAGCTGAATACCAGTATTTTACATGGAGCTGCGACTTGCGAGATGCCAATCGAAAAGAATAGAAACATGTCTTAGTACCTAAAGGATGTAAAACACCTCTTCACGAAGCTGAAAAGCACTTGTTCTCCCCACCATTGCGATCATTTTTTTGTTCTACACCATACATGGGAACCTTCTAGTTACGGAGATATAGGGGATCAAAGTTACAACTATTTGACAAGTTTTTTTTTAAACACAAGTTTTTTTTGTATGATTTTGACTTTTAACGCCTCCACGAGCCCCGTACTATTCAAACCATCAATCAGCACAATGTTTTAAGTGCGTTACATTGAGTTCTACCATAAAACGTGATTTATAACCTCAAAAAAAAAAGTTGTTTCCGTAAAGTTACTCAGTTTGCGTAAAGTTACTCAGTTTGATGTACAGAATGCTTGGTTAGCGGCTTTGTGATGAGGTGGTTTACACCCTGTATATGGTGCGAAATTCGATGCTTTACATAACATAGGACCTTCATAATATTCATCCGCGTAGTTTTTCCCCGAAGCTAGGTTTAAATGATAAGTAAGACACGAGGCAGTCACACACACATATAAATTATTGAAACATGATCAGTGACACAATTTCATTACTTAGGTCATGCATGTAATGCAGACGTTAACGTAAGTAATATTATTATAATAAGACACACGCAACTTCGTCTTTGTTATACAGGGTGAAATTGAATAGATGCGACAAAATTAAATATACAATAATACGTCTTGTCAAGAAAATGTATAAAATATAAAATTAAAAATAATTGATCAAGGTTACGAAAACAGTTAAAATAATAAAAGTATCAAAAATCTTGCCAACTCATTGCAGTGCTCAATATAGCGGTCATTTACTTAATTTTGCCTTAATTTTTCTTATTTATTTTGCATATTACTGGAATACCGATAATTCGTACTTAAATAAAGATAATAACATCAATGGGACCTTTTGAAAACGATAATCGCGTAATTTTTTTTTACGATTTAGATTGTAAAAAAAACAGTTTATAATTACTATGTTACTGTAACTGAAGCTCCAATTTCATTTTGTCGCATTAATTAAAATTCACCCTGTATATTCGGAAGTCCCGCCGTTGGTGGTAATTAATTAACAACACCAAGCTTTAGGAAACGTACTTTTTATAAATTTTACTTAAATTAACACGACAGAATGCTACTCGTTTAGATCGGTATGCAAGAGAGAGTGAGTGAAAAGAGTGAACAAATGAGGTATACTACACTCTTCCGTCACTTATGAGAAAAACGAAAGGAAAAAAAAAAACCCGTTTTTGCAACATTTTTCGTTCCTGCTCTGCTCCTAATGATCGTAGCGTGATGTTATATAGCCTAAAGCCTTCCTCGATAAATGGACTATCCAACACAAAAATAATTTATCAATTGGAACCAGTAGTTCCTGAGATTAGCGCGTTCAACCAAACAAACAAACTCTTCTGCTTTAAAATATTAGTAAGTATAGATTGCTTCCCGTAATGGATGATATTATTTACAATATAATACTTAGATACTCATTATGATAACGTTAAGTCTTGTTGTTGTTAAATATTTGTTCCCAAAATTACTGTAATTAACATAATGATCACATCATTCGCCCTCTGTAACATAGGTAGACAGTCAGCAAAACAGTTAGGTATGCAAGCTAGCAATCTTCTTACGATTATTATAAATGAAGACAGTCTGTAAAGATCGTTTTTTGTTAAACTTTCACGCAGAAACTACTGAAACGATTTGGATGAAATTGCAAACAAATTGATTATAACCCTTTTCCATTTATAAAAGTAGTAAGAAGATTGCTAGCCTGTAAACCTAACTGTTTTGCTGACTGTACCTAACAGGCGAAATGTGGGTGTCCTATAAGTACACCTCTGACTGTCTTACCCTTTGTGGATAACAGTCGTGATGTAGGTAATGTTATGATGACAGCATTCTTCTGAGCTTATGCCCATTTTTTAGGGTCTGGGAAAAATATCTTCCGTACTTATTTATCTCTTTTTGTCTATGTGCTAGTGATCTCAGTAATTACATTCTTTCTAGCCATAATATACCTAACTAGCGCCCGCCACGCGGTTTCACCCGCGTAATTCCCGTTCCCGTGGGAGTACGGGGATAAAATATATCCTATGTTACTCGTGGATAATGTAGCTTTCGAATGGTGAAAGAATTTTTTAAAACGGTCCAGTAGTTTTTAAGCCTATTCATTACAACCAAACAAACAAACAAACAAAGTTTTCCTCTTTATAATATTAGTGTAGATAAATACAATGTTTCACGAAGTATACAACCATCCTTCCCTCGATCTTTATGTACTCTTATAGAATACAAATCATCCAAATCCGTTAAGTTGTTTGAGCGTGAAGAACTGAAGTAGAAACAAATACAAACTTTCGGCTTTAAAATATTACTCATTAATAAATGAGCCTTCCATATTAGGAATCGCTTTGATAAGATAAGGTCAAAGAGTGATCTCATCATCTCAGAGAAGTATTATTACAAGCAAGTAAATCAAAGACATCGTCATCATCATCATTGTAACGCCCTTATCTCAATTACATTAAAACAAAGCGATATTATTCCAAACAAACTCTTAAAACCAAGTTTTTATGAGAATGGCACACGGTTTCATTAAAATCCAAGTCTTTTTATTTGTCAAATCTTAAAATAGCCATCCGCATAACCAAACATATAATATATCTTTGACAGTCTTTACAAGTAGTCAGTGGCCCAAAAAGCTTGACAACCTGTCTTACCAAGGGGTTTCGTATTACCCAGTAGGTTAAATACTAGTATTCAGCTACAGACTGGAAGTTAGGCAGATGATGATAACCAAACATCGACTCGTTTTGTCAAATAAAATTAAAATTCGCCGTTTCAAGATAAAACAATTAAAACGAAATTTACCTTGAGTTTGCAGAATTCAGATGATAAATGGTTTTGATTTCGTCACAAGGTCACAACAGCTCTTATAAGACACTTTTTCAGAATGCTTTTTCACTATAACAAGCTCTTTTTGAACACAATAACACAGAATGTATACAACGAAACCAGGGCGTGCCTGTTTGTCGCGCGCGCTCTCTGCAAGCATCATGGTTGCCAGTATGATTTCCCAAAAAAGTACGGCTGGCCTTCTGAAAAGGTACGGTTTTTAACGTCAAGGTACGGTTGACTCAGGATACTTCTGCAAGAACTAGATAAGTATTTTTTTTTTGTTTTTTTCTCCTTCCTGTTGGCTGTCTGCGACCATAGGTTGGAAAAAAAGCGATAGGGAATCGAATATTCAAAGGGATATATTATGGTGAAGTAGAACATTATTACCGATTGCCAATATCGAACAAATTCATTTGTAAATCAATTATAGAATTAAGTAAAGTCATTAAATTCGTAAATAATGCAATAATTAAATGTTTTTATGATAATAATTTATCATAGGAATAATGTGATGAGAAAGTTCAGATATGAAGCGATGTATAAAAAGGTACAAAAAGTATTGTTTTGTTTGATTGTTTTCAAACTAGTGTGCACAATTCTATTGTTTACACACCTGTCAGAAACTTGAGATGAAATAATTACAATAATTTAGTTTAATTGATACCGGTAAAAAAAATTGATGTAATTTGAAATTTGATATTTTTATGTCTAAAAAGACTTTGTAAATCGAAGTTCAAATCAATCGCAACTCGAAGAAAAAAAAACTGATCTGGTTCTTTTAGAAGTATTCCGACCCGTACGGTTTTGCTAGAATTTTGAAAAATATACGTGCTGTAGTCATATTCTACAGCGTAAACAAATTGTTTGTAAAAAAATTGTGAAATAATGTTTAAGGAACTAAGAAAATTCCCTTTAAGTAATTTGTGTCCATATTTTAGTTAAAATCTGACAGAAAGTTGAAGATAGTATGAGTCTCATTATTTTCTATTACTTTCTCGACAGACTGTAATCGTAAAATAATAATTTAACCTACCTATAAATATTTTACGAGTTTTTACATTTTTTTTTGCCCTTTGTAGTGAAAATAAATCACTAGTATAGAAAAGGTACGAAAAAGGTACGGTCTACACTGAGGTACGGTTGTGGTACGATTGTGTGATGAATAGTACGGAAAACCGTACTTTTTGGTACGGTCTGGCAACGCTGGCAAGCATACTAAACTAGTGGTGGGCGTGCGACGACGAACCGTTTTCAAAGACCGTTTTGTGTTTTGCGACGATGAAACTGTTAGGACTTGAAAATAAACTCCCGTGTATTTATGGTAGTACACTTTTATTTTCATGCTTATCGTTGAAGATACACAATATTGTTTTACACACAAGGGCGCCATGAATCGTAACCACAAATTAGTAGAGTTGCCATATCAACAGGGTTGCAAACTTATTCTCACAGATAATAAAAACTAAAACTAATACAATATTTTATTGCTATTCACACCTCCCCTCAATAAAATATTTGAAAACAAAACACAAGTCTTTTCTTTCACAAAAATAATCCAGAGCTAACCCTAAACATAACCTCCCCTTAACAATAGTCATCCCCTTGATTACTTACTGAACAATTTATCCCTAAGTTTCCTAAACATTATTCCTCCTAATGCCTTAGTAAAAATATCTGCTAGTTGGTCACTGGTATTTATGTATTTTAAATCAATAACTTTATTTTCCAACTTTTCCTTAATAAATGACTGTTTAATCTCCAAATGTTTTACTCTAGAATTACCAGTGGCCATCTGTGCCATCTTAATAGTAGACTGGTTGTCTTCATACACAATTATGTTTACCTCAAACCCAAATGTTAACATAATTTCTTTTAACCAACAAGCCTCACTAGTAGCTAAACACAAAGCAACATATTCAGCTTCGGTTGAAGACAGTGCAACCGTTGGCTGTTTCCTTGAATACCAAATTACTGAACAACCAAACACTTTAAAGATACACCCAGATGTAGACTTTCTATCATCAGCACCACCCCAGTCACTGTCAACATAACATAAAACATCTTCATTACACTCTCTATAGTATACTAAACACAAATCAATAGTTCCATTTACATATCTTAAAACATTCAACAAAAGTTTATACAAAAGTTCAGATGCACAACTTTGATACCGACTCAAGATATTAACTACTGAACAAATATCTGGCCTAGTGCCCATAGCTGCATACATCAGGCTCCCTACAAGCCTTCTACATTTACTCTCTATTTCAATACTCTCTGAACTATCTCTCTTTAAGATATGAAAATTATAATTTTTATCAATAGGTAACTTCAGTGTTTTACCATCCAATATATTATACTGTGATAACAATTTTCTCAAGTAATCTTTTTGTGATATAACAGTAATCCCCTTATTTAAATCTTGTTTAACATCAATACCCAGGAATTTACTAACATTACCCAATTCTTTCATTTTAAATGTTTTACATAGTACATTTCTCAGTTTACACATATCTTCTTTGTCATTCCCAAAGTATAATATATCATCAACATACAATAACAAAAATGTTTTCTTTTCTCCTTCACATTTAGAGTACAAACAATAATCCTTATCAGATTGCTTATAACCTAAAGACAACATGACATCATTAAAAGTTTTATTCCAACATTTTGGAGACTTCTTTAAGCCGTAAATAGATTTGTTAAGTTTTACATACTTAGAATCAGTTCCCTCAGGCAAGATTAAATATAACTCCTCATCAAGATGTGCATTTAAAAAAGCTCCACATACATCCATTTGATTTATTTCTAACCCTAACTTAGTAGCTACACATACAAAGACTCTAAATGTATTAAGCTTTGCCACAGGGGCATACAGATCATCATCACAATTCTGCTCAAAGCCTCTTGCAACTAATCTAGCCTTATAACTATTATCTTTCTTCTTTAGAACCCATTTTGAGCTAATCACTTCTTTTCCTTCTGGTATAGAATCTATCTCTGTCCATGTATTATTTTCTTTTAGTTGATTAAGCTCTCTTCTTATAGCCTCCTTCCAGCTTTCAGCCTCTACAGATATCATAGCTTCCTTATAGTTTCTTGGTTCATCAACATATAGGTAATAATCATCAAGATATCTTGGTTTTACCCTTCTTCTACTTCTTCCTTGAACCTCATTTCCTTCTGTTTCTGCCTGTTCTTGTCCAGTTTCTTCTGTTGCTTCTGACATCTCTGTTGTAACACCTTGTTCTACTCCATTTCCTTGCTCCTGTTCTGTGTCCATGTCATAATATTCATCATCACTCTCATCATGTAGTTCTTCTTCTGTATTTCTCTCTGTAGGAACATCCAGTAGTATGACATTTTCATTGTTCTGTATTTCCTTAATTTCTGTCTCTTTCTGTGTTGTTGTATCCAGAAATACTATGTCCCTCTTAGTATGAACTTCCCTTTTGTCCTCATAGTACACTCTGTAGCCTTTCGAGTCATCATATCCAACGAAAATTGCTTGTTCCCCTTTAATGTCCCATTTTAATCTCTTTTCCTTTGGGATATGAACATAAACATATTCTCCAAACACTCCACGTAGGCTCAGCACATTAAAACTCCGTTTATGAAATGTCTCATAGGGTGTCTGACTGTCCACTCTACTCTTTGACGTTCTATTCAATACATACACCGTAGTATTAACTGCTTCAGCCCACAATTCTTTCGAAAGACCTTTACCCTTTAGCATGGACCTTGCAGCTTCCACGACAGTACGCATGTCCCTCTCCGCTTTGCCATTCTGCTGTGGAGTAGAAGGTATCGTCGTCTGATGTTTAATGCCCTTTTCTTGTACAAATTCTTGTATCTCTTTGTTCATGAACTCTCCACCATTATCGGTACGAATGACTTTCACTTTATTTCCTGTTTGTCTCTCAGCCCAATTAACAAATTGCTTTATCTTCAAAGCTGTCTCACTTTTATGTTTTAAAAAGTAGATTACCCGGTAGTTACTAAAATCATCTTTTATTAGCAGGAAATACCTTGAACCTCCGATGCTCTCCACCTCCATTGGCCCGCACAAGTCAGCATGCACCAACTCTAGGCATTCCTTGGTATGCTGCTCACTTCTGGTAAATGGAAGTATGTGCATTTTACCTTCTAGACACGAAACACATTGGAAACTGTCCCCAGTGTATTCGATGTTGTTTTTCTTGAGCACCTTCTTCACATACTCAACATTCTGGTGACAAAGACGCTCATGCCAGTCCGATAGCGCTGCCACAGCTGCAACACTTTCTTGCATGTAGCCACTTGACACCTCTAGTACGTAATAGTTCCCTTCACGATTGCCTATCGCACAAAGTTCATTGTCCTTATAAAACAAACACTGCTGATCAGTTAATGTAACCTTGTAACCTTTCTTTGTAGCACTAGTTACAGAAAACAAATTAATCTTCATTTGTGGCACATGTAACACATTGTTCAATGTAGATTTTATATAACAGTCTCCGTTAAACACACTCAGTTCTACATCACCAACTCCAACAACAGGTAACTGACGACCATCTCCAACAATAACATAACGTTTTAATGTTGACAGTGGCAGATAGTTTGTAAACATTGAACGTTGACTTGTCATATGTTCACTAGCCCCACTATCTATCAACCACCTCTTGTCACTCCCCGTAATGTCACTCCCAGTTGTCATTGCTGTCCCTGTCACTGTAATAAATGCATTGGACTTATCTTTGGACTTGTCACTTGATTGTTGTCCTCCTTGTCCCTCACGCTTAGGACAATTTGCCTTCAAGTGTCCCACATTGCCACAAGAGAAACATTTACGTTTTTCTTTATCCTCGCTTTTACACTCCTTTGTAATGTGTCCAAGTTTCCCACATTTATAACATTTCTTGACACTTTTTTGCTTGGAATATAGTGCTATACTCTCTTTCTCTTTGCTTCTTGCCTTTATTCTCTCTTCCTCTACAAGTAATCGAGAAACCAAATCATTGTAGTTCTGTTTACTTGTGTCCACTGACTCCCAAGCCGAGATGAAATGATTGTATGCCTCCGGTAGAGATAACAAGACTTTAGTCATGATGAATTGTTCAGATATCTCTTCTCCTGCCTGCCTCAATTGACAAATCATTTCTTGTATTTTGGCTAAGTATACTGCCAGGTCTCCATCTTCAAATTTGTATTGCAAAAACCTTTGCTGCAGCATCAATGTACCTGTTGCACTCGTGACCTCGTATACACTGTGCAGTTTTCGCCACATGTCAGCTGCACTTTCGCATGTAAGGATGTGCACCATCGCCGCCTCACTTATTCTATTTACAATTAATGTTTGCGCCTTGGCATCCCTTGCCACCCAAGCTGCAATTTCCTTACTCGTGGATTCGCCATCATTCCCTGGCTTTGTCTCCATCCCACTCACAACCGAGTACAGCTCAGCTCCTTTTAATGTTACGGCCATTTGGAACTTCCATACGTTCCAATTCTTATGGCCCTCCAACTTAATAGCCGAGTTGGACGCCATGGCCATCGTGTGTTGATCCATTTTTGTTACTTATGCGTAAGCCCGCAGCCTGATGCCGTGATAATAACCACCACACGACCTCCTTCAGACGCCGCCAATAATAACTCACTAGCTGGAGTTGTTATTTATCTTTTTTTTTTTCTCCGACCACGCCGCGTTCACAACAACGTAACGCCGGCAGCCCGACCCGGTGATTTTTCCTTCACCCCACAATATACCAGTGATCTTCACCTAAAGCAGATTTATAGACAGCTGGGCCCATAACCTGTTAGGACTTGAAAATAAACTCCCGTGTATTTATGGTAGTACACTTTTATTTTCATGCTTATCGTTGAAGATACACAATATTGTTTTACACACAAGGGCGCCATGAATCGTAACCACAAATTAGTAGAGTTGCCATATCAACAGGAATGCAAACTTATTCTCACAGATAATAAAAACTAAAACTAATACAATATTTTATTGCTATTCACAGAAACCGTTTTACGTCCTGGGTTCAAGGTTCAAACAGTCTTCGTTGCACAAACCAGTCTTCGAACTATTTGGTGCGGTTTTTTATTATACTTCTATGAAAATACAGTCGAGAACGCAATGTAAATTGATCAGTAATAACCTGAGTTACTGTACCCAAAATTATTGCATGCCAGGCTCAAGCTACAAACAAGTGATGGCATCAGTAGTAAAAAATGATTGTTATCTTAACACTACCATTACTGTATGTGTTGGTAATAGTTTTAATGTAAAAAAGGAAGATATCACCGACTGTGTTTCTGAGTTGCTTAAGTTAAGTTGTAATAAAATCATTTTGTGTGCTTTTCCATATTTTGAAAATTTAAGTAGTAGGAAAAACGATTATATACATATGTTGAATAAACATGTACATTTTTTAGTAGGTCACTATAGTGACAGGCTTATGTATCTGGATATCAACACTATAGTTGGTAATCTTAAGTCATCACGGGGTAAGGTGTATCTACCTATTGTATGTAGACACAAAATAGCTCGGCTATTAGCTTATAGTATTCACACAGACATAAATAGTATGTCTAAGTTTAGTTATATTATTAACACTGCGACAATTAGTAATTCTACTAATGTACAGGTGACTGGCACAAATGTATATAGCACTAGTGCTATAAATGTTTACACACATTTTACTGGGGAAGATCCATCTGTCACCATGGAAATTTCTCAATTAGGGTTTATTAGTGATAGGGTCTTGTTGTCTGAGGATGGCACGGGTGTCTCCGGCCTCACTCCAAATTTTAATATGAATTTAAACTAGTAAGTGAGACAACAGAAGGTACCATTAACAATATTTTTGTTAATCCTACCAACAGCAAGGTATCTTCTTGCACTCCATTAGTTAGTAAAAAAGGGCCTCAGCAGAACACCTTAAAATTATTCCACCAAAATATCCAAGGCATTTCTTCCAAATTATTAGAAATTGAATTGTTTTTAGAAAATAGTAAGTTTGACATTATTTGTTTTACTGAACATTGGCTAAAGGATTACCAAATGCTTATTAATTATGAAAACTATATGGTGGGTAGCTGCTTTAACCGCAAAACTATGCTTCGTGGAGGTTCCCTAATATTAATAAAAAATAGTTTTAAATATAAGCAACGTAATGACATAGTAGGTCTCTCGGTTGAACATTGTGTCGAACTGTCCTGTGTTGAGCTAGATAAGCATATAATTGTGTGTGTGTACAGACCCCCAAACTATCAAAACTTTTCCATATTTGAATCTATAATGGAAGATGTCCTGGCAAAACTTGCAGCCAGTAATAAATATAAAATAATTTGTGGTGATTTCAATATCAATATTTTAGAAGAAAATTCAAATAGCAGTCGGTTATTAAATCTTTTTAAGTCATTTGACTTGACTAACGTGTTTATTGAACCCACTAGAATCACAACTTCTTCTGCTACTTGTATAGATAATGTTTTCTGCGATTGTGATTACTTAGATAAAGCCATAATAAATTGTTTGCCGTCTGACCATAGCGTACAAACTGTAACTTTTAGGTGTAAAACTCCAATGCAAAAAGTTCAGATTAAATTTAGACCTATAACTTCTTGCAAATTAAAGAGGTATAATACTTCCCTACAGAACAAGTTAAGTGTAATGAGCCAAGAGGATATTAATATAAATCAATTGTATGATCGTTTCTTTTCATTAGTTCACACGGAATTCAACAAAACTTTTGAAAAGAAGACAAAGAGTATTTGCCCTAAGTTTATATTTAGTGATTGGGCAACTAGAGGTATCAGAAAAAGTAGGGAAAGGCTATTTGAGCTTTACAGCCTTAAGCCTTTTATAAACACTGAAACTTTTAGCAAGTATGTTGCTACGTATTCAAAGATTTTTAGAAATACTTGCAAGGTTGCTAAAGCCCTGCACATTAGCAACAAGATCAAAACAGCGGAAAATAAAATAAAGACCGTTTGGAAAGTTATAAATAACGAGACCAACAGAAAGAAAATACGTAATAATACTTTTACATTAGATACAGCATGTGGTCTTAAAAGCTCTAATCAGGAAGTGGCTCAAGAATTTGTTAATTTTTTTACCGAAATACCAATAAAAACTACGGAGGCTCTTAATTCCTCACCTGAAGCCTCAATTGGCTTATTAAAGGCGAATGTGTCTGGCTGCCTGGCTGAATTTAAATTTAAACACATTAACCCCATGACAGTTATTAAAGCTTTCCGGCAAATTAAAATCAAACTGACTGAAGATTTATGGGGAATGTCTATCAAAGTTTGCACATCTATACTTGAGACCATAGCCCCGTACTTAGCTTTAATTTTTAATTTATGTGTAGACCAAGGAGTTTTCCCTGATTTAATGAAATACAGTAAAGTCATACCTCTTTTCAAATCCGGGGACAGTAAAGATGCCAATAATTATAGACCTGTATCTGTGTTACCAGTTTTTAGCAAGGTTTTTGAAAAAGTAATGCTTAATCAAATGCTCTATCATTTTAACACCAACAGAATCTTCCATGATCAACAGTATGGTTTCACCAAGGGACGTTGTACAACTGACGCCGGTGTAACCCTATTAAAGCACATATTTGCTGCGTGGGAAGAGTCCCAAGACGCATTAGGAATTTTCTGTGACCTCTCCAAAGCTTTCGATTGCGTAAATCACGACACATTGCTTTTGAAACTGGAGCATTACGGACTGGGTAAACTTGCACTTAGCCTGCTAAAATCTTATTTGAGCGATAGAAAACAACATGTTCAAATAAACGGTGTTAATTCACAGGGTTTGAATGTAAAAATGGGGGTTCCGCAAGGCTCAATATTGGGTCCTTTCCTTTTTCTAGTCTATATAAATGATCTACCCTATTTGTTGAAACACCAATCTCAAAATATGGTGTTGTTTGCTGATGACACTTCTCTAATTTTTAAGATAAATAGACGGGCCAACAATCTAGATGACGTGAATGATGCCCTACTTCAGGTCCAAAATTGGTTCACAGCAAACAATTTGGTATTGAATGAAAAGAAAACTAAATGCATAAGATTTTCATTACCGAATGTTAAAAGTAGTGATTGTGAGATAATATTGAATAAAGAGAAACTCGAATTCGTAGATAAAACGGTTTTCCTGGGGCTTACGCTTGATTCAAGGCTACAATGGGGGTCTCATTTAACATCGCTTGCGGGGCGCTTAAGTTCAGCAGCATATGCCATCAGAAAAATCCGTCAATTCACTGATGTAGATACCGCTAGACTGGTCTATTTTAGTTACTTCCATAGTATAATGTCTTACGGTATTTTGCTATGGGGACGGGCTGCTGATATTGAGTCTATATTTATTCTGCAGAAAAGAGCCATCAGAGCCATATACAATCTTCGTAGGCGCGATTCTCTAAGGGAACTATTTAAGGATATTGGCATCATGACGGTTCATTGCCAATACATCTACGAAAACATAATGTACGTCAGAAAAAATCTGCATCTTTTCGGTAAAAGAGGGGACAGACACAATTACAGTACTAGAAATAGGGACCAACTAGTTCAGCCAGGCTTTAGACTCGCTAAAGTAGACTCATCTTTCATGGGGTACTGTTTGAGATGCTATAATAAAATTCCACAAAGTATTCTTGAACTGAATGAGACGAAATTTAAAACATGTATTAAACGCACATTATGTAAGCAAGCATATTACAAGTTGAGCGATTATATCGCTGATAAAAATGCTTGGCTCAATGCTGGTCCTGCTCCACAAGGACAGGGGCGCAAAACTTGATAGCATTAAATGGTATTGTTGGAGCTGCTGAAGATTGTACAACTATCTTTGCATTGTATAGATTCAATGTTAGTATTATATAATAGCATAGCCCATATTGTGTGAGTACTATGTACTAGAAAGCTATCATTCACTGGAAACCTACTTTAGTTTTTGACTTGAATGTGCCCTGGCGGTTGAGAGTATGTCATGCTCACTCAAATGTCTCGCTGATGGTGGCGCGTGTGTCGGATCATTTGGCTCCCTTCAAAGTGGTTGAGCTGAATGGTGCTGATCCATGCGTCATGTTCGTGAACGGGTGCTGTCGGTTGTGACTGGTCATCTCTTAGTTGCCATGGCTTATTTGAATGAATTATTTTGTTTTTACTATGGACACTTTTAACATGCACGTCTTGCTACATTGTTCTCACATAATCTACCATCTCAAAATGAATGATGTAACCAAGATTTTGTTATAATATTTTGATTTAAAAGAGTGTCCATGGAGTTTCTTGCCCGTTCTTCTCCATAGAGATCTACGCTAGGGAATGGGCAACTACAGTACTTTCACAGTTTTTATGTCTTGTGACTGGGACTGTAGCTACTTTAAATGTTCATCTTTGTTTCGACAATTCAAAAGTGCCTGTTATTGGCCTACTTGAAATAAATGCTTTGATTTTGATTGATTTTGATTTTGAATGATTCAACTATCTTTCTTGCTAGAGTCCGTCGCGTCGTTCCGCGTTCGTTTACAAAACAGTCCTTACAATAGTTGTAAGAAACTGCAACTATTTCACTCTACGAAAACGCATTTCAACGATGAACTCTCGTCGACGTTGCATGCGTTTCTTCCTTTGAGCCGTCTTCAAACCAGTTGCAACGACGACCGTTTTTCGCAACCGTTTTCGTCGTCAGGAATCGGTTGCGTTTCGTCCGTCAAAAATTCGATAACGACCCACCACTATACTAAACATAGCTACAACGTGTCAGTCGTGGAACGAAAAGATAAAGATGATAGATAAGGTGTAGGCTAGCTACAACTTTATCTATTCATTCCACGACTCATGCGTAGTACCCAGTTTTATTAGTTTTACCATTCAACTCCGGATAAATACATAATCTGCTTAGGAGTATAGTACAATAAAAATTATATGGAACATGTTTAGTTATATATCTTTAAATAGAATGTGTTATATTTACCTTATAGTAAAAAAAGATGGCCTCTTCCTAAATTGTAAGTAGCAATGATGTACCGGATGTAATGTACGTGTCAATAGCTGGTTTTCCCTCTAGCATAAACAATATTATAGAGAATCCATAGTCAATTGCCACAGATAATATAGCGGTTTTACATAAAAATAAAACCGATATTATGTGCCGAGAAGGAAAACATACAGCATTGTTTATGAAGAAGCAGTGTATACTTAGCGTTTTGCGCGGTCATCATACTTTATTTAGTTCAACTTAATGTCAATAGATGGCGTAACTATCGCCGATGTTGTATTTAATTTGTGCCAGCTAGGACGCGGGGACCGTTGTCACTTTTCGAATTCATAGTCTTCACCAGGAAGAACTTCCTACAATGCTGTATGTTTTCCTTCTCGGCACATAATATCGGTTTTATTTTTATGTAAAACCGCTATATTGATGTGCCTCCGGAAAACATACAGCATTGTTTATGAAGACGTGTTTGTTATCTGCTGGTGAAATATTACAGGTAAAACACAACGCTATGATGATAATCAAATGTTTATTCTAAGAGTTAAATAGTAACAGTAATAATAATTTATTGAAAACAATCTGATCTTATAGATAAAGGGTACAATAATCACGGTTTAGATTTTCTACGAATAAATCAAATTTTAGTTATTTAAGTAGAAGTAAATGTGTTGAAAAATGAATTACGAGAGTCTCTAGGCAGTTCTATTTCGCGACAGTAATGATTAAAGAAGGTATTGGATGATTTCCAATTACCTCGTGATAAAATGTCATCAATTGGTTGATTATCTAACCAATTTAAGGACGCTACTGCTGATCTGCAGCTTCCCGGAGATGCATGAATGCCACTATCTCTGAGAACTGTACGTACCCAGTTCCCAATTACAGTGCGTGAGGCAGCTTTTGTGTGACTAAATATAGTGATAAAGAGATTGTCTAAATTGGTAACTTCAGATCTCTTTGTTTTAGTTTTTTCTATTAGAAGTCTGACTAAAGATACAGGACATATGTTTTTATCATTATGTTGTGAAAGTTTCCACGTGGATTGACGATAATAGTGTGTATCGGTTTTCGACCCAAATGCAGGTATTAAAAAGATATTGTCACCATCATCGAAAAAACTGTTATTTGAAATTTTTAGCAAGGTAAGGTCATGAACCCTACGGCCTGATGCTAGCAATAAAACGGTGGCTGTTCGACGTGCTAAATCGAACAATGTGTCTTTAGGTACAGTTGATGAGAGCCAATTTAGTACGATACGTGGATCCCACGTGAACGAAGGCCGTATTTCTTTTGGTTTAGCCACTCCTATTGCCTTAAGGGTTTGTTTAATAATAAAGTTAGAAAATGTTTGTTGTTCAACATGAGGGCCCGCAAAAGTTAAAACTGCCGATTTGTGGACAAGGATAGTACTGTAGGACAAATCTTCGTTGAGAAAGAGAAACATTAAGAATTTTGCGATGTCAGCAGGTTTTGGACATTTTGGGTTTAATTGAGAGTTAGAGCACCATCTCAACCACCGCCTAAGTGGCGGCAAATAGGTCGACAAAGTTGAACGTCGCCAGCTCTTCTTTAGAAGATCTTTTTCTTGTGTGGACCAATCTTTTATTTGGGCACCCCACCCCCAACTTTCCAGACTTTCAGGGTCAATGTCTGTACCTGTGGGGGAGGCAGTGATGTCATAACATGTATCATGGTCTCCGACAGGTTCGGGAGTTCGTGTGGGTGGTCTAGAGCTCTGGATTTCAGGTCCTGAAGCCAGAAGGCTCGAGGCCACTCTGGAGCCACTACTAAGTAAATTCCCGTGGCGTTGTTCAGTTGTGCCAGAACTCTGGGCAGCAAGCTGGGAGGTGGAAACACCCACGCTAGTCCGTGGTTCCATGGTCTGCTGAAGGCATCGATATAGCTTGCCGATCGATCTCTGCAGTCCAGAGATACGTAGTTTTTTACTACCGCGGATGCTTGTGTCGCAAATAAGTCGATTTCTGGACGCCCCCATTTCCGAAAGACTTTCACTGTTGCTTGAGGTAGAAGATGCCATTCCACGGGTTGTTTTCCTCGTGATAGTCTGTCCGCTATTATATTGTATCTCCCCGGCAGATAATGGGCTGATAGGGTTATGTTGAACTTGTCTGTTAGATGTAACAGTTTGAAGGTTATGGCTAGTAACCCCAACGATTTGGTGCCCCCCTCCTTTCGGATATATGCAATCAAGGTCCGGTTGTCTGATTGGATCAGCACGTGGGAGTTCTGCAACGTCTTCGTATTCCTTCTGATTGCCGCTATTACAGCATATAGTTCTTTTTTGTTGCAGTGCCATCTTTTTTGGTGAGTTTTCCATGCACCTGACATCAGACTTCCGTCCAGGTGGGCACCCCAACCCCAATCCGAAGCGTCCGTCGCAAGGAAATGGGTAGCAGGCTTTTTGTGTATAGGCAATGTGTGACTTGTGGCTCCGCGCCACCACATTATCTCTTGGGACACAACTTGAGGCAATAGCTGTTTTTGACGGGGTTGTGTCTTGTTGAAGTGTCGTAAGAAGATTTGCATTTTCCGACAGTGTAGTCTTCCTCGGGGGACAACAAAGTTGGCGAAGTTTAACTGACCCAGCAGACTTTGCAGCTCCCGAAGATTGATGCGACTTTTTAGCAACAACCGGTCTAATGTTTGATTTATGCTTGCTTTCCTTTTTATTGGCAGGGACATTGTATTTACGGCTGTTTGCCAACGTATGCCAAGGTACTCCAAATCTTGAGTTGGCACCATAACAGATTTTTGGTAGTTTATTTGGCAGCCCAGGTGTTCCAAGTGCCTCACGGCTTCCGCAGCCTGAAGACATAACTTGGATTGGTCTTGGTTGACCAGAAGGAAGTCGTCTAGGTAGACTAGCACTCGACATTCCTTCGCTCGCAAGGTTTCCGCAACCCAGCAAGTTACGGAGGAAAATAGGTGTGGCGCTGACGCCAGCCCGAACGGTAAACATGTCATCTCGTATAACAGATCTTTGTAGCTGATCCTTAAGAACGGTCGGTGAGATTTTGCTGCCCGAAGGTGAAAATAAGCCTGGGAAATATCTATTTTTATCATCCAGTCTCCAGGTTGGAGAAAATCTGGGATCGAGGCGTGAGAAATCAGACGAAAACGTTTCGTTCTGACAAACTTGTTTAATTCTCGAAGATCGAAAATTGGGCGCATCGATCCGTCGCTTTTCTTCCGCAGAAAAAGCTTCGAGATAAAACTGGGCGTTTTCTTGGAAACTAGTCGCAAAATATCCTGATCCGATAGATCTTTGACTATCTGAGACATTGCAGGGGATGGTTTGGTTGCATATTGCGTCATGATCCTTCTTGTTGGCATTAACAGAGGAGGTTTTTTGTAAAGGGGTATACGGAACCCCGAAACTGCTGACATTATGAATTTGTTTGCACCCAGTGCTTGCCAACGGTTCTTGAACATCGTTAAATGACCTCCCCTGAAATGTGTCGGGTAGTCACTTTTTTCCCTCTTTGTTTCGAAATGAATAATTTTTGGTTTGTTTGTAACCGTCACTTTTCCCTTTGTACGTTTGTTGTTTTTTGTGGGTATCACGAAAATTATTTTTATTATTTTGTGCCTGAGGTCTGTATTTGGAGGTAGACGGTGTTGGTTCCTTATATTTTGATTTGAGTTGATCCTTAGTTTTGTGAGCCTGTGGTGGTGATAACCAGAAGTGAGGCCCTCCGAGGGACTGGATAAGAGACATAAGTTTTGACTTGTCAAACAAAAACTCTTCACTAGGAGGTATATTACTCAGCGCAGCTTGCACACTTTTATCCGGAATTTCGGAAATTATTCTTTTTCGTCTAGTTTCAATACATTCGGCTCTTTTACCGCAAATTATTTGTAAGGTTTGTTCAGACACTTTATAAGACGTCGATTCATTACCGAATGTTTCAAAAATTTTATTAAACAGGTTATCCGATTTTAACTCGGCAGGATTATTGTGAGCCCAATCAATAATACCCTGCAAACCGGATTGCAAAAGCTCCCTTTGAAGTAACAAGGCGTTAGTAGTTGCAGCCATGATTTCCTCCGTTGGGGCCAGGAAATCTTTTCCTTTGTTCAAACAACACAGTTCGTCGTTAATTTTTAAATTGCAAAAGCCCGGGTATGCGAGCATTTCCAACAATGCCTTCTTATAACGGATATGTTGCCAAGTAGGGGTGTTAAAATGCTGCAAACTGATTAACTGTTGTAAGCGTTTTTCATCAGCCGATTTAAGAATTTTTTTCTCATCAAAACTAGTTTTACAGGCTCCCAAATCCAACGATCTACACGTTTCTGTAGATGGATTAGTCACGAAAGCATTGTTGCTAACCCCCGCTGGTTCTATAACGTCACTTGTGTTCACATTACCAGTCGGCACGTAATTTTGGTGCATAATAAAGTTTGTAAGAAAACTGACCTGGTTGTATAACGCGTCGATCCGAGGATCGACCGTTACCTGTGAATCCCGCTTTTGTTTTTTGCGTGGAGGTCCCTCTTGTTCGGCTTCGCGTTCCGATGAACTGCTAGCGCACGAGGAGTCCTCTTTTTCTTGATCCCTCTCGGAAGTCGGCGAGTTTGAAACGATCGACCGATTGGCCCCGGCGGCGATGGCCTCATCGGGATCGTTACTCGGCCCGGGATTCATAACGGTAAAACCGTTATTTTAACGTTAAGATTTAAAATACAGAAATTAATGCACTATTAAAAATGTCTAACACAGTATTAAATAGTTATTTTAAAAGGTTAAACGATTAACCGAATATTTTTGAATTTCGACCGCTCGCGGCGAAAGTACACAACGCTATGAATTCGAAAAGTGACAACGGTCCCCGCGTCCTAGCTGGCACAAATTAAATACAACATCGGCGATAGTTACGCCATCTATTGACATTAAGTTGAACTAAATTAAATGTATGATGACCGCGCAAAACGCTAAGTATACACTGCTTCTTCATAAACAATGCTGTATGTTTTCCGGAGGCACATCAATGTTTGTATATGAATATGAGTTGTATTGAATGTGATTTTTACATGAGGGATAATGGTGGAAATGTTTTACAAGCAATTATTGATATTTTTGTTAGAGTTTTTCATAATATTACAGACATTACATTTCATTTACGTTTATTTCTTCTTTATTGTAGTGACTTCGAATACTATGAGTGACTAGCGATATTACGAGTCGATTTTTCAAACTCGAATAACTCGAGATGACTCGGCCGCTAACTCGACTCGCAGCTCCACTTGACTCGACTCGCATCAACGGGAAGGGATTCAGCAGCCAAACGGATTGGCGAGTCGAGTAGAGTTCACAGAGTTGGGGAATCGCTACTGACTCGCGTGGCTGGCACTTGATAACTCGCATCACTCGCATTCGTTGAGTTAGGAATGCGAGTTGATTCGAGTTACGAATGAACTTGATTAGACTCTGATTCGAGTTATTCGAATCAGACTTAACTGGTTTAGACTCTGATTCGAGTTATTCGAATCAGACAACTCGACTCGGTAACATCGCACATGTACCTATGCGTAAACTTACGCATAAATTATACTACTCTAGGATTAGGATAATACCCGATGATGACAAATCACAGTTTTTTTTACTCTTATTATGTCAGTAATAATATGGCTTTCTCATAATAATAATAATCATTCAACAAAATTCAGTGACGTCATGCATGAGTGTGCTCTAGTATCGAGCGTTCCATATTTATTGTGACCTTGTAGCGTTCATTGAACTGGTTGTTTTTGTCTTGCCAAACTCGATATAATTCATTGTTAGCTGTGTCTCCAACCTACGCCCTGCAGAAAGCCCGGAACACGTGATCGATCCTAGAAGCTGACCATAAATACTAATAAATAGCATGATTTAGGAAAAACGAAATTTTATCAGCATAAAGACTGTCACATGTCGTGCCTATAAGCCAACGGGTAGCGTGGCAAGGGGCTCACGAAGGGTAAAGGGCAAGGACCTCATTCCTATATCCGCGCGCAATCATTAACTGCTGTTCTTGATTCTGTTCACTTGATTTATTTTGTAACGTAAATTTATACTTTTGTGTTTAAATAGATTTCTTTTGTTGTTTGTGATATCATTCCAATTCCTAAAATCAGAAGCGGAACGGTTCTCGTTTTCCCACTTAATTAAAATTAATTGTCGAATAATACTAGCCCTAAAAAAACGTAAACATGAGTGCACGCCACCGCCGCCCGACCTAACTCACTCACTCATCACCTTAGACGCAATACTTAATAGGGTCTCCGCCTTGGAGCGAACTTCAATTTCAGAACTATAATAGAGCGTGGAGCAGCAGCTGCGCTCTACCATCGCCGGCACGACCAGGGCCTCGATTCTGCTATTACAATAGTGTCAGAGTATTCGATCATTGATTTCATAATGGCGCCATTATGACTTCTCAATGAACAATCACTGACACTCCATTGAAAGAAATGTCATAGAATATTAATCTCGTACATGAAATCTGGCGTGAATAAATGTTAGCATTTATTAGTAGATTTCGAAAACCATTTGTACTAAGGGTTTATAATAATGACAATACGACAATGCCATTAAAACACAATTTTATTACGAGACCATTGACCGACCATTGTGCATTTAGCAGATTACGAACTTTAAGCAAAATGACAATGGGATGAGAATGGAATCGTGTTGGAGTGACGAATTTTTTAAAATAGCAGAATTAGGCCCCAGCTTTTCTGCAATCAAGTGACCGCGACCGACGCTGACGCTGTCGCCCTTGCCTTCAACGTCGGCTGCCCTCGTCGGAACTTCGCAGAGCGTACTCTCGTTGATGCGCTAAGAAGCCTAAGCCCAGTGAGATCAAACTATTATTACATCTCTGACTTCGACCCTAATATTCATGACATCATAGCACAAAGTAGGTGGGACGACAAAGAATGTCTGTCCCGAATCGGTTTGTGTCTCCTTCAGACACAAACCGATTCGGGACAGACATTTGACATATGAATCTCACTCTTGGTTACGCGATTGGACCGAAACGGATCGTACTTGTTCTACCTTTAAACTTCAATTAAAATCACTTTGTCAAAGTCGTGTCGATGTCGCTAATATCCTCTATGACGTCATGTGCACTGAGTCAGATAAATATTCCACATAGGTACGCGGAATACGCGCGCAAATCCTTGTTGAATTTGAAAAAAAAAACTACTGAAACCATTGTGGTTTTTTTATCAATTTAGTCATCAAATAAAACTAATGCAATAATGAACAAAAACAATGTTGATGCACTTTCTAATCGAATTATTAGCTGTCGCGATAACGGTGTTGAAAGGAGCCCTATATGTATAGTGGCACTATACCCAACCAGCAAAATAGTCTCAGAACTCACACTATATAAGAGTGGTAGGCTTTAAGCGCTCTTATAATTGTTTTAGAACATGCCATCGATCCTATATTGCTTTTAGACAAGCCGGTATGGCCTCAAGAACGCTCAGTCTCATAACCAAGTCTCTGTATGTATATAAGATCATTTACTAAGACTAGTTGTACTTGAGAAAATTTGCTCTTATATGCGTATTTTCTAAGCTCGTTTGATTTTATATTAGACTTGCTAAATGCTATTGTAAGATGTCAGACTAAAGGGCACGCCACGATGGTGGCGGTAAGTCCCCTCTTTGAGGAGTGGCTGGAGAGGCGCCACGGTGTCCTCACCTTCCGCCTGGTCCTCACCGGACATGGATGTTTCGGGAGGTACCTGCACCGAATCGGGCGGGAGGAAACGCCCGGGTGTTTCCACTGCGAGGATCGACCGGAGGACACAGTGGAGCACACGGTGGAAGTCTGCCCTGCGTGGGCGGAGCACCGCCGTGTCCTCGTAGCGGCGATCGGCGGCGGCGACCTCTCGCGTCCGGCCCTAGTTCAATCCATGGTCCGGAGCGAGACGGAATGGGAAGCCGTCACCTCCTTCTGCGAAGCAGTCATGTTGGCGAAGAAGATGGCGGAACGAGAGAGGGAGAGATCCTCTCTTCCCGGCCGCCGCGGGAGACGCACCTGGCGTCGGGGGCCACGTGGTGGCTACCGGCCACCGTAGATGCGGGCCTGTGGACGGTTGGCTATGGGCTAGCTAGCCGTCCGTCCGTCTAACGACGACGACAGGCCGTGTCGACGGCGCGTTTGTGTTCCACGCGCGCCTCAAAGAGATGTCAGCATAAGGGGAGGGGCCCGCAAGGGCCGAAGCCTGAGTCTGACACTCCCTCCCGCTCTGCCCAGAGTGGGAGAAGTCATTTGATGATTTCCTATCCTAAAAAAACTATAATACAATCAAAATGCACACTACCTTAAGAATATGTTTTAAAATTATCAAACGAGAACAGAAAATACCTTATTAAATAAGGCGCATGAATTTTGAAGCGTAAAACGAGGTCTACTTAACAGTAAATAATATATTCCAATACGATTACTTGCCGTAAAACTTAAATACACTGACGCATTAACGTCACGGCAACTTTAATTTGTTTACATTTATTAATTGTTTCAGTGTAACTTTGAAACCAACACTCGTACGAACTTTTAAGTTTGATCTGACGTAAAACCATTATGAGCTTGTATTGCTTCAAATGGTTCTAACATTAGACCAATATTAGCCTAAGTCGACTAAAATAAATTTTAGGCTAGATTTCAGTAAGTGCAAACAGCATTCAAAAAGACTGATTTATTAGAACGATATTAAACTAAATAAGCTTATAATTAGTGCCCAAATCCAGGCTTATACGAATATAATATAGGAGTGATATAAGAGCAAAAAAACAGTAGTCTTGAGATTGTTGTAAGCCTAGTTTTTGCTGGTTGGGCAGTTTCTGATGAAAAAAACTGCGGCGCTCACGGCCATAAGAGCAAAACTTGTCCCAAACGATCTAAAAATAGTAATTGTGGTTCGCATTCGAAAGCCGTAAGCGATAGTCAAAACAATGATTCCAATTCAAATTATGAAAAACGAAACTTTTGTAAATCGGGGCATACGGAATAAAAATGTTTCGCTAAACAGCGGCCAGCGCAATAAATCCAACGTACATTTTTGTCGTGAAATTTAGGGTGATACAGCACACCGTGACGTGACACCCGCAGTTCTGTGTTGTACCTACACAGCGACTCGTCTGTATCCCTCATACGAACTCCTCAAACATTTTTCTTGCCGCCTAAGCCCTCATGAGGTACTACGTTTACCCTCTCTGTTGAAGAGGTTTTACGGTTTTTATACAAATGAAATATGTTTATATGATAATTGAAATAAAAAGGAGTGATGAAGGAAACATTGTTCCGTAGCAAAACAAAGACATTATTTACGAGAACGAACACCCTTCTAGCCACTTCAATAAAACTTGAACAAAGTTTTTCCACTAATTTGACACTTCACATTTATTTTCGAACGCAATAAGTACATGTCACAGGATAAAAGTAGAAATTTACGATGTTATTTTAAAATTCAAGTGAATTGAAGTCCACAAACACATTTTGTACTAAACAAATCGTGTGATGTTTGTTTGTTTGGTGTGAAAGTTTTGTTAAGCATAGGAACCGAGCTATTGTTAATGGTATTTCATTCAAGATTACGTTCTGAGGACTTTGCTTGAGTGTTTGATCTTTGTTTTGTTTCTGAGACATGAATTAAATCACCTAAATAGCGACTTCTTACTGTAGCTGAAATCTAATCTACGCCGTTAGCCTTGATCTTACCAGTTTGGTATCAGTCGTGACCCAGGAAGTACCCGTGTCTTTAAGGCATTCGGGGGGTGAATGGCAAAGTACTGTGTAAAGCCCGAGTACAGGCTTGGCCATTTATACCATGTAAGCCACCAGCTGCAGCTGCCTAAGGTTTTGGTCGGTATTACGGCTGGTGCTCTCATTAATGGCTTCTAAGAGGTTTTGAATTAAGGCAATGTGCTACATGCAGCTGTTGGGTTGTTCGTTATCATGGTGGATTGGGTTCCTGTGATTGGCCTTACCTCAATGAGTATCCTATATATAAACTCTTTCATCCAAAAACAATAGCTCGTGAAACGAAAAAAAAGAAATAGATTTGCTGTCACATCTAACATTTAGATGCTCACTGTCAGTTTATGATGTACAGGTTCTGATGGTGAGGAGAATGAAGTAGATGGACAGCCGAGCTCCTCGTCTGCGACACCCAGGAAGGCCGAGTCGGAGGTAGCTCCACTGAAGACGCTCCGGTGGTTGCCGAGGCCTGCGAGGACGCTGGCACACCAGGAGAGGCCGTGTTAGCTGCGTCTCCAATCTAAACCCCTCCAGAAAGCCCGGAACATGTGATCGAGCCTATATAAGCCAAAGGGTAGGGTGGCAAGGGGCTCACGAAGGGTAAAGGGCAAGGGGCTCATTCCCATATCCGTCGCACGCACTCATTAACTGCTGCCCTTGATTCTGTTCACTTGATTTATTCTGTAACGTAAATTTATACTTTTGTGTTTAAATAGATTACTTTTGTTGTTTGTGACAGTTATTTCATTCCAATTCATAACAAAAAATTGTGTGTATTCTACATACATATCTAAGTACAATTTTTTTTTAGGAATTGGAATGAAATAACTTTGTGTGGAAGCAATTACTCGATTTTGACGTTCGCTCTAGTTGTGTATTTAGTTGTACGCCTACGTAGGTAAATACATAATATCTCATCGGGGATTCACAACTTACCGCAGTGTCTCAAGACGAAAGTCTATGACCAGTGTGTGTTGCCGGTGATTACATACGGGGCCAAAACGTGGTCGCTCACAATGACAGGGGCGCAAAACTTGATAGCATTAAATGGTATCTTTGGAATAAAAAAAAAATGTTTTATTTCAATACTTATGACATAACAATCAAATAATAGGAAGTACCTTTTGAGCAAAAAAATACTTGTAGTAGGTAGGTACTTCCGCTCCTCCGGTTTACATTAACATCACATAAGTAAGAAATTTAACAATAAAATTAAATTCAATATTAACAAAAAAGAAAAATTAAATACTAAAAACTTGAATTGAAAAATAAAAAAAATAAAAAAAAACACTAAAATTAAATTAAACTAAAATCAAATCAGCAATCTTTGGAGCTGCTGAAGATTGTACAACTATCTTTGCATTGTATAGATTCAATGTTAGTCCTACTATCCTACTTCCTACTAATATTATAAATGCGAAAGTTTGTGAGGATGGATGTATGTTTGTTACTCTTTCACGAAAAAACTACTGAACGGATTCGGACGAAATTTTGCACACAGACAGATTATAACCTGGATTAACACATAGGATACTTTTTATCCCGGTAATAAGATCCCATGGGACAATTATCAAACATCACGCGGGCGAAGCCGCTGGCAGAAGCTAGTATTATATAATCGCATAGCCCATATTGTGTGAGTATTATGTACTAGAAAGCTATCATTCAGAATCACTGGAAACCTACTTTACTTTTTGACTTGAATGTACCCTGGCGGTTGAGAGTTTGTCATGCTCACTCAAATGTCTCGCTGATGATGGCGCGTGTGTCGGACCATTTAGCTCCCTTCAAAATGGTTGAGCTGAATGGTGCTGATCCATGCGTCATGTTCGTGAACTGGCGCTATCAGTTGTAACTGGTCATCTCTTAGTTGCCATGGCTTATTTGAAAGAATTATTTTTGTTTTTACTATGGACACTTTTATCGTGCACATCTTGCTACATTGTTCTCACATAATTTACCATCTCAACATGAATTATATAACCAAGATTTTGTAACAATAATTTGATTTAAAAGAGTGTCCATGGAGTTTCTTACCCGTTCTTCTCCATAGAGATCTGCGTTAGGGAATGGGCAACTACAGTACTTTCACAGTTTTTATGTCTTGTGACTGGGACTGTAGCTACATTTAGTTTTCATCTTTGTTTCGACAATTCAAAAGGGCCTGTTATTGGCCTACTTGAAATAAATGCTTTGACTTTGATTTTGAAGTGAAACCGTAATATTGTGAAATGTATGCGCTGTAAATCAACTCGCGCGGTGTGGAGGACGAGTAGGAAAGGCGTGCCCCTTGCCTAATGGTACCACTCTCATGAAAAGAAAATGTGCCATTCCTGAGAAATACCGATTATAATCTAACCAAAACACGTTACCGAACCCCTTATTGTAATAGATCAAGAAGAATGTAATACTCCACTTGCGTTTAATTCAGATTATTATCAAGCTAGAAAGAAAGAACAAATAAAGCACCCACAGACATTTACTAGCCAGTATTTTATTTTAAAATGGCAATCCCCATTACCACTTTCAGACCGTTAAAAGCTAATTGTAGATGGCGCCACCATAGCTGGTCTCAATCTGACCAAAATGAGGGCAAGGTATTTTATAATATGAAATGACATTCCTTGATTTTCAACCAATGACGATGCTTGGAATCAGCTATGCTAGCGCCATTAGTTCCACAGTGTGCGTCCCCATTGAATGCCAGCTCCGTATAGCAAAAAAATGCACTGCTTTATTGCCATCTCAAATTTTGTGTTTGAAGTTGACACTAAAAATACCTCATTAGCTGGAAAAAGAATCCCAACCAAACAATATAGCACATGTTATTTATTACTTTACTCTACGATGGCACCCAACTTATAGTCAAAAACCATCGACAAACGTAATCAGTTTTATTTTAGTCGCTCTACGAGAATATCACGCTTACTCGTGGCAGTTTTGTTAAGGTTACGAAACTCTATGGTAGGTAGGGGAATCTCAGAATAATGACTTAGTCATTATTCTGAGAGGGGAATATAATATCGGTCACCGTAAAATTGTCAAACACGTTTGATTGTAATATAACTAGAGAGATTGTAAACTCTCGAAAGATTGTCATACGAACATACTGCTTACAATATAACGCATTATTTTTCGATACATTGTAATCTATCGAAGTGAAACCGTAATATTGTGAAATGTATGAGATGGATCTCAACTCGCGCGGTGTGGAGGAGGGGGAGGAAAGGTGGGGTCCCCTTGCCCAATGGTATCACTCTCATGAAAAGAAAATATACCTGAGAAATACCGATTAACATATTCTAACCTCAAAACACTTTATGTTCCCCTAAAAAGGCCCCTTTTTTTTGTCTGCAGGATTTAAATGAACATAACTAACCTAATGTGCCCCCACATTAGGTTAAGCCGCAAGTCACGATTATGGCGGCAGAGATACTTCCGTCGCATGCATTTCACAATATTACGGTTTCACTTCGATATATCCGCTCCGATACTCCGCTTATACCAATTGATCCTCATCATCCAGCGCTGGAAATTTCATTTAAATCCAAGAATAGCAATCCCCTTGTGCAAAATAAAATCCCATACTTGAACTTTTATCTCTGTAATTATGAAGCGGTCAACGCTGAACTTGCAAAAATTGCTTGGTCTGATGAATGGAATTCTGTGAATAATATTAACGACATGTTGCAAAAATTCTATGATATTCTTATGCCAATTATTAAACTGCACACTCCGATTACAAAACCACGAGATGAACGCTATCCTGTGTGGTACACTAGAGCTTTACTAAAAGTAATTAAAGAAAAAGCTAAATATTTATTTATTTATTTATTTATAATAAGCACACCAACAGCACAATTACTTACAATTCTAATTACATAACACCGAAAATTGACATTACAGCAACCATGCAAATAATAGGTATGCATGACATTGATACATGAGCATTAGAGACAGAGGAAAACAATAAAAATAGTGCCTAGTGGGCCTTAATCTAGATTACTACAAAAAAAAAAACAATTTGAACTACTAAGACATGAACTCATCACATTGTTTAAATACGGAACGTCTGTATGAAGCGAAACTCATGGAGAAAATATCAATGGGGTAATCTATTCGTTTAGATCGTTCATTATATTGCCTTGCCATACGTGTTAGGGGGCTATTAAATGCGGTATTTAATGTGGATGTAGGCAATTCAAAGATACGATGATGACGCTTACTACGTTGGCTGAACCGAAAGTTAAAATAATTTACTAAATGTGCATCTATGGAACCGTTTATAATTTTGTGAAGTATTAGTAAGTCGGCATGGTTACGTCTTTCATTTAAGCTAATCATTTTAAAGTGCCTTAACCTGTCATTGTAATCAGGTATGGCTTTTCGAATCCCATTTTTCACACATAAATACCTAACAAAACGGGCCTGAACAGATTCCACATTATTAGTGTAACTCGAATAATAGGGTGACCAAATAGTGGAACAATATTCCAAGGAGCTCCTTACTAGTGCGTTATAAAGTAAAATAATACTACTGTCATTACGAAAAGGTTTTGACATGCGAATAATAAAGCCAAGCATTCTTTTAGCCTTACTAACTATACTTTCAATTTGATCGCGGAATGATAAGGATGTATCGTAGAGTACCCCTAGGTCACGTATGACCGACACTCTGGACAGATCCGTCAATTTGATAATCAAATTTAATGTAATTCACTTTATTAGTGAACGTAATAGTCTGGCATTTTCTAACATTGAGCGCCATTCTGTTGTTCAAACACCATTGTTGAAGGACATCAAGATCTCTCTGAAGCCTCGCACAATCACTCAGGTCCGATATCCTACAGTATATTTTTAAATCATCAGCGTAGGCTAAACAATTACAATTTATGAAATCTAAAAGGTCATTTAAAAATACCAAGAAGAGCAAAGGGCCCAACTTAGAGCCCTGTGGAACACCAGACCCGGGAGAAAAAGGTACAGATTCATAACCTGCCAAAGCAACAATTTGAGAACGATTAATTAAATAACTCTCAAACCACCGCAACAGAGAGCCATGTATACCAGCGCAATTCAATTTCGTAGAAAGAATTGAGTGATCAACGCGATCGAAGGCTTTTGCAAAGTCTGTGTAAACAGCGTCAACCTGACTCCTAGCTTCAAAGGTGTTACTAATGAAAGTAGTGTAAATAAGCAAGTTAGACATAGTAGAACGGTTAGACACAAAACCATGTTGCTTCGAACTAATTATATGACGGAGGTGGGAATAAACTACATTGTATATGAGACCCTCAAAGATCTTTGCAAATTGTGATATAATAGAGATTGGTCTATAGTTAGTTACATCATTCGTGCAACCAGATTTATGTATGGGGATAATGTGTGAAATTTTCCATAAGTCAGGAAATGTACCTTCCTTAAGGGATTTGTTGTATATAATCTGCAGTGGCGTAACAAGAGCATCAATGCATAGACGAATAAAAATAGGAGGAAGTCCATCCGGACCAGCTCCTTTATTAAGATCTAACTTTTTGATGCTATCTCTAACGTCACTCTCAGTAATTTCGATAGAAGACACAAGTTAGTAGGCTGTTGATTGACACTGTACACAGATGCAAAATAGTCAGCAAATAGATCAGCCACACCACTACCACCCTCACCGACACGATCACCCCACGTAACTTGATCCGGGACACCTCTATAGGATTTTTTAGTCTTAGTATAACGCCAAAAAGCTTTTACATTTGTTTTTAGTTCACTCTCAATTCTTTCTATATAATCTTTAAAACAGTTATCAATAGCTCTTGCAGCTCGTGTCCGTAGGGTTACGAAAGTATCGTAGTCACGAGGGTTTTTGTACCGTTTGAACCGAGTCCTGTATTTATGCTTTTCCTTAAGAAGTTTAATCAACGAGGCTGAGAACCAAACTGGATAGCAATTATTCTTAGGTTTACCCTTCGGAGTGTATTTATCTATATTTTCCCATAGTATATTATAAAAATTCAAAACATAATCATTACAACTCAAATTACAATAATCCTCCCAATTAACTTTACGTAAATCACGAACACATGCCTCATAGTCTGTTTTAAAAAATAAATATTTAGACTGTGAAATATTATAATTTAAATTAGGAATTGAAGTTTTAGTAAGGGCTAATTCTAGTGGCGGATGATGTATATCTGGTTTACTGAGGGGCGGTGCAGAAGAAACAGAAAGACTGGAGTTCTCATCCACCAAGATGAGGTCCAAGATATTATCATTCCCATTGCAGACGTTATTCATTTGAAGGAAGCCGGTGATATTTAGGAAGTCCCTCACAGCTAAAGACATAGGGTCACTAATTCCTAAAAAGGGATCATCAGACTGAAGCCACTTCACATTAGGAAGATTAAAATCACCAAGAATCAAAGTGGTGCAATCCATGTAACGCAAGCAAATTTCCTCTGCCCTGGCTAAGAATTGACTAAAGATATGGCAAGGTATGTAAGACGGTAAATAAACAACACAAATATTCATACAGACGCCACCAGCGCTTACACATAACCACATATCCTCAACGGAGGTTTGCCACTCTGTTTTATTAACAAATGTATATTTATTACTAATAGCTACCAATATCCCACCACCATAACTTTTAGAGTACAAATCTTTAAACTGTGCACTACGATCACGGCGTACAACAGTTTATCTTTGATCAAAATATTCAGAGGATAAGAACGAATCATCTAACCAAGTTTCCGTAAGACAAATAATGTCATAGTCAGAACTTAAAATTGACATTAGAATTTCGTGTGACTTCGTTTTCATACCCCTCACATTCTGATAAAAAATCGAAATACCATCCATTAGATAATAAAAATAAAGTAAACATGACTGATAGAAACAAAATTAACAATTCAAATAATTTAAACAATTTTTTCTAAACACTGCTCATTCTTAACAATATATACAAAAAATACAAACGAGATAAAATAACGTTTGAATGCTTAAGAAAGCGTTGCGGTGAGTTGATAAAGGAATGTTATGCTAATTTTAAAAAGAATATAGCTGAACATCTGCGTACCAATCCTAAGCATGTTTGGAGGTACTTAAAAAATAAACGGATAGGTAACAATTATATTCCCAACAAAATGAGTTTGAATGACACTATTCTTGCCAGAGGCGGACAGGAAATCTGTGACTTGTTTTCCGATTATTTTCAGTCTATATATAGAGTTGATAGTAACACACTCACTTCAACGCGAGTTGAACCTACTTCCTGTAAAAGTGACACTTTCAGTCAGTGCAGACTTGAGGTGAGAGAAGTTTTTGATTGCTTATCTTCCCTAGATTGTGATAAAGGACCAGGCCCTGACTCAATCCCTCCTCTCTTTCTTAGAAAATGTGCAGCGAACTTAGCTGATCCTCTGACTACTATGTTCAACTATTCTTTGGCGTATTTCCTGATCAGTGGAAAATAGCGCACATCACGCCAATCTTTAAATCTGGCCGTGTTGATGATGCTGCTAATTACAGACCAGTGTCCATTTTATCCGCTTGTGGTAAAATGATTGAATCGCTTGTTCAGAAAAAAATGTTTTCGCACTTCAAAAGTGTGTTGGATGATAACCAGCACGGTTTCCGCCCGAATAAATCGACATTGTCTAATCTAGTCGAGTATGTTTCTTATATATCTTCTGCATTAGATGATGGTAGAGAAGTTCGTGCAATATACACCGACTTTAAGAAGGCCTTTGATTTGATGGACCACGACCTTCTAGTTGCTAAATTAGAAAGTATGGGCGTTCATGGGTCGTCGCTGCGTTGGTGCGAATCGTACTTAAAAAATCGCTCACAACTAGTGTATCTCAAGGGTTTTAAATCAAAACGATATTACGTACCGACAGGGGTGCCCCAGGGCTTGTGAGCCCTGAGGAAAAATAGAGGCCCCAGGTGTGCCTGGGGCCTCTATTTTTCTTAGTGTTTGTAAATGATTTGGGTTGCAAAATTAATTCGGAATACAAACTTTTGCTGATGATTTAAAAATATATCGAGCTATATACAACGAATCTGATTTTATGCAGCTTCAGCTAGATTTAAATAACGTACATAATTGGTGCATACAAAATAAAATGTCATTAAATCAGAACAAATGTTACGTTATCAAATTTAGCAGAAAAAGGAAAACGTGTGAATATTATTACTCGATTAATAATAGCCCACTCCAAGAAGTTGATACTATTAGAGACCTCGGTGTTTTAGTGGATAGTAGTTTGAGTTTTAAGAGCCATTACGACCAAATTATTGGTCAGGCATCAAAATTGTCGGGGTTCATCGTCAGAGAAATGAAAATTTTTAAAGAACCTCTTCTGACTATTTCCATTTACAACAGCGTTATTCGAAGTATTCTGGAGTATTGTAGTACGGTGTGGAACCCGTTTTATCAGGTGCACTCTGATCGGATTGAACGTGTCCAAAAAAGGTTCTTATACCACTTAAGTTTCTCGGAAAACAAATGTCGTAGTCTGAACTCGTATAACTCTAAGCTGAGTCATTATAAAATGAAGCCTTTAAGCGCACGAAGGAAATCCCTGGATGTCATGTTTTTGTTTAAACTAATAAATGGAATAATTGATTCTCCTGAGCTTTTAGAAAGAGTGAAATTTAGTGTTCCACGTAGTAGTAGCCGCTTAATAAACCGAAGGACTTTCGTCCTGCCTCATAGTCGAACTAATATAGGTAATTCTTGACCTATTTACCGCATGCTTTCTCTAGCGAACTCCATTCGTAGCGAAATAGATGTCTTTGCTGGTTCTATAGTCTCAGTTAGGACTAAACTTAGAGCTTTAATTGTGTAATACGTTTCTGTTTTTGTTTTTATTTTTTAATTTGTACATCCTTAATTTTTTCTTTCCCGAAACTTCATAACTGTTGGAAAAATTCACGATTTGTAGGTTTTATTTGATTGTTTTTGTATGCATGCTAGATTCACTTCTAGTAGATGTCAATCAGAAATATTGTGTTATAATTGTTTTATTGCTATTGTGATTGTACATCAGTTTAGTGAATTAAATAAAAAAATAAAAAAAATTACAATCTATCGAAAATTAAAGCGTTATATTGTAAGCAGTATGTTCAGTTGACAATATTTCGAGAGTTTACAATCTCGATAGAGAGATTACAATCTAACGTGTTTGACAATTTTACGGTGACATAATATAATTATGTGATATGTTCGAGAGCAAGGGCACGCGTCATCACGCTTAACATATCTGGTATAAGCTGACCTCTCATTTTGGGGGAAGCATAGCATTGGGAGGTCTGTTTTAATTGGAAATGTGTCGCCGTGCGTTTGATCACGCGCTATAACATCTGACTGTGACTAGTGTGAGACCAGACATGATTTTTTCATACGAATTATAGATTTTAGGTGTACCTACGTCGCAGTAATACCAGTGACGTATCTCATAACTTCCTGCAGAATTTTATCATTATTAGCGATACTCGAATGATGTGAATCGGTACTTATATGTTTTTATTTTCTTCAAAATTAGCGGGTGCCTGGTTCCCCGTTTCGGTTCCTGCATGGGATGTTTCTGGTATTTATAATTAAGTATTGTACCTAAACCAACTATTTGCATTCCCATAATATGTGACGTCAAAATGTGGGGAACCTTATTTTAAAAGAACATCCTATTCTATTACCCTTGTTTGCAAAGGAATAAATGGTTTTAAATGTTTTGGCTAGAAATGTGATTTTTCGAAAATCCATTGACAAGTTTTAGTTTTATACAACATTATTTTTTGTTTATACTAAACCCGAAAAGGGGTCATTGTACTCATCATTTTGAACAAATTTTTCTATGGGACGAACCTTGAAATCGCGAAAAAAAAATCAGCTGTTCCCTACATTTTGACGAGTTATGCGAACATAAATAAAAATATAAACAAAAAAAAATGTTGTATACTCTTTTGAACATTTTACCCATTCCATATACATGCTTTCAGATTTACCCATCCATGCCCGCTGACTTGTACTTTGTCTAATTGCGCGTAAACGAAATGGGGTTGGCAACTGTGGAACTAATGGCGCTAGCACCGCATGAACCTAAGCATCGTCATTGGTTGAAAATCTGTCAATGTCATTTTATATTTCAAAATAGTTGGACCTCAATGGTCAGATTGGGTCTGTGCGGTGATGGCGCCATCTACAATCAGCTTTAACTTGCCGACCCCATTGTTCGCTAACAAAATAAAAAAAATAGGTGTTAACGTTTGCTCTAGTAAAGGGAAACACGCGTGTGCTGAATTTCGATAGAGTTCATACTCGTAGATATTGGTTCATTACATTGTTGTTATTTTCAATTTAATCACGTTTTCTGCAATGTAACATAAATATGCTTGATCCAATATGGTTTTATGTTTATAAAACAACCATCTCGTATTATCATTTCGAATATTTTCTACGAAAGAATATTATTGGCTCACAATATGATGCAGGAAATCTTAATTTGAGGATGAGTAAACTAAATATATATGTATCTGTATGTTGGCCTATGCATGTTAATATGTAAAAATTGTGATATTTATTGTGAGCACTCCATGTTATAGAGAATTAATCAAATTAGAAAATTCACAGTTTTTATGCGTGATTAGTACTGATTAGGGTTCAGGTATGGCCACATTAAAAAAAATAGGCTCGAGAATGTTTAATTAATTCTCTATGTGAATGAAGTCACGGGCTACAGCTAGTTTATTTATATCTTTTGCAAAACACTGGGTGTGTTGTTTTCGTGTTTCATTTCGGCCAAGGCTGAACTTAATACTCTGTAATAAAATAATAAACGTAGTGAGAGCTTTTAGGTTCGTGTAAACTACGTGTTGAGTGCACGTGCCCTTGAAATAGCTCATCTACTGATTATTTGTTTTTTTTGTTCTAAGCCTTAACTAACAGTAGGTAAGTAACTAGTGTTTCTAGTGAACACCTCATTGGCGACGAGTAAAAGCACAACAACAGCAAGTGAAAATTATGTACTTGCTCACGAAAATTGGGCACAAAATGATATTCACAAAAATATAACTTTGACGACCAGAATGGCGTAGTGGTAGTGACGCTGCCTTACGTTCATAGGGTCCTGGGTTCGAATCCCGGTAGGAGCAAATGTTTGTGTGATGAGCATGGACATTTGTGTCCGAGTCATGGATGTTTATATGTATAATAAGTATGTGTTTACAAACAAAAAAAGTATATATGTAGTACATCAACTATCTAGTGTAAACGACACAAGCTTTGCTTAGGGTGGCACTAGGTGGCGCTGTGTGTTAATGTCCAGCGATATTTATTATTTATTATTATAAATAAAAGAGTTCTGATAAAATTAGACTTCAAAAATCAAAAAAGTTAAAAATAATTTTAGCTTCGGAAGTCAGTGACTGATTTAGTTTGATTTAGTTCTATTTACAACTGACTTCTGAAGCTAAAGTTATTTTTCGGATAAAGTCGGTTTTAATTTTTAGTGAAAAGTTTTAAAATTTTCCATTATTAGTTGTAATATCCAAACATTTTGTGCATATTGAACCGTGTGGAGTAGGTAAGCCCAACAGAAGTAACTGCTTGAAACGTTGAGGTATTCTCTCGACAGTCTATATAGTCTACATCATGAGACTTGTAATGCATGCGATGGTAGTCAACTCACGCGGTGTGCAGGGAAGGAGGGGTCCCCCTTGCCCAATGGTACCACTCGCATCTCATGTAAAGATAATGCACCATTCCTGAGAAATACCGATTCATATAACCTAACCTTGAAACACTTTATATTCCCCTAACAAGCGTAGTCGACGGAGCCCCGCTTCGCAGGGCTGTTTCCGAGTGCAGGGTTTAAAGAAACCTAACTAACCTAACGGGGTGGTGCCCCAAGTCCCGATTTTGGGCGCAAAAATACTTCCGTATGTTCAGTTGACAATATTTTGAGAGTACAATATCGCTAGACAGATTACAATATTACGTGTTTGATAATTTTACAGTGACATACATATGGGTGGAAAGTTATCTAATATATAAAAATAAGTCGGGTTTTCCTTTCTGACGCTATAACTCCAGAACGCACGAACCGATTTCCACGGTTTTGCATTCGTTGGAAAGGTCTCGGGTTCCGTGAGGTTTATAGCAAAGAAAATTCAGGAAGTAGGTAGTAGTAGGTAGGTAGTAGTAGGTAGGTAGTAGTAGGTAGGTAGTAGTAGGTAGGTAGTAGTAGGTAGGTAGTAGTAGGTAGGTAGTAGTAGGTAGGTAGTAGGTAGGTAGTAGTAGGTAGGTAGTAGTAGGTAGGTAGTAGTAGGTAGGTAGTAGTAGGTAGGTAGTAGTAGGTAGGTAGTAGTAGGTAGGTAGTAGTAGGTATGTAGTAGTAGGTAGGTAGTAGAAGGTAGGTAGTAGTAGGTATGTAGTAGTAGGTAGGTAGTAGTAGGTAGTAGTAGGTATGTAGTAGTAGGTAGGCAGTACTTTTGACGCAGACGAAGTTGCGTGGGTCAGCAAGTCATCGATAAAAATGAGTTAAGTCCAAACACATTAAGGTAGTTACTGTAAAACTTTGAGAAGTTCCCTTGACTGTCCTTCGTCTTCATCATCAGACACAACATCTCGGTGTAAAGTTCTCATCAATTCAAATTAATCAAGCACAAACACCAGGCAATTGCTGTAAATGGTTAATGAGTTCCCTCGACTGTCCACCATCAGCTCCATCATCAGATCTACTCCAGACCTTAATTAAATAGTAGTGCTTCAAACATTTACAAACGCACTAACCGCTCCTACGATTTTCGAAGGTTCCCCTCGATTTCTCTGAGATGCCATCATCAAATCCTGGTTTCTTTGTCATGATACCACCCTTGGAACATCTACTTCCCAACAAAAAAAGCATCATCAAAATCTGTTAATAAACGACGAAGTTATCCGGGAACACTCATAAAATATATGTGTACCTATATACTTTTGCGATCTATAAATGAAACAGTGAAAATGAGTAACAAACATCATCGTACTAGTGGTACTAGCGCCTTCACAGGGTGGAAACTCAGCGAATCGTTGCAGCTAAACTAAATTGATCTTAGGAGACCCATTTATTACTTTCGTAAAATTTTGAGTCCTATTCACAGCTTTAAAAAAAATTAAGTACAGTGAGCAAGAAAATGGTCATATTTCCACTATTTAAATTATGCCAATCGATCCTGTTTCTAATTTTGATCAAAAACTTGTAAGAGTCAACAAAACCAGTTGGTGTAGAATCTACACCAACTGGTTTTCTGTTAATTCTGACTTTTTTAGTATCTACACTGTAGATACTAAAAAAGTCAGTATTGCAAAAACCGCTAAGATAAACGGAACGAAACTAATATTGATTCTTAGCCACCATTATTTTAATACTGACAGAATGAATACGCAGGCGCGTTCAAAGATACTCTATGGTTCCAAATAGAAAATATTATTGTCTATGAGTTCGGAAAGAACCAGCGAAATAAACAGGTCGACAGTCGAGGTCATAATAAGAGCTATTTATATCAATAACGTCGTTGGACGGCACGCGGAATTATAATGAGTCTGATACCGCACTGAACGTAGACTTATTTTATCGTGACAACATTATTGTCGCGTTGGTGTAGTGGTCGTAAGCGTGACTGCTGAGCATGAGGTCCTGAGTTCGATTCCCGGGTCGTACAAAGTGGCAGTTTAGTGAGTTTTTCCATCAGGAATTTCTCAGTAGCAGTCACGGAGGTCTGGATTTTGTACCCGATTGATGGCAATAATAATATGGGTAACACACTACTTCTGCTTTTAATTTTCACTAAGTACCAACAGTACCAACACCTTCGCACACGGCCCTCCGCGGATTAAGTCGTGATGATATTAACAAGTTATAGTAGTGGTGACTTTTTTATATATTTCATAATTAATTTCATTTTATTAAGTACATAATTACTTTAATTCGATTTAATAAATAAAAAGGTAATTCAATAATTGATTCTATTCAATATAATTTTGATTGATTTAATTTTAGTTTAGTTCCGTTGAATCGATTTAGATTTAAACTTACAAATAAGTACAATTCAAAATAATTCAATAAAATGCAAAACAACTCAATTCAGTTAAATTATCAATTTCTCTTTACTGTGTTTGTGTCAAAATATCTATAGCTTTTATTTTAAACATCTGATTGGATAGAGTAAATATGTCAAGCTCCATAAAGTGTGTGTTGTATGTTTCAACAAGGCAAAAAAAAATCAGCTGTTCCCTACATTTATGTTCGCATAACTCGTCAAAATGTAGGGAACAGCTGATTTTTTTTTCGCGATTTCAAGGTTCGCCCCATAGAAAAAGTTGTTCAAAATGATGAGTACAATGACCCCTTTTTGGGTTTAGTGTAAACAAAAAATAATTTTGTATAATTTCTTCACCACCGCTCGAGCCGCTCTCAAAACGGTAAACTCCGGTGAAGGAATACATCGTACGCAAACTGACATGCCCTTTAACCAAAAATAATTAAAAGACATGTGACATCTACAATTCCGCACTGGGCCTGCGTGGTGGATTATAGCTCATTCCCACTCATAGACAGGACTCTATTCAAGAAATTCGACAGATTTTAGTAAATTGATTCGCAAGCGTCTTCTGTACAAAATTAAACCCAAAATAGAATGCATGAGCATTGAAATCATCCGACACTTAAATGTTAAATTGTTGCGCAATATTTTCCTGCTATTTCAAATTCGGAGCTTCCTATTTTGTCAGGCATATAGCTACCTACTGATAGCCACAATATCAAATTCTGAGAATCCCGGAGTTACTTAATTAATTTAATTTAAACCGTAAGTTAGGAGTAGTAGTGTTCCTTTTGCTGCGCAATCCTGAGTTGTTTATTGGGCGCAGGCCCGAGTTATGTATGTACATACTATGTAGTAATGTTTATAATGTACGTGTGGTATATAGAAAGAAATCCAGAGTCGGCAAATAGGCGATGCGCAGCCAGAGTCTAGTGTAGTTTGTGACTCCGGTTGAGCAACACAACTTAACAATTCGGTTAAATAACTAAAAGTTTTTTTTGTTCATGATAATATATTCGGAAATACTTCTCACAGTCTAAGGTTAGTTTTACTTTTCATAGACAAATTATTTTCTAAAAGTTCGCGGGCATATTTTAGGGAAACTGTTTCAAACAAATCAAAACGCAGTCGTGAATTTTATCTAAAATATAATTATCTAAGTAGATATATTTATCAAATAAAGTTGTATTGAAAGCAAAATTAATAATCTCGCTAAAAGGTACGGACTGTAAAAACATGGCCGACGGTAAATCACTTCACTAAAGCACCACCAATTAAACACAATAAAGAATAAATTCGCGTTTCGTATTTCTTTGTGTGACCGAGTAAACTGCGCATCAGATTATAATTGCGGGCGGGACCAACATAATTAATTTCGAGTGCGAAGTCGGGCCGCTGTTTACACATATTTTGATGGAGGACCAAAGAAGTTGGAAGGAAAGCTATGAAGGCAAAAGGAGGAAATGATACCATGATGGTTTATATAGGAGAATGGAATACGTGTGGCGCCGACCCCGAAACAAGGGTGGGATCATGTTGATGACGCAAGAATTGACGCTGTGCTAATAAGTCGTAATGACCTTGCGAAGGAGGGGTGGGCCGCTGTATTTAAAGGTAGGTCCAAATAGTGACGACATACAAAATATTAGATTTATCACGCCTAGTATCCGAAAATACCCCAAGTATGTTCCGCGATTCTTGATTTTTCTCATTATACATTCTTGAAAATTGTATAGGGACTATTTTACGTCATTTAACGTTTACTATATGCATTTTTCAATATCATTCTACTCAACAAAAGCCATGAAAAAAATATCGTTTTATTTCAAAGCGATTCTCATATAATTTTCAAACAGCTGTAATTCGGAAACTGTCAAGCCATGTTAAAATTAATATCGTTTGTTCTAAAGCGGTTTGCGTACAATTTTCAAAAAGCAGTAAAACAATAAAAAATCACTGGATCATCAATCAATGGATACACTTCGACGTGAGGAATCTATTTTTTTTAATGTCGGGGCTATTTGGACCACTGAGTATACAACCTACATTGCTGAAAAGTTTCGCCGCAGCAGCATTCGTCTGGTTGTTGTGCCCAACCTGGAGAGTTCCATGAGCGGCATAAAACTCTGACATGCAGTTTCATGCCGCCCATGGAACTCTGACTTGGTTCTACTTACATGCCGCCGAGAAATATCTCTCAAGCATGTTCGTTACCTCACAAACAAATATTGTTTTAATAAAATGTATTGCTCATTATACTTATTATTTTTGTACCCTATTATTCCTTCCCGCCTTACAATAGGTACCTGATGTAACTGCAGTATTTTGAAAGTTTATTTTTTATGAACAGACTGCTATCTCATAAATATTGCGGTAAATGTTCTATTTATAACATAACATAACGCCTAATCTCCAAAGGGAGAGGCAGAGGTGTATGTACCTAACAGAACACCCCGATGTCCTATTTATTGTAATATTGGTATTTGGTATAATTTATGTGTAAGCTATGTAGTTTCCAGTTTAAAGTTATGTCAAAATTATACCATAAGTAGAAACTTTCACAATCTAAGTTTAAATGGATTAGTACCTATTGTCAAAAATTATAAAATTGACAGTCACAAAAACCAATACGTGTATATTTTTAGATAAGTATATTAAAACAAATAATTTTTGACATTTAACTTAGGTACCTATGCTACGTTCCTCAATCTATCCTATATTATAAAATGAGCAATATTTGTAAGTATTTTATGTATTTATATGTACATTTATGTATGTATATTTTAATAATCACATTCACGAAAACGATTCTATCAATTTCGATGAAATTAAATAATGAGGTTTACGGAGGCAAATTGATCTAGCTAGGTCTCATATATATCTGTCTGGGAAATTCCGTATTCCCTAGTTTCGCCCGCGGCGCGCGTTGCTCGGTCGCTCAGATACTATTCAAGTAAAAATGAAACACTTTTCTTTGGGTTGGTCTTGGTTCGCATCACTTGAGAACGGCTGTACTGATTTAACTGTGTTTATGAAATGTTCGTAAAAGTCCGAATTCGGTTCAATTTTTTCTGAAAAATTTATAATTCACGAAAAACTGAACGTTGTTTTTCTACGGGATTTTTGTATAAACTCAACACCAAAACGAATTCGACAGAATAGGGAAAATTACGCAAAACTAACTCTAGAGGAAGTTATTTCGCCATTCCGTAAACGAAACTGGTTTTTTTCATTCACGATTATACTAACACGTTTATTTTCTCATCAACTTTGCAATTCCAAGCAACACCAATTCTAAAAATTCTTACAATGACAAAAAGCTAGATTATTCGTTGGTGCGATAAGCTATACATTATATTTATATCGTCAATATTAACCGAGCTATCTAGAATTATGCGGACGAGGTCGCGGCCGCTTTGCTACTTTTAACATATTCAAAAAGCGTTCTAAATCACGAATCGATCACAAAAAAATGTTGGATCAGCTAGTTTGTAATAAAACAGCTAGTCTATTAAAACTCAAGACCCATCAACTGAGTCGTAATTTATTACGAAAGCGAGCGACACAGACATAAGAGATATCGAGTCGAAGCGTTTGTAAATACGTCGTCTGATTTACAAAGATGTTTATCGACTTGTTTTTACGGTAGCGACATTTGAATACTAAATTCGCGAAATCATCATGGTACTACATCGAAAAACTGGGGGCACTGATATTGTTATTTTTGCTTTTGTGAACTAGACATGTTTTATTTTTCGATTTTCGTATATATAAGAAAATCGAAAAATAAAACATGTCTTGTTTACACATTTTTATTGCCGTTTTATTGTCGTTGGGTCATTTTCACTTTATTATTTATTTCGAATGTTTTGTTTTTAGAGCATTCTAATGTATTAAAATGAATTCAGAAGGTATCATTTTTCGTTACACATTCCACTTGAAAGGTTAGCAAGAATAAGAATGTTTAGAGTACAATAATAACCAATCTGACTGTTTTTAAATGACCACTGATAAAATTGTTTTTCCTAAATCATTTTATTTATTACTAGTAGGATCGGTTATCGGGTCGGTTTCCTCGAAAACATAATTATTATATTTTAATGACGGATTCTGATTATGAGTCACATCCACTTCAGTGATGATAAGCTCATTCTGCCATGTTATTTAAATATTATAATGATTTAGTTACAATAATATGAATACAATGGGTCCACCTATTGAACTTTTGAGTGCATTTATAGAATATTTGGGTCGAATTATACATAGAATATTGGAGGACCACTTGTTGGATATTGGAGGGACCACTTGTTGGATTTTGGGGGCCCATTTATAGAGCCTTGGAGGTAGAAACCAGGGCATGTCCCCTGAACGTCCTATAACAACAAGGTATTTTTGTTTAAGTGACAATTGGTTGATATCAACCTTAGTGAAGTTTTAATTTAGTAGGAAATGTGGTCTAATTACGAAGCCAACATTCTGAAGCTTTACCACGTTAAGGGAACAACGCTGTTGTATTAATTAATTTATATATCTTTATTGGTTCACCAACAATTGTTTACACAGGTTGTATGCTTAAGGAAACATGCAAAAATATAAATGCAACAGTACAACAATCACTTATAGGTAAACTCCGCATGCATAAAGAAGTTGTACAATTTATAATATTAATCTAATTTTATAATTTTCATCTAGTTTAAAAACAAACAATAATGATAATAATGTTTAGGTCTAACTAATTAACATAACATTTTAAGAAACTTATATTTTACTTAAATATACTCTAACGGGACGAAAAGTAAAACTATTTAGCAAGATGTTTAAAAAAATTGGCTTTCAATTTGCCCAAACTATCAAAGTGCAAATCAATCAACTGCAGCTATTTACAACCTTGCATAATCTCGCATAGGGGGAGTTGGCGCCTAGAACCGTTCTTCTCTGCGGCGGGCAGAGTGGTGTAATTGCACTGCGAGGGATTCTTGACGGGGCACGGAAATTAAAGGTGTGCAATATTTGTGGGCAGTCAATTTTGTGGTGCATTACTTTGCACACAAACATTGCGTCATTAATGCGTCATTAACACACTTAACCTAAGTGTATAGGAAATCTACAAGTGGGGACGTTCCCTGTAGGTAGTATATAATACCTGTAGGCTTTATAGGTTATATATATATATATACTTATAGGTCGTGTTGTAGGCGTGCCGGCCGGCAATCGATACTTAACTGTGTAGTGTTGTGTCGGGCACATCAGTTAGCACATCGGTTTTATACATCTAGTTGTTGAGGTCGAGTTAGTTTTGAGTATGGTTAGAGCAGCGGTGGCTCAGCGGTGGCGGCCCCGACTTGCAAGGTCGTGGGTTCGAGCCCGACCAGGCGTATTACTTTGTGGAATTTATTTCATCACCGCGCTCTGAAAACGGTGAAGGAAAAAAAGGAACAAAAATATTTACCGAGTCGACGATTTAAGAACTATTTTATTCCGTCATACGAGAGCATATTGTTATCAACTAAGTACAACTCTAGACTACGTAGTTGTTACTGAGAAATACTTGATGGAAAACAACAATAACACTTTGATTCACCCGGGTTTCGCACCCAGGACTTCATGATGACCAGTCGTAAATATGTAAATAAATAATTTTATTATTTTGTTTCCAGATGACTGCTGACGTTGGTGCCGAACCGGCACTTGATGATAAGCACATCAACCTCCTTGCTAAATTTAAGGAGTGGTTCGCGAACCGATATCCTGGCCAGAGCATTCCGGCAGATTTTGCGAAGCTTTCCAACCTCGGTAGCCTGCTTGAGGAGATCGAAGTAAGATATCTATACATGTACATCGTATGTAGGGTTGATCTACAAGGTTAACCAACCCTTGCTGTAGTCGGTCCGTGAATGGGAGACCAGCCATTAGATACCGAGTTCTGTAGCGATCTGCTACGCGACTACGCCGTAGCGGATCGCTACGAGTGTCCTCAAAGGCTACATTATCAACTTTTCATTACATTGTTCTGTTGTAGGAAACAGCACATTACATTTCAGGGTCAGAATGACGTACGTACTGAATTCCTGGTATTCGTTTGTGCGTCGCCCTTTCACCTAGTCTTTACGAAGACAAAACACGCAAAAATTGTAATTCAAATTAGAATGAGTGCTTTTGGAAGTCAATTAAGAGAATGAGTTTTGCCTATTTACCCACTCGTACAAAGTCATAATTATAAGTATTTAGAACGTCCTCCAACTACAACAGAAGTTATCGTTTATGCGTTAAGCTGGAAAATTGGCAACATCGGAAATAAGTGTCAAATATTTCCCTGTTCGATTTGTTTAACAGGAGCTGAACACGAGTTTTATAATGCTTGAAAGTATGATTCAATGCAATAAACAAAACCAGAATATAAGATATTCTTCAGGATATGTGCTAGTATGATAGTAGTCAGAAAACATAATACAATTAATTTTACTCGATAAATAAAATCACAAACTCATCTCTAAAATTTCTTTTAACGAGATTTTTTGGTAAATAATTCTACAAGCAACGTATTACCATCGTAGTGTTTTATTGTTTAGTCCAATCAAAAGAATTTTAGTAAATCGGTCGAAAATTCGAAGCCACTAATTTTGCACCATACGGCCCGCAGTGACTGACGTAATAACCACTGTGTAGTGCAAGCTGATTAGAACTTTACTCTAACACTATTTCAAACGAAGTTTGAACCACCACAAATAGAGTTGCTAACATATCTTCAGTAGTCCCCTTAATCATATAAATTCGTTCAATACTGGGCCACAAAAGGGATGATGAATGATAGGCTCACACCTCAAAAGTAGTGTGTGTATGGTGAGAAATGAGGAAAACGAAGTGGGGAGAGTTTTGAGTATGGATGTGATGTTGATGACTATAAGCGCAGAGGAAGAAGAAACGAGGGATGAACTACATGAAGGATGATCTGGATAGAAAGAAGGTGACTGCTGAGATGACGAGAAGAAAAATATGGATGAAGAAGAAAACATGCAACGCGCAGCGCCGACTTCAAATGAAGTAGGATACTAATTGGGTAAGGTTACACGGACACTATGATATCAATTTGTTCCTTAAATTAACATATAATGTCATAACGACACGCCACATGTAATAGATTGCTAGCTATACCATGACATCATGCAATAGTCAGAACTCGACAAAATCGATTTGAATTCAGCTTGCTGAACATATTAGCGCACGTGAAAGAAACACAGGACAAACACATCGAAATTAACAGTATAAAAATTACACAGAAAAGAAAAAAAAAACAAATATATATTTAAAAATTAAAAGAAATGAAACTCGTCCTGTACGAGGCCAAAAGGCTCCTATCTCAGCATGGTGCTGTAACATTAAAAAAAAAAACTGTAAAAACTGTAGTATAGGTACTAGCATACACCTCCGGCTATCCCTGCGCGGGTTACGAGCGTGACGTTATGAAATAAATATTATATTGACTGTTTCCGACTTTCACGGATTTTCACTTCAAGTAATTTCGGGATAACCCGTGATTTTCTTCGGGTTCTATGAGCTCCCGATAGTTCGTTGCTGTAAAAAAATAGTCATCATCATCTCAGCCGAAAGACGCCCAGTGCTGGACAGGCCTCTCCCAAGTGTCACCACAGTGACCGGTCCCTTGCGACTCGCATCCACCGGATTCCCGCAACCTTCACCAGGTGAGCGGTCTACTTAGTGGGAGGTCTTCCAAGTGATCGTCTTTCGGTTCGCGGTCGCCACTCCAGAACTTTTCGGCCCCAACAGCCATCCGTTCTGCGAGCAATGTGCCCTGCCCACTGCCACTTAAGTTTAGCAATTCTTCGGGCTACGTCGGTGACCTTGGTTCTCTTACGGATGTCTTCATTTCTGATTCGATCACGCAAGGAAACTCTAGCCCTCTCCATTGCCTTTTGGGTGAATTTAAGCCTTTTGATAAGGCCCACTGTGAGCGACCACGTTTCGGTCCCGTATGTAATCACTGGCAACACACACTAGTCATAGACTTTCGTCTTGAGACACTGCGGTAAGTTGGACGAGAAGATACCGCGCAGTTTCCGAACGCTGCCCAGCCTAGCCGAGTCGGATTCGACGATTGACCTCTTTCTCGAAGGTAGACCTACCCAACTGAACCGTTTGTCTTAGGTATACATAATCGTCTACAATTTCGAGTGTAGAGTCTCTGATTTTGATAGGAATGGGTGTGACATGGGGATTCAACATGACCTTCGTCTTGTCCATGTTCATTTTTAGACCCACTCTTTCGGAAGCTCTACTGAGGTCATCGAGAATAGTACTGAGGTCCTTCATGGTCTCAGCCATCACCACAATATCGTCGGCAAACCGAAGGTGAGTGATGTGTAACTCCCCATTGACGTTGATGCCTAGCCCTCTCCAGTCCAGAACCTTGAAGACATCCTCCTGTGCAGCGGTGAACAATTTCGGAGATATGACGAAAAACAAATACTTAGTATTATTTTTTTTATTTTTTTATTTCCAGATGGTTGACCTTGGTGCGGAACGGGCACTCGATGAGCAAGGCGTCGTGAGCGGGGAATCTCTTGATCTTAACAATTCTTTCACGGCTGATAGCATGAACCCTGGCAGCCTGCCCAAAGAGAAGAAAGTAAGATATACATCGTTACATAATCATAAACCTACCGCAGTCCACTGCTGGGCATACACTTCTTAAACGGAAGCTCTAACCCAGTCACTCCCAGCCTCCCAGCGGAAATTACCGCTCCGCCGAACCTGAGGGCGTCCCACTTTACGCTTATACATATGATTATATACGTATATCTATAACTATCATATGATTATATAACTATACATAAATATATACATATATATTTTCATTTACTTTAAATACCTCCGCCAACTCCGTACTATTCAATCCATCCATCAGCACAATGTGTTTAGTGCGTTACACTGAGCTAAACCACAAAACGTGATTTTTCACCGCCAAAAAAAGTTGTTTCCCAGCAACGTTTTTGCGTAAAGTTACTTAGTTTGATGTATTACACAGAATGTTTGGTTGACGGCTTTGTGATGAGGTTGTTTACATGCTTCCGGCAGCTCGTTGGTCTGCCACATAATTTAACAAGTTCATTAATATTCAAGCTGACGCTTTGCTTCCTGGCCAAATTCAAGGAGGTATCTATGATAATGATTCTCACGCGATCCGAATCGCGAATTGAATTTACACACACAAATATACGCACACAGAGACATCGAACGATGGGTGGGGTACTTATGACTTATGACTTATGACTTATGATTCTTCTATTACTTTGGTGTTATTCTGAAATACTGTCAAATTTAAACAATTTAAAATATCAGCTTTGTTGAAATTAAACAGCTTAACCGTAAATAAATCCGCTTGTGACCAGTATGACAAAGCATCAGCCATGGATGTGTTTCTTTGCTTCAACAAGCTTAATTAATTATTTGACGGGTATCGTAATTTCAATTGATTATTTATATATTTTGTGATAAGCTCCTGAATTTTGATGCAAGACCACACCTTGTAAAAAGTTCATTAATTTTTTACTTGTGCTCATCTCTAAAGCTTGACAATAACTTAGAAGAGAATCGAAAAATTATATCTTTCTTTTTGTGATCAGTTCCTGTGAAACTTACTTTTTGTTAAGAACGGTTTGATATTTTTTTCACAGGACACAAAAACACCAAATAAAAAAAGAAAAATTGAATCAAGGTACAGTCCGCAAGTGGCCGCTTTACAGAAAGAAAGTAACAAATACAAAGAAAAGAAAAGGCGCTACACTTTCAAAGTACAGGAAAAAGAAAAAGAAATTGAAACATTAAAGTCCTCGGAACGAGTAATTAAGAAACTGTCTAGCATAGAAAATGATAAGACAATATTGAAGAAACATTACAAAAGACTAGAAAAACATAAAATGCAAATGGACGAAAGTCAAGAAAAACAATTGAGAACATTATTGACAGAGCTTGAGGAAATAAAAAATAATGTCGATGAAATAAATGAAAAGGGCACTGAAAAGATAGATCGTTTCATTCGTAAAATAAAAAAATGGAAAAGAAAGGAAGAGCAAGCGAAAATTGAAATGAAGAAAAATATTGAAGAAGCCAAAGAGAGTCTAAAGAAGGCCAATGAGAAAGCTAAACAGAATATTCAAGCCGCGAAAGAATGGGAGGAAATTAACCACCGCATTCAAAACATACAAGATGCAGAGGATAGGGAGGAAATCACAATTAAAAAGAACATTGATGCAAAGAAAAGTACATTGGCCGAGAAAAAAGACCAATTTACCAAGAACATTCAAAGAATGAATGAAGAACAGGCTAAGACAATAGCGGGAATTGACGCAGAAATCCAAAAGCTAAACGATAACGAAACAAAAATTAAAGAAGCGTTAGAATGTCAAATCGCCGCAAAGCGCAAACTCTTGGATGAATTTAAAAGAAAAAATAGAGAAATGGAACATGACATTCAAAAGAAAAAAAATGAAGTGAAAGATTTTGAAGCGGTAGAGAAAAGAAAAATTCAAAACAGAAAGAAGGAAATGGAAAAAATCTTAAACGAGTACCATGAAAAAGTACGAGACCACACCAAGAGATACAGAAAAATTGAAGATGATATCAAAAAATTGAATGAAAAAAAGGTTCTAGAAGAAAACAAGATGAAGATAGATTTTACGTCATTGCTTAACAGTAAACACGAACTTGAGGACAGTATTCAAGCCATGCAACAGAGCGAAGCTAGGAAACTGGATGATATTAAAGCTGAAATTAAAACATTGCAGGAAAACGAGACTCAGGTGAAAATCAATCTAGACGCAAATATAAAAGAATTACAAAACAAGTTAGCTGTCACTACAGAGGAAATAGACAATAAACTTGCAGTGGAGGAACTAGAAGCAGCTGTGGCAGCAATGGAAATTAGAACGCGTATCAAGAACATGAAAGATAAAGAGAAAGAGATGGAAAAGAACATAAAAGAAAGGGAAGAAGAAATTGAAAAGATTGAAGAGGATGAAGAACAATCAAAAGACAGGATTGCAAATATGCATAACTACGTAGCGCTGCTGGAAATCGCTTTAAAAAACAAAATTATAGCAATGCAAAAAGCTGAACTTGAGGAAACCGAGGAATATGACGCAATAATTAAAAATATGCAAGAACTTGAAATGCGAATGAAGAAATACAATGTAGAGAAAAGGGTTGAGGCATTACACAAAAAAAATACTTCGTGTGAGTAGGGTACTCCCTACTCACACGAAGTATTTAGAAGTAGCAAAAGACCCTGCTACCTGATACTTCAGGTAGCAGGGTCTTTAGCTACTTCTAACCGCCGCCAAGATAGCTTCACTGCCCCAAATCATCGGCCAGTGACCACATTGTAATGGTATAATTGTCTGACGATGAAACTGACCTTCCAAATGACACTGCCACCAACGCAACCATTCCCCGGTGGCACCTTTTCTGGCAGAGGTCTCGTTCAGACCGGGATTGAGGAGCAAAGATTTCTCAGGCTATTACCAGCACTACACCTTGCAACACGTAGTTTGAAAAACCATTGAGAAGATGAAGCGATCGTCTAAATTCCCACCGATTTAAAGTTTCAAGACAATGGAGGTCACAACACTACAAAGTGTGTCAAGAAAGTTGAAGTGAGGGTTTTTGCAGACAGCAACAGGACAGCTTTCGAGCCTATCATCTATCAGTGAACACGATGATGAAAATCGCAAACATGATAAGCTTTATAATTTTAAACTACCGAAAAGTTGGCTTTGTAGAAATATAAAAAGCAGTGAAAGCGATAGTCATTTGTTTGGAGATGAGAACCAGAGAGTTTCTTGAACTCCGTCATCCAAGGAATATTTAAGATATTGTGAGTGAAGATTTCCAAAGCATTGCTGGCAACAATTACTACAACTACCTCAACCTTTCATAGTACTTAATTTTTCTTATTAATGTTATTTTCATGTCATATAATGTCTTTATAAAATCTATGAATGTGCTTTTTGATGGCATTAGACGCATTTTACAGGTTTCGCACTTGGCAATGCCAGAGGTTATAAACCCACAGACCAATTTCGGTTTCATTCTGAGTTAAACCAAAACTTTAATGGACTTTTTGATATATTTTTGGAATATTAATGTAATATGTTCTAATTGTTAGATTGTAAGTCTTCCAGAGTTATTTCTTCTTAACATTAAGTACAAATACTGCCAAAGTTCCTTTCCGTTCTCATGGTTTAGTGATGAAATCGTACCCAAGAAAATAATGTTGACAGTGATTCAAATTCAGAAATGAAATAAGTATGGAAGGACAAGAACACGGAGAGCGGTAAAGAACGATGGCAATGTTATAGATATAATATTTTATGCACTTCAATGTACTAGATTTGTAAGATTACTACATTCTATTACTATTTTTTCAAACTATGTTTCTCGTATACGAGAACAAGTGGACTTTGATTTAATTAATGTCCTTTTTAACTATTTGTATCTTGTTCACCAGAACAAATAGATGTTTTTTACAGAAGATTGAGATTTTTAAAACTGTATTTTATTTTACTATCTACTGCAATTAGATTTTTTTCTAGACTAAGTTTGTGAACAACTTCGATATAATTGCGTTTTAGATTTTTGTACTATTTGTACCTTTCTTTACTGAACAAATAAATGATTTTACTAAAACCGTGCTTATTTTATCAAATGGATTTTTTCATGAATTAAAGAATTCCTTTCAATACTGCAAGTCATAATGTAGGTACTTCAATGTATTTTATTATTTGAATAAAAAATAAATAATTTTGCAGAAACCTGTCTATTTTCACCACACTTTTTTGTTTCTGTAATGAATACATACATACACTTTCAAGTTACAAACAACAACAGAACACATGTGCCTGTTACATAGCCATCGAACTCCTCCTGTAAAAATATGAAGCACAATTTAGTGGAAAGGAAGGAAGAAGGTCAGGAAACGGAATGGTCTCCGTATTTCAAATGAACCCCAAGTGAGATATTATGTACCTACATAGCGTCAAAATCAAGTACCTACCTTGTTGTTTCCACAAAAATCTATATCGATATCTCTCACAGAGTTTGGCAAGACAAAACGAACCAGTTCAATGAACGGTACAAGGTCACAATAAATATGGAACTCTCGATACAAGAGAACACACACATGACGTCACTGAATTTTGTTAAATGATTATTATCATTATTTAATTAAAAACCATAATTATGCGACTGATTATTGTTTCATATTAAAAAGTTGGATGGTCTGCTTGCTATTTTCCATTTGTTTTTCATCCTAAAATAATATGAGAGTGAAATATCAAACTCAAATGATATATGAAAACACTTACAATAAAATTAATAATTGCTTTTAAAATATTTCCACCAATTTTTCTCGTGTAAAAATCACAACAAAATAATTTTCATAAGCAAACATTATCTGTGGCAATAGTCTATGGATACTCTATATTGTTTCTGCTAGAGGGAAAACCAGCTAACACGTAAGACGTACATCCGGTACATCATTGCTAATTCACACTTTAGAAAGAGGCCATCTTTTTTGACGATAAGATAATTATAACACATTATACGTAAAGATACTCGTATGTAACGCAAAATATATATAATTTTGATTGTACTAATAATACTCCTACGCAGTTATTATCTATTCATCCGAAGATGAAATCTAAAACTGGGAATTACGCATGAGTCTTGGAACAAATAGCTGATAAAGTTAATGGCTACGCTATGTTAGTATGTTTTCAGAGAGCGCGGCAAACAGGCACGCTCTGGTTTCATTGTATACATTCTGTGTTATTGTGTTCAAAAAGAGCTTGTTATAGTGAAAAAGCATTCTGAAAAAGTGTCTCATATGAGCTGTTGTGACCTTGTGACGAAATCAAAACCTTTCATCATCTTAATTCTACAAACTCAAGGTAAATTTCGCATAGTTTTACAATGAAACGGCGAATTTTAGTTTTATTTGACAAAACGAGTCGGTGTTTGGTTATCATCATCTGCCTAGCTTCCAGTCTAACCGAATGTTGCTGAATACTAGTATTTAAAAACCTACTGGGTAATACGAAAACCCTTGGTAAGACTGGTTGTCAAGCTTTTTGGGCCACTGACTACTTGTAACGACTGTCAAAGATATATAATATGTTTGGTTATGCAGATGGCTATTTTAAGATTTGACATAGAAGAGAATTTTAACGAAACCGCGTGCCTTACGCATAAAAACTTGGGTTTCAAAAGTTGGTTTGGAATAATGTCGCATTGTAATTGAGGTAAGCGGTTGGATGATGATGATGCTTGTAATATTGCTTCTCTGAGATGATGAGATCACTCTTTGGCCTTATCTTATCAAAGCGATTCCTAATACGGAATGTTATTAATGAGTTTGATTATTTATTTTCTTGCGAAAGTTTGTATGTTTGTTACTGCTTCACGCTCAAATGGATTTGGATGAAATTTTGTATTCTGAGTAGATAAAGATCAAAGAAGCGACTGTCGCAGTCAAATAGTTTAATTAGCCGTTCTATTAACCGTCTAGCCTCTTTACTGGCTCTTTAGTAAATTGATCTCGCTCATTTTGTTCCCGCGAGACAGCGGCCGTTTTTGAAGAAACTACATTTAAGTTCGGGACTTCTGGCACTTGACGTTAGGTTAGTTAGGTTTCTAGCGGTAAATTGAACGTCAGTATTATTTTAATATTAAGTAAAAGTCTACATTTCATGCATGACCAATGAAATTGTACAGTGATCATGTTTCAATAGTAATTGAGGTTGAGTTTAGTTTGAGTATGGTTAAAACACATTAAAAATCATCAACGCACTATACAAATTAAATTTAGTTTACTCTGTATATGAGCGACTGTGGCAAACGGGCCGGTTTCAATCATTAAAACGCGTAAATAGATTTTTCATCCCGCCATCTCGGAAAAAGAATTTTTGCTCTTCGATATCTGAAAAGTCGTTTTTATCCTCTAGAGAAATAAAGTAAATTGAATTTAGTAAAAGCTACGATTTGGAACCTTCTGGGTGTACTTTTTCTATATTTTAGTATAACCGTGATGATGACATAATGATTCGCGTTACTTTAATTTTTCTTAATTATACTTAAATATTATTTGTTATAATTTAAACTACATTATTATAGGTAAAAATATCCTAATACCTATCATAATGTAGTAGTTAATACCTAAACTGAAATAAAAATAGCTTGTGATTGTAATTGTATTTTTTTGCATTTAGTATATTCCCTTTTCCCATTCATTGGATGAAAAATTACGTGTTGCACTCGAGTACAGAGATTTTTCACCTCGTGCTCAAGATTCTAAGTTTTAAACCACTCGCTGCGCTCATGATTCAATTTTTGAACATTTCGCTTGCTCGGTCATCAAAATTGAGCACTTTTTTCGACTATCTACTCTCGTTGTCGTTTTTTATTCTGTTTTATTCGTTAATAGCACGGATTTATTAAACACTCCATTATTTCCTACGATCACGATTCTGTGCTATTTCTTTCCAATTCTCAAGGAAGACATCCAGTTCGTCCCGCCATCTCCTTCGTGGTCTGCCGCGACCTCGTGTCACTGTCTCAGGGCACCATTCCTGAGCCTACTGACCCACAGTTCGGATTTAAATGATGAAAAAATATATTACTTACATAATATTTATTTCAACACTTTGATCTAGAAATTTCGGTCATCCGATTCACGATTCCTTGCACTTCACTGCTTCGAATTAAATCGCAGAGCCAAGTCTAAATGCTGGTCTAATTTTCATTTCTGAGTTGTATTAGACTTATTATAGAGCAGTAAAATTTATACCATAATTATAAAGGCTGTAAAAACTACTACGAGTAACGGGTACCACCATGTGAAATATGAAAGTATTCATCACGTTGGGTTGTTTTTCAAATAATCTTGATGCGCGAGCTCTCGTGGGCGACGGGCGGCAGTGTATAATAGCTGACTACTCTCACACACGGGGAGACGCTATTGCTAAGGTCCTCCAACTCGTTTAAGGTCGCTGGCGTGAGGTAGAAGACCCTTAAGAAATATTTTCGTCTGTCACACGAGAGCTTATTGCCATCAATCGGTCACAAATCCAAACTCCGTGGTTGCTACTGAGAAATACCTGATGGAAAACAACAATAACACTTTGCTTCACCCGGGAATCGAACCCAGGACTTCATGATGACCAGTCGTAAATATGTAAATAAATAATTGTGTTATTTTATTTCCAGATGCATGACGTTGGTGCCGAACCGGCACTTAATGATGTGCGTGACTACGTCCGTGCTGAATTTAAGAAGTGGTCCGCGAACCGACAGGCTGGCCAGAGCATTCCGGCCGAGGAGAACGAAGTAAGATATCTATACATGTACATCGTATGTAGGGTTATCTACAAGGTTAACCAACCCTTGCTGTAGTCGGTCCGTGGATGGGTGACCAGCCATTAGATACCGAGTTCTGTAGCGATCTGCTACGCGACTACGCCGTAGCGGATCGCTACGACTTTTCACTTGTATTGGAAGTCCTCAAAGACTACATTATCAAGTTTTCCTTACATTGCTCTTTTGTAGCAAACAGCACATTACATATCAGGGTCAGAATGACGTACGTACTGAATTCCTGGTATTCGTTTGTGCGTCGCCCTTTCACATAGTCTTTACGAAGACAAAACACGTAAACAATGTAATTCAATTAGAATGAGTGCTTTTGGAAGTCAATTAAGAGAACGAGTTTTGCCTATACCCACTCGTACAAAGTCATAATTTTAAGTATTTAGAACGTCCTCCAACTACAAGAGAAGTCATCGTTTATGCGTTAAGCTGGAAAATTGGCAACGTCGCAAATAAGTGTCAAATATTTCCCAAATGGATTTGTTTAATTAAGGCAATTAAAGGAGCTGAACGCGAGTTTTATTCCTGAAAGATGATTCACTGCAATAAACAAAACCAGAAAAATATATGATACTAGCCGATGCCCGCGGCTTCGCCCAAGCGAAAGTTTGGGACAAGCTCCTGAATTTTGACTAGGATGCAAGACTACACCTTGTATATTTTATTTATTGCTTACTTGTGCTTCTCTTAAGTTCTCTCTTAAGTTTGACAATAACTAAAGAGTAATAAAAAATATGTCTTTCCATTTGCGATCCGTTCCTGTGAAACTTACTTTTTGTTAAAAGTTTAATGTTTTTTCACAGGACACGCAACCACCAGTTAAAAAAAGAAAAATTGGATCAAGGTACAGTCCGCAAGTGGCCGCTTTAAAGGAAGAAAGTAACAAATACAAAGAACAAAAAAGGCACTACACTTTCAAAGTACAGGAAAAGGAAAAAGAAATAAAAGTAGTGAAGTCCTCGGAACGAGTAAATAAAAAACTGGCTACCATAGAAAAAGATAAGAAAATATTGAAGAATCATTACAAAAGTCTGGAGAAACATAAAAATCAAATAGACGAAAGTCAAGAAAAACAATTGAGGACATTATCAGCTGAGCTTGAGGAAATAAAAAATAATGTCCGTAAAATAAATAAAGAGAAGACTGAAAATGAACATTATTTCATTAGTGAAATAAAAAAATGGGAAAAAAGGAAAGAGCAAGCGAAAACTGAAATGGAGAAAAGTAATGAAGAATTTTTAGAGAGTCATAAGAGGGCCGTACAGAAAGCTAAACAGAATATTCAAGCTGCGGAAAAATGGGAGAAACTTAAGCGTGACATTCAAGACTTACAAGATGCAGAGGATAGGGAGGAAACCACAATTAAAAAGAACATTGAGGCAAAGGAAAGTACCTTGGCCGATAAAAAAGACCAATTTGCCAAGAATATTCAAAGAATGAATGAAGACCAGGCTCAGAGAATAGCGGGAATTGACGCAGAAATCCAAAAGCTAAACGATGACGAGTCAAAAATGAAAGAAGCGTTAGAATGTCAAATCGCCGCAAAGCGCAAAGTCTTGAATGAATTTAAAAGAAAAATTAGAGAAGAGGAACATGAGATTAAAAAGAAAATTAACAAAATGAAAGATCTTGAGGCGGTAGAGAGAAGAAAAATTCAAAAGGGAAAGGAGGATCACACTAAGAGATACAGAGAAATTGAAGATAAAATCAAAGATTTGAAAGAAAAAAAGGCTCGAGAAGAAAATAAGCTGAAGAACGATTTTAAGTTATTGCTTAACAGTAAACAAAAACTTGAGGAAAGTATTCGAACCATCGAACAGGATGAAGCTAAGAAACTGGGTGATATTAAAGCTGAGATTAAAACATTGCAAGAAAAAGAGATTCAAGTGAAAATCAATCTAGACGCAGATATAAAACAATTGGAAAACGAGTTAGCTGATGTCACTACAGAAGAAATAAACAATAAACTTGCAGCGGAGAAACTAGCAGCAATGGGAATTAGAATGCGTATCCAGAACATGAAGGATAAAGAAAATCAGATGAAAAAGAACATAAAAGAAAGAGAAAACGAAATGAAAGAGTATGAAAAACACGCAAAAGACAGGATTGCAAGTCTGCAACATCACGTATCGCGGATGGAATTCATTATAGCAAACAAAATTAAAGCAATTCGAAAAACCGAACATGAGGTAAACGAAGAATATGGCGCAATAATAAAAAATATGCAAGAACTTGACATGCGAATGAAGAAATACAATTTGGAGAAAAGTGTTGAAGCATTGCACAAAAAAAAATACTTCGGATGAGTAGGGAATATCAGGGTTTTTGCAGACAACAACAGTACAGCTTTCAAGCAGCTGAAGAACAAGGGAACTGGTGATGACGAAGGTTTGACAAACCTCCTAAAGACCTGGACGCGGTGACTATCTATTTAAATTAAACACGTTTTGTGATTTTAATGTTGTCTCTAAAATAGTTTGTTAAAAGTTAAGTCTATATTGCAACTCATAGAGTTTTTGTTTTTTGTTTTGTTAAAGAAATACTAAAGATTTATCCAACCAAGCTTCCAAATTTATGTAAAATCAACAGAGATCGACATAATTTTAAGATATCTTAGCACATCGAAATTTGAGAATGTAAGTTGTCCGACAAAATCCGCGGAAATGTTTGGTAAAGGGATAGAAAAATTAATTAAAAACTGAGAAATTAGTTTGCTTATAATGTGCTATTTATTACCTAGTGTCATAATTGCACAAATCAGTCTCATATTATCAGTTAAAATCTTAATATTATTATTGCACAAGTGATCAGGTTTAACTATTATAATAATTAGTCAGTGCTATAATATTATTAATTTGAATCTTAATGGCACAAATAGGTAAGTCTTATAAAGCAGCTAAAATAACGTATTATAATAAAATTTATTATTTATTTACACCAATTATAACATCCTTACAGATTATTCCAATACGATGCTATAAGACAAACATTATAGAATACATTTTTGAACACATACAATAGAAAAACACACAATATAAAATAATAATATAATATGTAATTAATTAATAACAATAGTGAATTAATTGTTTTAATTAATTCTATTATCATACTCAATCAGTCAATCTACTTGTTACAGGCTTTCATCATCACTATTGCAGCTTTCATTTTCCTGGTTATTTGTAGTTTTAAGACTTTCGTAACCATTTTCGTCAATGTTGAAATTTTTCACCATTTGAGACAGTTTTTTCCAGTCATAAATCTGTTGGTACTTAGCCTATTTCATTGACTGTATAAGGTTTACCAGATTTTTTGGCTGATTTCAGTACCATTTCCATTTGAGCAGGTGTAAATACTGACGACCAAATCAAAAAGTAAAGTTTAAACTAATTTAAGCAAATTAAGGTCTCTTGTTGGTATTTTTTTCAATCTTCTGCGTTAAGCCGTTTTTGAGATCTGGGGTATCCCAAAATGTTACCGCAACCAAATAACTCGAGAGCCATATCACACACAAATTTTGTTATTTACTAACATTTACTACGCAACAAAAGCTATCCATTCATGTATTTGGTACCGGGCTAAACGAATTTTTGAAAATCGATTTTCCCAGGATAACGTTTCAAACGTTACTCCAGCAAAATGTGTTTTTCTCAAATAACTTTAAAACTTATATAATTCAAGCAAATTTTGCTATTAGTAAGCAAATTGCTCCTCATGATACTCTAATTATTATTTTGTTAAGGTCTCACATCTCAAATGCACAACATTTTGCCAGGGTAACACACACCAACTTAAGATGTCTCAACATAGAATAGTTATTTGTTATACAAGAGTGCAAAGTTGTTTTTTAACCGCGTGCTCAATTTTGATGACCAAGCAAGCGAAAGATTCAAAACTTAGAATCTTGAGCGTTAGCGAGGGAATCAAAAGAGTACGAGGTGAAAAATCTTTGCACTCGAGTGCAACACGTAACTTTTCATTCCACCTCAGCGAGGAAATGGATAAACTCAAAAAAAAAATGCGCATTATTAACAAATTCAGTTAATTCTGTTGGCTTCAAATAAACTTCCTCGTCGCTAGATAATGAGTGGTCATTTTAAGTTTTTCACTTGTTTTCAAGTTGGATTCCTTGTTTTTAACCTAAGGTGTTAACAATATGACGCGAAAAGAAAATGGCGCCCGCAAAACATACTTATTAAAAAAGTACACCAAGAAGGTTCCGAGTCTGAGTTCTTAACAAATAAAAAAAAAATGTATGATAAATTCGGCACCATAGAGGTAGAAGTAAATAGGTTTAATGATGTTTTGAATTCACATGCTTAGTGCACACGATGTTCTAAATTCAAATTTACTTTACCCTCATGACGATAAAAACGGCTTTTGCACTCAGATATCGAAGAGCAAAAATACTCTTTCCGAGATGGGGGGATGAAAATGTTTTTATAATAATTCCATATAAAGACATTTGCAGAAGTCTCTGTGTAGAAATAAAAGAAAAGTAAAAATCATCCTGACTTTATAAATATCTTAAGATGTCAAAATCTTGAACTAAAGGTCGTTAAAAATATGCTTAAATGTCTCAGTGAGACATTGAAATTTAGGCACTTTGGCTGCGTTTTACAAATATCCGATTTTTGAACCGGATAAAAGAGCAAATTCTTCACATGAAACAAAACTTAACTCAATTTTGATTTTTTTTAAGATATCTTACTGTTGAACTAGGGCAGCGACATATACTACCTCAACCTTTCATAGTACTTATTTTTTTTAACGTTTAAATATTCATACCATAATATACATCTTAATAAAATCTATAAATTTGCTTTTTGGTGCCCTTGCACCAAGCAAGCCCACAGACCAATTTCGGTTTCATTCTGAATTTACAACTTAGTGAAACCAAAACTGTTATAGGACCTTTTGATATATTTTTGGAATATTAATGTAAGTTGTTCTAATTCATAGATTGTAAGTCTTCCAGAGTTATTTTTTAACATAAAGTACAAATACTGCCAAAGTTCTTTTCCGTTCTCATTGATGAAATCGTAGCCAAGAAAATAATGTTGATAGTGATTCAAATTCAGAAATGAAATAGGTATGGAAGGACAAGAATAAGGAGAGCGGTGAAGAAAGATGGCAATGTTATAGATATAAGATTGTATGCACTTCAATGTAGGTACTAGATTATTTTGTAAGATTAAAATAATATTTACAATTTTTTCCAAACTACGTTTTTCGTTTACGAGAACAAGTGGAGTTTGATAATAATAAATGTTATGTTTACTATTTGTACCTTGTTCACCAGAACAAATATGTATTTTTTTTTTTATAGAAAATCGAGATTTTTAAAACTGTATTTTATTTTAACTATCTACTGCAATTCGTTTTTTCCTAGACTAAGTTTGTGAACAACTTCGATATAATTATCTTTTAGATTTTTGTACTATTTGTATCTTTCTTTATTGAACAAATTAATTATTTTACTAAAACCGTGTATAGTCGTATTTTATCAAATGGACTTTTCATGAATTAAACAGAGATTTTAGAAACATGCAAATTTGTGCGAAAACATCAAGAATTTTATTCAAAACGTGAAGACATTCAGACACGCTAACTACTCACTCAGACACCGATCTAGACTAAACATACCAAGTTCCCGATTAAAAATGCACTCAAAAAGTCCCTACGTAATGTCCATATAAGTATACAATAAACTACCCGCTACAATAAAAAAAAAAAATTAACACATTCTTAAAAAATCTTAGACAATTTTTGCTGAATTAAAGCTACTACTCAGTAAATGAATATTTAAGTGATAGACTTATAAAGTCATAACTAGTCATAAATGTCTAGGCCATAAATTTTGTTTGATTATTTATTATAATTTATTTTATTTAATATAAAGGGTGTAAAACACCTCTTCACGAAGCCGAAAGGCACTTGTTCTCCCCTTCATTGCGATATTTTTTTTGTTCTACGCCATACCGGGGAACCTTCTAGTTACGGAGATATAGGGGGTCAAAGTTACAATTTTTTGACAAGTTTTTTATTAATACAAGTTTTTTTTTGTAAGATTTTGACTTTTTACACATCCACGACCCCCGTAATATTCAACCCATCCATTAGCACAATGTTTTAAGTGCGTTACATTGAGTTCTACCACAAAACGTGACTTATAACCTAAAAAAAAAGTGGTTTCCCAGCTAAAATTTTTGCGTAAAGTTACTTAGTTTGATATATAGAATGCTTGGTTAACGGCTTTGTGATGAGGTGGTTTACACCCTGTGTAGGTACCTGATTATGTTGTATACCATTGATTGATTTATTTTATACTATTAATTAATATTTTGTACTTATACATTATTATAATGATAATTACTAATTACACGTAATGAATAATAATTTTAGACTATAATTAATATTAATCTCAGAAAGTATCTACCTCCTCGTTGTACAATTTACAAATGCTTCCTCTCTCCTAACTCACTTATTTGGCTGTGCCCGACAGGGTTCATGTGATCTAGTTATAAGTTTATCACCTAAGAATACATGTGGAATGCAATAAAGTATTGAGTATTGAGTATTGAAACCCTTTCATTTCTGCAAGTCATGGTGCAGGTCCTTCTATGTATTTTACTATTTGAATAAAAAATAAATAATTTTACAGTAACCTGTCTATTTTCGCCACACTTTTTGTTTCTGTAATGAATATGTCACCGTAAAATTGTCAAACACGTTATATTGTAATCTCTCTAGCGATATTGTAAACTCTCGAAATATTGTCAAACGAACATACTGCTTACAATGTCCCCCTTGCCCAGTGGTACCACTCTCATAATGTACCATTCCTGAGAAATACCGATTAATATAACCGAACCTTAAAACAATTTATATTCCCCTGAAAAGCGTAGTCGACCGACCCCCGCTTCGCGGGGCCCCTATTTCCGAGTGCAGCGTTTAAAGGAACCTAACTAACCTAACGGGGGGTGCCCAAAGTCCCGATTATGGGGGTAGAGATACTTCCGTATGTTCAGTTGAAAATATTTCGAGAGGTTACAATATCGCTAGAGAGAAACACGTTATATTGTAATATAACGTGTTTGACAATTTTACGGTGACAAAAATATTATAACGTGAAAATCACTGTTTTTCGTTTTCCACTACTATTATTCGTACCTAAACCAAAGTCGAATCCAACTCGGCTGGGCAACGTCCGGGAAGCTGCGCGGTATCTTCTCGTTTAACTTACCGCAGTGTCTCAAGACAAAAGTGTGTGTTGCCAGTGATTATTATACATACGGGACCAAAACGTGGTCGCTCACAATGCAATGAGCCTTATCAAAAGGCTTAAAGTCACCCAAAGGGCAATGGAGAGGGCTATGCTCGGAGTTTCCTTGCGTGATCGAATCAGAAATGAAGACATCCGCAAGAGAACTAAGGTCACCGACGTAGCCCGAAGAATTGCCAAACTTAAGTGGCAGTGGGCACACATTGCTCGCAGAACGGATGGCCCCAAAAGTTCTGGAGTGGCGACCGCGAACCGGAAGACAATGCGTTGGAAGACCTCCCTCTAGGTGGACCGATGACCTGGTGAAGGTTGCGGGAATCTTTGGATGCGAGTCGCACGGGACCGGTCAATGTGGCGACACTTGGGGGAGGCCTATGTCCAGCAGTGGACGTCTTTCGGCTGAAATGATGATGATGAATGATGAAACCAAAGAAACGATGGATAGATTGTGTAAGAAAAAGGAAGGAAAAAGCATTGTATGCATGCGTGACGACTGACAAGTATATACATATCAATAGTAACACATAGTACATAATATATATTTCTATGATTCATCCCAAACATTGTATTAAGGATATGACATCATCGACAATACATTCGCAGGAAATCATACACAAAATCCCGTTTCCTGCACAGACATAATTATTTTTAGCATACGATAAAAATATCACTTATTTGGCGAAAACGACAAACAGGATACAAATTATACTTGTATACTATTATCCTGGTTGGTTTCTGTTGTTAAATATTCTATGGATACATTTTCTCAGTCGTCAGGAGGTTATAACTTAACGCCTATTTGTCTCATAGGGGTAGGCAGAGGTGCGTAGTATAACAAGATTTCTGTGCCATTTGAAAAATACGTGTGATAACATTTGAACTGTGACCTCACACGAATTTTTTCATAAGAATACGTTGTTTTAGGTGGCTACTTTGCAATAAATAAATAAATAAATATCGCTGGACATTAACACACAGCGCCACCTAGTGCCACACTAAGCCAAGCTTGTGTCGTGGACACTAAATAGTTGATATACTACATTTATACCTTTTTTGTTTATAAATACATACTTATTATACATATAAACATCCATGACTCGGAAACAAATACATGCTCATCACACAACATTTGCTCCTACCGGGATTCGAACCCAGGACCCTAAGATTGTGAGGCAGCGTCACCACCACTACGCCATTCGGGTACACGTAGGTACTACCTACATACTACCTACGTATTATGCATTACTTGTTGTTTAACTTTACTTAATGCCTATTTTTGTGATGTTGTGTTGACTTGCGGCATAAGCCAAATAAATATCTTTTCTTTCTTTCTTTCTTATATTCATTGGTAAGCTATGTTCTAGTCGTTACAAGGGCGTCAGCTGGGCATGAAGTCCTGGGTTCGAATCCGAGGTAGGGCATGGTGTTATAGGTTTTTTACATCAGAAACTTCTCAGTCACCTTCTTCTTAGTCGGCTTCTGGTCACCCATCCACAGACTAACCTAGGCAAGAAGGCTTAACCTTAAGATCGACCAGAGCGCCTGTTATTATTTAGCCACGAGCTCCTCCTGTAAAATACATGTACGGTACATCATTGCTATTTAAAATTTAGGTAGAGGCCATCTTTTTTTACTATATGGTAAATAAAACACATAATACATTTAATTAGTTTCATTTATATAGTTTTGATTGTACTATACTCCTCCACAGTCTGTTTATCTATTTTTCCGGAGTTGTAAACTAAAACTAATAAAACTAGGGGCATTACGTATGAGTCGTGCTACAAATAGATAATCATAATATATAAATCATACAGGCTTCGTAAATGCATTTTTTGAGCAAGTGTGTTGAAAATAACTATTACTATCTAGTTCTACAAATTTAAGGTAAATTTCGCATAGTTTTATATTGAAAAGGCGAATTTTAATTTTATTTGACAATACTAGCTGCTGCCCGCGACGTCGTCGTCTGCGTGAAGGCTCTACAGCACCAGAAATACCTAAGACGCCAGTGCTCCTCCCCCGTAGGTGATAGCGTGATAATATATAGCCTATTGTTGACCCAACCTCTTAGTAATATTCAGGCAAAATTCGAAGTAAATCCATGCAGTACTTTTTGAGTTTAGCCCGGACATACATACAGACAAACAGACAAAAATTCTAATAAGTATATTTTTGCTTCGATATCGAATGTTGGTTTGGTTATCATCATCTGCCTATAATAGCTTCCAGTTTGTACCTGAATACTAGTATTTAACCTACTGGGTAATACGAAACCCCTTGGTAAGACTGGTTGTCAAGCTTTTTGGGCCACTGACTACTTGTAACGACTGTCAAAGATATATAATATGTTTGGTTATGCGGATGGCTATTTTGAAATTTGACATTAAAAAATTGAATCTTAATGAAACCGTGTGCCATTCGCATAAAAACATGGTTTTAAAAGTTTTTTAATGAAATTGAGATAAGGGCATTAGAATGATGATGATGACGATGTCTTTGATTTACTTGCTTGTAATATTACTTCTCTGAGATGATGAGATCACTCTTTGACCTTATCTTGTCAAAGCAATTCCTAATATGGAAGTGTCACTAATATTTTAAAGGCGAAAGTTTGTACATTTGTTACTTCTTCACGCACAAACGACTTAACGGATTTGGATTAATTTTGGTATTCTACAACGTGTAACAAAAAGGGTATCTAGTCATATGAAACGGTGTGCTATAGACCATCACTTCATATCTTAAAAAAGCAATAAATAGGTATACAACTAATATCTAAAGATTTTCTACAACTTTTTCAAAATGTTGTTGATGTCTTATTAATTATATTAACTGTATAAACTTATTTGTTTGTTAATTATAGTAGTATTTCAGTATCAATTTGCAGTTTTTTCCTGTATCAATGAAACATGAAATTTTACGTTTTTTGAGTAATTAGAGTGTAAATTTTAATAAATAGCTCAAAAATGTACATAGTGATTGTAAAACAAAATCAAACTTGAGTTTTTTTCATGTTTTTGCATTTTCTGAGAACATTTACCGTAGTAATGTATATATTTTTTACACCACCAGAAAGTAGAGATTTCAACGAACAAAAAGCCCCACGACTTTTTGGAAAAAGCTAAAATTTCGTCACGAGAATTTTCGATTGAAAATTAGGGTGATTTTTTAAAATTAAATTAAAATGTAGCGAAATAATAAATATTGTTCACCAAATTTCATTAAAAAAAAAATTTTTTGAAAAAGATAAAAATAAAAAACCAAAAACTTGGTTACTTATTTGAATTTATCACCTAAATTTTGAGGTTATGTGAAAAAAGTGGTCTGTTAAATGTTTTAGATCTTTTATTACCTACAACTTTGCCATTTAACTTTTTTCCATAGGACTTGTAGTTTTGCCGGAAATCGAGATAAACCATTTTTTCCCTTAAAAGCCCCCCCTCCTCCACTTCCCGAACTCGGATAGATCGTAATTTATTTTTCCTTTCATTTTTATCATATTTCCCTCCTTTTCTAATGGGTTTCATCCTACTATATTTTTTTCGTTTTTTTACCAGTTTTGAAGGCATCGGCCCTGGTCTAGTAGTTCAAATGTGCATTATAGAAAATGTATAATAAATCATTAAAAAAATAGGTAATCTGAAATTATATAAGTAATTAATTATATCATTTCATCGTTATACTAAATTCAAATTAAATTCAAATTCAAATTCATTTATTGGTGCGATTTTTGGTACATTTTACATGAGATCTTAATTATAAATAATCAGTCCCTCAAAAACCTACCTTAAAGGTGTACACTCTTTCACATAATTGGTCATATTAATTGGGTACGTATCATAATCCCGAAAGTTCATAATACCTATGATTGAAATACCGACGTCCAAAACATCGAAATTCAAAATACCGAGAGTTTTAAATGCCGATAGTCGTTATATCGAAACACAAAATACCGATGTTCAAATGGCCGAAAGGACGAAATCCCTAATGGACGAAATACCGAATTGACGAAATCCCGAATGAACGAAATACCGATGGGTTGTAATGTAATACCGATGGATGAAATCCCGAATTGACGAAATCCCGACTGAACGAAATACCGATGGTTGAAATACCGATGGATGAAATCCCGAATGGACGAAATTTCGAATGGACGAAAACTGTTATTTAGTAACGTAGAATAGAATAGAATAGAATACTCTTTATTATGTACACCATAAAAATATAAATACAAACATTTTAAACACTTTACAAGGGGTGACACAATGGGCGGTCATATTATTTGACAAACAATTAATTATTTATCGTTTTATGCATAAAACAACGTTTGAAACAAAGATATTAATTGTGGGATTCCAAAAACAAAAAAAGAAATAATTATGGTTTCCTATAATCACAAATTTTGTGACAGAAATGAATCGCTGCAGAACCGACTCCACGTAGTCTTTTCTGCCCTACCGTGTGTAATTAATAGTGTAATTTAAGCCCGCGTAGGCGCGGAGGGGCGAGGCGGGCCGCGAGCTGAGGAGCAGGTGGCTTTAACACTTGCCGCCGCGGCTGAGGCTGGTCGGCTCCAGGCGGCCAGCAAGCCGAAGCTGCGGTGGTGAGTGATAAAACCCTCTGCAACGATAAGCTCGCGTGTGACCGCCGGAGCCCCGCAGCGTCGGAGCCGTGACAGAAACCGTGCCTGCTGCATGCTTGCTGCATGCTTGCTGTATGCTGCATGCTTGCAAATCGTTTTTCTCGGAAACGGTGATTATTTCGGGATTCTGAACTACGGGATTTTGAACTTCGGGATTTTAAACTTTCGGAATTTTGAACTTCGGTGTTTTAAACTGTCGGACAAATGAACTTTCGGGATTTTGAACTACGGGATTTTGAAATACGGGATTTTAAACTCCGGGATTTTGAACTTCGGGATTTCAAACTTTCGGTCTAATGAACTTTCGGGATTTTAAACTTTCGACTAAACAACCATTCGGCGTTTTAATTTTCGGGATTTCGTCCATCGGTATTTTAAAATTCGGTCTTTTAAAATTCGGGATTATGATACGTACCCTATTAATTACAATAACACTCAAAATAACTTAAGACAGAAAAACAAACAAAACATTAACATGGAAATAAAGATAAAAATTCAATGTCAATAATGGAATAAAACTAACAATGTCAATAATGCAATAAAAATGAAAATGTCAATAACAGAATACAATTTACGATGTCAAAAATGAAATAAAATTTACAATGTCAATGAAATAATATTAACATGGAAATAAAGATAAAAATTCAATGTCAATAATGGAATAAAACTTACAATGTCAATAATGCAATAAAAATGAAAATGTCAATAACAGAATACAATTTACGATGTCAAAAATGAAATAAGCTTACAATGTCAATAACTAACCTAACCTAACCTAACCTAACCCAGATGTTTCATCAACAATAGGGGGATCTGGCACTTAAGGAGGTTAGTTTAGTAAATAGCTAGTTTCAAAATTATATTAAACGTTACTATAGATTTTAAATAATATAAACTAAATATTATACTAACAGAATATTAGTTTAAAAATGCATTATAGAAAATGCTCCTAAAAAAATTAGGTAAACTGAAATTATATCAATAATTCATTATATAATTTCATCGTTATACTAAAAAAAAGTATATGAAATGAAATTAGGTCATGTGAACGTTAGAACTTTTGTTATTATATCAAATGGTACGCACCCGCCATAATCACAGCACACATCTAATTCTCAGTTTTCGTGAGAGCTAATCAATGGCCCAAAAAGTCTGACAACCAGTCATACCAAGGGGTATCGTATTACCCAGTGCTAACTAGGTTTTGGAGGTCAGGTAGGCAGTCGCTCCATGTAAAATACTGGTATTCAGCTGTAGACTGGAGGCCACCCCAACATAGTTGGGAAAAGGCTAGGCAGATGGTGATAGGATTGTAAACAGGGAATAATAATAACTACTGATACGTTTCCAAAAAATATTTCACAAATTAATTCATTTCTGGCCATGCCTGTAGCGATCGTTTGCCGCATGATGGCTCCGTTGGCACGTTATCGAATGGCAATAGTAGCAGAACGACGTAGAAGGTCCAAACCTTCTACGTCGTTCTGCTAGTATTGCTATTCGATGACGTGGGTAATCTAGTTGCCGTGCTAGTCGGCTCGGTGTCAAAGCCCCATGTTTCATTTGACTGTGTAATCGCGTGTGCACAGATAACTGGTTACTAGATGCATTCCGTTGGTTCAAAGCTATTCTTTTCCGCCGCGGCTCAAGATTTTTCTCAATATCGTCTTTCTTTTGACCCTTAACGTCTTGAATTTCCCTTTCCGTTTCCCTGGCCTTCTCAGCATCATATTGTTGAAGGATCTCAATGCCCCTTTGGAATTCTTCTTCGGCAGTTAGTCTTTTCTTTTTTTCCGACGTAATTTGCGTTGGTGAATTAATTTTCCCTTTAATTTCGTTATTTTTTTTAAGTGTAGCTTCAACTTCTAATTTCTGAGTAGCCTCTTGTTGCCGCAAATTTTCAATGCTATTTTTGAATTCTTCTTCCAGAACTGTTAATGTGTCTTGCATTGCTTTAATTTTCTTAATAATATTTTCTCTTTCCTGGGCATAATTTTCAATCATTTGTTGATGTTTGGCGTCTAATTCACTTGTCTTCTTATCCTCGTATAGTTGCAATATTTCAATGCTCTTTTTAAATTCTTCTTCCTTTCTTTTCTGAATTTCCGTTAGTTTGGCATCAATAACGTTTTTTTTCTCAATATCTTTTGATTTCAAAATTCTGATCTCTTGCTCCATGTCCCTCTTTGTGTCTTTCAGTTTTTGAATTCTTTTACTAAAATACATTTTCGCTTTAGCTTCGTGTTCTTCCTTTTCTTGAATACTTTTAGCAGTGGCTTCTTTTTCTTTAGTTAGTGTTATTTTCATTTCTTCAATTTTTCTCTCCATATCGGCTTGTACCCGAGCTTCATCTGCTTTTAGTTTTTTAGTCTCCTTGTCTACTTTAGATTTCATTTCCTTTTCTTTTTTTTTGAAAGCATTTATATTTTTCTTAATGTTCCCTATTTCCATAGCTATGTTTTCCTCAATTGTTTTTACATTTTCGTCTAGTTCAGTATTTTTCTTTATCATCATCGTCTTTAGCTGTTCAATATCTTTCTGTAATAGCTTATTCCTTTTTTTTATCTCCTTCGTTTTGTTGTTTATTCTCTGTGTAAGTCGAATTGATCTGAGAATATGTTTCATCCTTGCCGATTTTTCATCCTGAGAACAAATAATGAAGCCTTATTTTTTATAGTTTGGATTAGAGCGTAGTATACTGATGTAGTAGAAATAAGTAAATGTGGACTTGAACACCCGGATACTGAAAACATTCTATAGACATCAATGCAAATTATAACTTATTTTCCTTGTAAAATGATTTAATCAAAGCAATCAACTCGTAGAAACCAAAGAAAATCACGGATATAATCCCGTAAGTACTTTAAGTGTAGTGAAAAACCGTGAAAGTCTAAAACAGATAAGATATCCGTGGCAATCGGTAAAAAACTCGTAAATGCTGTAGGTATTATCTGAAAACATTATATCTACAGTCGACTGTAAAAGTCTGCGAATGCGTCAAAGAAGAATCACAATGTAAATGAACACTCATAGATAGATATCTATGCTATAATATCATTGAGCAGCCGCGCCACATCACTGCTCGACGCCTCTTGTATTTGTGAGCTTATAAAACTTACTTACTTCACAGTCACACGCTATTGAGCATATAATGTTTCTGGACCTAACTAACGTTGAGTTTTTGCGCTGTCTGTCAGTAAACGTGTGAATAAATCCAAAGTTTGTATGAAGTTCTAGTCTTACCTTATCCGAGAGTTTACCGAAGTTGATCAAGTTACTGATATTGCCGGTGTTAGCTTTTCTACAGGCGAGGTACCGAAAAACTTCAGCGTCTATGTCACCATGCTCAGCGTCGAGCATGAAGAGATGCTGGATATCAGCGTCATTCAACTGTGGAAATAACGAGAATATTTGTTCATTTAGTGCTGGAATAGAGGCAGACCCAAGAAATGATGGAAGGTTAGTGAAAGCGATGAATGAAAAAAAAGCAGTTCCTAAATGACAGCGTGGCGGTGGACAGGGTAGAACGAAAATAAATATCAGAATAAAATGATCCTGCGGGTAGGGTTAATTTTTTTTAACACAGTGACTTACATTCTCTGTCAAGCTGCCCAAATCGAAAGGTGGATGAACAGCACTGGCTGATTGACATTTTTCTTTGAATTTATCAAAAAAATCAGCGAGTTGTTCAGGAGTTAATGTAAGTTTCGAATCAGCCATCTGAAAAAAAAACAAAACATTTTGTAGACAGTACAATTCAACTTTGGGGGCAGCTTGTACTCGTAATATGGGACCTATCCTAAAATAAATAATAAATAAATGACGCTATACGCTATAATAAGTGACGCTTTAGAAGATTATCTAAAAAAACTTCTTTGTGTTGATACCAACTCTCGATTGATACACGGTTTATACGTGTCTGGTCAAATCAAAGTTGTGTTGAAGATGCTAACAAAGAATAGACTTCAAACTCAAACTCAAATCATTTATTTCAACTAGACCTTAACGGCACTTTTGAATGTCGATAAAACGAAAAAAAAGGCTACAGTCACAGACACAAGGCATAATAACTTGAGAATGTACTGAGTTGCCCATTCCCTAGCGTAGATCTCTATGGAGAAGAACGGGCAAGAAACTCCATGGACACTCTTTTCAATCAAAATGTTGTTTTACTTAAAGTGTGATTTCGGAAACCTGACACTTTAATAGTGCATTGTTACCCTAGGGGTGAAAGTAACTTATTTAGTCCCGAGACGGGGTTTGGCCGGAAAGCGACAATAGTTCGAGGGACCAAATAAGTCAGGCAGCTTTTCATTACGAATACAAGGAAAATAAAAATAAAAAAACTTTTTTGCAAAAAATAAAAACCGACTTCAAAAAAACAAAAAAGTGAAAAATAACTTTAGCTTCTGAAGTCGGTGAACTTTGTTTGATTGCTTTAGTTTTTTTGTCACCGACTTCAGAAGCTAAAGTTATTTTTCACTTTTTTGTAGTCGGTTTTTATTTTTTGCAAAAAGTTTTTATTTTTCACTTTTTAGTGGTTCACATGTGCTTGCTATACATGGAAAGTGCATACCGTTACAATTACAACAAGCCCAAACACGACTAGGGTACATTGTCTCATTACGGAGTTCCGTGACTCTTGGCTTCATCATCAGATCTGATGATCTGATGACGGTAGAATGGTTCTTATCAAACGCAAATGCTTCACTTGTTGTAGAAAATACCAAAATTGCAACATGTTTTCATATAAAATTTGAAGACTCTCGCTTTCGCCAAGATTCCATCATCAGATCCAGACTTGGTGGCTATGGGACCATTTGGAAAGAACACCCTTTCCAACAAAACAAGAATTATCCAAATCGGTTGGCAAGCGACGGAGTTATGCCCGAACAAACATAAAAAAAAAAAAAAAAAATAGGAACATCCGAATTGAGAACCTAGTCCTTTTTTAGAAGTCGGTTAAAAACACGAAACAACTCGTAAAAAAATAAGATCGGATTGCTGCTTTCCCGCCTATTTTGTTTTTTTTCTGTGTTATAATATAACATTTTTAAATTTATTTTTCACTTTCGTCACTATATTAAATATTTTGAATATATTTGAATATATAATTATTAAATATATTTTATGTTATTTCAATTTTACATCGCGCTGCAACTTAGAGCCTGTATAGAAGTCGGAACATGGTTCAATAGACAGGTGAAAATAGAACTAGTTTTTTTATAATTTGACAGCTGTCAGCTGAAAGTGATTCTCCCTAGGGCTGAAAAGTATTACTTTCAACCCGCTCCTCTATATTCTGAATGTTGTGTTACATGATATGTCACGTTATTATTAGGGATTGTCTCAGTAATAATCTGCGGTAGTCTAGCTTTTGGTACGGTTGGTGGCAAAAGGCTAGCTCCCTATTAAAGGGGACTAAAACAAAACTGGCGGCGGTATTATAGGGGTGGATGTTATTATATTATGTTTTTCAACACACTTGCTCAAAAAATGCATTTACGAAGCCTGTATACATTGTTCGAAAGTTAAAAATTACGCACCATACAACGGACCGTGCCGTAAAATAGGTACTCTTACCTAAGTACCTATTTTACCGCACTCCCCCTTGTATAGCACCGTGCGTATTCCTTACGGTTTTTTTTATTTCCAAAAAAAGAGTATTCCACCAAAGAGTTTCACATTACGAGAAAAAATAGGCTGACTGATCGAACCTCCTTGGAAGTGCTTTTGCTCAATACGTTTGTCTCACTTTAATACAAAAGAGTAAGTGAGATGAAAGGTGAAGTTCTAATTTTCACCACGTGCATGTGGAGCCATTCGCAAATTCGCGCCATTTTCATAGCAACGTCAAAGATTGTTGCGACATTGTAACTGATAAACAAAATAATAATATGAGTCAAGCGAGGATTCAGATGTTAATATGGAATATCTATACTACAACTGGTATTTTGAATGAGGTGAAAATGCAGAAAACAGTTTCTTGCCACCAAAATCGCGAGAGCGCTACTTAATGATTTACAAAAAGTTTATAGCGTGTTTAATATAATTAATAATTTTCTCGCAAATGTGTTGAAAAACAATGTATGAAACACGTGCAGAAATTGGTATTTGTAATTATTACAAACTCGTGACTATGGTAAGCCCGAGACGAAAAACCAACTTACCGCACTAGTATCTTATATAACTATTATGAACACTTTCATTTTATGTTACCGTAAAATTATAAAACCGTTAGATTGTTATCTATCTAACGATTGTAAACTCGAGAAAGATTGACAACCGAACATACTGCTTACAATTTAATGAAAGCATTACTATTATTATTTTATGGGGGCAGAGATACATCCGTCGCATGCATTTCACAATGACCCTGGCTGGTGGAGGTTGCGGAAATCCGTTGGATGGCAGTCGCACCGAACCGGTCAATGTGGCGACACTTGGGGCAGGCCTATGTCCAGCAGTCGACGTCTTTCGGCTGAAATGATGATGATTATGATGAGGTTAATTATAATCTACCGAAAAATAATGCGTTAAATTGTAAGCAGTATGTTCGGTTGACAATCTGAGTTTAAAATCTCGATAGATACATTACAATGCGGGTTTCACAAAACTATATTTACTATACATATAAACATCCATGACTCGGAAACAAATGTCCGTGCTCATCACAAAAACATTTGCTCCTACCGGGATTCGAACCCAGGACCCTAAGAGCGTCACTACCACCACGCCAATCGGGTCGTCAAAATACAATAGAAGTACCTTCTCTAGGTTAGCCTAGTACTTTTTCTGAGGTAACTTATTAATTTGTTTGAATACCTTTAACAAGAACGCTCCATACCTTCGAGAAAAAAAACGAGAATACTCGGAAAACTTATGTATATCCCAATTCGGGTTTGATTAGGTACGATACGTCGGGTCAAGTTAGGAATAGGGTTAGGTTAGGTCAGGTTAAATAAAATTGTATAAAATTGTACGGAATAAAATTGTACCTATTTTTATTTTTCATGTTCCTAACCAAACCCGCGACCAGGTTAGGTTTTCCGGTCAGGTTTGGAATAAACCCTATTTTTTGTGCTAAACAGGACATTTAAGAAAAACCTGCCTAGTGCGAGTCGTACTCGCGCAAGAAGGGTACCGTACCATCGTAATAAGGAACCCCTTATATTTTTTTGTTATTTGCTGTTATATCGGCAACAGAAATACACATTCTGTGAAAATTTTAATTGTCTGCCTATTAGGGATCATGAGATAGCCTGCTGACAGATAGACGGACGGACCGACGTGGACGTACAGCAGAGGTTACCCTACAAGTACGTAACCCTAACAACCGCCAAATGCGAGTTGGACTCGCGCACCAAAGGTTCCGTAAAACTTGCAGGTACTTTATTATTCCTACTAACCTGGATAGCGGAATGCATACATGGGATCTTTATAGACCTTGCCAAAGCCTTTGACACTATTTCTTGCACAACTCTTTTGCAGACCCTCAAAACACATGGAATAAGAGAAGCACAGCTTTTACTATTATGTGATTATCTTAGCGATCGACAGCAATGCGTAAAAATTGGTCCGAATACAAGTTCTTATCTTTCTCATATTTGTTTTGGAATTCCACAAGGCAGTATTTTAGGTCCTACATTGTTTTGTATGTTATTAATGGGCTGTGCAGCTTTCTTTTTTTTTTTAGGATGGGAAGTCATCAAATAACTTCTCCCACTCTGGGCGGAGCGGGAGGGAGTGTCAGACTTTTACTGACTTAAACCCATCCATGTTCCTTCCTCACAATTTATGTTCCGGGGCCGCAGTATCTCTTTCGAACAGGCCCGCAACCCTGGCAGGCTTCGACTTCCGTAATCTCTGGGCCGAAAAATATTCTTCCTCAAATGCTGCAGCTAGTTCATTGGTTGGTGTTGTTGTAGTGTGTTGTTTGTTTGTGTTGTGTTTGTTTGGTTGTTTTTTGTTTTTGTTTTCATAATTTATTTGTTTTGTTTTTCATCATTTAAGAAGTTATTGATATTAATTACATTTAATTCCAACACAATTCCTATACAGGGTGAATTTTAATCAATGCGACAAAATGAAATTGGAGCTTCAGTTACAGTAAAATAGTAATTATAAACTGTTTTTTCTACAATCAAAATCGTTAAAAAAATTACGCGATTATCGTTTTCAAAAGGTCCATTGATGTTATTATCTTTATTTAAGTACGAATTATCGGTATTCCAGTAATATGCAAAATAAATAAGAAAACTTAAGGCAAAATTAGGTAAATGACCGCTATATTGAGCACTGCGATGAGTCGGACGAGATTTTTTGATACTTTTATTATTTTAACGGTTTTCGTAACACTGATCAATTATTTTTTAATTTTACATTTGATATTTTATACATTTTCTTGACAACACGTATTATTGTGTATTTAAATTTGTCGCATCTATTCAATTTCACCCTGTATTTTCGTTAACAATTCTGCAATTACATGGGCAGGTAAGTGTTGTTTAATAAATGAATACTGAATAAAAAGTGGATAGGTTAGGAAAAAAATGATGAAATATAATATAATAGTTACTAAAATTTGTCAAATATTTTTGATCATTGATTTATCGATAGTTCGTCAACTTGTATATGGCGCGTTTTCGACTGGAGGCACCAGTTGACCTGAAGTGATGCTGTGACCGCGCGGTCTCCGCCCTCTATCTCGAAAACGGTTCACCGTATATTTTTTTATTTAAACAAAATTAGTAGAGAATTTTGTATTCTACAATATTGATAACTAGCGGACGTCACGCGGTTTCACCCGCGTAATTCCCATTCCCGTGGGAGTACGGGGATAAAATATATCCTATGTTACTCGTGGATAATGTAGCTTTCGAATGGTGAAAGAATTTTTAAAAACGGTCCAGTAGTTTTTAAGCCTATTCATTACAACCAAACAAACAAACAAACAAAGTTTTCCTCTTTATAATATTAGTGTAGAATAAACACAAATAGCAAAAAAACCCATAGGAAATGAGATATTTACAAAAAAAAAACAATTTTGGTAAAAATTGTTGCCATATGTAGGTTTTGAGACAACTTTTAGGGTGTCAATATACAAGTATTTATAGGCTTACAGCTGGGTATCTCGAATTCCGAGGTGAACTTACTATAATTACTGGACTAAATCAAGAGCTGAGTCCTATGACCACGCTCAGAATGGCTTCAACATCGTGTCTAAATGGCTCTAGAATATTCTTCTAAGACTAAATGCGCATAAAATAAAAAATCAAAAAATCAAAATCAAAGCATTTATTTCAAGTAGGCCAGTTACAGGCACTTTTGAATTGTCGAAACAAAAATGAACAATTAAAGTAGTTATAGTCCCAGTCACAAGACATGAAAACTGTGAAAGTACTGTAGTTGCCCATTCCCTAACGTAGATCTCTATGGAGAAGAACGGGCAAGAAACTCCATGGACACTCTTTTAAATCAAAATATTGTTACAAAATCTTGGTTACATCATTCTAGTTGAGATGGTATATTATGTGAGAACAATGTAGCAAGATGTGCACGTTAAAAGTGTCCATAGCAACAAAATAAAATACAACTCAAAAACAAAATAATAAATTCAAATAAACCATGGCGACTAAGAGATGACCAGTCACAACTGACAGCGCCCGTTCACGAACATGACGCATGGATCAGCACCATTCAGCTCAACCATTTTGAAGGGAACTAAATGATCCGACACACGCGCCACCATCAGCGAGACATTTGAGAGAGCATGACATACTCTCAACCGCCAGGGCACATTCTAGTCAAGAACTGCCGTAGGCTTCCAGTGAATGATAGCTTTCTAGTACATAGTACTCACACAATATGGGCTATGCGATTATATAATACTAACATTGAATCTATACAATGCAAAGATAATTGTACAATCTTCAGCAGCTCCAACAATACCATTTAATGCTATCAATTTTTGCGCCCCTGTCCATGTGGAGCAGGACCAGCATTAAGCCAAACATTTTTATCAGCGATATAATCGCTCAACTTGTAATATGCTTGTTTAAATAGTGTGCGTTTAATGCATGTTTTAAATTTTTTCTCATTCAGTTCAAGAATACTTTGTGGAATTTTATTATAGCATCTCAAACAGTACCCCATGAAAGATGAGTCTACTTTAGCGAGTCTAAAGCCTGGCTGAACTAGTTGGTTCCTATTTCTAGTACTGTAATTGTGTCTGTCACCTCTTTTACCAAAAAGATGCAGATTTTTTCTGACGTACATTATGTTTTCGTAGATGTATTGGCAATGAACCGTCATGATGCCAATATCCTTAAATAGTTCCCTTAGAGAATCGCGCCTACGAAGATTATATATGGCTCTGATGGCTCTTGTCTGCAGAATAAATATAGACTCAATATCAGCAGCCCGTCCCCATAGCAAAATACCGTAAGACATTATACTATGGAAGTAACTAAAATAGACCAGTCTAGCGGTATCTACATCAGTGAATTGACGGATTTTTCTGATGGCATATGCTGCTGAACTTAAGCGCCCCGCAAGCGATGTTAAATGAGACCCCCATTGTAGCCTTGAATCAAGCGTAAGCCCCAGGAAAACCGTTTTATCTACGAATTCGAGTTTCTCTTTATTCAATATTATCTCACAATCACTATTTTTAACATTCGGTAATGAAAATCTTATGCATTTAGTTTTCTTTTCATTCAATACCAAATTGTTTGCTGTGAACCAATTTTGGACCTGAAGAAGGGCGCTATTCACCTCATCTAGATTTTGGGCCCGTCGATTTATCTTAAAAGTTAGGGAAGTGTCATCAGCAAATAACACCATATTATGTGGTTGGTTTTTCAATAAATAGGGTAGATCATTTATATAGACTAGAAAAAGGAAAGGACCCAGTATTGAGCCTTGCGGAACCCCCATTTTTACTTTCAAACCCTGTGAATTGACACCATTTATTTGAACGTGTTGTTTTCTATCACTCAAATATGATTTTACCAGGCTAAGTGCAAGTTTACCCAGTCCGTAATGCTCCAGTTTCAAAAGTAATGTGTCGTGATTTACGCAGTCAAAAGCTTTGGAGAGATCACAGAAAATTCCTATTGCGTCTTGGGACTCTTCCTACGCAGCAAAAACGTGCTTTAATAGGGTTACACCGGCGTCAGTTGTACAACGTGCCTTGGTGAAACCATACTGTTGATCATGCAAGATTCTGTTGGTGTTAAAATGATAGAGCATTTGATTAAGCATTACTTTTTCAAAAACCTTGCTAAAAACTGGTAACACGGATACAGGTCTATAATTATTGTCATCTTTACTGTCCCCGGATTTGAAAAGAGGTATGACTTTACTGTATATCATCAAATCTGGGAACACTCCTTGGTCTACACATGAATTAAAAATTAAAGCTAGGTACGGGGCTATGGTCTCAAGTATAGATGTACAAACTTTGATAGACATTCCCCATAAATCTTCGGTCAGTTTGATTTTAATTTGCCGGAAAGCTTTAATAACTGTTATAGGGTTAATGTGATTAAATTTAAATTCAGCCAGGCAGCCAGACACATTCGCCTTTAATAAGCTAATTGATATTTCAGGTGAGGAATTAAGGGCCTCCGTAGTTTTTATTGGTATATCGGTAAAGAAATTTACAAATTCTTGAGCTATTTCCTGATTAGAGCTTTTAGGACCACATGCTGTATCTAATGTATAGCTATTATTACGTATTTTCTTTCTGTTAGTCTCGTTATTTATGACTTTCCAAACGGTCTTTATTTTGTTTTCTGCTGTTTTGATCTTGTTGCTAATGTGCAGGGTTTTAGCAGCTTTGCAAGTATTTCTAAAAATCTTTGAATACGTAGCAACATACTTGCTAAAAGTTTCTGTGTTTATAAAAGGCTTAAGGCTATAAAGCTCAAATAGTCTTTCCCTACTTTTTCTTATACCTCTAGTTGCCCAATCACTAAATATAAATTTAGGGCAAATACTCTTTGTCTTCTTTTCAAAAGTTTTGTTGAATTCCGTGTGAACTAATGAAAAGAAACGATCATACAATTGATTTATATTAATATCTTCTTGGCTCATTTCACTTAACTTGTTCTGTAGGGAAATATTATATCTATTTAATTTGCAAGAAGTTATAGGTCTGAATTTAATCTGAACATTTTGTATTGGAGTTTTACACCTAAAAGTTACAGTTTGTCCGCTATGGTCAGACGGCAAACAATTTACTATGGCTTTATCTAAATAATCACAATTGCAGAAAACATTATCTATGTAAAATACATTCTATTTACAATGAGAAATACTGATACACCGCTTACTAACCAAAACATTTATGCTTGTAGCACGTACGTTGATACTGCATGTTCTTGCCCTACTTATGATGAAGTTAAACATGAAATATCTAGGTATCAGTATTGACTCCAATCTTATTTCCGTAAACTTTAATATTTTCTTATTGACGTAACAAAGCTGACTCATCATCTTCGTCGTCTCCCTACCTTTTTCCAACTATTTTGGGGCGGCTTCCAGTCTAACCGGATGCAGTTGAATACCAGTACTTTACATGGAGCGATTGCCTATCTGACCTCCACAACCCAGTCAATACTGGATAATACGATACCACTTGGTAAGTATGGTTGTTAGACTTTTTGGCCACAGACCAGTAATGACTGTCAAAGATGGAGTTTCCTCCGTGCCTCAGAAAACACGTTAAGCTGTCATGTGTCCATCTTTGGCACATAACAGCTGGGTGGTCACCCTGGTAGCAGACCAGGGCCTCGAATCTGCTATTACGATAGTATCAGAATAGGCGATCATTGAAGTCACAATGATCAAGTTCTGTCAAGTTTTGACAAGTTTGGTAATCTACTAATATAATGGCGTCATTATGACTTCTCAATGAACAACCAGTGGACTCCATTGAAAGAAATGTCATAATATTAATCTCGTACATGAATTCTGACATGAATAAATATTCGCATTTAGTAGTAGATATCGAAAACCATTTGTATTAATGGTTTTATTATAACGGCAATACGAAAATGCCATTAAAACACAATTTTATTACGAGACCATCGACCGACCATTGTGAATTTAGCAGATTACGCACTTTAAGCAAAATGACAAGGGCATGAGAATGGAATCGTGTTGGAGTGACGAATTTATTAAAATAGCAGAATTAGGCCCCTGAGTTTTAACTAACAAAGTAATCCTATAAAAAAAGACTACAAGTCTATATTTACTAATATCGTTCTTATAAAGGCATTGCGGTAGACTATTTAACTTATAATACTTGATAAGAGTGCTTCCAGATCAAAAATGCTTATAAGCTACTTGATCAATAACTTTATAAGTAAACCTCAGCCATTTTGTTGAAATTCTGTTGTTGAGTAAATAAGGTGAACATGAATTTAAGCGATTAAAAAGGAGGTTGGTTACAGGAGAAAAGTGAAAATAGATATTTAGTATTAATTAAGCCTAGTTCTTCAGTAATAACTTCAACAAGATTAGGAACCGCGTCAAGAACGATTGCGGGCAAAGTGAATGAGGGTTCCCTCCACTCAAAAAGTGAAGAACTTGAAAATTGAGACGAAAATTACGATTTAAAACCTAGATAAACCTAGTTCGGGGGTCAGAGGCTTCAAACAATATATGGAACATAATTTATGTCAATAATGAATTTGAATTTGAAATTGTGCATTCATCTTCGATGTAATTAATGGTCATATATGCTGTACTGGGAGCTAGTCGGGCATCAAAAAAAGATTTGATGCAATAAGGCTATAATGTTTTCTTGACTACAAATGAAATGAGTAGGTCATTGAGTAGGCCTACACATTGTTGAAAGAAACGGGAAATCCACATCCATTGCAGCATTCTGTTAACACAAAATGTGAAATGAATAATTGGTTGGTGAATAATTGGTAATGTCAATATTTGGTCAAAAAACAGTCTATATCAAGAAATACAACAATCTTGTTAATTAAATCATAAGAAAAGTAAATTCAAACTTTAGCAGGCATATTTCAAGGGAACCCTAATGTATTTTAAAATGGAGGCAACTTATCTGGGCTGAAACTGCCGCAAATACTAATCTACTTATTAAGCACTTTACTTTCTTGCTACAAGTACTAATTTACTAATAAAGTACCGGTACTTAATGAAGAGCATTTTCTAATCATGGCGGATATTTATGACGACCCGATTGGCGTTGTGGTAGTGAGGCTGCCTTACGTTCTTAGGGTCCTGGGTTCGAATCCCGGTAGGAACAAATGTTTGTGTGATGAGCATGGACATTTGTTTCCGAGTCATGGATGTTTATATGTATAATAAGTATGTATTTACAAACAAAAAAGTATATTATGTAGTATATCAACTATTTAGTGTCCACGACGCAAGCTTTGCTTAGTGTGGCACTAGGTGGCGCTGTGTGATTGTACAGCAATATAAAAAATATATATATGTATTTATATGAATTGATGAAATATTTTATTTACAACAATATTCTAATTTACTATTTTTCGGAGGGGATTTTAAAAACGAACTATATTACAGTACATATTTACAGTAAAAATAACTTTCCTTCTTCTTCGAATTTATACATTCTACAATAATACAAAATAAAAGTAATAGAAACTTACGTTATTACCAAGTTTAACCACAAAACCACCAGCCGAAGTAACAACAAACTCAACAAAAAAAGGCTCTTGAAATATACTTTTACCAGTGTGCCAATATAAGCAATATAGCTTTGGTAAGATACTTATGCCAGATACTAACAATAGCGTTTGTGCTTGTAATTGTTTAGTCTCAAATCATTATAGAAGTTATTGTGCTTCTTCAAGTATATTATAGGGCTTAATAACATTGAAAATTGATTATAAGATAGTTATAGAACTAAATGCTCTTATAACTGCGCCCAAATCTAGGCTTGTAGAGCATTATAAGCATATTATAAGTACAGAAAAAGTAGTCTCAAGAGCGTTATAAGTACTGATTTTGCTAGTTGGGGTATTTGATATTAATTTAACTTTGATACCTCCACACGTTCTTGAGGAAAAGGAGCTTGACAGATGGACACACTGACAGTCGGACTACAAAGTGATACTGTAAGGGTTCAGGAAAAAAAACGGGACTGTTCGAAAGAGAAACATAAAGGACGAGGAAGGAACATGAATGGGTTTTAGTCAGTAAAAGTCTAAAACTCCCTCCCGCTCCGCCCAGAGTGGGACAAGTTATTTGGTGATTTCCCATGCAAAAAAAAGGGATCAGGAACAACAACCTTATACACATAAATAATGGATACGACCCTTCTTAGGGTCCTGGGTTGTGTGATATACTCTAAAATATATTTTTATATTTCGTAAATGTATCCATCTAAGCCGCAATCAGAAGCTGTCAATATGATTATATCCCTGATCGATGATTTAGGAGCATGAAGAAGTAGGTGTAAAGTTCTCCTCCTCCGTTCTCGTCAGTTACGAGTACGTCCCATCTCGTAACTGTCCCATTTCGACAACTAAACAAAAAACGTGCAAAACAAGTGAAAAAGTGTCCCAATTTATAAGTTGTGTCTGTTTTTGGGATACTGCTGGTTTTCTATTATAATTATGGACTTAAGTCGAGGATAAGTAATTTCTATTTTAGTGTTGGCATTCGTCGCTTTTTATATCATTTTTGCAAGTTCTAGTGATTTTTTAACCACGTTTTGGTCAACAGTGCTAGGTAAAAAAATAGGTACAAATCAACCAACGTCACTCAGAAAATATCAAGTCAATAATGAATTCTTTACGGAGATGAATTACTATTATCTAATCAACTATATCGAGTTCATCACAGACGGGGTATCAAATATTGCCAATAACACGCTGGATTACACCTCGATTGTTTTATCTTTATAACTAGTTTTCCAATCAATTATACACTCCCCATAACCTAAACATCTTCATCTTACGGATACAATCATCTGAGTCGAACACAGCATGGTAGCAATCTAACCGTAAGCAATGGCTCTTGATATCGCATATTTTATCCTTTTTGTATTTGTTGCTCTAATAAATGGAATGCCAGCTGACAAGGGAGATGGCTCACTAAATATCGATTTGTTGAAAGATCTGTTAAATCACCAAGGTACCTACGACATAGACCTCCGTCACCACGAAGATGGACCCAAGACTCATCATGAAGATTCAATTCACATTTTTCGTCACGGTGATGATGCACAAGCGTATAAGGCATCTCGTGAGAATCTTGGAAAACAGGACAACTACGAGTATCTAACTCAAGACGATGTCGATAGTCTAAATCAACAACTGGATGACAAGCCTGTTGGTGTAATACGACCTGACATAAACAATGTTTTATATTCTGCACTATCCGGGTATGGGAGATGTAGTAATAGTGCAAATTGTCGTAATACAAGTTTCTTAAGAGATATGATAAGAAACGGTTACAACGAATACGTGAATGTCGATGAATTACCAAAATCACGTTATGAACTTATGAAGAATTTATATTATAATATTGGCTCCTATGACAGTGAACCGCGCTGTGAAGGTAACAGATGTGGCAGATATAGAAGCAATAGAGATTCTAACAGAAGCGTGAGGGATTATTTAAGGTGCATTGGAAATAGATGTAGTTTAAATGATAATCGTTACAGAAATGAGGGAGATGATCTGCTTATTTTAAACAATGATGTGTCTTGGAGTGGCAGAAGCAGAGAAGAAAGAAACAACCTGCTATGCACAGGAAACAGATGTGGTAGAAACAGAGATGATTATAATAGAGATGATACGAATAATCGGCTGTGTATAGGAAACAGATGTGGCAGAGACAGAGACGATTATAACAAGGATAATTCCAATAATCTGCTATGCATAGGAAACAGATGTGGTAGAAACGGAGCAGATTATAACAGAGATGATATGAATAACCGGATATTATGTTTAGGAAACAGATGTGGCAGAGTTAGAGAGGACTATAAAAAGGATAATTCCAATAATCTGCTATGCATAGGAAACAGATGTGGTAGACACGGAGCAGATTATAACAGAGATGATATGAATAATCGGATATTATGTATAGGAAACAGATGTGGCAGAGTCAGAGAGGACTATAAAAAGGATGATTCCAATAATCTGCTATGCACAGGAAACAGATGTGGTAGAAACGGAGCAGATTATAACAGAGGTGATACGAATAATCGAATATTATGTGTAGGAAACAGATGTGGCAGAGTCAGAGGGGACAATACAAAGGATGATTCCAATAATCTGCTATGCACAGGAAACAGATGTGGTAGGAACGGAGCAGATTATAACGGTGATGATATGAATAATCGGATATTATGTATAGGAAACAGATGTGGCAGACTCAAAGGGGATTATAACGGGGATGATGCCAATAATCTGCTATGCACAGGAAACAGATGTGGTAGGTACAGAGAAAATTATAAGAAGGATGAATCCAATAATCTGCGATGTACCGGAGATAGATGTGGCAAAAATAGAAAAGAGTATTACAGAGACAATGCAAATAATCTGCCATGTATTGGTGAAAGATGTGGCAAAAATGGAATCGATTATAATAGATATGATACAGTCCAACTGAGATGTTCAGGAAAGAGTTGTAAAAAGAGTGGTAGATTTGGAGATGAAAATTTAAAATCGAAGGAACTGCCCAATATATCTAAAAGATGTCTTCTTTTCCTGTGTGGGTAGACACAGGGTTAACACTCATATTTTGGTTACTCCCAGTTTTAATTAATTTTATTATATTTTAAATTGAATTTTTAATGTTATAATTATATTTTATTTTTCTAAACCACCCAACTCTCACTATTTACAATTTCCAAGTCTTTCTGTCATCACACTCTTCCATCATTTACTTTTACCCAACCATCTTTACTTATGGACACTAAAATGGCTACAAGTTTGGAAGAATTGGAGCAGCTGTTCAACTCTCGGATGGCTGAGTACGACAACAAGCTCAAAAATGCATCCTCAGGATCTGAGCCAGGACCTGATATCACAGCACTTGCACGTGAGTTCACAGAATTTAAAACTTTTGTATGGCAGACACTCTCGAAATTTAAGTCCCAAATAGAGATGCTCTCTCTTGGCTTTGACAGGCATGAAACAATGATGAGAAGAAAGGTCCTATTGTTTCATGGAGTTGCCGAGCTAGCAAATGAAAAGTTGCATGATGTGGTTCTCAAGGTAATAGCCGACCAAATGAGCTTGACGGAGATCAGAAAGGAAAACCTTCATGTCTGCCACCGATTAGGTTCTGCGCAAGGCAAAGCCAGACCTGTCCTAGTGAGACTTTACACCACTGAGCATCGTCACTTGATTTGGGAGAGTAAAAAGTCCTTGAAAGGTACTGGCATCACTATCTCAGAGTTCTTGACGCACACAAGACACCGTACTTTTATGGACGCACGCAAGCATTTTGGGGTGCCGAACTGCTGGTCGGTGGAGGGCAGGATAGCAATTGTCGCGTCTGATGGAAAGCGACACAAAATTGAAACTCCGGGTGAACTTCGGGAACTGGTTTCGCGGTTCCCCAAGGCCACAGGTGATTCCCCTAGTAGCAATTGCCGTTGGCTTCCTTATGCCAACAGTTGGGAATGTATTGGCAGACGGTTAGTTGTTCAGCCAACCTAAACTTAAAATAGGCCCATTGTCATAAACATGCACTATTTGCCCAATGAATAGCCAACGAAGGGCCTTCTGTTACTATTCCTACTGATGGGTGATTTTTGCAGGGATTTCAGTTATTATAACAACATTGGGCCAACTAACGACGGGCCTGCTGCGTCTATTCCTACTGTTGGGAGTTCCTTGTAGGGATTTAAGTTATGATAACAACTTACATCCCTAGCAATGCCGTATTGTTCCATTTTAGAGTGTAAAAATGATAGTAGGAGGAAAAATCTTAAAAATGGAGGTATTTCGTATCATTGGTTAGTACAATTTTCATTGTTTTCTAATAAAAATCTTATTTTGTTAATATTTATTAATATTTAATAGAACGGTTGGGCAAAATCAACCTTACACAATTAAGATAAAGTTTATTTTGGATTGATTCTATTCAATAGAACACCCTCGAAAGCACTTCGCTACTCAAGTAGTCATGTGGTCAAGTCGAATATTGAATTTATAGATTGATATCGATACAAGGGATAAACAATTTTTTAATTAATTATTTATTTAGTTTTACATTACAATACAAGTCGCCTTCATTTTTCATAGATTGCATAAACGCTTTAAAGCAAAAATATGTGTAATCAATGTTTTAAATAGTAACGTAATTATTATAATTTATTAATGATTGAGACCTTGCATTGATCACTAAATAGACATCAGCAGGTCCTCTAACCTTCATTTAAAATACTTTTAGGTTTTACAAAAAAAAAAAAGTCTGCTTTGAACACTTGTAAAAGGCATGCATGCATACATACCAGCACTTTTATTACTTAATTCTAAATTTACCTGTCTGTCTGTGTCTATTTATTTATAATTTAAATGAATAGCTGCTTGTGTACCAAATAAATAAATGTACTCCCAACAACTCTTATTTTTGAGAATTGAAGACCATAATATGGGGTATCTATCGATATCGATAAATAAATTGAATATGCTACGTGGTCCGGCCTTGACCGAGTAGCAGCAGAAACCGACCGATCACGCAAATGTCAACCATATGTTTTACGCGTTTAAGTTCATAATTGCAACCACTCAGAATACCCCGCCATCTATGGTCAAGTAGCGGAATTGACTCGTCAATCGAATCTAGTGTGATTATAGATCGTAAACACGTTTTGCCGCTAAAGCAAAATACATCTTATTTGTAAAACGTCAGGGTTTATTTCCAAATCTGTGATGTAGGCTAATTTTGACTAAACTTTGAACAACGAATCAAACGAATAGTTTTTTTGTAGTGCAATATATGATTATCCGTTTAAATGTGTGAGTTTGGTGACAACGGTTCCTGCAGTAATTTTGGTGCATTGCACTTCATTTGTTTTCTGTGTTCCGTGATGATAGTATCGTAAAGGTTCAAAAGTTGTACCCAACCTCGATAGATGGCGTTGTAGTCCAATTAGAAGTCGCTATCGTTGTGTTACCACGATTTGGTTGGGTTCGAGTGAATTCTAGAAAATATATCACCAGCTTACATCAGATTGACAGTTAGTGTAATCAGCCGATTTCCAAGTAAAGGAGGTTCTCAACTGGACTGTATTTTTTCTTCAACCCTACTAGTGTTTACACTGTGAACACTGATCACACATGGTTGTTGTTAGTTCAACACTACCAGCTCGGTAGTAAACATAAACATTGGTAGTGGTTGCAGGCTCAAGTACTTACTTACTTTGGACCTTCGTCAAATCGGCAAATCCACGTTGGGCTTTCGTTGGCAAATCTATGTAGGCCATCAGTTTTGGGCCCAACCCGCAAACTGCCCGCCAATTGTATGCATTTGCCAACTAACCAGAGGTATGTGGCCCAACTAAATGCCAACAAAAAATGCTACTAGGGTCTGGTGATGCTGCGCTGTCAGACGTACATACTTCTCCAAAGAGTACGAGCACAACCGAAGTTACCGCTACACCTACTAGAGGCCAAAGAAAAGCGCGCCGGCGTAACTAATGTTTAGTGCTATTAGTTTGTTTGTTTTGTTCCAAGTTACTTTATAACTTAGCCGCATTGTACGATCACTTTTCATAGGTTCTTTACTTTTAACTACGCCGGTACTTCAACATTTTATTTCATGTCGGTATGTTTACAAAACTTCCAAAGTCAATATGTCACTTCACTACTTTGATTGTCACTGTAACCCTGCGTTCCGAATTGCGATAAAAGTGATAATATCGCGAATCCGATCAACGCGCAATGTCACAATTATTACTCAGTAGCCTCATATTTTGTGACTACTAAATTCGGTCGGATTCGCGATATTATCACTTTTTTTGCAATTCGGAACATAGGGTAAATATGACATTATCGTTTTGACGTATAGCGTTCCATACCTGTTTCGTGGTTATGCGTATTTGTGTGCATTGCGGTTGTGATTCGTTTTAAGTTATTTTTTTTTTTTAGTCTCTGTAGTTAATTTTTTTTTTGCATTCTTGTTTCTTTGTTTTTCGTGTTCTTTTTTTTTTTTTGTTGAATGTTATGGTTTTACTATATCATTTATTGTACAATTTCTTCCAACACTCTAGTGAGTTAGGGTGGTTGTATTTGGAAACAATCAGCCGTATATTTAGTTGTAGTTATTGTTAGTTTCTGATCTGATTTTTGTTATATGTATTTATATATTGTATGTATCTATGAATATTCCAGCTGACTTAAATGACAGTTTTTTCTAGCTTTGTTAGTGCGGACAGTGAGCCTACACTTAATTCTTTGCATGACAATATTTCCTCTCTTTTTTCTAACTATCCCAATAATTTGCATATAGCCCACATTAATGCTCAGAGCGTTCCTGGTCACTATTCCGATCTTCTGGCATCCTTTAGCAGTGTTCATCTTGATGCACTCCTAATATCTGAGACCTTTCTCAAACCCTCTCTCCTTTCTACGCACTACTCACTGCCTGGTTTTGTTCTGGTCAGAGATGACAGGATTGGCAAGGGTGGTGGTGGTGTTGCCATTTACATACGCGCCGATATACCGCACAAAATTGTAAGTTCGTCTCCATATCAGTATTCTGGGTCGGCTGAATCTTTGTTTCTAGAGATCACTTTAAATCATACCAATGTATTGCTTGCTGTGTTTTACTCCCCTAACCTTCACGTTGACTATTTTGACTCTTTAGAATCCACGCTGAGTAATCTTTGCCCATCATACGAGCATGTCATTTTAATGGGTGATTTTAACACGTGTTTAATTAAAAATGATACTCGTTCACATAAACTCCGTTCGCTTTTATCTTCTCTTAACCTTGATATTTTACCTCTTTCTGCGACTCATAACTTCCCAAATTGCACGCCTTCTCTCCTTGACCTAATGATCGTTTCTTCACCTCACAATGTTGCTGAGTTTGGGCAGCTCACTGCAACCTTTTCGTATCATGACCTCATTTACCTTTCCTATCGTATCCGACCCCCTAAACGTAAGCCTCAATTCTGTTTTCTTCGGAGCTTTAATAGCATAGATCTGGAGGCTCTGAAACGCGATGCTGGTGCTATTGATTGGAGTCATGTTATCGAAAGTGCCAGTATCAATGAACAGCTTCAATACAATTGTGTTAGATCTTTACGATAAACACGCCCCACGTCGCCGTATTAAAATTAAGCATAAGCCTGCTCCGTGGATGACTACTGAAATAAAAAACGCCATCGCTCGTAAGGATAAGGCGAAGAGTAGGTATAGGCGCAGGCCCACGGAAATTAACCTCATTCACTTCAAAGCTTTGCGTAACCGCTGCAATCGTCTGTGTCAGGATGCCAAGAGACGCTATTTCCATGAATCTCTCGTTGATCGTAGCTCCTCTGATGTCTGGAAATTTTTAAAGTCTGTCGGTATCGGTAAATCTCCTACAACTACCTGCAAAGATGTAGACTTGTGCGCTCTTAACAGGCACTTTTCTGTACCACCTGTTTCTCTGGACTCAAACGTCAAAGCTTCAACTTTATCTGAGCTCTCTAACTTGCCGTTACCAAACTGTAATCCTTTTAATTTTAATCCTGTTTCTGAAGACATGTCAAAAAGTCCCTTCTCTCTATTTCTTCCTCTGCTGCGGGCCATGATAATTTGTGTTCGAGAATGATAAATCCCATTATTTCAGAGCTGCTTCCCATCCTTACTCATATTGTTAATTTTTCTTTATTCACGGGTATATTTCCGTCGGCCTGGAAACAGGCTCACATAATACCACTTCCTTCGCAATCCTTCGTCCTTGTCCCACTTTCGGCCTATCTCCATTCTGCCCTTCCTTTCCAAAGTTCTCGAACACATTGTTCATGGTCAAATTTCCAGATATCTATCGTCTAATGCTCTTATTTCCCCATTTCAATCTGGTTTCCGTACAGGCCACAGTACTGTAATTACTGCACTTTTGAAGGTAACTGACGATATCCGCTGGGCTATGGACAATAAATCTCTGACTGTTTTAGTGTTACTTGACTTTAGCTGCGCGTTCATCTCAGTGGATTTCGACATCCTTCTTGGGATCCTTCAATCTTTTAACTTCTCTGCCTCTACGGTAGCCTGGTTTGACTCGTATCTTCGGGGTCGCTCTCAGTGTGTCCGCTAGGAAGATATTTACTCTGACTGGTGTGATCTTACTGCTGGTGTACCTCAGGGTGGCGTTCTCTCTCCTCTTCTTTTCTCTATATTTTTTAATACTGTTATCAAGGTTATCACCTCTAGCTTCCACCTCTACGCAGACCATTTGCAGCTGTATCGACATTTCTTGCTAGCTGATGCGGAGTCGGCAATCAATGCCATGAATCATGACCTGGAAAGCATCTATCAATGGGCTAAGTCGTTCGGCTTACAGATTAACCCCGATAAGTCGCAGGCCATGATCATAGGCAGCAAATACTACCGCACTGCACTTGACTTACCATCTTTGACTCCGTTATCTCTGGGCTGCTCGACCATTGCGTATTCTGAAACAGCCAAGGACCTTGGTGTCTTAATTGACAGCAACCTTTCTTGGCGAGCTCAAGTGAATGAGGTTAGTCGTAAGGTTCACTTTTCTTTTCACTCGCTCAAATCCTTGCAGAGCTTCTTGCCATTCAAAACCAAAGTTTATCTGGCTCAAACTCTGATTCAGCCGATTATTGATTACGCTGATGCCTGCTATTTGGATGCCACCGAGGAGCTGTTAAATAAGCTTGAGCGCTTACAAAATCTTTGTATTCGTTTTGTGTATGGTCTGAGGAAATATGACCATGTTTCTCACTTCCGCAAGGAGCTTAAGTGGCTCCCTATCTGTCTTCGCAGGAACACTCGGATATTATGCCTCCTTTACAATATCCTTTATAACCTTGCATATCCCAGCTACCTACGCGATCGCTTTTCCTTTACCCGTCCTTCTGATGCTCTCTGTAGATCCCACCTCAGGCATCATCTTAATTTCCCATCCCATAAAACTGAACTGTATTCCTACTCATTCTCTGTTCACGCAGTACGTTTGTGGAACTCACTTCCGTCTAACATTCGAGATTCCAAAACTTTATTTCTCTTTAAAAAACAAGTCAAAGAGCATTACCTCTCTTCTATACAGTAATATTCTACATATATATGTATGTATGTTATAGGTAAATATTTACAATAGTAGTTTATTTTGTTTTTTTTAATAATGTTTAGGAAGTTAAGGTTCACTTTTGTTTAAAGGGATTTTTGAACAGAAACAACGTCTTTCTCGTACGCTCTGTATATTGGTACTAAAAAAAACTAACTTACAATGTGTGGACTGTAAATAAATAACTAACGATAGCTAGGTAGGCGTATACGCACCCAACATCTTATAACCTTTTGGACATTCCGCCCACCAAAGAACATCGTTCTTTAGTCACTATGATCCTTATAATCAAGGTTAGTAGGTACATAACACAATCTTATTAACAGAATCTTCACAAAACTACGTCTAAAATAGTGAGTTCAACAAACAAACTAAGTTCAAAAAATAACAAAATAGTAGGTGCACGAACTTAACTTAAAACTTTATAATGTATGTGCACCTATGCACTAAAAACTAAGTTCTAAAAATAACAAAATAGTAGGTACACGAACTTAACTTAAAACATTATGATATATGTGCACCTATGCACTAAAAAGTTTAGGTAAGTAATAAGACCTAATACACAATAACAAGAAATCATAATCATCTGATCTGAGTGCAGAGCAACATAAATGACTATCACTTATTATAAGTTTGACTCAACCCTATTTGTTTGGTTACAAGAGTGTTACGACATAAAACAAATCTTAAAAGTAAAAGCATGATAAGTACAAATAACTCGGTTTGTGTATACCTCAACATAAAAAATATATAAAGAAACGTAAAAGAAAATTACTTAAAAGTGTAAAATTTCTTAAAGTGTAAAATTCCTTAAAGTGTAAAATTAAATTACCTACTTAAAATAATACAAGTTAATATTTTATTTTGTTATAATGCAAATTTTACTAAGTGGGCGCTTGTATTCTCCTGTCTTACATTTGACAGTCACGACACGGGTAATGTTGTCATGACCCGGATGTTTTTGTATAATTTTACCAAGAATCCACTTAGCTGGAGGAACGTTATCCTCTTTTAAGACAACAATATCACCAATTTCTGGTTCAGTACCTTTAGAATTCCACTTATACCTTTGGCTTAGACTTACTAGATATTCTTTTGACCATCTATTCCAAAAGTCGTTTACAATTTTTTGAGTTAATCTCCACCTATCTAAACCTACTACATTGGATTCAGAATAAGCCTCCTCAGCTATATTAATCAACGGCTCACCTACCAAAAAATGGCCTGGTGTCAAGGGGAGTGGGTCATTGAAATTGTTACTAAGTAAAGTTATGGGTCGTGAATTTAAGCACGCTTCCACTTGTGCTAGAACTGTTGCCATTTCCTCATAAGTAAGTGTGGCATTACCGACTACCTTACGTAGATGTGTCTTGGTACTACGGACACCAGCTTCCCACAACCCACCAAAATTTGGGGCGTGAGGTGGTATAAAGTGCCACGTTGTTCGCTCTAACGTAAGTAACTCCGCTATTTCCTTTGGGAGACTCGACTTGGCATTGTTGAACATTTCTCTCATTTGTTTGTCCGCGCCAACAAAATTTGTGCCGTTATCACTATATAAGTCGTGACAGTGGCCTCTCCTCGCAGTGAAACGCTTGAACGCCGCGATAAAGCCTTTCGCAGTCAAGTCCGTAACAGCTTCCAAATGTATAGCTCTTGTCACCATACAGACAAAAAGGCATATATAGCCCTTGTATGACTTAGAACCTCTTCCAGGGGAGAATCGAATATTCACCGGACCGCAATAATCAACGCCAGTAGACTTAAATGGTTTACTGGGTTTTACTCTCGCCTCCGGAAGTGAACCCATTAATGGTACTGACTTCTTCGTGGAGTATCTTAAACATACGACACATTCTCTAAAGCATTTCTTGACACGTTCCTTTGCTCTTAGTATCCAATATTTTGTTCTCAAGAGGTTCAACATAACCTGTGGGCCTCCATGTAATGTTTTGAGATGAGCATCGATAATTATGAGCATGGTAACATGGTGTTTAGCAGGCATAATTATCGGATGTCTCGTATCATTGGTTGCATCGGCATGTGTTATGCGGCCACTGACTCTTAATATCCCTTTTTTATCTAAAAACGGACAAAGAGTTCGTAAAGAGCTCTTTTTAGATACATATCCTCGAGTTTTTAACTGTTTAATCTCAACTAGAAACGCGCGTTCTTGAATAAGTTTAATCAATGCCATTAAAGTATCATTTAATTCGTCTGCGGTAATAAATTTAGGTAAATTCGGTCGCTCACTTTTCGGTAACTTCCATGACAATATTCTCCTACAGTATGATAAAACTTTTAATAATTTCGTCAATGAAGAAAATCTCAACCAAACGCATAACTCATTAATATTAGATGAAACATATAAAGACTCGATTTTCTCCTCTTCATGTGTATCTATGACATCTGTGTTGACCTTTTGTATGTTTTTCTCTGCCAGCCATTGAGGTCCTTTCCACCACAGTGGATGGGTTATTAACTCTCGTGGTTGTAGGCCTCTTGATGCACAATCGGCGGGGTTTGCATCAGTGGAGACATGTCCCCACTGTTCATAATCTAAAATATTTAAAATTGTGGACACCCTATTACTGACAAATGTCGCCCATCTACTTGAGCCTCCTTTGAGCCAAGCTAGGACAACAGTGGAGTCTGTCCATCCATATAAATATTTCTTCGGTATCTCCATTACCTGTGACACCTCATAAATCAGTTTAGCAGCCAAAGTTGCCCCACACAACTCTAACCGTGGAATCGAAACTTCCTTCTCAATTGGTGCAACTTTGGTTTTTGCAGTGACTAAATGTACATAGACATTATTGGACTCATCAGTGACTCGTACGTAAACTGCAGCTGCGTAGGCTGCTTGTGATGCATCTGAAAACACATGTAATTCCGTTTTAGAGGCTCGCGTTACGTTTAACCATCTTGGTATTGCAAGCTCTCTTAAATCAATTAAATGATTTTTATAAGTTAACCACTGCCTAAGCAGATCCTCCGTTAATCCGTCATCCCACTCAAGACCCGATTTCCAAAGCTTCTGTATAAAGATTTTGGCAACAACCACCACGGGCGCAATCCAGCCTAACGGATCATATAATCGTGCTATAACAGACAGTATTTGTCGTTTAGTGACCGTCTCCTCTTTGGCGTCGGGTAAGTTGAGCACGTATTCAAAATGGTCAGATTTCCGACACCAACTTACTCCGAGTACCTTAATTGAATTATTTACCTTTATTGGTGTATTTTGGTCACTATGTTGTTCTTCACTCTTTCCGATATGATTCATAAAGTTTTCATTGTTGCTGTTCCACTTTTGGAGTTCAAATCCACCCAATTTCATAAGCTCGTTCATCTCATATTAAATTTGTAATGCTTCAGTTATTGTTTCAGCCCCTGACATCAAATCATCCATATAATAGTCTAGTTTAGTTATTTTTGCTGCTAACGGGTATTTATGTTCCTCCAACTCTGCTAGTCTTTGTAAAGATTTAACAGCTAGGTATGGCGCGCATGCCGTACCAAACGTTAGCCTCACAAGCTTAAAATGTCGTATTTCTTCAGCTGGGTTAAATCTCCACACAATTCTCTGAAAATCAGTATCTTCTTCAGCTACTCGGACCATTCTATAGAATTTCGTAATATCTGCGACTAGACCTATTTTGTGGTTTCTCCATCTCATTAATATATGCCTAAGATCTTGTTGTAACTTAGGTCCCACAAGAAGATCATCATTTAATGATATGTTATTGTTTCCCTTGCTTGACGCGTTGAAAACGACTCTCACCTTTGTAGTGTCCTTATCCTCTCTCACCACGGCATGATGAGGAAGATAGACCGCTCGTGGATTCTCTACCGCTTGCTCATTTACTTCAGTCATGTGGTTTAAACTTAAATATTCCTCAAATACTTTATTATAGTCTATTCTCAACTGGGGATCGCGTGATAACCTTCGCTCTAGACTCTCTAACATTTTGATAGCTCTTTGTTTTGACTGACCGTACTGACACTTAGGATCATCAGTCGCAAAAGGTAACCTTACTATAAACCTTCCAGTAGCATCTCTAACTGTGGTTGAATCAAATAAATCTTCACATACCTTCTCGTTTGCAGTCATCTCCTTTTGTATTGAGTTAGGTTCATTCTCCATTTCCCAAAATGACTTAAGTAAATCAGCCTCTTCTAAATGTACATGCATGCTCGTCAGATTTCTTCCTACGGACGAATGGGGTTCTCTTGACACTTGACCTGAAATAATCCAACCTAAAAGTGTGTTTTGGGCAATTAAACTACCTTGAGATTGCTTAACCATACCTTCAAGCAATATATTTCCATAAACTTCCGCACCTAGCAGTATATCAATCTTACCTGGTGTTGCATAGGTGGGGTCTGCTAGAGGTAAACTATTAATTTCAACCCACTCATGAGGCTTTAGATTGGCTGTGGGAAGCATAGACGTCAAAGAATGCATTACGTAAGCATTAACTTGAATAAAATTTGCTGGATCATGGCGTGATTCCAATGTAAGTGAAACTCTGTGTTTTATTCTCGTATGACCATCACCCAGCCCTGACACAAAACCATTTACTGGTATACGTTTTAACCCAAGTAACTGAACTGTAGCCTCTGTAACTAACGAGGCTTGTGACCCTTGATCTAATAAAGCTCGAATACATTGTTTACAACCTTGTGAATTAAATACCTTAACTCGCGCCGTTGCAAGGAGTACCCTGGCAGGCTGCAACTCCTCCCTAGTAAATGTAGTTGTAATGTGGGTGTCACCTCGTGGTGTGCTCGCCTTCTCGTGTTGTTTACTCGGTGACATTGCTACCTCACTTGCTTGTTTGTGTATCTCAGTTTTCTCTCTCTCGAAGTGAAGCAGTGTGTGGTGTCTTCTACCACATTTCTTGCAACTCATTGATTGACGACACTTGATAACGGAATGTGTAGGTGACAGGCAGTTGAAACACAATTTATTATTTTGCACGAACTCTTGTCTTTCCTTAGGCGTTATAAGTCCGAAGCGTTTGCAATGGTAAATATAATGGCTCTCGTGACACATTGCACACTCAACATCCTTAGGCTTGGGTTTGTTTTCAACTGACGTGTGGAACGTTCTTGGTTTCTGTGCTGGCTTCACTGTTTGTGTTGAACGTTGAGTTGTGGAATCAATCATTTCTATGGATCTGAATCTGTACTCTAAATAGTCTTTCAACTGTGACCAAGTGGGTAGTCCATCACTAGACAAATTATTAAGGTACTGTTCCCACTGTTTTATTGATTCCGCGTCCAACTTTGCGACGGTTAAATAAACAATTATTTCATCCCAGTTATCTGTGTTAATGCCTATACTCTGCAGAGACTTCAAACAAGTTGATGTGGTGTCTAGTAAATGTTTTATTGAATTAGCCGACTCGTTGTGTATTTTCTTAAGTCCAATCAGGTTATTCATAATAGCATTGCAGTTGTAACGCTTGTTATTATACCTTTTTACAAGTTGTTTCCACGCCTCCTCATAATTTGCTTCAGTAGTTGCAAAGTTTCGTAAAAGATTCATCGCTTCACCCGACAAATTACTTTTTAAATAATGTAATTTTTGAACAGATGTTATGGCCTTGTTGTTGTGAATAAGTGACGAAAACATATCATAAAACGTTTGCCACTCTTCATATTTACCTCCAAATGTAGGTAGAGTGATACGTGGTAGCTTAACATCATTGTAGCTGTTCTCATTATTACTAGCGATAGAGGTTGAAGCAATTGGCGATTGAGAAAAGGGTGGTGTCAAAAATGGCTCCAATGCTTCACGTAAACTGGTTTTATACTGCACGTACATTTCTTCAAACTGTTCGTAACAGTCTTCGGTGAAATATGGTTCCCTTTTATCTTTCGATGCTGCAGAAATTATAGCCTTATGCCCTTCTTTGAATTCTGTATATTGAAGTTCAAGTACCTCCAATCGGGTTTCTAAATAAGATCGTTTTATTCTTTCTTTCGGCGTTTTCCTATAATTTCGTTCGGCTTTCTTCAAATTATTCATCAACTGTTCTTGTAATGTAACTAACTCCTCCATTGTATACGTATAATTAGACGCGTCACTGTTTTAATAATCCCAACACACTCACTATAATAGTTATTTCGTCTCAGATACCACTAATTGTTCAAGTCTTTAGCTCACTTCAGTAATGTATTATTATTAGCAATACCACACTCGTCGTAAATAACTAATAGTTCTTTTTGTTTACTCAATAAGTCACCGTAATACTTGTTAACTCGTTGTATTTTGTAATAAAAAGTCTCATTAAGCGTAAGTTGCCGATCACCCGACGAATCCTTATCTAAGGAATGCGTTCTTTTGTTCTCGCGGCGCTCGGCGATGCGCGATCGTAGGTGACACAATCCGGTTCGATATGGACCATATGTTTAGGAAGTTAAGGTTCACTTTTGTTTAAAGGGATTTTTGAACAGAAACAACGTCTTTCTCGTACGCTCTGTATATTGGTACTAAAAAAAACTAACTTACAATGTGTGGACTGTAAATAAATAACTAACGATAGCTAGGTAGGCGTATACGCACCCAACATCTTATAACCTTTTGGACAATAATGTGTGTATGTATTTGTATGTTATTATATGTTTATATTAAATAGTCATAGTTTTGTTTTAAGTTTTAATTTAAATTTCCTTGTTTGACTTTTCTACACACTGTGTCTACATTTCTTATCAGACTTTCCTCTCGCAGGTCTGCTGGAAGAAATTTATTTTGAAATAAGCAGTACCTTTGTGCTCTTCTATGTTAATATATTGTCCTTTTATTTTGTGTGTACATGAATAAATAAATAAAGAAATAGAAAAAGTATTGAGTGATATAGCAGATATAGAACGCTTTCAAAAAAAAATAACCTTTAAGAGTTAATTAGATCGAAATCGTTGATGTCCTGTTTATTTTCTTTTGTCACCACATTTGTATTTTTAGTTGGTAGTCCGTAGGTACCTACCCTAAAAAAGTCAACGGGTTTCTTACAATAAGGATATTTAACCACGTGCACAGCTACCAATGTCCGATATTACTTGTGGTGTGCGGTACAGAACTTTTTCTTCTATTCTCGTTTGTCGACCGTCACGCATTTCACAAAAAATCGTGGCGAGTTTTATGGGAACCAGTCATCCGCACGTAACATACGTGTTGTGGGAACCCTATGCCTTGATCTGACTAAAAACCTATCGCACACACAATAAAGACAAGGCAAGGCGGGACGTGTTGCTTCTAGGTTTTCTTTAGGAATAAATATGCCAGTGCGTTTACTTAAAAGTGGAGACTGTACTGCACATGATCCTAGACTGCTCCCATCGAGGAGGAGAGGATTCGGGTGCAGGATTGCGCCCCGATTCCGACGCCATTTTGTAATTTTGCGTCTGTGCGCAGTTACGTATAGATAAGGGACTTTAGTCATAGCATAACCGGAGCCACCGCCGCCCACCGGGTCTCGGTCAACATGTACAAGTAGACCTAGACTTGCCAGTGGTTTCACCTACTCTTTTCTAACACATACCAAAGAAGATTTTACGAAAATTTGTAATCCATTTTTCATAAGTTTGAAAATCAATTGCTTGACAACCTCAAGGACGCAATGACCGTAATCCATATCCATATCCATATCCATCCATCCATACCATTACATAAATGCGAAAGTAACTCTGTTTGTCTGTCTGTCTGCTACCTTTTCACGACAAAACGACTGATCGGATCGTAATGAAATTTGGCAAGGAGATGTATTTCAACCTAAGGAAGGACATAGGCTATATATTATCACGCTAATTACTTACGGGGGTGAGCAATATTGCATTTCGTCTATAGTTGTCAACTGTTTGACAACTGACAACTGTCATAACATGCATTGTAATAGAATAACTATTTTAGACAAATTGTCACGAGAACAAATAGCCCGTCGGTGACGGCAACCGCCTATCGAACAGTGAGTCGCAAGGTCAAGCCTCAGTACAGACATAAAATACTTTTTGATTTTGTGTAATGCTGTAAGATTTCCTATAATAACTTTGGTTCGCACGTTCAAAAACCACCCGGTTTTCACTTTTTGTAACAAAGTGTTTTGTTTTTTCTTAGGCTTACATATTTCCAAATCATTGTTTTATACATTTTTTTTTTAACACTTAAATGACAGTTTGGGAATCATTTATTTCAAATAATAAAACTGTTAACATGGCGCTTAAACTGTTAAAGGATCACACACAGAACCCTTTTTCTACTATTTCTTAAATTTTCGTCTGTTTCTGTGTGTCTCTACGTAGCCCTTTTACGTGTGAATTATAAAACCAATGTGGTTTGATTTAATGCACAAATTATGATTGTGCATAACTTAGAGAAAGTTTTGATTTTTGTTTCTTTGCAATCGGTGCTCTCCATCAAAAGATATATGACTTTAAAGTTTTTAATGAGACCTTATCATCATGATCTAAGTTGCGGGCCTGTTCGAAAGAGATACCGCGGCCCCGGAACGTAAAAGGCGAGGAAGGAACATGGATGGTTTTTAGTCAGTAAGAGTCTGACACTCCCTCCCGCTCCGCCCAGAGTGGGGGGGGTCATTTGATGATTTCCCATCCTTAAAAAAAAAAAAAAAAAAAAGATACATGCAATGACATCTATGAAACCAAAATGGTACTAATGAATAAAAATCAACAAGATAGAGAAGAAGAGAATAGTCAACATGACCCTGCTTTAGGAATCTACAAAGCCAGTAGAGTGTTCGTTCGACCGCTTTCCATGCATATGTTTTAGCAGTTTAACTTTGTGCTCTATAAATGGCGTTGTTCATTTGACTCCATCTTCTGAATCACGTTGTTATGATTTTCCGTGAAAGAATGATACTGGCATTCGCCCGTGTCAGATGTCTTTTTTTTGTTTTTTTTCCCCACTCTGGGAATGATTTCTCCCGTGTCAGATGTCCCAAGTTTGTTTTTTTGGAAGAAGTTCTCAATTCAACGCCTGTTTTTCTTTATGTAGGTACCTATGTTATGGCTGAGCAATACTCAAATGACCGAATAATGAAGTCGCACGAGACCGGTCAATGTGGCGACATTTGATAGGCCTATGTCCAGCAGTGGACGTCTTTCGGCTGAAATAATAATGAATGATGATAATTCAAATGGAGTAGGGCAGGACACCTAGCAAGGCGCGGTGATGTCAGGTGGAGTAAAGCTGTGACCAAGTGGCATTCTAGAAATCCAAACAGAAGTTTTGGTCGTCCAGCGGTGAGATAAGCAGACGATATTGTTGCCATTGCGGGAATATCCTGGATGAGACTGGCACAAGAGCGTGGAGCTTGGCACAAACAAAGGCCTGTACCCAGCAGTCGGTGAAGTCGGACTATGGATGATGATGATGATGACGCATAACTTTTTCCAGAATAGTCCGATTTTCATGATTACTTTTATTGAAAAGCGTGTTTAGCAAAGTTTGTCCCATTTTTTAACCGACTTCCAAAAAGGAGGAGGTTCTCTATTCGACTGTATGTATTTTTTTTTTATGTATGTTCACCGATTACTCGAAGACGCCTGAACCGATTTGATAGTTGTGTTCGAATTCATGTGCGTATTGTATAATCATCGCTTGCTGAAACATCGTGAGGAAACCAACATGCCTGAGAGACATTTGGCATGTTAAGTCAAGTCAGAGGCCCATGGGCAGCATAAAAACTCTGACACTAGGTTAGGCAACAACACGATAAGGAAGGAAAGATCGCTTGCTTCGGTGAAGAAAGACATCGTGACAAAACCACAGCATGCCTGAGAGTTATTTCTCGACGGCATGTAAAGCCAAGACAGAGGACCTTGGGCGGCATAAAAACTCTGACAACAGGTTAAGCACTAACCACACGATAAAAAAGAAGACCGTTTTGGGGCTTATTTCATAAACCTTCTTGACAACTTTAGACCTGTCTGAAGTATGACTGTGATCAGTAACAGCAGCTATATCGTGTGTTGGCTTATTTTATGCACCTTGATATAAACTTTAGACCTAGCGAAAGGCAGTCACAAGAGGTTCGCAACACTTCAAATCTGCTCTATCGTGTTTAAGGCTCATTTCGTGCATCTTGAAAAGAACTTTAAACCTAGCTGGAGCATGACTGTCATCGATGGTCTAACAATGGAGAAAAAGGCAAGAGATGCTCAACAGTTAACAGCAGCTATATCGTCATTGGGCTCACTTAATGCACCTTGATGAGAACTTTAGAAATAGCTAGAATATGACTGTCATCGAAGGTCTCATGATGGAGGCTTGGAGACGAAAAGAATTTGCAATAGGTTTTCAAGAGTTTACAGCATCTACATCGTATTGTGTTGACCTGCCTGGAGTATGACTACCATTGAAGGTCTGACTTTGAAGAAGGAAGGCAGATGCGAGAGGTCCGCAACAGTTCGAAGCAGCGTTAACGTGTCTCGGCTCATGCCATGCCACTTGATGAGAACTGTCGACCTAGCTGGAGTATGATATTGTCGAGTGTCCAAGAATAGAAACGTAGAGCTGTCGAGGGAAGAGTCCTTATTTGGAAAAACATAAGTTGAATATTTTAGCGTTTAATGTAAACCTATTCGAGAAAAAATAAATTGTTACTGACTTCTATCTGTATTATTATTATAAAGCTGCAGTGTTTGTTTGTTAGGTTGGTTGAACGCGCTAATTTTAGGAACTGTTGGTTCGTCTTACGCAGACGAAGTTGCGCGGGTCAGCTAGTAAAAAATAAAAACTAAATGGGGTCGGTGTTTACTTAATAAGTATTAAGTCCCCGACTAGTCTAAGAAGAAGTATCAATAATATGTGTAACGAGTACCTTAATATAGTTGAGGTTGGTCCTGCGTGGTTAGAGAACGCCAAAACTACGAGTATATTTTTAAAGTTATAACATTAAACATTAGCTCGCCGGGCAGTTCCAGATTTGGTAGGACAAAAACAGGAAAAAACCTTGTCAATTGTTGTTTTGGCGTGCTCTTATCACACGCCTTACCCAAACTCAGTAATACTGTTTTCATGCTAAATATCTATGGTTGCTGCTGGCTCCCCCAGCCCAGACGATTTTCCAGTAACTATAGGAGGCAATCCCGATCAAAAAATGGGTGTAGAAACCACCATTAACGAAGCTGAAAGGCACTTGTTTTTCCCGTCATAAATACACACCATATTATTATAAATATAAGGTATTTTCCCAAGTTTTAGGCGACACAAAACACAATTGAGTTTCTCTGTAAGAAAAGTTTTTTATTGAATTAGTTTACATAGGTGTATGATTTACAAATTCACATTTAGTATTAACATAAGATCGTACCTGTAAGAAAAGAAACAACATTTAATGTTTATAATTGTGTCGTTTCTTATTTAAATCACAATAAAGGATTAATCGTAATTTTATCCACAATGACGAGCGTTTTTGGTGAGGTCCATAGATAACCTTCAAGTTTTCTTTACCACAGATTAGACATAGACATAGAACATAGAATTATAAACTGTTTTGATGTTGCGGTCAGCTCAAGAACCATTATTATGAGGGGATTCAAATTAATGAAAAATATATTTTTCATTACATAAATAATCACAGTATATGTACAGCGTGTATACCAGTAAGAGCGGTTTCGCACTACGTCCGATCCGAGTCCGATCCGTACCTGTGAAAGTACACTACAATACAAAATTGGATGACGGACGCCGGATCTAGTGCGTAAACTACCATAGAAATGTTCTACGATTACTCCGGACCGGGTTCGGATCGGATTCGGATCGGATGCAGTGTGAAATCGCTCTAAGGCTTCCAATAATTTAAAAGCGTGGTACAAAGCATGAAACTGAAAAACTTTCTCGCATGGTGTCAAAATCGTTACCGCGAATAAAAACTGAGGGAAAACTTAAGTTTGATGGCCTGTTCCGCACTTTTAAATATCGGCACATTATATTTTTTAATGTTGAGTAGGTTGATCTATACTTACGACACAAAATTATAACATGGAACGTCCTCTTTGCACTTAAAGATTAACTGCACTTGGTGATTGCAGTTCACGTACAAAGCGCGGGCGCGGTGGGCCGGAAGTGGTCGTGTTCTCATTGACCGCCAGGCGTTTGTGCGATTGTGACCGAGAGTCCTGACGCATTGTCAGAGGTTGTAAACATGGACAACGATTTTTTTTTAAACCGATTTTTCAATCGCCTGTTAAATTTTATCCGACGAATAAGTTTGACATGTTGTCAGTTTTTGTATGGAGACTCGGCTAAAACGTCAGATAAAACTTATCTAATGATTGAAAAATCGGCTCTTAATCAAATATTCTTACCTACTGGTATTCAGTGGCCTAAAAATCTAACAATTAGTCTTATTAGGTATTCGTATTGCCCAGTACTTACTGGGTTGTGGAGATCGGATAGGCAGTTGCTCCATGTAAAATATTGGTATTCAGCTGCATCCGGCTAGACTGGAAGCCGACCCCAACATATTTGGGAAAAGGCTAGGCAGATGATGAATGAAAAATTCTTACCCAAAGTGGGAGTTGATAAAAATTTGAATAGCTGTGCAAAATTAATAAAAAAACAGAATTGATGGTGAATTTCAGGAAACAATTTAGTTATTTCCTTCCAGAGCTTATTAATTGAGAACATTTTTGTTTGAATATGAAATGTGCTTCGGCAAATTGGAGTTCGAGCCTGAATAGCTCAGATAAACTCGCTTGTATAACCCACGTGAGTAAAAAAACCACTGACCGCAGTGGAGAGAATGTTTCCACGCACGGTATGTTATCTGCGCATCCTATTTGGGCTAAATTTGTGTTATAATATAGGTACCTAAGTGTAATGAGCGGTTTTCTTTTAAACAGCACTGTTAAGGAAAAGTATGTTATAACAATGAGTCCTGTCATCCTATCCTATCCTATCCTATCCTATCCTATAATATTATAAATGTGAATGTAAGTTTGTTTGTAACGCTTTCACGCGAAAACTACTCAACCGAACATCATGAATCTTTGTACACATATTCTTGGTGGTAGCAGAAGTAACATTAGATTTTAACTTTTTATTAAAAAAAAAACTAACCCTCACTCGCAGACGAAGTTGCGCGGGTCAGCTAGTTTACAATAAAATACCTCATGGTCTTAAAGATTGTTTTGTAAACGTTTTTAAATCTAAGGTAACTGCACTACTTTTAGACAAATGCTACTTACTCAGTGAAATAGGTACTTTTTAAATGCTTTGAGTTTATCCAGACAATGATTGTTTACTATTGCAAATTTAACCATGTAAAACTTATGATATGAACGTGACTAATTGAAAATTGACTTCTTTTAAATTTTTGTTTTGTTTATCTAGTTGTTAATTGACTTCTATTTAATTTCTGTGTTGTTTTATGTTGACATTGTTTTGATTTGATTAATATTTAAATTTATGTAATAATTTGCATGCCGTAAGGTAGACTGTAGCCGATCTCATCAATTATGTACAACATGTTATACCTGTACCTACATTCAAAGCAAATAAAGATCTGATTCTAATTCTGATTTGTAAGAATTAAAAATTAAAATAGTTTCAAAGAACTCGGTAGATGGCGTTGAACTGACTACGTTACTAGGTGCCAAAGCCAAAACGCTTGAAAAAACACACATCACATACGCTCGTTGACTGACACTTTCGTTTGGATAAGCTTCCGAATATAATGATTAGGTCCAAGTGAAATAATGCGACGTTCTGTTCCTTGTAGTAACATACCGAGATCAGCGCCATCTATCCAGCGTCCAGGGTAGAGTTGAAAAAGAAAATCCCTCATTGTTTTATTGTAGGATCTTTATAGATACTATACTTTGTAATTTGGTACTATGGATGGAGTAGGCTAGAATGAAAGAAATGGGTATGTAGTTGTTTATTTGCGCGGTTAGGTCAGTGTTCTTTTTATGGGACTGGACCTTTAAGTATTCTATTGAACGACTTGATGAAGACGTGCTATCGTTTGCAGCGACAAGTTCTAAAATCGCTCGCGCCAGTCGCTAGCATGGCCCGGTCTTTTTACCGCGCTTGCGTTTTCTAAGTGAACAGCTGAACATTTGCATAATTATTCTGTGTTTGATATTTTGCTACCGCACTAGAAGCACTTTTTTGTATCTTTGTTGGGAACGGCAAGGTGCTAGTTCGGAATATTCTTTCAGGAATTAGTGGAAGCTCGAATTTTAGCCCCCGTAAACCCTGCAACGAACAAATATGCTTTTGAATTTAAAGCATAAACATGTCTGTACTTATGTCCAACTAGCTTTTGCCCGCGGCTTCGCTCGCGTTAAGAAGTATTATTATTAAATATGTATAGTTTTTGCGGCTTTATTTTTTCCAATCTTTAATTTCAGTTCAGTCAGTCGAAAATCTAAGAAGATTTATACAAACTTTCATCCCCTATTTTATCCCCTTGAGGGTAGAATTGATCAAAATCCTTTCTTAGCGGATGCCTACGTCATAACATCTACCTGCATGCTAAATTTCAGCCCGATCCGTCCAGTGGTTTGGGCTGTGCGTTGATAGATCACTATGTCAGTCAGTCAGTCACCTTTGAGTTATATATATTTAGAAGATAGAAGAAGAAGAAGAAGATTAGATATCGGATTATTTCACTTTGCTTCTAACATTATATTAAACTTATATTGTCACTTACGAGATATCTTCCGTGATTAGGTATTGCGGGAGTCAACCCCGATCATGGCGCTTGCAACAGCGTCGAAATATCGGGAGCTCAAAATAACAAATAATCACGGAAGATATCCCGTAAGTGACAATATAAGTTTAGTATTTAACCGTGAAAGCTTTAAACAGTACTATTAGATTTACTTATAGTAAGTTACAAATAGGTAGTGAAATGAATTCCGATCAGCTTTTAAACATTTTACAAGGTGTAAGTATTTTATGGGGGATGTTGAACCAGAAGATGATTCTGAGGTACGATCAACTAGATGATAATAACAACATTTATTCATCAAAGAATAATAATTTAATATGTGAAATGTTCGGTAAGCCATATAAACTAAGCGCTGCGCGTCGCTTGTAGGGATCTTGTGGTTGTGAAGTACGAATTTAACCAAGTTGAAATGGTTACTGAAGAAGTTAAAACACGGGAGTGGACAAACATAGAAGAAAGATCATAGGCCACATCCCTAATCAGAATTGAATTGAACGTGCTCTGAGCGGAAAGGACTTGAAATGAAGTCAAAGAATGACCTCATGAAACGGATAGAGATGTATATTATTTTTTACGGATGGGAAATAAAATAATTAATAAAAAATAAATAAATATCGCTGGACATTAACACACAGCGCCATCTAGAGCCACACTAAGTAAGACTTGTGTCGTGGACCCCAGATAGTTGATATACTACATAATATATACTTTTCTGTTTGTAAATACATACTTATTATACATATAAACATCCATGACTCGGAAACAAATTTCCGTGCTCATCATGCACACAAACATTTACTCCTACCGGAATTCAAACCCAAGACCCTAAGAACGTGAGGCAGCCTCGCCCACCTTTACGCCATTCGGGTAGCCAAATAACTTCCCACTCTGGGTGGTGAGGGAGGAAGCGTCAGACTTTTACTGACTAAAACTTTTCCATGTTCCTTCCTCGCTCTTTACGTTCCGGGGCCACGGTATCTCTTTCGAACAGTTCCGCAACCCCGTCAGGCTTCGGCCCTTGCGGGCCCCTCCCCTTATGCTGACATCTCTTTGAGGCGCGCATGGAACACGAATGCGCCGCCGACACAGCCTGTCGTCATTAGACGGACGGACGGCTATCTGGCCCATAGCTAACCGTCCACAGGCCCGCATCTACACTACACTACTATCTAGTAGCCACCACGTGGCCCCCGACGCCCAGTGCGTCTCCCGCGGCGGCTGGAGCGAGAGGCTCTCTCCCTCTCGCGTTCCGCCACCTTCGTTAGCATGACTGCTTCGCAGAAGGAGGTGACGGCTTTCCATTCCGTCTCGCGAGAGGTCGCCGCCACCGATCGCCGCTACGAGGACACGGCGTTGCTCCGCTCATGCGGGGCAGACCTCCACCGTATTCTCCGGTCGAAACACCCGGGCGTTTCCTCCCGCCCGATTCGGTGTAGGAATCTCCTGAAACATCCGTGTCCGGTGAGGACCTGCGTCAGGCGGTAGGTGAGGTAGCCGTGGCGCCTCTCCAGCCACACCTGAAAGACGGGACTTGTCGCCGGAGGTCTGTCCGCTGAGCGGCGGTGGGCCACGGCAGCGAAGTTTCCCCCGGCGTAGTACCTCCGCGCGACATTCGTGCAGGCGCACCTCATTCCCTAAAGCTTTAATTGAGTTTTTTATTTGTTTCTGTGATAACTCTAATTTATGCGGTTTATTCTTGCTAGGGATACTGTGAATAAAATAAATATGGAAATATTTAAACAGTTTTATTAATATCTGTAAAATTATAATTAAAACTGAACCAATCGCGTATAAATCTCATTCATGGATATGACGATACCCTCATCACTACCGTTTACTATACATTTCGTTATACATTTATAGCTTGACGCCTGGCGAGGTTTCGTTTTTTGTGTACGATGGCGGTGAAAAGGTTAAAACGTTCCCGCGTGTTTATTTTACACACATAACGGTAGCAAAGCCGCGAGCAAAATCTGGTATACTAATAAACCGTTAATCAATAGTTTCAATAACTATCTATTGTTATCAACCGACTTCCAAAAAGAGGAGGTTATCAATTCGTCCGCTTTTTTTTTTTTTGTGTTTGTTACCTCAGCACTTTGGACTGGGTGAACCGATTTTGATGATTCTTTTTTTATTTGAAAGCTGGTGCTTCTCGTTTGGTCCCATTTTAATTTGCTGAAGATCTGATGCTGATCTTTCGAGATATACAATGGAACTCTTCAAAAATAGACGGCAAATCTGCAGTAATTGCTGCAATCGCTTGTAGGTTCATTGTTCATACTACATCATTACGTAACATCACGCCTGTATGCTCTGAGGGGGTACGCAGATGTGTACAATACTCCCAGATTTCGACAATGGTGCCGATTCTCTTGTACACCGAACTAACTTAAACTAAAACTAAAATTTCTTAATTTTAATTAGTTGGTTGCCGTAAGTTATTCTGAAAACAAAATTCTCTAATTTTAGTTTTAGATTTGACACAATTAAAATCGAGTTTGACAATCGCCAAATTGAATAGACCATAGATTAAGATTTGTCGGAGATTAAAATAAAAACTGAATGAAAGTGAACGAAATGATCTGAATTGCAAAAAAAAACCCTTGTGAAATCAAACAATTATTTAAAATTGTTTATCAATAATCATTACTGAAATACAGGGAGTATTATAACGGCATAAAACATTATTGTTGTTAAATATTTATTTTTCAGTTTTTATTATCTGTGACCATAATAATCCTGCTAGGGTTGGAAATCGGAAATGACTTAAAATCTTGGCGAAACTTTTCGGTTTTCATTATGATATTTTATTATAATCAACAAAACTGCCGTATTTAAAAATCTATGAGGTAGTATGATTTGTCCTGTTATTTATTTCAGTCTAGTTTCAGTTTTTTAAAGCTTGTTAATAAATAAAAAATTGATCTTAAAAAATTATGTTCGGTTTTTTAGTTGAAAATAACCGGTATTTTTGTCGGCGTTGGGAAGGAAAGCCCTATCTTTGTTTTGTTTGTCATGTCAGATGTCAATAATATTATTTATTTGGTGGTCGGTTAACATAATTAATTAACAAATAAATCCTCTTTGATGTTCGATTTGTTTAACACTAATCTCTGTATTCACGACGAGTAGTAGTAAAGTAACCAATACTTGTGTTCACTATACTAGTATATACTCTAAAAGGAAAAACAAGAAGAAAATCAAGCTGATCCCAAAGTATTGGTTTTAAGGCCTATGTCAGTAGCGTGTAAACAAATTGGCCAGCAGCAGGACTGTTCAGCAGTGGCAACAATGTAAGTTGTTTCAGTGAGATGAAATGTTATACTGGATTGGATAAGTATATGCTTAATTTTCATGTATTCTAAACTTATTTAATTTCAACAGATTTGAAGTGTGTGGGTGACAAAAGTGAAAACAAAGGCAAGAAAGGCGAGGGATTCCACCAGGGCTACTAGTGGAGGACCAGCAGGGGCAGATCACAATGACATTCAACGCATGTTATCCAGAAACATTTATTAAATATGCGGTTTCAATTTTGTGATTCATAATCGCTACTCTTTTTTGTTTAGGTTTAAGGAGAAAATAAATATTTTAACATTAAAGAAATAAAATGTTTCATTTAATTAAAAGAATTGACAAGTGATTGCTGAATTTTCCACGCTTCAGCAAGGAAATCGGTGCAGGTATCCTCCGCAATAGCGCTATGCTCGGTGACATTGATATCTTCTTCATCTGCAAAGATACACTTAATTAGATTTCTTATTTTGCAAACGAATAAAACAGAATTATATATAAATCAAATCAAAAACTTACAATCAAATGTTTCCAATTGTACAGGGTGCAACATGCCAGAATAATTTTTGTTGCATTTTCTGGTTCTGTTCACTAGGCGCCCATTACACATTTCCACCACATTTCTTGCCCTTGAGTGGCACTCAATATATGAAGCCTCCGCTTCAGTAGTTGGCACCACGATGGGAGTCATGAGCCATGACTGTAGTGGGTATCCGTTCCTAAAATAAATAAACTTTATATGTACTTAGTTAATAGATATACCCAATAGGTATAAAGTTTACTAGTGAGCTAACGAGAAGCCACTGAGATCTTTCCTCATGTACTTACTATTTACAAACTCATTTCTTTAATAAGTAATGACTAGGTGTAATGTATCATGTAATAAAAGTCACTATGATAAAAAAACAAAATCCAGGAACTGTAATTCTTACTAACATGTTTTAGCAAGTGAATTACTGCATACATATAATTATATAGGACACAAAACCATTATAACCTTTAGGTGTTTGGGGATAAATCCTTCATCCAAACGAGGATTCAGCTTATCCACCAAATAAAGTGTCCCGATCTAGGTGTCTTTTTATTGAATTTCTTCTCTGCCATTTGGAATGGGTTGCACCACGATGGGAATCATGAGCCATGACTGTAGTGGGTATCCGTTCCTAAAATAAATAAAACTTTATATGTACTTAGTTAATAGATATACCCAATAGGTACCTATAAAGTTTATTAGTGACCTACCGAGAAGCCACTGAGATCTTTCCTCATTTACATACTATTTACTAACTCATTTCTTTAATAAGTAATGACTAGGTGTTATGTATCACGTAATAAAAGTCACTATGACAAAAAACAAAATCCAGAAACTGTAATTCAGTAAGAATTACAGTTCCTTATATTACTGCATACATAGAATATATAGGACACAAAACCGTTCTAACCTTTAGGTGTTTGGGGATAAATCCTTCATCCAAACGAGGATTCAGCTTATCCACCAAATAAAGTGCCCCCGATCTAGGTGTCTTTTTATTGAATTTCTTCTCTGCCATTTGGAATGGGTTGGACTGGTCTTATTATCTTTCCAATTGAATCCTCTCTTGATAGTTTCTAAAACATAGTTATTTCTTATTAGTTATTACACAAAACCTGGAAGTGGCTTTGATTATGAGAAGTGTATGTAATGTAGCATGTGCATTAAATGTTTAGTACGGAAATCCCTTGTAAGTTTTCATGAATGCATTTCGTATTGTATCATAATAAAATAACACTAAATTTACCTTTCTGCCGAATCGACAACGGCTGCAATCACATAAGCTTCCATTCTGAACTCAAACACATCCAAACTTTCAAGAAAAACGAGAGAAATCTGCTTTGTAAATTTTAGTTCATGACAACTAATTTTATTCCACATCTTTTTAATCACGATTAAAAATAGTCAGATTTAGTTTGACAATCATAATTTTAGGTGAAAAACGTCGATTTCAGAATAGCGAAATTGCCATTTTCACTAAATTGAATATCTTAGTGCTGTCAAACTATAATTAATTTAAGTTATGTCATTTTAATCAATTTCAGAATAGGAAACTTCGTTTGACAGGAACAAACTAAATTTTAGTGATTTTTAGTCTAGTTTAGAGAAGTTTGTGACAAGAGAATCGGCACCAATGTTTGTTGTCTCTGAACTTTCGACTGGGTTAACCGATTTTGATGAATCTTTTTTTATTTGAAAGCTTTCCGTGTGGTCCCATTTCAATTTGGTTAAGATCCGACGCTGATCTTCGGAGATATAAATGGAACTCTTCAAAAATACACGGCAAAGCTGCAGTAATTGCTGCAATCGCTTGGTTGTTTATTGTTTATGTAACATAGTGACGTAACATCACGACTGTATGTTCTGAGGGAGTACGCAGAAGTGTACAATACACCCAGATTTCGACAGTTAGATGTGTTAAGTTCCGTTTAATGGGATCCTGGAGAAATAGAGGGAATTCCTTAAATTTTATAGGCACACCAGAAACGATTTGGGTAGTTTTAGGAAGAGTACGTTCTTGGAGTGATCCCATTTCAATTTGGTAAAGATCTGATGAAGAACTTCGGAAGATATGCGACGGGAACTCCTCAATAAATGATAGCAAATGTACTGGGATCGCTGAAATCTCATGTCTCTCTATTGTTTACACCAGTTCATAACAAAAAATCACGCCGTTACGCTGTGAAAGGGTAAGCACATTATGAACCACAAAAAAGTGAAAAATAAAAACTTTTTTGCACAAAATATATGACTTCACACAAAAAAGTGAAAAATAACTTGAGCTTCAGAAGTCGGTGACAAAAAAACTAAATCAATGAAACAAAGGTCACCGACTTCTGAAGCTCAAGTTATTTTTCACTTTTTGTGTGAAGTCGGTTATATTTTTTGCAAAAAAGTTTTTATTTTCCATGCACTCTTTAACCACCTCTCAATATAGTTTGTTGAGTGCCACTGCCATACATGTGATAACATGCATGACGCATGCTGATATCGAACGTCATCGCTTGCTCTAGGTACTCCAACCAGACAGAACTTTATCAGTGGCGGCGGGCAAATGGAAACCGAGTTAATTCGCTATAGGAATTTGGAAGTTATATTTATGTATAAGAGATTTGATTGCCAAGCCTAGGTATAGTCATTGCGATATGTACCTACATTTAAACGATATTGATATAATGATGATGATGATGATGATATAATGATTGATTGTATATTGAAAGAACACCCAAAAACTAATAACTGATCGACTCGCGGCGAATGCGTCTTTTTGTTAGCCAAAACGGTGTTATGCGAGATCGTTGACTTAAAATTGTTTATTTTATTCGTTTTGTAAAAACTTATGAGTGGGCAGAGCAGATTGGAGGTGTGGTGGTAAAGACTGGAGAATCTTGGCCTGAAATTAAGTAGAACCAAAACGGAATCCTTGTTTTGTGATTTCGGCGGTCTCTCCAGTCTTGTCATGTGCCCATTGCCGGAACGCCCATACCGTTCTGCTCCGATTTTCGGTACCTTGGGTCGCTTATTCAGGGAAATGGCGAAGTAGACCGGGACGTAACGCACCGGATCAACACAGGATGGATGAAATGGCGACAGGTCACTGGAACAACTTGCGACCCACGGATGCCCCTCAAGTTAAAGGGCAAAATCTACAAGTCCGTGATTAGACCTGTCGTATATTGTAAGGATCAGAATGCTGGGCTGTGTAGAAGATGGATGAAAAACGATTGCATGTAGCGGAGATGAGAATGTTGAGGTGGATGTGTGGAGTGACAAGAATGGATAAAGTAAGGAATGAATATACCTATTAGAGGAAGTTTGAAAGTGGCACTGTTACTGAAAATTTGAAAGGAAGTCGTTTGGCTTGGTATGGACATGTAATGAGGAGGGATGAAACGCATGTGACTAAAAGAGTGATGGACATAAGTATTGATGGATGGAGAGGGAGAGGAAGGCCAAAAAAAGGATGGATGGATTGCGTAAAGACTGATATGAAAGAGAAAGGAGTAAATGATACCGTGACGTCTAACAGGGGAAAATGGAAGAAAAAAACGTGTTGCGACCCCAAATAAAATGGGACAAGGGCAGGAAGATGATGGTCAAATAAAAGGCCTAAGAAAGTGCACCTACAAAGAAAGTGGCGCAATTATACCTTCATTCAATTGTATATAGTACAACTGTAGCGGTGTCAGGTGTGACCATTTTGGCCTATTATAGTTGATGTAACAGTAACGCTATCTCTATTTGTTGACATATAAAGCCACCACAATGCAAGTATAGTACCTCTTAGTACTGTAAAAGAGTTCATGATTCCATTACTTCCCTAATATTCATCATTCATTCATTTTACACATTCGTTCACGCCGCTGCGTGAACGTTCTGGTTACGGAGATATTGAGGATGAAAGTTCATCTAAGGAATAAACGCCCCTGGGATGACCTACTTGGGCTAGCTTGATTGACGACCGTGGAGGAACCTTTGACAAATATCTCCCTCCGTAGGTGGAATATGACCACTACTGACAGCCGAGTTATTGGGTAACATAACATACTTAACATAACTTAAACCTGCTGCATGTCGCGCAACCATCAATACTCTAATACCTTGATTGACTGCAGGTTTTTCAGTTACATTCGTTTCATCCCTCCTCATTACATGTCAAAAATCAAAATCAAAATTAAAAGGAAGTGTTTTACCTTGGTATGGACCAAGGTAAACAACTTCCTTTTTAATTTTTTGTAACAGGCGCCACTTTCAAAGTTCCACTATAATGTACGGATTCCTTACTCTACCCAAACACTGTTGTGTCCATTTTGATGGCGCGGCAATGACGCTTTTTTTTTTTTTAAATATGCCTCTATTTTGTAAAAAAAAAAATGTTAAACTAGACTCCCAAAACCATAAATTTGTCAATGCTACGCAATGGAACGCTCCGAACCACGCGGCCACGGAGATCTTTAAAACTAAGCATTGCAGCTTAGAGACCTGAAATTTTGGTAAGTAACAGATTGAATTTGTAAAAATTTCTTCGTGTATATTTTAGGAGCTGTAAGACATATTACGTCATGGCCGCGCCATTGAAACGGTGAAATCTTTCGCCGATATCTCGCTGAAAACGCAACGCAGACGTCTAAAGTTTTTTGTAAAACGTAGATTTGTATTTGTCAAAACTAGCAAAAATAAACAAAACATCCTAGGTTCATTTTTCAGGAGCTGTACGACTAAACCGTCATGGCGCGCTATTGAAACAGTACAAAAATACGTAATCGCCGATATCTCGCTGAAAAAACAACGCAGAGGTCTGAATTTTATTGTAAAACCTGGATTTGAATTGGTCAATATACTGAATATTATTATTATTATAAACCCATTTGTAATGGGTAAGTAGCTTAATCTTTATTTATTTATTTATTTAAATTTTATAATGCACTTAATGTACAAAGGCGGAATATTCCTATTTTATTGATGCTATTTAATATTTTACCTTTATTATTTTTTTCTTGCCTTTGTATTGTTTTAATTTTATTCTACACATGAGTATTTTAATTCTAAAATAATACTATTGTCAAAGATAATATTGAATGCTTCATAAATGTTTTGTTAAATATATAACTACGTACATTACGAGTACAATGTGTTAGATATTTTAAGTTTGTATGCGTATTCGATAAAAGTCAGCGAAATATGTGAAACGATTTAATTTATAAGACCATCATGTAACATACCATATTTCGTGCAAATAAAGAACCTTGGATTTTGAGTAAACTATTTTCGTTCAAGCTTGTTGACTTGCCTTTTTGTCAATATTCTACATCCGACTGCGAATATGAACAATATGCACATCGCATTTTGTGGGAGTGTAGTCTTTGGCAAAATTAACGCAAGATTATGTTGGATAGTGTACAGGTTACATCCGGAGTTATTAACTATGCGGACCTTATAGAAACTCGTTCTAACTATGTAATTTCCATGCGTTCAAGCGTTTTAGCGTTTTCGTCGAGCTTCATTGTCTCGGCGATTTTCTGGTGGTAGCCGCTGTTGATTATTGCTTTCAGGAGTTACAGTGGTTTGGGAATAGTGTGGCGGGGTTGTCCCAATAAAACAAATCATTATAGACAAATAATTTTAAAAATATTATAAAAGTCTTATACTAACTACGATAAAGTACATTCAATCTTATAGTCTACTATTATATGACTATTATATAGCTCCGCTCTTGCTCGGCACAGCGCCATCTATCGTACCCTAGTGAAGTAACACACATGTTAAGGTAACATTACCATCGTTCTTTGCTTTGTTGAGCCGTCGTCACTTGTCGACGACTGCCGTCGGCGAGTCGGCGGTAGTTGCCAAAACGCCGACGGCTGCCGTCGACGGTTGGCGACGCTTGAAGTCGACCCCGACTGCAATAAATTTACGCGTCACGCCACTTCTGCAAGCGTCGCCAGCCATCGACGGCAGTCGTCGACAGTGCCGCTCGTCTATAAAACCCTTTTTTTTTTTTTGGTATGGGAAATCATCAAATGACTTCTCCCAGTCTGGGCGGAGCGGGAGGGAGTGTCAGACTCTTACTGACTGAATCCCATCCATGTTCCTTTCTCGCCCTTTATGTTCCGGGGCCGCGGTATCTCTTTCGAACAGAGTCTGTAAGAACCTTGACTTGACATATCTCTCAGACATGCTGGTTTCCTCACGATGTTTCCCTTCATCGAAGCAAGTGATAATTATACAGTGATATTATCAGAGATGCGAGCTTTGGGTTTGAACTCGAGACCAATTTATTAGCTCTTGAAATTAAAGAAAGACCAAAACAATTGTAACACATAGGGTCAACTCACATCGAAAGAGCGGCGAAGGGCAGCGCAGTTTCAGTGTCATATGAATTTTAACTTAATTTCATTACTATAATACATATTATCGCATGAGAAACTCCGGCGCCGCGGGAATTCCGTGGAATTCGCCGGAATTCCCGCGGCGCCGCAGTTTCTCATGCGATAATAAGTATTATAGTAATGAATTTAAGTTAAAATTCGGTGTGAGTTGACCCTAAGTGTGCGCGGCCCCGAGTTCCTTTAGATTACAATAGACAGGTTGTGGGTGATTGCGATTACAATCAAACGCAAAAGGCTTCTTGCTATATTGATCGTGTGATCAACCGCACAAAATTATAAGTTCTCTCTTTTTAATAAACTATCAGAGATAAAATAAAACTTTGACATCATTTGGTACTTAGCAGTTTAGATTAGGTACATACTTTTAGTTGTTCTATTTCAAAGACTAATTAATGCCAGTTTACAGTTATTTGTAGCAGGCAAACCGTAATAAATGCCTTAATTACATACTTCTGGATTTAAAACGCTCCCTTTCGATGAGCATTCTGGTCCAAGGCGATTTTTTGGGAATCGAACCCGGGTCCTAAGCTGAGCGGTCACGCTTCCAACCACTATATTTACCAACGAGACAACAAGGCCTTGCCATATACATAACTACCTATTAACTAAAATAGGCATGACAAAAGTATCAAATAATTGAAAATCTATTAAGTCCGTCAGTTTGAGTATTGGAAAATAATGCACACGTATTTTTTGTTTTTGTAAATTAAATCAACGATCATTGACTAAGATAAAATGCATCAAAACTCGAGAGTGGGGCTCGTGACGTCAGAACAGAAAGCACTAAAAATGCGTGACGTAATGAGTTTATTTTTTATTTTTTTTATTCTGTTTATTTAACTACAAGGAAAAATACGGATCAAATGGTTTTTAATAATCTTAATGACGGACTATTTATAGATTTTTGTCGTTTACCCTATTGATAACCTACTTTAAATGTTAAATCGATATTAAAAACTAACAAGTAACAGAACAATTTAACGATTGTGTAAGACAATAGGGGATGAAGACTGTCTAAAAATAGTTTCAGTCAGTTAAATTATCGAAAAATTATGGACCCATGTTTTTTTTTATCAAAGAGGGTGTAAAACACCTCTTCACGAAGCCGAAAGGCACTTGTTCGCCTCATCATTGCGATCATTTTTTTGTTCTACACCATAACTGGGAACCTTCTAGTTACGGAGATATGGGGGGTCAAAGTTACAACTTTTTGACAAGGTTTTTTAAATACAAGATTTTTTTAAGATTTTGACTTTTAACACCTCCACGACCCCCGTCCTATTCAATCCATCCGTCAGCACAATGTTTTAAGTGCGTAGCAATGAGTTCTACCACAAAACATGATTTATAAACTCAAAAAAAAAGTTGTTTCCCAGTAGTTTTTTGCGTAAAGTTACTTAGTTTGATGTACAGAATGCTTGGTTAACGGCTTTGTGATGAGGTGGTTTACACCCTGTATAGTCTTCAATTTTTATTTACGTGAAAAAAAAAATGTGTCCAATATTTTTTTTTAAATCTGTCTGATGGGCTAATTACATTTTGCTGTCGTCTACTCCACCCTATTCTCACATTGTTTGGTAGTTGTCGAATAAAGTACAGTGTGACCATTTTAGGTTTGCAGTTTGTCAAGAAAAATACATCGATATGTCAAATTTTGTCTAATTTGATTACAATGACAGCTGTCGAACTAAAATACTAGTAGCTTTGGTCTTAACGAAGTAAATTATTACAAATGCATATTTTATGCAGTCAGTATTTTACGCTATGTAAGCATGGATATTTCCAATTAAATAAACTGAAAATAGATTTTCAACTTTATCGCTTAAGTTTACGGTTCTTTGGGTAAATTTGACAGTTTCGGGTAGCTTGATGTTGTGACGTAAGATGTACATCTTGACAGCTGTCATTTTAATTAAAAGGCCTCTGTATCAAAATACTTTTACAAAAATAAACTATCGACGATTAAACTATACGATTTATCCGTATTCCTAAATATTAACCAAACGATCTTTAAACACTTAATTAATTAATTTGTACTTATATCTAGCTTTTGTTCGCGGCTGCATTCGCCAAACTCGCCTCGCAAGTAAACTGAAGAATGAAAATGTCCATGCAGTGGCGTATCTAGTCCAAGTAGGGCCCAGTATCGAGTCATGTTGAGTGCGGCGAAGCCCGACAAGAAGTTGTAATAATGTCAATCAAATGACTTTTCCAAAGAAAATAGCATCCTGACAATAAGCATAACGATAGTATCATAAAATTGAAAATCTATTTAGTCCGTCAGTTAGAGTATTGGAAAATAATGGACACGTATTTTTTGTTTTTGTAAATCAATGAATACCTATTGACAAAGATAAAACGCATCAAAACTCGGGAGTGGGGGCTCATGACGTCAGTACACTCTAAAAATTATACCAAGGCGTGACGTATTTAGAATTTCAAAAACGTTGTATCTTCGTCAATTTTGATTTACGTAACAAAAGAAAAAATACGGGTCAAATATTTTTTGAGACTGACGGACTAATATTTTTTGATATTTTTTTTTCTTTAATTTATTTTGTTTTCCTTTTTAATAAATTATACCTATTTGGTTTTGATCTTTAACTTCATTTGCATTATTAGGATACCACTTCCGGGAAGAGCGAGACAGCTCCAACACAAATACTATTGTAACATACTGGGGCTGCCTCAGTTTATGTGTGACACAATGATTGAGAAGTCTTTTTTTTTTTTTTATTCGTCTACCCTATTGCAGCTTTCTGGACCGTGACAAGTTGCAATTTTATTTTTATCTTATTTCATGAAGAATATTTGAGGTTGTGAGAAAATTTTGTGACTTTTTCCTCATCAGGAGCCCCTCGTTATTTGTGGGCCACATATCATTGATACTTCTGATACAGCGGTAGCTACGCCCCTGTCTATGGCCGTAATACTTATACAACGTGGGGCCAGTGCGGGTTGATGGATGGCACAACGTGTATAAAATTAATGATGTCTTCAAATGCGACACCTGAGTGGTCAGTTTTAAATTGTCTAACATGTTATTGGTTCTAGTGTTATTAAATGCCCAGTCACGAAGTTATTATGCATGTAAAAATACCCTTCGCGGGTCCGAAAGGCACTAATTGTTCTCCCCGTGTCGTTGCGATCATTTGTTTATTCTAGTCTAGACCTTAGAAGTAGAACCTTAGATTGTTAGAAGATATTGGGTCTCAAAGTTTCTACACAAGGTTTTTTTTAAACCATCAAGTTTTATAATGTTGTAAACTTACTTTAAATACGTCCATGACGCGGGCATTAAACAATGTATCATTCAAAATGCGATTGAATACGTGATTTTTAACCCCAAAAAAAGAACACTTAAAGTGCTTACTTACGGGATTATATCCGTGATATTTCTTAGGTTTTTCGCGAACCCGATATTTCGACGCTGTTGCAAGCATCATGATCGCGGGAATACTGAAGAGGTATGCGGCTGGGACGATAATAGCGGGTGAGTCTAAAACAGTGCCCCAAAAAAGAAGTCGTTTCCCCGGAATATTTTTTGCGTAGAGTTACAAAGTTGTACAGAATGCTTGGTTGACGGCTTCGTGAAGAGTTCGTTTACACCCTGTATAAGTAGTTTTTGACCATAAAGTGTCGCGGGCAAATCTTACTACCTATAAGAATGATATTATAACTAAAAAGGCGTAGATAGGTTACTTACCTACACTAAATTCGATGTTCAAAAACGGGGCACTATCGCACATAATATGTGCGATAGTGCCCCGTTTTTGAAGATCGAATTATGAGTATTTATATATTGTCATAGCACACTGCATTACGATTAGAAGTCAAAGTATGATGGCATGATTCAATTATCGCGAACGAAAAAGAGGCATTTAAAACGTCAGTTGACTCCGTCAAAGTGACAGTGAAATCAAAGTTGGCTAATTGGCCACATTTTGTATTGGCTATCTACTCTTTTTTATAATATTATTGACCTATAGTAATTAACATTATCTGGTTGGTGGTTTATACGAGCCTCTTAAGTGGCCGGCGGAGCATGCGTAGTTATACAACCGTAATACCAAAATAATTTGTAAATCGAGCAAATTCTTAAGTTATTGTGTATTTATTTCGATTGGTTTACAGAATATCGATGTTCCCAAATATGGGGTGACTGGTATTTAGTGTACGAAACTTAAACACGTGGTTGTGCTCATAATAACAAACAACTTTTAGTATGGAACCAAAACTGAAATCGAGAAAAAAAATCAGCTGTACGTTAGTAAATTTGTCAGTACATTAGGCGAACATAAATGTAAAGAATTGCTGATTTTATTTTGCGATTTCATGTCTCATGAGCACAACGTGTTTAAGTTTCGTACACTAATTGCCAGTCACTCTATATGTATATATTTTGAAAGGACAATGATATAAGGACGAGTTATGAGGAATTTAATGTTTGAAACTTATTGTTCTCATAACATTTATTAAAATCAGTGTCCATTCAAAATATTATATAATTTGGAAATCTAGACATTCTGTAATCGAATCAAAATAAATACACACTTCCGTAAGAATATGTTTGATTTACAAATTATTTTGGTATTACGTTTGTATGAACCATGTATGCTCCGCGGGCCTCTTACTCGTAATCCATTATGTTACAGTCCGTAGATACATTTAATTTCTCCTTCAGCTTTCTAATCCTCTCCTGTTCCTTCTTTAACTTTGTCTGTGCCCTCTTTAAATTCTCGGCCAACTGCTTCTCTTTCAATTTTTGGCGAGCTTCCGCTAGTTTCGCCCTATCTTGAGCTACTTTTTTCCTGAGCCGTTCAATTTCCTTACTCTCCGTTTTTTTCTTTTTCGTTGGTGTTTTCTTGTCCTGAAATTAATAAAAAATACTGTTTTAGAAAATACACTGGCCTGCAAAAGTAAGTAAGTACTACTGTTTTTTTTTTTCTAATCTATAGAAGTTGGAGATTTAAAATAAAAAGCTTTATAACAAAACGATCAAGAAAATATTTGGAAACAAAATAGAAAAAAAAAAGGATGTTAAAATAAAACTTAACAATAAAAATAATCCTTTTCGAACAAATTACCTACATTTGTTCGAAAAGGATTATTTTAAGTTTTTTTCAACCATTTCTCAAAAGAAGGTTACCGACTATGAAGTTTTATGTAAGTACAAAACTAAACTCCTTTTTGTTTCGAAAGTATATCTTCTTGTGTACCTTCATACATAGAAAGCTATTGTTAATTTAAAAGTGTGATACATAGTTTTGCAGACTAGTTTAGATGCCCTGTGCAAGGTGGCGAGAGTACGTCACGGAACATGGTAACCGTGGAAGAAATAAATAAATCACAGCTAGAAAAAGATAAAAAATAATGACCGAAATACAAAAAAAAGGCTAATACTATGTCAAACACGTGTAAAAATGCATAGAATATTACTAGAGATTTATGTAATTGGTTGTCACATAGGTATTTATAATTCTCAAGTCGGTAAGTAGTTCGAATTAACATTCAGTACTTTTTAAATTTTTATTAAAGGCTAGCTTTTAAATATAGGACTGTCGTATTTTAATTGATAGGTACCCATTTATCATTGGGTTGCATAAAACTTTAAACACATAAATGACCCCTATACTATTCAATCCATCCATCAGCACAATGATTTGAGTTCGTTACTTTGAACGCTACCGTAAAACATGAATTTTCACCCCAAAAAAACGTCGTTTCCCAGCAATGATTTTAGCGTCAAGTTACTAATTTGAGGTATATTACAGAGGGCAAAAGAAATAGATAAGTAATCATGGTCGAAATAAACAATACTTACTTGAAGTTTTTTTTTAAACCGATGGATGTCTTCGAATGAAATGAAATTAAATTGATAGACATATTAGAATTTGTTAATACAATAAACTTTCACCTGAACACGTGAAATAGTTTCTAAAAATATGCTGTTGCAAGCATCATGATCGCGGGAATATCGGGAGCTCATAGAAACAAAAGAAAATCAAAGATCCGTAGCCTTATCACACTAGCGAGTTGCGGGCGAGTGGAAAGCGAGGCGAGTGGCGAGTGCGCAGCAAGCTCGCCGCGAGTTACAATGTGTGCGAACACGTCGCGAAGAAAAACAAAATGATTGATTGTACAGTACGGCCGTTGTATCTTGGCGAGTCTGAAGTTAGACTCTGCGAATTTTAGCGCTTGAAAACTCATAAAAAAATAAATGATTTAAACAAATAAATGCAATTTGCAGTTGTTATTGCTGATAAAAACTGTTATTGGCATTTGTTTTTTTAAAACCCTTTATTTTTGTACCAGTTTTCAAGCGCTAAAATTCGCAAAGCCTAACTTCAGACTCGCCAAGATACAACGGAAGTACTGTACAAAAAGCGGATCGCACACCGTGAACTCGCGGGTGGGCACTAACCCGCGACGTGTTCGCCGCGCACACGTTGTGAACTCGCGACGAGCTCGCTGCGCACTCGCCTCGCTTACCACTCGCTCGCAACTCGCTAGTGTGACGAGGCCCTAAGTACTTTAATAGTGTAGTGAAAACCCGTGAAAGTCCAAAACAGTGCATGTGTAGGCTTGTTAAAATTGCTTACTTTTCCTAGGTTGAAGCTGCCCGCACCGCCAGCGCCGCCGCAGCCGCCACCGCCGTCGCCGCCGCCGCCGCCGCCGCCGCCGGCACCGCCGCGATTATTTTGCGCGGCAGTATCAAGAAAAAATTGTTTCAATAAGTGTTTCATTCGCTCACTCGGACCTGGGTCTGTCATCTGGAAATAAAGAATTAAGCCTGTTTATAGAATATCAATAATTTTTTCTCGTTTTTTTTTTTGTAGGTTATGGAGCAGCGGTGGCCCACTGTTGGCGGCCCCAACTTACGAGTAGTAAGTCGTGGGATCGAACCCCGGCAGGCGCATTACTTTGTGTAATTTATTTTATTACCGCTGCTCTCAAAACAGAGAAAGAAAACATCGTGTGGAAACCGGAATAATCGAAAAATTCTAAGACATGTAACATCTAACAACTCGCACTGCAGTGCGGGCCCGCGTGGTGGGTTATAGGCCATTCCCTCTCATAGAGAGGAGGCCTGTGTCCCAGGCCAGCAATGGGAAAATTAATAGGCTGATGATGATGATGATGATGATGATGATGGAATACCTAATTACTTATACGGGGTATTATTCAGGCAGACCATTTTCCCAATGAAAGGAGGGAGGAGGAGGAAAAAATAACTTAAATAAAAAAGTAATCATAGTGATAAGTAAATATCGCTGGACATTGATACACAGCGCCATCTAGTGGCACACTAAGCAAGGCTTGTGTCGTGGACACCAGATAGTTGATCTACTACATAATATATATACTTTTTTGTTTGTAAATGCATACATAGGTACTTATTATACGTATTTTTACGTATAATACCCATGACTCGAAAAAAAATGTTAATCACACAAACATTTGCTCCTACCGGGATTCGAACCCAGAACCCTAAGAACGTAAGGCAGCCTCACCACCACTACACCATTCGGGTCGTCGAAACTTTCCATACAAAACATCGTATCGGCTGACGCAATTCGTACTTATCAAGATACCATTTCTTTTTCCGACCCATCAGACTTATTTTTTAAGCAATATAAGACCTGCCCCCGTATTCACAACGCTTCGATTCACTTCCGATTCGGAAAGTCGTATGACTATCTCGGTCGTTTTCGTAATGCCAGAAGAAGACCGATATCCGAGTTGTCGAATCGGAAACGAGTCGAACGTTTGTGAATACGGGGTCTGATCTTTCAAATTTTATCTGTGTGGTACCAACCTGTGGTACCAACAATCTCAGAGTAAAATCACTGTGACATACGGACGTATGGTCAGACTGGGAGTCCGACAGAACGAATCTATAAAGGTTTCGTCTTAGCCATTTGGCAACGGAACTTTAGAGGCACCCTTTTAGTAGGTATATCATAAATAGCCCACGTACCCACTCTAGGTTGCCTTGCGAGATGCCATCATCACCAGCCTAGCCATTTTCCAACTATGTTAGGGTCACCTTCCAGTCTATCCGGGTGCAGCTGAATACCAGTATTTTACATGGAGCTGCGACTTGCGAGATGCCAATCGAAAAGAATAGAAACATGTCTTAGTACCTAAAGGATGTAAAACACCTCTTCACGAAGCTGAAAAGCACTTGTTCTCCCCACCATTGCGATCATTTTTTTGTTCTACACCATACCTGGGAACCTTCTAGTTACGGAGATATAGGGGATCAAAGTTACAACTATTTGACAAGTTTTTTTTTAAACACAAGTTTTTTTTGTATGATTTTGACTTTTAACGCCTCCACGAGCCCCGTACTATTCAAACCATCAATCAGCACAATGTTTTAAGTGCGTTACATTGAGTTCTACCATAAAACGTGATTTATAACCTCAAAAAAAAAAGTTGTTTCCGTAAAGTTACTCAGTTTGCGTAAAGTTACTCAGTTTGATGTACAGAATGCTTGGTTAGCGGCTTTGTGATGAGGTGGTTTACACCCTGTTTATGGTGCGAAATTCGATGCTTTACATAACATAGGACCTTCATAATATTCATCCGCGTAGTTTTTCCCCGAAGCTAGGTTTAAATGATAAGTAAGACACGAGGCAGTCACACACACATATAAATTATTGAAACATGATCAGTGACACAATTTCATTACTTAGGTCATGCATGTAATGCAGACGTTAACGTAAGTAATATTATTATAATAAGACACACGCAACTTCGTCTTTGTTATATATTCGGAAGTCCCGCCGTTGGTGGTAATTAATTAACAACACCAAGCTTTAGGAAACGTACTTTTTATAAATTTTACTTAAATTAACACGACAGAATGCTACTCGTTTAGATCGGTATGCAAGAGAGAGTGAGTGAAAAGAGTGAACAAATGAGGTATACTACACTCTTCCGTCACTTATGAGAAAAACGAAAGGAAAAAAAAAACCCGTTTTTGCAACATTTTTCGTTCCTGCTCTGCTCCTAATGATCGTAGCGTGATGTTATATAGCCTAAAGCCTTCCTCGATAAATGGACTATCCAACACAAAAATAATTTATCAATTGGAACCAGTAGTTCCTGAGATTAGCGCGTTCAACCAAACAAACAAACTCTTCTGCTTTAAAATATTAGTAAGTATAGATTGCTTCCCGTAATGGATGATATTATTTACAATATAATACTTAGATACTCATTATGATAACGTTAAGTCTTGTTGTTGTTAAATATTTGTTCCCAAAATTACTGTAATTAACATAATGATCACATCATTCGCCCTCTGTAACATAGGTAGACAGTCAGCAAAACAGTTAGGTATGCAAGCTAGCAATCTTCTTACGATTATTATAAATGAAGACAGTCTGTAAAGATCGTTTTTTGTTAAACTTTCACGCAGAAACTACTGAAACGATTTGGATGAAATTGCAAACAAATTGATTATAACCCTTTTCCATTTATAAAAGTAGTAAGAAGATTGCTAGCCTGTAAACCTAACTGTTTTGCTGACTGTACCTAACAGGCGAAATGTGGGTGTCCTATAAGTACACCTCTGACTGTCTTACCCTTTGTGGATAACAGTCGTGATGTAGGTAATGTTATGATGACAGCATTCTTCTGAGCTTATGCCCATTTTTTAGGGTCTGGGAAAAATATCTTCCGTACTTATTTATCTCTTTTTGTCTATGTGCTAGTGATCTCAGTAATTACATTCTTTCTAGCCATAATATACCTAACTAGCGCCCGCCACGCGGTTTCACCCGCGTAATTCCCGTTCCCGTGGGAGTACGGGGATAAAATATATCCTATGTTACTCGTGGATAATGTAGCTTTCGAATGGTGAAAGAATTTTTTAAAACGGTCCAGTAGTTTTTAAGCCTATTCATTACAACCAAACAAACAAACAAACAAAGTTTTCCTCTTTATAATATTAGTGTAGATAAATACAATGTTTCACGAAGTATACAACCATCCTTCCCTCGATCTTTATGTACTCTTATAGAATACAAATCATCCAAATCCGTTAAGTTGTTTGAGCGTGAAGAACTGAAGTAGAAACAAATACAAACTTTCGGCTTTAAAATATTACTCATTAATAAATGAGCCTTCCATATTAGGAATCGCTTTGATAAGATAAGGTCAAAGAGTGATCTCATCATCTCAGAGAAGTATTATTACAAGCAAGTAAATCAAAGACATCGTCATCATCATCATTGTAACGCCCTTATCTCAATTACATTAAAACAAAGCGATATTATTCCAAACAAACTCTTAAAACCAAGTTTTTATGAGAATGGCACACGGTTTCATTAAAATCCAAGTCTTTTTATTTGTCAAATCTTAAAATAGCCATCCGCATAACCAAACATATAATATATATCTTTGACAGTCTTTACAAGTAGTCAGTGGCCCAAAAAGCTTGACAACCTGTCTTACCAAGGGGTTTCGTATTACCCAGTAGGTTAAATACTAGTATTCAGCTACAGACTGGAAGTTAGGCAGATGATGATAACCAAACATCGACTCGTTTTGTCAAATAAAATTAAAATTCGCCGTTTCAAGATAAAACAATTAAAACGAAATTTACCTTGAGTTTGCAGAATTCAGATGATAAATGGTTTTGATTTCGTCACAAGGTCACAACAGCTCTTATAAGACACTTTTTCAGAATGCTTTTTCACTATAACAAGCTCTTTTTGAACACAATAACACAGAATGTATACAACGAAACCAGGGCGTGCCTGTTTGTCGCGCTCTCTGCAAGCATCATGGTTGCCAGTATGATTTCCCAAAAAAGTACGGCTGGCCTTCTGAAAAGGTACGGTTTTTAACGTCAAGGTACGGTTGACTCAGGATACTTCTGCAAGAACTAGATAAGTATTTTTTTTTTGTTTTTTTCTCCTTCCTGTTGGCTGTCTGCGACCATAGGTTGGAAAAAAAGCGATAGGGAATCGAATATTCAAAGGGATATATTATGGTGAAGTAGAACATTATTACCGATTGCCAATATCGAACAAATTCATTTGTAAATCAATTATAGAATTAAGTAAAGTCATTAAATTCGTAAATAATGCAATAATTAAATGTTTTTATGATAATAATTTATCATAGGAATAATGTGATGAGGAAGTTCAGATATGAAGCGATGTATAAAAAGGTACAAAAAGTATTGTTTTGTTTGATTGTTTTCAAACTAGTGTGCACAATTCTATTGTTTACACACCTGTCAGAAACTTGAGATGAAATAATTACAATAATTTAGTTTAATTGATACCGGTAAAAAAAATTGATGTAATTTGAAATTTGATATTTTTATGTCTAAAAAGACTTTGTAAATCGAAGTTCAAATCAATCGCAACTCGAAGAAAAAAAAACTGATCTGGTTCTTTTAGAAGTATTCCGACCCGTACGGTTTTGCTAGAATTTTGAAAAATATACGTGCTGTAGGTAGTCATATTCTACAGCGTAAACAAATTGTTTGTAAAAAAATTGTGAAATAATGTTTAAGGAACTAAGAAAATTCCCTTTAAGTAATTTGTGTCCATATTTTAGTTAAAATCTGACAGAAAGTTGAAGATAGTATGAGTCTCATTATTTTCTATTACTTTCTCGACAGACTGTAATCGTAAAATAATAATTTAACCTACCTATAAATATTTTACGAGTTTTTACATTTTTTTTTGCCCTTTGTAGTGAAAATAAATCACTAGTATAGAAAAGGTACGAAAAAGGTACGGTCTACACTGAGGTACGGTTGTGGTACGATTGTGTGATGAATAGTACGGAAAACCGTACTTTTTGGTACGGTCTGGCAACGCTGGCAAGCATACTAAACTAGTGGTGGGCGTGCGACGACGAACCGTTTTCAAAGACCGTTTTGTGTTTTGCGACGATGAAACCGTTTTACGTCCTGGGTTCAAGGTTCAAACAGTCTTCGTTGCACAAACCAGTCTTCGAACTATTTGGTGCGGTTTTTTATTATACTTCTATGAAAATACAGTCGAGAACGCAATGATTCAACTATCTTTCTCACTAGAGTCCGTCGCGTCGTTCCGCGTTCGTTTACAAAACAGTCCTTACAATAGTTGTAAGAAACTGCAACTATTTCACTCTACGAAAACGCATTTCAACGATGAACTCTCGTCGACGTTGCATACGTTTCTTCCTTTGAGCCGTCTTCAAACCAGTTGCAACGACGACCGTTTTCGTCGTCAGGAAAACGGTTGCGTTTCGTCCGTTCAAAAGTTCGATAACGACTCACCACACCACTATACTAAACATAGCTACAACGTGTCAGTCGTGGAACGAATAGATAAAGTTGTAGCCTAGCCTACAACTTTATGTATTCGTTTCATGACTCATGCGTAGTACCCAGTTTTATTAGTTTTAGCTTTCAACTCCGGATAAATACATAAACTGCTTAGGATACTCCTAAGCAGTTTATGTATTTAAGTACAATACAAATTATATGTAACATGTTTCGTTATATATCTTTAAATAGAATGCGTTATAATTACCTTATAGTAAAAAAGACGGCCTCTTCCTGAATTGTAAATAGCAATGATGTACCGGATGTAATGTACGTGTCAATAGCTGGTTTTCCCTCTAGCATAAACAATATTATAGAGAATCCATAGTCAATTGCCACAGATAATGTTTGTATATGAATATGAGTTGGATTGAATGTGATTTTTACATGAGGGATTATGGTGGAAATGTTTTACAAGCAATTATTGATATTTTTGTTAGAGTTTTTCATAATATTACAGACATTACATTTCATTTACGTTTATTTCTTCTTTATTGTAGTGACTTCGAATAGAGTTTTTCACCTATGAGTGACTAGCGATATTACGAGTCGATTTTTCAAACTCGAATAACTCGAGATGACTCGGCCGCTAACTCGACTCGCAACTCCACTTGACTCGACTCGCATCAACGGGAAGGGATTCAGCAGCCAAACGGATCGGCGAGTCGAGTAGAGTTCACAGAGTTGGGGAATCGCTACTGACTTGCTGGCACTTGATAACTCGCATCACTCGCATTCGTTAGTCAGTAATTGTCCGGTGAGTTAGGAATGCGAGTTGATTCGAGTTACGAATGAACTTGATTCGAATTAACTGGTTCAGACTCTGATTCGAGTTATTCGAATCAGACAACTCGACTCGTCACATCGCTTAATCATGCATGTGGAAACTTACGCATAAATTATACTACTCTAGGATTAGGATAATACCCGATGATGACAAATCACAGTTTTTACTCTTATTATGTCAGTAATAATATGGCTTTCTCATAATAATAATAATCATTCAACAAAATTCAATGACGTCATGCATGAGTGTTCTCTAGTATCGAGCGTTCCATATTTATTGTGACCTTGTAGCGCTCATTGAACTGGTTGGTTTTGTCTTGCCAAACTCTGAGAGAGATATAATACATTGTTAGCTGTGTCTTCAACCTACACCACCCAGAAAGCCCGGAACATGTGATCGAGCCTAAAAGCTGACCATAAATACTAATAAATAGCATGGTTTAGGAAAAACGAAAATTTTATCAGCCTATAGGGACATGTCGTGCCTATAAGCCAACGGGTAGCGTGTCAAGGGGCTCAAGAAGGCTAAAGGGCAAGGAGCTCATTCCCATATCTGCGCGCACTCAGTTTGATTCTGTTCACTTGATTTATTTTGTGTGGAGTTCACTAAAACACTAGTTAGGGTTTAGAATAAAACCACCAAATTATCAGTAAGTAGATGAACCACTTTAGGGGTACGTGTGCTCGCTGCCCGAGATAAGTGTGGACTGGTGGACACACGGAACCATTATAGCTCACGCTACGTTTATTAGTACCTATATCACATTTTGTAATGATACTTTTGTGTTCAAAAAGATACTTTACTTTTGTTGTTTGTGATAGTTATTTCATTTCAATTCCTAAAATCAGAAGCGGGACGGCTCTTGTCTACTTGTTCTACCTTTAAACTACAATTAAAATCACTTTGTCCAAGTCGTGTCGATGTGGCTAATATTCTCTATGACGTCATGTGCACTGAGTCAGATAAATATTCCACATATGCGTACTACGCTCGCAAATCCGTATCGTTATAGGACTAAGTTATGACCTTTAGTGTGCAATCATAGATCCACAAATTCGTGCAGCAGCTATGAACGCAATATCTACTACCGAAACCATTGTGGATTTTTTATCAATTTATGTCATGCCAAATAAAACTAATGCAATAATGAACAAAAAAACATTGTTGATGCACTTTCTAATCGAATGATTAGCTGTCGCGATAACGGTATTGATAGGAGCCCTATATGTATAGTGGCACTACACCCAACCAGCAAAATAGTCTCAGAAATCGCACTATACAACATTATTTTTTGTTTACACTAAACCCGAAAAGGGGTCATTGTACTCATCATTTTGAACAACTTTTTCTATGGGACGAACATTGAAATCGCGAAAAAAAAACCGGCTGTTCTCTACATTGTGACGAGTTATGCGACCATAAATGAACTATGACTATGATAAAATGAAAGACTAGTTGCACTTGAGAAAACTTGCTCTTATATGCGTATTTTCTAAGCTCGTTTGATTTTATATTAGACTTGCTAAATGCTATTGTAAGATGTCAGACTAATATCAGCATTGCATACGAGCACTGTGAGTACGTGCATTTCTGATCTTATTTTAAACTATTTTAAGATCAATAGCACTGGATAAGTATTATATTAGAGTGATTTTGGATCAACATATTTACAATACAAAAGACAAGACTCATTTAAGACCGTTTGATCTTAGATCGATTTTGGGAATACTTATTTTAATAGTTTTAAGAGTAATTTTGCTGGCCATATTTAATCAATTTTTTTAATTTTATTTTGATAGGATTAAATAGTGGATTACAAAAACTGGAAGATTAAGTTCAATTTTTTTTCTCCCTTTCGATTTAAGGTTTTATGAGGAAACCTTATTTATTCCAATATGGAGTTACCTTTAACTTACTAAATACTAAAATTAGAGTAAACAATCTTACAATAGTCTAATAGTGCTCTTGTAAAATGCAGCTATACGAATGGCGACACTATCAATTCTACAAATAAAATTATCAAACGAGAACAGAAAATACCTGATTATACAAGGCGCATGAATTTTGAAGCGTAAAACGAGGTCTACTTAACAGTAAATAATATATTCCAATACGATTACTTGCCGTAAAACTTAAAAACATGACGCATTAACGTCACAGCAACTTTAATTTGTTTTGAAACCAACACTCGTACGAACTTTTAAGAGCCCTCTTACAGTCCACTAGCGCCGCCAATCGAAAAAATGTCATAACTCGTAAATAGAATCAAAAATACAAAATGTGGTCTATTATTACTGTAGAAAAGGCAATAACGTAATTTTATAACACATTGTCACCACTTGAAATATAGCTGTTTAGCTAAATCGTGCATTTGTAACAGAAACGGCCGCTTATGTTTTGAATGCACGATTTAGCTAAACAGCTATATTTCAAGTGGTGACAATGTGTTATAAAATTACGTTATTGCCTTTTCTACAGTAATAATAGACCACATCTTGTATTTTTGATTCTATTTACGAGTTATGTCATTTTTTCGATTGGCGGCGCTAGTGGACTGTAAGAGGGCTCTTAAGTTTGATCTGACGTACAATCATTATGAGCTTGTATTGCCTCAAATGGTTCTAACCTTAGACCAATATTAGCCTAAGTCGGCTAAAGTAAATTTTAGGCTAGATTTCAGTAAGTGCAAACAGCATTCAATAAGACTGATTTATTAGAACGATATTAAACTAAATAAGCTTATAATTAGTGCCCAAACCCAGGCTTATTCGAATATATAGGAGTGATTTAAGAGCAAAAAAACAGTAGTCTTGAGATTGTTGTAAGCCTAGTTTTTGCTGGTTGGGCAGTTTCTGATGAAAAAAACTTAAGTGGTTTTCGAGCGGCGCTCACGGCCATAAGAGCAAAACTTGTCCCAAACGATCTAAAAATAGTAATTGTGGTTCGCATTCGAAAGCCGTAAGCGATAGTCAAAACACTGATTCCAATTCAAATTATGAAAAACTAAACTTTTGTAAATCGGGGCATACGGAAGAAAAATGTTTCGCTAAACAGCGGCCAGATCGCGCAATAAATCCAACGTACATTTTTGTCGTGAAATTTAGGGTGATACAGCACACCGTGACGTGACACCCGTAGTTCTGTGTGGTGTACCTACGGACGTCTTAATGGGGTCGGCAAGTTAAAGCTGATTGTAGATGGCGCGACCACCGCATAGACCCAATCTGACAAATGAGGTCAAACTGTTTTGAAATATAAAATGACATTGACAGATTTTCAACCAATGACGATGTTTTGGTTCATGCGCTGCTGGCGCCATTAGTTCCACAGTTGCCTACCCCATTGACAGCGGCTCGTCTGTATCCCTCATACGAACTCCTCAAACATTTTTCTTGCCGCCTAAGCCCTCATGCTCAGATGTTGCGCGGAATAGGTGCTCATGAGTTTAAAATCGGAAAGCCACGTCACTCTTTGCTAATCAAGTCCAACAATTTGACCTTAGAGGTAGACTTCTATGTAGTTCCCAGTGGTTGTTTGAGTAGACATTTGTTAATGACGATATTTGATCCCGATCTAGCTACGCTGTTACATACTGACGCGAGTGCGGTAGGCAACGATGGTTACGCGTTGTTCTGATGCAAATACACAAAGGCTAAGCACGTAGTCGCGTAAGTTGCCTGTAGGTGCCAGAGGCTCATGTAAATCCTTAGTAAACTATGGACTGTACGTAGTACTATTGAGAGTGCAGTTTATGGTGAAGGTATCGAGGTTGACGTCGGTGGGGCCCACGCTGACTATACACCGAGTGTAAATCCTGAAGTAGGTCTCATGGTTGACCTGCTATAGCCATGGAAATCCTTATGCGATTGGTTTTCGGTGTGGGAAAATGACCTGAGTAAATCCTACTTGTGATTTGAAAAGTCGTTGTGTACAATTGTTTAGTTGTTTTGCAAAGTGTTTGTAAGTTTAGTGTTTTAAAAGAAAACGATAACGCATTTATTTTTCTTTCACTTTAGTAGTAGGTACTACGTTTACCCTCTCTGTTGAAGAGGCTTTACGGTTTTTATACAAATGAAATATGTTTATATGATAACAGTTTGAAATAAAAACGAGTGATGAAGGAAACACTGTTCCGTAGCAAAACAAAGACATTATTAACGAGAACGAACACCTTCTAGCCACTTCAATAAAACTTGAAAAAAGTTTTTCCACTAATTTGACACTTCACATTTATTTTCGATCGCAATAAGTACATGTCACAGGATATAAAAACTTTTTTTACAAAAAATAAAACCGACTTCAGAGAAAACAAAAAAGTGAAAAATAACTTTAGTTCGGAAGTCGGTGACCTTTGTTTGATTGATTTAGTTTTTTTGTCACCGACTTCTGAACTAAAGTTATTTTTCACTTTTTTGTTTTCTCTGAAGTCAGAAGTCGGTGACCTTTGTTTGATTGATTTAGTTTTTTTGTCACCGACTTCTGAACTAAAGTTATTTTTCACTTTTTTGTTTTCTCTGAAGTCGGTTTTATTTTTTGTAAAAAAGTTTTTATTTTTCATTTTTTTGTGGTTCACATGTACTTACCCCTTCACAGCGTACCGGCGTGATTTTCTTTTATGAACTGGTGTAAACAATAGACAGATATGAGATTTCAGCGATCCCAGTACATTTGCTATCATTTATTGAGGAGTTCCCGTCGCCTATCTTCCGAAGTTCTTCATCAGATCTTTACCAAATTGAAATGGGATCACTCCAAGAATGTACTCTTCCTAAAACTACCCAAATCGCTTCTGGTGTGCCTATAAAATTTAAGGAATTCCCTCTATTTCTCCAGAATCCCATTAAATGGAACTTAACATATCTAACTGTCGAAATCTGGGTGTATTTTACACTTCTGCGTACTCCCTCAGAGCATACTGGCGTGATTTTACGTCACTATGTTACATAAACAATAAACAACCAAGTCATTGCAGCAATTACTGCAGCTTTGCCGTGTATTTTTGAAGAGTTCCATTTATATCTCCGAAGATCAGCGTCAGATCTTAACTAAATTGAAATGAAACCACACGGAAAGCACCAGCTTTCAAATAAAAAAAGAATCATCAAAATCGGTTTACCCAGTGGAAAGTTCAGAGGCAACAAACATTGTCGAAATCTGGGAGTATTGTACACATCTAGGTACCCCCTCAGAGCATACAGGCATGATATTACGTCATGATGTAGTATGAACAATGAACCTACAAGCGATTGCAGCAATTACTGCAGATTTGCCGTCTATTTTTGAAGAGTTCCTTTGTATATCTCGGAAGATCAGCATCAGATCTTCAACAAATTAAAATGCAAGCAATCGACAAGCACCAGCTTTCAAACAAAAAAGAATCATCTAAATCGGTTCACCCAGTCGAAAGTTCTGAGGTAACAAACACAAAAAAAAAAAAAAAAAAAAAAAAAAACAGACGAATTGATAACCTCCTCTTTTTGGAAGTCGGTTGAAAAGTAGAATTTACGATGTTATTTTAAAATTCAAGTGGATTGACACATTTTGAACTAAACAAATCGTGTGGTGTTTGTTTGTTAGGTGTGAAAGTTTTGTTAAGCTAAACCAACCAATAACAATAGCTCGGTTCATAAACCGAGCTATTGTTATTGGTATTTCATTCAAGATTACGTTCTGAGGACTTTGCTTGAGTGTTTGATCTTTGTTTTGTTTCTGAGACATGAATTAAATCACCTTAATAGCGACTTCTTACTGTAGCTGAAATCTACCCTACGCCTTTAGCCTTGATCCTACCAGTTTGGTATCAGTCGTGACCCAGGAAGTACCCGTGTCTTTAAGGCATTCGGGGCGTGAATGGCAAAGTACTATGTAAAGCCCGAGTACAGGCTTGGCCATTTATACCATGTAAGCCACCAGCTGCAGCTGCCTAAGGTTTTGGTTGGTATTATGGCCAGTGTTCTCATTGATGGCGTCTAAGAGGTTTTGAGTTAAGGCTATGTGTTACATGCAGCTGTTGGGTGTTCGTTATCATGGTGGATTGGGTTCCTGTGATTGGCCTTACCTCAATGAGTATCCTATATATAAACTCTTTCATCCAAAAACAATAGCTCGTGAAATGAAAAAAAAGAAATAGATTTGCTGTCACATCTAACATTTAGATGCTCACTGTCAGTTTATGATGTACAGGTTCTGATGGTGAGGAGAATGAAGTAGATGGACAGCCGAGCTCCTCGTCTGCGACACCCAGGAAGGCCGAGTCGGAGGTAGCTCCACTGAAGACGCTCCGGTGGTTGCCGAGGCCTGCGAGGACGCTGGCACACCAGGAGAGGCCGTGTTAGCTGCGTCTCCAATCTACACCCCTCCAGAAAGCCCGGAACATGTGATCGAGCCTATATAAGCCAAAGGGTAGGGTGGCAAGGGGCTCACGAAGGGTAAAGGGCAAGGGGCTCATTCCCATATCCGTCGCACGCACTCATTAACTGCTGCCCTTGATTCTGTTCACTTGATTTATTTTGTAACGTAAATTTATACTTTTGTGTTTAAATAGATTACTTTTGTTGTTTGTGACAGTTATTTCATTCCAATTCATAACAAAAAATTGTGTGTATTCTACATACATATCTAAGTACAATTTTTTTTTAGGAATTGGAATGAAATAACTTTGTGTGGAAGCAATTACTCGATTTTGACGTTCGCTCTAGTTGTGTATTTAGTTGTACGCCTACGTAGGTAAATACATAATATCTCATTGGGGACCGCAGTGTCTCAAGACGAAAGTTTATGACCAGTGTGTGTTGCCGGTGATGACATACGGGGCCAAAACGTGGTCGCTCTCAATGGACCTTATCAAAAGGCTTAAAGTCACCCAAAGGACAATGTAGAGGGCTATGCTCGGAGTTTCCTTGCGTGATCGAATCAAATCAAATCATTTATTTGCAATGAATGTAGGTTACATTCAAATGTAGATGGAATAGAAAGGAGTGAGCCATGTACATTCTGCCTGAAAATAGGCACGCAAAAAAAAACAGAAATGAAAACCGCAAGAGAACCAAGGTCACCGACGTAGCCCGAAGAATTGATAAACTTAAGTGGCAGTGGGCAGGGCACATTGCTCGCAGAACGGATGGCCGATGGGGCTTAAAAGTTCTGGAGTGGCGACCGTGAACCGGAAGATGATGCGTTAGGAAACCTCCCACTAGGTGGACTGATGACCTGGAAGGTTGCGGTCATCCGTTGGATGCGAGTCGCACGGGACCGGTCAATGTGGCGACACTTGGGGGAGGCCTATGTCCAGCAGTGGACGTCTTTCTGCTGGAATGATGATGAGGATTCAAATGAAAAACGGTGATCGTTCCGTTTCCGGAACTCCTTCCTTCCTTTCAACTAAATTGTGTTTGATATTTTTACAGGAGGAGGAGCTCGTTTCTAAATAATAACAGGCGCTGTGGTAGATCTTAAGACTAAGTCGTGCTTGCCTAGGTTAGTCAGTGGATGGGTGACCAGTGTGGCTACTGAGAACTTTCTTATGTATAAACCCAATAACACAATGCCCTACCTCGATAATTAGGCAGGTATAAAATACCGACCCATTGTATCTACAACGAAATTATCGAAGTACCTATTTAAATACTTAATATCTGCATGTCGCGGCGATGAGAATGCTAAGGGGTTGTGTGGTGTTCGCGTGTAGCTGAAATGAAAGACGAACAAAATAGGAATTATCGAGAAAGGCAGGAACAAAAGGCCGTGGAAAAAAGTAGAATCAGCCACGAAATTCAAAATATGAAAGCACAGGATGCAAAAGAAAAAGATAGGTTTGATCGTGAAATTCAACATATGAAAGCACAAGAGGCTGCAGAAAAAGAAAGAATTGATCGAGAAATTAAAACAAAGAAAGCACAAGAAGCGACAGAAAAAGAAAGAATTGATCACGAAAATCGTAATATGGAAGCACAAGAGGCTGCAGAAAAAGAAAGAATTAATTGCGAAATTCAAAAATTCAAAGACGATAACAAAAGAATCCGTGCCGAAATTCAAAATATGCGGAAAGAAAGGGATAAAAAGACAATAAAACTTCAAAAAGAAAATGACAATTTGAAGACAAAAATGGCTATAGAGAAACAAAAAATACAAGAGGAAATTGAAAGATTGAACACTACGAGGGCTGAATTGCAAGAGAAGCTTCGAGGTTTGAAAGAATTACTACATAGCCTGAATAGAAAAAAAAAAAACAAAAATTAACGAAATCAAATTCCAAGAAGCTGTTGTGAGTATAGCGATGCAGGGGTCTGGTGGTACTCTTCCTCAAGAAGAGCGACAATGCCCGGTTGAAGAATTACACCCATCTCACTTCTAAGATGTCTATAAGTTGTTTTCAAGAGTCATCACAAATTGTCTCGCGCGCAGGTTTGACAATTTCCAGCCACCTGAACAAGCTGGTTCCCGAAAAGGCTTTAGCACCGTGGACCACATACATACGCTGCTGCAGGTTATACGAAGAGTATAACTTGGCCTCTCTGTATAGCGTTTGTGAACTACGAAAAAGCTTTCGATTCGATGGAGACTTGGGCTCTACTACAATCTCTCCTATGGTGGCAAATCGAATACCCGTACATCGAGGTGTTGAAGTGTTTAAATACGTAAACGCCACCATGTCAGTTGAGCTGGGCAGTTTAAGAAGAACATATTCCAAGCTTGCCTCTAGAGCTGGCCGAGGACTAATCCTTACCGAGCGTAACCCCTTCAACACCGCTATAAGGACGCCACCTCCGTCTTTTTTATTGGTGGCTGTACGGTCTCGGTCGCACCGATGTACTATGTAGCGGGAATCAATGAACTCACTATCAAATATTTCAGGTGTTAACCATGTTTCTGTAAGTATAATTATATCGTAACAATTTGCTAGTATATTCATGTAATAAAATATGCAGTTTAGTGCGGATCCCTCGACAATTCTGATAATAGATAACCAAATTATCCGCCATTAGAATGGTGAATTTTGCAATAAAATATCATGCCAGCACACGTTTCGATTTTTAAATAATGTGTAAAGAACAAAGGAGCATAATGTTTTAATTTGAACAAGTGTAGCAAGAAAAAGTTACATACAAACACAGAATTCTGTAAGAAATACTTAAATAATAACAAAGATCTCCAGTACCAGGCAGTAACTGTGCGAGCAGCACAGCATAACAGTTTTATAATGTTATTATAAATTTCAAAATACTTACCATTAATAAAGGGTGTAAAACACCTCTTAACGAATATGAAAGGCACTTGTTCTACTCGTTATTCCGATATTTTTTTTGTTCTACACTATACCTGGGAACCTTCTAATTACGGAGATATTGGGGGTCAAAGTTGCAAGATTTTGACAATAATTTTTCTAAATACCACTTTCTATCGCATGATTTTTACTTCAAATATCTCTACGACCCCCATACTATTAAATCCATCCATCCGCACAATGTTTTAAGTGTGTTACATTGAGTTGTACCACAAAACATGATTAATAACCTCAAAAAAAAAAGTTGTTTCCCAGCAATATTTTTTTGCGTAAAGTTACTTAGTTTGATATACAGAATGCTTGGTTGACGGCTTTGTGATGAGGTGAAATACACCCTGTATACATTTTAAACATGCTTTCAAGTAACCTATACATAAAGCCACCACAGCGCAACAGTTGAGTAGCAGTGATGGTGGTAAAGATAACCGATTGAGCTTGAAACAGCAAATACAAGTCCACCATAAATATATTTATGTTTACACTCTTTAAACTCTTTCGTTCCTACCCTTTTTTTTTTTTAGGATGGGAAATCATCAAATGACTTCTCCCACTCTGGGCGGAGCGGGAGGGAGTGTCAGACTCTTACTGACTAAAACCCATCCATGTTCCTTCCTCGCCCTTTATGTTCCGGGGCCGCGGTATCTCTTTCGAACAGGCCCTCAACCCCGGCAGGCTTCGGCCCTTGCGGGCCCCTCCCCTTATGCTGATTCGTTCCTACCATATATCTTAAATTACAAGCCAGAGGACATGAAATACTTACATATCTACTGATTACATACAACCAAAACAATAACAGTATTACGAGCTTAACAGCTCTAAAATGCACTATATTTTTAATGTGGTTTGATTTTAGCGACGTCTTCTTGAGATCTAATTGCGAACGATTTTGCTCCTTCTTTTTCCCGAACGAGAATGGTACCATGCTTGACCCATAGAAACCGATAATATTGTTCGCTTTAGCTGCGTCCCGACAATCACGAAATTACTTTTTGTTTTTTAGAGTTAGATGTTCGTGCATATAAATAGGGACTGACGTACCTGATAAGCCCAGTTTTTAAGTATTAAGTCCCTTATCTAAACGGTGTGCACTTAGAATATTATCCCTTAACGTACGCGAAGTCAGTTTTACAATTAAATTCTTGGGTTTATCATTATCTCGGTGGGCATGTGGAACCCGGTGTATAGATGCTATGCCACTCTGCTTTAAATTACAATTTATAAGGGCACCAATGTTTATCAAAACTGTAACCAGGTCTTCATTACGCCTTTCAGGGATATTACATATTTCAATGTTGCAGTTTTGGGCGCTCTGTTCCAGGGTATCGATCTTAGGATCTTAGTAACAAGTTCTGTTATCGTGCGTTTAGATTCAGTGTCAATGTTCTCATGAATCTGTTTACTAAAATGAGCAACTTTTTTTTGAGATATCAGACTGTTCATCACTAATAAACTGAATCGAATGCTTTAGTTAGATAGTCAATTTCTTTCGAAACATCATCATATTTAGTGCCCAATACAGAGACACTTTCGTTAATTAAGGATTGCTCGGCACGTAGTGATTGAAAATCATTTTTAATGTCTGTTGTCACCTGCGTAAGCGTGGCTAGGTCGCCCTTAATAGAAGCTACGTTGTCACATATCTTACTAATATTACTCTCCAAATCGCACCGCCATTCATTAAGGGTATTCTTAAACTCAGCTGCCAATGTTTTAATTGCTTGCGACCATTCCGATTCCGGTTGTTTACGTTTGCGCGTCGCAACATTTTGTTCATCGCTAGTTACAGAAGTAACGTGTAGTTCCGAATCCGGTGAAGGGATCATCTTAAACATCTGAGTAAGATTTATTTTTTGAATGGTATAGAAATAACCAAATTGTAAATATTATGTACTTAGAAAACCAACTCTTTGAAGATAGCCGTGCACAACGGCTATATAAACAAAGGGGCGAGACAGTCACCACTCGACCAAATGTGCCAATATCTTAGAGTCGAAAATATCAACCTATGCCTTCTTGAGAGCGTCTATGCAAGTGGGATAACAGATGTCACTGCTAGTAGTCTCGGTAAATGGGGAGAATGACACTGGATTTTTCGTTATTGGTTATTTTTACGTTTTAGTACATACGTAACAAAAAAACCGTCCGCAGAGTAGTTTGAGATGCTATAATAAAATTCCACAAAGTATTCTTGAACTGAATGAGAAAAAATTTAAAACATGCATTAAACGCACACTATGTAAACAAGTATATTACAAGTTGAGCGATTATATCGTTGATAAAAATGTTTGGCTTAATGCTGGTCCTGCTCCACATGGACAGGGGCGCAAAAATTGATAGCATTAAATGGTATTGTTGGAGCTGCTGAAGATTGTATTTGTACTTAACTATCTTTGCATTGTATAGATTCAATATTAGTATTATATAATCGCATAGCCCATACTGTGTGAGTACTATGTACTAGTAAGCTATCATTCACTGGAAACCTACGGCAGTTCTTGACTTGAATGTGCCCTGGCGGTTGAGAGTATGTCATGCTCTCTCAAATGTCTCGCTGATGGTGGCGCGTGTGTCGGATCATTTAGTTCCCTTCAAAATGATTGAGCTGAATGGTGCTGATCTATGCGTCATGTTCGTGAACGGGCGCTGTCAGTTGTGACTGGTCATCTCTTAGTCGCCATGGTTTATTTGAATTAATTATTTTGTTTTTGAGTTGTATTTTATTTTTGTTTTGCTATGGACACTTTTAACGTGCACATCTTGCTACATTGTTCTCACATAATATACCATCTCAACAAGAATGATGTAACCAAGATTTTGTAACAATATTTTGATTTAAAAGAGTGTCCATGGAGTTTCTTGCCCGTTCTTCTCCATAGAGATCTACGCTAGGGAATGGGCAACTACAGTACTTTCACAGTTTTTATGTCTTGTGACTGGGACTGTAGCTACTTTAAATGTTCATTTTTGTTTCGACAATTCAAAAGTGCCTGTAACTGGCCTACTTGAAATAAATGCTTTTTGATTTTATTTGGTGTGTTGTTATTGAGACACAGGTTGAGTTTAGCACTCTTATGAGTTTCACACCTACTAGTTCGTTGATTTCACAAATTAAAGTATTGCACTGTTTTAGTTTTGTTGTCACTTTGAGTTTATTATTAACTGTTATTTTTACTTAGATAGATGATATGCACTAATAGACCACTAGAAATTTTGTTTTTCAGTCAATTAATAACGTTTATTTATTTTTAACACTTTTTAAATCGGAGAGAAGAGTAGATACAATGTTTACTATAGGTCAGGGTTGCCAGCGAAAAAAGTAGTTAGTTTTAGACACTCTTTTGAACATTTTACCCATTCCATATACATGCTTTCAGATTTACCCATCCACGCCCGCTGACTTGTACTTTGTCTAATTGCGCGTAAACGAAATTGTTCGCTAACAAAATTAAAAAAATAGGTGTTAACGTTTGCTCTAGGAAAGGGAAACACGCGTGTGCTGAATTTCGATAGAGTTCATACTCGTAGATATTTGTTCATTACATTGTTGTTATTTTCAATTTCATCACGTTTTCTGCAATGTAACATAAATATGCTTGATCCAATATGGTTTTATGTTTATAAAACAACTATGTCGTATTATCATTTTGAATATTTTCTACGAAAGAATATTATTGGCCCTCAATATGATACAGGAAATCTTAATTTGAGGATGAGTATACTAAATATATATGTATATGTATGTTTGCCCATGCATGTTAATATGTAAAAATTGTTATATTTATTGTGAGCACTCCATATTATAGAGAATTAATCAAATTAAGAAATTTATGTGTGATTAGGGTTCAGCTTATAGCCACATTAAAAAAAATAGGCTCGAGATTGTTTAATTAATTTTCTATGGAGTGCTCAAAATAAATATCACATTTTTCTTGTGTTAGAGTGTTTTACAATTTTCTTAAAACACCGCAATACTAGAAAAATAATATATTCGTAACAACGACACGAATCAAAACTGTACAAAGTATACCTATGTAAAAAGTAATAATTATAACTTTCATGTCTTGAAATCGGCGTTTCATTAATAAGCGTTAAGGAAACAAAAGACAAGCACAGACATTTTGTTCTCACACTTACGCATCATAATGTTTAAGTGAACGAAGAGAGCAGCGGTGGCCTAGTGGTGGCGGCCCCGACTTACGAACAGTAAGTCGTGGGTTCGAACCCAGGCAGGCGCATTACTTTGTGTAATTTATTTCATCACCATTGCTCTCAAAAACGGTGAAGGAAAACATCGTGATGAAACCGGCATGTCCTAGAACCAAACATTCGAAGACATTGTGACATGTACCAACCCGCACTGGGCCCGCGTGGAGGATTATAGCCCATACGCACAAGACGCGCTTTGACGTGGAGTTGCGGACACCAGCCCGTTGTTCAATACAATACAATAGAAGTGAACGAAGTCACGGGCTACAGCTAGTTTATTTATATCTTTTGCAAACCACTGGGTGTGTTGTTTTCGTGTTTCATTTCGGCCAAGGCTGAACTTAATACCCTCTAATAAAGTCAAACGTAGTGAGCGAGCTTTTAGGTTCGTGTAAAGTACGTGTTGAGTGCACGTGCCCTTGAAGTAGCTCATCTACTGATCATTTGGTGGTTTTGTTCTAAACCTTAACTAACAGTAGGTAAGTAACTAGTGTTTCTAGTGAACACCACATTGACGACGAGCAAAAACGCAGCAACAGCAAATGAAAATATATACTTGCTCACGAAAATTGGGCACAAAATGATAATCACAAAAATATAACTGACGACCCGAATGGCGTAGTGGTAGTGACGCTGCCTTACATTCATAGGGTCCTGGGATCGAATCCCGGTAGGAGCAAATGTTTGTGTGATTTACAACTGACTTCTGAAGCTAAAGTTATTTTTCGGATAAAGTCGGTTTTAAGTTTTAGTGAAAAGTTTTAAAATTTTCCATTATTAGTTGTAATATCCAAACATTTTGTGCATATTGAACCGTGTGGAGTAGGTAAGCCCAACAGAAGTAACTGCTGGAAACGTTGAGGTATTCTCTCGACAGTCTATATAGTCTCCATCATGAGACTTGTAATGCATGCGATGGTAGTCAACTCACGCGGTGTGCAGGGAAGGAGGGGTCCCCCTTGCCCAATGGTACCACTCGCATCTCATGTAAAGATAATGCACCATTCCTGAGAAATACCGATTCATATAACCTAACCTTGAAACACTTTATATTCCCCTAACAAGCGTAGTCGACGGAGCCCCGCTTCGCAGGGCTGTTTCCGAGTGCAGGGTTTAAAGAAACCTAACTAACCTAACGGGGTGGTGCCCCAAGTCCCGATTTTGGGCGCAAAAATACTTCCGTATGTTCAGTTGACAATATTTTGAGAGTACAATATCGCTAGACAGATTACAATATTACGTGTTTGATAATTTTACAGTGACATACATATGGGTGGAAAGTTATCTAATATATAAAAATAAGTCGGGTTTTCCTTTCTGACGCTAAAACTCCAGAACGCACGAACCGATTTGCACGGTTTTGCATTCGTTGGAAAGGTCTCGGGCTCCGTGAGGTTTATAGCAAAGAAAATTCAGGAAGTAGGTAGTAGTAGGTAGGTAGTAGTAGGTAGGTAGTAGTAGGTAGGTAGTAGTAGGTAGGTAGTAGTAGGTAGGTAGTAGTAGGTAGGTAGTAGTAGGTAGGTAGTAGTAGGTAGGTAGTAGTAGGTAGGTAGTAGTAGGTAGGTAGTAGTAGGTAGGTAGTAGTAGGTAGGTAGTAGGTAGGTAGTAGTAGGTAGGTAGTAGTAGGTAGGTAGTAGTAGGTAGGTAGTAGTAGGTAGGTAGTAGTAGGTAGGTAGTAGTAGGTAGGTAGTAGTAGGTATGTAGTAGTAGGTAGGTAGTAGAAGGTAGGTAGTAGTAGGTATGTAGTAGTAGGTAGGTAGTAGTAGGTATGTAGTAGTAGGTAGGTAGTAGTAGGTATGTAGTAGTAGGTAGGTAGTAGGTAGGCAGTACTTTTGACGCAGACGAAGTTGCGTGGGTCAGCAAGTCATCGATAAAAATGAGTTCAGTCCAAACACATTAAGGTAGTTACTGTAAAACTTTGAGAAGTTCCCTTGACTGTCCTTCGTCTTCATCATCAGACACAACATCTCGGTGTAAAGTTCTCATCAATTCAAAATAATCAAGCACAAACACCAGGCAATTGCTGTAAATGGTTGAGGAGTTCCCTCGATTGTCTTTCTGCTCCATCATCAGATCTACACCAGACCTTAATTAAATAGTAGTGCTTCAAACATTTACAAACGCACTAACCGCTCCTACGATTTTCGAAGGTTCCCCTCGATTTCTCTGAGATGCCATCATCAAATCCTGGTTTCTTTGTCATGATACCACCCTTGGAATATCTACTTTCCAACAAAAAAAGCATCATCAAAATCTGTTAATAAACGACGAAGTTATCCGGGAATACTCATAAAAAATATATGTGTAGGTACAGTGCCGACCAAAAGTCGATAGGCAATCTCACAAAGCAATAGCTTGACGTTTAGTTTGACTTACGACCTTCTACTTTCAACAAAATAGATATTGTCAGCAACTAGTTGTAGTTCATAATTTCAATGGTAATATCTAAGACATGATGGCCTAGCGGTTGGGCCCGTCCAGAATTAAGAGTGAATCAGTAAGCCGTGAATTCAAATCCCGCACAGTTACTTTTAGACTTTTTGTAAGTTTTTACTCTACAGAAATATTATATTCTTTAACTTGTTTGCTTTGTTCACACATTTCGTAAAGTTAAGGAGGTAGATAGAAAAATAAGTCAAGAATTTAGTTAGATTATATATAGTTTTATGAATATATATTCGAATCGGAAACACCGGTACATCGGTTGCAAACATCGGTTATATTGATCGGAATGAACTTTGTTGTTTGGTTGTAGCAATACATAATACAATATATAATGTGGTAGTTGATGGTCAGTGACGTGTGGTTTAATAGATAGCAGTATTGTTGTTGGTGTGATTCTTAAAATGCGGGCAAATATTAATATTAAGGCGAGGGCGACTATTATCGCGCTGCATAAAGGTGGCCTTAATAGAACTGAATGTGAGTATTATAATTATTTATGAATTGTAACATAAACATTAAAAATTAAAAGCGAATGGTTATTATAAATTGTCCATTTATTTGGTGACCTGTGGTTTACATAATTCGTTGTTTTTTTTCAATCTATCATGCAAGATAAATAATTAGTGTTTATTATTGAATTTACAATTGCAGAGTGAATTGTGAAGTGTTGATTTATAGCATCTGTATCACAGCTGCCTTACATATATTTCTTTTTGTTTTAGAGAAATGCAGTAAGTCTCTGGATCAAAAGGTATGAGGAAGAGGGGAGCTTTGCAAGTAGACAGCGAAGTGGAAGGTCGTCGCTTATTAGCGAAGCGCAGCGAAGCGCAGCGAAGCGCAGCGAAGCGCAGCGAAGCGCAGCGACAACATATCGTGGGCGAGTATGAAACCAATGGTTTCACACCTACGACACACTCGGAGTCACCGCAAACTGTTCGCCATGCCCTCCACGCTGAAGGCTTGCATCACACAAGATCAGCTAAAATGCCCTTCTTGACAGAAAGACATAAAGAAGAACGATTACGTTTCGCACGGGAATATTTAGACTTTGACCGGATCACTACCATTTATTCTGATGAAAAGACTTTTACATCAAGTCAAAAGGGTAGACTTCATTTATGGCGCAAGGATAACACTCGTTGGTCCGATAGAAATGTAATCCCTAATACAGACTCAGGTCGAAATTTGGATGAATGAGTGCCCCCATAGAAAATCTATGGGGTTTGATAGTGCAAAGGTGGGATACACGAGATGAGAGGTGTATAACACAATTAACAACCCATTACATAAAGGTGTGGGAAAATTTAAGAAGAACCGAAATATGTTGAAACATTGTGGGGTCTATGCGCATACGTCTACTTGACTGCATTAAAAATAATGGGGGTTATACAAAATATTAATCCTAATGTTCTAGTTTTAATTAGACGTTTGACAAAATGTTTAGTGAATATCACTAAACATTTTGTCAAACGTCTATAATAATATATAATATAATATAGAATAATTCCTAAATTGAGGTTTAGTTTCAATCTTCTTTTCTTCGGGAAAATGAACACTTAAACTATAACCTCAATATGAGTTACATTTATTGTGACGTCACATAAAAAACATGTTCACGAAGTCTAAATTATGTATGAGTTTTTAGTAAGCTCTGTTGAATACCGATAGATAGAAGTGGGTATCAACAATTATATTTGTGTGATTAGAATATCCTTGTTATGTTAATAAAAAATGACTTCAAAGTGGGTATACAGAACTTCTTATATCTAGGTAGGAATGTGACGTTACAAATCTCATTAAAGTTGTTAATTTATATGAATAAATGAAACGAATAAAACAATTGTTGTTATCTGTCAGCACGACTTTTTTTTCCACCTTCCAACACCGAAAAAATATTACACAATCACATAAATAGTTATGATGGGTTATTAACTTATATTTAAATCCTTATAAAAATAAATAATGAGCATGAACCCATTTCAAAATAAATACCTAAGTAAATAGTTTTTGCATAAAATACAAATATTAATTAAAGTGGTTACAAAAAAAAATAAAAAACCCATATTATGTAAACGGGATTTGAACTCAAGACACGTCGATCGTGAACCCACTGCTTAACCTAAACAGCTATCAACGCCTGGTGAATATGGTCGAAATTTAGCTATCGAATGCAAATACGATCATGCGTTTGCTGCGTGCATAACAAAAGAGACGGTAATATATTTCTTTATGTTTCGTGGAGAGCGACACGACAACTTGCGATGGTAGGCGACTCTGTGGGTGTGGTGTGCGTAGGTACTGTATTGAGACAGCTTACACATACAGCCGCACGGACGCTCGCCCGTGCGTTCACAGCAATATGATCCTTAGCGTGCCTGTGCGCTTATGAACGCTTACTGTATCTATATATTTTTACGATCTATTGTAACAGTGAAACTGAGTACTAGCGCCTTCACAGGGTGGAAACTCAGCAAACCGTTGCAGCTAAACGAAAATGGTCGTCGGAGACCCATCTTTCGTAAAATTTAGAGTCCTATTCACAGCTTTAAAAAAAAAAGGTACAGTAAGCAAGAAAATGGTCATATTTCCATTAAATTATGCCAATCGATCCTGTTTCTAATTTTAATCAAAAACTTGTAAGAGTCAAAACCAGTTCGTTTAGATACTAAAAAAGTCAGAATTGCAAAATTCGCCAAGATAAACGGAACGAAACTAATATTGATTCATAGCCACCTTTATTTTAAGACTGACTGAATGAATACGCAGGCGCGTTGAAAGATACTCTATCTATGGTTCCAAATAGAAAATATTATTGTCTATGAGTTCGGAAAGAACCAGCGAAATAAACAGGTCGACAGTCGAGGTCATATTTAGAGCTATTTATATGAATGACGTCGTAGGACGACAAGCGGGATTGTAATGAGTCTGATATCGCACTGAACGTAGACTTATTTTATCGTGACAACATTATTGTCGCGTTGGTGTAGTGGTCGTATGCGTGACTGCAGAGCATGAGGTCCTGAGTTCGATTCCCGGGTCGTAGAAAGTGATAGTTAGTGGGGTTTTCTATCAGGAATTTCTCAATAGCACTCACGAAGTCTGGATTTTGTACACGATTGATGGCAATAGGGGTTATTATGGGTTAATATGGGTATCACACCAACCTCTGCTTTTAATTTTCACTAAGTACCAATTATAGTACCAACATCTCTACGAAGGGCCCTTCGCGGATGAAGGCGTGATGATATTAAGAAGTTATAGTAGTGGTGACTTATGATAACGAGGGTGAAGCTGGCACATCATTTCTTCACCACCCGCTCTCAAAACAGTGAAGGGAAACATCGTAAGGAAATCGGAATAAAATAAAAATTAAGACATGACTGTGACATCTCAAAACCCGCACTGGGCCCGCGTGGTGGATTATAGCTCATTCCCTCTCATAGACAGGACGCCTGGGTCCCAGCAGTGGGAACCACGTATATTTGAGGTGAGAATGTATATGATCGGGATTACAGCAACACATCGCCGCGCCGGCGCTCGTCGATGTATCGTGACGAAGGACGATGGACAGAGAAGTTTGGAAGGAAAAAAGGTCTTTGCACAGTCGGCACAGCTATCCAAAACTGTCACTTTTTCCCAATCTGCTTTGAACCTATTTCTTTAGCGATAAACATTAACCTCTATTCAAGAAATTCGACAGATTTTAGTAACTTGATTCGCAAGCGTCTGCTGTACAAAATGAAACCCAAAAATAGAATGCATGAGCATTGAAATTATCCGACACTTAAATTGTTGCGCAATATTTTCCTGCTATTTCAAATTCGGAGCTTCCTATTTTGTCAGGCATATAGCTACCTACTGATAGCCACAACTATCAAATTCTGAGAATCCCGGAGTTACTTAATTAATTTAATTTAAACCGTAAGTTAGGAGCAGTAGTGTTCCTTTTGCTACGCAATTCTGAGTTGTTTATTGGGCGCAGGCCCGAGTTATGTATGAACATACTATGTAGTAATGTTTATAATGTGCGTGTGGTATATTAGGTATATAGAAAGAAATCCAGAGTCGGCAAATAGGCGATGCGCAGCCAGAGTCCAGACTAGTGTAGTTTGTGACTCCGGTTGAGCAACACAACTTAACAATTCGGTTAAATAACTAAAAGTTTTTATTTGTTCATGAAATATTCGGAAATACTTCTCACAGTCTAAGGTTAGTTTCACTTTTCATAGACAAATTATTTTCTAAAAGTTCGCGGGCATATTTTAGGGAAACTGTCTCAAACAAATCAAAACGCAGTCGTGAATTTTATCTTACACATAATTATCTAAGTAGATGTATTTATCAAATAAAGTTGTGTTGAAAGCAAAATTAATAATCTCGCTCTCTCTAAAAGGTACGGACTGTAAAAACATGGCCGACGGTAAATCATATCACAAAAGCACCACCAATTAATCAGAATAAAGAATAAATTCGCGTTTCGTATTTCTTTGTGTGACCGAGTAAACTGCGCATCAGATTATGATTGCGGCCGAGACCAACAGAATTAATTTCGAGTGCGAAGTCGGGCCGCTGTTTACACATATTTTGATGGAGGACCAAAGAAGTTGGAAGGAAAGCTATGAAGGCAAAAGGAGGAAATGATACCGTGATGGTTTTTATAGGAGAATGGAATACGTGTGGCGCCGACCCCGTAACAAGGGTGGGATCATGGTGATGACGCAAGAATTTACGCTGTGCTAATAAGTCGTTATGACCTTGCGAAGGAGGGGTGGGCCGCTGTATTTAAAGGTAGGTCCAAATAGTGACGACATACAAAATATTAGATTTATCACGCCTAGTATCCGAAAATACCCCAAGTATAAACACTGTTTTAGGCTTTCACGGTTGAGCTCCCGAATTTTAATCACGGAAGATATCCCGTAAGTGACAATATAAGTTTACCCCAAGTATGTTCCGCGATTCTTGATTTTTCTCATTGTACATTCTCGAAAATTGTATAGGGCCTGCTTTAAATAAATCCCATGTTTATTTTTACACGGCTATTTTACGTCATTTAACGTAAACTATATGCATTTTTCAATATCATTCTACTCAACAAAAGCCATGAAAAAAAATATCGTTTCATTTCAAAGCGATTCTCATATAATTTTCAAACAGCTGTAACTCGGAAACTGTCAAGCCATGTTAAAATATTAATATCGTTTGTTCTAAAGCGGTTCGCGTACATTTTTCAAAAAGCTGTAAAACAATAAAAAATCGCGAAACATGCATACTTGGGTTATTTTTGGATACACTTCGACGTGAGGAATCTATTTTTTTTAATGTCGCGGCTATTTGGACCACTGAGTTACAACCTACATAGCTGAAAAGTTTCAACGCGGCAAGTTGTGCCCAACCTGGAGAGTTCAATGAGCGGCATAAAACTCTGACATGCAGTTTCATGCCGCCCATGGAACTCTGACTTGGTTCTACTTACATGCCGCCGAGAAATATCTCTTAGGCATGTTTGTTACCTCACAAATAAAAATATTGTTTTAATAAAATGTATTGCTCATTATACCTATTATTTTTGTACCCTATTATTCCTTCCCGCCTTACAATAGGTATACCTGATATAACTGCAGTATTTTGAAAGTTTATTTTTATGAACAGACTGCTATCTCATAAATATTGCGGTTGATGTTCTATTAATAACATAACATAACGCCTAATCTCCAAAGGGAGAGGCAGAGGTGTATGTACCTAACAGAACACCCCGATGTCCTATTTATTCTAAAATTGGTATTTGGTATAATTTCTGTGTAAGCTATGTAGTTTCCAGTTTAAAGTTATGTCAAAATTATACCATAGGTAGAAACTTACACAATCTAAGTTTAAATGGATTAGTACCTATTGTCAAAAATTATAAAATTGACAGTCACAAAAACCAAAATGTGTATATTTTTAGATATATTAAAACAAATAATTTTTGACATTTAATTTAGGTACCTATGCTACGTTCCTTAATCTTTCCCATATTATAAAATGAGCAATATTTGTAAGTATTTTATGTATTTATATGTACATCTATGTATGTATATTTTAATAATCACATTCACGAAAACGATTCTATCAATTTCGATCAAATTAAATAATGAGGTTTACGGAGGCAAAAGTCGATCTAGCTAGGTCTCATATATCTCTGATACTGGTTGGGCACCTTAAGTGACCCAAAATTGACTTGTTTAATATTTATTACTCATAAACCTATGTTTTAGGTAATCTCTTTAACAATAAGTAATTCATTTCAAATGGTTTCAATAAGTTAGTATATGAGGCTATTTGGTTCACGCGCCATAAGGATCGCGCTCTTGGATTCGCCGAACCTGGGCGACACCAGCGCCAAAGTTTTGGCTGCCGCTCCCCGAGCGCCGACCAATGGGAGCATTAACAGTTCTTTTCGAAATCTCGTGTGTGCTTCTTGCGTATTTTCTTGGTGAGGAGTGCTTTTTCTTCATAATAGACAGTTAAAGGTTTCATGAAACTCGTGAAGATACCCAGCAGTGATTTGACAATCTGTTCCGTGAAAGTGCTTCACGGTGTGAGCTGCCGGCAGTTGCTGTTGAGGCGTCCCTGAGCTGGTCTGCAGGTTAGTGGGCCAATAGTTTTCAGAGCTGACGTTGAAACCGTTTCTAGTTCCTCCGTTCACAGGGTGGGTTTCATAAGAATCCATTTAATTTAGTCAAAACATAATTTTCATAATTGTTCTCCCCGCGTGGCATCGGCTATTTACACGCCGCGTCACCATTTTTTATGGTCCTTCATAGCTCGGATATTGTATACTAGCATATTCAATTATTACATTTTCATTCTAAATACTTATTACAAGTATTATTTTCCATATAAATGCTTGGATGTTCGCAGATTTACGTAATTTTTTGGTAAAGTTCTCGAAGTACCTACAGCGTACCGCCATTGTGCACCGGTTACGCCATTTGTAAATTCCACATATTTTTTCGTCATTTAAAATAATTACACGTAATTAATATTTCGATTATTTGTTCTCATATTCATTGTGAATTCTTACTGCAAAATGCCTACGGATAAAGACAATACGTCTAGTGATTCGATGGATAAACAGTTCGTCCTTCTGACGGCTAAAAAAGAACGACTTTTTTCGCGGATGAATGATTTATTTGATCTTACAAGAAATATTTCTAATTACGCATCAAGAAGTAATGAAACTTTCATGGCTAAATCTGAACCAATCGATGAGATGCGTAGTCAGTTCGAAACGTTGTTAGACGATTTAAATGGTCTCCAGTTAATACTTGATTTAACGTTTAAGCCAGATTACAAGCCTTTAGATGCGTTTGAGGATCTATACCTTCGAGTAAAGCACACCCGAAATAATATTATTCAGGCGTTGCGATCAGATGAATCATCGTCGCGAAATAACTCTAATTCTAATGTCACATGCACCATTAAGTTGCCACCAATAGAATTGCCAAGTTTTGATGGCAACACGCAAAACTGGCCTAAGTTTTACGAAAGTTTTAAATCAAACATTCATAACAACAGCCAGCTGACTGACTCGCAGCGCGTGCAGTATTTAGTAGGTAAACTTACGCACGACGCACTCAAGGTCACGGCAGGCATTGTGCCTACGGGTGACACCTATAATATTATATGGGAAAGTTTAGTAAAAAAGTATCAAGATAAACGTGCATTAGGCACACATTACTTATATAATATTCTTGACTCGAAGAGTTGCATAAACACATCTAATAGTCTTGATACATTTATTAGTATGTATACCTCCTCCGTGGCGGCATTGAAACAATTAGGTATCGAGGATTTGTCCGATTTCATTTTATGTCATTGCGCACTTAGGAAAATTGATTCACAAACAGTGCAAGCGTTTGAGTTAGCGTTTCGGAATAAAGAAATTCCGTCTTTGAATGACTTAGTTTCTTTCGTACAAGATCAAGCAAAAATATTGCAACGTTCAAATCATAACTCGACGCGGTCATCGAACACTGGCGCGAGCGCAAGTAAGTCGTCCACTAATCAGTCGTCCCGTCCTCATACCTACAAATCGTTCGTCGCGAGTAATGAGAGTGTGCCTACTACTTCGCCGTCGAAATCGTGCGAATTTTGTAACAAAACCGATCATTTGATTTACTCTTGTTCTCAGTTCAAGAACTTAAGTTCTCCGCGCGCGCGATTTGAATTCATTAAATCAAAACATGGTTGTGTTAATTGTTTGAGTGGGTCACACACAGTTACGTCTTGTAAATCTACGCATGTTTGCGATATATGCAAGAAAAAACATCACACTTACTTACATTTTGATAATAAAGATCAAAATATTACGTCAAATAATTACGTTCAAGTGTCTCATTTCCTTACCGGTCAAGGGTCATTGACATCACCTGTGGTCCCGTCGCGCGCTTCGTCCGGACAGAGCGACATAAACAAAGACTCATGCGTTACGAAAAATTGCTCAGCTGATAACAGCGCACCTGTTTCGGCTGCGTTGCGCATTGATAACTCGATTCATAGTGTGGATGTTACCTCTGATATTCCCTCTCTGTCATTAAGTGCTGAAGTTAGACCTAATTCTTCTATTTTATTGTCAACCGCGCAAGTTTACGCTAAATCTAAGAATGGTAATAAAATGATAATACGTTGTCTTATTGATAATGGCTCTCAAAATAACTTGATAACCGTTGATTGTTGCAAGGCGCTTAACTTAGTTATAATTCCCTTGAGTAATTCGTTTGTTAAGGGAATTGGCTCCGCGTCTCGGCCTATATTGGGGTACGTGCATTTGGACATTGAGTCTCGCGTATACCCAAATAATAAATACACGATACATGCACTGGTCGTTGACTGTATAACGGATCAGCTGCCTACTCACTATATAACCAAGGGTGATGTCGGCTACTTAGAGGGATTACCCCTTGCTGATTTGACGTGGAATATTCCCGGGGATGTGGACGTCGTACTAGGTGCGCAATTGTTTCCATACATTTACTTAGGTAACAGAGTTGAGTCGGGCACTAACGCGCCCCCCGCTTTATTGACCGCGTTCGGTTTCGTGTTGATGGGTGACTATCCTTATTGTGAGCCTCAAAATAAAATTAATAATACTTCTTTTTCTGCACTCGCACTTAACGATTTAGTTCAAAAATTTTGGCAACTGGAAGAAATACCTAATATGCTATTTTTAAGTCCAGAAGAGACTGAATGTGAGAACTTGTTTGCATCGTCGATCACTCGCGCTGATGATGGGCGGTATTCTGTCGCGTTACCTTTTTCTAAAGACCCGAGTGCACTGGGTAGTTCTCGCATTGCTGCTCAACGTCGACTGATGGCCTTGGAACGCAAGTTCAAACAATCGCCTGACTTACAAAAAAACTATAACACCGTAATAAAAGAGTATGTTGATAAGGGTTACTTGTCACAAGTCGCCGAGTCCGATATTACTGACGACGTATACTACATCCCGCATCACGCTGTTACCCGTCCGGATAAGCCGATGCCTCGGATCGTACTTGATGCTAGTGCCACAACTCACACCGGATTGTCATTGAACGACGTGTTACATACCGGTCCGAACTTGCAGGCAGATTTATTCTTGTTATTGCTTAATTTTCGGCTTTTCCCTGTCGCTATGACTGCGGATATAAAGCAAATGTATTTGCAAATTGAAGTCCCTGATGAACATCGTAAATATTTGAGGATTTTATTTAGATTCAATTCTGATGATGCAATACGAACCTTTCAATTTAATCGAGTCCCGTTTGGACTCAAGTCCAGCCCGTATTTGGCAATGCGGACCGTTCGCCAATTAGCCCAAGATATGAGGCCACATTTCCCGGATGCTGCTACTGTGGCAGAGTCCAAACTTTATATGGATGATTTGGTTCATTCTATTGCAGATGAATCCAGCGCCATTCTTCTTTCACGAGAATTGATCTCGTTGTTTAAGTCCGGTGCTTTTGATTTAGTAAAGTGGTCGAGTAATTCTAAAGTGCTACTTGATGATCTTCCTGATTCGCATCGTGGTACGGTAGACTTTTGTGATGATTCTTCTAACAATGCTTCTAAGGTATTAGGCCTTTCATGGGCAACGGCCGATGACAGCTTTTTCTTCACGACTTTTAATGTAGAAGAGAAGTGTACTAAGCGGAGCATACTCTCGGTAGTCGCCCGATTATTTGATGTCCTCGGCTTAGTAGCCCCTATAATTTTATATGCCAAGCTACTTATAAAGGAGCTGTGGCTGTCCAATATTGGTTGGGATGACACTCCTCCCAAAAGCATTATTCAAAAGTTTTCGGCGTTCATACAAGAATTTCCATTAATTTCGTCTTTGAAAATTCCTCGACATGTAGGCGTTTTACGTGATAGCACTGTGCTGATCGTTGCCTTCTGTGACGCCAGTATGAATGGGTATGGATGTGTCATATACCTACACACTACCGATCCTACTGGGAATATCACAGTGAGATTGTTGTGTGCGAAATCAAAGGTTACCCCTACCAAAGTGACCACACTTGCTCGCTTGGAACTTTGCGCTGCTGTTCTTATGTCCAAGCTGATACGTACAGTTCATGAAAGTTATCGTGCGCGTATTCCTATTGCAGGAACTTTCGCGTTCTCGGATTCTACCATCGCTCTTTCGTGGATACACTCTTCACCACATCGGTGGTCAGTATTTGTCAGCAACCGCGTTGCCCAGTGTCAGGAGAATTTACCTCCTGAAAACTATTATCATGTCGCCGGGTGTGAAAACCCGGGCGATTGTCTTTCGCGTGGTACTTTACCTTCGCAGCTCATGTCGCACGACTTGTGGTGGAACGGCCCATCGTGGATTCGGAACCCACCTTCGGAATGGCCCGTTAAACCTTTTACTCCTTCCAATGCAGGTCAATTGCCTGAACACAGGGCAAAGGTACTTACGGCAACAGTTCAATGTGAACCATTGATCCTAAATGAGTTAGCTCAGCGTATCTCCTCTTGGGATAAACTTCTTAGGATTGTCGTTTATATCCTTCGTTTTATAAAGAAGGTTTCTTCTTCTACTGGCATAGTCAATAAACTTATGACTGCAGAAAAGGCTGTAATTCGTTCTGTTCAAAGAGTTCACTTTGCAGAAGATATTAAAGCTCTTAGTAAAGAAAAATTGCCTTCAAAAAAGCTGCAAAGCTTATTCGTGTTTCTTGACGAAGATGGGCTGTTGCGCATAGGAGGTAGGCTTGCTAATTCGGACTTGCCATTTGAGGCTAAGCATCCACTTTTGCTCCCTAAGCATGACCCCGTGGTGGATCTTTTAATTGATCATTTCCATGTTATGAACTGTCATACAGGCCCAGGTCTGCTTATTTCCATCCTGCGCCAACGTTTCTGGATATTAGACGCCAGGACCGTTGTAAGGGCTAGGGTGCGGAAATGTAACTACTGTTTCAGGGTAAATCCATCACACCCACAACCCATGATGGCAGATTTGCCGTCATATCGTGTGTCGGAAGCTAAAGCCTTTGTTCATACCGGCGTTGATTACGCAGGCCCAGTTCGTATAACGCTTACTCGTAGGAGAGGTCAGCATTCACAGAAGGCATATATCTGCCTATTTGTCTGCCTTGTAACTAAGGCCATCCATATCGAGTTAGTCTCGGAGTTAACTTCGGATGCCTTTTTAGCTGCATTGAAACGGTTTATTTCTCGTCGTGGCCCTGTATCATGCCTATACTCCGACAATGGCACCAATTTTGTGGGTGCAAAGGCACAATTGGACAATATATATAAAGTTCTGATTGACTCCGAATTTCAAACTGCTATTAAGCAGGAGCTTAGTACCCGCCGAATAGAGTGGAAGATGATCCCACCTCGGAGCCCACACTTTGGTGGGATTTGGGAGGGGAACATTAAGAGCTTGAAAACTCACCTTCACCGTGTAATAGGAGACCAGCTTCTCACTTACGAGGAGTTGCAAACAGTATTGGTACAAATAGAGTGCATTATGAATTCTCGACCACTTACTGTTGTTTCTTCTGATCCTTCACCAGAAGTTATCACCCCTGCACATTTTTTAATGTCAACGCCGTTGCAGTACTTGCCTGCCGTGGATTTGAAAGACGTGCGCATCAATCTTATTCAACGCAAGCAATTACTAGATAGCATGGTTCAGTCTTACTGGAAAAAGTGGCGTTTAGAATATCTGCACACGCTGCAAGTCAGGCAGAAGTGGACCTCTCCTGCCCATTCTATAGAAATCGGAACTGTCGTTCTTGTTGGACAGGACGATTGCCCTCCTTTAAGATGGCCACTAGGTGTAATTACGGAAATTCATCCCGGTTCTGATAAAGTTGTTCGTGTTGCGACGGTTAAGACGAAGTGTGGAATTTTCAAGCGTCCGGTTGTCAAACTGTATCCTATACCGACACAATAAAAACTTTATCTCCTTTCTCATATTATTTAGTATACTTAACGTTATTAATTTAAATAAACATTATTCTAACTTTAATTTACCTTTATTAATTTGTCTTCTTTTGAAAGTTCTGCGAACTTCCAAGGGGGGCAGCATGGTTGGGCACCTTAAGTGACCCAAAATTGACTTGTTTAATATTTATTACTCATAAACCTATGTTTTAGGTAATCTCTTTAACAATAAGTAATTCATTTCAAATGGTTTCAATAAGTTAGTATATGAGGCTATTTGGTTCACGCGCCATAAGGATCGCGCTCTTGGATTCGCCGAACCTGGGCGACACCAGCGCCAAAGTTTTGGCTGCCGCTCCCCGAGCGCCGACCAATGGGAGCATTAACAGTTCTTTTCGAAATCTCGTGTGTGCTTCTTGCGTATTTTCTTGGTGAGGAGTGCTTTTTCTTCATAATAGACAGTTAAAGGTTTCATGAAACTCGTGAAGATACCCAGCAGTGATTTGACAATCTGTTCCGTGAAAGTGCTTCACGGTGTGAGCTGCCGGCAGTTGCTGTTGAGGCGTCCCTGAGCTGGTCTGCAGGTTAGTGGGCCAATAGTTTTCAGAGCTGACGTTGAAACCGTTTCTAGTTCCTCCGTTCACAGGGTGGGTTTCATAAGAATCCATTTAATTTAGTCAAAACATAATTTTCATAATTGTTCTCCCCGCGTGGCATCGGCTATTTACACGCCGCGTCACCAGATACTGTTCAACTAAAAATGAAACACTTTTCGTTGGGTTGGTCTAAGGTACGCATCACTTGAGAACGGCTGTACTGATTTAGCTGTTTTTATTAAATGTTCGTAAAAGTCCGAATTCGGTTCAAATTTTTCTGAAAAATTTCAACATCACGAAAAACTGAACGTTCTTTTTCAACGGGATTTTTTGTATAAACACAACACCAAATCGAAATCGACCCAATAGGGAATATTACGAAAAACTAACTCTAGAGGAAGTTACTTCACTATTCCATAAACGAAGCAATGTTTTCACGATTATACTAACACGTTTGTTTTTCTCATCAACTGAAACTGTTATGATAAAGAGGTACAGTTTGTATTTTGGGGTTATCTCCGGAACGAATGATCCCATTCTAAAAATTCTTACACTGGCAAAAAGCTAGATTATTCGTTGCTGCGATAAGCTATACATTACATTTATATCGTGCATATTAACCGAGCTATCAAGAATTTTGCGGACGAGGTCGTGGCCGCTTTGCTACTTTTAACATATTCAAAAAGCGTTCCAAATCACAAAACGATCTCAAAAAAATGTCGGATCAGCTAGTTTGTAATAAAACAGCTAGTCTATTAAAACTCAAGACCCATCAACTGAGTCGTAATTTATTACGAAAGCGAGCGACACAGACATAAGAGATATCGAGTCGAAGCGTTTGTAAATACGTCGTCTGATTTACAAAGATGTTTATCGACTAGTTTTTACGGTCGCTATATTTTAATACTAAATTCGCGAAATCATCATGGTGGATGCTACATCGAAAAACTGGGGGCACTGATATTGTTATTTTTGCTTTTGTGAACAAGACATGTCATATTTTTCGGTTTTCGTTTTAATAAGAAAACCGAAAAATAAAACATGTCTTGTTTACTCATTTTTATTGTCGTTGGGTCCTTTTCAACTTTTATATTTATTTCGAATGTTTTGTTTTTATAGCATACTAATGTATTAAAATGAACTCAGAAGGTATCCTATTTCTAAACTTATATTGTCACTTACGGGATATCTTCCGTGATTATTTTTAATGTTGAGATCCCGATATTTCGACGCTGTTGCAAGCGCCATGATCGCGGGTTGACTGGAGTATGCGGGTGGAAGGATAATAAATTGTTACGAGCAGACAAATCTGTCTACCCTCTTTCTTTGTCTTTTGCTACGCGCACTATTGGAACTCGACACTAAGTCACGACAAAACGCACTCACAGTATCACCAAGTTTTGTGGAGTTTTTTGTATGATGCGCGTAGCAAAAGACAAAGAAAGAGGGTAGACAGATTTGTCTGCTCGTAACAATTTATTATCCTTCCACCCGCATACTCCAGTCAACCCGCGATCATGGCGCTTGCAACAGCGTCGAAATATCGGGATCTCAACATTAAAAATAATCACGGAAGATATCCCGTAAGTGACAATATAAGTTTAGTTTTAAACCGTGAAAGCCTAAAACAGTGTATCCTATTTCGTTTTACATTCTACTTGATAGGTTAGCAAAAATAAGAACATTTAGAGTCGCGACGTACCTAATATTAAATATCTCCCGCATACTAAAATAAACAATCTGACTGTTCTTAAACTACCGCAGATAATATTATCGTTTTTCCTAAATCATGTTATTTATTACTAGTATCGGTTATCGGGGCGGTTTCCTCGAATACATCATAATTATATTTTAATGACGGATTCAGATTAATTCACTTCAGTGATGATAAGCTCATTCTGCCATGTTATTTAAATGTTATAATGATTTAGTTACAATAATATGAATACCACCTCACCTATTGAACTTTTGAGTCCATTTATAGAATATTTGGGTCGAATTATACATAGAATATTGGGGGACCACTTGTTGGATATTGGAGGGACCACTTGTTGGATTTTGGGGGCCCCTTTGTAGAGCCTTGGAGGTAGAAACCAGGGAATGTCCCCTGAACGTCCTATAACAACAAGGTATTTTTGTTTAAGTGTCAATTGGTTGATTTCAACCTTAGTGAAGTTTTAATTTAGTAGGAAATGTAGTCTAATTACGAAGCCAACATTCTAAAGCTTTACCACGTTAAGGGAACAACGCTGTTGTATTAATTAATTTATTGATGTTTATTGGTTCACCAACAATTGTTTACACAGGTTGTATGCTTAAGGTAATATGCAAAAATATAAATGCAACAGTGCAACAATTACTTATAGGTAAACTCCGCATGCATGAAGAAGTTGTGCAATTTATAATATTAACCTAATTTTATAATTTTCATCTAGTTTAAAAACAAACAATAATGATAATAATGTTTAGGTCTAACAAATTAACATAACATTTTAAGAAACTTATATTTTACTTAATTATACTCTAACGGGACGAAAAGTTAAACTATTTAGCAAGATGCTTAAAAAAATTGGCTTTCAATTTGCCCAAACTATCAAAGTGCAAATCAATTTGATCACTGCAGCTATTTACAACCTTGCATAATCTCGCATAGGGGGAGTTGGCGCCTAGAACCGTTCTTCTCTGCGGCGGGCAGAGTGGTGTAATTGCACTGCGAGGGATTCTCGACGGGGCACGGAAATTAAAGGTATGCAATATTTGTGGGCAGTCAATTTTGTGGTGCATTACTTTGCACACAAACATTGCGTCATTAATGCGTCATTAACTCACTTAACCTAGGTGTAGGAAATCTACAAGTGGGGACGTTCCCTGTAGGTAGTATATAATACCTGGAGGCTTTATAGGTTATATATATATATATATATAGGTCGTGTTGTAGGCGTGCCGGCCGGCAATCGATACTTAACTGTGTCGTGTTGTGTCGGTCACATCAGTAGCACATCGGTTTCATACATCTAGTAGTTGAGATCGAGTTAGTTTTGAGTATGGTTGGCCAGCGGTGGCGGCCCCGACTTGCAAGGTCGTGGGTTCGAGCCCGACCAGGCGTATTACTTTGTGGAATTTATTTCATCACCGCGCTCTGAAAACGGTGAAGGAAAAAAATATTTACCGAGTCGACGATTTAAGAACTATTTTTATTCCGTCATACGAGAGCATATTGCTATCAACTATATAAGTACAACTCTAGACTACGTAGTTGTTACTGAGAAATACTTGATGGAAAACAACAATAACACTTTGATTCACCCGGGAATCGAACCCAAGACTTCATGATGACCAGTCGTAAATATGTAAATAAATAATTTTTGTTCTTTTATTTCCAGATGCATGACGTTGGTGCCGAACCGGCACTTGATGATGTGCATGACTACGTCCGTGCTGAATTTAAGAAGTGGTCCGCGAACCGACAGGCTTGCCAGAGCATTCCGGCTGAGGAGAACGAAGTAAGATATCTATCATGTACAGCGTGTGTAGGGTTGATCTACAAGGTTAACCAACCCTTGCTGGAGTCGGTCCGTGGATGGGTGACCAGCCATTAGATACCGAGTTCTGTAGCGATCTGCTACGCGACTACGCCGTAGCGGATCGCTACGACTTTTCACTTGTATTGTAAGTCCTCAAAGACTACATAATCAAGTTTTCATTACATTGCTCTTTTGTAGCAAACAGCACATTACATTTCAGGGTCAGAATGACGTACGTACTGAATTCCTGGTATTCGTTTGTGCGTCGCCCTTTCATCACGTCTTTACGAAGACAAAACACGCAAACAATGTAATTCAATTAGAATGAGTGCTTTTGGAAGTCAATTAAGAGAACGAGTTTTGCCTATACCCACTCATACAAAGCCATAATTTAAAGTATTTAGAACGTCCTCCAACTACAAGAGAAGTCATCGTTTATGCGTTAAACTGGAAAATTGGCAACGTCGCAAATAAGTGTCAAATATTTCCCAAATGGATTTGTTTAATTTAGGCAATTAAAGGAGCTGAACGCGAGTTTTATTCCTGAAAGATGATTCACTGCAATAAACAAAACCAGAAAAATATATGATACTAGCCGATGCCCGCGGCTTCGCCCAAGCGAAAGTTTGTGACAAGCTCCTGAATTTTGACTAGGATGCAAGACTACACCTTGTATATTTTATTTATTGCTTACTTGTGCTTATCTCTTAAGTTTGACAATAACTAAAGAGTAATAAAAAATATGTCTTTCCATTTGCGATCCGTTCCTGTGAAACTTACTTTTTGTTAAAGGTTTAATGTTTTTTCACAGGACACGCAACCACCAGTTAAAAAAAGAAAAATTGGATCAAGGTACAGTCCGCAAGTGGCCGCTTTAAAGGAAGAAAGTAACAAATACAAAGAACAAAAAAGGCTCTACACTTTCAAAGTACAGGAAAAGGAAAAAGAAATAAAAGTAGTGAAGTCCTCGGAACGAGTAAATAAAAAACTGGCTAGCATAGAAAATGATAAGAAAATATTGAAGAATCATTACAAAAGTCTGGAGAAACATAAAAATCAAATAGACGAAAGTCAAGAAAAACAATTGAGGACATTATCAGCTGAGCTTGAGGAAATAAAAAATTATGTCCGTAAAATAAATAAAGAGAAGACTGAAAATAAAGATTATTTCATTAGTGAAATAAAAAAATGGGAAAAAAGGAAAGAGCAAGCGATAACTGAAATGGAGAAAAGTAATGAAGAATTTTTAGAGGGTCATAAAAGGGCCGTACAGAAAGCTAAACAGAATATTCAAGCTGCGGAAAAATGGGAGAAACTTAAGCGTGACATTCAAGACTTACAAGATGCAGAGGATAGGGAGGAAACCACAATTAAAAAGAACATTGAGGCAAAGGAAAGTACCTTGGCCGATAAAAAAGACCAATTTGCCAAGAATATTCAAAGAATGAATGAACACCAGGCTCAGAGAATAGCGGGAATTGACGCAGAAATCCAAAAGCTAAACGATGACGAGTCAAAAATGAAAGAAGCGTTAGAATGTCAAATCGCCGCAAAGCGCAAAGTCTTGGATGAATTTAAAAGAAAAATTAGAGAAGAGGAACATGAGATTAAAAAGAAAATTAACAAAATGAAAGATCTTGAGGCGGTAGAGAAAAGAAAAATTCAAAAGGGAAAGGAGGATCACACTAAGAGATACAGAGAAATTGAAGATAAAATCAAAGATTTGAAAGAAAAAAAGGCTCGAGAAGAAAATAAGCTGAAGAACGATTTTAAGTTATTGCTTAACAGTAAACAAAAACTTGAGGAAAGTATTCGAACCATCGAACAGGATGGAGCTAAAAAACTGGGTGATATTAAAGCTGAGATTAAAACATTGCAAGAAAAAGAGATTCAAGTGAAAATCAATCTAGACGCAGATATAAAACAATTGGAAAACGAGTTAGCTGATGTCACTACAGAAGAAATAAACAATAAACTTGCAGCGGAGAAACTAGCAGCAATGGGAATTAGAATGCGTATCCAGAACATGAAGGATAAAGAAGAAAAGATGAAAAAGAACATAAAAGAAAGAGAAAACGAAATGGAAGAGTATGAAAAACACGCAAAAGACAGGATTGCAAGTCTGCAACATCACGTATCGCGGATGGAATTCATTATAGCAAACAAAATTAAAGCAATGCGAAAAACCGAACATGAGGTAAACGAAGAATATGGCGCAATAATAAAAAATATGCAAGACCTTGACATGCGAATGAAGAAATACAATTTGGAGAAAAGTGTTGAAGCATTGCACAAAAAAAAATACTTCGGATGAGTAGGGAATATCAGGGTTTTTGCAGACAACAACAGTACAGCTTTCAAGCAGCTGAAGAACAAGGGAACTGGTGATGACGAAGGTTTGACAAACCTCCTAAAGACCTGGACGCGGTGACTATCTATTTAAATTAAACACGTTTTGTGATTTTAATGTTGTCTCTAAAATAGTTTGTTAAAAATTAAGTCTATATTGCAACTCATAGAGTTTTTGTTTTTTGTTTTGTTAAAGAAATACTAAAGATTTATCCAACCAAGCTTCCAAATTTATGTAAAATCAACAGAGATCGACATAATTTTAAGATATCTTAGCACATCGAAATTTGAGAATGTAAGTTGTCCGACAAAATCCGCGGAAATGTTTGGTAAAGGGATAGAAAAATTAATTAAAAACTGAGAAATTAGTTTGCTTATAATGTGCTATTTATTATCAGTTAAAATCTTAATATAATTATTGCACAAGTCAGGTTTAACTATCATAATGCTATAATGTTATTAATTTGAATCTTAATGGCAAAAATAGGTAAGTCTTATAAAACAGCTAAAATAACGTATTATAATAAAATTTAAATAATATTTATTATTTATTTACACCAATTATAACATCCTTACAGACTATTCCAATACGATGCTATAAGACAAACTTTATAGAATACATTTTTGAACACATACAATAGAAAAACACACAATATAAAATAATAATATAATATGTAATTAATTAATAACAATAGTGAATTAATTGTTTAAATTAATTCTATTATCATACTCAATCAGTCAATCTACTTGTTACAGGCTTTCATCATCACTATTGCAGCTTTCATTTTCCTGGTTATTTGTAGTTTTAAGACTTTCGTAACCATTTTCGTCAATGTTGAAATTTATCACCATTTGAGACAGTTTTTTCCAGTCATAAATCTGTTGGTACTTAGCCTATTTCATTGACTGTATAAGGTTTACCAGTTTTTTTGGCTGATTTCAGTACCATTTCCATTTGAGCAGGTGTAAATACTGACGACCAAATCAAAAAGTAATATTTAAACTAATTTAAGCAAATTAAGGTCTCTTGTTGGTATTTTTTTCAATCTTCTGCGTTATGCCGTTTTTGAGATCTGGGGTATCCCAAACTGTTACCGCAACCAAATAACTCGAGAGCCATATCACACACAAATTTAGCTATTTACTAACATTTACTACGCAACAAAAGCTATCTATTCATGTATTTGGTTCCGGGCTAAACGAATTCTTGAAAATCGATTTTCCCAGGATAACGTTTCAAACGTTACTCCAGCAAAATGTGTTTTTCTCAAATAACTTTAAAACTATAATTCAAGCAAATTTTGCTTTTAGTAAGCAAATTGCTCCTCATGATACTCTAATTATTATTTTGTTAAGGTCTCACATCTCAAATGCACAACATTTTGCCAGGGTAACACACACCAATTTAAGATGTCTCAACATAGAAATTTATAATTCCATATAAAGACATTTGAAGAAGTCTTTGTGTAGAAATAAAAGATAAGTAAAAATCATCCTGACTTTATAAATATCTTAAGATGTCAAAATCTTGAACTAAAGGTCGTTAAAAATATGCTTAAATGTCTCAGTGAGACATTGAAATTTAGGCACTTTGGCTGCGTTTTACAAATATCCGATTTTTGAACCGGACAGAAGAGCAAATTCTTCACATGAAAGAAAACTTAACTCAATTTTGTTTTTTTTAAAGATATCTTACTGTTGAACTAGGGCAGCGACATATACTACCTCAACCTTTCATAGTACTTATTTTTTTTAACGTTTAAATATTCATACCATAATATACATCTTAATAAAATCTATAAATTTGCTTTTTGCAGTCTATAAAGCAAGCCCACAGACCAATTTCGGTTTCATTCTGAATTTACAACTTAGTGAAACCAAAACTGTTATAGCTTTTGATATATTTTTGGAATATTAATGTAAGTTGTTCTAATTGATAGATTGTAAGTCTTCCAGAGTTATTTTTTTAACATTAAGTACAAATACTGCCAAAGTTCTTTTCCGTTCTCATAGTTTAGTGATGAAATCGTAGTCAAGAAAATAATGTTGATAGTGATTCAAATTCAGAAATGAAATAGGTATGGAAGGACAAGAATAAGGAGAGCGGTGAAGAAAGATGGCAATGTTATAGATATAAGATTGTATGCACTTCAATGTACTAGATTATTTTGTAAGATTAAAATAATATTTACAATTTTTTCCAAACTACGTTTTTCGTTTACGAGAACAAGTGGAGTTTGATAATAATAAATGTTATGTTTACTATATTTTGTACCTTGTTCATCAGAACAAATATATGTTTTTTTTTTATAGAAAATCGAGATTTTTAAAACTGTATTTTATTTTAACTATCTACTGCAATTCGTTTTTCCTAGACTTAAGTTTGTGAACAACTTCGATATAATTATGTTTTAGATTTTTGTACTATTTGTATCTTTCTTTATTGAACAAATTAATTATTTTACTAAAACCGTGTATACTCGTATTTTATCAAATAGATTTTTCATGAATTAAACAGACATTTTAGAAACATGCAAATTTGTGCGAAAACATCAAGAATTTTATTCAAAACGTGAAGACATTCAGACACGCTAACTACTCAGACACCGATCTAGACTAAACAGACCAAGTTCCCGATTACAAATGCACAAGTCGCTACGTAATGTCCATAAAAGTATACAATAAACTACCCGCTACAATAAAAAAAGAAGAAAAAAGTAACACATTCTTAAAAAAAAACTTAGACAATTTTTGCTGAATAAAAGCTACTACTCAGTAAATGAATATTCAAGTGATAGACTTATAAAGTCATAACTAGTCATAAATGTCTAGGCCATAAATTTTGTTTGATTATTTATTATAATTTATTTTTATTTTATTTAAAATAAAGGGTGTAAAACACCTCTTCACGAAGCCGAAAGGCACTTGTTCTCCCCATCATTGCGATATTTTTTTTGTTCTACACCATACCGGGGAACCTTCTAGTTACAGAGATATAGGGGGTCCAAGTTACAATTTTTTGACAAGTTTTTTATTAATACAAGTTTTTTTTTGTAAGATTTTGACTTTTTACACATCCACGACCCCCGTAATATTCAACCCATCCATCAGCACAATGTTTTAAGTGCGTTACATTGAGTTCTACCACAAAACGTGATTTATAACCTAAAAAAAAAGTGGTTTCCCAGCTAAAATTTTTGCGTAAAGTTACTTAGTTTGATGTTGTAGCTGCAGCCTGCAAGTCAAGTCATACATCCTTCCGCTGCCGCTGCCAACCGTGTACTGGCGCCCCTCGCACGGAGAGGGGATATTTATACGTGGCGCAGTTTAGCGCCCGCAAGGAAAGCGATCTACACAACTGCGACCCGCGCGCCACCACACGTATTATTTAGTAACTACATTTTGTAAATACATCTCAGAAAATCCACTACTTGTACCTATGTATTTAGCTATAAGACCTGTACATATTTCTGTTTATTTTATGCTATTCTAGTCTTGATTATACCTACGTTCTTAACTACATCTGGAGTATCATTTACACTACCTAAGCGCCAAAGTGGTGACCCCGACGTGATTTTTATTTGAAGACCTCCAGATCAAGTATTCACCATGCCTAACGAAGGAGAACAAGAAGTATCAGGTGTGTCGACGTCGCTGCGCATTCCACCCATCTGGCGTGACAGAATACGCTTGTGGTTTGTGCAATTCGAAGCCATCATGTCTCCGCAGAAGAAGTGTGATCAAGCCATGTACGAGCTCGTTATCGGACACCTTGAGAGGCAAGACCTGGACGAAATAGCTGAAAGTTATGTTTTTTAAACCCTTCAGGTTCTCAACTGAGAATCTTTACCAGATTTCGGATCTTCTGACCGTTAGAAAACTTTACGTACTTAGTATAATTCTAACTAAACATAAAAACCTAACGTTCAACCCGCAGAAAACAAAAGGTAGAAGGAAGAACACGGTTGCTCCCAATGTGTCAGTAAAGTCTACATTCGCAAAAAGACAATTCCCTAGGCAATCATCAAACTTATACAATCTAATAAATAAAGAACTTGACATATATCCACTAACCTATCGCGAATGTAAAAACGCTTTGTCTAATTGGCTTAAGTTAAAAACCTATGATGAAATGGAAAATATGGTGCAATCGATGAGACTGTAATGTGCACTTACTTTGATATTTATGCCGCTAATGGAACTTTGTGTCCTACACGAATTCCGATCCCAAGACTTGTCGCAGGGTTAGCTTGCAAAACACACACTCAAAAACACTTACATTCACACACTACACACATAACACACATCACAGCGCGTTAATTGTCTCTTCTAAAACCCATTTTATTCTTGCATTTTTTTTTTTTTTTTTTTTTTTTTTTTATATTTGTATAAATTAACTAAATGTCGTGATCAGTTTCAATAACTTAATACTTTAATATAACCTGGGGAGGGGCAGAGCATCCTAAAACAAGCATACTCCTTGCTTAAAAGGATTCTCTCCATTGTAAATAGAATAAGTTATTTAAGTTGAAGCAATAAACTTTTTTATTTTTTTTATTTATTAATAGCGGACATCATTCTCCACCCACCGGAAAATCAAAGGTATGCCGCACTGAAGAGTCGTTTGTTCCAAGTGTACGAAGAATCTGAACAGCGGCAAGTACAAAGATTGCTGTCTGAGATGGAACTCGGCGACATGAAGCCTTCGCAGCTGCTACGTCGAATGAAGAACCTCGCCGCAGACAATATCTCCGACTCAGCGCTACGAATCATGTGGACAAACCACTTGCCGCAGTCCGTTCGAGCAGTTCTCGCTGTCAGCGATAATATCGCCAAGAAATCAGACATCCACGAGCTGGCGGTGATGGCTGACAAGATCCTCGAGCAGACGCAGCCATACGGCACCGTCGCGGCAGTTAGCTCCACTCCCACCACCTCGCATGCATCTACGTCACTGGAAGAGAAGATCGACGCTCTCACACGAGAAATTGCCGAGTTGAAGGCAAATCAATCGCAACAACACAGCTACAGACGCAGACCGTTTAACAGGCGACACTCACGCGTACCTACACAATTCCAAGAAACGTGACCACTCACGATCGCGCTCGTCGAGCCGGGCCAATCACGATCGCGCGCGCAACGACCAATCAGCGATCTGTTTTTACCATCGCAAGTTCGGCAAAGAGGCGAGAAGGTGCACGCGGCCGTGTAGCTACACAGACAGCAGCGCCCGCTCGGAAAACTAACACCTGCGTTGGCCGAGGCGGGAACCGGCGCAAGCAACTCATATTACCGCCTATTTATCACAGATAAAAACTCACGTTTATCTTTCTTGATTGATACTGGCGCCAACGTATCCGTGATACCGAAGAGAAAAGGCGGGAACTCAACACCAACCGATTTCTGTTTGTATGCCGCGAACAACACAGTGATTCCAACGTATGGTGAGAAGACACTACAACTGGATCTCAACCTACGTAGACCTTACACGTGGAAGTTCATCATTGCCGCAGTCAGCAAGCCCATCATTGGCGCCGATTTTTTAACGCATCATCAACTTCTTGTCGACGTAGCCGGCCGATGTCTCGTCGACAAAGTTACCAATCTCACCGCCAGAGCACCAGTCACCTACTCTGCCGAGCCTACTGTGAGAAGCATCGATGTTGATCAGCCCTATCACCGGCTACTCAGCAAGTACCCCGACATTCTTCGACCGTCATGTATGAAGGACACCCCAAAACACCGTGTGGAGCACCACATCGAAACTACCGGCCCACCAGTGTATAGCAAGACCAGACCATTACCACCACATCGATACCTGCCCGTGAAGAAGGAGTTCGAGACGATGCTGCAGCAAGGAATATGTCGTCCTAGCAAAAGTCCATGGTCCAGCCCGTTACACGTCGTACCAAAGAAAAACGGTGACATTCGCGTATGTGGCGACTACCGCAGACTCAATGACGTCACCAAACCCGACCGCTATCCAGTACCACGACTCAAGGATTTCACCTACCTACTACACGGCAAGAAGATATTTACTACGCTTGACCTGAATCGTGCGTATCAACAGCTGCCTGTATATGAACCGGACATTGAGAAGACCGCCATCACCACTCCATTCGGTCTATACGAATTCCCTCGAATGTGTCCAGGTCTCAGAAACGCCGGACAGACATTCCAACGGTTCATTCATGAAGTACTCATCGGGTTAGATTACGCATTCCCATTCATTGATGACGTCATCGTCGCATCAGATAACGAAGCATGCCACCTCGACGACTTACAAAAAGTGCTACGTAGATTAGACGACTATGGAATAACAATAAATCCATCGAAATGCGTCTTCGGCAAAGAAAATGTCAAGTTCCTGGGCTACGAAGTGTCAAGTAACGGAATCAAGCCACCACAAGAAAAAGTCACTGCAATCACTGCCTACCCCCAACCAGTGACAATTCACGACTTACGTCGATTCATCGGAATGGTAAACTTCTATCGCGACAGCATTCCTAATGCCGCACACATACAAGCGCCACTCAACGCGTACCTACACAATTCCAAGAAACGTGACAAAACCAAAATCGAGTGGAACACAGAAGCTTTACAAGCATTCGAGTTGTGCAAAGCCGGCATACAAAACGCAGCTTTGCTCGCTCATCCATCCCCATCACCGAACGACGCCATCTCCCTAATGTGTGACGCATCGAATACCTGCGCAGGAGCCGTACTACAACAACTTGTAAACAAGAAATGGATACCACTGGGCTATTTCTCAAAAAAGTTCTCCGACACACAACAGCGATACAGTACATTCGACAGAGAATTACTATACATCTACATGGCGATCAAACACTTCAGGAAAATGTTCGAAGGAAGAGAACTCATTGTTTACACCGACCACAAGCCGTTGACCTACGCTATTCGCAAGCCGCCGTCAGATAACGACACACAAAGACGTACTCGTCAGCTGTTGTTCATCAGCGAGTTCACTACGGACATTCGTCATGTGAGTGGAGTAAACAATGTCGTCGCCGACGCACTCTCACGCATCGAAACCGTCGACCTACCATCGCCAATTAACTACGATGACGTATCTCAAGCACAAGAAAAGGACAGCGATATACCCAACTTATTGAAACAAACAAATATTCAACTCAAGAAAATCGTCATGCCCGCTTCAAACAAGCCAATATTCTGCGAAACGTCTACGTCACACGTGCGACCGTACCTACCAACTGACTTTCGTCGCATCGCATTCAACGCCGTGCACAATCCAAGTCATCCCGGGTTACGAACTACACGCAAGCTCATGCAACAACGCTATTTCTGGCCCGCAATGAACACCGACATTGGCAATTGGGCGAAAACGTGCATATCTTGCCAACGCTCGAAAGTTCTACGTCACAACCACAGTGAAGTTGCAGCTTTCCCACCAAGCGAACGATTCCAACACGTACACATGGACATCGTTGGTCCGCTACCCACTTCATCATCTGGACATCGGTACCTGTTGACAATGATCGACCGCTGCACACGATGGCCCGAAGCAGTACCTCTACGGGAAATCACTGCCGATATCGTCGCCAAAAAGCTATATGAAACGTGGATATCGCGCTACGGGTGCCCTGCAAGAATAACGACTGACCAAGGACGACAGTTCGAAAGCTGTCTATTCAGAGACCTCGCACAGCTACTGGGAGTCGAACGAACCCGTACCACTGCCTACCACCCGCAGAGCAACGGCATTGTCGAACGCTGGCATCGAACACTGAAGACCGCACTTATGACTCGCCTACAAAATAGCACCACATGGATCGCCGAGCTACCTACAGTGCTAATGGGATTACGAGCCGCCGTGCGCACAGACACCGACACCAGCGCCGCGCAGCTCACCTACGGCCAAGCATTGCGACTGCCTGGGGATTTCATAGCACCATCAGCATCACCAGCAAAGTCAATGGATCACAACTTCGTCGATCAACTACATGACGTCATCACAAAGTTAACACCAACATACAAATCGCATTCCAACAAGCGATGTATGTTCGTGCACAACGATCTACAAACATGTAGCCACGTGTTGCTACGCGACGACACCGTCCGAAAACCGCTACAACAGCCATACAAAGGTCCGTACAAGGTCATCGAGCGCAACGAGAAGTTCTTCACCATCCAACTACCAGGAAGATCCAGCACAATATCGATCGATAGACTCAAACCGGCATACACTATCGGCACTGAAGAACACGACCACACGAGTAGTGAGACACCCCAATCAGCTGCAGCTTCCAGCGAAGATAACACCAGCCTACTCCCGGCCAACACCAACGAGCACCGCACCAGATCCGGGCGATCAGTGAAGATGCCTGTACGTTTTCACTAGGGGGGGAGTACTGTAGCTGCAGCCTGCAAGTCAAGTCATACATCCTTCCGCTGCCGCTGCCAACCGTGTACTGGCGCCCCTCGCACGGAGAGGGGATATTTATACGCGGCGCAGTTTAGCGCCCGCAAGGAAAGCGATCTACACAACTGCGACCCGCGTGCCACCACACGTATTATTTAGTAACTACATTTTGTAAATACATCTCAGAAAATCCACTACTTGTACCTATGTATTTAGCTATAAGACCTGTACATATTTCTGTTTATTTTATGCTATTCTAGTCTTGATTATACCTACGTTCTTAACTACATCTGGAGTATCATTTACACTACCTAAGCGCCAAAATGTATAGAATGCTTGGTTAACGGCTTTGTGATGAGGTGGTTTACACCCTGTATAGGTACCTGATTATGTTGTATACCATTGATTGATTTATTTTATACTATTAATTAATATGTTGTACTCATACATTATTATAATGATAATTACTAATTACACGTAATGAATAATAATTTTAGACTATAATTAATATTAATCTCAGAAAGTATCTACCTCCTCGTTGTACAATTAAAAATGCTTCCTCTTTCCTAACTCACTTATTTGGCTGTGCCCAACAGGGTCCATGTGATCTAGTTATAAGTTTATCACCTAAGAATACATGTGGAATGCAATAAAGTATTGAGTATTGAGTATTGAGACCCTTTCATTTCTGCAAGTCATGGTGCAGGTCCTTCTATGTATTTTACTATTTGAATAAAAAATAAATAATTTTACAGTAACCTGTCTATTTTCGCCACACTTTTTGTTTCTGTAATGAATATGTCACCGTACAATTGTCAAACACTGTGTCAATATTGTAATCTCTCTAGCGATATTGTAAACTCTCGAAATATTGTCAAACGAACATACTGCTTACAGTGAAACGCATTATTTTTCGTGAAATGCATTGCGATGGTAGCCAACTCACGCGGTGTGGAGGGAAGGAGGGGTCCCCCTTGCCCAGTGGTACCACTCTCATGAAAAGATAATGTATCATTCCTGAGAAATACCGATTAATATAACCGAACCTTAAAACAATTTACATTCCCCTGAAAAGCGTAGTTGACCGAGCCCCGCTCCTCGGAGCCCCTATTTCCGAGTGCAGCGTTTAAAGGAACCTAACTAACCTAACGGGGGGTGTCCAATGTCCCGATTATGGGGATAGAGATACTTCCGTATGTTCAGTTGAAAATATTTCGAGAGGTTACAATATCGCTAGAGAGAAACACGTTATATTGTAATATAACGTGTTTGACAATTTTACGGTGACAAATAGATATACATGACTCTATAAAACCAATAAAAAAAATATTATAACGTGAAAATCACTGTTTTTCGTTTTCCACTACTATTATTCGTACCTAAACCAAAGTCGAATCCAACTCGGCTGGGCAACGTCCGGGAAGCTGCGCGGTATCTTCTCGTCCAACTTACCGCAGTTTCTCAAGACAAAAGTGTGTGTTGCTAGTGATTATTATACATACGGGAACGAAACGTGGTCGCTCACAATGCAATGGGCCTTATCAAAAGGCTTAAAGTCACTCAAAGGGCAATGGAGAGGGCTATGCTCGGAGTTTCCTTTCGTGATCGAATCAGAAATGAAGACATCCGCAAGAGAACCAGGGTCACCGACGTAGCCCGAAGAATTGCCAAACTTAAGTGGCAGTGGGCACACATTGCTCGCAGAACGGATGGCCGAAAAGTTCTAGAGTGGCGACCGCGAACCGGAAGACAATGCGTTGGAAGACCTCCCTCTAGGTGGACCGATGACCTGGTGAAGGTTGCGGGAATCCGTTGGATGCGAGTCGCACGGGACCGGTCAATGTGGCGACTCTTGGGGGAGGCCTATGTCTAGCAGTGGACGTCTTTCGGCTGAAATGATGATGATGAATGATGAAACCAAAGAAACGATGGATGGATTGTGTGAGGAATGACATGAAGGAAAAAGGATTGTATGCATGCGTGACGACTGACAAGTATACAACATTATTTTTTGTTTATACTAAACCCGAAAAGAAAAAAAACCGCTGTTCCCTACATTTTGACGAGTTATGCGGACATAAATGTAGGGAACAGCAGATTTTTTTTTCGCGATTTCAAGGTTCGTCCCATAGAAAAAGTTGTTCAAAATGATGAGTACAATGACCCCTTTTCGGGTTTAGTATAAACAAAAAATAAGGTTGTATATATATCAATAAGTAACACATCTTAATATACAGGGTTATTTGTAAACCACCGGCAACCTCGCAGGAGTGGATTGCTGACATCTTAAACAACAACATTTGTTCTACGACTTTTGGGAAAACAGGCAAAAAAAAATCGACTTCTCAAGCAAAACTCCATCAGCTGTTCGGACAAATGTATGGAGAGTTGATTTTTTTTTGTCTGCTTTCGGAAAAGTCGTAGAACAAATGTTGTTGTTTAAGATGTCAGCAATCCACTCCTGCGAGGTTGCCGGTGTTTTACAAATAACCCTGTATATAAATCTCGTGTCACAATGTTTGTCCTCAATGGACTCCTAAACTACTTAACCGATTTCAATAAAATTTGTACACCGTGTGCAGTTTGATCCAACTTGAAAGATAGGATACCTAGCTTACATTTCAATTTATGAGACGCAGACGAAGTTGCGCCGGTCAGCTAGTAGTACATATATTTCTATGATTCATCCCAAACATTGTATTAAGGATATGACATCATCGATAATACATTCGCAGGAAATCATACACAAATCCCGTTTCCTGCACAGACATAATTATTTTTAGCATACGATAAAAATATCACTTATTTGGCGAAAACGACAAACAGGATACAAATTATACTTGTATACTATTATCCTGGTTGGTTTCTGTTGTTAAATATTCTATGGATACATTTTCTCAGTCGTCAGGAGGTTATAACTTTACGCCTATTTGTCTCATAGGGGTAGGCAGAGGTGCGTAGTATAACAAGATTTCTGTGCCTTTTGAAAAATACGTGTGATAACATTTGAACTGTGACCTCAAACGAATTTTTCATAAGAATTTTTGTTTTAGGTGGCTACTTTGCAATTAATACTTTATACGTAGGTATCTACCTACAAACTACCTACGTATTTTGCATTACTTGTTGTTTAACTTTACTTAATTCCTATTTTTGCAATATTGTGTTCACTTGCGGCATAAGCCAAATAAATATCTTTTCTTTCTTTCTTTCTTATATTCATTGGTAAGCTATGTTCTAGTCGTTACATGCAAGGGCGTCAGCTGGGCATGAAGTCCTGGGTTCGAATCCGAGGTAGGGCATGGTGTTATAAGTTTTTTACATCAGTAACTTCTCAGTCACCTTCTTCTTAGTCGGCTTCTGGTCACCCATCCACAGACTAACCTAGGCAAGAAGGCTTAACCTTAAGATCGACCAGAGCGCCTGTTATTATTTAGCCACGAGGTCCTCCTGTAAAATACATGTACGGTACATCATTGCTATTTACAATTTAGGTAGAGGCCATCTTTTTTTACTATAAGGTAAATAAAACACATAATACATTTAAAGATATACAGGGTGTCTCATTCAAATCGGTCAGTATGGGAAAGTCTGAAACTATAAGACATACGAAGATCTGTTCTGAGGAACCATGTCATCGATTTTAATAACAATAAAAACTGCATTCATACATTTTAAAAAACATCTGTACTCCGTTCGGGAATCGAACCCGGTTATTTTGAAAAAAAAATCCTACTCTATTTCTATTTAGATATCGATTGTGTAGGTCTTAAGCAGTAAATGTCTGTATGAAACATGATGTCTAAAATGAATAAAATGCATTGTTTCCACATACTTTAATTTATTTTAGTAGGTGCTTGTTTTTTTTTTTTAAATAACCGGGTTCGATTCCCGAACGAAGTACAGATGTTTTTTAAAATGTATGAATGCAGTTTTACTTGTTATTAAAATCGATGACATGGTTCCTCAGAACAGATCTTCGTATGTCTTATAGTTTCAGACTTTCCCATACTGACCGATTTGAATGAGAAACCCTGTATAACGAAAATAGTTATTTATGATACTAGTACTACTAGTGAGCAAGTGTGTTGAAAATGTATATAGTTTTGATTGTAGGTACTGTACTCCTCCAAAGTTCATCTATCTTTCCGGAGTTGAAAACTAAAACTAATAAAACTAGGGGCATTACGCATGAGTCGTGCTACAAATAGATAAAGTTGTGTATGTTTGTATGTTTTCAACACACTTGCTCATAAAGTGCATTTACGAAGCCTGTATACATTGTTCGAAAGTTAAAAATTACGCACCATACAACGGACCGTGCGGTAAAATAGGTACTCTCACCTAAGTACCTATTTTACCGCACTCCCCCTTTTATAATAATAATAATACCTTTATTTCAGACCAGAGATCCATAAAAGAAAAACAAACAAAAACAAAAAATAAAATATACTTGGGACTTACTAACTAAAACACGTTAAACAAAACAACCACCTATAGCACATATCTGGATGACGGTCTGTGTGCTGCCACCCAGCGACACATTATTAGACCATCCAACCTGCCGGCTACAGTAGCCACGAGGCTGTTGGGGCTGTCGCGCACGCGACGCATCAGTGATGCGATTCGCAGGCGCAGCAACGAGCCAAAATCCGGAACGCGTGCGTCCGCGAACATCCCGGACGCGCTACAGAAGCGCGGCAGCCCCACCAACACCCGGAACGCGTTATTGTATTGGACTCGTAGAGCGCTGTACGAGCCCCGTGTATAACTGACCCACAGGGCGCACGTGTACAGCGACTGACAGAATGCCCTGAACAGCGTTATTTTAACCTCTTTCGTACACCGTGCGAACCTGCGGGCCAGCATGTTACACCTGACAGCCAGCGCTCTACGCTCCCTCTCTAAATCAGCGTCATCCGATAGCCCATCGGTGACCCAGTGCCCCAGGTACTTAAAACGAGTGACTCTTCTCAGCGGAACTCCGCCCAAGGTTACCGATGGAACGCAGTCGTAAATAAAATTTCGCGCCCTAAACACTAAGACCTCGCTTTTAGTTGAGTTGTACCTGAGACCATGAGTCACCGCATAGTCTTCACAGATTCGGGAGAGCCTTCTCAACGCATTGACTGATGGGCTCAGCAACACCATATCGTCCGCATAACTAATATTATTTATGAATTGTCCGTCAATGGAGCAACCGACTTGGGTGTTGCTGAGTTCACATATCAACCGGTTGACATACAGGTTTTAACCTGTCTGCCTGGCTCTTTAGAGCCTGGGGGAACTAAGTCCCCCTTGCCTCACGCCCTGCTGCTCGCGCACGCTCCAACCTGTACGCACGCGACAAAGCACCTGCCCATCTAACATAGTTGGACTGGTTGCTGTACCAGTACTTTAGTACAGCAATCAATCCCCCAGGAAGGTTAGCCTCTTGGGAGAGTTTCCTCCACAGGCAGTCATAAGACACTAGGTCGAATGCCTTGGAGAGGTCCAAAAAACACGCATAAACAGGTGTTTTCATTGCTGCATAGTAATGGACAGTATGATTGAGCACTAGTGCTTTATAGCACCGTGCGTATTCGTTACGGTTGTTTTTTTTTAATTTTCAAAAAAAAGAATGCCACCAAAGAGTTTTACATTACGAGAATAAATAAGCTGACTGATCGAACCTCCTTGGAAATGCTTTTGCTCAATAGGTTTGTCTCATTTTAATACAAAAGAGTACATAAGTGAGACGAAATATGTAGTTCTAATTTTCACCACGTGCACGTCATCTGCAAATTCACGCCGTTTTCATATTCGAAACGTCAAAGTTGCGACTTTCCAATTGAAAAACCAAATAATAATATGAGTTAATGCAAGGAATCAGATGTTAATAATATGGAATCTACTCGCAACTGATATTTTGAATGAGGTGCAAATTGCAGAAAACAGTTTCTTGCCACCAAAAGCGCGGTAAAATAGGTACTTAGGTGAGAGTACCTATTTTACGGCACGGTCCGGTGTATGGTGCGTAATTTTTAACTTTCGAACAATGTATACAGGCTTCGTAAATGCATTTTTTGAGCAAGTGTGTTGAAATAGTAGATTGTATCATAAGGGAGCAAAATAATATTTTTACGGCGAGGGCGCTTTTTTGAATCCAGAGCGAAGTGAGGGATTCTAGAGTAGAATCCCGAGCGTAGCGAGGGATTCTTTAGTAGAATCCTGAACGTAGCGAGGGATTCAAAGTACGTCGCCCGAGCCAAAAATATATTTTGCGCCCGAGTGATACACTCTACTTTTCATCACCCACTATGAGAAAATAAAAGGCGCCTCATATTTTATTGTAATATTGATATTTAATGAAACAGAGTAACAACTAAATTGAAATTAAGTAGTATCTAATAATAAAACAACTAAAAACTTATATTTACATTTGAGACATTTTCACAATTTTGAAAATTAATTGTTACAGTTTTATTAGGAATAGAGATTGTTGTAGATTTAATTTTATTCTGCGTGTTTGAAATAATGTCAGAATGTGGCTCATTTTGAGGAAAATGTGACGGTGAATCTCTTTGTTTGGATGTAGATGGGCGCGGCGACAGTGGCATGGATGGATTAACTGAAGGTTGCAATTTAATGTTTTCCACGATGCGTTCACATGTTTTCGCCTTGTTCTCAATGGAATCTTCTATATATCCCTCTGCTACAGCACTCGACTTCCATCCTCCATGTCGCTTGAGAACAGTTAAGTCCGCTCCAGAATCTGCCAACAGGGTAGCAGAAGTGCGACGAAAACAATGTCCTGTATATAGCTTGATATCTGGTAACTTCAAATAAGTAGCGATTTCTTGTGGCATGTAAGAAATTTTATTTTTTCCCATAACTTGTTTGAAGCACTTGCCATTTTGATAACGGATGAAAAACCGATTGGTCTTTATATCAGCAGGACGCAGGTCCAGGTATTTCTGTACAATAGTTTTGTATTCTCCTCGGATTACGAAGGATCGGTCAATTTTTGTTTTTGTGTCTGTCAGCTTTACTAACAGTAAATTATCCGAGTGATTTTCGACATCATCAACAGTTATTATTAAAAGTTCATTGCCACGACAAGCTCCATGTACTCCGAAAATTAAAGCCACCTGTAACAAAACCGAATGTGAATAAGACAAGTACCTATCTATCGAAGTACAGGTTACAATAAAATGCGCATTTTAAAACACTGGTTATACTTTACTAATCCACCATATATACATACATAGTTACTTACTTTTACGGCAAGAAAGATGTTGTCGGGTGCCTCATTAAGGAAAGTCTCCACGTTTTTGACTGAGAACACTTTGGATTTTTTAGGTTTAAATCCATCAGACATCCTCTTCAGATACGCTATTAATTTCGAATATGTGTCCAGTTTTACGTCGTTATTAGAACTGACTGTTGATTTTAGCATTGAGTAGGTACTCCAAAGTGTGGAAGGTTGTTTAGTTTTGGCTAAGTACTGGAAGTAGGCCAAAAACACAGATTCTGAAAAATTCTTGGCGCCTCTTGAATTTCTCCATTCAATAAAATTACCATAAGCTTTCATATATTTCTCCCGGGATTTTGCAGGTAGTAGATTATCCATCACATTTCTTGCGTCAGTTCTAATACTATCAGGAGTTAATTCTATACTTTCACTGTCACTTGAAGAACTCATTTTTCAAAACAAAATCATGAATTTCTATCAATCCGTGAAAATTGACGAAAACGCGGGCTATAGTTCGCGCGTTTTTAATTTTATTTCTTTTTTTTTTTTTATTCAGCCGGCGCGCGGCGCTACTATGGGCCGTCGCACCAGCCAGTCTTTATTCAAACAATATTTGCGTTCGATTTCTTGGGCGCTGAACACAAGATGTTCCAAATTCAAAAAGTGCGCGGCAAAGATAATTGCGGCGCACTTATAAAGAGGATTAAAAACTCATTACTGCCCGCTAAAAGTTTCTTATAGAAAACACCACCTTTGGGTGCACTTAAAGGCGAACCAAGTCGTCTTTTTCGAATAGATGGGATGAAAATATCTATTACCATCTAGTTCTACAAACTTAAGATAAATTTCGCATAGTTTTATATTGAAAAGGCGAATTTTAATTTTATTTGACAATACTAGCTGCTGCCCGCGACTTCGTCTGCGTGAAGGCTCTACAGCACCAAAAATACCTAAGATACCAGTGCTCCTCCCCGTAGGTGATAGCGTGATAATATATAGCCTATTGTTGACCCAACCTCTTAGTAATATTCAGGCAAAATTTGAAGTAAATCCATGCAGTACTTTTTGAGTTTAGCCCGGACATACATACAGACAAACAGACAAAAATTCTAATAAGTATATTTTTGCTTCGATATCGAATGTTGGTTTGGTTATCATCATCTGCCTATAATAGCTTTCAGTTTGTACCTGAATACTAGTATTTAACCTACTGGGTAATACGAAACCCCTTGGTAAGACTGGTTGTCAGGCTTTTTGGGCCACTGACTACTTGTAACGACTGTCAAAGATGAATAATATCTTTATCTATCCAAATATCATAAACCCTCTCTAATGCGTTCAAAAACCATAGGCCAGCATTACCAACCTGCAGAAATGAACGGTGCTGTAATGAACTCATAACGCAACTGTAAACAGTTGCGTTATGAGTTTTAAATTTGGAACAGGTGTCAAATTCAAGTGAGTGTGCTATTCTAGTACCACCTACATTAAATCAGATATCGATAAAAAAAAAAAAAAACCCCAATTCAGTATGATTCTAATTATAAATCGCACGACATTTTCGATCTCGAGTGACACAAGAATAGTGACTTTGTTCGTTTGCCTATGATTTAAAAAAAAATGACAGATATCCGAAACGCCGCCATTTCGAGCTGTCATTTGTTCGTTAGCTTTTTATTTCCAGTAACCCATTCTTTATTTCTGTCGAAAATGAGTGATAGTGACTCAGAAATTGACATGAATACTCCGCCAGATATCGTAAATGCAGCGACGAATGCAACTAATAACCTGTTGGCACAAAAATCAAGGGCCAAGTAACAATGCAGGTCATTTCCCTATGGTTCCTGAACCCATCATAGAGCCCTTATGATATTTGGGTAGATAAAGTAGTGTATGCAACTATACATAATTAGGCATTACAACACGAGTGTGATGCTATTAAGAAACTCGCCTTCGGCTCGTTTCTTAAACCCACACTCGTGTTGTAATGCCCTTCATTATGCACAGTTGCATAAACTACTATTGGTTATGCGGATGGCTATTTTGAAATTTGACATAAAAAAATTGAATTTTAATGAAACTTGGTTTTAAAAGTTTGTTCGGAATAATGTCGCATTGTTTTAATGTAATTGAGATAAGGGTATTAGAATGATGATGATGACGATGTCTTTGATTTACTTGCTTGTAATAATACTTCTCTGAGATGATGAGATCACTCTTTGACCTTATCTTGTCAAAGCAATTCCTAATATGGAAGTGTCACTAATATTTTAAAGGCGAAAGTTTGTACATTTGTTACTTCTTCACGCACAAACGACTTAACGGATTTGGATTAATTTTGGTATTCTACAACGTGTAACAAAAAGGGTATCTAGTCATATGAAACGGTGTGCTATAGACCATCACTTCATATCTTAAAAAAGCAATAAATAGGTATACAACTAATATCTAAAGATTTTCTACAACTTTTTCAAAATGTTGTTGATGTCTTATTAATTATATTAACTGTATAAACTTATTTGTTTGTTAATTATAGTAGTATTTCAGTATCAATTTGCAGTTTTTTCCTGTATCAATGAAATATGAAATTTTACGTTTTTTGAGTAATTAGAGTGTAAATTTTAATAAATAGCTCAAAAATGTACATAGTGATTGTAAAAAAAAATCAAACTTGAGTTTTTTTCATGTTTTTGCATTTTCTGAGAACATTTACCGTAGTAATGTATATATTTTTTACACCACCAGAAAGTAGAGATTTCAACGAACAAAAAGCCCCACGACTTTTTGGAAAAAGCTAAAATTTCGTCACGAGAATTTTCGATTGAAAATTAGGGTGATTTTTTAAAATTAAGTTAAAATGTAGCGAAATAATAAATATTTTTCACCAAATTTCATTAAAAAAAAAATTGTTTGAAAAAGATAAAAATAAAAAACCAAAAACTTGGTTACTTATTTGAATTTATCACCTAAATTTTGAGGTTATGTGAAAAAAGTGGTCTGTTAAATGTTTTAGATCTTTTATTACCTACAACTTTGCCATTTAACTTTTTTCCATAGGACTTGTAGTTTTGCCGGAAATCGAGATAAACCATTTTTTCCCTTAAAAGCCCCCCCTCCTCCACTTCCCGAACTCGGATAGATCGTAATTTATTTTTCCTTTCATTTTTATCATATTTCCCTCCTTTTCTAATGGGTTTCATCCTACTATATTTTTTTTTCGTTTTTTTACCAGTTTTGAAGGCATCGGCCCTGGTCTAGTAGTTCAAATGTGCATTATAGAAAATGTATAATAAATCATTAAAAAAATAGGTAATCTGAAATTATATAAGTAATTAATTATATCATTTCATCGTTATACTAAATTCAAATTAAATTCAAATTCAAATTCATTTATTGGTGCGATTTTTGGTACATTTTACATGAGATCTTAATTATAAATAATCAGTCCCTCAAAAACCTACCTTAAAGGTGTACACTCTTTCACATAATTGGTCATATTAATTGGGTACGTATCATAATCCCGAAAGTTCATAATACCTATGATTGAAATACCGACGTCCAAAACATCGAAATTCAAAATACCGAGAGTTTTAAATGCCGATAGTCGTTATATCGAAACACAAAATACCGATGTTCAAATGGCCGAAAGGACGAAATCCCTAATGGACGAAATACCGAATTGACGAAATCCCGAATGAACGAAATACCGATGGGTTGTAATGTAATACCGATGGATGAAATCCCGAATTGACGAAATCCCGACTGAACGAAATACCGATGGTTGAAATACCGATGGATGAAATCCCGAATGGACGAAATTTCGAATGGACGAAAACTGTTATTTAGTAACGTAGAATAGAATAGAATAGAATACTCTTTATTATGTACACCATAAAAATATAAATACAAACATTTTAAACACTTTACAAGGGGTGACACAATGGGCGGTCATATTATTTGACAAACAATCAATTATTTATCGTTTTATGCATAAAACAACGTTTGAAACAAAGATATTAATTGTGGGATTCCAAAAACAAAAAAAGAAATAATTATGGTTTCCTATAATCACAAATTTTGTGACAGAAATGAATCGCTGCAGAACCGACTCCACGTAGTCTTTTCTGCCCTACCGTGTGTAATTAATAGTGTAATTTAAGCCCGCGTAGGCGCGGAGGGGCGAGGCGGGCCGCGAGCTGAGGAGCAGGTGGCTTTAACACTTGCCGCCGCGGCTGAGGCTGGTCGGCTCCAGGCGGCCAGCAAGCCGAAGCTGCGGTGGTGAGTGATAAAACCCTCTGCAACGATAAGCTCGCGTGTGACCGCCGGAGCCCCGCAGCGTCGGAGCCGTGACAGAAACCGTGCCTGCTGCATGCTTGCTGCATGCTTGCTGCATGCTTGCTGTATGCTGCATGCTTGCAAATCGTTTTTCTCGGAAACGGTGATTATTTCGGGATTCTGAACTACGGGATTTTGAACTTCGGGATTTTAAACTTTCGGAATTTTGAACTTCGGTGTTTTAAACTGTCGGACTAATGAACTTTCGGGATTTTGAACTACGGGATTTTGAAATACGGGATTTTAAACTCCGGGATTTTGAACTTCGGGATTTCAAACTTTCGGTCTAATGAACTTTCGGGATTTTAAACTTTCGACTAAACAACCATTCGGCGTTTTAATTTTCGGGATTTCGTCCATCGGTATTTTAAAATTCGGTCTTTTAAAATTCGGGATTATGATACGTACCCTATTAATTACAATAACACTCAAAATAACTTAAGACAGAAAAACAAACAAAACATTAACATGGAAATAAAGATAAAAATTCAATGTCAATAATGGAATAAAACTAACAATGTCAATAATGCAATAAAAATGAAAATGTCAATAACAGAATACAATTTACGATGTCAAAAATGAAATAAAATTTACAATGTCAATGAAATAATATTAACATGGAAATAAAGATAAAAATTCAATGTCAATAATGGAATAAAACTTACAATGTCAATAATGCAATAAAAATGAAAATGTCAATAACAGAATACAATTTACGATGTCAAAAATGAAATAAGCTTACAATGTCAATAACTAACCTAACCTAACCTAACCTAACCCAGATGTTTCATCAACAATAGGGGGATCTGGCACTTAAGGAGGTTAGTTTAGTAAATAGCTAGTTTCAAAATTATATTAAACGTTACTATAGATTTTAAATAATATAAACTAAATATTATACTAACAGAATATTAGTTTAAAAATGCATTATAGAAAATGCTCCTAAAAAAATTAGGTAAACTGAAATTATATCAATAATTCATTATATAATTTCATCGTTATACTAAAAAAAAGTATATGAAATGAAATTAGGTCATGTGAACGTTAGAACTTTTGTTATTATATCAAATGGTACGCACCCGCCATAATCACAGCACACATCTAATTCTCAGTTTTCGTGAGAGCTAATCAATGGCCCAAAAAGTCTGACAACCAGTCATACCAAGGGGTATCGTATTACCCAGTGCTAACTAGGTTTTGGAGGTCAGGTAGGCAGTCGCTCCATGTAAAATACTGGTATTCAGCTGTAGACTGGAGGCCACCCCAACATAGTTGGGAAAAGGCTAGGCAGATGGTGATAGGATTGTAAACAGGGAATAATAATAACTACTGATACGTTTCCAAAAAATATTTCACAAATTAATTCATTTCTGGCCATGCCTGTAGCGATCGTTTGCCGCATGATGGCTCCGTTGGCACGTTATCGAATGGCAATAGTAGCAGAACGACGTAGAAGGTCCAAACCTTCTACGTCGTTCTGCTAGTATTGCTATTCGATGACGTGGGTAATCTAGTTGCCGTGCTAGTCGGCTCGGTGTCAAAGCCCCATGTTTCATTTGACTGTGTAATCGCGTGTGCACAGATAACTGGTTACTAGATGCATTCCGTTGGTTCAAAGCTATTCTTTTCCGCCGCGGCTCAAGATTTTTCTCAATATCGTCTTTCTTTTGACCCTTAACGTCTTGAATTTCCCTTTCCGTTTCCCTGGCCTTCTCAGCATCATATTGTTGAAGGATCTCAATGCCCCTTTGGAATTCTTCTTCGGCAGTTAGTCTTTTCTTTTTTTCCGACGTAATTTGCGTTGGTGAATTAATTTTCCCTTTAATTTCGTTATTTTTTTTAAGTGTAGCTTCAACTTCTAATTTCTGAGTAGCCTCTTGTTGCCGCAAATTTTCAATGCTATTTTTGAATTCTTCTTCCAGAACTGTTAATGTGTCTTGCATTGCTTTAATTTTCTTAATAATATTTTCTCTTTCCTGGGCATAATTTTCAATCATTTGTTGATGTTTGGCGTCTAATTCACTTGTCTTCTTATCCTCGTATAGTTGCAATATTTCAATGCTCTTTTTAAATTCTTCTTCCTTTCTTTTCTGAATTTCCGTTAGTTTGGCATCAATAACGTTTTTTTTCTCAATATCTTTTGATTTCAAAATTCTGATCTCTTGCTCCATGTCCCTCTTTGTGTCTTTCAGTTTTTGAATTCTTTTACTAAAATACATTTTCGCTTTAGCTTCGTGTTCTTCCTTTTCTTGAATACTTTTAGCAGTGGCTTCTTTTTCTTTAGTTAGTGTTATTTTCATTTCTTCAATTTTTCTCTCCATATCGGCTTGTACCCGAGCTTCATCTGCTTTTAGTTTTTTAGTCTCCTTGTCTACTTTAGATTTCATTTCCTTTTCTTTTTTTTTGAAAGCATTTATATTTTTCTTAATGTTCCCTATTTCCATAGCTATGTTTTCCTCAATTGTTTTTACATTTTCGTCTAGTTCAGTATTTTTCTTTATCATCATCGTCTTTAGCTGTTCAATATCTTTCTGTAATAGCTTATTCCTTTTTTTTATCTCCTTCGTTTTGTTGTTTATTCTCTGTGTAAGTCGAATTGATCTGAGAATATGTTTCATCCTTGCCGATTTTTCATCCTGAGAACAAATAATGAAGCCTTATTTTTTATAGTTTGGATTAGAGCGTAGTATACTGATGTAGTAGAAATAAGTAAATGTGGACTTGAACACCCGGATACTGAAAACATTCTATAGACATCAATGCAAATTATAACTTATTTTCCTTGTAAAATGATTTAATCAAAGCAATCAACTCGTAGAAACCAAAGAAAATCACGGATATAATCCCGTAAGTACTTTAAGTGTAGTGAAAAACCGTGAAAGTCTAAAACAGATAAGATATCCGTGGCAATCGGTAAAAAACTCGTAAATGCTGTAGGTATTATCTGAAAACATTATATCTACAGTCGACTGTAAAAGTCTGCGAATGCGTCAAAGAAGAATCACAATGTAAATGAACACTCATAGATAGATATCTATGCTATAATATCATTGAGCAGCCGCGCCACATCACTGCTCGACGCCTCTTGTATTTGTGAGCTTATAAAACTTACTTACTTCACAGTCACACGCTATTGAGCATATAATGTTTCTGGACCTAACTAACGTTGAGTTTTTGCGCTGTCTGTCAGTAAACGTGTGAATAAATCCAAAGTTTGTATGAAGTTCTAGTCTTACCTTATCCGAGAGTTTACCGAAGTTGATCAAGTTACTGATATTGCCGGTGTTAGCTTTTCTACAGGCGAGGTACCGAAAAACTTCAGCGTCTATGTCACCATGCTCAGCGTCGAGCATGAAGAGATGCTGGATATCAGCGTCATTCAACTGTGGAAATAACGAGAATATTTGTTCATTTAGTGCTGGAATAGAGGCAGACCCAAGAAATGATGGAAGGTTAGTGAAAGCGATGAATGAAAAAAAAGCAGTTCCTAAATGACAGCGTGGCGGTGGACAGGGTAGAACGAAAATAAATATCAGAATAAAATGATCCTGCGGGTAGGGTTAATTTTTTTTAACACAGTGACTTACATTCTCTGTCAAGCTGCCCAAATCGAAAGGTGGATGAACAGCACTGGCTGATTGACATTTTTCTTTGAATTTATCAAAAAAATCAGCGAGTTGTTCAGGAGTTAATGTAAGTTTCGAATCAGCCATCTGAAAAAAAAACAAAACATTTTGTAGACAGTACAATTCAACTTTGGGGGCAGCTTGTACTCGTAATATGGGACCTATCCTAAAATAAATAATAAATAAATGACGCTATACGCTATAATAAGTGACGCTTTAGAAGATTATCTAAAAAAACTTCTTTGTGTTGATACCAACTCTCGATTGATACACGGTTTATACGTGTCTGGTCAAATCAAAGTTGTGTTGAAGATGCTAACAAAGAATAGACTTCAAACTCAAACTCAAATCATTTATTTCAACTAGACCTTAACGGCACTTTTGAATGTCGATAAAACGAAAAAAAAGGCTACAGTCACAGACACAAGGCATAATAACTTGAGAATGTACTGAGTTGCCCATTCCCTAGCGTAGATCTCTATGGAGAAGAACGGGCAAGAAACTCCATGGACACTCTTTTCAATCAAAATGTTGTTTTACTTAAAGTGTGATTTCGGAAACCTGACACTTTAATAGTGCATTGTTACCCTAGGGGTGAAAGTAACTTATTTAGTCCCGAGACGGGGTTTGGCCGGAAAGCGACAATAGTTCGAGGGACCAAATAAGTCAGGCAGCTTTTCATTACGAATACAAGGAAAATAAAAATAAAAAAACTTTTTTGCAAAAAATAAAAACCGACTTCAAAAAAACAAAAAAGTGAAAAATAACTTTAGCTTCTGAAGTCGGTGAACTTTGTTTGATTGCTTTAGTTTTTTTGTCACCGACTTCAGAAGCTAAAGTTATTTTTCACTTTTTTGTAGTCGGTTTTTATTTTTTGCAAAAAGTTTTTATTTTTCACTTTTTAGTGGTTCACATGTGCTTGCTATACATGGAAAGTGCATACCGTTACAATTACAACAAGCCCAAACACGACTAGGGTACATTGTCTCATTACGGAGTTCCGTGACTCTTGGCTTCATCATCAGATCTGATGATCTGATGACGGTAGAATGGTTCTTATCAAACGCAAATGCTTCACTTGTTGTAGAAAATACCAAAATTGCAACATGTTTTCATATAAAATTTGAAGACTCTCGCTTTCGCCAAGATTCCATCATCAGATCCAGACTTGGTGGCTATGGGACCATTTGGAAAGAACACCCTTTCCAACAAAACAAGAATTATCCAAATCGGTTGGCAAGCGACGGAGTTATGCCCGAACAAACATAAAAAAAAAAAAAAAAAAATAGGAACATCCGAATTGAGAACCTAGTCCTTTTTTAGAAGTCGGTTAAAAACACGAAACAACTCGTAAAAAAATAAGATCGGATTGCTGCTTTCCCGCCTATTTTGTTTTTTTTCTGTGTTATAATATAACATTTTTAAATTTATTTTTCACTTTCGTCACTATATTAAATATTTTGAATATATTTGAATATATAATTATTAAATATATTTTATGTTATTTCAATTTTACATCGCGCTGCAACTTAGAGCCTGTATAGAAGTCGGAACATGGTTCAATAGACAGGTGAAAATAGAACTAGTTTTTTTATAATTTGACAGCTGTCAGCTGAAAGTGATTCTCCCTAGGGCTGAAAAGTATTACTTTCAACCCGCTCCTCTATATTCTGAATGTTGTGTTACATGATATGTCACGTTATTATTAGGGATTGTCTCAGTAATAATCTGCGGTAGTCTAGCTTTTGGTACGGTTGGTGGCAAAAGGCTAGCTCCCTATTAAAGGGGACTAAAACAAAACTGGCGGCGGTATTATAGGGGTGGATGTTATTATATTATGTTTTTCAACACACTTGCTCAAAAAATGCATTTACGAAGCCTGTATACATTGTTCGAAAGTTAAAAATTACGCACCATACAACGGACCGTGCCGTAAAATAGGTACTCTTACCTAAGTACCTATTTTACCGCACTCCCCCTTGTATAGCACCGTGCGTATTCCTTACGGTTTTTTTTATTTCCAAAAAAAGAGTATTCCACCAAAGAGTTTCACATTACGAGAAAAAATAGGCTGACTGATCGAACCTCCTTGGAAGTGCTTTTGCTCAATACGTTTGTCTCACTTTAATACAAAAGAGTAAGTGAGATGAAAGGTGAAGTTCTAATTTTCACCACGTGCATGTGGAGCCATTCGCAAATTCGCGCCATTTTCATAGCAACGTCAAAGATTGTTGCGACATTGTAACTGATAAACAAAATAATAATATGAGTCAAGCGAGGATTCAGATGTTAATATGGAATATCTATACTACAACTGGTATTTTGAATGAGGTGAAAATGCAGAAAACAGTTTCTTGCCACCAAAATCGCGAGAGCGCTACTTAATGATTTACAAAAAGTTTATAGCGTGTTTAATATAATTAATAATTTTCTCGCAAATGTGTTGAAAAACAATGTATGAAACACGTGCAGAAATTGGTATTTGTAATTATTACAAACTCGTGACTATGGTAAGCCCGAGACGAAAAACCAACTTACCGCACTAGTATCTTATATAACTATTATGAACACTTTCATTTTATGTTACCGTAAAATTATAAAACCGTTAGATTGTTATCTATCTAACGATTGTAAACTCGAGAAAGATTGACAACCGAACATACTGCTTACAATTTAATGAAAGCATTACTATTATTATTTTATGGGGGCAGAGATACATCCGTCGCATGCATTTCACAATGACCCTGGCTGGTGGAGGTTGCGGAAATCCGTTGGATGGCAGTCGCACCGAACCGGTCAATGTGGCGACACTTGGGGCAGGCCTATGTCCAGCAGTCGACGTCTTTCGGCTGAAATGATGATGATTATGATGAGGTTAATTATAATCTACCGAAAAATAATGCGTTAAATTGTAAGCAGTATGTTCGGTTGACAATCTGAGTTTAAAATCTCGATAGATACATTACAATGCGGGTTTCACAAAACTATATTTACTATACATATAAACATCCATGACTCGGAAACAAATGTCCGTGCTCATCACAAAAACATTTGCTCCTACCGGGATTCGAACCCAGGACCCTAAGAGCGTCACTACCACCACGCCAATCGGGTCGTCAAAATACAATAGAAGTACCTTCTCTAGGTTAGCCTAGTACTTTTTCTGAGGTAACTTATTAATTTGTTTGAATACCTTTAACAAGAACGCTCCATACCTTCGAGAAAAAAAACGAGAATACTCGGAAAACTTATGTATATCCCAATTCGGGTTTGATTAGGTACGATACGTCGGGTCAAGTTAGGAATAGGGTTAGGTTAGGTCAGGTTAAATAAAATTGTATAAAATTGTACGGAATAAAATTGTACCTATTTTTATTTTTCATGTTCCTAACCAAACCCGCGACCAGGTTAGGTTTTTCCGGTCAGGTTTGGAATAAACCCTATTTTTTGTGCTAAACAGGACATTTAAGAAAAACCTGCCTAGTGCGAGTCGTACTCGCGCAAGAAGGGTACCGTACCATCGTAATAAGGAACCCCTTATATTTTTTTGTTATTTGCTGTTATATCGGCAACAGAAATACACATTCTGTGAAAATTTTAATTGTCTGCCTATTAGGGATCATGAGATAGCCTGCTGACAGATAGACGGACGGACCGACGTGGACGTACAGCAGAGGTTACCCTACAAGTACGTAACCCTAACAACCGCCAAATGCGAGTTGGACTCGCGCACCAAAGGTTCCGTAAAACTTGCAGGTACTTTATTATTCCTACTAACCTGGATAGCGGAATGCATACATGGGATCTTTATAGACCTTGCCAAAGCCTTTGACACTATTTCTTGCACAACTCTTTTGCAGACCCTCAAAACACATGGAATAAGAGAAGCACAGCTTTTACTATTATGTGATTATCTTAGCGATCGACAGCAATGCGTAAAAATTGGTCCGAATACAAGTTCTTATCTTTCTCATATTTGTTTTGGAATTCCACAAGGCAGTATTTTAGGTCCTACATTGTTTTGTATGTTATTAATGGGCTGTGCAGCTTTCTTTTTTTTTTTAGGATGGGAAGTCATCAAATAACTTCTCCCACTCTGGGCGGAGCGGGAGGGAGTGTCAGACTTTTACTGACTTAAACCCATCCATGTTCCTTCCTCACAATTTATGTTCCGGGGCCGCAGTATCTCTTTCGAACAGGCCCGCAACCCTGGCAGGCTTCGACTTCCGTAATCTCTGGGCCGAAAAATATTCTTCCTCAAATGCTGCAGCTAGTTCATTGGTTGGTGTTGTTGTAGTGTGTTGTTTGTTTGTGTTGTGTTTGTTTGGTTGTTTTTTGTTTTTGTTTTCATAATTTATTTGTTTTGTTTTTCATCATTTAAGAAGTTATTGATATTAATTACATTTAATTCCAACACAATTCCTATATTTTCGTTAACAATTCTGCAATTACATGGGCAGGTAAGTGTTGTTTAATAAATTAATACTGAATAAAAAGTGGATAGGTTAGGAAAAAAATGATGAAATATAATATAATAGTTACTAAAATTTGTCAAATATTTTTGATCATTGATTTATCGATAGTTCGTCAACTTGTATATGGCGCGTTTCCGACTGGAGGCACCAGTTGACCTGAAGTGATGCTGTGACCGCGCGGTCTCCGCCCTCTATCTCGAAAACGGTTCACCGTATATTTTTTTATTTAAACAAAATTAGTAGAGAATTTTGTATTCTACAATATTGATAACTAGCGGACGTCACGCGGTTTCACCCGCGTAATTCCCATTCCCGTGGGAGTACGGGGATAAAATATATCCTATGTTACTCGTGGATAATGTAGCTTTCGAATGGTGAAAGAATTTTTAAAAACGGTCCAGTAGTTTTTAAGCCTATTCATTACAACCAAACAAACAAACAAACAAAGTTTTCCTCTTTATAATATTAGTGTAGAATAAACACAAATAGCAAAAAAACCCATAGGAAATGAGATATTTACAAAAAAAAAACAATTTTGGTAAAAATTGTTGCCATATGTAGGTTTTGAGACAACTTTTAGGGTGTCAATATACAAGTATTTATAGGCTTACAGCTGGGTATCTCGAATTCCGAGGTGAACTTACTATAATTACTGGACTAAATCAAGAGCTGAGTCCTATGACCACGCTCAGAATGGCTTCAACATCGTGTCTAAATGGCTCTAGAATATTCTTCTAAGACTAAATGCGCATAAAATAAAAAATCAAAAAATCAAAATCAAAGCATTTATTTCAAGTAGGCCAGTTACAGGCACTTTTGAATTGTCGAAACAAAAATGAACAATTAAAGTAGCTACAGTCCCAGTCACAAGACATGAAAACTGTGAAAGTACTGTAGTTGCCCATTCCCTAACGTAGATCTCTATGGAGAAGAACGGGCAAGAAACTCCATGGACACTCTTTTAAATCAAAATATTGTTACAAAATCTTGGTTACATCATTCTAGTTGAGATGGTATATTATGTGAGAACAATGTAGCAAGATGTGCACGTTAAAAGTGTCCATAGCAACAAAATAAAATACAACTCAAAAACAAAATAATAAATTCAAATAAACCATGGCGACTAAGAGATGACCAGTCACAACTGACAGCGCCCGTTCACGAACATGACGCATGGATCAGCACCATTCAGCTCAACCATTTTGAAGGGAACTAAATGGTCCGACACACGCGCCACAATCAGCGAGACATTTGAGAGAGCATGACATACTCTCAACCGCCAGGGCACATTCAAGTCAAGAACTGCCGTAGGTTTCCAGTGAAAGATAGCTTACTAGTACATAGTACTCACACAATATGGGCTATGCGATTATATAATAGTAACATTGAATCTATACAATGCAAAGATAATTGTACAATCTTCAGCAGCTCCAACAATACCATTTAATGCTATCAATTTTTGCGCCCCTGTCCATGTGGAGCAGGACCAGCATTAAGCCAAACATTTTTATCAGCGATATAATCGCTCAACTTGTAATATGCTTGTTTAAATAGTGTGCGTTTAATGCATGTTTTAAATTTTTTCTCATTCAGTTCAAGAATACTTTGTGGAATTTTATTATAGCATCTCAAACAGTACCCCATGAAAGATGAGTCTACTTTAGCGAGTCTAAAGCCTGGCTGAACTAGTTGGTTCCTATTTCTAGTACTGTAATTGTGTCTGTCACCTCTTTTACCAAAAAGATGCAGATTTTTTCTGACGTACATTATGTTTTCGTAGATGTATTGGCAATGAACCGTCATGATGCCAATATCCTTAAATAGTTCCCTTAGAGAATCGCGCCTACGAAGATTATATATGGCTCTGATGGCTCTTGTCTGCAGAATAAATATAGACTCAATATCAGCAGCCCGTCCCCATAGCAAAATACCGTAAGACATTATACTATGGAAGTAACTAAAATATACCAGTCTAGCGGTATCTACATCAGTGAATTGACGGATTTTTCTGATGGCATATGCTGCTGAACTTAAGCGCCCCGCAAGCGATGTTAAATGAGACCCCCATTGTAGCCTTGAATCAAGCGTAAGCCCCAGGAAAACCGTTTTATCTACGAATTCGAGTTTCTCTTTATTCAATATTATCTCACAATCACTATTTTTAACATTCGGTAATGAAAATCTTATGCATTTAGTTTTCTTTTCATTCAATACCAAATTGTTTGCTGTGAACCAATTTTGGACCTGAAGAAGGGCGCTATTCACCTCATCTAGATTTTGGGCCCGTCGATTTATCTTAAAAGTTAGGGAAGTGTCATCAGCAAATAACACCATATTATGTGGTTGGTTTTTCAATAAATAGGGTAGATCATTTATATAGACTAGAAAAAGGAAAGGACCCAGTATTGAGCCTTGCGGAACCCCCATTTTTACTTTCAAACCCTGTGAATTGACACCATTTATTTGAACGTGTTGTTTTCTATCACTCAAATATGATTTTACCAGGCTAAGTGCAAGTTTACCCAGTCCGTAATGCTCCAGTTTCAAAAGTAATGTGTCGTGATTTACGCAGTCAAAAGCTTTGGAGAGATCACAGAAAATTCCTATTGCGTCTTGGGACTCTTCCTACGCAGCAAAAACGTGCTTTAATAGGGTTACACCGGCGTCAGTTGTACAACGTGCCTTGGTGAAACCATACTGTTGATCATGCAAGATTCTGTTGGTGTTAAAATGATAGAGCATTTGATTAAGCATTACTTTTTCAAAAACCTTGCTAAAAACTGGTAACACGGATACAGGTCTATAATTATTGTCATCTTTACTGTCCCCGGATTTGAAAAGAGGTATGACTTTACTGTATATCATCAAATCTGGGAACACTCCTTGGTCTACACATGAATTAAAAATTAAAGCTAGGTACGGGGCTATGGTCTCAAGTATAGATGTACAAACTTTGATAGACATTCCCCATAAATCTTCGGTCAGTTTGATTTTAATTTGCCGGAAAGCTTTAATAACTGTTATAGGGTTAATGTGATTAAATTTAAATTCAGCCAGGCAGCCAGACACATTCGCCTTTAATAAGCTAATTGATATTTCAGGTGAGGAATTAAGGGCCTCCGTAGTTTTTATTGGTATATCGGTAAAGAAATTTACAAATTCTTGAGCTATTTCCTGATTAGAGCTTTTAGGACCACATGCTGTATCTAATGTATAGCTATTATTACGTATTTTCTTTCTGTTAGTCTCGTTATTTATGACTTTCCAAACGGTCTTTATTTTGTTTTCTGCTGTTTTGATCTTGTTGCTAATGTGCAGGGTTTTAGCAGCTTTGCAAGTATTTCTAAAAATCTTTGAATACGTAGCAACATACTTGCTAAAAGTTTCTGTGTTTATAAAAGGCTTAAGGCTATAAAGCTCAAATAGTCTTTCCCTACTTTTTCTTATACCTCTAGTTGCCCAATCACTAAATATAAATTTAGGGCAAATACTCTTTGTCTTCTTTTCAAAAGTTTTGTTGAATTCCGTGTGAACTAATGAAAAGAAACGATCATACAATTGATTTATATTAATATCTTCTTGGCTCATTTCACTTAACTTGTTCTGTAGGGAAATATTATATCTATTTAATTTGCAAGAAGTTATAGGTCTGAATTTAATCTGAACATTTTGTATTGGAGTTTTACACCTAAAAGTTACAGTTTGTCCGCTATGGTCAGACGGCAAACAATTTACTATGGCTTTATCTAAATAATCACAATTGCAGAAAACATTATCTATGTAAAATACATTCTATTTACAATGAGAAATACTGATACACCGCTTACTAACCAAAACATTTATGCTTGTAGCACGTACGTTGATACTGCATGTTCTTGCCCTACTTATGATGAAGTTAAACATGAAATATCTAGGTATCAGTATTGACTCCAATCTTATTTCCGTAAACTTTAATATTTTCTTATTGACGTAACAAAGCTGACTCATCATCTTCGTCGTCTCCCTACCTTTTTCCAAGTATTTTGGGGCGGCTTCCAGTCTAACCGGATGCAGTTGAATACCAGTACCTTACATGGAGCGATTGCCTATCTGACCTCCACAACCCAGTCAATACTGGATAATACGATACCATGTGGTAAGTATGGTTGTCAGACTTTTTGGCCACAGACCAGTAATGACTGTCAAAGATGGAGTTTCCTCCGTACCTCGGAAAACACGTTAAGCTGTCATGTGTCCATCTTTGACACGTAACAGCTGGGTGGTCACCCTGGTAGCAGACCAGGGCCTCGAATCTGCTATTACGATAGTATCAGAATAGGCGATCATTGAAGTCACAATGATCAAGTTCTGTCAAGTTTTGACAAGTTTGGTAATCTACTAATATAATGGCGTCATTATGACTTCTCAATGAACAACCAGTGAGACTCCATTGAAAGAAATGTCGTAATATGAATCTCGTACATGAATATTTACTAATCTCGTTCTTATAAAAGCATTGCGGTCGACTATAACAAATTTAACTTATAATACTTGATAAGAGCGCTTCCAGATCAAAAAAGCTTATAAGCTACTTGATCAATAACCTCAGCCATTTTGTGGAAATTCTGTTGTTGAGTGAATAAGGTGAACATGAATTTAAGCGATTGGAAACGATTAAAAAGGAGTGGTTACAGGAGAAAAGTGAAAATAGATATTTAGAATTAATGAAGCCTAGTTCTTCAGTAATAACTTCAACAGGATTAGGAACCGCGTCAAGAACGATTGCGGGCAAAGTGAATGAGGGTTCCCTCCACTCAAAAAGTGAAGAACTTGAAAATTGAGACGAAGATTACGATTTAAAACCTAGGTAAACCTAGTTCGGGGGTCAGAGGCTTCAAACAATTTATGGAACATAATTTATGTCAATAAAGAATTTGAATTTGAAATTGTGCATTTATCTTCGATGTAATTAATGATCATATATGCTGTACTGGGAGCTAGTCGGGCACCAAAAAAAGATTTGATGCAATAAGGCTATAATGTTTTCTTGACTACAAATGAAATGAGTAGGCCTATGCACATTGTTGAAAGAAACGGGAAATCCACATCCATTGCAGCATTCTGTTATCACAAACTGTGAAATGAATAATGGGTTGGTGAATAATTGGCAATGTGAATATTTGGTCAAAAAACAGTCTATATCAAGAAATACAACAATCTTGTTAATTAAATCCTAAGAAAAGTAAATTCAAACTTTAGCAGGCATATTCCAAGGGAACTCTAATGTATTTTATTAAAATGGAGGCAACTTATCTGGGCTGAAACTGCCGCATATTTTAATCTACTTATTAAGCACTTTACTTTCTTGCTACAAGTACTAATTTACTAATAAAGTACTTAATGAAGAGCATTTTCTAATAATCATGGCGGATACTTATAAGAATTGATGAAATATTTTATTTACAACAATATTCTAATTTGCTATTTTTCGGAGGGTTATTTTAAAAACGAACTATATTGCAGTACATATTTACAGTAAAATTGACTTTCCTTCTTCTTCGAATTTATACATTCTACAAAATAATAGAAACTTACTTTAATACCAAGTTTAACCACAAAACCACCAAAATCAAAATCAAAATCAAAGCATTTATTTCAAGTAGGCCAGTTACAGGCACTTTTGAATTGTCGAAACCAAAATGAACATTTAAAGTAGCTACAGCCCCAGTCACAAGACATAAAAACTGTGAAAGTACTGTAGTTCCAGCCGAAGTAACAACAATCTCAGCAAAGAAAAGCTCTTGAAATATACTTTTACCAGTGTGCCAATATAAGCAATATAGCTTTGGTAAGATACTTATGCCAGATACTAACAAGAGCGTTTGTGCTTGTAATTGTTTAGTCTCAAATCATTATAAAAGTTATTGCGCTTCATCAAGTATATTGTAGGGCTTAATAACATTGAAAAAGTTGATTATAAGATTATAGAACTAAATGCTCTTATAACTACGCCCAAATCCAGGCTTGTAAAGCATTATAAGCACATTATAGCTACAGAAAAAAGTAGTCTCAAGAGCGTTATAAGTACTGATTTTGCTAGTTGGGGTATTTGATAGTTCTTGAGGAAAAGGAGCTTGATAGATGGACACACTGACAGACGGACTACAAATTGATACTCTAAGGGTTCAGGAAAAAAAAACGGGACTGTTCGAAAGAGAAACATAAAGGACGAGGGAGGAACATGAATGGGTTTTAGTCAGTAAAAGTCTGACACTCCCTCCCGCTCCGCCCAGAGTGGGACAAGTTATTTGGTGATTTCCCATGCAAAAAAAAAGAGATCAGGAACAACAACCTTATACACATAAATAATGGATATGACCCTTCTTAGGGTCCTGGGTTGTGTGATATACTCTAAAATATATTTTTATATTTCGTAAATGTATCCATCTAAGCCGCAATCAGAAGCTGCCAATATGATTATATCCCTGATCGATGATTTAGGAGCATGAAGAAGTGGGTGTAAAGTTCTCCTCCTCCGTTCTCGTCAGTTACGTCCCATCTCGTAACTGTCCCATTTCGACAACTAAACAAAAAACGTGCAAAACAAGTGAAAAAGTGCCCCAATTTATAAGTTGTGTCTGTTTGGGATACTGCTGGTTTTCTATTATAATTATGGACTTAAGTCGAGGATAAGTAATTTCTATTTTAGTGTTGGCATTCCTCGCTTTTTATATCATTTTTTTTGCAAGTTCTAGTGATTTTTTAAGCACGTTTTGGTCAACAGTGCTAGGTAAAAAAATAGGTACAAATCAACCAACGTCACTCAGAAAATATCAAGTCAATAATGAATTCTTTACGGAGATGAATTACTATTATCTAATCAACTATATCGAGTTCATCACAGACGGGGTATCAAATATTGCCAATAACACGCTGGATTACACCTCGATTGTTTTATCTTTATAACTAGTTTTCCAATCAATTATACACTCCCCATAACCTAAACATCTTCATCTTACGGATACAATCATCTGAGTCGAACACAGCATGGTAGCAATCTAACCGTAAGCAATGGCTCTTGATATCGCATATTTTATCCTTTTTGTATTTGTTGCTCTAATAAATGGAATGCCAGCTGACAAGGGAGATGGCTCACTAAATATCGATTTGTTCAAAGAATCAGAATCATCTAAAGGCATAAATTTCATATGCATAAAAATTAAAAGTCGAACCATCTTGTCGCAGATAGTTGGAGGTCAGTATCATCGTTTTGCATAAATTTCATATGCATAAACATTCAACGTTGAACCATCCTATCGCAGAAAGTTTAGGGTTAGAATCATCTATTGGCATAAATTTCATATCAATAGTCATTGAATGGCAGAACTATCACATCTCAGGAAGTTTATAGTTTGAATCGTCTTTTCGCATACACTTCTTATGGGCTTAACTTATTAGTTAATCACTTTTACCAATTTTACCAATGTTATTAATTTTGTACAATTTTATTGTTTTTTCTTAGTAGATTTACGTCACAAATTTTATTACTGTTATGAATTTTATCCATTTCCCTACTTTGTAATTTTTGCATGTATTTTATGAATATATTTTATAAATTTTATACGTTATTCAATTATACCAGTGTTATTAATTTAATAAAATATACAATAATTTTACTTAGTTGGTACTAGTGCAAAATCTTTCGACGATATTATGTGTTTCTTTATGTTTTTCGAGCGTATGCCTCAGCCGCGGCGGCGAGTGTTAAAACCACCTGCTCCTCAGCTCGCGGCCCGCCTCGCCCCTCCGCGCCTACGCGATTTTAAATTACACTCTAGGGGTAGGGCAGACAAGACTACGTGGAGTCGGTTTTGGAGCGATTCGTTTCTGTCACTCGTGGCCTGCAGGTGAAAATCATAATATTTTGGGTTTAACGGCTAAATAAACATAATTTTCTTTCTTTCTTTTATTAAAACAGTAGATTGATCATGTGGTTTTTATTTTCCTGTAAGAAGCAGGCAGACATGCAAACAAGCATACACCATGCATGCAGCAAGCATGCAGCAAACATGCAAACCTGCATACACCATGCATGCAGTAAGCATACAGCAAGCATGCAGCAAGCCTGCAGCAAGCATGCATCAAACGTGCAGCAAGCATGCACCATGCATGCAGCAAACATGCAAACCTGCATACACCATGCATGCAGTAAGCATACAGCAAGCATGCAGCAAGCCTGCAGCAAGCATGCATCAAACGTGCAGCAAGCATGCAGCAAGCATGCAGTAAGCATGCAGTAAGCATGCAGCAAGCATGCAGCAAGCATGCAGCAAACGAGAATGCAACATGCAGCAGGCATGGTTTCTGTCACGGCTCCGGCGCTGCGGGGCCCCGGCGGTCCCACGCGAGCTTCTCGTCGCAGATGTGTTTCAACGCTCACCACCGCAGCTTCGGCTTGCTGGCCGGCTGAGCCGGCCAGCCTCAGCCGCGGCGGCGAGTGTTAAAACCACCTGCTCCTCAGCTCGCGGCCCGCCTCGCCCCTCCGCGCCTACGCGATTTTAAATTACACTCTAGGGGTAGGGCAGACAAGACTACGTGGAGTCGGTTTTGGAGCGATTCGTTTCTGTCACTAACTTTTCTAGCACAACATATTGACTTTTTAAAGATAATATTTTATTAAGGTTAAAATGCTATTTTGTGGCATTAAAAAATGGCAATACTGCCAAATAAAATTATTCCAAATGAAATTCTGCAATCATCATAGTATGCCAAGTGAAATTATATCAAATAATCGTCGTTCTAAATAAACATTATTCTAAACGAAATTATGCGAAATTTGAACAATGCCAAAGGTAATTATGCCAAATAAAAAACTGCCATCTAAAAGTATGCCATTCGAAATTCGGTCATACACACATTCACCCAAACAATAAGTATATTTAAAAAAAAATATGCCTTTAATATATTCGTTTAAAGAAAATTATGCCAAGTGTGTTATGCTAAATGAATTTCGGAGCAACAATATTCTGCCAGATAGATGGAACCCCATCTAGCTGCTTTATACCTTTTACGTTTTCCTATATCTGTGACGTTGCTATGGGTTGTTATTTTAATCTGCTTGTTTGGACTTCACAAATATATATTTTGGAAATAACATTTTTCACTTATTCTTTAATATGGTAGCAGAGCGTTAACAATTAACATTGTTTAGTTGCAATAGTGGTAAAACTAAAGAGTTATGCAACCGTCCGGCGTAAAAATCGAGATCGGTCGACTCGACGGTATCACTAACTGGCAAACATGGAGATACAAGGTAAAATTACTACTGAAGAGTACTCTAGGTACGCTAGAAGCAATTGAAGGCAAGTTAATTAAGCCGGAAAATCCAGGACAAACGGCTAAAACTGAAGATTTACAAAAGTTTAAGAATGAAATGGATATGTTTCAAAAATGTGACAGTCAAGCACTTCTAATTCTTACTACGAATATGACTGAGGAAACTTTACAAAAGGTAATGCGATGTGAAACGTCATGTGAGATGTGGAAAGAGCTTCATAGGCTTTATGATGGAGCAAAGGAAGACAGGAGTTACGATCTCTGCATGAGGTTCTTCCGCTACCAGAAAAGCGAGGAGCATGATATGGCCACACATATTTCGACTCTCAAAACTGTTTGGTATGACTTGAACAATGAGATTGAAGGAAATGATCTACCAGAAATTTTATTAATATGTAAAATATTGGATACACTTCCTGAGCAATATTTCAATTTTAAGTCGAGCTGGCTGTTGATGAATAAGAGTGACAAAAATATAGAAAACTTGACGACACAAGTATGTACTTTTGAGAGATCTTTACATCAGAAGAATTTAGAAGAAAGCGGAAGTAGCAATGGACTTCTTATGTTAAGAGGAGAGAAGCGCTACGAAAAACAAGGAATTAGCAAAAAGAAATGGAAGAAATGCAAATACTGTGGAGAAAGCTGTCAAAAAGTCACATCTTGCAAGAAGTGGATTGCGGACGGTAGACCTCCAAAACCTCCAAAGCAATCTTCAAAGATTGAGATGCTGACAGGCATAGCTCTAGCCTGCGAAAGTAAGAAAACAGATAAAGACTTGTGGTATGTGGACAATAGCGCGACAAGCCATGTCACTAATAGAAGAGATGTATTTCGCACCTTCGAAGTTTTTGACGAGCCACATAAAGTTATGACAGCCAATGGAGAGGTGATTGGAGCCATAGGAAAAGGCTCTATTCAACTTGAAGCTGATGTAAACGGTCACAAAGAATTACTGGTCTTAACAAACGTATGGTACGTTCCAAGTATTGAACGCAATCTATTTTCTGTGCTAGCTGCACAAGATACGCTGAAGAATAGCATTTTTCAGTCAACTGCTCAGTCATGTTATGTGAAGAACGATGACAAAGTCATTTTAGTTGGGAATCGCTACAAGTATGGTGGTCTGTACAAACTCAAAGTTAAGTGAGATAAATCAACTAACGACGCCACAGAATCTTCAACTATACCATGAACGCCTTGGACATCAGAACAAGAGACATGTAGCAAAACTGATACAAAGAGAGCTTGGAGTAAAAGTAGACTCAAGTTCTGCTGTTATCTGTGAAGGCTGCGTCTTCGGCAAGAGCCATAGGCAGAAGTTTGGAGAGAGACCAAGAGCAAACAAACCTGGAGAGCTAATCAGTACAGACGTTTGTGGTCCATTCCCTTACTCTATCTCCAAGTACAGATATTTTGTTCTGTTCAAAGACTCCTTCTCAAAATATCGATGGATCTACTTCCTGAGACAAAAGTCTGAAGTTCACGCTCGCTTAAAGGACTTTTTAGCAGAAGCAAATACTTCCGGACACGTCGTGATGGAGCTGCTAAGCGATAATGGAGGTGAGTTCGATAACGAACAAGTACGTAATACTTTGAGAAAATATGGCATAAAACAAAGATTTACGATGCCATACACTCCAGAACAAAACGGATCCTCAGAAAGAGAGAACCGTACAATTGTGGAGATGATAAGAGCACTGATGCACGCTCATGAAAAGATACCAGATGGTTTATGGGCAGAGGTAGCTAAAGCCTCTGTTTACATATTAAATAGAACGGGACCTACTCCTATAGAAGAAAGGTCACCTCATGAGCTCTGGTACGACAAGAAGCCCAAGATTAATCATTTAAAAATCATTGGAAGCAATTGCTATGTGCATATTCCAAAACAAAAGAGAAAAAGTAAGATTGGTAGGAAAGCTGAGAAAGGCATTCTTATTGGGTATGATGGTGATGAAGGATATCGAATTTTCAATGTAAAGGAATTAAAACTGATCAGATCTCGAAATGTTGTGTTTGATGAGTTACCTTCACTTGTGAAAACTAAGATTGATACAACTTCTGCAATACCTGAACCTAAAATAAACACCTACGAGCTGCCAATGCCTCTTACAGATTCTAAAATTATTTACGAAGAGAGTCATTCTCATCCACCTTCAGAAGCAAATGAAAGCGTCGAAGAAGATTTTGAGTCCTTAGAGGAAGATGAACCTGTAAATGACGAACCCGTAAATACGGAACCTTCGACACGACAACTGCGTGATCGTAGCCAGATCAGACCTCCACAACGGTTTGAGCAGTTTGTTAGCGAAGCTGTATCTATTCCTGAACCGACTACTTATCAAGACGTTTTGCGAAGCTCTGAAAAAGATAAATGGATCGAAGCAATGAACAATGAACTCAAATCTTTACAAGATAATCAGACCTGGGAACTGACTAACCTACCTAAGAAACGAAAAGCACTAAAATGCAAATGGGTATTTAAAATAAAAAAGAACCCTGACGGTACTGTCGATAAGTACAAAGCACGTTTAGTTGCTGTTGGATATTCCCAGAAGCAGGGAATTGATTCAAAATCAAAATCAAAATCAAAATATTTTATTTCACATAGGCCTGGATGGGCACTTATAAAACGTCGAAAAAGGTGATTACGACCAGACATTTAGCCCTGTTGCTAAAATGAGCACAATCCGAATACTACTAAGTATTGTTGCAAATGAGAATTTAAAACTCAGACAGTTTGACGTCTCTACAGCCTTCTTATATGGCACGGTCAAAGAGGAAATCTTTATGAGACAACCGGAAGGATACGATGACGGGACTGGTCGCGTTTGCAAACTAAAAAGAAGCTTGTATGGGTTGAAGCAGGCACCTAAATGTTGGAATCAGTGTATCCACGACTTCCTTATGGAGACAGGTTTCATCTGCAGCGAAGCGGACCCCTGTGTCTACATCAGAGAACGTGGACAAAAGAAGATAATGCTCGCGCTTTATGTAGATGATGGAGTGGTGGCTGCGTCAGATGAGAAAGAGGCTGATGATTTCATTGAAAATGAATTAAAACGACGATTTAAAATCACCACGAAAGTACCGTCCTATTTTCTTGGCCTGAAGATAGAACAACACAAAGATTGTACTATAAAAGTTCACCAAACTCCTTACGCTAGAAAACTGATAGAAAAGTTTGGAATGAGCAATTGCAAGGCGGTTGGGACACCCATTATAAAATCCGGTAAAGGAGATAAGGAACAAGAAAATTCAGAAATGCAAGCTTTTCCGTATCGGGAAGCTGTTGGATCTTTGTCCTATCTGATGGTTGCAACTCGACCCGACATTGCGTATGCGGTTGGAGTAGTATCTCGAAATCTTGATAGACCTTCCAAAGGCAATATTCAACAGGTGAAGAGGATATTTAGATATTTGAAAGGGACCATCGATACTGGACTTGAGTACAATAAAGGTGAAAAGCGTCTCATCTGTTACAGTGATGCAGATCACGGCGGAGACGAAGCGAGCGGATGCTCAACAAGCGGGATTGTATGCCTGTATGCTGGCTCAGCAATATCCTGGCGAAGTTCTAAGCAATCCATGGTTTCTCTATCATCCACAGAAGCGGAGATAGTTGCAGCCAGTGAGGCTAGTCGTGAAATGGTTTGGTTGAGGAGATTGTTTCAAGATCTAAAAATCAATCTAAATACGCCTACTTTGCGAATCGATAATGAGTCTGCAATTAAGCTCGCATATAACCCTCCATACGAGCAGCACCGCAAGACGAAACATATAAAACTGAAACACTTCTATGTGCGACAGTGTGTATCCGAGAAGGATATAACCATAGAGCAAGTATCGACTGCAGAACAACTTGCCGACATTTTTACGAAGCCTGTTTACAAACCGAGACTGGTAAGGCTCTGTGAAGAGTTCGGCTTGAAGAAGAGGGAATGTTAAGGAAGCACTTCTAGTGTAGAGCGCATCTAGCTGCTTTATACCTTTTACGTTTTCCTATATCTGTGACGTTGCTATGGGTTGTTATTTTGATCTGCTTGTTTGGACTTCACAAATATATATTTTGGAAATAACATTTTTCACTTATTCTTTAATAAAAATTATTTCATGTCGGTATGTTTACAAAACTTCCAAAGTCAATATGTCACTTCACTACTTTGATTGTCACTGTAAATATGACACAAGGAACTTATATAGGTATGACTTGTATATGACATTATCGTTTTGACGTATAGCGTTCCATACCTGTTTCGTGGTTATGCGTATTTGTGTGCATTGCGGTTGTGATTTGTTTTAAGTAATTTTTTTTTTTAGTCTCTGTAGTTAAAATATTTTTTTTGCATTATTGTTTTTCGTGTTCTTTTTTTTTTTTTTGTTGAATGTTATGGTTTTACTATATCATTTATTGTACAATTTCTTCCAACACTCTTGTGAGTTAGGGTGGTTGTATTTGGAAACAATCAGCCGTATATTTAGTTGTAGTTATTGTTAGTTTCTGATTTGATTTTTGTTATATGTATTTATATATTGTATGTATCTATGAATATTCCAGCTGAATTAAATGACAGTTTTTCTCTTGTTCTTCCTCGACTTGTAGCTTTGTTAGTGCGGACAGTGAGCCTACACTTAATACTTTGCATGACAATATTTCCTCTCTTTTTTCTAACTATCCCAATAATTTGCATATAGCCCACATTAATGCTCAGAGCGTTCCTGGTCACTATTCCGATCTTCTGGCATCCTTTAGCAGTATTCAACTTGATGCACTCCTAATATCTGAGACCTTTCTCAAACCCTCTCTCCTTTCTACGCACTACTCACTGCCTGGTTTTGTTCTGGTCAGAAATGACAGGATTGGCAAGGGTGGTGGTGGTGTTGCCATTTACATACGCGCCGATATACCGCACAAAATTGTAAGTTCGTCTCCATATCAGTATTCTGGGTCGGCTGAATCTTTGTTTCTAGAGATCACTTTAAATCATACCAATGTATTGCTTGCTGTGTTTTACTCCCCTAACCTTCACGTTGACTATTTTGACTCTTTAGAATCCACGCTGAGTAATCTTTGCCCATCATACGAGCATGTCATTTTAATGGGTGATTTTAACACGTGTTTAATTAAAAATGATACTCGTTCACATAAACTCCGTTCGCTTTTATCTTCTCTTAACCTTGATATTTTACCTCTTTCTGCGACCCATAACTTCTCAAATTGCACGCCTTCTCTCCTTGACCTAATGATCGTTTCTTCACCTCACAATGTTGCTGAGTTTGGGCAGCTCACTGCAACCTTTTCGTATCATGACCTCATTTACCTTTCCTATCGTATCCGACCCCCTAAACGTAAGCCTCAATTCTGTTTTCTTCGGAGCTTTAATAGCATAGATCTGGAGGCTCTGAAACGCGATGCTGGTGCTATTGATTGGAGTCATGTTATCGAAAGTGCCAGTATCAATGAAAAAGTGAACAGCTTCAATACAATTGTGTTAGATCTTTACGATAAACACGCCCCACGTCGCCGTATTAAAATTAAGCATAAGCCTGCTCCGTGGATGACTACTGAAATAAAAAACGCCATCGCTCGTAAGGATAAGGCGAAGAGTAGGTATAGGCGCAGGCCCACGAAAATTAACCTCATTCAATTCAAAGCTTTGCGTAACCGCTGCAATCGTCTGTGTCGGGATGCCAAGAGACGCTATTTCCATGAATCTCTCGTTGATCGTAGCTCCTCTGATGTCTGGAAATTTTTAAAGTCTGTCGGTATCGGTAAATCTCCTACAACTACCTGCAAAGATGTCGACTTGTGCGCTCTTTACAGGCACTTTTCTGTACCACCTGTTTCTCTGGACTCAAACGTCAAAGCTTCAACTTTATCTGAGCTCTCTAACTTGCCGTTACCAAACTGTAATCCTTTTAATTTTAATCCTGTTTCTGAAGACGTTGTCAAAAAGTCCCTTCTCTCTATTTCTTCCTCTGCTGCGGGCCATGATAATTTGTGTTCGAGAATGATAAATCCCATTATTTCAGAGCTGCTTTCCATCCTCATATTGTTACTCATATTGTTATTTTTTCTTTATTCACGGGTATATTTCCGTCGGCCTGGAAACAGGCTCACATAATACCACTTCCTTCGCAATCCTTCGTCCTTGTCCCACTTTCGGCCTATCTCCATTCTGCCCTTCCTTTCCAAAGTTCTCGAACACATTGTTCATGGTCAAATTTCCAGATATCTATCGTCTAATGCTCTTATTTCCCCATTTCAATCTGGTTTCCGTACAGGCCACAGTACTGTAACTGCACTTTTGAAGGTAACTGACGATATCCGCTGGGCTATGGACAATAAATCTCTGACTGTTTTAGTGTTACTTGACTTTAGCTGCGCGTTCAACTCAGTGGATTTCGACATCCTTCTTGGGATCCTTCAATCTTTTAACTTCTCTGCCTCTACGGTAGCCTGGTTTGACTCGTATCTTCGGGGTCGCTCTCAGTGTGTCCGCCAGGAAGATATTTACTCTGACTGGTGTGATCTTACTGCTGGTGTACCTCAGGGTGGCGTTCTCTCTCCTCTTCTTTTCTCTATATTTATTAATACTGTTATCAAGGTTATCACCTCTAGCTTCCACCTCTACGCAGATGATTTGCAGCTGTATCGACATTTCTTGCTAGCTGATGCGGAGTCGGCAATCAATGCCATGAATCATGACCTGGAAAGCATCTATCAATGGGCTAAGTCGTTCGGCTTACAGATTAACCCTGATAAGTCGCATGCCATAGGCAGCAAATACTACCGCACTGCACTTGACTTACCATCTTTGACTCCGTTATCTCTGGGCTGCTCGACCATTGCGTATTCTGAAACAGCCAAGGACCTTGGTGTCTTAATTGACAGCAACCTTTCTTGGCGAGCTCAAGTGAATGAGGTTAGTCGTAAGGTTCACTTTTCTTTTCACTCGCTCAAATCCTTACAGAGCTTCTTGCCATTCAAAACCAAAGTTTATCTGGCTCAAACTCGGATTCAGCCGATTATTGATTACGCTGATGCCTGCTATTTGGATGCCACCGAGGAGCTGTTAAATAAGCTTGAGCGCTTACAAAATCTTTGTATTCGTTTTGTGTATGGTCTGAGGAAATATGACCATGTTTCTCACTTCCGTAAGGAGCTCCCTATCCGTCTTCGCAGGAACACTCGGATATTATGCCTCCTTTACAATATCCTTTATAACCCTGCATATCCCAGCTACCTACGCGATCGCTTTTCCTTTACCCGTCCTTCTGATGCTCTCTGTAGATCCCACCTCAGGCATCATCTTAATTTCCCATCCCTTAAAACTGAACTGTATTCCTACTCCTTCTCTGTTCACTTCACACAGTACGTTTGTGGAACTCACTTCCGCCTAACATTCGAGATTCCAAAACTTTATTTCTCTTTAAAAAACAAGTCAAAGAGCATTACCTCTCTTCTATACAGTAATATTCTACATATATATGTATGTATGTTATAGGTAAATATTTACAACTAGCTGTACCGGGCATGCGTTGCAATGCATTTTTTCCTACCTACCTACCTACCTGTCTACTTCTCACCGTTTAAACCTTCCCTGGACTACGACAAACATTTTAAAACCAAAATCAGTTCAATCGGCCCAGCCGTTCTCGAGTTTTAATCAGACTAACGAACAACAATTCATTTTTATTTATATAGATAGATAGATACTAGTTTATTTTGTTTTTTTTTAATAATATGTGTATGTATTTGTATGTTATTTTATGTTTATTTATTTATTTATTAAAACTTTATGCACAAGTAAAAACTGTACAAAGGCGGACTTAATGCCTAAAAAAAAGATAGTAGAGAGAAAAAAAAGAAAAAGAAAGGAAGGAAGGAAAAAAAAAGGTGGAAAAAAAAGGTAGTAGAGTGGTAGTTAGATATTAAATAGTCATAGTTTTGTTTTAAGTTTTAATTTAAATTTCCTTGTTTGACTTTTCTACACACTGTGTCTACATTTCTTATCAGACTTTCCTCTCGCAGGTCTGCTGGAAGAAATTCTTTTGAAATAAGCAGTACCTTTGTGCTCTTCTATGTTAACATATTGTCCTTTTATGTATTTTGTGTGTACATGAATAAATAAAATAAATAAAGAAATAGAAAAAGTATTGAGTGATATAGCAGATATAGAACGCTTTCTAAAAAAAAATAACCTTTAAGAGATCGAAATCGTTGATGTCCTGTTTATTTTCTTTTGTCACCACATTTGTATTTTTAGTTGGTAGCCCGTAGGTACCCTAAAAAAAGTCAACGGGTTTCTTACAATAAGGATATTGAACCACGTACACAGCTGCCAATGTCCGATATTACTTGTGGTGTGCGGTACAGAACTTTTTCTTCTATTCTCGTTTGTCGACCGTCACGCATTCCACAAAAAATCGTGGCGAGTTTTTTGGGAACCAGTCATCCGCACGTAACATACGTGTTGTGGGAACCCTATGCCTTGATCTGACTAAAAACCTATCGCACACACAATAAAGACAAGGCAAGGCGGGACGTGTTGCTTCTAGGTTTTCTTTAGGAATAAAAATGCCAGTGCGTTTACTTAAAAGTGGAGACTATACAGCACATGATCCTAGACTGCGCCTGCGGAGGAGTCGAGGTTCGGGTGCAGTTTTGCGCCGCGATTCCGACGCCATTTTGTAATTTTGCTTCCGTGCGCAGTTACGTATAGATAAGGGACTTTAGTCATAGCATAACCGGAGCCACCGCCGCCCACCGGGTCTCGGTCAACATGTACAAGTAGACCTTGACTGGCCAGTGGTTTCACCTACTCTTTTCTAACACATACCAAAGAAGATTTTACGAAAATTTGTAATCCATTTTTCATAAGTTTGAAAATCAATTGCTTGACAACCTCAAGGACGCAATGACCGTAATCTATATCTATCTATATAAATAAAAATGAATTGTTGTTCGTTAGTCTGATTAAAACTCGAGAACGGCTGGGCCGATTGAGCTGATTTTGGTTTTAAAATGTTTGTCGTAGTCCAGGGAAGGTTTAAACGGTGAGAAGTAGACAGGTAGGTAGGTAGGTAGTAGGTAGGTAGGAAAAAATGCATTGCAACGCATGCCGGGTACAGCTAGTAAAAAATAAAAACTAAATGGGGTCGGTGTTTACTTAATAAGTATTAAGTCCCCGACTAGTCTAAGAAGAAGTATCAATAATATGTGTAACGAGTACCGTAATATAGTTGAAGTTGGTCCAGCGTGGTTAGAGAACGCCAAAACTACGAGTATATTTTAAAAGTTATAACATTAAACATTAGCTCGCCGGGCAGTTCCAGATTTGGTAGGACAAAAACAGGAAAAAACCTTGTCAATTGTTGTTTTGGCGTGCTCTTATCACACGCCTTATCCAAACTCAGTAATACTGTTTTCATGCTACACCTATGGTTACTGCTGGCTCCCCCAGCCCAGACGATTTTCCAGTAACTATAGGAGGCAATCCCGATCAAAAAATGGGTGTAGAAACCACCATTAACGAAGCTGAAAGGCACTTGTTTTTCCCGTCATAAATACACACCATATTATTATAAATAATCACAGTATATGTACAGCGTGTATACCAGTAAGAGCGGTTTCGCACTACGTCCGATCCGAGTCCGATCCGTACCTGTGAAAGTACACTACAATACAAAATTGGATGACGGACGCCGGATCTAGTGCGTAAACTACCATAGAAATGTTCTACGATTACTCCGGACCGGGTTCGGATCGGATTCGGATCGGATGCAGTGTGAAATCGCTCTAAGGCTTGCAATAATTTAAAAGCGTGGTACAAAGCATGAGACTGAAAAACTTTCTCGCATGGTGTCAAAATCGTTACCGCGAATAAAAACTGAGGAAAAACTTAAGTTTGATGGCCTGTTCCGCACTTTTAAATATCGGTACATTATATTTTTAATATTGAGTAGGTTGATCTATACTTACGACACAAAATTATAACGTGGAACGTCCTCTTTGCACTTAAAGATTAACTGCACTTAGTGATTGCAGTTCACGTACAAAGCGCAGGCGCGGTGGGCCGGAAGTGGTCGTGTTCTCATTGACCGCCAGGCGTTTGTGCGATTGTGACCGAGAGTCCTGACGCATTGTCAGAGGTTGTAAACATGGACAACGATTTTTTTTTTAAACCGGTTTTTCAATCGCCTGTTAACTTTTATCCGACGAATAAGTTTGACATGTTGTCAGTTTTTGTATGGACACTCGGCCAAAACGTCAGATTTACTCTTCAGATAAAACTTATTTAGTGATAGAAAAATCGGCTCTTAATCAAATATTCTTACTGGTATTCAGTGGCCTAAAAATCTAACAATTAGTCTTACCAGCTGGTATCGTATTGCCCAGTACTTACTGGGTTGTGGAGGTCGGATAGGCAGTTGCTCCATGTAAAATACTGGTATTCAGCTGCATCCGGCTAGACTGGAAGCCGACCTTAACATATTTGGGAATAGGCTAGGCAGATGATGAATGAAAAATTCTTACCCAAAGTGGGAGTTGATAAAAATTAGAATAGCTGTGCAAAATTAATAAAAAAACAGAATTGATGGTGAATTTCAGGAAACAATTCAGTTATTTCCTTCCAGAGCTTATTAATTGAGAACATTTTTGTTTGAATATGAAATGTGTGCTGTCTCGCCAAATTGGAGTTCGAGCCTGAATAGCTCAGATAAACTAGCTTGTATTAACCCTCGTCAGTAAAAAGACCACTGACCGCAGTGGAGAGAATGTTTCCACGCACGGTATGTTATCTGCGCATCCTAAGTAGGTACTTATTTGGGCTAAATTTGTGTACCTAAGGTAATGAGCGGTTTTCTTTTAAACAGCACTGTTAAGGAAAAGTATGTTATGACAATGGGTCCTGTCATCCTATCCTATCCTATCCTATATCCTATATATGTCTATCCTTCCTACTAATATTATAAATGCGAAAGTTTGTGAGGATGGATGTATGTTTGTTACTCTTTCACGCAAAAACTACTGAACGGATTTGGATGAAATTTTGCACACAGATGGTTTACAACCTGGATTAACACATAGGATACTTTTTATCTCGGTAGTAAGATCCCATGGGACAATTTTGAAACTTCACGCGGGCGAAGCCGCTGGCAGAAGCTAGTAATATTATAAATGTGAATGTAAGTTTGTTTGTTACGCTTTCACGCGAAAACTACTCAACCGAACATCATGAAACTTCGTACACATATTCTTGGAGGTATTAAAAGTAACATAGGATACTTTTTATTAAAAAAAAACGAACCCTCACTTGCAGACGAAGTTTCCCCTATTTTATCCCCTTGAGGGTAGGATTGATCAAAATCCTTTCTTAGCGGATGCCTACGTCATAACATCTACCTGCATGCTAAATTTCAGCCCGATCCGTCCAGTGGTTTGGGCTGTGCGTTGATAGATCACTATGTCAGTCAGTCAGTCACCTTTGAGTTATATATATTTAGAAGAAGAAGAAGAAGATTAGATATCGGATTATTTCACTTTGCTTCTAACATTATATTAAACTTATATTGTCACTTACGAGATATCTTCCGTGATTAGGTATTGCGGGAGTCAACCCCGATCATGGCGCTTGCAACAGCGTCGAAATATCGGGAGCTCAAAATAACAAATAATCACGGAAGATATCCCGTAAGTGACAATAAAAGTTTAGTATTATACCGTGAAAGCTAAAAACAGTACTATTAGATTTACTTATAGTAAGTTACAAATAGGTAGTGAAATGAATTCCGATCAGCTTTTAAACATTTTACAAGGTGTAAGTATTTTATGGGGGATGTTGAACCAGAAGATGATTCTGAGGTACGATCAACTAGATGATAATAACAACATTTATTCATCAAAGAATAATAATTTAATATGTGAAATGTTCGGTAAGCCATATAAACTAAGCGCTGCGCGTCGCTTGTAGGGATCTTGTGGTTGTGAAGTGCGAATTTAACCAAGTTGAAATGGTTACTGAAGAAGTTAAAACACGGGAGTGGACAAACATAGAAGAAAGATCATAGGCCACATCCCTAATCAGAATTGAATTGAACGTGCTCTGATCGGAAAGGACTTGAAATGAAGTCAAAGAATGACCTCATAAAACGGATAGAGATGTACCTCATTATTATTTTTTTCGGATGGGTAATAAAATAATTAATAAAAAAGAAATAAATATCGCTGGACATTAACACACAGCGCCATCTAGTGCCACACTAAGCAAGCTTTGTGTCGTGGACACCAGATAGTTGATATACTACATAATATATACTTTTTTGTTAGTAAATACATACTTATTATACATATAAACATCCATGACTCGGAAACAAATTTCCGTGCTCATCACACAAACATTTACTCCTACCGGAATTCAAACCCAAGACCCTAAGAACGTGAGGCAGCCTCGCCCACCTTTACGCCATTCGGGTCGCCAAATAACTTCTCCCACTCTGGGTGGTGAGGGAGGAAGCGTCAGACTTTTACTGACTAAAACTCATCCATGTTCCTTCCTCGCTCTTTACGTTCCGGGGCCACGGTATCTCTTTCGAACAGTTCCGCAACCCCGTCAGGCTTCGGCCCTTGCGGGCCCCTCCCCTTATGCTGACATCTCTTTGAGGCGCGCATGGAACACGAATGCGCCGCCGACACGGCCTGTCGTCATTAGACGGACGGACGGCTATCTGGCCCATAGCTAACCGTCCACAGGCCCGCATCTACGGTGGGCGGTAGCCACCACGTGGCCCCCGACGCCCAGTGCGTCTCCCGCGGCGGCTGGAGCGAGAGGCTCTCTCCCTCTCGCGTTCCGCCACCTCCTTCGTTAGCATGACTGCTTCGCAGAAGGAGATGACGGCTTTCCATTCCGTCTCGCGAGAGGTCGCCGCCACCGATCGCCGCTACGAGGACACGGCGTTGCTCCGCTCATGCGGGGCAGACCTCCACCGTATTCTCCGGTCGAAACACCCGGGCGTTTCCTCCCGCCCGATTCGGTGCAGGAATCTCCTGAAACATCCGTGTCCGGTGAGGACCTGCGTCAGGCGGTAGGTGAGGTAGCCGTGGCGCCTCTCCAGCCACACCTTAAAGACGGGACTTGTCACCGGAGGTCTGTCCTCTGAGCGGCGGTGGGCCACGGCAGCGGAGTTTCCCCCGGCGTAATACCTCCGCGCGACATTCGTGCAGGCGCACCTCATTCCCTAAAGCTTTAATTGAGTTTTTTATTGGTTTCTGTGATAGCTCTAATTTATGCTGTTTTTTCTTGCTAGGGATACTGTGAAATAAAATAAATATGGAAATATTTAATCAGTTTTTATTCATATCTGTAAAATTATAATTAAAACTGAACCAATCGCGTATAAATCTCATTCATGGATATGACGATACCCTCATCACTACCGTTTACTATACATTTCGTTATACATTTATAGCTTGACGCCTGGCGAGGTTTCGCTTTTTGTGTACGATGGGCGGTGAAAAGGTTAAAACGTTCCCGCGTGTTTATTTTACACACATAACGGTAGCAAAGCCGCGAGCAAAATCTGGTATACTAATAAACCGTTAATCAATAGTTTCAATAACTATCTATTGTTATCAACCGACTTCCAAAAAGAGGAGGTTATCAATTCGTCCGCTTTTTTTTTGTGTTTGTTACCTCAGCACTTTGGACTGGGTGAACCGATTTTGATGATTCTTTTTTTATTTGAAAGCTGGTGCTTCTCGTTTGGTCCCATTTTAATTTGCTGAAGATCTGATGCTGATCTTTCGAGATATACAATGGAACTCTTCAAAAATAGACGGCAAATCTGCAGTAATTGCTGCAATCGCTTGTAGGTTCATTGTTCATACTACATCATTACGTAACATCACGCCTGTATGCTCTGAGGGGGTACGCACATGTGCAAAATACACTCAGATTTCGGAAATGTTTGTTACCTCAGAACTTTCGACTGGGTGAACCAAATTTTGATGGTTCTTTTTTATTTGAAAGCTGGTACTTTCTGTGTAGTCTCATAATCATCAAATCAGTATCTGATGATGGGATTCTGGAGAAATAGAGAGAACTCTTCACATTTTATAGGCACACTCGAAGGGATTTGGGTAGTTTTAGGAAGTGTACTTTCTCGAAGTGATCCCATTTCAATTTGGTAAAGATCTGATGAACAACTTCGGAAGATATGCGACGGGAACTCCTCAATAAATGATAGCAAATGTACTGGGATCGCTGAAATCTCATGTCTCTCTATTGTTTACACCAGTTCATAACAAAAAATCACGCCGTTACGCTGTGAAAGGGTAAGCACATTATGAACCACAAAAAAGTGAAAAATAAAAACTTTTTTTCATAAAATATATGACTTCACACAAAAAAGTGAAAAATAACTTGAGCTTCAGAAGTCGGTGACAAAAAAACTAAACCAATGAAACAAAGGTCACCGACTTCTGAAGCTCAAGTTATTTTTCACTTTTTTGTGTGAAGTCGGTTATATTTTTTGCAAAAAAGTTTTTATTTTCCATGCACTCTTTAACCACCTCTCAATATAGATTGTTGAGTGCCACTGCCATACATGATAACATGCATGACGCATGCTGATATCGAACGTCATCGCTTGCTCTAGGTACTCCAACCAGACAGAACTTTATCAGTGGCGGCGGGCAAATGGAAACCGAGTTAATTCGCTATAGGAATTTGGAAGTTATATTTATGTATAAGAGATTTGATTGCCAAGCCTAGGTATAGTCATTGCGATATGTACCTACATTTAAACGATATTGATATAATGATGATGATGATGATGATATAATGATTGATTGTATATTGAAAGAACACCCAAAAACTGATAACTGATCGACTCGCGGCGAATGCGTCTTTTTGTTAGCCAAAACGGTGTTATGCGAGATCGTTGACTTAAAATTGTTTATTTTATTCGTTTTGTAAAAACTTATGAGTGGACAGAGCAGATTGGAGGTGTGGTGGTAAAGACTGAAGAATCTTGGCCTGAAATTAAGTAGAACCAAAACGGAATCCTTGTTTTGTGATTTCGGCGGTCTCTCCAGTCTTGTCATGTGCCCATTGCCGGAACGCCCATGCCGTTCTGCTCCGATTTTCGGTACCTTGGGTCGCTTATTCAGGGAAATGGCGAAGTAGACCGGGACGTAACGCACCGGATCAACACAGGATGGATGAAATGGCGACAGGTCACTGGAACAACTTGCGACCCACGGATGCCCCTCAAGTTAAAGGGCAAAATCTACAAGTCCGTGATTAGACCTGTCGTATATTGTAAGGATCAGAATGCTGGGCTGTGTAGAAGATGGATGAAAAACGATTGCATGTAGCGGAGATGAGAATGTTGAGGTGGATGTGTGGAGTGACAAGAATGGATAAAGTAAGGAATGAATATATTAGAGGAAGTTTGAAAGTGGCACCTGTTACTGAAAATTTGAAAGGAAGTCGTTTGGCTTGGTATGGACATGTAATGAGGAGGGATGAAACGCATGTGACTAAAAGAGTGATGGACATAAGTATTGATGGATGGAGAGGGAGAGGAAGGCCAAAAAAAAGATGGATGGATTTGTGTAAAGACTGATATGAAAGAGAAAGGAGTAAATGATACCGTGACGTCGAACAGGGGAAAATGGAAGAAGAAAACGTGTTGCGACCCCAAATAAAATGGGACAAGGGCAGGAAGATAATGGTCAAATAAAAGGCCTAAGAAAGTGCACCTACAAAGAAAGTGGCGCAATTATATCTTCATTCAATTGTATATAGTACAACTGTAGCGGTGTCAGGTGTGACCATTTTGGCCTATTATAGTTGATGTAACAGTAACGCTATCTCTATTTGTTGACATATAAAGCCACCACAATGCAAGTATAGTAACCTTTTAGTACTGTAAAAGAGATCATGATTCCATTATAACTTCTCTAATATTCATCATTCATTCATTTTACACATTCGTTCACGCCGCTGCGTGAACGTTCTGGTTACGGAGATATTGAGGATGAAAGTTCATCTAAGGAATAAACGCCCCTGGGATGACCTACTTGGGCTAGCTTGATTGACGACCGTGGAGGAACCTTTGACAAATATCTCCCTCCGTAGGTGGAATATGACCACTACTGACAGCCGAGTTATTGGGTAACATAACATACTTAACATAACTTAAACCTGCTGCATGTCGCGCAACCATCAATACTCTAATACCTTGATTGACTGCAGGTTTTTCAGTTACATTCGTTTCATCCCTCCTCATTACATGTCAAAAATCAAAATCAAAATTAAAAGGAAGTGGTTTACCTTGGTAAACAACTTCCTTTTTCATTTTACTGTAACAGGCGCCACTTTCAAACTTCCACTATAATGTACGGATTCCTTACTCTACCCAAACACTGTTGTGTCCATTTTGATGGCGCGGCAATGACGCTTTTTTTTTTTAATTTATGCCTCTATTTTGAAAAAAAAAATGTAAAACTAGACTCCCAAAACCATAAATTTTTCAATGCTATGGTTAAAAAGTTATAAGGGTTTTAACGTGGCAGCGACATTGGAACGCTCCGAACCACGCGGCCACGGAGATCTTTAAAACTAAGCATTGCAGAGACCTGAAATTTTGGTAAGTAACAGATTGAATTTGTAAAAATTTCTTCGTGTATATTTTAGGAGCTGTAAGACATATTACGTCATGGCCGCGCCATTGAAACGGTGAAATCTTTCGCCGATATCTCGCTGAAAACGCAACGCAGACGTCTAAAGTTTTTTGTAAAACGTAGATTTGTATTTGTCAAAACTAGCAAAAATAAACAAAACATCCTAGGTTCATTTTTCAGGAGCTGTACGACTAAACCGTCATGGCGCGCTATTGAAACAGTACAAAAATACGTAATCGCCGATATCTCGCTGAAAAAACAACGCAGAGGTCTGAATTTTATTGTAAAACCTGGATTTGAATTGGTCAATATACTGAATATTATTATTATTATAAACCCATTTGTAATGGGTAAGTAGCTTAATCTTTACTTATTTATTTATTTAAACTTTATAATGCACATGTACAAAGGCGGAATATTCCTATTTTATTGATGCTATTTAATATTTTACCTTTATTATTTTTTTCTTGCCTTTGTATTGTTTTAATTTCATTCTACACATGAGTATTTTAATTCTAAAATAATACTATTGTCAAAGATAATATTGAATGCTTCATAAATGTTTTGTTAAATATATAACTACGTACATTACGAGTACAATGTGTTAGATATTTTAAGTTTGTATGCGTATTCGATAAAAGTCAGCGAAATACGTGAAACGTTTTAATTTATAAGACCATCATGTAACACACCATATTTCGTGCAAATAAAGAACCTTGGATTTTGAGTAAACTATTTTCGTTCAAGCTTGTTGACTTGCCTTTTTGTCAATATTCTACATCCGACTGCGAATATGAACAATATGCACATCGCATTTTGTGGGAGTGTAGTCTTTGGCAAAATTAACGCAAGATTATGTTGGATAGTGTACAGGTTACATCCGGAGTTATTAACTATGCGGACCTTATAGAAACTCGTTCTAACTATGTAATTTCCATGCGTTCAAGCGTTTTAGCGTTTTCGTCGAGCTTCATTGTCTCGGCGATTTTCTGGTGGTAGCCGCTGTTGATTATTGCTTTCAGGAGTTACAGTGGTTTGGGAATAGTGTGGCGGGGTTGTCCCAATAAAACAAATAATTTTAAAAATATTATAAAAGTCTTATACTAACTACGATAAAGTACATTCAATCTTATAGTCTACTATTATATGACTATTATATAGCTCCGCTCTTGCTCGGCACAGCGCCATCTATCGTACCCTAGTGAAGTAACACACATGTTAAGGTAACATTACCATCGTTCTTTGCTTTGTTGAGCCGTCGTCACTTGTCGACGACTGCCGTCGGCGAGTCGGCGGTAGTTGCCAAAACGCCGACGGCTGCCGTCGACGGTTGGCGACGCTTGAAGTCGACCCCGACTGCAATAAATTTACGCGGCACGCCACTTCTGCAAGCGTCGCCAGCCATCGACGGCAGTCGTCGACAGTGCCGCTCGTCTATAAAACCCTTTTTTTTTTTTTGGTATGGGAAATCATCAAATGACTTCTCCCAGTCTGGGCGGAGCGGGAGGGAGTGTCAGACTCTTACTGACTGAATCCCATCCATGTTCCTTTCTCGCCCTTTATGTTCCGGGGCCGCGGTATCTCTTTCGAACAGAGTCTGTAAGAACCTTGACTTGACATATCTCTCAGACATGCTGGTTTCCTCACGATGTTTCCCTTCATCGAAGCAAGTGATAATTATACAGTGATATTATCAGAGATGCGAGCTTTGGGTTTGAACTCGAGACCAATTTATTAGCTCTTGAAATTAAAGAAAGACCAAAACAATTGTAACACATAGGGTCAACTCACATCGAAAGAGCGGCGAAGGGCAGCGCAGTTTCAGTGTCATATGAATTTTAACTTAATTTCATTACTATAATACATATTATCGCATGAGAAACTGCGGCGCCGCGGGAATTCCGGCGAATTCGCCGGAATTCCCGCGGCGCCGCAGTTTCTCATGCGATAATAAGTATTATAGTAATGAATTTAAGTTAAAATTCGGTGTGAGTTGACCCTAAGTGTGCGCGGCCCCGAGTTCCTTTAGATTACAATAGACAGGTTGTGGGTGATTGCGATTACAATCAAACGCAAAAGGCTTCTTGCTATATTTATCGTGTGATCAACCGCACAAAATTATAAGTTCTCTCTTTTTAATAAACTATCAGAGATAAAATAAAACTTTGACATCATTTGGTACTTAGCAGTTTAGATTAGGTACATACTTTTAGTTGTTCTATTTCAAAGACTAATTAATGCCAGTTTACAGTTATTTGTAGCAGGCAAACCGTAATAAATGCCTTAATTACATACTTCTGGATTTAAAACGCTCCCTTTCGATGAGCATTCTGGTCCAAGGCGATTTTTTGGGAATCGAACCCGGGTCCTAAGCTGAGCGGTCACGCTTCCAACCACTATATTTACCAACGAGACAACAAGGCCTTGCCATATACATAACTACCTATTAACTAAAATAGGCATGACAAAAGTATCAAATAATTGAAAATCTATTAAGTCCGTCAGTTTGAGTATTGGAAAATAATGCACACGTATTTTTTGTTTTTGTAAATTAAATCAACGATCATTGACTAAGATAAAATGCATCAAAACTCGAGAGTGGGGCTCGTGACGTCAGAACAGAAAGCACTAAAAATGCGTGACGTAATGAGTTTATTTTTTATTTTTTTTATTCTGTTTATTTAACTACAAGGAAAAATACGGATCAAATGGTTTTTAATAATCTTAATGACGGACTATTTATAGATTTTTGTCGTTTACCCTATTGATAACCTACTTTAAATGTTAAATCGATATTAAAATAAAAACTAACAAGTAACAGAACAATTTAACGATTGTGTAAGACAATAGGGGATGAAGACTGTCTAAAAATAGTTTCAGTCAGTTATATTATCGAAAAATTATGGACCCATGTTTTTTTTTATCATAAAGGGTACTGTAAAACACCTCTTCACGAAGCCGAAAGGCACTTGTTCTCCTCATCATTGCGATCATTTTTTTGTTCTACACCATAACTGGGAACCTTCTAGTTACGGAGATATGGGGGGTCAAAGTTATAACTTTTTGACAAGGTTTTTTAAATACAAGATTTTTTTAAGATTTTGACTTTTAACACCTCCACGACCCCCGTCCTATTCAATCCATCCGTCAGCACAATGTTTTAAGTGCGTAGCAATGAGTTCTACCACAAAACATGATTTATAACCTCAAAAAAAAAGTTGTTTCCCAGCCATAACTTTTGCGTAAAGTTATTTAGTTTGATGTACAGAATGCTTGGTTAACGGCTTTGTGATGAGGTGAAATACACCCTGTATAGTCTTCAATTTTTGTTTACGTGAAAAAAAAAATGTGTCCAATATTTTTTGAAAATCTGTTTGATGGGCTAATTACATTTTGCTGTCGTCTATTCCACCCTATTCTCACATTGTTTGGTAGTTGTCGAATAAAGTACAGTGTGTCCATTCTAGGTTTGCAGTTTGTCAAGAAAAAATACATCGATATGTCAAATTTTGTCTTATTTGATTACAATGACAGCTGTCGAACTAAAGAGACTAGTAGCTTTGGTCTTAACGAAGTAAATGATTACAAATGCATATTTTATGCAGTCAGTATTTTACGCTATGTAAACATGGATATTTCCAATTAAATAAACTGTAAATAGATTTTGAACTTTATCGCTTAAGCACTAAGTTCACGGTTCTTCGGGTAAATTTGTCAGTTTCGGGTAGCTTGATGTTGTGACGTATGTACATCTTGACAGCTGTCATTTTAATTAAAAGGCCTCTGTATCAAAATACTTTAAAAAAAATAAACGATCGACGATTAAACTGTACGATTTATCCGTATTCCTAAATATTAACGTCTTAATGATCTTTAAACACTTAACTAATTAATTTGTACTTATATCTAGCTTTTGTTCGCGGCTGCTTTCGCCAGACTCGCCTCGCAAGTAAACTGAAGAATTCAAATGTCCATGCAGTGGCGTATTTAGTCCAAGTAGGGCCCAGTATCAAGTTATCAACTGCTCTTGGGGGGGGGGCCTTTGCCACACTTGTGTTGAGTGCGGCGAAGCCCGACAAGAAGTTGTAATAATGTCAATCAAATGACTTTTCCAAAGAAAATAGCATCCTGACAATAAACATAACGACAGTATCATAAAATTGCAAATTTGTTTAGTCCGTCAAGTATTGGAAAATAATGGACACGTATTTTTTGTTTTTGTAAGTCAACGAATGTTGACAAAGATAAAACGTATCTAAACTCGGGAGTGGGGGCTCATGACGTCAGTACGCCCTAAAAATTATACCAAGGCGTGACGTATTTAGAATTTCAAAAACGTTGTATCTTCGTCAATTTTGATTTACGTTACAAAAGAAAAAATACGGGTCAAATATTTTTTGAGACTGACGGACTAATTTGATTTTTTGTTTTTTTTTTTTTTCTTTAATTTATTTTGTTTTCCTTTTTAATAAATTGTATTTTGTTTTGTTATTTAACTTCATTTACATTATTAGGATACCACTTACGGGAAGAGCGAGACAGCTCCAACACAAGCACAGATTTTTGTAACTTACTGGGGCTGCCTCAGTTTATGTATGACACAATGATTGAGAGGTAATTTTTGCAGCTTTCTGGACCATGACAAGTTGCAATTTCATTTTTATCTTTTTTCATGAAGAATATTTGAGGTTGTGAGAAGATTTTGTGATTTTTTTGCTCGTCAGGGGCCCCTCGTTATTTGTGGGCCCCATATCATTGATACTTCTGATACAGCTACGCCCCTATCTATGGCCGTAATATACAACGTGGGGCCAGTGCGGGTTGATGGATGGCACAACGTCTATAAAATTAATGATGTCTTCAAATGCGACACCTGAGTGGTCAGTTTTAAATTGTCTAACATGTTATTGGTTCTAGTGTTATTAAATGCCCAGTCACGAAGTTATTATGCATGTAAAAATACCCTTCGCGGGTCCGAAAGGCACTAATTGTTCTCCCCGTGTCGTTGCGATCATTTGTTTATTCTAGTCTAGACCTTAGAAGTAGAACCTTAGATTGTTAGAAGATATTGGGTCTCAAAGTTTCTACACAAGGTTTTTTTTAAACCATCAAGTTTTATAATGTTGTAAACTTACTTTAAATACGTCCATGACGCGGGCATTAAACAATGTATCATTCAAAATGCGATTGAATACGTGATTTTTAACCCCAAAAAAGAACACTTAAAGTGCTTAAGGGATTATATCCGTGATATTTCTTAGGTTTTTCGCGAACCCGATATTTCGACGCTGTTGCAAGCATCATGATCGCGGGAATACTGAAGAGGTATGCGGCTGGGACGATAATAGCGGGTGAGTCTAAAACAGTGCTCCAAAAAAGAAGTCGTTTCCCAGGAATATTTTTTGCGTAGAGTTACAAAGTTGTACAGAATGCATGGTTGACGGCTTCGTGGAGAGTTCGTTTACACCTTGTATAAGTAGTTTTTGACCATAAAGTGTCGCGGGCAAATCTAACTACCTATAATAATGATATTATAACTAAAAAGGCGTAGATAGGTTACCTACACTAAATTCGATCTTTAAAAAGTACGATAGTGCCCCGTTTTTGAAGATCGAATTATGAGTATTTATATATTGTCATAGCACACTGCATTACGATTAGAAGTCAAAGTAGGATGGCATGATTCAATTATCGCGAACGATAAAGAGACATTTAAAACGTCAGTTGACTCCGTCAAAGAGACAGAGAAATCAAAGTTGGCTAATTAGCCACATTTTGTATTGGCTATCTACACCTTTTCATAATATTATTAAATTAATATTATTAGCACGGGAGGTAAAGAACTTATCTCTGTATACCGTCATTCTTTGCTTTACTTTGTTATAATATGTGAATATTATGCTTTACCGGTGTACTGTAACCTAAACTTATGATCAATAAACTTTTTATTATTTATTATTGACCTATAGTAATTAACATTATCTGGTTGGTGGTTTATACGAACCTCTTAAGTGGCCGGCGGAGCATGCGTAGTTATACAAACGTAATACCAAAATAATTCGAACATATTCTTAAGTTATTGTGTATTTATTTCGATTGGTTTACAGAATATCTAAAGGGTATAAAACACCTCTCCATGAAGCCGAAAGGCGCTTGTTCTCCCCATCACTGTGATAATTTTTTTGTTCTACACCATACTTGGGAACCTTCTAGTTACGGAGATATGGGGGGTCAAAGTTACATGTTTTTGTCAAGTTTTTTTTGTAATATTTTGTTTTTTAACACCTCCACGGCCCCCATACTATTCAATCCATCCATCAGCACAATGTTTTAAGTTCGTTACATTGAGTTCTACCACAAAACTTGATTTCGAACCTCAAAATAAAAAGTTGTTTCCCAGCAATAGTTTTTGCGTAAAGTTACTTAGATTGATGTACAGAATGCTTGGTTAACGGTTTTGTGATGAGGTGGTTTACACCCTGTATGTTTCTAAATATAGGGTGACTGGTAATTAGTGTACGAAACTTAAACACGTGGTTGTGCTCATGATAATAAACAACTTTTAGTATGGAACCAAAACTGAAGTCGAGAAAAAAAATCAGCTGTACATTAGTAAATTTGTCAGTACATTAGGCGAACATAAATGTACAGAATTGCTGATTTTCTTTTGCGATTTCATGTCTCAAGAGCACAACGTGTTTATGTTTTGCACACTAATGGCCAGTCACCCTATATACATATATTTTGAAAGGACAATGATATAAGGACGAGTTATGAGGAATTTAATATTTGAAACTTACTGTTCTCATAACTTTTATTAAAATCAGTGTCCATTCAAAGTATTATATATTTGGAAATCTAGACATTCTGTAATCGAATTAAAATAAATACACACTTCCGTAAGAATATGTTTGATTTACACATTATTTTATTATTACGTTTGTATTTGTATGCTCCGCGGGCCTCTTACTCGTAATCCATGATGTTACAGTCCCTAGATACATTTAATTTCTCCTTCAGCTTTCTTATCCTCTCCTGTTCCTTCTTTAACTCTGTCTGTGCCCTCTTTACATTCTCTGCCAACTTCTTTTCTTTCAATTTTTGGCGAGCTTCCGCTAGTTTCACCCTATCTTGAGCTACTTTTTTCCTGAGCCGTTCAATTTCCTTACTCTCCGGTTTTTTCTTTTTCGTTGGTGTTTTCTTATCCTGAAATTAATAAAAAATACTTGTTTTAGAAAATACACTGGCCTGAAAAAGTAAGTAAGTACTACTGTTTTTTTTTTCTAATCTATAGAAGTTGGAGATTTAAAATAAAAAAATTTTGAAACAAAACGATCAAGAAAATATTAGGAAACAAAATAGAAAATAAATGGATGTTAAAATAAAACTTAACAATAAAAATAATCCTTTTATTATTTTTATTGTTAAGATTTTTTCAACCATTTCTCAAAAGAAGGTTAAAGTCTGTGAAGTTTTATGTAAGTACAAAATTAAACTCCTTTTTGTTTCGAAAGTATATCTTCTTGTGTACCTACATACATAGAAAGCTATTGTTAATTTAAAAGTGTGATACATAGTTTTGCAGACTAGTTTAGATGCCCTGTGCAAGGTGGCGAGAGTACGTCACGGAACATGGTAACCGTGGAAGAAATAAATAAATCACAGCTAGAAAAAGATAAAAAATAATGACCGAAATACAAAAAAAAGGCTAATACTATGTCAAACACGTGTAAAAATGCATAGAATATTACTAGAGATATATGTAATTGGTTGTCACATATTTATAATTCTCAAGTCGGTAAGTAGTTAGAATTAATTTTCAGTATTATTTTAATTTTTATTAAAGACAAGCTTTTAAATATAGGACTGTCGTCTTTTAATATTGATACCCATTCATCATTGGGTTGCATAAAACTTTAAACACATAAATGACCCCTATACTATTCAATCCATCCATCAGCACAATGTTTTGAGTTCGTTACTTTGAACGCTACCGTAAAACATGAATTTTCACCCCAAAAAAACGTCGTTTCCCAGCAATAATTTTTGCGTAAAGTTACTAATTTGAGGTATATTACAGAGGGCAAAAGAAATAGGTAAGTAACCATGGTCGAAATATACAATACTTACATGAAGTTTTTTTTTAAACCGATGGATGTCTTCGAATGAAATGAATTAAATTGATAGACATATTAGAATTTGTTACTACAATAAACTTTCACCTGAACACGTGAAATAGTTTCTAAAAATATGCTGTTGCAAGCATCATGATCGCGAGAATTGAATATCGGGAGCTCATAGAAACAAAAGAAAATCAAAGATATTAACCCGTAGCCATCACACTAGCGAGTTGCGGGCGAGTGGAAAGCGAGGCGAGTGGCGAGTGCGCAGCAAGCTCGCCGCGAGTTACAATGTGTGCGAACACGTCGCGAAGAAAAACAAAATGATTGATTGTATAAAAAGCGGATCGCACACCGTGAACTCGCAGGTGGGCACGAACCCGCGACGTGTTCGCCGCGCACACGTTGCGAACTCGCGACGAGCTCGCTGCGCACTCGCCCCGCTTACCATTCGCTCGCAACTCGCTAGTGTGACAAGGCCCTAAGTACTTTAATAGTGTTGTGAAAACCCGTGAATGTCCAAAACAGTGCATGTGTGTCCTTGTAAAAATTGCTTACTTTTCCTAGGTTGAAGCTGCCCGCACCGCCAGCGCCGCCGCATCCGCCGCCGCCGCCGACGCCGCCGCCGCCGCCGCCGCCGCCGCCGCCGGCACCGCCACGATTATTTTGCGCGGCAGTATCAAGAAAAAATTGTTTCAATAAGGGTCTCATTCGCTTACTCGGACCTGGGTCTGTCATCTGGAAATAAAGAATTAAGCCTGTTTATAGAATATCAATAATTTTTTCTCGTTTTTTTTTTGTAGGTTATGGAGCAGCGGTGGCCCACTGTTGGCAGCCCCACCTTACGAGTACTTAGTAAGTCGTGGGTTCGAACCCCGGCAGGTGCAGTACTTTGTGTAATTTATTTCATTACCACTGCTCTCAAAACGGTGAAGGAACACTGTGAGGAAACCGGCACGTCCTAGAACCAAAAAATTCGAAGACATGTGACATCTACCAGTTGTCCGCACTGGATTATAACGCATTCCCTTCCATAGAGAGGAGGCCTGTGTCCAAGACCAGCAATGGGAAAATTAATAGGCTGATGATGATGATGGTGATGATGATGATGATGGAATACCTAATTACTTATACGGGGCATTATTCAGGCAGACCATTTTCCCAATGAAAGAAGGCCGAAAATAAAAACTAAAATAAATAAATGATAATAAATAAATATCGCTGGACATTAATACACAGCGCCATCTAGTGCCACACTAAGCAAGGCTTGTGTCGTGGACACCAGATAGTTTATTGATACTTTTTTGTTTGTAAATACATACATAGGGTCATAGGTATATAATATGCGTATAAACATCCATGACTCGGAAAAATATGTTTATCACACAAACATTTGCTCCTATCGGGATTCGAACCCAGAACCCTAAGAACGTAAGGCAGCCTCACCACCACTACACCATTCGGGTCGTCGATACTTTCCATACAAAACATCGCATCGGCTGACGCAATTCGTATCAAGATACCATTTCTTTTTCCGACCCATCAGACTTATTTTTTAAGCAATATAAGACCTGCCCCCGTATTCACAACGCTTCGATTCACTTCCGATTCGGAAAGTCGTATGACTATCTCGGTCGTTTTCGTAATGCCAGAAGAAGACCGATATCCGAGTTGTCGAATCGGAAACGAGTCGAACGTTTGTGAATACGGGGTCTGATCTTTCAAATTTTATCTGTGTGGTACCAACCTGTGGTACCAACAATCTCAGAGTAAAATCACTGTGACATACGGACGTATGGTCAGACTGGGAGTCCGACAGAACGAATCTATAAAGGTTTCGTCTTAGCCATTTGGCAACGGAACTTTAGAGGCACCCTTATAGTAGGTATATCATAAATAGCCTGTAACGTTCCCACTCTAGGTTGCCTTGCGAGATGCCATCATCACCAGCCTAGCCATTTTCCAACTATGTTAGGGTCACCTTCCAGTCTATCCGGGTGCAGCTGAATACCAGTATTTTACATGGAGCTGCGACTTGCGAGATGCCAATCGAAAAGAATAGAAACATGTCTTAGTACCTAAAGGATGTAAAACACCTCTTCACGAAGCTGAAAAGCACTTGTTCTCCCCACCATTGCGATCATTTTTTTGTTCTACACCATACCTGGGAACCTTCTAGTTACGGAGATATAGGGGATCAAAGTTACAACTATTTGACAAGTTTTTTTTTAAACACAAGTTTTTTTTGTATGATTTTGACTTTTAACGCCTCCACGAGCCCCGTACTATTCAAACCATCAATCAGCACAATGTTTTAAGTGCGTTACATTGAGTTCTACCATAAAACGTGATTTATAACCTCAAAAAAAAAAGTTGTTTCCGTAAAGTTACTCAGTTTGCGTAAAGTTACTCAGTTTGATGTACAGAATGCTTGGTTAGCGGCTTTGTGATGAGGTGGTTTACACCCTGTATATGGTGCGAAATTCGATGCTTTACATAACATAGGACCTTCATAATATTCATCCGCGTAGTTTTTCCCCGAAGCTAGGTTTAAATGATAAGTAAGACACGAGGCAGTCACACACACATATAAATTATTGAAACATGATCAGTGACACAATTTCATTACTTAGGTCATGCATGTAATGCAGACGTTAACGTAAGTAATATTATTATAATAAGACACACGCAACTTCGTCTTTGTTATATATTCGGAAGTCCCGCCGTTGGTGGTAATTAATTAACAACACCAAGCTTTAGGAAACGTACTTTTTATAAATTTTACTTAAATTAACACGACAGAATGCTACTCGTTTAGATCGGTATGCAAGAGAGAGTGAGTGAAAAGAGTGAACAAATGAGGTATACTACACTCTTCCGTCACTTATGAGAAAAACGAAAGGAAAAAAAAAACCCGTTTTTGCAACATTTTTCGTTCCTGCTCTGCTCCTAATGATCGTAGCGTGATGTTATATAGCCTAAAGCCTTCCTCGATAAATGGACTATCCAACACAAAAATAATTTATCAATTGTGTAACAGTAGTTCCTGAGATTAGCGCGTTCAACCAAACAAACAAACTCTTCTGCTTTAAAATATTAGTAAGTATAGATTGCTTCCCGTAATGGATGATATTATTTACAATATAATACTTAGATACTCATTATGATAACGTTAAGTCTTGTTGTTGTTAAATATTTGTTCCCAAAATTACTGTAATTAACATAATGATCACATCATTCGCCCTCTGTAACATAGGTAGACAGTCAGCAAAACAGTTAGGTATGCAAGCTAGCAATCTTCTTACGATTATTATAAATGAAGACAGTCTGTAAAGATCGTTTTTTGTTAAACTTTCACGCAGAAACTACTGAAACGATTTGGATGAAATTGCAAACAAATTGATTATAACCCTTTTCCATTTATAAAAGTAGTAAGAAGATTGCTAGCCTGTAAACCTAACTGTTTTGCTGACTGTACCTAACAGGCGAAATGTGGGTGTCCTATAAGTACACCTCTGACTGTCTTACCCTTTGTGGATAACAGTCGTGATGTAGGTAATGTTATGATGACAGCATTCTTCTGAGCTTATGCCCATTTTTTAGGGTCTGGGAAAAATATCTTCCGTACTTATTTATCTCTTTTTGTCTATGTGCTAGTGATCTCAGTAATTACATTCTTTCTAGCCATAATATACCTAACTAGCGCCCGCCACGCGGTTTCACCCGCGTAATTCCCGTTCCCGTGGGAGTACGGGGATAAAATATATCCTATGTTACTCGTGAATAATGTAGCTTTCGAATGGTGAAAGAATTTTTTAAAACGGTCCAGTAGTTTTTAAGCCTATTCATTACAACCAAACAAACAAACAAACAAAGTTTTCCTCTTTATAATATTAGTGTAGATAAATACAATGTTTCACGAAGTATACAACCATCCTTCCCTCGATCTTTATGTACTCTTATAGAATACAAATCATCCAAATCCGTTAAGTTGTTTGAGCGTGAAGAACTGAAGTAGAAACAAATACAAACTTTCGGCTTTAAAATATTACTCATTAATAAATGAGCCTTCCATATTAGGAATCGCTTTGATAAGATAAGGTCAAAGAGTGATCTCATCATCTCAGAGAAGTATTATTACAAGCAAGTAAATCAAAGACATCGTCATCATCATCATTGTAACGCCCTTATCTCAATTACATTAAAACAAAGCGATATTATTCCAAACAAACTCTTAAAACCAAGTTTTTATGAGAATGGCACACGGTTTCATTAAAATCCAAGTCTTTTTATTTGTCAAATCTTAAAATAGCCATCCGCATAACCAAACATATAATATATCTTTGACAGTCTTTACAAGTAGTCAGTGGCCCAAAAAGCTTGACAACCTGTCTTACCAAGGGGTTTCGTATTACCCAGTAGGTTAAATACTAGTATTCAGCTACAGACTGAAAGTTAGGCAGATGATGATAACCAAACATCGACTCGTTTTGTCAAATAAAATTAAAATTCGCCGTTTCAAGATAAAACAATTAAAACGAAATTTACCTTGAGTTTGCAGAATTCAGATGATAAATGGTTTTGATTTCGTCACAAGGTCACAACAGCTCTTATAAGACACTTTTTCAGAATGCTTTTTCACTATAACAAGCTCTTTTTGAACACAATAACACAGAATGTATACAACGAAACCAGGGCGTGCCTGTTTGTCGCGCTCTCTGCAAGCATACTAAACTCAGTGTTGCCAGTATGATTTCCCAAAAACGTACGGCCGGCTTTCTGAAAAGGTACGGTTTTTAACTTCAAGGTACGGTTGGGGCGGGATACTTCTGCAAGAACTAGATGTCGTTTTTTTTCTGCAACCATAGGTTGGAAAAAAAGCTATAGGGAATCGAATATTCAAAGGGATTTGGTAAAGTAGAACATTTTTACCGATTGCCAATATCGAAAAAATTAATTTGTAAATTAATTAGAAAATGAAGTAAAGTCACTAAATTCGTTAATAATGCAATGTTTTTTTTTTTATGTGATGAGGAAGTTAAGATATGAAGCGATATTATTGTTTATAAAGTGTGTAAAACACCTCTTCACAAAGCCGAAAGCCACTTGTTCTCCCCATCATTGCGATCATTTTTTTGTTTTACACCATACCTGGGAACCTCCTAGTTACGGAGATATATATACATAGTGTAAATAATGACATTGTAATTTTTTGTGATGAGATTGGAAAAGATCTTGGTAATTTGTTAACAGATGAATATCCAGGACACTCAGTAATAAACAACTGTATGCCAGGATGTTCTTTATATAATATTATGAAAGAAATTATTAAATGTAAGTTTAACCAGGACACCATTTTATTAATTTTAATAGGTAATAGAGGAAAAGTAAACAAAGGAGAATTGCTTCAGTACTATAGAACTTTGTCATACTTAAATTTGAAAAAAATTGTATTGTTTACACTTCCCTATAGTAAAAGTTTGCCACAGGAAGAAAATTACTATAGATATAATATTAATAATACATTGCATAATTTGACCTTGAATAGTAATGTATTTCACTTAATTGACATAAACAATTATATTGGCAATAATTTTTATTTGACAAAAGATAGATATCATGTAGACAGGTGCTATCTTACAAACTATTGCAAAAGACAAGTAGCTGCGTCGCTATCTTATTATTTTTCTATTACAGCCAAGAACTTGGCTAATCAAGTTGCCTCTGTTAATCAATGCAATATCGAGTTAAATTACTGTGCCAATAATTTGTCTACATTAACTGAATCTATGAATCATTTAAATTAGAAATTGAGACAACAGAGGCAACCTCTTGCAATATTATAAGGAAACCAGATAGTAAATCTGGCGAATGTTTTGAGAGTTTTAATAGTATCAACCTGGTTCATCAAAATATTCAAGGATTATTGAACAAAGAATTAGAAGTAGAACTTTTTTTGAATTGTAACAACATAGATATTCTTTGTATAACGGAGCACTGGCTTAAATGTCACCAATTAATTTTCAATTTTAGTAATCACCAGGTTGGTAGTTCATTTTGCAGAGTAAATGCTATACACGGCGGCGCATTAATCCTAGTAAGTAATCATCTTAAATTTAAAGAACGCAAGGATATTGTTAGCCTATCTGTTGAGCGAACAGTTGAAATAGCCTGTATAGAATTGGAGCAGTTTATCATTTTAAGTGTATATAGACCTCCTTCCGGGTTGTATGATTGTTTTGAAAAGGTAATGGATGAAGTGTTACATAGAATCTGTAGTTCTAAGAAGTCTATAATTACTTGTGGTGATTTTAATATTAATTTGTTAGAAAATTCTGGGTTAAGAACAAAAATTTTAAGCCTGTTTCAGTCATACAATCTTGAAAATAAATTTCTTGAGCCCACTAGAATAACCCCTACTACTGCCACTTGCCTAGATAATATTTACACTGATATTATACCCACCCAAAAGGCAATTATTAATTTAATAGATTCAGATCATTGTGGGCAATTGATCACAATTCCTAATGTAAATATGAAAATCACTAAAAAGGATATCATTGTTAATCCAAAAAGTAAAAATCGCTTGGAAACTTTTAAAACTAAACTCTTATCAAAACTACCACTTTTGTCAGCCAATGATGATCCCAATCAACACTATAACGATTTTTTCAGCATGTATTGCGCACAATTTGAAACCACATTTGTCCCTAAGACAATCTCGGTAAATAGTAACGCTTCTTTCAATGACTGGGCCACCATTGGCATTCATAAGAGTCGAAAACGACTTTATGAACTGTATGAAGAGCGTACTTATATTAACACAGTAGAATTTAATTTGTACGTTAAGAATTACTCTAAATTATTTAAAAAAGTTTGTTTATTAGCAAAGTCACGTTACTTGAGTTCAAAAATTAAAAATAGTAGTAATGTAATTAAAATGACATGGAACATCATTAATAGCGAAACGGGAAGGTCTTGCAACCGAAATAGTGACTACAGCCTTGCTATTGGCGATAATATTCTAAATTCAGACACTCAAGTTGCCACAGCCTTTGAAAATTTCTTTGCAGATATTCCCGTATCGACAACTAAATCGCTTAACTCGTCGCCTGCTGCTGCCGAGTCTTTACTAAGGGAAAACGTTTCAGTCTGTGACTCCGAATTTAACTTCCAATATGTCACCTGTAGAGATATTATTAAAACTTTTCACACCTTAAATGTTAAAAAGACTGCTGATCTATGGGGTCATTCTGTGGACGTAGCTAAATCCATTATAAACGTTGTAGCTCCTTCTTTAGCTGTTATATTTAACGATTGTATTGACCGTGGTGAGTTTCCTGATCTAATGAAATATAGTAAAATAATACCATTGTTTAAATCTGGTAGTACATCAGACCCCACTAATTATAGACCCATTTCAGTACTACCCACCTTTAGTAAAATTTTTGAAAAATTAATTTTGGCACAATTGCAAAGTTTTTTCAATAAACATAAGTTATTGCACAAAAAACAGTTCGGTTTTACAAGGGGTCGTTCAACATTTGATGCCGGTGTTGAACTTTTAGGACACATTTATAATGCCTGGGAGGACAAATGCGACGCTTTGGGAATTTTTTGCGATTTATCTAAAGCTTTCGATTGCGTTCTTCATGAAACATTAATCAGGAAACTACACCACTACGGAATCCGTAACGCCTCTCTGGATCTTCTTACTTCTTATTTGAGTAATAGGATTCAGAAAGTTGATGTTAACGGGAAAAGATCTCCCGGATCCGTAGTAAAAATGGGGGTACCCCAGGGCTCAATACTTGGTCCATTTTTGTTTCTTATTTACATAAATGACTTGCCTTACCTCATAAAGGATAATCATGACGTGGTATTGTTTGCAGACGACACTTCTCTTTTATTTAAACTCAAACGTCAGCAGCCAGTTATGGATAATGTTAATAACGCCCTGGCAAAAGTTGTTAATTGGTTTAATGTTAATAATCTACTCTTAAATGAAAAAAAAACTAAATGTATTAAGTTTACGATACCCCATGTAAGACAAGTGGAAACTACTGTACTAATTAAGGATGAAGAGCTGAAACCGGAAGATAGCACAGTGTTCTTAGGCATAACTTTGGATGCCAAGCTTCAGTGGGGCCCGCATATAAACAAATTGTCGAAAAAACTTAGCTCTGCAGCATACGCCGTTAGAAGAATTCGTGACTTAACTGATTTAGAGACAGCTCGTTTAGTTTACTTTAGTTATTTCCATAGCGTGATGTCGTACGGTATTCTCTTGTGGGGCAATGCCGCCGATATTCAAACAATATTTGTTTTACAAAAAAGGGCAATTCGTTCAATTTATAAACTAAGTCCCAGATACTCCCTCAGAGAAAAATTTAAGGAGATTAATATTCTTACTGTGCCCTCTCAGTTTATTTATGAAAACCTTTTGTACGCACACAAAAATATTAATTTGTTTAAAAAATACAGTGATATCCACAATATAAATACGAGGAACAAACACAAATTTGTTGTTCCTGCAACGAGGCTCAAAAAAATAGGGGGTACGTTCAGATGCCAATGTATACGTTTTTACAATAAACTTCCGAGCCATATTCAAGCACTAAGCCTGAATAAATTCAAATCGTTTATAAAACAGAAGCTATGCCTGAAAGCTTTCTATCATGTCAATCACTATCTCGAAGACAAAAAGGCTTGGGATTAAGCTGCTCCAATGAAATTTGCTCTGTGAATGTTGAAATTTCGGACTTCGCTGGTTTATTGTTGATTCCTTTATTTTATACACTGTGACATTGAATGATTTGACATGAATACTTATTTCAGTATTTTATTATTTTTTACGTTCTTTTATTTTTTTATTTTATTTTATGTGTGTGAATTTGACATGATTATTTACTTGTGACTGACATTTAATGAATTGACATGAATACTTAGTTCAGTATTTTATTATTTTTTACTTTTTTGTTTGTTTTATGTGTGTATTTGACATATCGTATTTTTATTGACATTCGTTTTTGTAAATTATTATTTATTTTATTTAATAATTGTGAATGTGAGGACCATGTGGGTCGCATTTTGTTTTTTTTTTTTCCCACGACTGTCTGGCAGTTTGAGTACTATAAGCGACCTACCCAAATGTCCTTTCTTTGGTATTGTTCGTCGTTTCGTTGAGCTCCTTGAGTTATAAGTCGAGCTACACGATAACTGACAAATGCTTGCACTGACTGGACAGGTCCACTCAAATCTGTGTGGTTCTTTCTTCAAAAGACCATCTCAGACACTAATCTGCATAGTCCTCATGTGAATTAAGCAAGATTGTCTGGACTTCAAAAGAGACTATGACCTCTGAGTTTGTTTCGGCTGTTTCTTCTCAGAGTAGTCAGGTACGAAACACCGGCCCCATCTAGTTTAAAAAAAAATGACGTGTAAAAGTGTTTGAGAAAACCTACTTGCTGAATAAATATCATTTATCATTTATCATTTATCATTTATCATATTAATTATGGGGGGGTCAAAGTTACAACTTTTTGAAAAGTTTTTTTTTGTCAAATGTTGACTTTTAACACCTCCACGACCCAATGCATCCATCAGCACAGTGTTCTAAGTGCATTACATTGAGTTCTACCACAATACATAATTTAAAACCTCAAAAAAAAAGTGCAATAATTTTTGCGTAGTTACTTAGTTTGATGTACAGAATGCTTGGTTAACGTTTTCCTTCTCGGCACATAATATCGGTTTTATTTTTATGTAAAACCGCTATATTGATGTGCCTCCGGAAAACATACAGCATTGTTTATGAAGACGTGTTTGTTATCTGCTGGTGAAATATTACAGGTAAAACACAACGCTATGATGATAATCAAATGTTTATTCTAAGAGTTGAATAGTAACAGTAATAATAATTTATTGAAAACAATCTGATCTTATAGATAAAGGGTACAATAATCACGGTTTAGATTTTCTACGAATAAATCAAATTTTAGTTATTTAAGTAGAAGTAAATGTGTTGAAAAATGAATTACGAGAGTCTCTAGGCAGTTCTATTTCGCGACAGTAATGATTAAAGAAGGTATTGAATGATTTCCAATTACCTCGTGATAAAATGTCATCAATTGGTTGATTATCTAACCAATTTAAGGACGCTACTGCTGATCTGCAGCTTCCCGGAGATGCATGAATGCCACTATCTCTGAGAACTGTACGTACCCAGTTCCCAATTACAGTGCGTGAGGCAGCTTTTGTGTGACTAAATATAGTGATAAAGAGATTGTCTAAATTGGTAACTTCAGATCTCTTTGTTTTAGTTTTTTCTATTAGAAGTCTGACTAAAGATACAGGACATATGTTTTTATCATTATGTTGTGAAAGTTTCCACGCGGATTGACGATAATAGTGTGTATCGGTTTTCGACCCAAATGCAGGTATTAAAAAGATATTGTCACCATCATCGAAAAAACTGTTATTTGAAATTTTTAGCAAGGTAAGGTCATGAACCCTACGGCCTGATGCTAGCAATAAAACGGTGGCTGTTCGACGTGCTAAATCGAACAATGTGTCTTTAGGTACAGTTGATGAGAGCCAATTTAGTACGATACGTGGATCCCACGTGAACGAAGGCCGTATTTCTTTTGGTTTAGCCACTCCTATTGCCTTAAGGGTTTGTTTAATAATAAAGTTAGAAAATGTTTGTTGTTCAACATGAGGGCCGCAAAAAGTTAAAACTGCCGATTTGTGGACAAGGATAGTACTGTAGGACAAATCTTCGTTGAGAAAGAGAAACATTAAGAATTTTGCGATGTCAGCAGGTTTTGGACATTTTGGGTTTAATTGAGAGTTAGAGCACCATCTCAACCACCGCCTAAGTGGCGGCAAATAGGTCGACAAAGTTGAACGTCGCCAGCTCTTCTTTAGAAGATCTTTTTCTTGTGTGGACCAATCTTTTATTTGGGCACCCCACCCCCAACTTTCCAGACTTTCAGGGTCAATGTCTGTACCTGTGGGGGAGGCAGTGATGTCATAACATCTATCATGGTCTCCGACAGGTTCGGGAGTTCGTGTGGGTGGTCTAGAGCTCTGGATTTCAGGTCCTGAAGCCAGAAGGCTCGAGGCCACTCTGGAGCCACTACTAAGTAAATTCCCGTGGCGTTGTTCAGTTGTGCCAGAACTCTGGGCAGCAAGCTGGGAGGTGGAAACACCCACGCTAGTCCGTGGTTCCATGGTCTGCTGAAGGCATCGATATAGCTTGCCGATCGATCTCTGCAGTCCAGAGATACGTAGTTTTTTACTACCGCGGATGCTTGTGTCGCAAATAAGTCGATTTCTGGACGCCCCCATTTCCGAAAGACTTTCACTGTTGCTTGAGGTAGAAGATGCCATTCCACGGGTTGTTTTCCTCGTGATAGTCTGTCCGCTATTATATTGTATCTCCCCGGCAGATAATGGGCTGATAGGGTTATGTTGAACTTGTCTGTTAGATGTAACAGTTTGAAGGTTATGGCTAGTAACCCCAACGATTTGGTGCCCCCCTCCTTTCGGATATATGCAATCAAGGTCCGGTTGTCTGATTGGATCAGCACGTGGGAGTTCTGCAACGTCTTCGTATTCCTTCTGATTGCCGCTATTACAGCATATAGTTCTTTTTTGTTGCAGTGCCATCTTTTTTGGTGAGCTTTCCATGCACCTGACATCAGACTTCCGTCCAGGTGGGCACCCCAACCCCAATCCGAAGCGTCCGTCGCAAGGAAATGGGTAGCAGGCTTTTTGTGTATAGGCAATGTGTGACTTGTGGCTCCGCGCCACCACATTATCTCTTGGGACACAACTTGAGGCAATAGCTGTTTTTGACGGGGTTGTGTCTTGTTGAAGTGTCGTAAGAAGATTTGCATTTTCCGACAGTGTAGTCTTCCTCGGGGGACAACAAAGTTGGCGAAGTTTAACTGACCCAGCAGACTTTGCAGCTCCCGAAGATTGATGCGACTTTTTAGCAACAACCGGTCTAATGTTTGATTTATGCTTGCTTTCCTTTTTATTGGCAGGGACATTGTATTTACGGCTGTTTGCCAACGTATGCCAAGGTACTCCAAATCTTGAGTTGGCACCATAACAGATTTTTGGTAGTTTATTTGCCAGCCCAGGTGTTCCAAGTGCCTCACGGCTTCCGCAGCCTGAAGACATAACTTGGATTGGTCTTGGTTGACCAGAAGGAAGTCGTCTAGGTAGACTAGCACTCGACATTCCTTCGCTCGCAAGGTTTCCGCAACCCAGCAAGTTACGGAGGAAAATAGGTGTGGCGCTGACGCCAGCCCGAACGGTAAACATGTCATCTCGTATAACAGATCTTTGTAGCTGATCCTTAAGAACGGTCGGTGAGATTTTGCTGCCCGAAGGTGAAAATAAGCCTGGGAAATATCTATTTTTATCATCCAGTCTCCAGGTTGGAGAAAATCTGGGATCGAGGCGTGAGAAATCAGACGAAAACGTTTCGTTCTGACAAACTTGTTTAATTCTCGAAGATCGAAAATTAGGCGCATCGATCCGTCGCTTTTCTTCCGCAGAAAAAGCTTCGAGATAAAACTGGGCGTTTTCTTGGAAACTAGTCGCAAAATATCCTGATCCGATAGATCTTTGACTATCTGAGACATTGCAGGGGATGGTTTGGTTGCATATTGCGTCATGATCCTTCTTGTTGGCATTAACAGAGGAGGTTTTTTGTAAAGGGGTATACGGAACCCCGAAACTGCTGACATTATGAATTTGTTTGCACCCAGTGCTTGCCAACGGTTCTTGAACATCGTTAAATGACCTCCCCTGAAATGTGTCGGGTAGTCACTTTTTTCCCTCTTTGTTTCGAAATGAATAATTTTTGGTTTGTTTGTAACCGTCACTTTTCCCTTTGTACGTTTGTTGTTTTTTGTGGGTATCACGAAAATTATTTTTATTATTTTGTGCCTGAGGTCTGTATTTGGAGGTAGACGGTGTTGGTTCCTTATATTTTGATTTGAGTTGATCCTTAGTTTTGTGAGCCTGTGGTGGTGATAACCAGAAGTGAGGCCCTCCGAGGGACTGGATAAGAGACATAAGTTTTGACTTGTCAAACAAAAACTCTTCACTAGGAGGTATATTACTCAGCGCAGCTTGCACACTTTTATCCGGAATTTCGGAAATTATTCTTTTTCGTCTAGTTTCAATACATTCGGCTCTTTTACCGCAAATTATTTGTAAGGTTTGTTCAGACACTTTATAAGACGTCGATTCATTACCGAATGTTTCAAAAATTTTATTAAACAGGTTATCCGATTTTAACTCGGCAGGATTATTGTGAGCCCAATCAATAATACCCTGCAAACCGGATTGCAAAAGCTCCCTTTGAAGTAACAAGGCGTTAGTAGTTGCAGCCATGATTTCCTCCGTTGGGGCCAGGAAATCTTTTCCTTTGTTCAAACAACACAGTTCGTCGTTAATTTTTAAATTGCAAAAGCCCGGGTATGCGAGCATTTCCAACAATGCCTTCTAATAACGGATATGTTGCCAAGTAGGGGTGTTAAAATGCTGCAAACTGATTAACGGTTGTAAGCGTTTTTCATCAGCCGATTTAAGAATTTTTTTCTCATCAAAACTAGTTTTACAGGCTCCCAAATCCAACGATCTACACGTTTCTGTAGATGGATTAGTCACGAAAGCATTGTTGCTAACCCCCGCTGGTTCTATAACGTCACTTGTGTTCACATTACCAGTCGGCACGTAATTTTGGTGCATAATAAAGTTTGTAAGAAAACTGACCTGGTTGTATAACGCGTCGATCCGAGGATCGACCGTTACCTGTGAATCCCGCTTTTGTTTTTTGCGTGGAGGTCCCTCTTGTTCGGCTTCGCTGTCCGATGAACTGCTAGCGCACGAGGAGTCCTCTTTTTCTTGATCCCTCTCGGAAGTCGGCGAGTTTGAAACGATCGACCGATTGGCCCCGGCGGCGATGGCCTCATCGGGATCGTTACTCGGCCCGGGATTCATAACGGTAAAACCGTTATTTTAACGTTAAGATTTAAAATACAGAAATTAATGCACTATTAAAAATGTCTAACACAGTATTAAATAGTTATTTTAAAAGGTTAAACGATTAACCGAATATTTTTGAATTTCGACCGCTCGCGGCGAAAGTACACAACGCTATGAATTCGAAAAGTGACAACGGTCCCCGCGTCCTAGCTGGCACAAATTAAATACAACATCGGCGATAGTTACGCCATCTATTGACATTAAGTTGAACTAAATTAAATGTATGATGACCGCGCAAAACGCTAAGTATACACTGCTTCTTCATAAACAATGCTGTATGTTTTCCGGAGGCACATCAATGTTTGTATATGAATATGAGTTGTATTGAATGTGATTTTTACATGAGGGATAATGGTGGAAATGTTTTACAAGCAATTATTGATATTTTTGTTAGAGTTTTTCATAATATTACAGACATTACATTTCATTTACGTTTATTTCTTCTTTATTGTAGTGACTTCGAATAGAGTTTTTCACCTATGAGTGACTAGCGATATTACGAGTCGATTTTTCAAACTCGAATAACTCGAGATGACTCGGCCGCTAACTCGACTCGCAGCTCCACTTGACTCGACTCGCATCAACGGGAAGGGATTCAGCAGCCAAACGGATTGGCGAGTCGAGTAGAGTTCACAGAGTTGGGGAATCGCTACTGACTCGCGTGGCTGGCACTTGATAACTCGCATCACTCGCATTCGTTGAGTTAGGAATGCGAGTGGATTCGAGTTACGAATGAACTTGATTAGACTCTGATTCGAGTTATTCGAATCAGACTTAACTGGTTTAGACTCTGATTCGAGTTATTCGAATCAGACAACTCGACTCGGTAACATCGCACATGTACCTATGCGTAAACTTACGCATAAATTATACTACTCTAGGATTAGGATAATACCCGATGATGACAAATCACAGTTTTTTTTACTCTTATTATGTCAGTAATAATATGGCTTTCTCATAATAATAATAATCATTCAACAAAATTCAGTGACGTCATGCATGAGTGTTCTCTAAGTATCGAGCGTTCCATATTTATTGTGACCTTGTAGCGCTCATTGACCTGGTTGGTTTTGTCTTACCAAACTCTGAGAGAGATATAATACATTGTTAGCTGCGTCTCCAACCTACACCCCCCAGAAAACCCGGAACATGTGATCGAGCCTAGAAGCTGACCATAAATACTAATAAATAGCATGGTTTAGGAAAAACGAAAATTAATCAGCCTATAGGGACATGTCGTGCCTATAAGCCAACGGGTAGCGTGGCAAGGGGCTCACGAAGGCTAAAGGGCAAGGACCTCATTCCCATATCCGCGCGCACTCATTAACTGCTGCCCTTGATTCTGTTCACTTGATTTATTTTGTGTTTAAATAGATTTCTTTTGCTGTTTGTGATATCATTCCAATTCCTAAAATCAGAAGCGGAACGGTTCTCGTTTTCCCACTTAAAATTAAAATGTCGAATAATACTAGCCCCACAAAAAGACGTAAACATGAGTGCACGCCACCACCGCCGCCCGACCTAACTCACTCACTCATCACCTTAGACGCAATACTTAATAGGGTCTCCGCCTTGGAGCGAACTTCAATTTCAGAACTATGATAGAGCGTGGAACAGCAGCCGCGCTCTACCATCGCCGGCACTACAAGGCCTCGATTCTGCTATTACAATAGTGTCAGAGTATTCGATCATTGATTTCATAATGGCGCCATTATGACTTTCTCAATGAACAATCACTGACACTCCATTGAAAGAAATGTCATAGAATATTAATCTCGTACATGAAATCTGGCATGAATAAATGTTCGCATTTATTAGTAGATTTCGAAAACCATTTGTACTAAGTTTTTTATAATAATGACAATATGACAATGCCAATAAAACACAATTTTATTACGAGACCATTGACCGACCATTGTGCATTTAGCAGATTACGAACTTTAAGCAAAATGACAATGGGATGAGAATGGAATCGTGTTGGAGTGACGAATTTATTAAAATAGCAGAATTAGGCCCCAGCTTTTCTGCAATCACGCGACCGCGACCGACGCTGTCGCTGTCGCTGTCGCCCTTGCCTTCAACGTCGGCTGCAGGGAACTTAGCAGAGCGTACTCTCGTTGATGCGCTAAGAAGACTAAACCCGGTGAGATCAAACTATTATAACATCTCTGACTTAGACCCTAATGTTCATGACATCATAGCACAAAATAGGTGGGACGACAAAGAATGTCTGTCCCGAATCGGTTTGTGTCTGAAGGGTGAATCCTCACTCTTGGTTACGGGATTGGACCGAAACGGATCGTACTTGTTCTACCTTTAAATTACAATTAAAATCACTTTGTCCAAGTCGTGTCGATGTCGCTAATATCCTCTATGACGTCATGTGCACTGAGTCAGATAAATATTCCACATAGGTACGCGGAATACGCGCGCAAATCCTTGTTGTGTTTGCGTATCGTTATGGGACTAGCCTACCGAAACCATTGTGGATTTTTTATCAATTTATGTCATGCCAAATAAAACTAATGCAATTATGAACAACAACAATGTTGATGCCCTTTCTAATCGAATTATTAGCTGTTGCGATAACGGTATTGATAGGAGCCCTATATGTATAGTGGCACTACACCCAACCAGCAAAATAGTCTCAGAAATCGCACTATACAACATTATTTTTTGTTTACACTAAACCGGAAAAGGGGTCATTGTACTCATCATTTTGAACAACTTTTTATATGGGACGAACCTTGAAATCGCGAAAAAAAATCAGCTGTTCTCTACAATTTGACGAGTTATGCTAACATAAATGTAGGGAACAGCTGATTTTTTTTTCGCGATTTCAACGTTCGTCCCATAGAAAAAGTTGTTCCAAAAGAAGAGTACAATGACCCCTTTTCGGGTTTAGTGTAAACAAAAAATAATGTTGTATAAGGGTAGGCTTTAAGCGCTCTTATAATTGTTTTAGAACATGCCATCGATCCTATATTGCTTTTAGACAAGCCGGTATGGCCTCAAGAACGCTCAGTCTCATAACCAAGTCTCATATATGTATATAAGATCATTTACTAAGACTAGTTGCACTTGAGAAAACTTGCTCTTATATGCGTATTTTCTAAGCTCGTTTAATTTTATATTAGACTTGTTAAATGCTATTTTATTTTTATTTGATTTATTCAGGGACAGTAAACAGCTACAATATGTGTTGGAACAGAGTAAAGATAGTAAAAAACATTAACAATATTGCAGCCCACTACATTATCCGCATATTGACAAGAAAGAATAAAATAATGAGTGCCACTAGATAGGTAAAAAATAAAATATTATAAAACTTACATCAAAATTAATAAACAATAAATAATGATAGAAATACCAAATAATTCAAGAAAGATCAGCTAAATTAGTAATCATTAAACATCAAATAACTTAGTAATTAATAAACAATAAATAACTTAGTGCTTAATAACAGTAAACAATAAACTTAACTAAATATGAATTACATCATGCAAAATTAGATTTTCAATTAGATTTAATTTAATTGCTTGCAGGGTAACAATACTTAACCATAAAGTTCGGTACGGGCCCCATTCGGGGCCGGGCACTGAAACCTACGCTGGCTCGGTACTGGCCCCGAATGGGGCCGGCGGTTAAGTCATACGACATTCTTATTTTTTATGTAAATATTTAATGTTCTGATTATGAAAGACTATGAGTGTGCGTTAATTAAGAGAGTTGGACAAAAATATCATATGTTAGAGCCATTCAAACTTCTGTATTTAGCGCGCAACATTCTTAATTTACCCTAATAAAATCCAAATGCGTAAATACGTTCATCGCCATTTTGCCGGCAGTGCTAGCCGACGCTAAAAATCATAAAAATTGGGGTTTTTGGGCATCCAAGCTCCATTATGTTGAGAAATAATAACTCGTCATTTAATTATGTGACGAATTCATCCATAGTTCAATTTTAATAAGCAGTGGTAATGATATATTTTTATATACAAAGTCAAAGTTTCGCGCCAATCTTGTTTGTTTACATTTTATTTTTCACATTTTAACACACAGACACATTTAGATTCGACAACGGATATGACAAATATCAATTCAAATATTATAAACAACATGAGAATACCCAGATCTTAGCGTAATTTACTAATATAGGACCAATAACACGTAATATTCATTACCACTACGTAATTTTGTATTCGAAAATGGACATCCATTTTTTTTTTCTTTTTTTTTCTATTTGTGATGTGTGAAAGCGATTATTCAAATCGATTATTTTTTGTAAAGTTCGATTAACTCGAGTAATTTATTTACGGAATTAAGCAAATCGATGGATGGAAAGTAAAACAATTTTGTTTATATATATTATAACATTGATAAAAAGCTTTAGTTAGGAAATCTTAATAGTTTTTCGTACATTGTACCAACCTCACAATAAACAGCACAGATTGACCAAAGGCTAAATTCGCGCCGATTTTTTTTCCTTACCAAAATTTAAATTAAGAATGAACTCGCTGTTCAAAATTACATTGTACTTCAATGTAGGTAATTTATTGTGATTTTCTTTTCGTTGGTTGTCAGTGCGCCCGGGATGAAAGGTTATAATACACTCTATGCCAGGGATCTTGGTACTGATTTTTTAGGTGTGGTGAAAATTGGTTTGGTTCCTACCATGATAATTGTATTTAGTAAACAAAATGGGAAATAGTATGATTATTTTACTGTGTTCGGTTGGATTAGTTATTGGGATACACCATTTTATTTACAAATACTTTTTTTAACACCCTTTTCTATCGCATTGGTGGGCAAAGGCCTTCCCAAGACATTTTAATTTTATTTATTTCTCGCGTTTTACGAACAATAATTTTAACCGTCAATTTTCATTTAATTTTGAAAGAGAGGCCGAGGGGAGGAGCTCGTTGTTAAATAACAGCGGCCGCTGGGGTCGACGTTTAGGTTAAGCCTTGCTTGCCTAGGTTGATCTGTGGATGGGTGACCCATTACATACCGAGTTTCCTCCGTGCCTCTGAAAGCACGTTAAGCAGTTGGTCCCGGCTGTCATTTGTAGTTCTTTGAAAGTCGTAACAGGTAGTCAGCGATATGTTAGACAACCAGTCTCGTACTAAGGGGTATCATATCGTCACCCAGTACCAACTGGGTTGTGGAGGTCAGATAGGCAGTCGCTCCATGTAAAATACTGGTTTTCAGTTAGACTGGAAGTCGACCCCATAAAAGATGGGAAAAGGCAAGGTAGATTATGAATTTCCATTTGATTTTGGATACTTAGATAAGCTTGGTTTTAGAATCCGTAATATTTGTATATCATTCAATTTTTCCGATCCTTTTTTTTTTTTTTTTTTTTTTTAGGATGGGAAATCATCAAATGACTTCTCCCACTCTGGGCGGAGCGGGAGGGAGTGTCAGACTCTTACTGACTAAAACCCATCCATGTTCCTTCCTCGCCTTTTACGTTCCGGGGCCGCGGTATCTCTTTCGAACAGGCCCGCAACCCCGGCAGGCTTCGGCCCTTGCGGGCCCCTCTCCTTTTGCTGACACTCTTTGAGGCGCGCGTGGAACACGAACGCGCCGTCGACACGGCCTGTCGTCGTCGTTAGACGGCCGGACGGCTAGCTAGCCCATAGCCAGCCGTCCACAGGCCCGCATCTACGGTGGCCGGTAGCCACCACGTGGCCCCCGACGCCCGTTGCGTCTCCCGCGGCGGCCGGGAAGAGAGGATCTCTCCCTCTCTCGTTCCGCCACCTCCTTCGCGAGCATGACTGCTTCGCAGAAGGAGGCGACGGCTTCCCATTCCGTCTCGCTCCGGACCATGGATTGAACCAGGGCCGGACGCGAGAGGTCGCCGCCGCCGATCGCCGCCACGAGGACACGGCGGAGCTCCGCCCACGCAGGGCAGACTTCCACCGTGTGCTCCACCGTGTCCTCCGGTCGATCCTCGCAGTGGAGACACCCGGGCGATTCCTCCCGCCCGATTCGGTGCAGGTACCTCCCGAAACATCCGTGTCCGGTGAGGACCTGCGTCAGGCGGAAGGTGAGGACGCCGTGGCGCCTCTCCAGCCACTCCTCAAAGAGGGGACTTACCGCCACTATCGTGGCGTGCCCTGCACGGGTTGGCGCATCATATCCAACCTTCAGACATAACAAAACCAAATCACCATAAATGATTACAATTACATTCTTAATATAAATTTTGAATTTAAAAATTCGACGCGAATTTAGCAAGAGGTTGTCCGTTCGTACGGTTGAAAATATTAATAATTTAGTTTCAGATTTTGTCTTTGCTTAAACTGTGAGACCTCATATTTTGCCACACGGCGCTAGTTCGGCAACGGCGTTTCTCCAAATTCTCCAACCCATAAGTTTTTAAAGGAAAGATTATCATGTTGACTTGTGCAAAAATTTCGTTATTTGTTTAGAGTTTAGAGAGTTCTGTGTTTATTAACTATTAATAAGTCAACCAAAAGCAACGAATAATTACTATTCTACATGATATTATTAAAAAAGTAGTATAAAAGGATTCATTTCAGAATTTAAATATAATTATTTGAAATTATACCAAAGAGTTTTCATTGTGTCTCAAAACTTTTTTCCAAACTTAATTTTATTGCGAGTATCGATTAGGCTGAATGCAACATTTTAATCGTTATGATGAAACCCGGGTTTACGGTCAGCACTACAAAGTGACATGTCATGTGATAAGTTGGTTGCAACATTGTTTTTTTTAGTAATATTTGTCAAGACTTTGATCGTATTTTTTTATGAAATGATGTATGAATAAGGGTAAAAATAAGAACGCAGATAGAAAGTTACTGTTTTTATTTAGCTTTTTCCAGTTTGTTTAGCGAACGAGAAGCTTGCATATGTACATTATTTCCAGCGCATCTACGTTACCTAGTTTTTGGAAGGGTGCAGTAATATGAGTTTTATAAATATTTGGCAATACAATGACGCCATTTTACCGACCTAAACACGTTTCTGGAGATATTTACCACAAAAGTATGGTATGAAACAGCTTCCTAGACATATTTTTCATAAAAAAATCGAATGCTGAAAGTTCACGAAAATTCTGTAAATTTTTGACAAATTCGCATCACCCCGCCGATTCAGCTGATGTGTCATGTGTCAAAATCTTGTCGTGCATAGTGGTTAAACACTAAAAACAAATAAACAATAAAACACAAACTAGCTTACATTCCTAATTACATTATTGGTTCATAATAATTTTCATGACATTGGATTTAAATTTGGATTTAGAACATATAAAAATATCAATATCAACAAAATTACAATTATAAGATTCAACCATTCGCCGGACAGGGCAGCGCAAACCAGAATTAGTTCGACAGGAATTGACAGCAAATAAGGTAAGTGCACGGGTACTACGTACATTGACAGTGCGTGGGACTACGTAACATAGTTTGTTCGTATGGTCAATACAGTCGAAATCACCATGAACAATACCATGCAGCACCGAGGCCTCTAGATACTTTCGTCTAGATTCTAGGTTGACCTGCCCATATTTATCCAGTAATTGAGAGTACGACAAATACGTTTTATGGCATCTGTAATGCATGGCTCGAAGAAACTTGCGCTGGACTTTCTCAATTTCGTCTATGTATTTCTGGTAAAACGGGTTCCAGATAGGGACGGCATATTCCAATTGCGATCGCACAAAGGTTTTATATAGGTAAAGGTATGTGGAGACCCGCTTGAACTCAGTGGACGACCTCATGACAAAACCCTAATTTATTCCAATATGGAGTTATCTTTAACTTACTAAATACTAAAATTAGAGTAAACAATCTTACAAAGTCTAATAGTGCTCTTGTAAAATGCAGCTATACTAATGGCGACACTATCAATTTTACAAATAAAATTATCAAACAAGAACAGAAAATACCTTATTTAACAAGGCGCATGAATTTTGAAGCGTAAAACGAGGTCTACTTAACAGTAAATAATATATTCCAATACGATTACTTGCCGTAAAACTTAAATACACTAACGCATTAACGCCACAGCAACTTTAATTTGTTTTCATTTATTAATTGTTTCATTGTAACTTTGAAACCTACACTCGTACGAACTTTTAAGTTTGATCTGACGTAAAATCATTGTGAGCTTGTATTGCTTCAAATGGTTCTAACCTTAGACCAATATTAGCCTAAGTGGGCTAAAATAAATTTTAGGCTAGATTTCAGTAAGCAAACAGCATTCAATAAGACTGATATTAGAAAGATATTAAACTAAACAAGCTTATAATTAGTGCCCAAACCCAGGCTTATACGAATATGTAGGAGTGATTTTAGAGCAAAAAAACAGTAGTCTTGAGATTGTTGTAAGCCTAGTTTTTGCTGGTTGGGCAGTTTCTGATGAAAAAAACTTAAGTGGTTTTCGTGCGGCGCTCACGGCCATAAGAGGAAAACTTGTCCCAAACGATCTAAAAATAGTAATTGTGGTTCGCATTCAAAAGCCGTAAGCGATTGTCAAAACACTGATTCCAATTCAAATTATGAAAAACGAAACTTTTATAAATCGGGGTATACGGAAGAAAAATGTTTCGCTAAACAGCGGCCAGATCGCGCAATAAATCCAACGTACATTTTTGTCGTGAAATTTAGGGTGATACAGCACACCGTGACGTGACACCCGCAGTTTGGTGTACCTACGGACGTCTTAATTGACAGCGACTCATCTGTATCCCTCATACGAACTCCTCAAACATTTTTCTTGCCGCCTAAGCCCTCATGCTCAGATGTTGCGCGGAATAGGTGCTCATGAGTTTGAAATCGGAAAGCCACGTCACTCTTTGCTAATCAAGTCCAACAATTTGACCTTAGAGGTAGACTTCTATGTAGTTCCCAGTGGTTGTTTGAGTACACATTTGTTAATGACGATATTTGATCCCGATCTAGCTACGCAGTTACATACTGACGCGAGTGCGGTAGGCAACGATGGTTACGCGTTATTCTGATGCAAATACACAAAGGCTAAGCGCGTATGTCGCGTAAGTTGACTGTAGGTGCCGGAGGCTCATATAAATCCTTAGTGCACATGGTTTTACGTGGCACAAACTATGGACTGTACGTAGTACTATTGAGAGTGCAGTTTATGGTGAAGGTATCGAGGTTGACGTCGGTGAGGCCCACGCTGACTATACACCGAGTGTAAATTCTGAAGTAGGTCTCATGGTTGACCTGCTATAGCCATGGAAATCCTTATGCGCTTGGTTTTGGGGGTGGGAACATGACCTGAGTAAATCCTAATTGTGACTTGAAAAGTCGTTGTGTACAATTGTTTAGTGGTTTTGCAAAGTGTTTGTAAGTTTAGTGTTCTAAAAGAAAACGATAACGCATTTATGTTTTTATCCACTTTAGTAGTAGGTACTACGTTTACCCTCTCTGTTGAAGAGGTTTTACGGTTTTTATACAAATGAATTAAGTTTATATGATAACAGTTTGAAATAAAAACGAGTGATGAAGGAAACACTTTTTGTTAAGCTTATGATCCGAGCTATTGTTATTGGTATTTCATTCAAGATTACGTTCTGAGGACTTTGCTTGAGTGTTTGATCTTTGTTTTGTTTCTGAGACATGAATTAAATCACCTTAATAGCGACTTCTTACTGTAGCTGAAATCTAATCTACGCCTTTAGCCTTGATCCTACCAGTTTGGTATCAGTCGTGACCCAGGAAGTACCCGTGTCTTTAAGGCATTCGGGGCGTGAATGGCAAAGTACTGTGTAAAGCCCGAGTACAGGCTTGGCCATTTATATCATGTAAGCCACCAGCTGCAGCTGCCTAAGGTTTTGGTTGGTATTATGACCAGTGTTCTCATTGATGGCCTCTAAGAGGTTTTGAGTTAAGGCTATGTGTTACATGCAGCTGTTGGATGGTCGTTATCATTGTGGATAGGGTTCTTGTGATTTGTGAATTGGCCTTACCTCAATGAGTATTATTAAGTAGTCCTAAGCATTTGATCGAATAAACTCTTTCATCCAAAAATAATAGCTCGTGAAACGAACGAAAAAAATAGAAATAGATTTGCTGTCACATCTAACATTTAGATGCTCACTGTCAGTTTATGATGTACAGGTTCTGATGGTGAGGAGAATGAAGTAGATGGACAGCCGAGCTCCTCGTCTGCGACACCCAGGAAGGCCGAGTCGGAGGTAGCACCTCTGAAGACGCTCCGGTGGTTGCCGAGGCCTGCGAGGACGCTGGCACGTCAGGAGAGGCCGAGTTAGCTGCGTCTCCAATCTAAACCCCTCCAGAAAGCCCGGAACATGTGATCGAGCCTATATAAGCCAAAGGGTAGGGTGGCAAGGGGCTCACGAAGGGTAAAGGGCAAGGGGCTCATTCCCATATCCGTCGCACGCACTCATTAACTGCTGCCCTTGATTCTGTTCACTTGATTTATTCTGTAACGTAAATTTATACTTTTGTGTTTAAATAGATTACTTTTGTTGTTTGTGACAGTTATTTCATTCCAATTCATAACAAAAAATTGTGTGTATTCTACATACATATCTAAGTACAATTTTTTTTTAGGAATTGGAATGAAATAACTTTGTGTGGAAGCAATTACTCGATTTTGACGTTCGCTCTAGTTGTGTATTTAGTTGTACGCCTACGTAGGTAAATACATAATATCTCATCGGGGATTCACAACTTACCGCAGTGTCTCAAGACGAAAGTCTATGACCAGTGTGTGTTGCCGGTGATTACATACGGGGCCAAAACGTGGTCGCTCACAATGACAGGGGCGCAAAACTTGATAGCATTAAATGGTATCTTTGGAATAAAAAAAAAAATAAAAAAAAAAATGTTTTATTTCAATACTTATGACATAACAATCAAATAATAGGAAGTACCTTTTGAGCAAAAAAATACTTGTAGTAGGTAGGTACTTCCGCTCCTCCGGTTTACATTAACATCACATAAGTAAGAAATTTAACAATAAAATTAAATTCAATATTAACAAAAAAGAAAAATTAAATACTAAAAACTTGAATTGAAAAATAAAAAAAATAAAAAAAAACACTAAAATTAAATTAAACTAAAATCAAATCAGCAATCTTTGGAGCTGCTGAAGATTGTACAACTATCTTTGCATTGTATAGATTCAATGTTAGTCCTACTATCCTACTTCCTACTAATATTATAAATGCGAAAGTTTGTGAGGATGGATGTATGTTTGTTACTCTTTCACGAAAAAACTACTGAACGGATTCGGACGAAATTTTGCACACAGACAGATTATAACCTGGATTAACACATAGGATACTTTTTATCCCGGTAATAAGATCCCATGGGACAATTATCAAACATCACGCGGGCGAAGCCGCTGGCAGAAGCTAGTATTATATAATCGCATAGCCCATATTGTGTGAGTATTATGTACTAGAAAGCTATCATTCAGAATCACTGGAAACCTACTTTACTTTTTGACTTGAATGTACCCTGGCGGTTGAGAGTTTGTCATGCTCACTCAAATGTCTCGCTGATGATGGCGCGTGTGTCGGACCATTTAGCTCCCTTCAAAATGGTTGAGCTGAATGGTGCTGATCCATGCGTCATGTTCGTGAACTGGCGCTATCAGTTGTAACTGGTCATCTCTTAGTTGCCATGGCTTATTTGAAAGAATTATTTTTGTTTTTACTATGGACACTTTTATCGTGCACATCTTGCTACATTGTTCTCACATAATTTACCATCTCAACATGAATTATATAACCAAGATTTTGTAACAATAATTTGATTTAAAAGAGTGTCCATGGAGTTTCTTACCCGTTCTTCTCCATAGAGATCTGCGTTAGGGAATGGGCAACTACAGTACTTTCACAGTTTTTATGTCTTGTGACTGGGACTGTAGCTACATTTAGTTTTCATCTTTGTTTCGACAATTCAAAAGGGCCTGTTATTGACCTACTTGAAATAAATGCTTTGACTTTGATTTTGAAGTGAAACCGTAATATTGTGAAATGTATGCGCTGTAAATCAACTCGCGCGGTGTGGAGGACGAGTAGGAAAGGCGTGCCCCTTGCCTAATGGTACCACTCTCATGAAAAGAAAATGTGCCATTCCTGAGAAATACCGATTATAATCTAACCAAAACACATTACCGAACCCCTTATTGTAATAGATCAAGAAGAATGTAATACTCCACTTGCGTTTAATTCAGATTATTATCAAGCTAGAAAGAAAGTACAAATAAAGCACCCACAGACATTTACTAGCCAGTATTTTATTTTAAAATGGCAATCCCCATTACCACTTTCAGACCGTTAAAAGCTAATTGTAGATGGCGCCACCATAGCTGGTCTCAATCTGACCAAAATGAGGGCAAGGTATTTTATAATATGAAATGACATTCCTTGATTTTCAACCAATGACGATGCTTGGAATCAGCTATGCTAGCGCCATTAGTTCCACAGTGTGCGTCCCCATTGAATGCCAGCTCCGTATAGCAAAAAAATGCACTGCTTTATTGCCATCTCAAATTTTGTGTTTGAAGTTGACACTAAAAATACCTCATTAGCTGGAAAAAGAATCCCAACCAAACAATATAGCACATGTTATTTATTACTTTACTCTACGATGGCACCCAACTTATAGTCAAAAACCATCGACAAACGTAATCAGTTTTATTTTAGTCGCTCTACGAGAATATCACGCTTACTCGTGGCAGTTTTGTTAAGGTTACGAAACTCTATGGTAGGTAGGGGAATATAATATCGGTCACCGTAAAATTGTCAAACACGTTTGATTGTAATATAACTAGAGAGATTGTAAACTCTCGAAAGATTGTCATTCGAACATACTGCTTACAATATAACGCATTATTTTTCGATACATTGTAATCTATCGAAGTGAAACCGTAATATTGTGAAATGTATGAGATGGATCTCAACTCGCGCGGTGTGGAGGAGGGGGAGGAAAGGTGGGGTCCCCTTGCCCAATGGTATCACTCTCATGAAAAGAAAATATACCTGAGAAATACCGATTAACATATTCTAACCTCAAAACACTTTATGTTCCCCTAAAAAGGCCCCTTTTTTTTGTCTGCAGGATTTAAATGAACATAACTAACCTAATGTGCCCCCACATTAGGTTAAGCCGCAAGTCACGATTATGGCGGCAGAGATACTTCCGTCGCATGCATTTCACAATATTACGGTTTCACTTCGATATATCCGCTCCGATACTCCGCTTATACCAATTGATCCTCATCATCCAGCGCTGGAAATTTCATTTAAATCCAAGAATAGCAATCCCCTTGTGCAAAATAAAATCCCATACTTGAACTTTTATCTCTGTAATTATGAAGCGGTCAACGCTGAACTTGCAAAAATTGCTTGGTCTGATGAATGGAATTCTGTGAATAATATTAACGACATGTTGCAAAAATTCTATGATATTCTTATGCCAATTATTAAACTGCACACTCCGATTACAAAACCACGAGATGAACGCTATCCTGTGTGGTACACTAGAGCTTTACTAAAAGTAATTAAAGAAAAAGCTAAATATTTATTTATTTATTTATTTATAATAAGCACACCAACAGCACAATTACTTACAATTCTAATTACATAACACCGAAAATTGACATTACAGCAACCATGCAAATAATAGGTATGCATGACATTGATACATGAGCATTAGAGACAGAGGAAAACAATAAAAATAGTGCCTAGTGGGCCTTAATCTAGATTACTACAAAAAAAAAAAACAATTTGAACTACTAAGACATGAACTCATCACATTGTTTAAATACGGAACGTCTGTATGAAGCGAAACTCATGGAGAAAATATCAATGGGGTAATCTATTCGTTTAGATCGTTCATTATATTGCCTTGCCATACGTGTTAGGGGGCTATTAAATGCGGTATTTAATGTGGATGTAGGCAATTCAAAGATACGATGATGACGCTTACTACGTTGGCTGAACCGAAAGTTAAAATAATTTACTAAATGTGCATCTATGGAACCGTTTATAATTTTGTGAAGTATTAGTAAGTCGGCATGGTTACGTCTTTCATTTAAGCTAATCATTTTAAAGTGCCTTAACCTGTCAATGTAATCAGGTATGGCTTTTCGAATCCCATTTTTCACACATAAATACCTAACAAAACGGGCCTGAACAGATTCCACATTATTAGTGTAACTCGAATAATAGGGTGACCAAATAGTGGAACAATATTCCAAGGAGCTCCTTACTAGTGCGTTATAAAGTAAAATAATACTACTGTCATTACGAAAAGGTTTTGACATGCGAATAATAAAGCCAAGCATTCTTTTAGCCTTACTAACTATACTTTCAATTTGATCGCGGAATGATAAGGATGTATCGTAGAGTACCCTTAGGTCACGTATGACCGACACTCTGGACAGATCCGTCAATTTGATAATCAAATTTAATGTAATTCACTTTATTAGTGAACGTAATAGTCTGGCATTTTCTAACATTGAGCGCCATTCTGTTGTTCAAACACCATTGTTGAAGGACATCAAGATCTCTCTGAAGCCTCGCACAATCACTCAGGTCCGATATCCTACAGTATATTTTTAAATCATCAGCGTAGGCTAAACAATTACAATTTATGAAATCTAAAAGGTCATTTAAAAATACCAAGAAGAGCAAAGGGCCCAACTTAGAGCCCTGTGGAACACCAGACCCGGGAGAAAAAGGTACAGATTCATAACCTGCCAAAGCAACAATTTGAGAACGATTAATTAAATAACTCTCAAACCACCGCAACAGAGAGCCATGTATACCAGCGCAATTCAATTTCGTAGAAAGAATTGAGTGATCAACGCGATCGAAGGCTTTTGCAAAGTCTGTGTAAACAGCGTCAACCTGACTCCTAGCTTCAAAGGTGTTACTAATGAAAGTAGTGTAAATAAGCAAGTTAGACATAGTAGAACGGTTAGACACAAAACCATGTTGCTTCGAACTAATTATATGACGGAGGTGGGAATAAACTACATTGTATATGAGACCCTCAAAGATCTTTGCAAATTGTGATATAATAGAGATTGGTCTATAGTTAGTTACATCATTCGTGCAACCAGATTTATGTATGGGGATAATGTGTGAAATTTTCCATAAGTCAGGAAATGTACCTTCCTTAAGGGATTTGTTGTATATAATCTGCAGTGGCGTAACAAGAGCATCAATGCATAGACGAATAAAAATAGGAGGAAGTCCATCCGGACCAGCTCCTTTATTAAGATCTAACTTTTTGATGCTATCTCTAACGTCACTCTCAGTAATTTCGATAGAAGACACAAGTTAGTAGGCTGTTGATTGACACTGTGCACAGATGCAAAATAGTCAGCAAATAGATCAGCCACACCACTACCACCCTCACCGACACGATCACCCCACGTAACTTGATCCGGGACACCTCTATAGGATTTTTTAGTCTTAGTATAACGCCAAAAAGCTTTTACATTTGTTTTTAGTTCACTCTCAATTCTTTCTATATAATCTTTAAAACAGTTATCAATAGCTCTTGCAGCTCGTGTCCGTAGGGTTACGAAAGTATCGTAGTCACGAGGGTTTTTGTACCGTTTGAACCGAGTCCTGTATTTATGCTTTTCCTTAAGAAGTTTAATCAACGAGGCTGAGAACCAAACTGGATAGCAATTATTCTTAGGTTTACCCTTCGGAGTGTATTTATTTATTTATTTATTTATTTATTTATTTAACACTTCAAGCACAAAGTACAGAGGCGGACTTAATGCCAATGGCATTCTCTACCAGTCAACCTTTAGGTGATGCAGAGACAAGCAGTGGTAGGTGTCATTCCTGAAACTTCACGAGTAATTTTATTAAAACTACGATAAACTACAAGGATATATAAAATACTATACCTATAATTATATAAAATACTATAAATATATATTAAAGTAAAAGTAAACAGCGCTTTGTACGGATATACTAAAATAAAAAGACAGACGATTGGGAAAATATTACCGTTGGGACGAAACTGCCAGCTTCTTCCGAATGTACTCGCGAACTTTAATTTTAAAGGATAAACGATTGGTTGCCATCCTGATTTCCTGGGGAAGCGCATTCCACAGAGAAATAGACTGGATGAAAAACGATCGATGTATGTAGTCAGTGCGGTGAGAGGGACAGTGAAGTAAGCGGTTTTGAGAAGAGCGCAGGCTCCTGTTATGGTTGGCACAAATGTATTGAAAGTGGGGAGCAAGGTAACTAGGGGAAGTGGGAGAGACAAGAAAAGAAAACAAGGTGGTTAACGCCCTTTGTTCCCTGCGGTGTCGTATGGGCAACCACTTAAGGAGAGACCGATGCTCGGAGATATGATCGTATTTACGCAGATTGAAAACGAATCGAATGCAGTTATTTAGAAGACGGTCAAGTTTGTCGAGGAGGTCTGCATTCAGGTCAAAGTAGCACACATCACCATAATCGATGATAGGAAAAATTAAGGACTGTACAAGCATTGTCTTCGTATTTGAGGGTAAAAAGTTTCTCAAACGGTACAGCGCTCGCAACGAACCCGTAACCTTCTGGCTGACACGAGCGACTTGAGTATTCCATTTCATATTGCAGTCGATGTGCAAGCCAAGATCCTTTACATCAGTACTGAAAGGAACGATCGCACCGTCGAAAACCACTGGCGGCAAGGTTGTACCATCCAACTTGCTCAGGCTGCGTGAACTTCCAACGATAATTGCCTGACATTTATTTGGATTAACGGCCACACCGAATTTATGTGCCCAGGTTATCTATATTTTCCCATAGTATATTATAAAAATTCAAAACATAATCATTACAACTCAAATTACAATAATCCTCCCAATTAACTTTACGTAAATCACGAACACATGCCTCATAGTCTGTTTTAAAAAATAAATATTTAGACTGTGAAATATTATAATTTAAATTAGGAATTGAAGTTTTAGTAAGGGCTAATTCTAGTGGCGGATGATGTATATCTGGTTTACTGAGGGGCGGTGCAGAAGAAACAGAAAGACTGGAGTTCTCATCCACCAAGATGAGGTCCAAGATATTATCATTCCCATTGCAGACGTTATTCATTTGAAGGAAGCCGGTGATATTTAGGAAGTCCCTCACAGCTAAAGACTTAGGGTCACTAATTCCTAAAAAGGGATCATCAGACTGAAGCCATTTCACATTAGGAAGATTAAAATCACCAAGAATCAAAGTGGTGCAATCCATGTAACGCAAGCAAATTTCCTCTGCCCTGGCTAAGAATTGACTAAAGATATGGCAAGGTATGTAAGACGGTAAATAAACAACACAAATATTCATACAGACGCCACCAGCGCTTACACATAACCACATATCCTCAACGGAGGTTTGCCACTCTGTTTTATTAACAAATGTATATTTATTACTAATAGCTACCAATATCCCACCACCATAACTTTTAGAGTACAAATCTTTAAACTGTGCACTACGATCACGGCGTACAACAGTTTATCTTTGATCAAAATATTCAGAGGATAAGAACGAATCATCTAACCAAGTTTCCGTAAGACAAATAATGTCATAGTCAGAACTTAAAATTGACATTAGAATTTCGTGTGACTTCGTTTTCATACCCCTCACATTCTGATAAAAAATCGAAATACCATCCATTAGATAATAAAAATAAAGTAAACATGACTGATAGAAACAAAATTAACAATTCAAATAATTTAAACAATTTTTTCTAAACACTGCTCATTCTTAACAATATATACAAAAAATACGGGAATCCTAGAGATAAAATAACGTTTGAATGCTTAAGAAAGCGTTGCGGTGAGTTGATAAAGGAATGTTATGCTAATTTTAAAAAGAATATAGCTGAACATCTGCGTACCAATCCTAAGCATGTTTGGAGGTACTTAAAAAATAAACGGATAGGTAACAATTATATTCCCAACAAAATGAGTTTGAATGACACTATTCTTGCCAGAGGCGGACAGGAAATCTGTGACTTGTTTTCCGATTATTTTCAGTCTATATATAGAGTTGATAGTAACACACTCACTTCAACGCGAGTTGAACCTACTTCCTGTAAAAGTGACACTTTCAGTCAGTGCAGACTTGAGGTGAGAGAAGTTTTTGATTGCTTATCTTCCCTAGATTGTGATAAAGGACCAGGCCCTGACTCAATCCCTCCTCTCTTTCTTAGAAAATGTGCAGCGAACTTAGCTGATCCTCTGACTACTATGTTCAACTATTCTTTGGCGTATTTCCTGATCAGTGGAAAATAGCGCACATCACGCCAATCTTTAAATCTGGCCGTGTTGATGATGCTGCTAATTACAGACCAGTGTCCATTTTATCCGCTTGTGGTAAAATGATTGAATCGCTTGTTCAGAAAAAAATGTTTTCGCACTTCAAAAGTGTGTTGGATGATAACCAGCACGGTTTCCGCCCGAATAAATCGACATTGTCTAATCTAGTCGAGTATGTTTCTTATATATCTTCTGCATTAGATGATGGTAGAGAAGTTCGTGCAATATACACCGACTTTAAGAAGGCCTTTGATTTGATGGACCACGACCTTCTAGTTGCTAAATTAGAAAGTATGGGCGTTCATGGGTCGTCGCTGCGTTGGTGCGAATCGTACTTAAAAAATCGCTCACAACTAGTGTATCTCAAGGGTTTTAAATCAAAACGATATTACGTACCGACAGGGGTGCCCCAGGGCTTGTGAGCCCTGAGGAAAAATAGAGGCCCCAGGTGTGCCTGGGGCCTCTATTTTTCTTAGTGTTTGTAAATGATTTGGGTTGCAAAATTAATTCGGAATACAAACTTTTGCTGATGATTTAAAAATATATCGAGCTATATACAACGAATCTGATTTTATGCAGCTTCAGCTAGATTTAAATAACGTACATAATTGGAGCATACAAAATAAAATGTCATTAAATCAGAACAAAGGTTACGTTATCAAATTTAGCAGAAAAAGGAAAACGTGTGAATATTATTACTCGATTAATAATAGCCCACTCCAAGAAGTTGATACTATTAGAGACCTCGGTGTTTTAGTGGATAGTAGTTTGAGTTTTAAGAGCCATTACGACCAAATTATTGGTCAGGCATCAAAATTGTCGGGGTTCATCGTCAGAGAAATGAAAATTTTTAAAGAACCTCTTCTGACTATTTCCATTTACAACAGCGTTATTCGAAGTATTCTGGAGTATTGTAGTACGGTGTGGAACCCGTTTTATCAGGTGCACTCTGATCGGATTGAACGTGTCCAAAAAAGGTTCTTATACCACTTAAGTTTCTCGGAAAACAAATGTCGTAGTCTGAACTCGTATAACTCTAAGCTGAGTCATTATAAAATTAAGCCTTTAAGCGCACGAAGGAAATCCCTGGATGTCATGTTTTTGTTTAAACTAATAAATGGAATAATTGATTCTCCTGAGCTTTTAGAAAGAGTGAAATTTAGTGTTCCACGTAGTAGTAGCCGCTTAATAAACCGAAGGACTGTCGTCCTGCCTCATAGTCGAACTAATATAGGTAATTCTTCACCTATTTACTGCATGCTTTCTCTAGCGAACTCCATTCGTAGCGAAATAGATGTCTTTGCTGGTTCTATAGTCTCAGTTAGGACTAAACTTAGAGCTTTAATTGTGTAATACGTTTCTGTTTTTGTTTTTATTTTTTTTTGTTATAATTGTTTTATTGCTATTGTGATTGTACATCAGTTTAGTGAATTAAATAAAAAAATAAAAAAAATTACAATCTATCGAAAATTAAAGCGTTATATTGTAAGCAGTATGTTCAGTTGACAATATTTCGAGAGTTTACAATCTCGATAGAGAGATTACAATCTAACGTGTTTGACAATTTTACGGTGACATAATATATGTGATATGTTCGAGAGCAAGGGCACGCGTCATCACGCTTAACATATCTGGTATAAGCTGACCTCTCATTTTGGGGGAAGCATAGCATTGGGAGGTCTGTTTTAATTGGAAATGTGTCGCCGTGCGTTTGATCACGCGCTATAACATCTGACTGTGACTAGTGTGAGACCAGACATGATTTTTTCATACGAATTATAGATTTTAGGTGTACCTACGTCGCAGTAATACCAGTGACGTATCTCATAACTTCCTGCAGAATTTTATCATTATTAGCGATACTCGAATGATGTGAATCGGTACTTATATGTTTTTATTTTCTTCAAAATTAGCGGGTGCCTGGTTCCCCGTTTCGGTTCCTGCATGGGATGTTTCTGGTATTTATAATTAAGTATTGTACCTAAACCAACTATTTGCATTCCCATAATATGTGACGTCAAAATGTGGGGAACCTTATTTTAAAAGAACATCCTATTCTATTACCCTTGTTTGCAAAGGAATAAATGGTTTTAAATGTTTTGGCTAGAAATGTGATTTTTCGAAAATCCATTGACAAGTTTTAGTTTTATACAACATTATTTTTTGTTTATACTAAACCCGAAAAGGGGTCATTGTACTCATCATTTTGAACAAATTTTTCTATGGGACGAACCTTGAAATCGCGAAAAAAAAATCAGCTGTTCCCTACATTTTGACGAGTTATGCGAACATAAATAAAAATATAAACAAAAAAAAATGTTGTATACTCTTTTGAACATTTTACCCATTCCATATACATGCTTTCAGATTTACCCATCCATGCCCGCTGACTTGTACTTTGTCTAATTGCGCGTAAACGAAATGGGGTTGGCAACTGTGGAACTAATGGCGCTAGCACCGCATGAACCTAAGCATCGTCATTGGTTGAAAATCTGTCAATGTCATTTTATATTTCAAAATAGTTGGACCTCATTGGTCAGATTGGGTCTGTGCGGTGATGGCGCCATCTACAATCAGCTTTAACTTGCCGACCCCATTGTTCGCTAACAAAATAAAAAAAATAGGTGTTAACGTTTGCTCTAGGAAAGGGAAACACGCGTGTGCTGAATTTCGATAGAGTTCATACTCGTAGATATTTGTTCATTACATTGCTGTTATTTTCAATTTCATCACGTTTTCTGCAATGTAACATAAATATGCTTGATCCAATATGGTTTTATGTTTATAAAACAACTATGTCGTATTATCATTTTGAATATTTTCTATGAAAGAATATTATTGGCCCTCAATATGATACAGGAAATCTTAATTTGAGGATGAGTATACTAAATATATATGTATATGTATGTTTGCCTATGCATGTTAATATGTAAAAATTGTTATATTTATTGTGAGCACTCCATATTATAGAGAATTAATCAAATTAAGAAATTTATGTGTGATTAGGGTTCAGGTATAGCCACATTAAAAAAAATAGGCTCGAGATTGTTTAATTAATTCTCTATGGAGTGCTCAAAATAAAAATCATTTTTTTCTTGTGTTAGAGTGTACGATTCTTAAAACACCGCAATACTAGAAAAATAATATATTCGTAACAACGACACGAATCAAAACTGTACAAAGTATACCTATGTAAAAAGTAATAATTATAACTTTCATGTCTTGAAATCGGCGTTTCATTAATAAGCGTTAAGGAAACAAAAGACAAGCACAGACATTTTGTTCTCACACTTACGCATCATAATGTTTAAGTGAACGAAGAGAGCAGCGGTGGCCTAGTGGTGGCGGCCCCGACTTACGAACAGTAAGTCGTGGGTTCGAACCCAGGCAGGCGCATTACTTTGTGTAATTTATTTCATCACCATTGCTCTCAAAAACGGTGAAGGAAAACATCGTGATGAAACCGGCATGTCCTAGAACCAAACATTCGAAGACATTGTGACATGTACCAACCCGCACTGGGCCCGCGTGGAGGATTATAGCCCATACGCACAAGACGCGCTTTGACGTGGAGTTGCGGACACCAGCCCGTTGTTCAATACAATACAATAGAAGTGAACGAAGTCACGGGCTACAGCTAGTTTATTTATATGTTTTGCAAACCACTGGGTGTGTTGTTTTCGTGTTTCATTTCGGCCAAGGCTGAACTTAATACCCTCTAATAAAGTCAAACGTAGTGAGCGAGCTTTTAGGTTCGTGTAAAGTACGTGTTGAGTGCACGTGCCCTTGAAGTAGCTCATCTACTGATCAATTGGTGGTTTTGTTCTAAACCTTAACTAACAGTAGGTAAGTAACTAGTGTTTCTAGTGAACACCACATTGACGACGAGCAAAAACGCAGCAACAGCAAATGAAAATATATACTTGCTCACGAAAATTGGGCACAAAATGATAATCACAAAAATATAACTGACGACCCGAATGGCGTAGTGGTAGTGACGCTGCCTTACATTCATAGGGTCCTGGGATCGAATCCCGGTAGGAGCAAATGTTTGTGTGATGAGCATGGACATTTGTGTCCGAGTCATGGATGTTTATATGTATAATAAGTATGTATTTACAAACAAAAAAGTATATATGTAGTACATCAACTATCTAGTGTCCACGACACTAGCTTTGCTTAGGGTGGCACTAGGTGGCGCTGTGTGTTAATGTCCAGCGATATTTATTATTTATTATTATAAATAAAAGTGTTCTGATAAAATTAGACTTCAAAAAACAAAAAAGTTAAAAATAATTTTAGCTTCGGAAGTCAGTGACTTATTTTGTTTGATTTAGTTCTATTTACAACTGACTTCTGAAGCTAAAGTTATTTTTCGGATAAAGTCGGTTTTAAGTTTTAGTGAAAAGTTTTAAAATTTTCCATTATTAGTTGTAATATCCAAACATTTTGTGCATATTGAACCGTGTGGAGTAGGTAAGCCCAACAGAAGTAACTGCTTGAAACGTTGAGGTATTCTCTCGACAGTCTATATAGTCTCCATCATGAGACTTGTAATGCATGCGATGGTAGTCAACTCACGCGGTGTGCAGGGAAGGAGGGGTCCCCCTTGCCCAATGGTACCACTCGCATCTCATGTAAAGATAATGCACCATTCCTGAGAAATACCGATTCATATAACCTAACCTTGAAACACTTTATATTCCCCTAACAAGCGTAGTCGACGGAGCCCCGCTTCGCAGGGCTGTTTCCGAGTGCAGGGTTTAAAGAAACCTAACTAACCTAACGGGGTGGTGCCCCAAGTCCCGATTTTGGGCGCAAAAATACTTCCGTATGTTCAGTTGACAATATTTTGAGAGTACAATATCGCTAGACAGATTACAATATTACGTGTTTGATAATTTTACAGTGACATACATATGGGTGGAAAGTTATCTAATATATAAAAATAAGTCGGGTTTTCCTTTCTGACGCTAAAACTCCAGAACGCACGAACCGATTTGCACGGTTTTGCATTCGTTGGAAAGGTCTCGGGCTCCGTGAGGTTTATAGCAAAGAAAATTCAGGAAGTAGGTAGTAGTAGGTAGGTAGTAGTAGGTAGGTAGTAGTAGGTAGGTAGTAGTAGGTAGGTAGTAGTAGGTAGGTAGTAGTAGGTAGGTAGTAGTAGGTAGGTAGTAGTAGGTAGGTAGTAGTAGGTAGGTAGTAGTAGGTAGGTAGTAGTAGGTAGGTAGTAGTAGGTAGGTAGTAGTAGGTAGGTAGTAGGTAGGTAGTAGTAGGTAGGTAGTAGTAGGTAGGTAGTAGTAGGTAGGTAGTAGTAGGTAGGTAGTAGTAGGTAGGTAGTAGTAGGTAGGTAGTAGTAGGTATGTAGTAGTAGGTAGGTAGTAGAAGGTAGGTAGTAGTAGGTATGTAGTAGTAGGTAGGTAGTAGTAGGTATGTAGTAGTAGGTAGGTAGTAGTAGGTATGTAGTAGTAGGTAGGTAGTAGGTAGGCAGCACTTTTGACGCAGACGAAGTTGCGTGGGTCAGCAAGTCATCGATAAAAATGAGTTCAGTCCAAACACATTAAGGTAGTTACTGTAAAACTTTGAGAAGTTCCCTTGACTGTCCTTCGTCTTCATCATCAGACACAACATCTCGGTGTAAAGTTCTCATCAATTCAAATTAATCAAGCACAAACACCAGGCAATTGCTGTAAATGGTTGAGGAGTTCCCTCGATTGTCTTTCTGCTCCATCATCAGATCTACACCAGACCTTAATTAAATAGTAGTGCTTCAAACATTTACAAACGCACTAACCGCTCCCACGATTTTCGAAGGTTCCCCTCGATTTCTCTGAGATGCCATCATCAAATCCTGGTTTCTTTGTCATGATACCACCCTTGGAATATCTTCTTTCCAACAAAAAAAGCATCATCAAAATCTGTTAATAAACGACGAAGTTATCCGGGAATACTCATAAAAAATATATGTGTAGGTACAGTGCCGACCAAAAGTCGATAGGCAATCTCACAAAGCAATAGCTTGACGTTTAGTTTGACTTACGACCTTCTACTTTCAACAAAATAGATATTGTCAGCAACTAGTTGTAGTTCATAATTTCAATGGTAATATCTAAGACATGATGGCCTAGCGGTTGGGCCCGTCCACAATTAAGAGTGAATCAGTAAGCCGTGAATTCAAATCCCGCACAGTTACTTTTAGACTTTTTGTAAGTTTTTACTCTACAGAAATATTATATTCTTTAACTTGTTTGCTTTGTTCACACATTTCGTAAAGTTAAGGAGGTAGATAGAAAAATAAGTCAAGAATTTAGTTAGATTATATGTAGTTTTATGAATATATATTCGAATCGGAAACACCGGTACATCGGTTGCAAACATCGGTTATATTGATCGGAATGAACTTTGTTGTTTGGTTGTAGCAATACATAATACAATATATAATGTGGTAGTTGATGGTCAGTGACGTGTGGTTTAATAGATAGCAGTATTGTTGTTGGTGTGATTCTTAAAATGCGGGCAAATATTAATATTAAGGCGAGGGCGACTATTATCGCGCTGCATAAAGGTGGCCTTAATAGAACTGAATGTGAGTATTATAATTATTTATGAATTGTAACATAAACATTAAAAATTAAAAGCGAATGGTTATTATAAATTGTCCATTTATTTGGTGACCTGTGGTTTACATAATTCGTTGTTTTTTTTCAATCTATCATGCAAGATAAATAATTAGTGTTTATTATTGAATTTACAATTGCAGAGTGAATTGTGAAGTGTTGATTTATAGCATCTGTATCACAGCTGCCTTACATATATTTCTTTTTGTTTTAGAGAAATGCAGTAAGTCTCTGGATCAAAAGGTATGAGGAAGAGGGGAGCTTTGCAAGTAGACAGCGAAGTGGAAGGTCGTCGCTTATTAGCGAAGCGCAGCGAAGCGCAGCGAAGCGCAGCGACAACATATCGTGGGCGAGTATGAAACCAATGGTTTCACACCTACGACACACTCGGAGTCACCGCAAACTGTTCGCCATGCCCTCCACGCTGAAGGCTTGCATCACACAAGATCAGCTAAAATGCCCTTCTTGACAGAAAGACATAAAGAAGAACGATTACGTTTCGCACGGGAATATTTAGACTTTGACCGGATCACTACCATTTATTCTGATGAAAAGACTTTTACATCAAGTCAAAAGGGTAGACTTCATTTATGGCGCAAGGATAACACTCGTTGGTCCGATAGAAATGTAATCCCTAATACAGACTCAGGTCGAAATTTGGATGAATGAGTGCCCCCATAGAAAATCTATGGGGTTTGATAGTGCAAAGGTGGGATACACGAGATGAGAGGTGTATAACACAATTAACAACCCATTACATAAAGGTGTTGGAAAATTTAAGAAGAACCGAAATATGTTGAAACATTGTGGGGTCTATGCGCATACGTCTACTTGACTGCATTAAAAATAATGGGGGTTATACAAAATATTAATCCTAATGTTCTAGTTTTAATTAGACGTTTGACAAAATGTTTAGTGATATTCACTAAACATTTTGTAACACGTCTATAATAATATATAATATAATATAGAATAATTCCTAAATTGAGGTTTAGTTTCAATCTTCTTTTCTTCTGGAAAATGAACACTTAAACTATAACCTCAATATGAGTTACATTTATTGTGACGTCACATAAAAAACATGTTCACGAAGTCTAAATTATGTATGAGTTTTTAGTAAGCTCTGTTGAATACCGATAGATAGAAGTGGGTATCAACAATTATATTTGTGTGATTAGAATATCCTTGTTATGTTAATAAAAAATGACTTCAAAGTGGGTATACAGAACTTCTTATATCTAGGTAGGAATGTGACGTTACAAATCTCATTAAAGTTGTTAATTTATATGAATAAATGAAACGAATAAAACAATTGTTGTTATCTGTCAGCACGACTTTTTTTTCCACCTTCCAACACCGAAAAAATATTACACAATCACATAAATAGTTATGATGGGTTATTAACTTATATTTAAATCCTTATAAAAATAAATAATGAGCATGAACCCATTTCAAAATAAATACCTAAGTAAATAGTTTTTGCATAAAATACAAATATTAATTAAAGTGGTTACAAAAAAAAATAAAAAACCCATATTATGTAAACGGGATTTGAACTCAAGACACGTCGATCGTGAACCCACTGCTTAACCTAAACAGCTATCAACGCCTGGTGAATATGGTCGAAATTTAGCTATCGAATGCAAATACGATCATGCGTTTGCTGCGTGCATAACAAAAGAGACGGTAATATATTTCTTTATGTTTCGTGGAGAGCGACACGACAACTTGCGATGGTAGGCGACTCTGTGGGTGTGGTGTGCGTAGGTACTGTATTGAGACAGCTTACACATACAGCCGCACGGACGCTCGCCCGTGCGTTCACAGCAATATGATCCTTAGCGTGCCTGTGCGCTTATGAACGCTTACTGTATCTATATATTTTTACGATCTATTGTAACAGTGAAACTGAGTACTAGCGCCTTCACAGGGTGGAAACTCAGCAAACCGTTGCAGCTAAACGAAAATGGTCGTCGGAGACCCATCTTTCGTAAAATTTAGAGTCCTATTCACAGCTTTAAAAAAAAAAGGTACAGTAAGCAAGAAAATGGTCATATTTCCATTAAATTATGCCAATCGATCCTGTTTCTAATTTTAATCAAAAACTTGTAAGAGTCAAAACCAGTTCGTTTAGATACTAAAAAAGTCAGAATTGCAAAATTCGCCAAGATAAACGGAACGAAACTAATATTGATTCATAGCCACCTTTATTTTAAGACTGACTGAATGAATACGCAGGCGCGTTGAAAGATACTCTATCTATGGTTCCAAATAGAAAATATTATTGTCTATGAGTTCGGAAAGAACCAGCGAAATAAACAGGTCGACAGTCGAGGTCATATTTAGAGCTATTTATATGAATGACGTCGTAGGACGACAAGCGGGATTGTAATGAGTCTGATATCGCACTGAACGTAGACTTATTTTATCGTGACAACATTATTGTCGCGTTGGTGTAGTGGTCGTATGCGTGACTGCAGAGCATGAGGTCCTGAGTTCGATTCCCGGGTCGTAGAAAGTGATAGTTAGTGGGGTTTTCTATCAGGAATTTCTCAATAGCACTCACGAAGTCTGGATTTTGTACACGATTGATGGCAATAGGGGTTATTATGGGTTAATATGGGTATCACACCAACCTCTGCTTTTAATTTTCACTAAGTACCAATTATAGTACCAACATCTCTACGAAGGGCCCTTCGCGGATGAAGGCGTGATGATATTAAGAAGTTATAGTAGTGGTGACTTATGATAACGAGGGTGAAGCTGGCACATCATTTCTTCACCACCCGCTCTCAAAACAGTGAAGGGAAACATCGTAAGGAAATCGGAATAAAATAAAAATTAAGACATGACTGTGACATCTCAAAACCCGCACTGGGCCCGCGTGGTGGATTATAGCTCATTCCCTCTCATAGACAGGACGCCTGGGTCCCAGCAGTGGGAACCACGTATATTTGAGGTGAGAATGTATATGATCGGGATTACAGCAACACATCGCCGCGCCGGCGCTCGTCGATGTATCGTGACGAAGGACGATGGACAGAGAAGTTTGGAAGGAAAAAAGGTCTTTGCACAGTCGGCACAGCTATCCAAAACTGTCACTTTTTCCCAATCTGCTTTGAACCTATTTCTTTAGCGATAAACATTAACCTCTATTCAAGAAATTCGACAGATTTTAGTAACTTGATTCGCAAGCGTCTGCTGTACAAAATGAAACCCAAAAATAGAATGCATGAGCATTGAAATTATCCGACACTTAAATTGTTGCGCAATATTTTCCTGCTATTTCAAATTCGGAGCTTCCTATTTTGTCAGGCATATAGCTACCTACTGATAGCCACAACTATCAAATTCTGAGAATCCCGGAGTTACTTAATTAATTTAATTTAAACCGTAAGTTAGGAGCAGTAGTGTTCCTTTTGCTACGCAATTCTGAGTTGTTTATTGGGCGCAGGCCCGAGTTATGTATGAACATACTATGTAGTAATGTTTATAATGTGCGTGTGGTATATTAGGTATATAGAAAGAAATCCAGAGTCGGCAAATAGGCGATGCGCAGCCAGACTAGTGTAGTTTGTGACTCCGGTTGAGCAACACAACTTAACAATTCGGTTAAATAACTAAAAGTTTTTTTTGTTCATGAAATATTCGGAAATACTTCTCACAGTCTAAGGTTAGTTTCACTTTTCATAGACAAATTATTTTAAAAAAGTTCGCGGGCATATTTTAGGGAAACTGTCTCAAACAAATCAAAACGCAGTCGTGAATTTTATCTTACACATAATTATCTAAGTAGATGTATTTATCAAATAAAGTTGTGTTGAAAGCAAAATTAATAATCTCGCTCTCTCTAAAAGGTACGGACTGTAAAAACATGGCCGACGGTAAATCATATCACAAAAGCACCACCAATTAATCAGAATAAAGAATAAATTCGCGTTTCGTATTTCTTTGTGTGACCGAGTAAACTGCGCATCAGATTATGATTGCGGCCGAGACCAACAGAATTAATTTCGAGTGCGAAGTCGGGCCGCTGTTTACACATATTTTGATGGAGGACCAAAGAAGTTGGAAGGAAAGCTATGAAGGCAAAAGGAGGAAATGATACCGTGATGGTTTTTATAGGAGAATGGAATACGTGTGGCGCCGACCCCGTAACAAGGGTGGGATCATGGTGATGACGCAAGAATTTACGCTGTGCTAATAAGTCGTTATGACCTTGCGAAGGAGGGGTGGGCCGCTGTATTTAAAGGTAGGTCCAAATAGTGACGACATACAAAATATTAGATTTATCACGCCTAGTATCCGAAAATACCCCAAGTATAAACACTGTTTTAGGCTTTCACGGTTGAGCTCCCGAATTTTAATCACGGAAGATATCCCGTAAGTGACAATATAAGTTTACCCCAAGTATGTTCCGCGATTCTTGATTTTTCTCATTGTACATTCTCGAAAATTGTATAGGGCCTGCTTTAAATAAATCCCATGTTTATTTTTACACGGCTATTTTACGTCATTTAACGTAAACTATATGCATTTTTCAATATCATTCTACTCAACAAAAGCCATGAAAAAAAAATCGTTTTATTTCAAAGCGATTCTCATATAATTTTCAAACAGCTGTAACTCTGAAACTGTCAAGCCATGTTAAAATTAATATCGTTTGTTCTAAAGCGGTTCGCGTACATTTTTCAAAAAGCTGTAAAACAATAAAAAATCGCGAAACATGCATACTTGGGTTATTTTTGGATACACTTCGACGTGAGGAATCTATTTTTTTTAATGTCGCGGCTATTTGGACCACTGAGTTACAACCTACATAGCTGAAAAGTTTCAACGCGGCAAGTTGTGCCCAACCTGGAGAGTTCAATGAGCGGCATAAAACTCTGACATGCAGTTTCATGCCGCCCATGGAACTCTGACTTGGTTCTACTTACATGCCGCCGAGAAATATCTCTTAGGCATGTTTGTTACCTCACAAATAAAAATATTGTTTTAATAAAATGTATTGCTCATTATACCTATTATTTTTGTACCCTATTATTCCTTCCCGCCTTACAATAGGTATACCTGATATAACTGCAGTATTTTGAAAGTTTATTTTTATGAACAGACTGCTATCTCATAAATATTGCGGTTGATGTTCTATTAATAACATAACATAACGCCTAATCTCCAAAGGGAGAGGCAGAGGTGTATGTACCTAACAGAACACCCCGATGTCCTATTTATTCTAAAATTGGTATTTGGTATAATTTCTGTGTAAGCTATGTAGTTTCCAGTTTAAAGTTATGTCAAAATTATACCATAGGTAGAAACTTACACAATCTAAGTTTAAATGGATTAGTACCTATTGTCAAAAATTATAAAATTGACAGTCACAAAAACCAAAATGTGTATATTTTTAGATATATTAAAACAAATAATTTTTGACATTTAATTTAGGTACCTATGCTACGTTCCTTAATCTTTCCCATATTATAACATGAGCAATATTTGTAAGTATTTTATGTATTTATATGTACATCTATGTATGTATATTTTAATAATCACATTCACGAAAACGATTCTATCAATTTCGATCAAATTAAATAATGAGGTTTACGGAGGCAAAAGTCGATCTAGCTAGGTCTCATATATCTCTGATACTGTTCAGCTAAAAATGAAACACTTTTCGTTGGGTTGGTCTAAGGTACGCATCACTTGAGAACGGCTGTACTGATTTAGCTGTTTTTATTAAATGTTCGTAAAAGTCCGAATTCGGTTCAAATTTTTCTGAAAAATTTCAACATCACGAAAAACTGAACGTTCTTTTTCAACGGGATTTTTTGTATAAACACAACACCAAATCGAAATCGACCCAATAGGGAATATTACGAAAAACTAACTCTAGAGGAAGTTACTTCACTATTCCATAAACGAAGCAATGTTTTCACGATTATACTAACACGTTTGTTTTTCTCATCAACTGAAACTGTTATGATAAAGAGGTACAGTTTGTATTTTGGGGTTATCTCCGGAACGAATGATCCCATTCTAAAAATTCTTACACTGGCAAAAAGCTAGATTATTCGTTGCTGCGATAAGCTATACATTACATTTATATCGTGCATATTAACCGAGCTATCAAGAATTTTGCGGACGAGGTCGTGGCCGCTTTGCTACTTTTAACATATTCAAAAAGCGTTCCAAATCACAAAACGATCTCAAAAAAATGTCGGATCAGCTAGTTTGTAATAAAACAGCTAGTCTATTAAAACTCAAGACCCATCAACTGAGTCGTAATTTATTACGAAAGCGAGCGACACAGACATAAGAGATATCGAGTCGAAGCGTTTGTAAATACGTCGTCTGATTTACAAAGATGTTTATCGACTAGTTTTTACGGTCGCTATATTTTAATACTAAATTCGCGAAATCATCATGGTGGATGCTACATCGAAAAACTGGGGGCACTGATATTGTTATTTTTGCTTTTGTGAACAAGACATGTCATATTTTTCGGTTTTCGTTTTAATAAGAAAACCGAAAAATAAAACATGTCTTGTTTACTCATTTTTATTGTCGTTGGGTCCTTTTCAACTTTTATATTTATTTCGAATGTTTTGTTTTTATAGCATACTAATGTATTAAAATGAACTCAGAAGGTATCCTATTTCTAAACTTATATTGTCACTTACGGGATATCTTCCGTGATTATTTTTAATGTTGAGATCCCGATATTTCGACGCTGTTGCAAGCGCCATGATCGCGGGTTGACTGGAGTATGCGGGTGGAAGGATAATAAATTGTTACGAGCAGACAAATCTGTCTACCCTCTTTCTTTGTCTTTTGCTACGCGCACTATTGGAACTCGACACTAAGTCACGACAAAACGCACTCACAGTATCACCAAGTTTTGTGGAGTTTTTTGTATGATGCGCGTAGCAAAAGACAAAGAAAGAGGGTAGACAGATTTGTCTGCTCGTAACAATTTATTATCCTTCCACCCGCATACTCCAGTCAACCCGCGATCATGGCGCTTGCAACAGCGTCGAAATATCGGGATCTCAACATTAAAAATAATCACGGAAGATATCCCGTAAGTGACAATATAAGTTTAGTTTTAAACCGTGAAAGCCAAAAACAGTGTATCCTATTTCGTTTTACATTCTACTTGATAGGTTAGCAAAAATAAGAACATTTAGAGTCGCGACGTACCTAATATTAAATATCTCCCGCATACTAAAATAAACAATCTGACTGTTCTTAAACTACCGCAGATAATATTATCGTTTTTCCTAAATCATGTTATTTATTACTAGTATCGGTTATCGGGGCGGTTTCCTCGAATACATCATAATTATATTTTAATGACGGATTCAGATTAATTCACTTCAGTGATGATAAGCTCATTCTGCCATGTTATTTAAATGTTATAATGATTTAGTTACAATAATATGAATACCACCTCACCTATTGAACTTTTGAGTCCATTTATAGAATATTTGGGTCGAATTATACATAGAATATTGGGGGACCACTTGTTGGATATTGGAGGGACCACTTGTTGGATTTTGGGGGCCCCTTTGTAGAGCCTTGGAGGTAGAAACCAGGGAATGTCCCCTGAACGTCCTATAACAACAAGGTATTTTTGTTTAAGTGTCAATTGGTTGATTTCAACCTTAGTGAAGTTTTAATTTAGTAGGAAATGTAGTCTAATTACGAAGCCAACATTCTAAAGCTTTACCACGTTAAGGGAACAACGCTGTTGTATTAATTAATTTATTGATGTTTATTGGTTCACCAACAATTGTTTACACAGGTTAGGTTAGGTTAGGTTAGGTACAGGCTTAAGGTAATATGCAAAAATATAAATGCAACAGTGCAACAATTACTTATAGGTAAACTCCGCATGCATGAAGAAGTTGTGCAATTTATAATATTAACCTAATTTTATAATTTTCATCTAGTTTAAAAACAAACAATAATGATAATAATGTTTAGGTCTAACAAATTAACATAACATTTTAAGAAACTTATATTTTACTTAATTATACTCTAACGGGACGAAAAGTTAAACTATTTAGCAAGATGCTTAAAAAAATTGGCTTTCAATTTGCCCAAACTATCAAAGTGCAAATCAATTTGATCACTGCAGCTATTTACAACCTTGCATAATCTCGCATAGGGGGAGTTGGCGCCTAGAACCGTTCTTCTCTGCGGCGGGCAGAGTGGTGTAATTGCACTGCGAGGGATTCTCGACGGGGCACGGAAATTAAAGGTATGCAATATTTGTGGGCAGTCAATTTTGTGGTGCATTACTTTGCACACAAACATTGCGTCATTAATGCGTCATTAACTCACTTAACCTAGGTGTAGGAAATCTACAAGTGGGGACGTTCCCTGTAGGTAGTATATAATACCTGGAGGCTTTATAGGTTATATATATATATATATATATAGGTCGTGTTGTAGGCGTGCCGGCCGGCAATCGATACTTAACTGTGTCGTGTTGTGTCGGTCACATCAGTAGCACATCGGTTTCATACATCTAGTAGTTGAGATCGAGTTAGTTTTGAGTATGGTTGGCCAGCGGTGGCGGCCCCGACTTGCAAGGTCGTGGGTTCGAGCCCGACCAGGCGTATTACTTTGTGGAATTTATTTCATCACCGCGCTCTGAAAACGGTGAAGGAAAAAAATATTTACCGAGTCGACGATTTAAGAACTATTTTTATTCCGTCATACGAGAGCATATTGCTATCAACTATATAAGTACAACTCTAGACTACGTAGTTGTTACTGAGAAATACTTGATGGAAAACAACAATAACACTTTGATTCACCCGGGAATCGAACCCAAGACTTCATGATGACCAGTCGTAAATATGTAAATAAATAATTTTTGTTCTTTTATTTCCAGATGCATGACGTTGGTGCCGAACCGGCACTTGATGATGTGCATGACTACGTCCGTGCTGAATTTAAGAAGTGGTCCGCGAACCGACAGGCTTGCCAGAGCATTCCGGCTGAGGAGAACGAAGTAAGATATCTATCATGTACAGCGTGTGTAGGGTTGATCTACAAGGTTAACCAACCCTTGCTGGAGTCGGTCCGTGGATGGGTGACCAGCCATTAGATACCGAGTTCTGTAGCGATCTGCTACGCGACTACGCCGTAGCGGATCGCTACGACTTTTCACTTGTATTGTAAGTCCTCAAAGACTACATAATCAAGTTTTCATTACATTGCTCTTTTGTAGCAAACAGCACATTACATTTCAGGGTCAGAATGACGTACGTACTGAATTCCTGGTATTCGTTTGTGCGTCGCCCTTTCATCACGTCTTTACGAAGACAAAACACGCAAACAATGTAATTCAATTAGAATGAGTGCTTTTGGAAGTCAATTAAGAGAACGAGTTTTGCCTATACCCACTCATACAAAGCCATAATTTAAAGTATTTAGAACGTCCTCCAACTACAAGAGAAGTCATCGTTTATGCGTTAAACTGGAAAATTGGCAACGTCGCAAATAAGTGTCAAATATTTCCCAAATGGATTTGTTTAATTTAGGCAATTAAAGGAGCTGAACGCGAGTTTTATTCCTGAAAGATGATTCACTGCAATAAACAAAACCAGAAAAATATATGATACTAGCCGATGCCCGCGGCTTCGCCCAAGCGAAAGTTTGTGACAAGCTCCTGAATTTTGACTAGGATGCAAGACTACACCTTGTATATTTTATTTATTGCTTACTTGTGCTTATCTCTTAAGTTTGACAATAACTAAAGAGTAATAAAAAATATGTCTTTCCATTTGCGATCCGTTCCTGTGAAACTTACTTTTTGTTAAAGGTTTAATGTTTTTTCACAGGACACGCAACCACCAGTTAAAAAAAGAAAAATTGGATCAAGGTACAGTCCGCAAGTGGCCGCTTTAAAGGAAGAAAGTAACAAATACAAAGAACAAAAAAGGCTCTACACTTTCAAAGTACAGGAAAAGGAAAAAGAAATAAAAGTAGTGAAGTCCTCGGAACGAGTAAATAAAAAACTGGCTAGCATAGAAAATGATAAGAAAATATTGAAGAATCATTACAAAAGTCTGGAGAAACATAAAAATCAAATAGACGAAAGTCAAGAAAAACAATTGAGGACATTATCAGCTGAGCTTGAGGAAATAAAAAATTATGTCCGTAAAATAAATAAAGAGAAGACTGAAAATAAAGATTATTTCATTAGTGAAATAAAAAAATGGGAAAAAAGGAAAGAGCAAGCGATAACTGAAATGGAGAAAAGTAATGAAGAATTTTTAGAGGGTCATAAAAGGGCCGTACAGAAAGCTAAACAGAATATTCAAGCTGCGGAAAAATGGGAGAAACTTAAGCGTGACATTCAAGACTTACAAGATGCAGAGGATAGGGAGGAAACCACAATTAAAAAGAACATTGAGGCAAAGGAAAGTACCTTGGCCGATAAAAAAGACCAATTTGCCAAGAATATTCAAAGAATGAATGAACACCAGGCTCAGAGAATAGCGGGAATTGACGCAGAAATCCAAAAGCTAAACGATGACGAGTCAAAAATGAAAGAAGCGTTAGAATGTCAAATCGCCGCAAAGCGCAAAGTCTTGGATGAATTTAAAAGAAAAATTAGAGAAGAGGAACATGAGATTAAAAAGAAAATTAACAAAATGAAAGATCTTGAGGCGGTAGAGAAAAGAAAAATTCAAAAGGGAAAGGAGGATCACACTAAGAGATACAGAGAAATTGAAGATAAAATCAAAGATTTGAAAGAAAAAAAGGCTCGAGAAGAAAATAAGCTGAAGAACGATTTTAAGTTATTGCTTAACAGTAAACAAAAACTTGAGGAAAGTATTCGAACCATCGAACAGGATGGAGCTAAAAAACTGGGTGATATTAAAGCTGAGATTAAAACATTGCAAGAAAAAGAGATTCAAGTGAAAATCAATCTAGACGCAGATATAAAACAATTGGAAAACGAGTTAGCTGATGTCACTACAGAAGAAATAAACAATAAACTTGCAGCGGAGAAACTAGCAGCAATGGGAATTAGAATGCGTATCCAGAACATGAAGGATAAAGAAGAAAAGATGAAAAAGAACATAAAAGAAAGAGAAAACGAAATGGAAGAGTATGAAAAACACGCAAAAGACAGGATTGCAAGTCTGCAACATCACGTATCGCGGATGGAATTCATTATAGCAAACAAAATTAAAGCAATGCGAAAAACCGAACATGAGGTAAACGAAGAATATGGCGCAATAATAAAAAATATGCAAGACCTTGACATGCGAATGAAGAAATACAATTTGGAGAAAAGTGTTGAAGCATTGCACAAAAAAAAATACTTCGGATGAGTAGGGAATATCAGGGTTTTTGCAGACAACAACAGTACAGCTTTCAAGCAGCTGAAGAACAAGGGAACTGGTGATGACGAAGGTTTGACAAACCTCCTAAAGACCTGGACGCGGTGACTATCTATTTAAATTAAACACGTTTTGTGATTTTAATGTTGTCTCTAAAATAGTTTGTTAAAAATTAAGTCTATATTGCAACTCATAGAGTTTTTGTTTTTTGTTTTGTTAAAGAAATACTAAAGATTTATCCAACCAAGCTTCCAAATTTATGTAAAATCAACAGAGATCGACATAATTTTAAGATATCTTAGCACATCGAAATTTGAGAATGTAAGTTGTCCGACAAAATCCGCGGAAATGTTTGGTAAAGGGATAGAAAAATTAATTAAAAACTGAGAAATTAGTTTGCTTATAATGTGCTATTTATTATCCGTTAAAATCTTAATATTATTATTGCACAAGTCAGGTTTAACTATCATAATGCTATAATGTTATTAATTTGAATCTTAATGGCAAAAATAGGTAAGTCTTATAAAACAGCTAAAATAACGTATTATAATAAAATTTAAATAATATTTATTATTTATTTACACCAATTATAACATCCTTACAGACTATTCCAATACGATGCTATAAGACAAACTTTATAGAATACATTTTTGAACACATACAATAGAAAAACACACAATATAAAATAATAATATAATATGTAATTAATTAATAACAATAGTGAATTAATTGTTTAAATTAATTCTATTATCATACTCAATCAGTCAATCTACTTGTTACAGGCTTTCATCATCACTATTGCAGCTTTCATTTTCCTGGTTATTTGTAGTTTTAAGACTTTCGTAACCATTTTCGTCAATGTTGAAATTTTTCACCATTTGAGACAGTTTTTTCCAGTCATAAATCTGTTGGTACTTAGCCTATTTCATTGACTGTATAAGGTTTACCAGTTTTTTTGGCTGATTTCAGTACCATTTCCATTTGAGCAGGTGTAAATACTGACGACCAAATCAAAAAGTAATATTTAAACTAATTTAAGCAAATTAAGGTCTCTTGTTGGTATTTTTTTCAATCTTCTGCGTTATGCCGTTTTTGAGATCTGGGGTATCCCAAACTGTTACCGCAACCAAATAACTCGAGAGCCATATCACACACAAATTTAGCTATTTACTAACATTTACTACGCAACAAAAGCTATCTATTCATGTATTTGGTTCCGGGCTAAACGAATTCTTGAAAATCGATTTTCCCAGGATAACGTTTCAAACGTTACTCCAGCAAAATGTGTTTTTCTCAAATAACTTTAAAACTATAATTCAAGCAAATTTTGCTTTTAGTAAGCAAATTGCTCCTCATGATACTCTAATTATTATTTTGTTAAGGTCTCACATCTCAAATGCACAACATTTTGCCAGGGTAACACACACCAATTTAAGATGTCTCAACATAGAAATTTATAATTCCATATAAAGACATTTGAAGAAGTCTTTGTGTAGAAATAAAAGATAAGTAAAAATCATCCTGACTTTATAAATATCTTAAGATGTCAAAATCTTGAACTAAAGGTCGTTAAAAATATGCTTAAATGTCTCAGTGAGACATTGAAATTTAGGCACTTTGGCTGCGTTTTACAAATATCCGATTTTTGAACCGGACAGAAGAGCAAATTCTTCACATGAAAGAAAACTTAACTCAATTTTGTTTTTTTTAAAGATATCTTACTGTTGAACTAGGGCAGCGACATATACTACCTCAACCTTTCATAGTACTTATTTTTTTTAACGTTTAAATATTCATACCATAATATACATCTTAATAAAATCTATAAATTTGCTTTTTGCAGTCTATAAAGCAAGCCCACAGACCAATTTCGGTTTCATTCTGAATTTACAACTTAGTGAAACCAAAACTGTTATAGCTTTTGATATATTTTTGGAATATTAATGTAAGTTGTTCTAATTGATAGATTGTAAGTCTTCCAGAGTTATTTTTTTAACATTAAGTACAAATACTGCCAAAGTTCTTTTCCGTTCTCATAGTTTAGTGATGAAATCGTAGTCAAGAAAATAATGTTGATAGTGATTCAAATTCAGAAATGAAATAGGTATGGAAGGACAAGAATAAGGAGAGCGGTGAAGAAAGATGGCAATGTTATAGATATAAGATTGTATGCACTTCAATGTACTAGATTATTTTGTAAGATTAAAATAATATTTACAATTTTTTCCAAACTACGTTTTTCGTTTACGAGAACAAGTGGAGTTTGATAATAATAAATGTTATGTTTACTATATTTTGTACCTTGTTCATCAGAACAAATATATGTTTTTTTTTTTATAGAAAATCGTGATTTTTAAAACTGTATTTTATTTTAACTATCTACTGCAATTCGTTTTTCCTAGACTTAAGTTTGTGAACAACTTCGATATAATTATGTTTTAGATTTTTGTACTATTTGTATCTTTCTTTATTGAACAAATTAATTATTTTACTAAAACCGTGTATACTCGTATTTTATCAAATAGATTTTTCATGAATTAAACAGACATTTTAGAAACATGCAAATTTGTGCGAAAACATCAAGAATTTTATTCAAAACGTGAAGACATTCAGACACGCTAACTACTCAGACACCGATCTAGACTAAACAGACCAAGTTCCCGATTACAAATGCACAAGTCCCTACGTAATGTCCATAAAAGTATACAATAAACTACCCGCTACAATAAAAAAAGAAGAAAAAAGTAACACATTCTTAAAAAAAAACTTAGACAATTTTTGCTGAATAAAAGCTACTACTCAGTAAATGAATATTCAAGTGATAGACTTATAAAGTCATAACTAGTCATAAATGTCTAGGCCATAAATTTTGTTTGATTATTTATTATAATTTATTTTTATTTTATTTAAAATAAAGGGTGTAAAACACCTCTTCACGAAGCCGAAAGGCACTTGTTCTCCCCATCATTGCGATATTTTTTTTGTTCTACACCATACCGGGGAACCTTCTAGTTACAGAGATATAGGGGGTCCAAGTTACAATTTTTTGACAAGTTTTTTATTAATACAAGTTTTTTTTTGTAAGATTTTGACTTTTTACACATCCACGACCCCCGTAATATTCAACCCATCCATCAGCACAATGTTTTAAGTGCGTTACATTGAGTTCTACCACAAAACGTGATTTATAACCTAAAAAAAAAGTGGTTTCCCAGCTAAAATTTTTGCGTAAAGTTACTTAGTTTGATGTTGTAGCTGCAGCCTGCAAGTCAAGTCATACATCCTTCCGCTGCCGCTGCCAACCGTGTACTGGCGCCCCTCGCACGGAGAGGGGATATTTATACGTGGCGCAGTTTAGCGCCCGCAAGGAAAGCGATCTACACAACTGCGACCCGCGCGCCACCACACGTATTATTTAGTAACTACATTTTGTAAATACATCTCAGAAAATCCACTACTTGTACCTATGTATTTAGCTATAAGACCTGTACATATTTCTGTTTATTTTATGCTATTCTAGTCTTGATTATACCTACGTTCTTAACTACATCTGGAGTATCATTTACACTACCTAAGCGCCAAAGTGGTGACCCCGACGTGATTTTTATTTGAAGACCTCCAGATCAAGTATTCACCATGCCTAACGAAGGAGAACAAGAAGTATCAGGTGTGTCGACGTCGCTGCGCATTCCACCCATCTGGCGTGACAGAATACGCTTGTGGTTTGTGCAATTCGAAGCCATCATGTCTCCGCAGAAGAAGTGTGATCAAGCCATGTACGAGCTCGTTATCGGACACCTTGAGAGGCAAGACCTGGACGAAATAGCTGAAAGTTATGTTTTTTAAACCCTTCAGGTTCTCAACTGAGAATCTTTACCAGATTTCGGATCTTCTGACCGTTAGAAAACTTTACGTACTTAGTATAATTCTAACTAAACATAAAAACCTAACGTTCAACCCGCAGAAAACAAAAGGTAGAAGGAAGAACACGGTTGCTCCCAATGTGTCAGTAAAGTCTACATTCGCAAAAAGACAATTCCCTAGGCAATCATCAAACTTATACAATCTAATAAATAAAGAACTTGACATATATCCACTAACCTATCGCGAATGTAAAAACGCTTTGTCTAATTGGCTTAAGTTAAAAACCTATGATGAAATGGAAAATATGGTGCAATCGATGAGACTGTAATGTGCACTTACTTTGATATTTATGCCGCTAATGGAACTTTGTGTCCTACACGAATTCCGATCCCAAGACTTGTCGCAGGGTTAGCTTGCAAAACACACACTCAAAAACACTTACATTCACACACTACACACATAACACACATCACAGCGCGTTAATTGTCTCTTCTAAAACCCATTTTATTCTTGCATTTTTTTTTTTTTTTTTTTTTTTTTTTTTATATTTGTATAAATTAACTAAATGTCGTGATCAGTTTCAATAACTTAATACTTTAATATAACCTGGGGAGGGGCAGAGCATCCTAAAACAAGCATACTCCTTGCTTAAAAGGATTCTCTCCATTGTAAATAGAATAAGTTATTTAAGTTGAAGCAATAAACTTTTTTATTTTTTTTATTTATTAATAGCGGACATCATTCTCCACCCACCGGAAAATCAAAGGTATGCCGCACTGAAGAGTCGTTTGTTCCAAGTGTACGAAGAATCTGAACAGCGGCAAGTACAAAGATTGCTGTCTGAGATGGAACTCGGCGACATGAAGCCTTCGCAGCTGCTACGTCGAATGAAGAACCTCGCCGCAGACAATATCTCCGACTCAGCGCTACGAATCATGTGGACAAACCACTTGCCGCAGTCCGTTCGAGCAGTTCTCGCTGTCAGCGATAATATCGCCAAGAAATCAGACATCCACGAGCTGGCGGTGATGGCTGACAAGATCCTCGAGCAGACGCAGCCATACGGCACCGTCGCGGCAGTTAGCTCCACTCCCACCACCTCGCATGCATCTACGTCACTGGAAGAGAAGATCGACGCTCTCACACGAGAAATTGCCGAGTTGAAGGCAAATCAATCGCAACAACACAGCTACAGACGCAGACCGTTTAACAGGCGACACTCACGCGTACCTACACAATTCCAAGAAACGTGACCACTCACGATCGCGCTCGTCGAGCCGGGCCAATCACGATCGCGCGCGCAACGACCAATCAGCGATCTGTTTTTACCATCGCAAGTTCGGCAAAGAGGCGAGAAGGTGCACGCGGCCGTGTAGCTACACAGACAGCAGCGCCCGCTCGGAAAACTAACACCTGCGTTGGCCGAGGCGGGAACCGGCGCAAGCAACTCATATTACCGCCTATTTATCACAGATAAAAACTCACGTTTATCTTTCTTGATTGATACTGGCGCCAACGTATCCGTGATACCGAAGAGAAAAGGCGGGAACTCAACACCAACCGATTTCTGTTTGTATGCCGCGAACAACACAGTGATTCCAACGTATGGTGAGAAGACACTACAACTGGATCTCAACCTACGTAGACCTTACACGTGGAAGTTCATCATTGCCGCAGTCAGCAAGCCCATCATTGGCGCCGATTTTTTAACGCATCATCAACTTCTTGTCGACGTAGCCGGCCGATGTCTCGTCGACAAAGTTACCAATCTCACCGCCAGAGCACCAGTCACCTACTCTGCCGAGCCTACTGTGAGAAGCATCGATGTTGATCAGCCCTATCACCGGCTACTCAGCAAGTACCCCGACATTCTTCGACCGTCATGTATGAAGGACACCCCAAAACACCGTGTGGAGCACCACATCGAAACTACCGGCCCACCAGTGTATAGCAAGACCAGACCATTACCACCACATCGATACCTGCCCGTGAAGAAGGAGTTCGAGACGATGCTGCAGCAAGGAATATGTCGTCCTAGCAAAAGTCCATGGTCCAGCCCGTTACACGTCGTACCAAAGAAAAACGGTGACATTCGCGTATGTGGCGACTACCGCAGACTCAATGACGTCACCAAACCCGACCGCTATCCAGTACCACGACTCAAGGATTTCACCTACCTACTACACGGCAAGAAGATATTTACTACGCTTGACCTGAATCGTGCGTATCAACAGCTGCCTGTATATGAACCGGACATTGAGAAGACCGCCATCACCACTCCATTCGGTCTATACGAATTCCCTCGAATGTGTCCAGGTCTCAGAAACGCCGGACAGACATTCCAACGGTTCATTCATGAAGTACTCATCGGGTTAGATTACGCATTCCCATTCATTGATGACGTCATCGTCGCATCAGATAACGAAGCATGCCACCTCGACGACTTACAAAAAGTGCTACGTAGATTAGACGACTATGGAATAACAATAAATCCATCGAAATGCGTCTTCGGCAAAGAAAATGTCAAGTTCCTGGGCTACGAAGTGTCAAGTAACGGAATCAAGCCACCACAAGAAAAAGTCACTGCAATCACTGCCTACCCCCAACCAGTGACAATTCACGACTTACGTCGATTCATCGGAATGGTAAACTTCTATCGCGACAGCATTCCTAATGCCGCACACATACAAGCGCCACTCAACGCGTACCTACACAATTCCAAGAAACGTGACAAAACCAAAATCGAGTGGAACACAGAAGCTTTACAAGCATTCGAGTTGTGCAAAGCCGGCATACAAAACGCAGCTTTGCTCGCTCATCCATCCCCATCACCGAACGACGCCATCTCCCTAATGTGTGACGCATCGAATACCTGCGCAGGAGCCGTACTACAACAACTTGTAAACAAGAAATGGATACCACTGGGCTATTTCTCAAAAAAGTTCTCCGACACACAACAGCGATACAGTACATTCGACAGAGAATTACTATACATCTACATGGCGATCAAACACTTCAGGAAAATGTTCGAAGGAAGAGAACTCATTGTTTACACCGACCACAAGCCGTTGACCTACGCTATTCGCAAGCCGCCGTCAGATAACGACACACAAAGACGTACTCGTCAGCTGTTGTTCATCAGCGAGTTCACTACGGACATTCGTCATGTGAGTGGAGTAAACAATGTCGTCGCCGACGCACTCTCACGCATCGAAACCGTCGACCTACCATCGCCAATTAACTACGATGACGTATCTCAAGCACAAGAAAAGGACAGCGATATACCCAACTTATTGAAACAAACAAATATTCAACTCAAGAAAATCGTCATGCCCGCTTCAAACAAGCCAATATTCTGCGAAACGTCTACGTCACACGTGCGACCGTACCTACCAACTGACTTTCGTCGCATCGCATTCAACGCCGTGCACAATCCAAGTCATCCCGGGTTACGAACTACACGCAAGCTCATGCAACAACGCTATTTCTGGCCCGCAATGAACACCGACATTGGCAATTGGGCGAAAACGTGCATATCTTGCCAACGCTCGAAAGTTCTACGTCACAACCACAGTGAAGTTGCAGCTTTCCCACCAAGCGAACGATTCCAACACGTACACATGGACATCGTTGGTCCGCTACCCACTTCATCATCTGGACATCGGTACCTGTTGACAATGATCGACCGCTGCACACGATGGCCCGAAGCAGTACCTCTACGGGAAATCACTGCCGATATCGTCGCCAAAAAGCTATATGAAACGTGGATATCGCGCTACGGGTGGCCTGCAAGAATAACGACTGACCAAGGACGACAGTTCGAAAGCTGTCTATTCAGAGACCTCGCACAGCTACTGGGAGTCGAACGAACCCGTACCACTGCCTACCACCCGCAGAGCAACGGCATTGTCGAACGCTGGCATCGAACACTGAAGACCGCACTTATGACTCGCCTACAAAATAGCACCACATGGATCGCCGAGCTACCTACAGTGCTAATGGGATTACGAGCCGCCGTGCGCACAGACACCGACACCAGCGCCGCGCAGCTCACCTACGGCCAAGCATTGCGACTGCCTGGGGATTTCATAGCACCATCAGCATCACCAGCAAAGTCAATGGATCACAACTTCGTCGATCAACTACATGACGTCATCACAAAGTTAACACCAACATACAAATCGCATTCCAACAAGCGATGTATGTTCGTGCACAACGATCTACAAACATGTAGCCACGTGTTGCTACGCGACGACACCGTCCGAAAACCGCTACAACAGCCATACAAAGGTCCGTACAAGGTCATCGAGCGCAACGAGAAGTTCTTCACCATCCAACTACCAGGAAGATCCAGCACAATATCGATCGATAGACTCAAACCGGCATACACTATCGGCACTGAAGAACACGACCACACGAGTAGTGAGACACCCCAATCAGCTGCAGCTTCCAGCGAAGATAACACCAGCCTACTCCCGGCCAACACCAACGAGCACCGCACCAGATCCGGGCGATCAGTGAAGATGCCTGTACGTTTTCACAAGGGGGGGAGTACTGTAGCTGCAGCCTGCAAGTCAAGTCATACATCCTTCCGCTGCCGCTGCCAACCGTGTACTGGCGCCCCTCGCACGGAGAGGGGATATTTATACGCGGCGCAGTTTAGCGCCCGCAAGGAAAGCGATCTACACAACTGCGACCCGCGTGCCACCACACGTATTATTTAGTAACTACATTTTGTAAATACATCTCAGAAAATCCACTACTTGTACCTATGTATTTAGCTATAAGACCTGTACATATTTCTGTTTATTTTATGCTATTCTAGTCTTGATTATACCTACGTTCTTAACTACATCTGGAGTATCATTTACACTACCTAAGCGCCAAAATGTATAGAATGCTTGGTTAACGGCTTTGTGATGAGGTGGTTTACACCCTGTATAGGTACCTGATTATGTTGTATACCATTGATTGATTTATTTTATACTATTAATTAATATGTTGTACTCATACATTATTATAATGATAATTACTAATTACACGTAATGAATAATAATTTTAGACTATAATTAATATTAATCTCAGAAAGTATCTACCTCCTCGTTGTACAATTAAAAATGCTTCCTCTTTCCTAACTCACTTATTTGGCTGTGCCCAACAGGGTCCATGTGATCTAGTTATAAGTTTATCACCTAAGAATACATGTGGAATGCAATAAAGTATTGAGTATTGAGTATTGAGACCCTTTCATTTCTGCAAGTCATGGTGCAGGTCCTTCTATGTATTTTACTATTTGAATAAAAAATAAATAATTTTACAGTAACCTGTCTATTTTCGCCACACTTTTTGTTTCTGTAATGAATATGTCACCGTACAATTGTCAAACACTGTGTCAATATTGTAATCTCTCTAGCGATATTGTAAACTCTCGAAATATTGTCAAACGAACATACTGCTTACAGTGAAACGCATTATTTTTCGTGAAATGCATTGCGATGGTAGCCAACTCACGCGGTGTGGAGGGAAGGAGGGGTCCCCCTTGCCCAGTGGTACCACTCTCATGAAAAGATAATGTATCATTCCTGAGAAATACCGATTAATATAACCGAACCTTAAAACAATTTACATTCCCCTGAAAAGCGTAGTTGACCGAGCCCCGCTCCTCGGAGCCCCTATTTCCGAGTGCAGCGTTTAAAGGAACCTAACTAACCTAACGGGGGGTGTCCAATGTCCCGATTATGGGGATAGAGATACTTCCGTATGTTCAGTTGAAAATATTTCGAGAGGTTACAATATCGCTAGAGAGAAACACGTTATATTGTAATATAACGTGTTTGACAATTTTACGGTGACAAATAGATATACATGACTCTATAAAACCAATAAAAAAAATATTATAACGTGAAAATCACTGTTTTTCGTTTTCCACTACTATTATTCGTACCTAAACCAAAGTCGAATCCAACTCGGCTGGGCAACGTCCGGGAAGCTGCGCGGTATCTTCTCGTCCAACTTACCGCAGTTTCTCAAGACAAAAGTGTGTGTTGCTAGTGATTATTATACATACGGGAACGAAACGTGGTCGCTCACAATGCAATGGGCCTTATCAAAAGGCTTAAAGTCACTCAAAGGGCAATGGAGAGGGCTATGCTCGGAGTTTCCTTTCGTGATCGAATCAGAAATGAAGACATCCGCAAGAGAACCAGGGTCACCGACGTAGCCCGAAGAATTGCCAAACTTAAGTGGCAGTGGGCACACATTGCTCGCAGAACGGATGGCCGAAAAGTTCTAGAGTGGCGACCGCGAACCGGAAGACAATGCGTTGGAAGACCTCCCTCTAGGTGGACCGATGACCTGGTGAAGGTTGCGGGAATCCGTTGGATGCGAGTCGCACGGGACCGGTCAATGTGGCGACTCTTGGGGGAGGCCTATGTCTAGCAGTGGACGTCTTTCGGCTGAAATGATGATGATGAATGATGAAACCAAAGAAACGATGGATGGATTGTGTGAGGAATGACATGAAGGAAAAAGGATTGTATGCATGCGTGACGACTGACAAGTATACAACATTATTTTTTGTTTATACTAAACCCGAAAAGAAAAAAAACCGCTGTTCCCTACATTTTGACGAGTTATGCGGACATAAATGTAGGGAACAGCAGATTTTTTTTTCGCGATTTCAAGGTTCGTCCCATAGAAAAAGTTGTTCAAAATGATGAGTACAATGACCCCTTTTCGGGTTTAGTATAAACAAAAAATAAGGTTGTATATATATCAATAAGTAACACATCTTAATATACAGGGTTATTTGTAAACCACCGGCAACCTCGCAGGAGTGGATTGCTGACATCTTAAACAACAACATTTGTTCTACGACTTTTGGGAAAACAGGCAAAAAAAAATCGACTTCTCAAGCAAAACTCCATCAGCTGTTCGGACAAATGTATGGAGAGTTGATTTTTTTTTGTCTGCTTTCGGAAAAGTCGTAGAACAAATGTTGTTGTTTAAGATGTCAGCAATCCACTCCTGCGAGGTTGCCGGTGTTTTACAAATAACCCTGTATATAAATCTCGTGTCACAATGTTTGTCCTCAATGGACTCCTAAACTACTTAACCGATTTCAATAAAATTTGTACACCGTGTGCAGTTTGATCCAACTTGAAAGATAGGATACCTAGCTTACATTTCAATTTATGAGACGCAGACGAAGTTGCGCCGGTCAGCTAGTAGTACATATATTTCTATGATTCATCCCAAACATTGTATTAAGGATATGACATCATCGATAATACATTCGCAGGAAATCATACACAAAATCCCGTTTCCTGCACAGACATAATTATTTTTAGCATACGATAAAAATATCACTTATTTGGCGAAAACGACAAACAGGATACAAATTATACTTGTATACTATTATCCTGGTTGGTTTCTGTTGTTAAATATTCTATGGATACATTTTCTCAGTCGTCAGGAGGTTATAACTTTACGCCTATTTGTCTCATAGGGGTAGGCAGAGGTGCGTAGTATAACAAGATTTCTGTGCCTTTTGAAAAATACGTGTGATAACATTTGAACTGTGACCTCAAACGAATTTTTCATAAGAATTTTTGTTTTAGGTGGCTACTTTGCAATTAATACTTTATACGTAGGTATCTACCTACAAACTACCTACGTATTTTGCATTACTTGTTGTTTAACTTTACTTAATTCCTATTTTTGCAATATTGTGTTCACTTGCGGCATAAGCCAAATAAATATCTTTTCTTTCTTTCTTTCTTATATTCATTGGTAAGCTATGTTCTAGTCGTTACATGCAAGGGCGTCAGCTGGGCATGAAGTCCTGGGTTCGAATCCGAGGTAGGGCATGGTGTTATAAGTTTTTTACATCAGTAACTTCTCAGTCACCTTCTTCTTAGTCGGCTTCTGGTCACCCATCCACAGACTAACCTAGGCAAGAAGGCTTAACCTTAAGATCGACCAGAGCGCCTGTTATTATTTAGCCACGAGGTCCTCCTGTAAAATACATGTACGGTACATCATTGCTATTTACAATTTAGGTAGAGGCCATCTTTTTTTACTATAAGGTAAATAAAACACATAATACATTTAAAGATATACAGGGTGTCTCATTCAAATCGGTCAGTATGGGAAAGTCTGAAACTATAAGACATACGAAGATCTGTTCTGAGGAACCATGTCATCGATTTTAATAACAATAAAAACTGCATTCATACATTTTAAAAAACATCTGTACTCCGTTCGGGAATCGAACCCGGTTATTTTGAAAAAAAAATCCTACTCTATTTCTATTTAGATATCGATTGTGTAGGTCTTAAGCAGTAAATGTCTGTATGAAACATGATGTCTAAAATGAATAAAATGCATTGTTTCCACATACTTTAATTTATTTTAGTAGGTGCTTGTTTTTTTTTTTAAATAACCGGGTTCGATTCCCGAACGAAGTACAGATGTTTTTTAAAATGTATGAATGCAGTTTTACTTGTTATTAAAATCGATGACATGGTTCCTCAGAACAGATCTTCGTATGTCTTATAGTTTCAGACTTTCCCATACTGACCGATTTGAATGAGAAACCCTGTATAACGAAAATAGTTATTTATGATACTAGTACTACTAGTGAGCAAGTGTGTTGAAAATGTATATAGTTTTGATTGTAGGTACTGTACTCCTCCAAAGTTCATCTATCTTTCCGGAGTTGAAAACTAAAACTAATAAAACTAGGGGCATTACGCATGAGTCGTGCTACAAATAGATAAAGTTGTGTATGTTTGTATGTTTTCAACACACTTGCTCATAAAGTGCATTTACGAAGCCTGTATACATTGTTCGAAAGTTAAAAATTACGCACCATACAACGGACCGTGCGGTAAAATAGGTACTCTCACCTAAGTACCTATTTTACCGCACTCCCCCTTTTATAATAATAATAATACCTTTATTTCAGACCAGAGATCCATAAAAGAAAAACAAACAAAAACAAAAAATAAAATATACTTGGGACTTACTAACTAAAACACGTTAAACAAAACAACCACCTATAGCACATATCTGGATGACGGTCTGTGTGCTGCCACCCAGCGACACATTATTAGACCATCCAACCTGCCGGCTACAGTAGCCACGAGGCTGTTGGGGCTGTCGCGCACGCGACGCATCAGTGATGCGATTCGCAGGCGCAGCAACGAGCCAAAATCCGGAACGCGTGCGTCCGCGAACATCCCGGACGCGCTACAGAAGCGCGGCAGCCCCACCAACACCCGGAACGCGTTATTGTATTGGACTCGTAGAGCGCTGTACGAGCCCCGTGTATAACTGACCCACAGGGCGCACGTGTACAGCGACTGACAGAATGCCCTGAACAGCGTTATTTTAACCTCTTTCGTACACCGTGCGAACCTGCGGGCCAGCATGTTACACCTGACAGCCAGCGCTCTACGCTCCCTCTCTAAATCAGCGTCATCCGATAGCCCATCGGTGACCCAGTGCCCCAGGTACTTAAAACGAGTGACTCTTCTCAGCGGAACTCCGCCCAAGGTTACCGATGGAACGCAGTCGTAAATAAAATTTCGCGCCCTAAACACTAAGACCTCGCTTTTAGTTGAGTTGTACCTGAGACCATGAGTCACCGCATAGTCTTCACAGATTCGGGAGAGCCTTCTCAACGCATTGACTGATGGGCTCAGCAACACCATATCGTCCGCATAACTAATATTATTTATGAATTGTCCGTCAATGGAGCAACCGACTTGGGTGTTGCTGAGTTCACATATCAACCGGTTGACATACAGGTTTTAACCTGTCTGCCTGGCTCTTTAGAGCCTGGGGGAACTAAGTCCCCCTTGCCTCACGCCCTGCTGCTCGCGCACGCTCCAACCTGTACGCACGCGACAAAGCACCTGCCCATCTAACATAGTTGGACTGGTTGCTGTACCAGTACTTTAGTACAGCAATCAATCCCCCAGGAAGGTTAGCCTCTTGGGAGAGTTTCCTCCACAGGCAGTCATAAGACACTAGGTCGAATGCCTTGGAGAGGTCCAAAAAACACGCATAAACAGGTGTTTTCATTGCTGCATAGTAATGGACAGTATGATTGAGCACTAGTGCTTTATAGCACCGTGCGTATTCGTTACGGTTGTTTTTTTTTAATTTTCAAAAAAAAGAATGCCACCAAAGAGTTTTACATTACGAGAATAAATAAGCTGACTGATCGAACCTCCTTGGAAATGCTTTTGCTCAATAGGTTTGTCTCATTTTAATACAAAAGAGTACATAAGTGAGACGAAATATGTAGTTCTAATTTTCACCACGTGCACGTCATCTGCAAATTCACGCCGTTTTCATATTCGAAACGTCAAAGTTGCGACTTTCCAATTGAAAAACCAAATAATAATATGAGTTAATGCAAGGAATCAGATGTTAATAATATGGAATCTACTCGCAACTGATATTTTGAATGAGGTGCAAATTGCAGAAAACAGTTTCTTGCCACCAAAAGCGCGGTAAAATAGGTACTTAGGTGAGAGTACCTATTTTACGGCACGGTCCGGTGTATGGTGCGTAATTTTTAACTTTCGAACAATGTATACAGGCTTCGTAAATGCATTTTTTGAGCAAGTGTGTTGAAATAGTAGATTGTATCATAAGGGAGCAAAATAATATTTTTACGGCGAGGGCGCTTTTTTGAATCCAGAGCGAAGTGAGGGATTCTAGAGTAGAATCCCGAGCGTAGCGAGGGATTCTTTAGTAGAATCCTGAACGTAGCGAGGGATTCAAAGTACGTCGCCCGAGCCAAAAATATATTTTGCGCCCGAGTGATACACTCTACTTTTCATCACCCACTATGAGAAAATAAAAGGCGCCTCATATTTTATTGTAATATTGATATTTAATGAAACAGAGTAACAACTAAATTGAAATTAAGTAGTATCTAATAATAAAACAACTAAAAACTTATATTTACATTTGAGACATTTTCACAATTTTGAAAATTAATTGTTACAGTTTTATTAGGAATAGAGATTGTTGTAGATTTAATTTTATTCTGCGTGTTTGAAATAATGTCAGAATGTGGCTCATTTTGAGGAAAATGTGACGGTGAATCTCTTTGTTTGGATGTAGATGGGCGCGGCGACAGTGGCATGGATGGATTAACTGAAGGTTGCAATTTAATGTTTTCCACGATGCGTTCACATGTTTTCGCCTTGTTCTCAATGGAATCTTCTATATATCCCTCTGCTACAGCACTCGACTTCCATCCTCCATGTCGCTTGAGAACAGTTAAGTCCGCTCCAGAATCTGCCAACAGGGTAGCAGAAGTGCGACGAAAACAATGTCCTGTATATAGCTTGATATCTGGTAACTTCAAATAAGTAGCGATTTCTTGTGGCATGTAAGAAATTTTATTTTTTCCCATAACTTGTTTGAAGCACTTGCCATTTTGATAACGGATGAAAAACCGATTGGTCTTTATATCAGCAGGACGCAGGTCCAGGTATTTCTGTACAATAGTTTTGTATTCTCCTCGGATTACGAAGGATCGGTCAATTTTTGTTTTTGTGTCTGTCAGCTTTACTAACAGTAAATTATCCGAGTGATTTTCGACATCATCAACAGTTATTATTAAAAGTTCATTGCCACGACAAGCTCCATGTACTCCGAAAATTAAAGCCACCTGTAACAAAACCGAATGTGAATAAGACAAGTACCTATCTATCGAAGTACAGGTTACAATAAAATGCGCATTTTAAAACACTGGTTATACTTTACTAATCCACCATATATACATACATAGTTACTTACTTTTACGGCAAGAAAGATGTTGTCGGGTGCCTCATTAAGGAAAGTCTCCACGTTTTTGACTGAGAACACTTTGGATTTTTTAGGTTTAAATCCATCAGACATCCTCTTCAGATACGCTATTAATTTCGAATATGTGTCCAGTTTTACGTCGTTATTAGAACTGACTGTTGATTTTAGCATTGAGTAGGTACTCCAAAGTGTGGAAGGTTGTTTAGTTTTGGCTAAGTACTGGAAGTAGGCCAAAAACACAGATTCTGAAAAATTCTTGGCGCCTCTTGAATTTCTCCATTCAATAAAATTACCATAAGCTTTCATATATTTCTCCCGGGATTTTGCAGGTAGTAGATTATCCATCACATTTCTTGCGTCAGTTCTAATACTATCAGGAGTTAATTCTATACTTTCACTGTCACTTGAAGAACTCATTTTTCAAAACAAAATCATGAATTTCTATCAATCCGTGAAAATTGACGAAAACGCGGGCTATAGTTCGCGCGTTTTTAATTTTATTTCTTTTTTTTTTTTTATTCAGCCGGCGCGCGGCGCTACTATGGGCCGTCGCACCAGCCAGTCTTTATTCAAACAATATTTGCGTTCGATTTCTTGGGCGCTGAACACAAGATGTTCCAAATTCAAAAAGTGCGCGGCAAAGATAATTGCGGCGCACTTATAAAGAGGATTAAAAACTCATTACTGCCCGCTAAAAGTTTCTTATAGAAAACACCACCTTTGGGTGCACTTAAAGGCGAACCAAGTCGTCTTTTTCGAATAGATGGGATGAAAATATCTATTACCATCTAGTTCTACAAACTTAAGATAAATTTCGCATAGTTTTATATTGAAAAGGCGAATTTTAATTTTATTTGACAATACTAGCTGCTGCCCGCGACTTCGTCTGCGTGAAGGCTCTACAGCACCAAAAATACCTAAGATACCAGTGCTCCTCCCCGTAGGTGATAGCGTGATAATATATAGCCTATTGTTGACCCAACCTCTTAGTAATATTCAGGCAAAATTTGAAGTAAATCCATGCAGTACTTTTTGAGTTTAGCCCGGACATACATACAGACAAACAGACAAAAATTCTAATAAGTATATTTTTGCTTCGATATCGAATGTTGGTTTGGTTATCATCATCTGCCTATAATAGCTTTCAGTTTGTACCTGAATACTAGTATTTAACCTACTGGGTAATACGAAACCCCTTGGTAAGACTGGTTGTCAGGCTTTTTGGGCCACTGACTACTTGTAACGACTGTCAAAGATGAATAATATCTTTATCTATCCAAATATCATAAACCCTCTCTAATGCGTTCAAAAACCATAGGCCAGCATTACCAACCTGCAGAAATGAACGGTGCTGTAATGAACTCATAACGCAACTGTAAACAGTTGCGTTATGAGTTTTAAATTTGGAACAGGTGTCAAATTCAAGTGAGTGTGCTATTCTAGTACCACCTACATTAAATCAGATATCGATAAAAAAAAAAAAAACCCCCAATTCAGTATGATTCTAATTATAAATCGCACGACATTTTCGATCTCGAGTGACACAAGAATAGTGACTTTGTTCGTTTGCCTATGATTTAAAAAAAAATGACAGATATCCGAAACGCCGCCATTTCGAGCTGTCATTTGTTCGTTAGCTTTTTATTTCCAGTAACCCATTCTTTATTTCTGTCGAAAATGAGTGATAGTGACTCAGAAATTGACACGAATACTCCGCCAGATATCGTAAATGCAGCGACGAATGCAACTAATAACCTGTTGGCACAAAAATCAAGGGCCAAGTAACAATGCAGGTCATTTCCCTATGGTTCCTGAACCCATCATAGAGCCCTTATGATATTTGGGTAGATAAAGTAGTGTATGCAACTATACATAATTAGGCATTACAACACGAGTGTGATGCTATTAAGAAACTCGCCTTCGGCTCGTTTCTTAAACCCACACTCGTGTTGTAATGCCCTTCATTATGCACAGTTGCATAAACTACTATTGGTTATGCGGATGGCTATTTTGAAATTTGACATAAAAAAATTGAATTTTAATGAAACTTGGTTTTAAAAGTTTGTTTGGAATAATGTCGCATTGTTTTAATGTAATTGAGATAAGGGTATTAGAATGATGATGATGACGATGTCTTTGATTTACTTGCTTGTAATAATACTTCTCTGAGATGATGAGATCACTCTTTGACCTTATCTTGTCAAAGCAATTCCTAATATGGAAGTGTCACTAATATTTTAAAGGCGAAAGTTTGTACATTTGTTACTTCTTCACGCACAAACGACTTAACGGATTTGGATTAATTTTGGTATTCTACAACGTGTAACAAAAAGGGTATCTAGTCATATGAAACGGTGTGCTATAGACCATCACTTCATATCTTAAAAAAGCAATAAATAGGTATACAACTAATATCTAAAGATTTTCTACAACTTTTTCAAAATGTTGTTGATGTCTTATTAATTATATTAACTGTATAAACTTATTTGTTTGTTAATTATAGTAGTATTTCAGTATCAATTTGCAGTTTTTTCCTGTATCAATGAAATATGAAATTTTACGTTTTTTGAGTAATTAGAGTGTAAATTTTAATAAATAGCTCAAAAATGTACATAGTGATTGTAAAAAAAAATCAAACTTGAGTTTTTTTCATGTTTTTGCATTTTCTGAGAACATTTACCGTAGTAATGTATATATTTTTTACACCACCAGAAAGTAGAGATTTCAACGAACAAAAAGCCCCACGACTTTTTGGAAAAAGCTAAAATTTCGTCACGAGAATTTTCGATTGAAAATTAGGGTGATTTTTTAAAATTAAGTTAAAATGTAGCGAAATAATAATAAAGGATAAAAATAAAAAACCAAAAACTTGGTTACTTATTTGAATTTATCACCTAAATTTTGAGGTTATGTGAAAAAAGTGGTCTGTTAAATGTTTTAGATCTTTTATTACCTACAACTTTGCCATTTAACTTTTTTCCATAGGACTTGTAGTTTTGCCGGAAATCGAGATAAACCATTTTTTCCCTTAAAAGCCCCCCCTCCTCCACTTCCCGAACTCGGATAGATCGTAATTTATTTTTCCTTTCATTTTTATCATATTTCCCTCCTTTTCTAATGGGTTTCATCCTACTATATTTTTTTTTCGTTTTTTTACCAGTTTTGAAGGCATCGGCCCTGGTCTAGTAGTTCAAATGTGCATTATAGAAAATGTATAATAAATCATTAAAAAAATAGGTAATCTGAAATTATATAAGTAATTAATTATATCATTTCATCGTTATACTAAATTCAAATTAAATTCAAATTCAAATTCATTTATTGGTGTGATTTTTGGTACATTTTACATGAGATCTTAATTATAAATAATCAGTCCCTCAAAAACCTACCTTAAAGGTGTACACTCTTTCACATAATTGGTCATATTAATTGGGTACGTATCATAATCCCGAAAGTTCATAATACCTATGATTGAAATACCGACGTCCAAAACATCGAAATTCAAAATACCGAGAGTTTTAAATGCCGATAGTCGTTATATCGAAACACAAAATACCGATGTTCAAATGGCCGAAAGGACGAAATCCCTAATGGACGAAATACCGAATTGACGAAATCCCGAATGAACGAAATACCGATGGGTTGTAATGTAATACCGATGGATGAAATCCCGAATTGACGAAATCCCGACTGAACGAAATACCGATGGTTGAAATACCGATGGATGAAATCCCGAATGGACGAAAACTGTTATTTAGTAACGTAGAATAGAATAGAATAGAATAGAATAGAATACTCTTTATTATGTACACCATAAAAATATAAATACAAACATTTTAAACACTTTACAAGGGGTGACACAATGGGCGGTCTTATTATTTGACAAACAATTAATTATTTATCGTTTTATGCATAAAACAACGTTTGAAACAAAGATATTAATTGTGGGATTCCAAAAACAAAAAAAGAAATAATTATGGTTTCCTATAATCACAAATTTTGTGACAGAAATGAATCGCTGCAGAACCGACTCCACGTAGTCTTTTCTGCCCTACCCCGAGAGTGTAATTTAAGCCCGCGTAGGCGCGGAGGGGCGAGGCGGGCCGCGAGCTGAGGAGCAGGTGGCTTTAACACTTGCCGCCGCGGCTGAGGCTGGTCGGCTCCAGGCGGCCAGCAAGCCGAAGCTGCGGTGGTGAGTGATAAAACCCTCTGCAACGATAAGCTCGCGTGTGACCGCCGGAGCCCCGCAGCGTCGGAGCCGTGACAGAAACCGTGCCTGCTGCATGGTGCATGCTTGCAGGTTGCCTGCTTGCTTCAGGCTTGCTGCATGCTTGCTGCATGCTTGCTGCATGCTTGCTGCATGCTTGCTGCATGCTTGCTGTATGCTGCATGCTTGCAAATCGTTTTTCTCGGAAACGGTGATTATTTCGGGATTCTGAACTACGGGATTTTGAACTTCGGGATTTTAAACTTTCGGAATTTTGAACTTTGGTGTTTTAAACTGTCGGACAAATGAACTTTCGGGATTTTGAACTACGGGATTTTGAAATACGGGATTTTAAACTCCGGGATTTTGAACTTCGGGATTTCAAACTTTCGGTCTAATGAACTTTCGGGATTTTAAACTTTCGACTAAACAACCATTCGGCGTTTTAATTTTCGGGATTTCGTCCATCGGTATTTTAAAATTCGGTCTTTTAAAATTCGGGATTATGATACGTACCCTATTAATTACAATAACACTCAAAATAACTTAAGACAGAAAAACAAACAAAACATTAACATGGAAATAAAGATAAAAATTCAATGTCAATAATGGAATAAAACTAACAATATCAATAATGCAATAAAAATGAAAATGTCAATAACAGAATACAATTTACGATGTCAAAAATGAAATAAAATTTACAATGTCAATGAAATAATATTAACATGGAAATAAAGATAAAAATTCAATGTCAATAATGGAATAAAACTTACAATGTCAATAATGCAATAAAAATGAAAATGTCAATAACAGAATACAATTTACGATGTCAAAAATGAAATAAGCTTACAATGTCAATAACTAACCTAACCTAACCTAACCCAGATGTTTCATCAACAATAGGGGGATCTGGCACTTAAGGAGGTTAGTTTAGTAAATAGCTAGTTTCAAAATTATATTAAACGTTACTATAGATTTTAAATAATATAAACTAAATATGACTAACTAACTGAATATTAGTTTAAATGTGCATTATAGAAAATGCTCCTAAAAAAATTAGGTAAACTGAAATTATATCAATAATTCATTATATAATTTCATCGTTATACTAAAAAAAGTAAATGAAATGAAATTAGGTCATGTGAACGTGTGAACGTTACAACTTTTGTTATTATATCAAATGGTACGCACCCGCCATAATCACAGCACACATCTAATTCTCAGTTTTCGTGAGAGCAAATCAGTGGCCCAAATAGTCTGACAACCAGTTATACCAAGGGGTATCGTATTACCTAGTACTAACTGGGTTGTGGAGGTCAGGTAGGCAGTCGCTCCATGTAAAATACTGGTATTCAGCTGTAGACTGGAGGCCACCCCAACATAGTTGGGAAAAGGCTAGGCAGATGGTGATAGGATTGTAAACAGGGAATATTAATAACTACTGATACGTTTCCAAAAAATATTTCACAAATTAATTCATTTCTGGCCATGCCTGTAGCGATCGTTTGCCGCATGATGGCTCCGTTGGCACGTTATCGAATGGCAATAGTAGCAGAACGACGTAGAAGGTCCAAACCTTCTACGTCGTTCTGCTAGTATTGCTATTCGATGACGTGGGTAATCTAGTTGCCGTGCTAGTCGGCTCGGTGTCAAAGCCCCATGTTTCATTTGACTGTGTAATCGCGTGTGCACAGATAACTGGTTACTAGATGCATTCCGTTGGTTCATAGCTATTCTTTTCCGCCGCGGCTCAAGATTTTTCTCAATATCGTCTTTCTTTTGACCCTTAACGTCTTGAATTTCCCTTTCCGTTTCCTTCTCAGCCTCAGCCTTCTCAGCATCATATTGTTGAAGGATCTCAATGCCCCTTTGGAATTCTTCTTCGGCAGTTAGTCTTTTCTTTTTTTCCGACGTAATTTGCGTTGGTGAATTAATTTTCCCTTTAATTTCGTTATTTTTTTTAAGTGTAGCTTCAACTTCTAATTTCTGAGTAGCCTCTTGTTGCCGCAAATTTTCAATGCTATTTTTGAATTCTTCTTCCAGAACTGTTAATGTGTCTTGCATTGCTTTAATTTTCTTAATAATATTTTCTCTTTTCTGGGCATAATTTTCAATCATTTGTTGATGTTTGGCGTCTAATTCACTTGTCTTCTTATCCTCGTATAGTTGCAGTATTTCAATGCTCTTTTTAAATTCTTCTTCCTTTCTTTTCTGAATTTCTGTTAGTTTGGCATCAATAACGTTTTTTTTCTCAAAATCTTTTGATTTCAAAATTCTGATCTCTTGCTCCATGTCCCTCTTTGTGTCTTTCAGTTTTTGAATTCTTTTACTAAAATACATTTTCGCTTTAGCTTCGTGTTCTTCCTTTTCTTGAATACTCTTAGCAGTGGCTTCTTTTTCTTTAGTTAGTGTTATTTTCATTTCTTCAATTTTTCTCTCCATATCGGCTTGTACCCGAGCTTCATCTGCTTTTAGTTTTTTAGTCTCCTTGTCTACTTTAGATTTCATTTCCTTTTCTTTTTTTTTGAAAGCATTTATATTTTTCTTAATGTTCCCTATTTCCATAGCTATGTTTTCCTCAATTGTTTTTACATTTTCGTCTAGTTCAGTATTTTTCTTTAGCATCATCGTCTTTAGCTGTTCAATATCTTTCTGTAATAGCTTATTCCTTTTTTTTATCTCCTTCGTTTTGTTGTTTATTCTCTGTGTAAGTCGAATTGATCTGAGAATATGTTTCATCCTTGCCGATTTTTCATCCTGAGAACAAATAATGAAGCCTTATTTTTTATAGTTTGGATTAGAGCGTAGTATACTGATGTAGTAGAAATAAGTAAATGTGGACTTGAACACCCGGATACTGAAAACATTCTATAGACATCAATGCAAATTGTAACTTATTTTCCTTGTAAAATTATTTAATCAAAGCAATCAACTCGTAGAAACCAAAGAAAATCGCGGATATAATCCCGTAAGTACTTTAAGTGTAGTGAAAAACCGTGAAAGTCTACAACAGATAAGATATCCGTGGCAATCGGTAAAAAACTCGTAAATGCTGTAGGTATTATCTGAAAACATTATCTACAGTCGACTGTAAAAGTCTGCGAATGCGTCAAAGAAGAATCACAATGTAAATGAACACTCATAGATATCTATGCTATAATATCATTGAGTAGCCGCGCCACACCACTGCTCGACGCCTCTTGTATTTGTGAGCTTATAAAACTTACTTACTTCACAGTCACACGCTATTGTGCATTTAATGCTTCTGGACCTAATCAACGTTGAGTTTTTGCGCTGTCTGTCAGTAAACGTGTGAATAAATCCAAAGTTTGTATGAAGTTCTAGTCTTACCTTATCCGAGAGTTTACCGAAGTTGATCAAGTTACTGATACTGCCGGTGTTAGCTTTTCTACAGGCGAGGTACCGAAAAACTTCAGCGTCTATGTCACCATGCTCAGCGTCGAGCATGAAGAGATGCTGGATATCAGCGTCATTCAACTGTGGAAATAACGAGAATATTTGCTCATTTAGTGCTGGAATAGAGGCAGACCCAAGAAATGATGGAAGGTTAGTGAAAGCGATGAATGAAAAAAAGCAGTTCCTAAATGACAGCGTGGCGGTGGACAGGGTAGAACGAACATAAATATCAGAATAAAATGATCCTGCGGGTAGGGTTAATTTTTTTTAACACAGTGACTTACATTCTCTGTCAAGCTGCTCAAATCGAAAGGTGGATGAACAGCACTGGCTGATTGACATTTTTCTTTGAATTTATCAAAAAAATCAGCGAGTTGTTCAGGAGTTAATGTAAGTTTCGAATCAGCCATCTGAAAAAAAAAACAAAACATTTTGTAGACAGTACAATTCAACTTTGGGGGCAGCTTGTACTCGTAATATGGGAGCTATCCTAAAATAAAACTCGGAAACGTGACGCATTAGAAGATTATCTAAAAATACTTCTTTGTGACCAACTCCAGCCCGTCCACCAGCTCTCGATTGATACACGTTTTATACGTGTCTGATCAAAGTTGTGCAGAAGATGCCATCAAAGAATAGACTTAAAGTTTGATTTACGAAACCTGACACTTTAAAAACATAATTATTGCTTCATGCAATGTAGATTGTTACACGAGGGTCGAAGTGATGATGATAACGTGTTCTGTTTATATTATGATATGTCACGTTATTATTTACTGTGTGAAATGTAGTTTCAAAATAAATTATTTGAGAAACACATTTTCATTTTCATTTTTTAACGTTTGAAACGTTATCCGTATCCCAGCTCACCACACCCCTCCCACAGTCTGCCTTATATGTACGTTCTATGATATAAAATACACTCGAGAGCAATGAATCCGGGTCACTTAAAGAATGTTAAAAATCTCGGAAACTAAAAATGATAGGTTAATGCAATAAATTGTATTTAATAGACTATGTAATACTCCTTAAATGAAAGTAAAAAAAATATGAGTCACCATACATTTTATTAACACAAAATTACATAAAGAAAAAAACTGCTGATCTCTCCTTAAAACAAAAATAGGAAACATGAAATTTTTGAACTTTATTACGATTTTCTTGAATTTTAATACCTCGTATTGCCTCCTCGTGCTTCCATTACTGCGTTTACGCGGTTTGGCATGCTGTACACCAAGTTCCTTATACGATTTTGGGGAATATTCTCCCATTCCTCTGTGAGAGCAATTTTGAGCTCACGAAGCGTGATTGGGGGAGGGTTTAATTGTTTTACGCATCTGCCTAGCTCGTCCCAAGCATGCTCGATCGGGTTGATATCCGGGCTGCGCGCTGGCCACTCCATACGAGTAATGTTCATCTCTTGAAGGTAGTCATTCACAATCCTACCTGTATGATGTCGGGCATCGTCATGCATAAATATAGCATCCTCACCTAAATTGACCATAAATGGACCAACGTGATCATTGAGGATTTCTTCCACATATCTTACGCTAGTTAAAGAGCCTAGAGTTTTCTATGATCACCAGCTCTGTGCGACTTTCAGAAGAAATTCCGGCCCACACAAGTACAGACCCACCACCGTAGGCTACTTTTTCTTCGATGCATGCTTGCTTGAATCTTTCCCCTGGTCTTCGATACACTCTGTGTCTTCCATCGTGCTTGTAGAGCATAAATTTTGATTCGTCGGAGAACATAACTTTTGACCAATCTTCAATACTCCAATTTACGTGGCTCTGGGCATATCTTAGTCTTGAAATACGATGCCCACGCTCCAGTTTAGGGCCGTTTGCAGGTCTAAGGGGTTTTAAGTTAGATTCAGCAAGCCAACGTCTTACTGTCCATGCACTTGGGTTACTTCCTCCGAGGCGTCGAAACTGATTTGTGAGTTCAGTTCCTGTGAGAAAGCGATTTCGAAGCATGGTGTTCACCAAGTATCGGTCTTCTCGTGCTGTGGTACACCTGGTTCTGCCCGTTCCTGGTCTGCGTAGGTTAGAACCAGTTTCTTCGTAACGTCGGAGAACTCTTTGTACTGTTGACAGCGACACACCGACAGTCCTGGCTGTATCGCGCTGACTCCGGCCGGTTTCCAGCATTGTAAGTATTCTGGTGCATTCTTCAGGCGTAAGCGACATAATTTCAGCTTGAATAATGAATAGAGCACTATCAACATGGTTTATGTACATGACAGATTACAAACAAAAGCAAAACCAAATGCTGTAATTTCGTAGTTCCATCTTCGAAAGTGGCCCTTTTTCAAATTTGATTTTTTTATGATATAACTTTACAATAACTAAGAAGTTTTAATACCTTCATTTAAGGAGTATTACATTGTCTATTAAATACAATTTATTGCATTAATCTAGCATTTTTAGTTTCCGAGATTTTTAGGATTCTTTAAGTGACCCGGATTCATTGCCCTCGAGTGTAGATATTTTGGCATTTGGAAATAAATGTAAAATTTCTCTTCATCATCAATCTAATATTTTACTATAGTCCCAATATCTCCTTCAGTTCATCCTCCTTTTTTTTTTTTATTTCATTTTCTTCGTTTCTTTCTATTTTCTTTTTCCTCTTCATCAAGTGCTATGACAATGATAGCCAACTCACGTATTGTGTTCCGAGACATAACCGAACCTTTCGGATCAAAAATTGTTGAAATAGTGCCGTGCGCCTAATTGTAGCCGAGTCGACCTGCCGGAGCTTTTGATCCGATTACGTTGCGTTTTGAGCCTCCAAAAGAGTGGGTCTAAAAATGAACATGGACAAGACGAAGGTCATGTTGAATGCCCATGTCACACCCATTCCTATCAAGATCGGAGACTCTACACTCGAAATTGTAGACGATTATGTATACCTAGGACAAACGGTCCAGTTAGGTAGGTCTAACTTCGAGAAAGAGGTCAATCGTCGAATCCGAATCGGCTGGGCAGCGTTCGGGAAGCTGCGCGGTATCTTCTCGTCCAACTTACCGCAGTGTCTCAAGACGAAAGTCTATGACCAGTGTGTGTTGCCAGTGATTACATACGGGACCGAAAAGTGGTCGCTCACAATGGGCCTTATCAAAAGGCTTAAAGTCACCCAAAGGGCAATGGAGAGGGCTATGCTAGGAGTTTCCTTGCGTGATCGAATCAGAAATGAAGACATCCGCAAGAGAACCAAGGTCACCGACGTAGCCCGAAGAATTGCTAAACTTAAGTGGCAGTGGGCAGGGCACATTGCTCGCAGAACGGATGGCCGATGGGGCCGAAAAGTTCTGGAGTGGCGACCGCGAACCGGAAGACGATGCGTTGGAAGACCTCCCACTAGGTGGACCGATGACCTGGTGAAGGTTGCGGGAATCCGGTGGATGCGAGTAGCAAGGGACCGGTCAATGTGGTGACACTTGGGGGAGGCCTATGTCCAGCAGTGGACGTCTTTCGGCTGAGATGATGATGATGATGATGACGTTACGTGGACGCCTGTTTATCGCCAAGGGGAAAGGCGAGGCGGTGACGATCCCTTTCCCCTGTTGTGCTACGACCCTTATCGTGACAAAAACGATTTCTAAAAATTCGTTCAGCCTGGAACTAAATACATAAATAGATACTCGTAGTTCTCGAGTTATTTCAGATTTTGCTGCGGTAACATTTTGGGATTTACCAGATCTCGAAAACTGCTCAACGCAGAAGATTGAAAAAATACCAATAACAGACCTAGATTTGTTTAAACATTAGTTTTGGTTTGGTTGTCGTAAACCAATGGAATTAAATGGTTTCAAAAATCAGATATAAAAACGGATTTGCGAGTAAACCAATACACTTATAACCAAATAAACAGCTGTAAAAAAAACTTATGGTAGACGCTTATAACGTCGGGAATATTAGATCTTGTAACTTTACATGATATGAAGATAAGGCTCTTAGTAAACAAATTGCTCTTCATTGTATAACGTGCTGGTGAGTGGTGTCTGCAACTCCATGTAAAAGCGCGTATTTTGCGTTACACTAACTATTTGTTATGGTCTGTAATGCACAACATTTTGCCAGGGTAACGCACACAAGCAGAGCAGCGCTGGCCCAGTGGTGGCGGGCTCGACTTACGAGCAGTATGTCGTGGGTTCGAACCCAGACAGGCGTATTACTTTGTGTAATTTGTACCATCACCACTGCTCTCAAACAATGAAGGAAAACATCGTGAGGAAACCGGCATGTCGTAGAACCAAAAATTCGAAGACATGTGACATCTACCAATCCGCACTGGGCCCGCGTGGTGGATCATAGCCCATTCCCTCTCATACAGAAGAGGCCTGTCTCAGCAGTGGGAACATTAAAGGCTGATGATAATTTATTTATTATATAATTACTTATTTAAAATTATGTTAATAACACCTTAACAGCTGTAACGCCAATGCGATGTTACTACCAAGATACCTCTAACACACTTACAAATAAAAAAAATACCTACAATTAAACAATCATCTATAAACATTCTCGATGCACTTCAGTGCAACTCCTGTGAAACGCACACAAGATAGTGCGTGGTATCTATGAGGAAAGACCGGAACAAAACTAAACAATATTAAACAGATTGATAAGTAGGTACCTAATCTTCTATTTATTATACAAACGATAATTCGTTTACGTATGTAGTCAAAGATAAGATTGCCAAATTCCATATTCTGAATGTGTATGACGTGTTCTGTTATTGTTATATGATATGTCACGTTATTATTAGGGATTGTCTGTCTCAGTAATAACGCACGGCAGTCTAGCTTTTAAGCTTCTAGCAATTCAAGCACCTACTAAAATAAATTAAAGTAAGTATGTGGAAACAATGCATTTTATTCATTTTAGACATCATTTTTCATACAGACATTTACTGCTTAAGACCTACACAATCGATATCTAAATAGAAATAGAGTAGGCTTTTTTTCAAAATAAACCGGGTTCGATTCCCGAACGGAGTACAGATGTTTTTTAAAATGTATGAATGCAGTTTTTCTCGTTATTAAAATCGATGACATGGTTCCTCAGAACAGATCTTCGTATGTCTTATTGTTTCAGACTTTCCCATACTGACCGATTTGAATGAGACACCCTGTATAATAGTTAATAAAAATTGACAAATATTTATAATCATTGATTTATCGATAGTGAATTGATGCTGTGACCGCGCGCTCTCCGCTCTCTATCTTGAAAACGGTTCACCTTACTTATAATTTTTTTTTGAAACAAAATTAGTAGAGAATTTGTTTTCTACAATATTGATATATTAAATACAAATAGCAAAAAACTCATAGGAAATGAGATATTTACAAAAAAAGCGCAAAAAAGAACGATTTTGGTGAAAAATAGTTGCGTACACCCTGCCGTGGTTTTGAGACAACTTTTAGGGTGTCAATATACAAGTATTTACAAACTTACAGCTGGGTACCTCGAATTCCGAGGTGAACTTACTATAATTACTGGATTAAATCAAGAGCTGAGTCCTATGACCACGCTCAGAATGGCTTCAACGTCGTGTCTAAATGGCTCCAGAATATTCTTCTAAGACTAAATGCGCATAAAATAAAATACATTCTATTTACAATGAGAAATACTGATACACCGCTTACTAACCAAAACATTTATGCTTATAGCACGTACGTTGATACTGCATGTTCTTGCCCTACTTATGATGAAGTTAAACATGAAATATCTAGTTATCAGTATTGACTTCAATCTTATTTCCGTAAACTTAAATATTTTCTTATTGACGTAACATAGCTGACTCATCATCTTCGTCGTCTCGCTACCTTTTTCCAACTATTTTGGGTCGGCTTCCAGTCTAACCGGATGCAGTTGAATACCAGTACTTTACATGGAGCGATTGCCTATCTGACCTCCACAACCCAGTCAATACTGGATAATACGATACCACTTGGTAAGTATGGTTGTTAGACTTTTTGGCCACAGACCAGTAATGACTGTCAAAGATGGAGTTTCCTCCGTGCCTCAGAAAACACGTTAAGCTGTCATGTGTCCATCTTTGGCACATAACAGCTGGGTGGTCACCCTGGTAGCAGACCAGGGCCTCGAATCTGCTATTACGATAGTATCAGAATAGGCGATCATTGAAGTCACAATGATCAAGTTCTGTCAAGTTTTGACAAGTTTGGTAATCTACTAATATAATGGCGTCATTATGACTTCTCAATGAACAACCAGTGGACTCCATTGAAAGAAATGTCATAATATTAATCTCGTACATGAATTCTGACATGAATAAATATTCGCATTTAGTAGTAGATATCGAAAACCATTTGTATTAATGGTTTTATTATAACGGCAATACGAAAATGCCATTAAAACACAATTTTATTACGAGACCATCGACCGACCATTGTGAATTTAGCAGATTACGCACTTTAAGCAAAATGACAAGGGCATGAGAATGGAATCGTGTTGGAGTGACGAATTTATTAAAATAGCAGAATTAGGCCCCTGAGTTTTAACTAACAAAGTAATCCTATAAAAAAAGACTATAAGTCTATATTTACTAATATCGTTCTTATAAAGGCATTGCGGTAGACTATTTAACTTATAATACTTGATAAGAGTGCTTCCAGATCAAAAATGCTTATAAGCTACTTGATCAATAACTTTATAAGTAAACCTCAGCCATTTTGTTGAAATTCTGTTGTTGAGTAAATAAGGTGAACATGAATTTAAGCGATTAAAAAGGAGGTTGGTTACAGGAGAAAAGTGAAAATAGATATTTAGTATTAATTAAGCCTAGTTCTTCAGTAATAACTTCAACAAGATTAGGAACCGCGTCAAGAACGATTGCGGGCAAAGTGAATGAGGGTTTCCTCCACTCAAAAAGTGAAGAACTTGAAAATTGAGACGAAAATTACGATTTAAAACCTAGATAAACCTAGTTCGGGGGTCAGAGGCTTCAAACAATATATGGAACATAATTTATGTCAATAATGAATTTGAATTTGAAATTGTGCATTCATCTTCGATGTAATTAATGGTCATATATGCTGTACTGGGAGCTAGTCGGGCATCAAAAAAAGATTTGATGCAATAAGGCTATAATGTTTTCTTGACTACAAATGAAATGAGTAGGTCATTGAGTAGGCCTACACATTGTTGAAAGAAACGGGAAATCCACATCCATTGCAGCATTCTGTTAACACAAAATGTGAAATGAATAATTGGTTGGTGAATAATTGGTAATGTCAATATTTGGTCAAAAAACAGTCTATATCAAGAAATACAACAATCTTGTTAATTAAATCATAAGAAAAGTAAATTCAAACTTTAGCAGGCATATTTCAAGGGAACCCTAATGTATTTTAAAATGGAGGCAACTTATCTGGGCTGAAACTGCCGCAAATACTAATCTACTTATTAAGCACTTTACTTTCTTGCTACAAGTACTAATTTACTAATAAAGTACCGGTACTTAATGAAGAGCATTTTCTAATCATGGCGGATATTTATGACGACCCGATTGGCGTTGTGGTAGTGAGGCTGCCTTACGTTCTTAGGGTCCTGGGTTCGAATCCCGGTAGGAACAAATGTTTGTGTGATGAGCATGGACATTTGTTTCCGAGTCATGGATGTTTATATGTATAATAAGTATGTATTTACAAACAAAAAAGTATATTATGTAGTATATCAACTATTTAGTGTCCACGACGCAAGCTTTGCTTAGTGTGGCACTAGGTGGCGCTGTGTGATTGTACAGCAATATAAAAAATATATATATGTATTTATATGAATTGATGAAATATTTTATTTACAACAATATTCTAATTTACTATTTTTCGGAGGGGATTTTAAAAACGAACTATATTACAGTACATATTTACAGTAAAAATAACTTTCCTTCTTCTTCGAATTTATACATTCTACAATAATACAAAATAAAAGTAATAGAAACTTACGTTATTACCAAGTTTAACCACAAAACCACCAGCCGAAGTAACAACAAACTCAACAAAAAAAGGCTCTTGAAATATACTTTTACCAGTGTGCCAATATAAGCAATATAGCTTTGGTAAGATACTTATGCCAGATACTAACAATAGCGTTTGTGCTTGTAATTGTTTAGTCTCAAATCATTATAGAAGTTATTGTGCTTCGTCAAGTATATTATAGGGCTTAATAACATTGAAAATTGATTATAAGATAGTTACAGAACTAAATGCTCTTATAACTGCGCCCAAATCTAGGCTTGTAGAGCATTATAAGCATATTATAAGTACAGAAAAAGTAGTCTCAAGAGCGTTATAAGTACTGATTTTGCTAGTTGGGGTATTTGATATTAATTTAACTTTGATACCTCCACACGTTCTTGAGGAAAAGGAGCTTGACAGATGGACACACTGACAGTCGGACTACAAAGTGATACTGTAAGGGTTCAGGAAAAAAAACGGGACTGTTCGAAAGAGAAACATAAAGGACGAGGAAGGAACATGAATGGGTTTTAGTCAGTAAAAGTCTAACACTCCCTCCCGCTCCGCCCAGAGTGGGAGAAGTTATTTGGTGATTTCCCATGCAAAAAAAAGGGATCAGGAACAACAACCTTATACACATAAATAATGGATACGACCCTTCTTAGGGTCCTGGGTTGTGTGATATACTCTAAAATATATTTTTATATTTCGTAAATGTATCCATCTAAGCCGCAATCAGAAGCTGTCAATATGATTATATCCCTGATCGATGATTTAGGAGCATGAAGAAGTGGGTGTAAAGTTCTCCTCCTCCGTTCTCGTCAGTTACGAGTACGTCCCATCTCGTAACTGTCCCATTTCGACAACTAAACAAAAAACGTGCAAAACAAGTGAAAAAGTGTCCCAATTTATAAGTTGTGTCTGTTTTTGGGATACTGCTGGTTTTCTATTATAATTATGGACTTAAGTCGAGGATAAGTAATTTCTATTTTAGTGTTGGCATTCGTCGCTTTTTATATCATTTTTGCAAGTTCTAGTGATTTTTTAACCACGTTTTGGTCAACAGTGCTAGGTAAAAAAATAGGTACAAATCAACCAACGTCACTCAGAAAATATCAAGTCAATAATGAATTCTTTACGGAGATGAATTACTATTATCTAATCAACTATATCGAGTTCATCACAGACGGGGTATTAAATATTGCCAATAACACGCTGGATTACACCTCGATTGTTTTATCTTTATAACTAGTTTTCCAATCAATTATACACTCCCCATAACCTAAACATCTTCATCTTACGGATACAATCATCTGAGTCGAACACAGCATGGTAGCAATCTAACCGTAAGCAATGGCTCTTCATATCGCATATTTTATCCTTTTTGTATTTGTTGCTCTAATAAATGGAATGCCAGCTGACAAGGGAGATGGCTCACTAAATATCGATTTGTTCAAAGAATCAGAATCATCTAAAGGCATAAATTTTATATGCATAAAAATTAAAAGTCGAACCATCTTGTCGCAGATAGTTGGAGGTCAGTATCATCGTTTTGCATAAATTTCATATGCATAAACATTCAACGTTGAACCATCCTATCGCAGAAAGTTTAGGGTTAGAATCATCTATTGGCATAAATTTCATATCAATAGTCATTGAATGGCAGAACTATCACATCTCAGGAAGTTTATAGTTTGAATCATCTTTTCGCATACACTTCTTATGGGCTTAACTTATTAGTTAATCACTTTTACCAATTTTACCAATGTTATTAATTTTGTACAATTTTATTGTTTTTTCTTAGTAGATTTACGTCACAAATTTTATTACTGTTATGAATTTTATCCATTTCCCTACTTTGTAATTTTTGCATGTATTTTATGAATATATTTTATAAATTTTATACGTTATTCAATTATACCAGTGTTATTAATTTAATAAAATATACAATAATTTTACTTAGTTGGTACTAGTGCAAAATCTTTCGACGATATTATGTGTTTCTTTATGTTTTTCGAGCGTATGCCTCAGCCGCGGCGGCGAGTGTTAAAACCACCTGCTCCTCAGCTCGCGGCCCGCCTCGCCCCTCCGCGCCTACGCGATTTTAAATTACACTCTAGGGGTAGGGCAGACAAGACTACGTGGAGTCGGTTTTGGAGCGATTCGTTTCTGTCACTCGTGGCCTGCAGGTGAAAATCATAATATTTTGGGTTTAACGGCTAAATAAACATAATTTTCTTTCTTTCTTTTATTAAAACAGTAGATTGATCATGTGGTTTTTATTTTCCTGTAAGAAGCAGGCAGACATGCAAACAAGCATACACCATGCATGCAGCAAGCATGCAGCAAACATGCAAACCTGCATACACCATGCATGCAGTAAGCATACAGCAAGCATGCAGCAAGCCTGCAGCAAGCATGCATCAAACGTGCAGCAAGCATGCACCATGCATGCAGCAAACATGCAAACCTGCATACACCATGCATGCAGTAAGCATACAGCAAGCATGCAGCAAGCCTGCAGCAAGCATGCATCAAACGTGCAGCAAGCATGCAGCAAGCATGCAGTAAGCATGCAGTAAGCATGCAGCAAGCATGCAGCAAGCATGCAGCAAACGAGAATGCAACATGCAGCAGGCATGGTTTCTGTCACGGCTCCGGCGCTTCGGGGCCCCGGCGGTCCCACGCGAGCTTCTCGTCGCAGATGTGTTTCAACGCTCACCACCGCAGCTTCGGCCCGCCTCGCCCCTCCGCGCCTACGCGATTTTAAATTACACTCTAGGGGTAGGGCAGACAAGACTACGTGGAGTCGGTTTTGGAGCGATTCGTTTCTGTCACTAACTTTTCTAGCACAACATATTGACTTTTTAAAGATAATATTTTATTAAGGTTAAAATGCTATTTTGTGGCATTAAAAAATGGCAATACTGCCAAATAAAATTATTCCAAATGAAATTCTGCAATCATCATAGTATGCCAAGTGAAATTATATCAAATAATCGTCGTTCTAAATAAACATTATTCTAAACGAAATTATGCGAAATTTGAACAATGCCAAAGGTAATTATGCCAAATAAAAAACTGCCATCTAAAAGTATGCCATTCGAAATTCGGTCATACACACATTCACCCAAACAATAAGTATATTTAAAAAAAAATATGCCTTTAATATATTCGTTTAAAGAAAATTATGCCAAGTGTGTTATGCTAAATGAATTTCGGAGCAACAATATTCTGCCAGATAGATGGAACCCCATCTAGCTGCTTTATACCTTTTACGTTTTCCTATATCTGTGACGTTGCTATGGGTTGTTATTTTGATCTGCTTGTTTGGACTTCACAAATATATATTTTGGAAATAACATTTTTCACTTATCTTAATATATATAAATCTCGTGTCACAATGTTTGTCCTCAATGGACTCCTAAACCACTTAACCGATTATAATAAAATTCGCACACCATGTGCAGTTCGATCCAACTTGAGAGATAGGATAGTTTAAATCTCAAATTATGAGACGCAGACGAAGTTGCGCGAGTCAGCTAGTTCTTTAATATGGTAGCAGAGCGTTAACAATTAACATTGTTTAGTTGCAATAGTGGTAAAACTAAAGAGTTATGCAACCGTCCGGCGTAAAAATCGAGATCGGTCGACTCGACGGTATCACTAACTGGCAAACATGGAGATACAAGGTAAAATTACTACTGAAGAGTACTCCAGGTACGCTAGAAGCAATTGAAGGCAAGTTAATTAAGCCGGAAAATCCAGGACAAACGGCTAAAACTGAAGATTTACAAAAGTTTAAGAATGAAATGGATATGTTTCAAAAATGTGACAGTCAAGCACTTCTAATTCTTACTACGAATATGACTGAGGAAACTTTACAAAAGGTAATGCGATGTGAAACGTCATGTGAGATGTGGAAAGAGCTTCATAGGCTTTATGATGGAGCAAAGGAAGACAGGAGTTACGATCTCTGCATGAGGTTCTTCCGCTACCAGAAAAGCGAGGAGCATGATATGGCCACACATATTTCGACTCTCAAAACTGTTTGGTATGACTTGAACAATGAGATTGAAGGAAATGATCTACCAGAAATTTTATTAATATGTAAAATATTGGATACACTTCCTGAGCAATATTTCAATTTTAAGTCGAGCTGGCTGTTGATGAATAAGAGTGACAAAAATATAGACAACTTGACGACACAAGTATGTACTTTTGAGAGATCTTTACATCAGAAGAATTTAGAAGAAAGCGGAAGTAGCAATGGACTTCTTATGTTAAGAGGAGAGAAGCGCTACGAAAAACAAGGAATTAGCAAAAAGAAATGGAAGAAATGCAAATACTGTGGAGAAAGCTGTCAAAAAGTCACATCTTGCAAGAAGTGGATTGCGGACGGTAGACCTCCAAAACCTCCAAAGCAATCTTCAAAGATTGAGATGCTGACAGGCATAGCTCTAGCCTGCGAAAGTAAGAAAACAGATAAAGACTTGTGGTATGTGGACAATGGCGCGACAAGCCATGTCACTAATAGAAGAGATGTATTTCGCACCTTCGAAGTTTTTGACGAGCCACATAAAGTTATGACAGCCAATGGAGAGGTGATTGGAGCCATAGGAAAAGGCTCTATTCAACTTGAAGCTGATGTAAACGGTCACAAAGAATTACTGGTCTTAACAAACGTATGGTACGTTCCAAGTATTGAACGCAATCTATTTTCTGTGCTAGCTGCACAAGATACGCTGAAGAATAGCATTTTTCAGTCAACTGCTCAGTCATGTTATGTGAAGAACGATGACAAAGTCATTTTAGTTGGGAATCGCTACAAGTATGGTGGTCTGTACAAACTCAAAGTTAAAGTACTGATGCCCGAGCTTGAGATAAATCAACTAACGACGCCACAGAATCTTCAACTATACCATGAACGCCTTGGACATCAGAACAAGAGACATGTAGCAAAACTGATACAAAGAGAGCTTGGAGTAAAAGTAGACTCAAGTTCTGCTGTTATCTGTGAAGGCTGCGTCTTCGGCAAGAGCCATAGGCAGAAGTTTGGAGAGAGACCAAGAGCAAACAAACCTGGAGAGCTAATCAGTACAGACGTTTGTGGTCCATTCCCTTACTCTATCTCCAAGTACAGATATTTTGTTCTGTTCAAAGACTCCTTCTCAAAATATCGATGGATCTACTTCCTGAGACAAAAGTCTGAAGTTCACGCTCGCTTAAAGGACTTTTTAGCAGAAGCAAATACTTCCGGACACGTCGTGATGGAGCTGCTAAGCGATAATGGAGGTGAGTTCGATAACGAACAAGTACGTAATACTTTGAGAAAATATGGCATAAAACAAAGATTTACGATGCCATACACTCCAGAACAAAACGGATCCTCAGAAAGAGAGAACCGTACAATTGTGGAGATGATAAGAGCACTGATGCACGCTCATGAAAAGATACCAGATGGTTTATGGGCAGAGATAGCTAAAGCCTCTGTTTACATATTAAATAGAACGGGACCTACTCCTATAGAAGAAAGGTCACCTCATGAGCTCTGGTACGACAAGAAGCCCAAGATTAATCATTTAAAAATCATTGGAAGCAATTGCTATGTGCATATTCCAAAACAAAAGAGAAAAAGTAAGATTGGTAGGAAAGCTGAGAAAGGCATTCTTATTGGGTATGATGGTGATGAAGGATATCGAATTTTCAATGTAAAGGAATTAAAACTGATCAGATCTCGAAATGTTGTGTTTGATGAGTTACCTTCACTTGTGAAAACTAAGATTGATACAACTTCTGCAATACCTGAACCTAAAATAAACACCTACGAGCTGCCAATGCCTCTTACAGATTCTAAAATTATTTACGAAGAGAGTCATTCTCATCCACCTTCAGAAGCAAATGAAAGCGTCGAAGAAGATTTTGAGTCCTTAGAGGAAGATGAACCTGTAAATGACGAACCCGTAAATACGGAACCTTCGACACGACAACTGCGTGATCGTAGCCAGATCAGACCTCCACAACGGTTTGAGCAGTTTGTTAGCGAAGCTGTATCTATTCCTGAACCGACTACTTATCAAGACGTTTTGCGAAGCTCTGAAAAAGATAAATGGATCGAAGCAATGAACAATGAACTCAAATCTTTACAAGATAATCAGACCTGGGAACTGACTAACCTACCTAAGAAACGAAAAGCACTAAAATGCAAATGGGTATTTAAAATAAAAAAGAACCCTGACGGTACTGTCGATAAGTACAAAGCACGTTTAGTTGCTGTTGGATATTCCCAGAAGCAGGGAATTGATTACGACCAGACATTTAGCCCTGTTGCTAAAATGAGCTCAATCCGAATACTACTAAGTATTGTTGCAAATGAGAATTTAAAACTCAGACAGTTTGACGTCTCTACAGCCTTCTTATATGGCACGGTCAAAGAGGAAATCTTTATGAGACAACCGGAAGGATACGATGACGGGACTGGTCGCGTTTGCAAACTAAAAAGAAGCTTGTATGGGTTGAAGCAGGCACCTAAATGTTGGAATCAGTGTATCCACGACTTCCTTATGGAGACAGGTTTCATCTGCAGCGAAGCGGACCCCTGTGTCTACATCAGAGAACGTGGACAAAAGAAGATAATGCTCGCGCTTTATATAGATGATGGAGTGGTGGCTGCGTCAGATGAGAAAGAGGCTGATGATTTCATTGAAAATGAATTAAAACGACGATTTAAAATCACCACGAAAGTACCGTCCTATTTTCTTGGCCTGAAGATAGAACAACACAAAGATTGTACTATAAAAGTTCACCAAACTCCTTACGCTAGAAAACTGATAGAAAAGTTTGGAATGAGCAATTGCAAGGCGGTTGGGACACCCATTATAAAATCCGGTAAAGGAGATAAGGAACAAGAAAATTCAGAAATGCAAGCTTTTCCGTATCGGGAAGCTGTTGGATCTTTGTCCTATCTGATGGTTGCAACTCGACCCGACATTGCGTATGCGGTTGGAGTAGTATCTCGAAATCTTGATAGACCTTCCAAAGGCAATATTCAACAGGTGAAGAGGATATTTAGATATTTGAAAGGGACCATCGATACTGGACTTGAGTACAATAAAGGTGAAAAGCGTCTCATCTGTTACAGTGATGCAGATCACGGCGGAGACGAAGCGAGCGGATGCTCAACAAGCGGGATTGTATGCCTGTATGCTGGCTCAGCAATATCCTGGCGAAGTTCTAAGCAATCCATGGTTTCTCTATCATCCACAGAAGCGGAGATAGTTGCAGCCAGTGAGGCTAGTCGTGAAATGGTTTGGTTGAGGAGATTGTTTCAAGATCTAAAAATCAATCTAAATACGCCTACTTTGCGAATCGATAATGAGTCTGCAATTAAGCTCGCATATAACCCTCCATACGAGCAGCACCGCAAGACGAAACATATAAAACTGAAACACTTCTATGTGCGACAGTGTGTATCCGAGAAGGATATAACCATAGAGCAAGTATCGACTGCAGAACAACTTGCCGACATTTTTACGAAGCCTGTTTACAAACCGAGACTGGTAAGGCTCTGTGAAGAGTTCGGCTTGAAGAAGAGGGAATGTTAAGGAAGCACTTCTAGTGTAGAGCGCATCTAGCTGCTTTATACCTTTTACGTTTTCCTATATCTGTGACGTTGCTATGGGTTGTTATTTTGATCTGCTTGTTTGGACTTCACAAATATATATTTTGGAAATAACATTTTTCACTTATTCTTTAATAAAAATTATTTCATGTCGGTATGTTTACAAAACTTCCAAAGTCAATATGTCACTTCACTACTTTGATTGTCACTGTAAATATGACACAAGGAACTTATATAGGTATGACTTGTATACTCTGAATAAGGAATCCTACCTCCATGCTTGTATATGACATTATCGTTTTGACGTATAGCGTTCCATACCTGTTTCGTGGTTATGCGTATTTGTGTGCATTGCGGTTGTGATTTGTTTTAAGTAATTTTTTTTTTTAGTCTCTGTAGTTAAAATATTTTTTTTGCATTATTGTTTTTCGTGTTCTTTTTTTTTTTTGTTGAATGTTATGGTTTTACTATATCATTTATTGTACAATTTCTTCCAACACTCTTGTGAGTTAGGGTGGTTGTATTTGGAAACAATCAGCCGTATATTTAGTTGTAGTTATTGTTAGTTTCTGATTTGATTTTTGTTATATGTATTTATATATTGTATGTATCTATGAATATTCCAGCTGAATTAAATGACAGTTTTTTCTCTTGTTCTTCCTCGACTTGTAGCTTTGTTAGTGCGGACAGTGAGCCTACACTTAATACTTTGCATGACAATATTTCCTCTCTTTTTTCTAACTATCCCAATAATTTGCATATAGCCCACATTAATGCTCAGAGCGTTCCTGGTCACTATTCCGATCTTCTGGCATCCTTTAGCAGTGTTCAACTTGATGCACTCCTAATATCTGAGACCTTTCTCAAACCCTCTCTCCTTTCTACGCACTACTCACTGCCTGGTTTTGTTCTGGTCAGAAATGACAGGATTGGCAAGGGTGGTGGTGGTGTTGCCATTTACATACGCGCCGATATACCGCACAAAATTGTAAGTTCGTCTCCATATCAGTATTCTGGGTCGGCTGAATCTTTGTTTCTAGAGATCACTTTAAATCATACCAATGTATTGCTTGCTGTGTTTTACTCCCCTAACCTTCACGTTGACTATTTTGACTCTTTAGAATCCACGCTGAGTAATCTTTGCCCATCATACGAGCATGTCATTTTAATGGGTGATTTTAACACGTGTTTAATTAAAAATGATACTCGTTCACATAAACTCCGTTCGCTTTTATCTTCTCTTAACCTTGATATTTTACCTCTTTCTGCGACCCATAACTTCTCAAATTGCACGCCTTCTCTCCTTGACCTAATGATCGTTTCTTCACCTCACAATGTTGCTGAGTTTGGGCAGCTCACTGCAACCTTTTCGTATCATGACCTCATTTACCTTTCCTATCGTATCCGACCCCCTAAACGTAAGCCTCAATTCTGTTTTCTTCGGAGCTTTAATAGCATAGATCTGGAGGCTCTGAAACGCGATGCTGGTGCTATTGATTGGAGTCATGTTATCGAAAGTGCCAGTATCAATGAAAAAGTGAACAGCTTCAATACAATTGTGTTAGATCTTTACGATAAACACGCCCCACGTCGCCGTATTAAAATTAAGCATAAGTCTGCTCCGTGGATGACTACTGAAATAAAAAACGCCATCGCTCGTAAGGATAAGGCGAAGAGTAGGTATAGGCGCAGGCCCACGAAAATTAACCTCATTCAATTCAAAGCTTTGCGTAACCGCTGCAATCGTCTGTGTCGGGATGCCAAGAGACGCTATTTCCATGAATCTCTCGTTGATCGTAGCTCCTCTGATGTCTGGAAATTTTTAAAGTCTGTCGGTATCGGTAAATCTCCTACAACTACCTGCAAAGATGTCGACTTGTGCGCTCTTTACAGGCACTTTTCTGTACCACCTGTTTCTCTGGACTCAAACGTCAAAGCTTCAACTTTATCTGAGCTCTCTAACTTGCCGTTACCAAACTGTAATCCTTTTAATTTTAATCCTGTTTCTGAAGACGTTGTCAAAAAGTCCCTTCTCTCTATTTTTTCCTCTGCTGCGGGCCATGATAATTTGTGTTCGAGAATGATAAATCCCATTATTTCAGAGCTGCTTCCCATCCTCATATTGTTACTCATATTGTTATTTTTTCTTTATTCACGGGTATATTTCCGTCGGCCTGGAAACAGGCTCACATAATACCACTTCCTTCGCAATCCTTCGTCCTTGTCCCACTTTCGGCCTATCTCCATTCTGCCCTTCCTTTCCAAAGTTCTCGAACACATTGTTCATGGTCAAATTTCCAGATATCTATCGTCTAATGCTCTTATTTCCCCATTTCAATCTGGTTTCCGTACAGGCCACAGTACTGTAACTGCACTTTTGAAGGTAACTGACGATATCCGCTGGGCTATGGACAATAAATCTCTGACTGTTTTAGTGTTACTTGACTTTAGCTGCGCGTTCAACTCAGTGGATTTCGACATCCTTCTTGGGATCCTTCAATCTTTTAACTTCTCTGCCTCTACGGTAGCCTGGTTTGACTCGTATCTTCGGGGTCGCTCTCAGTGTGTCCGCCAGGAAGATATTTACTCTGACTGGTGTGATCTTACTGCTGGTGTACCTCAGGGTGGCGTTCTCTCTCCTCTTCTTTTCTCTATATTTATTAATACTGTTATCAAGGTTATCACCTCTAGCTTCCACCTCTACGCAGATGATTTGCAGCTGTATCGACATTTCTTGCTAGCTGATGCGGAGTCGGCAATCAATGCCATGAATCATGACCTGGAAAGCATCTATCAATGGGCTAAGTCGTTCGGCTTACAGATTAACCCTGATAAGTCGCATGCCATAGGCAGCAAATACTACCGCACTGCACTTGACTTACCATCTTTGACTCCGTTATCTCTGGGCTGCTCGACCATTGCGTATTCTGAAACAGCCAAGGACCTTGGTGTCTTAATTGACAGCAACCTTTCTTGGCGAGCTCAAGTGAATGAGGTTAGTCGTAAGGTTCACTTTTCTTTTCACTCGCTCAAATCCTTACAGAGCTTCTTGCCATTCAAAACCAAAGTTTATCTGGCTCAAACTCGGATTCAGCCGATTATTGATTACGCTGATGCCTGCTATTTGGATGCCACCGAGGAGCTGTTAAATAAGCTTGAGCGCTTACAAAATCTTTGTATTCGTTTTGTGTATGGTCTGAGGAAATATGACCATGTTTCTCACTTCCGTAAGGAGCTCCCTATCCGTCTTCGCAGGAACACTCGGATATTATGCCTCCTTTACAATATCCTTTATAACCCTGCATATCCCAGCTACCTACGCGATCGCTTTTCCTTTACCCGTCCTTCTGATGCTCTCTGTAGATCCCACCTCAGGCATCATCTTAATTTCCCATCCCATAAAACTGAACTGTATTCCTACTCCTTCTCTGTTCACTTCACACAGTACGTTTGTGGAACTCACTTCCGCCTAACATTCGAGATTCCAAAACTTTATTTCTCTTTAAAAAACAAGTCAAAGAGCATTACCTCTCTTCTATACAGTAATATTCTACATATATATGTATGTATGTTATAGGTAAATATTTACAACTAGCTGTACCCGGCATTCGTTGCAATGCATTTTTTCCTACCTACCTACCTACCTGTCTACTTCTCACCGTTTAAACCTTCCCTGGACTACGACAAACATTTTAAAACCAAAATCAGTTCAATCGGCCCAGCCGTTCTCGAGTTTTAATCAGACTAACGAACAACAATTCATTTTTATTTATATAGATAGATAGATACTAGTTTATTTTGTTTTTTTTTAATAATATGTGTATGTATTTGTATGTTATTTTATGTTTATTTATTTATTTATTAAAACTTTATGCACAAGTAAAAACTGTACAAAGGCGGACTTAATGCCTAAAAAAAAGATAGTAGAGAGAAAAAAAAGAAAAAGAAAGGAAGGAAGGAAAAAAAAAGGTGGAAAAGAAAGGTAGTAGAGTGGTAGTTAGATATTAAATAGTCATAGTTTTGTTTTAAGTTTTAATTTAAATTTCCTTGTTTGACTTTTCTACACACTGTGTCTACATTTCTTATCAGACTTTCCTCTCGCAGGTCTGCTGGAAGAAATTTCTTTTGAAATAAGCAGTACCTTTGTGCTCTTCTATGTTAACATATTGTCCTTTTATGTATTTTGTGTGTATGTTATGGACCAGGTGATTAATGCGGGCATTATACACAATGTTCAAGCATTATGCATAATGGCTATCTCTATCGGGCTAAGTGATTAATACTATCTTAACTTCATTATTTATCACATTGCACGGTCATTATTATATTGCTACACGATAATTAGGCAATTTGATAATAAAGCTAAATTTGACGCGGTGTGAGGGCGGGGAGGGAGGCACACATGGCGTGGCACGCTTTGACCAATCAGAGACCGCGGCTCGTGCGGCGGACTTCAAGCGGTATTGTTTTTGTTTAGTTTTGCATTGTAAGCGAATATGGACGGACGCGGATGGCTTTCAGTTTCGTAACTCAGTGTCAACGCGAGTGTGTTAACACTGCATTACGAAATTAAGATTTATTTTGCCTGAAGATGTTCCAGAGACAGAGATTTCGCTGAGAAAGTTTTGCAGAATGTCCTCTAAATGCGGAGGGCAAGGTTATAATATATACCTATGTTTATTTTCTCATCACGAAAGTTTATAGTAGATGTGGTTGTAAAAATGGTTGGAAGTCTGATAATGTAGTTGTCGCCAAGCCAAAAAGGCAAAGGCAAAGGCTCGTGGTTAAATAATACAAGCCGCTCGGGTCGATCTTTAGGTTAAGCCGTGCTTGCCTAGGTACGTCTGTGGATGGGTGACCACCCTTACATACCGAGTTTCCTTCGGCCTCGGAAAGTACGTTAAGCCGTTGGTCCCGACTCATTTGTCCATCTTTGACAGTCGTTACAGGTAGTCAGTGGCCCCAAAAGTCTGACACCAGTCTTACCAAGTGGTATCGTTTTCTCAGAGTTAACTGGGTTGTGGAGGTCAGATAGGCAGTCGTTCCATGTAAAATGCTGGTATTCAGCTGCATCCGGTTAGACTGGAAGCCGACCCCAACATAGTTGGGAAAAGGCTAGGCAGATGATGATGATGAGTAGGATAAGTAGGATATATAGTACGATAGTAATAAGTCATTTCTATAAAACAATATTAGACATAGACATGTTGTAAATTTTTCGATTTTTAAATATGTTTTATGTTATATTTTTAATATGACTTGATTAATCCAAATAATGAGTCTGATTATTTCAATGGTTCAATATTTATGACAATAACAATAAAAAAATAGTAATTAAATATGTTTGTATTACTCTGCCCAAAAGGTGATGGACAATATGTATAATGCCCGGTCAATTTGATTATTTGAATAATTCTTATCAAATTGCACTCTTATATTGGCCATTTTTCATAATGACCGGGCATTATGTATAATGCCCAATTCATCACTTGGTCCATAACATGTACATGAATAAATAAATAAATAAATAAAATAAATAAAGAAATAGAAAAAGTATTGAGTGATATAGCAGATATAGAACGCTTTCTAAAAAAAAATAACCTTTAAGAGATCGAAATCGTTGATGTCCTGTTTATTTTCTTTTGTCACCACATTTGTATTTTTAGTTGGTAGTCCGTAGGTACCCTAAAAAAAGTCAACGGGTTTCTTACAATAAGGATATTGAACCACGTACACAGCTGCCAATGTCCGATATTACTTGTGGTGTGCGGTACAGAACTTTTTCTTCTATTCTCGTTTGTCGACCGTCACGCATTCCACAAAAAATCGTGGCGAGTTTTTTGGGAACCAGTCATCCGCACGTAACATACGTGTTGTGGGAACCCTATGCCTTGATCTGACTAAAAACCTATCGCACACACAATAAAGACAAGGCAAGGCGGGACGTGTTGCTTCTAGGTTTTCTTTAGGAATAAAAATGCCAGTGCGTTTACTTAAAAGTGGAGACTATACAGCACATGATCCTAGACTGCGCCTGCGGAGGAGTCGAGGTTCGGGTGCAGTTTTGCGCCGCGATTCCGACGCCATTTTGTAATTTTGCTTCCGTGCGCAGTTACGTATAGATAAGGGACTTTAGTCATAGCATAACCGGAGCCACCGCCGCCCACCGGGTCTCGGTCAACATGTACAAGTAGAGCTTGACTTGCCAGTGGTTACACCTACTCTTTTCTAACACATACCAAAGAAGATTTTACGAAAATTTGTAATCCATTTTTCATAAGTTTGAAAATCAATTGCTTGACAACCTCAAGGACGCAATGACCGTAATCTATATCTATCTATATAAATAAAAATGAATTGTTGTTCGTTAGTCTGATTAAAACTCGAGAACGGCTGGGCCGATTGAGCTGATTTTGGTTTTAAAATGTTTGTCGTAGTCCAGGGAAGGTTTAAACGGTGAGAAGTAGACAGGTAGGTAGGTAGGTAGTAGGTAGGTAGGAAAAAATGCATTGCAACGCATGCCGGGTACAGCTAGTAAAAAATAAAAACTAAATGGGGTCGGTGTTTACTTAATAAGTATTAAGTCCCCGACTAGTCTAAGAAGAAGTATCAATAATATGTGTAACGAGTACCTTAATATAGTTGAGGTTGGTCCTGCGTGGTTAGAGAACGCCAAAACTACGAGTATATTTTAAAAGTTATAACATTAAACATTAGCTCGCCGGGCAGTTCCAGATTTGGTAGGACAAAAACAGGAAAAAACCTTGTCAATTGTTGTTTTGGCGTGCTCTTATCACACGCCTTATCCAAACTCAGTAATACTGTTTTCATGCTACACCTATGGTTACTGCTGGCTCCCCCAGCCCAGACGATTTTCCAGTAACTATAATAGGCAATCCCGATCAAAAAATGGGTGTAGAAACCACCATTAACGAAGCTGAAAGGCACTTGTTTTTCCCGTCATAAATACACACCATATTATTATAAATAATCACAGTATATGTACAGCGTGTATACCAGTAAGAGCGGTTTCGCACTACGTCCGATCCGAGTCCGATCCGTACCTGTGAAAGTACACTACAATACAAAATTGGATGACGGACGCCGGATCTAGTGCGTAAACTACCATAGAAATGTTCTACGATTACTCCGGACCGGGTTCGGATCGGATTCGGATCGGATGCAGTGTGAAATCGCTCTAAGGCTTCCAATAATTTAAAAGCGTGGTACAAAGCATGAAACTGAAAAACTTTCTCGCATGGTGTCAAAATCGTTACCGCGAATAAAAACTGAGGGAAAACTTAAGTTTGATGGCCTGTTCCGCACTTTTAAATATCGGCACATTATATTTTTTAATGTTGAGTAGGTTGATCTATACTTACGACACAAAATTATAACATGGAACGTCCTCTTTGCACTTAAAGATTAACTGCACTTGGTGATTGCAGTTCACGTACAAAGCGCAGGCGCGGTGGGCCGGAAGTGGTCGTGTTCTCATTGACCGCCAGGCGTTTGTGCGATTGTGACCGAGAGTCCTGACGCATTGTCAGAGGTTGTAAACATGGACAACGATTTTTTTTTAAACCGATTTTTCAATCGCCTGTTAAATTTTATCCGACGAATAAGTTTGACATGTTGTCAGTTTTTGTATGGAGACTCGGCTAAAACGTCAGATAAAACTTATCTAATGATTGAAAAATCGGCTCTTAATCAAATATTCTTACCTACTGGTATTCAGTGGCCTAAAAATCTAACAATTAGTCTTATTAGGTATTCGTATTGCCCAGTACTTATTGGGTTGTGGAGGTCGGATAGGCAGTTGCTCCATGTAAAATATTGGTATTCAGCTGCATCCGGCTAGACTGGAAGCCGACCCCAACATATTTGGGAAAAGGCTAGGCAGATGATGAATGAAAAATTCTTACCCAAAGTGGGAGTTGATAAAAATTTGAATAGCTGTGCAAAATTAATAAAAAAACAGAATTGATGGTGAATTTCAGGAAACAATTTAGTTATTTCCTTCCAGAGCTTATTAATTGAGAACATTTTTGTTTGAATATGAAATGTGTGTTGTCTCGCCAAATTGGAGTTCGAGCCTGAATAGCTCAGATAAACTCGCTTGTATAACCCTCGTCAGTAAAAAGACCACTGACCGCAGTGGAGAGAATGTTTCCACGCACGGTATGTTATCTGCGCATCCTAAGTAGGTACTTATTTGGGCTAAATTTGTGTACCTAAGGTAATGAGCGGTTTTCTTTTAAACAGCACTGTTAAGGAAAAGTATGTTATGACAATGGGTCCTGTCATCCTATCCTATCCTATCCTATATCCTATATATATATCCTATAGATATTCTTTGGCAGTCAAACAGAGTAGACGTGTTACAAATTTTCTCCCGAGAAATCAATTTCATTGTACGCAATAAAAACCCTTAAAGTGAAAGTGTTAAGTCCCGAAATTAGCATACATTGAGTGATACGGTAACGACTAATTGCTTCTACGTTTCGGCGCAGTCGGCGCGAGCACCCCCCGCGCGCACCTCGAGTAAAAGAGACAGCTGAATTTTTCATCTCGCTCGCGCGTACTCGCCTGCGCATAGCTCACAGGTATCTACAAAACTTTTAACTATGAGTGATCACAGCACGCCACAATCCAGAAACATACCAGTAGGCCAATCTTGTTCGCACTCACAACCGGATTTATCAAAAATATGTGATGATACTGTGAAAAGCAATGTAAGCTGCCGGAAAAGGAGAGAAAGAGAATGCTGCGATGTGCTAACTGCACTCAATGACTTTCGAGCGGAGATGATCTCAATACTTCAAACAAACTTGCAACCGATGCGTGATGACATATCTACAATGAAAGAACAAATTAATGATATTAAAAGCTCAACTAGCACATTGTTGGCTGAGCACAAAAACATGAAAGAAAAAATCTCAGTACTCCAACAAAACTGTGCCAACACGGATTCTAAAATAACTAAGCTTGAGGTTGAAATTGAAAATATTAAATGTACTACATCCAAACCAAGCACATCTGATATTTTTGCTGGGGAAAAAATTATTTCCGAACTCCAGGAAAGGAATAACAGAAGTAGAAATATAATAATTGTAGGCCTGCCAGAGCAAACTCTGTCAGATAACTCTGCACGTCAAACCGCAGATGCAAACGCTGTACAGACTATCCTGCAAAATGTAGTTTCAGAAATTCCGAAAGTGGTCAAAACTATGCGGCTCGGTAAATACGCCCTTGGAAAAAATCGTCCGCTGAAGATATGCTTTAAGAGCTCTCAGGAAGCAAAAGAAATACTGCAGAATAAAAATAAAGTACAAAATAATATCAAAATTTACTCAGATCAGACTCCTACTCAGAAGAATATAATGAAGGAACTGAGCCAGGAATTGGCTCGACGCAAAGAAAATGGTGAAACAGATCTCATCATCAAATATATTAGCGGCACTCCCAAGATCGTAGAAGCGCCTTCAAAAAACTTCAACCATTAATCTCACCTATCTTGCAAAACCCAACCCACGAAACCATTACCTACCAACTATGTCACACCTACCAGGATCTATCTACATCAAAATCAACTTTAAACTTATTTTACGCAAATGTGCGGAGTATACGCAAGCGAGGAAAATTTGATGAGCTGAAATGTTCCTTAAAATCGATCGGAAACACAACCCATGTTATCCTACTCACCGAGACATGGTTGAGATCTAAAGAGGATGCGGAATCATTCCACCTACCCAACTATACGCATTATTACAATCTCAGAACAGACTCTAGAGGTGGTGGGGTTTCCATATATGTACATAATAACATAAATCATACCATAAACGCAGAAGCCTACACTGGAGGAATAAACTACCTGTGGGTGGGTCTAGAAAAATATGCACTGAACATAGGCTTAGTTTACAACCCGGGAAATACCAACACAAAAGAGTTTCTTGAAGTGTACTCACCACAACTGATCAACAAAAAGCGTGCTATTGTCTTTGGTGATTTTAACATTGACTTATTAACGAAAAATATCAATAGCAAACGGTATAGAAGTGCCATAAAAGAATCTGGCTACGAAATTATCAACAATATCAGCGAAGCCTATTGCACACGTGAAACCACATCAACAAAAACTATTCTCGATCACGTATGCACAAACTTGAAACATAAGGCCTTCCACATGGCAATTGTGGACTCGCCCATGTCTGATCATAAGCAGATTTACCTAGCAATGAGAAAGTGCAAATCACCAACAAGAAAGCGTGTAAAGTATGATGGGGTGGATTACGAAAAGCTTTTCGAATATATCAAAAGTACTAACTATCAGCCAAGTAACAACCACTACGACAACTTCAAAAAGCATATGAAATGTGCAATACTTAAAAGCAAAGTTACCAAAACCAAAGTCCTAAATCCACCTCAACAAGATTGGATATCCAGAGATATAATAACAAAGATCCACGAAAGAAATGTAGTTTGGCACAAATTTAAGCAAGATCCAGAAAACAAAGATTTACACAAACAATTTATAATAGAAAGGAACAAAACTACAGACAGAATACAACGTACTAAAAAGAATTACTACTATGAAACATTCAAGAAATACTCAGGAAACCCAAAGAAGATGTGGAAACTAATTAACACACTGTCCAACAATAAGGTCAAAACGCATTGTACTCCACCAAATCTCTTAACCAAAGATGGGCCCGTTACCGATGGTAGTGAAATATGTGAAACTTTTAACATCTTCTTCTCAACGATCGGTTCGACACTCGCTAACGCTATTCTAACGACGCAGCAAAAACACAACGACGAAACCACAACACAGGCAAGAGATTATACTAATGAATTAACTACTTTTACACCTTGTCAACCAGACGAAATCTCAAAAATAATCGACAATCTTGATCCAAACTGTAGCGTAGGGATTGACGGGATAACCACAAAAATAATTAAGTGTTTAAAAACCCTAATAACAGACAAACTAACAACTTGCATTAATGAACACCTTGCTGAGGGAACGTTCCCAGATGCGCTGAAAATTGCTAAAGTTACCCCTATCCATAAATCTGGTACAAAAACAGACCCAAACAACTACCGGCCTATCTCTGTCCTTCCCGTCGTGTCGAAAATATTTGAAAAAGTTATTTATTCACGTTTAGACAAATACCTCACATCTATGAACTTCCTTTATAAAAGACAATATGGGTTTCGTTCTTTATCCAACACTTTGTCAGCTACAGCAGACCTAATTACAGCAACACAAACCAATATTGACCAAAAAAAGATAGCATTAGGTCTCTTTATCGACCTAAAAAAAGCTTTTGACACCGTTAGCCACTCAATACTACTGCAAAAGCTCAGCAACATGGGTGTTTCTGGGGTTGCACTCAAAATGTTTGAATCGTACTTAAAGAACAGGTTTCAAATAGTAAAAGTTGGGGAATACCAAAGTAAACCACATAGCACCGGCTTGTTCGGCGTGCCTCAGGGATCGGTTCTTGGACCACTATTCTTTCTCATCTACATCAATTCCGTGCACGAAATCGCATTACACGGACACGTTTCTCTTTATGCGGACGACACCTGTCTTTTTTATTATGGTACCTCGATTGATGACATGATCAACCAAGCGCAACAAGATTTAAACACGTTGTCTGTTTGGTTCCAACGAAACCTACTTACAATAAATGCCGCTAAGACTAGTTATGTTATCTATAAAGCCAAAAATAAAAAAATTCCAGCTCACCCCCCATTGACTATTAACAATGAAAGAATACAGCAAAAACAATGCGAGAAATACCTTGGACTAAGAGTAGATAGTCAGCTAAACTGGAAAATACAAATTGATCACATTCGATCCAAGCTTTCCGCACTTTTGGGCTCATTGCGCAATGTTGTCCATTGTCTTCCTCTTAGAGTGCGGCAGACCATTTACAACTCCTTAGTGAAGCCACATCTGATGTACCTCATTGAAATCTGGGGCAACGCGCCAAAGACTAATCTCAAAGACCTACAAATTGCACAAAATAAAATTATTAAACTACTATTCCACTATGATTACCTTACACCTACATTTAAAATTTACAGGGAAACGAAACTCATGAATATTAGACAACTCCATACATACTGTACCAGCATCCTAATTAGAAAAATTTTAAATAAGACCATTCACACACAAATACACTTCACTAAAATACATCAAGTACATAATCGTAGCAGTCGTAGGAAGGACCACATTTTACTGCCTCGAGTGCGGACAGTCAATGGTGAGAGAACGATTATTTTTGCGGGAGTACAACAGTACAATAAGCTACCTAAAGAGGTAAAGAATGAGAGCTCGTTTAATATTTTTAAAACTAAATTAAAAAAACACATTCTAAATGATCAAACTTTACTTTAAACAAACTTGCCCTGCTGCTGCATTACCTTTATTGTGGCACGGAGCTCGCATTCCTTATCGGTTGTGATTGTTTGCGACCACAGTATTTATTTCTTTTGCGGGTGGATGGAAAACAATTTTAAACTTTGTGTTATAGTATATTTGCCTGTTTTCGAAATTATATTTAAGTATCTAATATGTTAGTTGTTATTGTTATGTTTAAGGAAAAACATGTTATTTTTAAGTTAAATTAAAAACATTACCTAGGTGTCTACTTAGTTTGGATGTCAAAGTTTATGTAATACTTTAATTAATAATTATGTTAAGTACAAAAATGTTCTCAAGTAAGTGAAATACCTGTAATTTCTTATTGAGAAATAAATTTCTTTAACCATATATATGTCTATCCTTCCTACTAATATTATAAATGCGAAAGTTTGTGAGGATGGATGTATGTTTGTTACTCTTTCACGCAAAAACTACTGAACGGATTTGGATGAAATTTTGCACACAGATGGTTTACAACCTGGATTAACACATAGGATACTTTTTATCTCGGTAGTAAGATCCCATGGGACAATTTTGAAACTTCACGCGGGCGAAGCCGCTGGCAGAAGCTAGTAATATTATAAATGTGAATGTAAGTTTGTTTGTTACGCTTTCACGCGAAAACTACTCAACCGAACATCATGAAACTTCGTACACATATTCTTGGAGGTATTAAAAGTAACATAGGATACTTTTTATTAAAAAAAAAACGAACCCTCACTTGCAGACGAAGTTTCCCCTATTTTATCCCCTTGAGGGTAGGATTGATCAAAATCCTTTCTTAGCGGATGCCTACGTCATAACATCTACCTGCATGCTAAATTTCAGCCCGATCCGTCCAGTGGTTTGGGCTGTGCGTTGATAGATCACTATGTCAGTCAGTCAGTCACCTTTGAGTTATATATATTTAGAAGAAGAAGAAGAAGATTAGATATCGGATTATTTCACTTTGCTTCTAACATTATATTAAACTTATATTGTCACTTACGAGATATCTTCCGTGATTAGGTATTGCGGGAGTCAACCCCGATCATGGCGCTTGCAACAGCGTCGAAATATCGGGAGCTCAAAATAACAAATAATCACGGAAGATATCCCGTAAGTGACAATAAAAGTTTAGTATTATACCGTGAAAGCTAAAAACAGTACTATTAGATTTACTTATAGTAAGTTACAAATAGGTAGTGAAATGAATTCCGATCAGCTTTTAAACATTTTACAAGGTGTAAGTATTTTATGGGGGATGTTGAACCAGAAGATGATTCTGAGGTACGATCAACTAGATGATAATAACAACATTTATTCATCAAAGAATAATAATTTAATATGTGAAATGTTCGGTAAGCCATATAAACTAAGCGCTGCGCGTCGCTTGTAGGGATCTTGTGGTTGTGAAGTGCGAATTTAACCAAGTTGAAATGGTTACTGAAGAAGTTAAAACACGGGAGTGGACAAACATAGAAGAAAGATCATAGGCCACATCCCTAATCAGAATTGAATTGAACGTGCTCTGATCGGAAAGGACTTGAAATGAAGTCAAAGAATGACCTCATGAAACGGATAGAGATGTACTTCATTATTATTTTTTTCGGATGGGTAATAAAATAATTAATAAAAAAGAAATAAATATCGCTGGACATTAACACACAGCGCCATCTAGTGCCACACTAAGCAAGCTTTGTGTCGTGGACACCAGATAGTTGATATACTACATAATATATACTTTTTTGTTAGTAAATACATACTTATTATACATATAAACATCCATGACTCGGAAACAAATTTCCGTGCTCATCACACAAACATTTACTCCTACCGGAATTCAAACCCAAGACCCTAAGAACGTGAGGCAGCCTCGCCCACCTTTACGCCATTCGGGTCGCCAAATAACTTCTCCCACTCTGGGTGGTGAGGGAGGAAGCGTCAGACTTTTACTGACTAAAACTCATCCATGTTCCTTCCTCGCTCTTTACGTTCCGGGGCCACGGTATCTCTTTCGAACAGTTCCGCAACCCCGTCAGGCTTCGGCCCTTGCGGGCCCCTCCCCTTATGCTGACATCTCTTTGAGGCGCGCATGGAACACGAATGCGCCGCCGACACGGCCTGTCGTCATTAGACGGACGGACGGCTATCTGGCCCATAGCTAACCGTCCACAGGCCCGCATCTACGGTGGGCGGTAGCCACCACGTGGCCCCCGACGCCCAGTGCGTCTCCCGCGGCGGCTGGAGCGAGAGGCTCTCTCCCTCTCGCGTTCCGCCACCTCCTTCGTTAGCATGACTGCTTCGCAGAAGGAGGTGACGGCTTTCCATTCCGTCTCGCGAGAGGTCGCCGCCACCGATCGCCGCTACGAGGACACGGCGTTGCTCCGCTCATGCGGGGCAGACCTCCACCGTATTCTCCGGTCGAAACACCCGGGCGTTTCCTCCCGCCCGATTCGGTGCAGGAATCTCCTGAAACATCCGTGTCCGGTGAGGACCTGCGTCAGGCGGTAGGTGAGGTAGCCGTGGCGCCTCTCCAGCCACACCTTAAAGACGGGACTTGTCACCGGAGGTCTGTCCTCTGAGCGGCGGTGGGCCACGGCAGCGGAGTTTCCCCCGGCGTAATACCTCCGCGCGACATTCGTGCAGGCGCACCTCATTCCCTAAAGCTTTAATTGAGTTTTTTATTGGTTTCTGTGATAGCTCTAATTTATGCTGTTTTTTCTTGCTAGGGATACTGTGAAATAAAATAAATATGGAAATATTTAATCAGTTTTTATTCATATCTGTAAAATTATAATTAAAACTGAACCAATCGCGTATAAATCTCATTCATGGATATGACGATACCCTCATCACTACCGTTTACTATACATTTCGTTATACATTTATAGCTTGACGCCTGGCGAGGTTTCGCTTTTTGTGTACGATGGGCGGTGAAAAGGTTAAAACGTTCCCGCGTGTTTATTTTACACACATAACGGTAGCAAAGCCGCGAGCAAAATCTGGTATACTAATAAACCGTTAATCAATAGTTTCAATAACTATCTATTGTTATCAACCGACTTCCAAAAAGAGGAGGTTATCAATTCGTCCGCTTTTTTTTTGTGTTTGTTACCTCAGCACTTTGGACTGGGTGAACCGATTTTGATGATTCTTTTTTTATTTGAAAGCTGGTGCTTCTCGTTTGGTCCCATTTTAATTTGCTGAAGATCTGATGCTGATCTTTCGAGATATACAATGGAACTCTTCAAAAATAGACGGCAAATCTGCAGTAATTGCTGCAATCGCTTGTAGGTTCATTGTTCATACTACATCATTACGTAACATCACGCCTGTATGCTCTGAGGGGGTACGCACATGTGCAAAATACACTCAGATTTCGGAAATGTTTGTTACCTCAGAACTTTCGACTGGGTGAACCAAATTTTGATGGTTCTTTTTTATTTGAAAGCTGGTACTTTCTGTGTAGTCTCATAATCATCAAATCAGTATCTGATGATGAGATTCTGGAGAAATAGAGAGAACTCTTCACATTTTATAGGCACACTCGAAGGGATTTGGGTAGTTTTAGGAAGTGTACTTTCTCGAAGTGATCCCATTTCAATTTGGTAAAGATCTGATGAACAACTTCGGAAGATATGCGACGGGAACTCCTCAATAAATGATAGCAAATGTACTGGGATCGCTGAAATCTCATGTCTCTCTATTGTTTACACCAGTTCATAACAAAAAATCACGCCGTTACGCTGTGAAAGGGTAAGCACATTATGAACCACAAAAAAGTGAAAAATAAAAACTTTTTTGCATAAAATATATGACTTCACACAAAAAAGTGAAAAATAACTTGAGCTTCAGAAGTCGGTGACCTTTGTTTCATTGGTTTAGTTTTTTTGTCACCGACTGATATTTTTTGCAAAAAAGTTTTTATTTTCCATGCACTCTTTAACCACCTCTCAATATAGATTGTTGAGTGCCACTGCCATACATGATAACATGCATGACGCATGCTGATATCGAACGTCATCGCTTGCTCTAGGTACTCCAACCAGACAGAACTTTATCAGTGGCGGCGAGCAAATGGAAACCGAGTTAATTCGCTATAGGAATTTGGAAGTTATATTTATGTATAAGAGATTTGATTGCCAAGCCTAGGTATAGTCATTGCGATATGTACCTACATTTAAACGATATTGATATAATGATGATGATATAATGATTGATTGTATATTGAAAGAACACCCAAAAACTGATAACTGATCGACTCGCGGCGAATGCGTCTTTTTGTTAGCCAAAACGGTGTTATGCGAGATCGTTGACTTAAAATTGTTTATTTTATTCGTTTTGTAAAAACTTATGAGTGGGCAGAGCAGATTGGAGGTGTGGTGGTAAAGACTGGAGAATCTTGGCCTGAAATTAAGTAGAACCAAAACGGAATACTTGTTTTGTGATTTCGGCGGTCTCTCCAGTCTTGTCATGTGCCCATTGCCGGAACGCCCATGCCGTTCTGCTCCGATTTTCGGTACCTTGGGTCGCTTATTCAGGGAAATGGCGAAGTAGACCGGGACGTAACGCACCGGATCAACACAGGATGGATGAAATGGCGACAGGTCACTGGAACAACTTGCGACCCACGGATGCCCCTCAAGTTAAAGGGCAAAATCTACAAGTCCGTGATTAGACCTGTCGTATATTGTAAGGATCAGAATGCTGGGCTGTGTAGAAGATGGATGAAAAACGATTGCATGTAGCGGAGATGAGAATGTTGAGGTGGATGTGTGGAGTGACAAGAATGGATAAAGTAAGGAATGAATATATTAGAGGAAGTTTGAAAGTGGCACCTGTTACTGAAAATTTGAAAGGAAGTCGTTTGGCTTGGTATGGACATGTAATGAGGAGGGATGAAACGCATGTGACTAAAAGAGTGATGGACATAAGTATTGATGGATGGAGAGGGAGAGGAAGGCCAAAAAAAAGATGGATGGATTTGTGTAAAGACTGATATGAAAGAGAAAGGAGTAAATGATACCGTGACGTCGAACAGGGGAAAATGGAAGAAGAAAACGTGTTGCGACCCCAAATAAAATGGGACAAGGGCAGGAAGATAATGGTCAAATAAAAGGCCTAAGAAAGTGCACCTACAAAGAAAGTGGCGCAATTATATCTTCATTCAATTGTATATAGTACAACTGTAGCGGTGTCAGGTGTGACCATTTTGGCCTATTATAGTTGATGTAACAGTAACGCTATCTCTATTTGTTGACATATAAAGCCACCACAATGCAAGTATAGTACCTTTTAGTACTGTAAAAGAGATCATGATTCCATTATAACTTCTCTAATATTCATCATTCATTCATTTTACACATTCGTTCACGCCGCTGCGTGAACGTTCTGGTTACGGAGATATTGAGGATGAAAGTTCATCTAAGGAATAAACGCCCCTGGGATGACCTACTTGGGCTAGCTTGATTGACGACCGTGGAGGAACCTTTGACAAATATCTCCCTCCGTAGGTGGAATATGACCACTACTGACAGCCGAGTTATTGGGTAACATAACATACTTAACATAACTTAAACCTGCTGCATGTCGCGCAACCATCAATACTCTAATACCTTGATTGACTGCAGGTTTTTCAGTTACATTCGTTTCATCCCTCCTCATTACATGTCAAAAATCAAAATCAAAATTAAAAGGAAGTGGTTTACCTTGGTAAACAACTTCCTTTTTCATTTTACTGTAACAGGCGCCACTTTCAAACTTCCACTATAATGTACGGATTCCTTACTCTACCCAAACACTGTTGTGTCCATTTTGATGGCGCGGCAATGACGCTTTTTTTTTTTAATTTATGCCTCTATTTTGAAAAAAAAAATGTAAAACTAGACTCCCAAAACCATAAATTTTTCAATGCTATGGTTAAAAAGTTATAAGGGTTTTAACGTGGCAGCGACATTGGAACGCTCCGAACCACGCGGCCACGGAGATCTTTAAAACTAAGCATTGCAGAGACCTGAAATTTTGGTAAGTAACAGATTGAATTTGTAAAAATTTCTTCGTGTATATTTTAGGAGCTGTAAGACATATTACGTCATGGCCGCGCCATTGAAACGGTGAAATCTTTCGCCGATATCTCGCTGAAAACGCAACGCAGACGTCTAAAGTTTTTTGTAAAACGTAGATTTGTATTTGTCAAAACTAGCAAAAATAAACAAAACATCCTAGGTTCATTTTTCAGGAGCTGTACGACTAAACCGTCATGGCGCGCTATTGAAACAGTACAAAAATACGTAATCGCCGATATCTCGCTGAAAAAACAACGCAGAGGTCTGAATTTTATTGTAAAACCTGGATTTGAATTGGTCAATATACTGAATATTATTATTATTATAAACCCATTTGTAATGGGTAAGTAGCTTAATCTTTATTTATTTATTTATTTAAACTTTATAATGCACATGTACAAAGGCGGAATATTCCTATTTTATTGATGCTATTTAATATTTTACCTTTATTATTTTTTTCTTGCCTTTGTATTGTTTTAATTTCATTCTACACATGAGTATTTTAATTCTAAAATAATACTATTGTCAAAGATAATATTGAATGCTTCATAAATGTTTTGTTAAATATATAACTACGTACATTACGAGTACAATGTGTTAGATATTTTAAGTTTGTATGCGTATTCGATAAAAGTCAGCGAAATACGTGAAACGTTTTAATTTATAAGACCATCATGTAACACACCATATTTCGTGCAAATAAAGAACCTTGGATTTTGAGTAAACTATTTTCGTTCAAGCTTGTTGACTTGCCTTTTTGTCAATATTCTACATCCGACTGCGAATATGAACAATATGCACATCGCATTTTGTGGGAGTGTAGTCTTTGGCAAAATTAACGCAAGATTATGTTGGATAGTGTACAGGTTACATCCGGAGTTATTAACTATGCGGACCTTATAGAAACTCGTTCTAACTATGTAATTTCCATGCGTTCAAGCGTTTTAGCGTTTTCGTCGAGCTTCATTGTCTCGGCGATTTTCTGGTGGTAGCCGCTGTTGATTATTGCTTTCAGGAGTTACAGTGGTTTGGGAATAGTGTGGCGGGGTTGTCCCAATAAAACAAATAATTTTAAAAATATTATAAAAGTCTTATACTAACTACGATAAAGTACATTCAATCTTATAGTCTACTATTATATGACTATTATATAGCTCCGCTCTTGCTCGGCACAGCGCCATCTATCGTACCCTAGTGAAGTAACACACATGTTAAGGTAACATTACCATCGTTCTTTGCTTTGTTGAGCCGTCGTCACTTGTCGACGACTGCCGTCGGCGAGTCGGCGGTAGTTGCCAAAACGCCGACGGCTGCCGTCGACGGTTGGCGACGCTTGAAGTCGACCCCGACTGCAATAAATTTACGCGGCACGCCACTTCTGCAAGCGTCGCCAGCCATCGACGGCAGTCGTCGACAGTGCCGCTCGTCTATAAAACCCTTTTTTTTTTTGGTATGGGAAATCATCAAATGACTTCTCCCAGTCTGGGCGGAGCGGGAGGGAGTGTCAGACTCTTACTGACTGAATCCCATCCATGTTCCTTTCTCGCCCTTTATGTTCCGGGGCCGCGGTATCTCTTTCGAACAGAGTCTGTAAGAACCTTGACTTGACATATCTCTCAGACATGCTGGTTTCCTCACGATGTTTCCCTTCATCGAAGCAAGTGATAATTATACAGTGATATTATCAGAGATGCGAGCTTTGGGTTTGAACTCGAGACCAATTTATTAGCTCTTGAAATTAAAGAAAGACCAAAACAATTGTAACACATAGGGTCAACTCACATCGAAAGAGCGGCGAAGGGCAGCGCAGTTTCAGTGTCATATGAATTTTAACTTAATTTCATTACTATAATACATATTATCGCATGAGAAACTCCGGCGCCGCGGGAATTCCGTGGAAAAAAATTCGATGTGAGTTGACCCTAAGTGTGCGCGGCCCCGAGTTCCTTTAGATTACAATAGACAGGTTGTGGGTGATTGCGATTACAATCAAACGCAAAAGGCTTCTTGCTATATTTATCGTGTGATCAACCGCACAAAATTATAAGTTCTCTCTTTTTAATAAACTATCAGAGATAAAATAAAACTTTGACATCATTTGGTACTTAGCAGTTTAGATTAGGTACATACTTTTAGTTGTTCTATTTCAAAGACTAATTAATGCCAGTTTACAGTTATTTGTAGCAGGCAAACCGTAATAAATGCCTTAATTACATACTTCTGGATTTAAAACGCTCCCTTTCGATGAGCATTCTGGTCCAAGGCGATTTTTTGGGAATCGAACCCGGGTCCTAAGCTGAGCGGTCACGCTTCCAACCACTATATTTACCAACGAGACAACAAGGCCTTGCCATAATTATACATAACTACCTATTAACTAAAATAGGCATGACAAAAGTATCAAATAATTGAAAATCTATTAAGTCCGTCAGTTTGAGTATTGGAAAATAATGCACACGTATTTTTTGTTTTTGTAAATTAAATCAACGATCATTGACTAAGATAAAATGCATCAAAACTCGAGAGTGGGGCTCGTGACGTCAGAACAGAAAGCACTAAAAATGCGTGACGTAATGAGTTTATTTTTTATTTTTTTTATTCTGTTTATTTAACTACAAGGAAAAATACGGATCAAATGGTTTTTAATAATCTTAATGACGGACTATTTATAGATTTTTGTCGTTTACCCTATTGATAACCTACTTTAAATGTTAAATCGATATTAAAAACTAACAAGTAACAGAACAATTTAACGATTGTGTAAGACAATAGGGGATGAAGACTGTCTAAAAATAGTTTCAGTCAGTTATATTATCGAAAAATTATGGACCCATGTTTTTTTTTATCATAAAGGGTACTGTAAAACACCTCTTCACGAAGCCGAAAGGCACTTGTTCTCCTCATCATTGCGATCATTTTTTTGTTCTACACCATAACTGGGAACCTTCTAGTTACGGAGATATGGGGGGTCAAAGTTATAACTTTTTGACAAGGTTTTTTAAATACAAGATTTTTTTAAGATTTTGACTTTTAACACCTCCACGACCCCCGTCCTATTCAATCCATCCGTCAGCACAATGTTTTAAGTGCGTAGCAATGAGTTCTACCACAAAACATGATTTATAACCTCAAAAAAAGTTGTTTCCCAGCCATAACTTTTGCGTTAAGTTATTTAGTTTGATGTACAGAATGCTTGGTTAACGGCTTTGTGATGAGGTGAAATACACCCTGTATAGTCTTCAATTTTTGTTTACGTGAAAAAAAAAATGTGTCCAATATTTTTTGAAAATCTGTTTGATGGGCTAATTACATTTTGCTGTCGTCTATTCCACCCTATTCTCACATTGTTTGGTAGTTGTCGAATAAAGTACAGTGTGTCCATTCTAGGTTTGCAGTTTGTCAAGAAAAAATACATCGATATGTCAAATTTTGTCTTATTTGATTACAATGACAGTTGTCGAACTAAAGAGACTAGTAGCTTTGGTCTTAACGAAGTAAATGATTACAAATGCATATTTTATGCAGTCAGTATTTTACGCTATGTAAACATGGATATTTCCAATTAAATAAACTGTAAGTAGATTTTGAACTTTATCGCTTAAGCACTAAGTTCACGGTTCTTCGGGTAAATTTGTCAGTTTCGGGTAGCTTGATGTTGTGACGTATGTACATCTTGACAGCTGTCATTTTAATTAAAAGGCCTCTGTATCAAAATACTTTTACAAAAATAAACGATCGACGATTAAACTGTACGATTTATCCGTATTCCTAAATATTAACGTCTTAATGATCTTTAAACACTTAACTAATTAATTTGTACTTATATCTAGCTTTTGTTCGCGGCTGCTTTCGCCAGACTCGCCTCGCAAGTAAACTGAAGAATTCAAATGTCCATGCAGTGGCGTATTTAGTCCAAGTAGGGCCCAGTATCAAGTTATCAACTGCTCTTGGGGGGGGGGGCCTTTGCCACACTTGTGTTGAGTGCGGCGAAGCCCGACAAGAAGTTGTAATAATGTCAATCAAATGACTTTTCCAAAGAAAATAGCATCCTGACAATAAACATAACGACAGTATCATAAAATTGCAAATTTGTTTAGTCCGTCAAGTATTGGAAAATAATGGACACGTATTTTTTGTTTTTGTAAGTCAACGAATGTTGACAAAGATAAAACGTATCTAAACTCGGGAGTGGGGGCTCATGACGTCAGTACGCCCTAAAAATTATACCAAGGCGTGACGTATTTAGAATTTCAAAAACGTTGTATCTTCGTCAATTTTGATTTACGTTACAAAAGAAAAAATACGGGTCAAATATTTTTTGAGACTGACGGACTAATTTGATTTTTTGTTTTTTTTTTTTTTCTTTAATTTATTTTGTTTTCCTTTTTAATAAATTGTATTTTGTTTTGTTATTTAACTTCATTTACATTATTAGGATACCACTTACGGGAAGAGCGAGACAGCTCCAACACAAGCACAGATTTTTGTAACTTACTGGGGCTGCCTCAGTTTATGTATGACACAATGATTGAGAGGTATTTTTTTTTTTTTGTATGTCGTCTACCCTATTGCAGCTTTCTGGACCATGACAAGTTGCAATTTCATTTTTATCTTTTTTCATGAAGAATATTTGAGGTTGTGAGAAGATTTTGTGATTTTTTTGCTCGTCAGGGGCCCCTCGTTATTTGTGGACCCCATATCATTGATACTTCTGATACAGCTACGCCCCTATCTATGGCCGTAATATACAACGTGGGGCCAGTGCGGGTTGATGGATGGCACAACGTCTATAAAATTAATGATGTCTTCAAATGCGACACCTGAGTGGTCAGTTTTAAATTGTCTAACATGTTATTGGTTCTAGTGTTATTAAATGCCCAGTCACGAAGTTATTATGCATGTAAAAATACCCTTCGCGGGTCCGAAAGGCACTAATTGTTCTCCCCGTGTCGTTGCGATCATTTGTTTATTCTAGTCTAGACCTTAGAAGTAGAACCTTAGATTGTTAGAAGATATTGGGTCTCAAAGTTTCTACACAAGGTTTTTTTTAAACCATCAAGTTTTATAATGTTGTAAACTTACTTTAAATACGTCCATGACGCGGGCATTAAACAATGTATCATTCAAAATGCGATTGAATACGTGATTTTTAACCCCAAAAAAGAACACTTAAAGTGCTTAAGGGATTATATCCGTGATATTTCTTAGGTTTTTCGCGAACCCGATATTTCGACGCTGTTGCAAGCATCATGATCGCGGGAATACTGAAGAGGTATGCGGCTGGGACGATAATAGCGGGTGAGTCTAAAACAGTGCTCCAAAAAAGAAGTCGTTTCCCAGGAATATTTTTTGCGTAGAGTTACAAAGTTGTACAGAATGCATGGTTGACGGCTTCGTGGAGAGTTCGTTTACACCCTGTATAAGTAGTTTTTGACCATAAAGTGTCGCGGGCAAATCTAACTACCTATAATAATGATATTATAACTAGAAAGGCGTAGATAGGTTACCTACACTAAATTCGATCTTTAAAAAGTACGATAGTGCCCCGTTTTTGAAGATCGAATTATGAGTATTTATATATTGTCATAGCACACTGCATTACGATTAGAAGTCAAAGTAGGATGGCATGATTCAATTATCGCGAACGATAAAGAGACATTTAAAACGTCAGTTGACTCCGTCAAAGAGACAGAGAAATCAAAGTTGGCTAATTAGCCACATTTTGTATTGGCTATCTACACCTTTTCATAATATTATTAAATTAATATTATTAGCACGGGAGGTAAAGAACTTATCTCTGTATACCGTCATTCTTTGCTTTACTTTGTTATAATATGTGAATATTATGCTTTACCGGTGTACTGTAACCTAAACTTATGATCAATAAACTTTTTATTATTTATTATTGACCTATAGTAATTAACATTATCTGGTTGGTGGTTTATACGAACCTCTTAAGTGGCCGGCGGAGCATGCGTAGTTATACAAACGTAATACCAAAATAATTCGAACATATTCTTAAGTTATTGTGTATTTATTTCGATTGGTTTACAGAATATCTAAAGGGTATAAAACACCTCTCCATGAAGCCGAAAGGCGCTTGTTCTCCCCATCACTGTGATAATTTTTTTGTTCTACACCATACTTGGGAACCTTCTAGTTACGGAGATATGGGGGGTCAAAGTTACATGTTTTTGTCAAGTTTTTTTTGTAATATTTTGTTTTTTAACACCTCCACGGCCCCCATACTATTCAATCCATCCATCAGCACAATGTTTTAAGTTCGTTACATTGAGTTCTACCACAAAACTTGATTTCGAACCTCAAAATAAAAAGTTGTTTCCCAGCAATAGTTTTTGCGTAAAGTTACTTAGATTGATGTACAGAATGCTTGGTTAACGGTTTTGTGATGAGGTGGTTTACACCCTGTATGTTTCTAAATATAGGGTGACTGGTAATTAGTGTACGAAACTTAAACACGTGGTTGTGCTCATGATAATAAACAACTTTTAGTATGGAACCAAAACTGAAGTCGAGAAAAAAAATCAGCTGTACATTAGTAAATTTGTCAGTACATTAGGCGAACATAAATGTACAGAATTGCTGATTTTCTTTTGCGATTTCATGTCTCAAGAGCACAACGTGTTTATGTTTTGCACACTAATGGCCAGTCACCCTATATACATATATTTTGAAAGGACAATGATATAAGGACGAGTTATGAGGAATTTAATATTTGAAACTTATTGTTCTCATAACTTTTATTAAAATCAGTGTCCATTCAAAGTATTATATATTTGGAAATCTAGACATTCTGTAATCGAATTAAAATAAATACACACTTCCGTAAGAATATGTTTGATTTACACATTATTTTATTATTACGTTTGTATGAACCACAAATTATTTTATTATTACGTTTGTATTTGTATGCTCCGCGGGCCTCTTACTCGTAATCCATGATGTTACAGTCCGTAGATACATTTAATTTCTCCTTCAGCTTTCTTATCCTCTCCTGTTCCTTCTTTAACTCTGTCTGTGCCCTCTTTACATTCTCTGCCAACTTCTTTTCTTTCAATTTTTGGCGAGCTTCCGCTAGTTTCGCCCTATCTTGAGCTACTTTTTTCCTGAGCCGTTCAATTTCCTTACTCTCCGGTTTTTTCTTTTTCGTTGGTGTTTTCTTATCCTGAAATTAATAAAAAATACTTGTTTTAGAAAATACACTGGCCTGAAAAAGTAAGTAAGTACTACTGTTTTTTTTTTCTAATCTATAGAAGTTGGAGATTTAAAATAAAAAAAAATTGAAACAAAACGATCAAGAAAATATTAGGAAACAAAATAGAAAATAAATGGATGTTAAAATAAAACTTAACAATAAAAATAATCCTTTTATTATTTTTATTGTTAAGATTTTTTCAACCATTTCTCAAAAGAAGGTTAACGTCTGTGAAGTTTTATGTAAGTACAAAATTAAACTCCTTTTTGTTTCGAAAGTATATCTTCTTGTGTACCTACATACATAGAAAGCTATTGTTAATTTAAAAGTGTGATACATAGTTTTGCAGACTAGTTTAGATGCCCTGTGCAAGGTGGCGAGAGTACGTCACGGAACATGGTAACCGTGGAAGAAATAAATAAATCACAGCTAGAAAAAGATAAAAAATAATGACCGAAATACAAAAAAAAGGCTAATACTATGTCAAACACGTGTAAAAATGCATAGAATATTACTAGAGATATATGTAATTGGTTGTCACATATTTATAATTCTCAAGTCGGTAAGTAGTTAGAATTAATTTTCAGTATTATTTTAATTTTTATTAAAGACAAGCTTTTAAATATAGGACTGTCGTCTTTTAATATTGATACCCATTCATCATTGGGTTGCATAAAACTTTAAACACATAAATGACCCCTATACTATTCAATCCATCCATCAGCACAATGTTTTGAGTTCGTTACTTTGAACGCTACCGTAAAACATGAATTTTCACCCCAAAAAAACGTCGTTTCCCAGCAATAATTTTTGCGTAAAGTTACTAATTTGAGGTATATTACAGAGGGCAAAAGAAATAGGTAAGTAACCATGGTCGAAATATACAATACTTACATGAAGTTTTTTTTTAAACCGATGGATGTCTTCGAATGAAATGAATTAAATTGATAGACATTATTAGAATTTGTTACTACAATAAACTTTCACCTGAACACGTGAAATAGTTTCTAAAAATATGCTGTTGCAAGCATCATGATCGCGAGAATTGAATATCGGGAGCTCATAGAAACAAAAGAAAATCAAAGATATTAACCCGTAGCCATCACACTAGCGAGTTGCGGGCGAGTGGAAAGCGAGGCGAGTGGCGAGTGCGCAGCAAGCTCGCCGCGAGTTACAATGTGTGCGAACACGTCGCGAAGAAAAACAAAATGATTGATTGTATAAAAAGCGGATCGCACACCGTGAACTCGCAGGTGGGCACGAACCCGCGACGTGTTCGCCGCGCACACGTTGCGAACTCGCGACGAGCTCGCTGCGCACTCGCCCCGCTTACCATTCGCTCGCAACTCGCTAGTGTGACAAGGCCCTAAGTACTTTAATAGTGTTGTGAAAACCCGTGAATGTCCAAAACAGTGCATGTGTGTCCTTGTAAAAATTGCTTACTTTTCCTAGGTTGAAGCTGCCCGCACCGCCAGCGCCGCCGCATCCGCCGCCGCCGCCGACGCCGCCGCCGCCGCCGCCGCCGCCGCCGCCGGCACCGCCACGATTATTTTGCGCGGCAGTATCAAGAAAAAATTGTTTCAATAAGGGTCTCATTCGCTTACTCGGACCTGGGTCTGTCATCTGGAAATAAAGAATTAAGCCTGTTTATAGAATATCAATAATTTTTTCTCGTTTTTTTTTTTGTAGGTTATGGAGCAGCGGTGGCCCACTGTTGGCAGCCCCACCTTACGAGTACTTAGTAAGTCGTGGGTTCGAACCCCGGCAGGTGCAGTACTTTGTGTAATTTATTTCATTACCACTGCTCTCAAAACGGTGAAGGAACACTGTGAGGAAACCGGCACGTCCTAGAACCAAAAAATTCGAAGACATGTGACATCTACCAGTTGTCCGCACTGGATTATAACGCATTCCCTTCCATAGAGAGGAGGCCTGTGTCCAAGACCAGCAATGGGAAAATTAATAGGCTGATGATGATGATGGTGATGATGATGATGATGGAATACCTAATTACTTATACGGGGCATTATTCAGGCAGACCATTTTCCCAATGAAAGAAGGCCGAAAATAAAAACTAAAATAAATAAATGATAATAAATAAATATCGCTGGACATTAATACACAGCGCCATCTAGTGCCACACTAAGCAAGGCTTGTGTCGTGGACACCAGATAGTTTATTGATACTTTTTTGTTTGTAAATACATACATAGGGTCATAGGTATATAATATGCGTATAAACATCCATGACTCGGAAAAATATGTTTATCACACAAACATTTGCTCCTATCGGGATTCGAACCCAGAACCCTAAGAACGTAAGGCAGCCTCACCACCACTACACCATTCGGGTCGTCGATACTTTCCATACAAAACATCGCATCGGCTGACGCAATTCGTATCAAGATACCATTTCTTTTTCCGACCCATCAGACTTATTTTTTAAGCAATATAAGACCTGCCCCCGTATTCACAACGCTTCGATTCACTTCCGATTCGGAAAGTCGTATGACTATCTCGGTCGTTTTCGTAATGCCAGAAGAAGACCGATATCCGAGTTGTCGAATCGGAAACGAGTCGAACGTTTGTGAATACGGGGTCTGATCTTTCAAATTTTATCTGTGTGGTACCAACCTGTGGTACCAACAATCTCAGAGTAAAATCACTGTGACATACGGACGTATGGTCAGACTGGGAGTCCGACAGAACGAATCTATAAAGGTTTCGTCTTAGCCATTTGGCAACGGAACTTTAGAGGCACCCTTTTAGTAGGTATATCATAAATAGCCCACGTACCCACTCTAGGTTGCCTTGCGAGATGCCATCATCACCAGCCTAGCCATTTTCCAACTATGTCAGGGTCACCTTCCAGTCTATCCGGGTGCAGCTGAATACCAGTATTTTACATGGAGCTGCGACTTGCGAGATGCCAATCGAAAAGAATAGAAACATGTCTTAGTACCTAAAAGATGTAAAACACCTCTTCACGAAGCTGAAAAGCACTTGTTCTCCCCACCATTGCGATCATTTTTTTGTTCTACACCATACCTGGGAACCTTCTAGTTACGGAGATATAGGGGATCAAAGTTACAACTATTTGACAAGTTTTTTTTTAAACACAAGTTTTTTTTGTATGATTTTGACTTTTAACGCCTCCACGAGCCCCGTACTATTCAAACCATCAATCAGCACAATGTTTTAAGTGCGTTACATTGAGTTCTACCATAAAACGTGATTTATAACCTCAAAAAAAAAAGTTGTTTCCGTAAAGTTACTCAGTTTGCGTAAAGTTACTCAGTTTGATGTACAGAATGCTTGGTTAGCGGCTTTGTGATGAGGTGGTTTACACCCTGTTTATGGTGCGAAATTCGATGCTTTACATAACATAGGACCTTCATAATATTCATCCGCGTAGTTTTTCCCCGAAGCTAGGTTTAAATGATAAGTAAGACACGAGGCAGTCACACACACATATAAATTATTGAAACATGATCAGTGACACAATTTCATTACTTAGGTCATGCATGTAATGCAGACGTTAACGTAAGTAATATTATTATAATAAGACACACGCAACTTCGTCTTTGTTATATATTCGGAAGTCCCGCCGTTGGTGGTAATTAATTAACAACACCAAGCTTTAGGAAACGTACTTTTTATAAATTTTACTTAAATTAACACGACAGAATGCTACTCGTTTAGATCGGTATGCAAGAGAGAGTGAGTGAAAAGAGTGAACAAATGAGGTATACTACACTCTTCCGTCACTTATGAGAAAAACGAAAGGAAAAAAAAAACCCGTTTTTGCAACATTTTTCGTTCCTGCTCTGCTCCTAATGATCGTAGCGTGATGTTATATAGCCTAAAGCCTTCCTCGATAAATGGACTATCCAACACAAAAATAATTTATCAATTGGAACCAGTAGTTCCTGAGATTAGCGCGTTCAACCAAACAAACAAACTCTTCTGCTTTAAAATATTAGTAAGTATAGATTGCTTCCCGTAATGGATGATATTATTTACAATATAATACTTAGATACTCATTATGATAACGTTAAGTCTTGTTGTTGTTAAATATTTGTTCCCAAAATTACTGTAATTAACATAATGATCACATCATTCGCCCTCTGTAACATAGGTAGACAGTCAGCAAAACAGTTAGGTATGCAAGCTAGCAATCTTCTTACGATTATTATAAATGAAGACAGTCTGTAAAGATCGTTTTTTGTTAAACTTTCACGCAGAAACTACTGAAACGATTTGGATGAAATTGCAAACAAATTGATTATAACCCTTTTCCATTTATAAAAGTAGTAAGAAGATTGCTAGCCTGTAAACCTAACTGTTTTGCTGACTGTACCTAACAGGCGAAATGTGGGTGTCCTATAAGTACACCTCTGACTGTCTTACCCTTTGTGGATAACAGTCGTGATGTAGGTAATGTTATGATGACAGCATTCTTCTGAGCTTATGCCCATTTTTTAGGGTCTGGGAAAAATATCTTCCGTACTTATTTATCTCTTTTTGTCTATGTGCTAGTGATCTCAGTAATTACATTCTTTCTAGCCATAATATACCTAACTAGCGCCCGCCACGCGGTTTCACCCGCGTAATTCCCGTTCCCGTGGGAGTACGGGGATAAAATATCGGAGAGATATGAAATATATTGGAGTCGATGCGCCGAGCTCTGCGTATAATAGACGAGCACCTAATTATTTTTACGTACATACTGCATATTTGCCTGCGCGTAAAAAATAGTTCTTTGTGAGTAACATCATTGCAAATGGAGTGTGCTAAGTGCAATAAAGGGTTATCCAAAAATGGATCGCACTTTCAGTGCCAAGCATGCTTTGGAACATTCCATAGAGGGTGCATTAAAGGACTTCTCGCAGATATTCGAGCGGGTATCTGTAGGACCCACTGCAATAACTGTGAAACGGATTCCCGAACCGATGATGATGAACAAGACGAGATAAAAAAGGATTTCGAGAAAATTCTGAAGGATATCCAGAAAAAGGTCAGTGGAATACCCGCATTAAGAAGTCAACTCGAATCCATAAGTAGCAGCATGAGTATGCTCTCGGATAAATATGATATACTAATAGCGGAACACGAGCAATCTAAACAAAAAATAACAGAGCTCAAAAAGAACGTCACAAATATAAATAACAAGATTATATATCTAGAGAAATGTAACTCTGCATTGGAACAGAAGGTTCAGGAATATGATCAGGCCTCGCGTAAAAATAACCTTGAAATTGTGGGCGTGGAACAGCTGCCGGAGGAGAATCTGCGGGAAGTGGTGACCAAAACTGGCCAACTCATCAACGTAAGCAGCACGGAAATTGATTGGGTCAGCCGACGTCGTCAGCAGCGTACCGATAGCGGTAAGCCAGCACCAATCTTAATCGGCTTCAAAGCAACCAATAGCGGCGCCAAGGAGCGTGACACATGGATTGCACAGCGGCGCAACTTGAAGGAGTTCACTAGCGATGTCATCACCGGAGGTACTATGCAAAATAAAGTATTCATGAACGAAGATCTTACTAAAGCTGCTAAGGAGTTATTGTGGAATACTAAGAAACGAATGCATGGGCTATGGAAGTACGTCTGGGTTTCCAATGGAAAGATTCTGGCGAAAAAGAATGATGGTGATAAGGCAGTGTGGGTGAGAGCAGAGAGCGACCTCGAAGAAATTATTAAAAAGTGAACCTACCATCCTCAAATAAAGTGTGTTTATAGTGCTTTAACTATTCATCAATTTCGCGGCGTTAATAGACGGTATCGACGTAATTAGTGATAACACAATCGATGCGTCAATAGTGAACAGTGTAGACAATTGGATAGCGACGTGGAATAATAATCAAAACCTTAGTTTGGTACATATTAACATACGATCTCTGAAAAAACATTTTAGTGAGCTTCGAATTGTATTAGATAAGCACTTAGATAAGTTAGATGTTATCGTTATTACAGAACCCAATATAGACTTTTCTTTAATAGATTTATTTAAAATAAAAGGGTATAATGTTCATAGCTTTACACGAACGGGCCGGGGGGGAGGAGGGGTGCTTGTGTACGCGCGGGAGGAGTTGGGTGCGCGGGCGACCTCTGGGCCGGCGGCGCAGCTGGCCGCCATGTGTGCTGCGGAGTGTGTTTCCATTACACTTTATTGCTCTGGAGAACCTATTCATGTTGTCGCATTGTATAGACCTCCGCGAATAAATAAACAGGAGAAAATCATTCTGTTCTTTGAGGAACTTAAGAATCTATTGAATAGATTACCGCAAAACTCCAAGGTTATATTGTGTGGCGATATGAATATTAACCTATTGCAAAAACAGGATAAAAATGTTATTACCTATGAAAATCTTTTGGCCGAGTTCGGTTTCACAAAGTGTATTGATAAAGTTACACGAAGTGAAATTTTAATTGATGCGTTAGTGGAATCCTGCATTGACCATATTTATATTAGAGCACCTACTTTAAAAATAAACTCCGCGGTAATTCAGCATAAAATATCTGACCACTATATGATAGCGGTCGCGGTGGAATGGAAACGTACTCCGGTAGCTGCGCCTGTGGATGGTGGCGGCCAATGGCGGCGCAGGAGGCGCGATGATGCTCTCGCTTCCACCTCCTCGTGCGTAAATTCCTGTCCTGCTCACTCACCTAATGCGACCTCACAGCCACGTTATAAACTAGATAATCGTGCGGTTCGTGAAAGGCTATTATCAGTTAATTTTGATGAATTAATGCTACTTACTTGCCCCATGAAGTTGTACGATGCGTTTAGAGATATATTTCACCAGATCTATAATAGTTGTTATGTATTAAAAAGTCAAACTAACTCAAGCAGGGATAACTCCCCCTGGATAACTCGAGAAGTAAAAAATATGATATTAGAGAGGGATACACTATTTACTATTTGGAGTAATGACCCTAAAAATATGGTGAAACGCTTAACTTACACAAAGTTTAGGAATAGATGTCATAAATTAATTTTTTAAAATAAAAATAAGTACGATAGGCAATGCATTTTGGACTGTAATAATAATATTAAAAAACTATGGGACAGAATAAATTACTTATTGGGAAATGAAAAACAATGTTTGGATAAAGCTATAATTAAGCATATGGGGATCAGTGAACCAATGAAAAATATATGTAATAATTTTGCTCGTACATTTGCCGAAGAAATTGAGAATATTAAACATATCTGTAGTGTTAAGTTGTTAGATAGAACCAGCTACGTTGGACAGACGGACAGAAGTATGAGGTGGCGGCCCGTAGATAGTAACTATGTTAAACGAATTATAACTCAAATGGATAAAAATAAGTCACCGGGTAGCGATCTTGTGCGAATGTCCGATCTTAAGATGTTGGTAGATATAGTTAGCCCTGTGATCGCTAATCTAGTCAACTTGTGTGTGCAAAAGGGTACGTTTCCCAATATGTTAAAAGAAGCCATAGTGCGACCAATATATAAAAAGGGCGAACATAAAAATTATAGTAATTATAGGCCTGTATCAATTTTATCCAGTGTAGACAAGATTATTGAGAAATGTATCATTAACCGTTTGAATAATTATCTGCAGGAAAATAATGTAATAAATGAATGTCAACATGGTTTCCAAAAAGGTAAAAGTACAAATACTCTTCTTACACGTTATACCGATGAAATTAATACATATTTAAGTGAGAAAAAGTTTGTAGTTGCGGTATTTTTTGACTATAAAAAAGCCTTCGATACCCTTGAAACTGAGACCTTACTGAACGCCATGGAAGAGTGCGGAGTGGGAGAGCCGCTGAACAAATGGTTCCGCGACTATCTCACATCACGCTCCTACCGAGTAAAGGTAGGTGATGAGTACAGTGATGAGAGGAAGGTGGGGTGCGGGGTGCCGCAGGGGTCCGGATGCGGGCCTGTGTGCTACTTATTGCACGTGAACAGCTTGTGCGGCGTACTGCGCCACTGCTCGGCACACATGTTCGCGGACGACCTGTGTGCGCTGCGCGCCGGCACTGACCTCGCTGACACCTGTCGGCTGGTACAACAGGATGTAGATGCAGTGGTAAAGTGGTCTCATGACAATGGTATCGTTCTTAATGGTGATAAAACTAAGCTGTTGATGATTCATTCCCCATATATACATATGGCTAAAATATGCCCTTCCATTATTACCCATAGCTATGATTGTATGCATAATAATGATTCAAACTGTAAATGTAAACCAATAGAACAAGTAGAAAGTGTCACCTATCTCGGAATGAAAGTTGATGAAAACTTTTCATGGTCTTCACACATTGATTACATTTGTAGTAAGCTTAGAATATTGCTAAGTAAATTTTATCACCTAAGCTATAAAGTTCCCTCCAGCACTTTAAAATGTTTATATATGTCCTTAGTTGACTCAATATTGGGTTATTCTCTTGATTGTTATGGCTTGACCTTTAAAAGTAATTTACAGAAACTAGAATTGATTCAAATAAGATTTTTAAAATTATTAGTAAACAAGAAAACTAAAAACAGTTGCAAAGGAGATTATAGTAGGTTATTCAAAATATGTAAAATTTTACCAGCTAGCCTTAAACATAAATACCTATTATTAGTTAACAACCATGGCAGTCGGGATAGTAACTCACTAGTTTCTAACAGGTATACTACCAGGTCGATGACAGCAGGTAAATACGATGTACCCAGAGTTAGTAATTACTATGGCGACAGAACTTTAAAAAAACGCGTTCCCTATTTATTGAACACTCTGCCTGCTGACATCAGACAAGAAGACAATAAATTAAAATTCGCACGCAAACTAAAAAAACATTTTTTAGATAATATGTAAGTGTAGGTACTTAGGTATTAAGAAAGTGAAATGTGTTATTGATGTACCTCCTACTTGATATAAAGTTTATTGTAAAAGAGACTCAGTGATCTCACAGTTAAACTGCGTAAGCAGTTTTGTGGGGCAATGTATTTAGTTTTAAGTTTTTTTTATGTAAATAAATCATTCATTCATTCATTCATTCATATCCTATGTTACTCGTGGATAATGTAGCTTTCGAATGGTGAAAGAATTTTTTAAAACGGTCCAGTAGTTTTTAAGCCTATTCATTACAACCAAACAAACAAACAAACAAAGTTTTCCTCTTTATAATATTAGTGTAGATAAATACAATGTTTCACGAAGTATACAACCATCCTTCCCTCGATCTTTATGTACTCTTATAGAATACAAATCATCCAAATCCGTTAAGTTGTTTGAGCGTGAAGAACTGAAGTAGAAACAAATACAAACTTTCGGCTTTAAAATATTACTCATTAATAAATGAGCCTTCCATATTAGGAATCGCTTTGATAAGATAAGGTCAAAGAGTGATCTCATCATCTCAGAGAAGTATTATTACAAGCAAGTAAATCAAAGACATCGTCATCATCATCATTGTAACGCCCTGATCTCAATTACATTAAAACAAAGCGATATTATTCCAAACAAACTCTTAAAACCAAGTTTTTATGAGAATGGCACACGGTTTCATTAAAATCCAAGTCTTTTTATTTGTCAAATCTTAAAATAGCCATCCGCATAACCAAACATATAATATATCTTTGACAGTCTTTACAAGTAGTCAGTGGCCCAAAAAGCTTGACAACCTGTCTTACCAAGGGGTTTCGTATTACCCAGTAGGTTAAATACTAGTATTCAGCTACAGACTGGAAGTTAGGCAGATGATGATAACCAAACATCGACTCGTTTTGTCAAATAAAATTAAAATTCGCCGTTTCAAGATAAAACAATTAAAACGAAATTTACCTTGAGTTTGCAGAATTCAGATGATAAATGGTTTTGATTTCGTCACAAGGTCACAACAGCTCTTATAAGACACTTTTTCAGAATGCTTTTTCACTATAACAAGCTCTTTTTGAACACAATAACACAGAATGTATACAACGAAACCAGGGCGTGCCTGTTTGTCGCGCTCTCTGCAAGCATACTAAACTAGTGGTGGGCGTGCGACGACGAACCGTTTTCAAAGACCGTTTTGTGTTTTGCGACGATGAAACCGTTTTACGTCCTGGGTTCAAGGTTCAAACAGTCTTCGTTGCACAAACCAGTCTTCGAACTATATGGTGCGGTTTTTTATTATACTTCTATGAAAATACAGTCGAGAACGCAATGATTCAACTATCTTTCTTGCTAGAGTCCGTCGCGTCGTTCCGCGTTCGTTTACAAAACAGTCCTTACAATAGTTGTAAGAAACTGCAACTATTTCACTCTAAGAAAACGCATTTCAACGATGAACTCTCGTCGACGTAGCATACGTTTCTTCCTTTGAGCCGTCTTCAAACCAGTTGCAACGACGACCGTTTTCCGCAACCGTTTTCGTCGTCAGGAAAACGGTTGCGTTTCGTCGGTCAAAAATTCGATAACGACCCACCACTATACTAAACATAGCTACAACGTGTCAGTCGTGGAACGAAAAGATAAAGATAATCGATAAGGTGTAGGCTGTAGGCTACAACTTTATCTATTCATTCCTCGACTAATGCGTAGTACCCAGTTTTATCAGTTTTAGTTTTCAACTCCGGATAAATACATAAACTGCTTAGGAGTATAGTACAATAAAAATTATATGGAACATGTTTAGTTATATATCTTTAAATAGAATGCGTTATAATTACCTTATAGTATAAAAAGACGGCCTCTTCCTAAATTGTAAATAGCAATGATGTACCGGATGTAATGTACGTGTCAACGCTATAGCTGGTTTTCCCTCTAGCATAAACAATATTTTAGAGAATCCATAGTCAATTGCCACAGATAATATAGCGGTTTTACATAAAAATAAAACCGATATTATGTGCCGAGAAGGAAAACATACAGCATTGTTTATGAAGAAGCAGTGTATACTTAGCGTTTTGCGCGGTCATCATACATTTAATTTAGTTCAACTTAATGTCAATAGATGGCGTAACTATCGCCGATGTTGTATTTAATTTGTGCCAGCTAGGACGCGGGGACCGTTGTCACTTTTCGAATTCATAGTCTTCACCAGGAAGAACTTCCTACAATGCTGTATGTTTTCCTTCTCGGCACATAATATCGGTTTTATTTTTATGTAAAACCGCTATATTGATGTGCCTCCGGAAAACATACAGCATTGTTTATGAAGACGTGTTTGTTATCTGCTGGTGAAATATTACAGGTAAAACACAACGCTATGATGATAATCAAATGTTTATTCTAAGAGTTAAATAGTAACAGTAATAATAATTTATTGAAAACAATCTGATCTTATAGATAAAGGGTACAATAATCACGGTTTAGATTTTCTACGAATAAATCAAATTTTAGTTATTTAATTAAGTAGAAGTAAATGTGTTGAAAAATGAATTACGAGAGTCTCTAGGCAGTTCTATTTCGCGACAGTAATGATTAAAGAAGGTATTGGATGATTTCCAATTACCTCGTGATAAAATGTCATCAATTGGTTGATTATCTAACCAATTTAAGGACGCTACTGCTGATCTGCAGCTTCCCGGAGATGCATGAATGCCACTATCTCTGAGAACTGTACGTACCCAGTTCCCAATTACAGTGCGTGAGGCAGCTTTTGTGTGACTAAATATAGTGATAAAGAGATTGTCTAAATTGGTAACTTCAGATCTCTTTGTTTTAGTTTTTTCTATTAGAAGTCTGACTAAAGATACAGGACATATGTTTTTATCATTATGTTGTGAAAGTTTCCACGCGGATTGACGATAATAGTGTGTATCGGTTTTCGACCCAAATGCAGGTATTAAAAAGATATTGTCACCATCATCGAAAAAACTGTTATTTGAAATTTTTAGCAAGGTAAGGTCATGAACCCTACGGCCTGATGCTAGCAATAAAACGGTGGCTGTTCGACGTGCTAAATCGAACAATGTGTCTTTAGGTACAGTTGATGAGAGCCAATTTAGTACGATACGTGGATCCCACGTGAACGAAGGCCGTATTTCTTTTGGTTTAGCCACTCCTATTGCCTTAAGGGTTTGTTTAATAATAAAGTTAGAAAATGTTTGTTGTTCAACATGAGGGCCGCAAAAAGTTAAAACTGCCGATTTGTGGACAAGGATAGTACTGTAGGACAAATCTTCGTTGAGAAAGAGAAACATTAAGAATTTTGCGATGTCAGCAGGTTTTGGACATTTTGGGTTTAATTGAGAGTTAGAGCACCATCTCAACCACCGCCTAAGTGGCGGCAAATAGGTCGACAAAGTTGAACGTCGCCAGCTCTTCTTTAGAAGATCTTTTTCTTGTGTGGACCAATCTTTTATTTGGGCACCCCACCCCCAACTTTCCAGACTTTCAGGGTCAATGTCTGTACCTGTGGGGGAGGCAGTGATGTCATAACATCTATCATGGTCTCCGACAGGTTCGGGAGTTCGTGTGGGTGGTCTAGAGCTCTGGATTTCAGGTCCTGAAGCCAGAAGGCTCGAAGCCACTCTGGAGCCACTACTAAGTAAATTCCCGTGGCGTTGTTCAGTTGTGCCAGAACTCTGGGCAGCAAGCTGGGAGGTGGAAACACCCACGCTAGTCCGTGGTTCCATGGTCTGCTGAAGGCATCGATATAGCTTGCCGATCGATCTCTGCAGTCCAGAGATACGTAGTTTTTTACTACCGCTGATGCTTGTGTCGCAAATAAGTCGATTTCTGGACGCCCCCATTTCCGAAAGACTTTCACTGTTGCTTGAGGTAGAAGATGCCATTCCACGGGTTGTTTTCCTCGTGATAGTCTGTCCGCTATTATATTGTATCTCCCCGGCAGATAATGGGCTGATAGGGTTATGTTGAACTTGTCTGTTAGATGTAACAGTTTGAAGGTTATGGCTAGTAACCCCAACGATTTGGTGCCCCCCTCCTTTCGGATATATGCAATCAAGGTCCGGTTGTCTGATTGGATCAGCACGTGGGAGTTCTGCAACGTCTTCGTATTCCTTCTGATTGCCGCTATTACAGCATATAGTTCTTTTTTGTTGCAGTGCCATCTTTTTTGGTGAGCTTTCCATGCACCTGACATCAGACTTCCGTCCAGGTGGGCACCCCAACCCCAATCCGAAGCGTCCGTCGCAAGGAAATGGGTAGCAGGCTTTTTGTGTATAGGCAATGTGTGACTTGTGGCTCCGCGCCACCACATTATCTCTTGGGACACAACTTGAGGCAATAGCTGTTTTTGACGGGGTTGTGTCTTGTTGAAGTGTCGTAAGAAGATTTGCATTTTCCGACAGTGTAGTCTTCCTCGGGGGACAACAAAGTTGGCGAAGTTTAACTGACCCAGCAGACTTTGCAGCTCCCGAAGATTGATGCGACTTTTTAGCAACAACCGGTCTAATGTTTGATTTATGCTTGCTTTCCTTTTTATTGGCAGGGACATTGTATTTACGGCTGTTTGCCAACGTATGCCAAGGTACTCCAAATCTTGAGTTGGCACCATAACAGATTTTTGGTAGTTTATTTGCCAGCCCAGGTGTTCCAAGTGCCTCACGGCTTCCGCAGCCTGAAGACATAACTTGGATTGGTCTTGGTTGACCAGAAGGAAGTCGTCTAGGTAGACTAGCACTCGACATTCCTTCGCTCGCAAGGTTTCCGCAACCCAGCAAGTTACGGAGGAAAATAGGTGTGGCGCTGACGCCAGCCCGAACGGTAAACATGTCATCTCGTATAACAGATCTTTGTAGCTGATCCTTAAGAACGGTCGGTGAGATTTTGCTGCCCGAAGGTGAAAATAAGCCTGGGAAATATCTATTTTTATCATCCAGTCTCCAGGTTGGAGAAAATCTGGGATCGAGGCGTGAGAAATCAGACGAAAACGTTTCGTTCTGACAAACTTGTTTAATTCTCGAAGATCGAAAATTGGGCGCATCGATCCGTCGCTTTTCTTCCGCAGAAAAAGCTTCGAGATAAAACTGGGCGTTTTCTTGGAAACTAGTCGCAAAATATCCTGATCCGATAGATCTTTGACTATCTGAGACATTGCAGGGGATGGTTTGGTTGCATATTGCGTCATGATCCTTCTTGTTGGCATTAACAGAGGAGGTTTTTTGTAAAGGGGTATACGGAACCCCGAAACTGCTGACATTATGAATTTGTTTGCACCCAGTGCTTGCCAACGGTTCTTGAACATCGTTAAATGACCTCCCCTGAAATGTGTCGGGTAGTCACTTTTTTCCCTCTTTGTTTCGAAATGAATAATTTTTGGTTTGTTTGTAACCGTCACTTTTCCCTTTGTACGTTTGTTGTTTTTTGTGGGTATCACGAAAATTATTTTTATTATTTTGTGCCTGAGGTCTGTATTTGGAGGTAGACGGTGTTGGTTCCTTATATTTTGATTTGAGTTGATCCTTAGTTTTGTGAGCCTGTGGTGGTGATAACCAGAAGTGAGGCCCTCCGAGGGACTGGATAAGAGACATAAGTTTTGACTTGTCAAACAAAAACTCTTCACTAGGAGGTATATTACTCAGCGCAGCTTGCACACTTTTATCCGGAATTTCGGAAATTATTCTTTTTCGTCTAGTTTCAATACATTCGGCTCTTTTACCGCAAATTATTTGTAAGGTTTGTTCAGACACTTTATAAGACGTCGATTCATTACCGAATGTTTCAAAAATTTTATTAAACAGGTTATCCGATTTTAACTCGGCAGGATTATTGTGAGCCCAATCAATAATACCCTGCAAACCGGATTGCAAAAGCTCCCTTTGAAGTAACAAGGCGTTAGTAGTTGCAGCCATGATTTCCTCCGTTGGGGCCAGGAAATCTTTTCCTTTGTTCAAACAACACAGTTCGTCGTTAATTTTTAAATTGCAAAAGCCCGGGTATGCGAGCATTTCCAACAATGCCTTCTTATAACGGATATGTTGCCAAGTAGGGGTGTTAAAATGCTGCAAACTGATTAACTGTTGTAAGCGTTTTTCATCAGCCGATTTAAGAATTTTTTTCTCATCAAAACTAGTTTTACAGGCTCCCAAATCCAACGATCTACACGTTTCTGTAGATGGATTAGTCACGAAAGCATTGTTGCTAACCCCCGCTGGTTCTATAACGTCACTTGTGTTCACATTACCAGTCGGCACGTAATTTTGGTGCATAATAAAGTTTGTAAGAAAACTGACCTGGTTGTATAACGCGTCGATCCGAGGATCGACCGTTACCTGTGAATCCCGCTTTTGTTTTTTGCGTGGAGGTCCCTCTTGTTCGGCTTCGCTGTCCGATGAACTGCTAGCGCACGAGGAGTCCTCTTTTTCTTGATCCCTCTCGGAAGTCGGCGAGTTTGAAACGATCGACCGATTGGCCCCGGCGGCGATGGCCTCATCGGGATCGTTACTCGGCCCGGGATTCATAACGGTAAAACCGTTATTTTAACGTTAAGATTTAAAATACAGAAATTAATGCACTATTAAAAATGTCTAACACAGTATTAAATAGTTATTTTAAAAGGTTAAACGATTAACCGAATATTTTTGAATTTCGACCGCTCGCGGCGAAAGTACACAACGCTATGAATTCGAAAAGTGACAACGGTCCCCGCGTCCTAGCTGGCACAAATTAAATACAACATCGGCGATAGTTACGCCATCTATTGACATTAAGTTGAACTAAATTAAATGTATGATGACCGCGCAAAACGCTAAGTATACACTGCTTCTTCATAAACAATGCTGTATGTTTTCCGGAGGCACATCAATGTTTGTATATGAATATGAGTTGTATTGAATGTGATTTTTACATGAGGGATAATGGTGGAAATGTTTTACAAGCAATTATTGATATTTTTGTTAGAAACATCGTGAGGAAACCAACATGCCTGAGAGACATTTGGCATGTTAAGTCAAGTCAGAGGCCCATGGGCAGCATAAAAACTCTGACACTAGGTTAGGCAACAACACGATAAGGAAGGAAAGATCGCTTGCTTCGGTGAAGAAAGACATCGTGACAAAACCACAGCATGCCTGAGAGTTATTTCTCGACGGCATGTAAAGCCAAGACAGAGGACCTTGGGCGGCATAAAAACTCTGACAACAGGTTAAGCACTAACCACACGATAAAAAAGAAGTCCGTTTTGGGGCTTATTTCATAAACCTTCTTGACAACTTTAGACCTGTCTGAAGTATGACTGTGATCAGTAACAGCAGCTATATCGTGTGTTGGCTTATTTTATGCACCTTGATATAAACTTTAGACCTAGCGAAAGGCAGTCACAAGAGGTTCGCAACACTTCAAATCTGCTCTATCGTGTTTAAGGCTCATTTCGTGCATCTTGAAAAGAACTTTAAACCTAGCTGGAGCATGACTGTCATCGATGGTCTAACAATGGAGAAAAAGGCAAGAGATGCTCAACAGTTAACAGCAGCTATATCGTCATTGGGCTCACTTAATGCACCTTGATGAGAACTTTAGAAATAGCTAGAATATGACTGTCATTGAAGGTCTCATGATGGAGGCTTGGAGACGAAAAGAATTTGCAATAGGTTTTCAAGAGTTTACAGCATCTACATCGTATTGTGTTGACCTGCCTGGAGTATGACTACCATTGAAGGTCTGACTTTGAAGAAGGAAGGCAGATGCGAGAGGTCCGCAACAGTTCGAAGCAGCGTTAACGTGTCTCGGCTCATGCCATGCCACTTGATGAGAACTGTCGACCTAGCTGGAGTATGATATTGTCGAGTGTCCAAGAATAGAAACGTAGAGCTGTCGAGGGAAGAGTCCTTATTTGGAAAAACATAAGTTGAATATTTTAGCGTTTAATGTAAACCTATTCGAGAAAAAATAAATTGTTACTGACTTCTATCTGTATTATTATTATAAAGCTGCAGAGTTTGTTTGTTAGGTTGGTTGAACGCGCTAATTTTAGGAACTGTTGGTTCGTCTTACGCAGACGAAGTTGCGCGGGTCAGCTAGTAAAAAATAAAAACTAAATGGGGTCGGTGTTTACTTAATAAGTATTAAGTCCCCGACTAGTCTAAGAAGAAGTATCAATAATATGTGTAACGAGTACCTTAATATAGTTGAGGTTGGTCCAGCGTGGTCAGAGAACGCCAAAATTACGAGTATATTTTAAAAGTTATAACATTAAACATTAGCTCGCCGGGCAGTTCCAGATTTGGTAGGACAAAAACAGGAAAAAACCTTGTCAATTGTTGTTTTGGCGTGCTCTTATCACACGCCTTATCCAAACTCAGTAATACTGTTTTCATGCTAAACACCTATGGTTACTGCTGGCTCCCCCAGCCCAGACGATTTTCCAGTAACTATAGGAGGCAATCCCGATCAAAAAATGGGTGTAGAAACCACCATTAACGAAGCTGAAAGGCACTTGTTTTTCCCGTCATAAATACACACCATACTTTATAAATAATCACAGTATATGTACAGCGTGTACCAGTAAGAGCGGTTTCGCACTACGTCCGATCCGAGTCCAATCCGTACCTGTGAAAGTACACTACAATACAAAATTGGATGACGGACGCCGGATCTAGTGCGTAAACTACCATAGAAATGTTCTACGATTACTCCGGACCGGGTTCGGATCGGATTCGGATCGGATGCAGTGTGAAATCGCTCTAAGGCTTCCAATAATTTAAAAGCGTGGTACAAAGCATGAAACTGAAAAACTTTCTCGCATGGTGTCAAAATCGTTACCGCGAATAAAAACTGAGGGAAAACTTAAGTTTGATGGCCTGTTCCGCACTTTTAAATATCGGCACATTATATTTTTTAATGTTGAGTAGGTTGATCTATACTTACGACACAAAATTATAACATGGAACGTCCTCTTTGCACTTAAAGATTAACTACACTTAGTGATTGCAGTTCACGTACAAAGCGCAGGCGCGGTGGGCCGGAAGTGGTCGTGTTCTCATTGACCGCCAGGCGTTCGCGCGATTGTGACCGAGAGTCCTGACGCATTGTCAGAGGTTGTAAACATGGACAACGATTTTTTTTTTAAACCGGTTTTTCAATCGCCTGTTAAATTTTATCCGACGAATAAGTTTGACATGTTGTCAGTTTTTGTATGGACACTCGGCCAAAACGTCAGATTTACTCTTCAGATAAAACTTATTTAGTGATAGAAAAATCGGCTCTTAATCAAATATTCTTACTGGTATTCAGTGGCCTAAAAATCTAACAATTAGTCTTACCAGCTGGTATTCGTATTGCCCAGTACTTACTGGGTTGTGGAGATCGGATAGGCAGTTGCTCCATGTAAAATATTGGTATTCAGCTGCATCCGGCTAGACTGGAAGCCGACCCCAACATATTTGGGAAAAGGCTAGGCAGATGATGAATGAAAAATTCTTACCCAAAGTGGGAGTTGATAAAAATTTGAATAGCTGTGCAAAATTAATAAAAAAACAGAATTGATGGTGAATTTCAGGAAACAATTTAGTTATTTCCTTCCAGAGCTTATTAATTGAGAACATTTTTGTTTGAATATGAAATGTGTGTTGTCTCGCCAAATTGGAGTTCGAGCCTGAATAGCTCAGATAAACTCGCTTGTATAACCCTCGTGAGTAAAAAAACCACTGACCGCAGTGGAGAGAATGTTTCCACGCACGGTATGTTATCTGCGCATCCTAAAGTAGGTACTTATTTGGGCTAAATTTGTGTTATAATATAGGTACCTAAGTGTAATGAGCGGTTTTCTTTTAAACAGCACTGTTAAGGAAAAGTATGTTATAACAATGAGTCCTGTCATCCTATCCTATCCTATCCTATCCTATCCTATCCTATCCTATAATATTATAAATGTGAATGTAAGTTTGTTTGTAACGCTTTCACGCGAAAACTACTCAACCGAACATCATGAATCTTTGTACACATATTCTTGGTGGTAGCAGAAGTAACATTAGATTTTAACTTTTTATTAAAAAAAAAACTAACCCTCACTCGCAGACGAAGTTGCGCGGGTCAGCTAGTTTACAATAAAATACCTCATGGTCTTAAAGATTGTTTTGTAAACGTTTTTAAATCTAAGGTAACTGCACTACTTTTAGACAAATGCTACTTACTCAGTGAAATAGGTACTTTTTAAATGCTTTGAGTTTATCCAGACAATGATTGTTTACTATTGCAAATTTAACCATGTAAAACTTATGATATGAACGTGACTAATTGAAAATTGACTTCTTTTAAATTTTTGTTTTGTTTATCTAGTTGTTAATTGACTTCTATTTAATTTCTGTGTTGTTTTATGTTGACATTGTTTTGATTTGATTAATATTTAAATTTATGTAATAATTTGCATGCCGTAAGGTAGACTGTAGCCGATCTCATCAATTATGTACAACATGTTATACCTGTACCTACATTCAAAGCAAATAAAGATCTGATTCTAATTCTGATTTGTAAGAATTAAAAATTAAAATAGTTTCAAAGAACTCGGTAGATGGCGTTGAACTGACTACGTTACTAGGTGCCAAAGCCAAAACGCTTGAAAAAACACACATCACATACGCTCGTTGACTGACACTTTCGTTTGGATAAACTTCCGAATATAATGATTAGGTCCAAGTGAAATAATGCGACGTTCTGTTCCTTGTAGTAACATACCGAGATCAGCGCCATCTATCCAGCGTCCAGGGTAGAGTTGAAAAAGAAAATCCCTCATTGTTTTATTGTAGGATCTTTATAGATACTATACTTTGTAATTTGGTACTATGGATGGAGTAGGCTAGAATGAAAGAAATGGGTATGTAGTTGTTTATTTGCGCGGTTAGGTCAGTGTTCTTTTTATGGGACTGGACCTTTAAGTATTCTATTGAACGACTTGATGAAGACGTGCTATCGTTTGCAGCGACAAGTTCTAAAATCGCTCGCGCCAGTCGCTAGCATGGCCCGGTCTTTTTACCGCGCTTGCGTTTTCTAAGTGAACAGCTGAACATTTGCATAATTATTCTGTGTTTGATATTTTGCTACCGCACTAGAAGCACTTTTTTGTATCTTTGTTGGGAACGGCAAGGTGCTAGTTCGGAATATTCTTTCAGGAATTAGTGGAAGCTCGAATTTTAGCCCCCGTAAACCCTGCAACGAACAAATATGCTTTTGAATTTAAAGCATAAACATGTCTGTACTTATGTCCAACTAGCTTTTGCCCGCGGCTTCGCTCGCGTTAAGAAGTATTATTATTAAATATGTATAGTTTTTGCGGCTTTATTTTTTCCAATCTTTAATTTCAGTTCAGTCAGTCGAAAATCTAAGAAGATTTATACAAACTTTCATCCCCTATTTTATCCCCTTGAGGGTAGAATTGATCAAAATCCTTTCTTAGCGGATGCCTACGTCATAACATCTACCTGCATGCTAAATTTCAGCCCGATCCGTCCAGTGGTTTGGGCTGTGCGTTGATAGATCACTATGTCAGTCAGTCAGTCACCTTTGAGTTATATATTTAGAAGAAGAAGAAGAAGATTAGATATCGGATTATTTCACTTTGCTTCTAACATTATATTAAACTTATATTGTCACTTACGAGATATCTTCCGTGATTAGGTATTGCGGGAGTCAACCCCGATCATGGCGCTTGCAACAGCGTCGAAATATCGGGAGCTCAAAATAACAAATAATCACGGAAGATATCCCGTAAGTGACAATATAAGTTTAGTATTTAACCGTGAAAGCTTTAAACAGTACTATTAGATTTACTTATAGTAAGTTACAAATAGGTAGTGAAATGAATTCCGATCAGCTTTTAAACATTTTACAAGGTGTAAGTATTTTATGGGGGATGTTGAACCAGAAGATGATTCTGAGGTACGATCAACTAGATGATAATAACAACATTTATTCATCAAAGAATAATAATTTAATATGTGAAATGTTCGGTAAGCCATATAAACTAAGCGCTGCGCGTCGCTTGTAGGGATCTTGTGGTTGTGAAGTACGAATTTAACCAAGTTGAAATGGTTACTGAAGAAGTTAAAACACGGGAGTGGACAAACATAGAAGAAAGATCATAGGCCACATCCCTAATCAGAATTGAATTGAACGTGCTCTGAGCGGAAAGGACTTGAAATGAAGTCAAAGAATGACCTCATGAAACGGATAGAGATGTATATTATTTTTTACGGATGGGAAATAAAATAATTAATAAAAAATAAATAAATATCGCTGGACATTAACACACAGCGCCATCTAGAGCCACACTAAGTAAGACTTGTGTCGTGGACCCCAGATAGTTGATATACTACATAATATATACTTTTCTGTTTGTAAATACATACTTATTATACATATAAACATCCATGACTCGGAAACAAATTTCCGTGCTCATCATGCACACAAACATTTACTCCTACCGGAATTCAAACCCAAGACCCTAAGAACGTGAGGCAGCCTCGCCCACCTTTACGCCATTCGGGTAGCCAAATAACTTCTCCCACTCTGGGTGGTGAGGGAGGAAGTGTCAGACTTTTACTGACTAAAACTTTTCCATGTTCCTTCCTCGCTCTTTACGTTCCGGGGCCACGGTATCTCTTTCGAACAGTTCCGCAACCCCGTCAGGCTTCGGCCCTTGCGGGCCCCTCCCCTTATGCTGACATCTCTTTGAGGCGCGCATGGAACACGAATGCGCCGCCGACACAGCCTGTCGTCATTAGACGGACGGACGGCTATCTGGCCCATAGCTAACCGTCCACAGGCCCGCATCTACACTACACTACTATCTAGTAGCCACCACGTGGCCCCCGACGCCCAGTGCGTCTCCCGCGGCGGCTGGAGCGAGAGGCTCTCTCCCTCTCGCGTTCCGCCACCTTCGTTAGCATGACTGCTTCGCAGAAGGAGGTGACGGCTTTCCATTCCGTCTCGCGAGAGGTCGCCGCCACCGATCGCCGCTACGAGGACACGGCGTTGCTCCGCTCATGCGGGGCAGACCTCCACCGTATTCTCCGGTCGAAACACCCGGGCGTTTCCTCCCGCCCGATTCGGTGTAGGAATCTCCTGAAACATCCGTGTCCGGTGAGGACCTGCGTCAGGCGGTAGGTGAGGTAGCCGTGGCGCCTCTCCAGCCACACCTGAAAGACGGGACTTGTCGCCGGAGGTCTGTCCGCTGAGCGGCGGTGGGCCACGGCAGCGAAGTTTCCCCCGGCGTAGTACCTCCGCGCGACATTCGTGCAGGCGCACCTCATTCCCTAAAGCTTTAATTGAGTTTTTTGTTTGTTTCTGTGATAACTCTAATTTATGCGGTTTATTCTTGCTAGGGATACTGTGAATAAAATAAATATGGAAATATTTAAACAGTTTTATTCATATCTGTAAAATTATAATTAAAACTGAACCAATCGCGTATAAATCTCATTCATGGATATGACGATACCCTCATCACTACCGTTTACTATACATTTCGTTATACATTTATAGCTTGACGCCTGGCGAGGTTTCGTTTTTTGTGTACGATGGCGGTGAAAAGGTTAAAACGTTCCCGCGTGTTTATTTTACACACATAACGGTAGCAAAGCCGCGAGCAAAATCTGGTATACTAATAAACCGTTAATCAATAGTTTCAATAACTATCTATTGTTATCAACCGACTTCCAAAAAGAGGAGGTTATCAATTCGTCCGCTTTTTTTTTTTTTGTGTTTGTTACCTCAGCACTTTGGACTGGGTGAACCGATTTTGATGATTCTTTTTTTATTTGAAAGCTGGTGCTTCTCGTTTGGTCCCATTTTAATTTGCTGAAGATCTGATGCTGATCTTTCGAGATATACAATGGAACTCTTCAAAAATAGACGGCAAATCTGCAGTAATTGCTGCAATCGCTTGTAGGTTCATTGTTCATACTACATCATTACGTAACATCACGCCTGTATGCTCTGAGGGGGTACGCAGATGTGTACAATACTCCCAGATTTCGACAATGTTTGTTGTCTCTGAACTTTCGACTGGGTTAACCGATTTTGATGAATCTTTTTTTATTTGAAAGCTTTCCGTGTGGTCCCATTTCAATTTGGTTAAGATCCGACGCTGATCTTCGGAGATATAAATGGAACTCTTCAAAAATACACGGCAAAGCTGCAGTAATTGCTGCAATCGCTTGGTTGTTTATTGTTTATGTAACATAGTGACGTAACATCACGACTGTATGTTCTGAGGGAGTACGCAGAAGTGTACAATACACCCAGATTTCGACAGTTAGATGTGTTAAGTTCCGTTTAATGGGATCCTGGAGAAATAGAGGGATTCCTTAAATTTTATAGGCACACCAGAAACGATTTGGGTAGTTTTAGGAAGAGTACGTTCTTGGAGTGATCCCATTTCAATTTGGTAAAGATCTGATGAAGAACTTCGGAAGATATGCGACGGGAACTCCTCAATAAATGATAGCAAATGTACTGGGATCGCTGAAATCTCATGTCTCTCTATTGTTTACACCAGTTCATAACAAAAAATCACGCCGTTACGCTGTGAAAGGGTAAGCACATTATGAACCACAAAAAAGTGAAAAATAAAAACTTTTTTGCACAAAATATATGACTTCACACAAAAAAGTGAAAAATAACTTGAGCTTCAGAAGTCGGTGACAAAAAAACTAAATCAATGAAACAAAGGTCACCGACTTCTGAAGCTCAAGTTATTTTTCACTTTTTGTGTGAAGTCGGTTATATTTTTTGCAAAAAAGTTTTTATTTTCCATGCACTCTTTAACCACCTCTCAATATAGTTTGTTGAGTGCCACTGCCATACATGTGATAACATGCATGACGCATGCTGATATCGAACGTCATCGCTTGCTCTAGGTACTCCAACCAGACAGAACTTTATCAGTGGCGGCGGGCAAATGGAAACCGAGTTAATTCGCTATAGGAATTTGGAAGTTATATTTATGTATAAGAGATTTGATTGCCAAGCCTAGGTATAGTCATTGCGATATGTACCTACATTTAAACGATATTGATATAATGATGATGATGATGATGATATAATGATTGATTGTATATTGAAAGAACACCCAAAAACTAATAACTGATCGACTCGCGGCGAATGCGTCTTTTTGTTAGCCAAAACGGTGTTATGCGAGATCGTTGACTTAAAATTGTTTATTTTATTCGTTTTGTAAAAACTTATGAGTGGGCAGAGCAGATTGGAGGTGTGGTGGTAAAGACTGGAGAATCTTGGCCTGAAATTAAGTAGAACCAAAACGGAATCCTTGTTTTGTGATTTCGGCGGTCTCTCCAGTCTTGTCATGTGCCCATTGCCGGAACGCCCATACCGTTCTGCTCCGATTTTCGGTACCTTGGGTCGCTTATTCAGGGAAATGGCGAAGTAGACCGGGACGTAACGCACCGGATCAACACAGGATGGATGAAATGGCGACAGGTCACTGGAACAACTTGCGACCCACGGATGCCCCTCAAGTTAAAGGGCAAAATCTACAAGTCCGTGATTAGACCTGTCGTATATTGTAAGGATCAGAATGCTGGGCTGTGTAGAAGATGGATGAAAAACGATTGCATGTAGCGGAGATGAGAATGTTGAGGTGGATGTGTGGAGTGACAAGAATGGATAAAGTAAGGAATGAATATACCTATTAGAGGAAGTTTGAAAGTGGCACTGTTACTGAAAATTTGAAAGGAAGTCGTTTGGCTTGGTATGGACATGTAATGAGGAGGGATGAAACGCATGTGACTAAAAGAGTGATGGACATAAGTATTGATGGATGGAGAGGGAGAGGAAGGCCAAAAAAAGGATGGATAGATTGTGTAAAGACTGATATGAAAGAGAAAGGAGTAAATGATACCGTGACGTCTAACAGGGGAAAATGTAAGAAAAAAACGTGTTGCGACCCCAAATAAAATGGGACAAGGGCAGGAAGATGATGGTCAAATAAAAGGCCTAAGAAAGTGCACCTACAAAGAAAGTGGCGCAATTATACCTTCATTCAATTGTATATAGTACAACTGTAGCGGTGTCAGGTGTGACCATTTTGGCCTATTATAGTTGATGTAACAGTAACGCTATCTCTATTTGTTGACATATAAAGCCACCACAATGCAAGTATAGTAAGTACCTCTTAGTACTGTAAAAGAGTTCATGATTCCATTACTTCCCTAATATTCATCATTCATTCATTTTACACATTCGTTCACGCCGCTGCGTGAACGTTCTGGTTACGGAGATATTGAGGATGAAAGTTCATCTAAGGAATAAACGCCCCTGGGATGACCTACTTGGGCTAGCTTGATTGACGACCGTGGAGGAACCTTTGACAAATATCTCCCTCCGTAGGTGGAATATGACCACTACTGACAGCCGAGTTATTGGGTAACATAACATACTTAACATAACTTAAACCTGCTGCATGTCGCGCAACCATCAATACTCTAATACCTTGATTGACTGCAGGTTTTTCAGTTACATTCGTTTCATCCCTCCTCATTACATGTCAAAAATCAAAATCAAAATTAAAAGGAAGTGTTTTACCTTGGTATGGACCAAGGTAAACAACTTCCTTTTTCATTTTACTGTAACAGGCGCCACTTTCAAACTTCCACTATAATGTACGGATTCCTTACTCTACCCAAACACTGTTGTGTCCATTTTGATGGCGCGGCAATGACGCTTTTTTTTTTTAATTTATGCCTCTATTTTGAAAAAAAAAATGTAAAACTAGACTCCCAAAACCATAAATTTTTCAATGCTATGGTTAAAAAGTTATAAGGGTTTTAACGTGGCAGCGACATTGGAACGCTCCGAACCACGCGGCCACGGAGATCTTTAAAACTAAGCATTGCAGAGACCTGAAATTTTGGTAAGTAACAGATTGAATTTGTAAAAATTTCTTCGTGTATATTTTAGGAGCTGTAAGACATATTACGTCATGGCCGCGCCATTGAAACGGTGAAATCTTTCGCCGATATCTCGCTGAAAACGCAACGCAGACGTCTAAAGTTTTTTGTAAAACCTAGATTTGTATTTGTCAAAACTAGCAAAAATAAACAAAACATCCTAGGTTCATTTTTCAGGAGCTGTACGACTAAACCGTCATGGCGCGCTATTGAAACAGTACAAAAATACGTAATCGCCGATATCTCGCTGAAAAAACAACGCAGAGGTCTGAATTTTATTGTAAAACCTGGATTTGAATTGGTCAATATACTGAATATTATTATTATTATAAACCCATTTGTAATGGGTAAGTAGCTTAATCTTTATTTATTTATTTTTTTAAATTTTATAATGCACTTAATGTACAAAGGCGGAATATTCCTATTTTATTGATGCTATTTAATATTTTACCTTTATTATTTTTTTCTTGCCTTTGTATTGTTTTAATTTTATTCTACACATGAGTATTTTAATTCTAAAATAATACTATTGTCAAAGATAATATTGAATGCTTCATAAATGTTTTGTTAAATATATAACTACGTACATTACGAGTACAATGTGTTAGATATTTTAAGTTTGTATGCGTATTCGATAAAAGTCAGCGAAATACGTGAAACGTTTTAATTTATAAGACCATCATGTAACACACCATATTTCGTGCAAATAAAGAACCTTGGATTTTGAGTAAACTATTTTCGTTCAAGCTTGTTGACTTGCCTTTTTGTCAATATTCTACATCCGACTGCGAATATGAACAATATGCACATCGCATTTTGTGGGAGTGTAGTCTTTGGCAAAATTAACGCAAGATTATGTTGGATAGTGTACAGGTTACATCCGGAGTTATTAACTATGCGGACCTTATAGAAACTCGTTCTAACTATGTAATTTCCATGCGTTCAAGCGTTTTAGCGTTTTCGTCGAGCTTCATTGTCTCGGCGATTTTCTGGTGGTAGCCGCTGTTGATTATTGCTTTCAGGAGTTACAGTGGTTTGGGAATAGTGTGGCGGGGTTGTCCCAATAAAACAAATAATTTTAAAAATATTATAAAAGTCTTATACTAACTACGATAAAGTACATTCAATCTTATAGTCTACTATTATATGACTATTATATAGCTCCGCTCTTGCTCGGCACAGCGCCATCTATCGTACCCTAGTGAAGTAACACACATGTTAAGGTAACATTACCATCGTTCTTTGCTTTGTTGAGCCGTCGTCACTTGTCGACGACTGCCGTCGGCGAGTCGGCGGTAGTTGCCAAAACGCCGACGGCTGCCGTCGACGGTTGGCGACGCTTGAAGTCGACCCCGACTGCAATAAATTTACGCGGCACGCCACTTCTGCAAGCGTCGCCAGCCATCGACGGCAGTCGTCGACAGTGCCGCTCGTCTATAAAACCCTTTTTTTTTTTTGGTATGGGAAATCATCAAATGACTTCTCCCAGTCTGGGCGGAGCGGGAGGGAGTGTCAGACTCTTACTGACTGAATCCCATCCATGTTCCTTTCTCGCCCTTTATGTTCCGGGGCCGCGGTATCTCTTTCGAACAGAGTCTGTAAGAACCTTGACTTGACATATCTCTCAGACATGCTGGTTTCCTCACGATGTTTCCCTTCATCGAAGCAAGTGATAATTATACAGTGATATTATCAGAGATGCGAGCTTTGGGTTTGAACTCGAGACCAATTTATTAGCTCTTGAAATTAAAGAAAGACCAAAACAATTGTAACACATAGGGTCAACTCACATCGAAAGAGCGGCGAAGGGCAGCGCAGTTTCAGTGTCATATGAATTTTAACTTAATTTCATTACTATAATACATATTATCGCATGAGAAACTCCGGCGCCGCGGGAATTCCGTGGAAAAAAATTCGATGTGAGTTGACCCTAAGTGTGCGCGGCCCCGAGTTCCTTTAGATTACAATAGACAGGTTGTGGGTGATTGCGATTACAATCAAACGCAAAAGGCTTCTTGCTATATTTATCGTGTGATCAACCGCACAAAATTATAAGTTCTCTCTTTTTAATAAACTATCAGAGATAAAATAAAACTTTGACATCATTTGGTACTTAGCAGTTTAGATTAGGTACATACTTTTAGTTGTTCTATTTCAAAGACTAATTAATGCCAGTTTACAGTTATTTGTAGCAGGCAAACCGTAATAAATGCCTTAATTACATACTTCTGGATTTAAAACGCTCCCTTTCGATGAGCATTCTGGTCCAAGGCGATTTTTTGGGAATCGAACCCGGGTCCTAAGCTGAGCGGTCACGCTTCCAACCACTATATTTACCAACGAGACAACAAGGCCTTGCCATATACATAACTACCTATTAACTAAAATAGGCATGACAAAAGTATCAAATAATTGAAAATCTATTAAGTCCGTCAGTTTGAGTATTGGAAAATAATGCACACGTATTTTTTGTTTTTGTAAATTAAATCAACGATCATTGACTAAGATAAAACGCATCAAAACTCGAGAGTGGGGCTCGTGACGTCAGAACAGAAAGCACTAGAAATGCGTGACGTAATGAGTTTATTTTTTATTTTTTTTATTCTGTTTATTTAACTACAAGGAAAAATACGGATCAAATGGTTTTTAATAATCTTAATGACGGACTATTTATAGATTTTTGTCGTTTACCCTATTGATAACCTACTTTAAATGTTAAATCGATATTAAAAACTTACAAGTAACAGAACAATTTAACGATTGTGTAAGACAATAGGGGATGAAGACTGTCTAAAAATAGTTTCAGTCAGTTAGATTATCGAAAAATTATGGACCCATGTTTTTTTTTATCAAAGAGGGTGTAAAACACCTCTTCACGAAGCCGAAAGGCACTTGTTCTCCTCATCATTGCGATCATTTTTTTGTTCTACACCATAACTGGGAACCTTCTAGTTACGGAGATATGGGGGGTCAAAGTTATAACTTTTTGACAAGGTTTTTTAAATACAAGATTTTTTTAAGATTTTGACTTTTAACACCTCCACGACCCCCGTCCTATTCAATCCATCCGTCAGCACAATGTTTTAAGTGCGTAGCAATGAGTTCTACCACAAAACATGATTTATAACCTCAAAAAAAAAGTTGTTTCCCAGCCATAACTTTTGCGTAAAGTTATTTAGTTTGATGTACAGAATGCTTGGTTAACGGCTTTGTGATGAGGTGAAATACACCCTGTATAGTCTTCAATTTTTGTTTACGTGAAAAAAAAAATGTGTCCAATATTTTTTGAAAATCTGTTTGATGGGCTAATTACATTTTGCTGTCGTCTATTCCACCCTAGTCTCACATTGTTTGGTAGTTGTCGAATAAAGTACAGTGTGTCCATTCTAGGTTTGCAGTTTGTCAAGAAAAAATACATCGATATGTCAAATTTTGTCTTATTTGATTACAATGACAGCTGTCGAACTAAAGAGACTAGTAGCTTTGGTCTTAACGAAGTAAATGATTACAAATGCATATTTTATGCAGTCAGTATTTTACGCTATGTAAACATGGATATTTCCAATTAAATAAACTGTAAATAGATTTTGAACTTTATCGCTTAAGCACTAAGTTCACGGTTCTTCGGGTAAATTTGTCAGTTTCGGGTAGCTTGATGTTGTGACGTATGTACATCTTGACAGCTGTCATTTTAATTAAAAGGCCTCTGTATCAAAATACTTTTACAAAAATAAACGATCGACGATTAAACTGTACGATTTATCCGTATTCCTAAATATTAACGTCTTAATGATCTTTAAACACTTAACTAATTAATTTGTACTTATATCTAGCTTTTGTTCGCGGCTGCTTTCGCCAGACTCGCCTCGCAAGTAAACTGAAGAATTCAAATGTCCATGCAGTGGCGTATTTAGTCCAAGTAGGGCCCAGTATCAAGTTATCAACTGCTCTTGGGGGGGGGGCCTTTGCCACACTTGTGTTGAGTGCGGCGAAGCCCGACAAGAAGTTGTAATAATGTCAATCAAATGACTTTTCCAAAGAAAATAGCATCCTGACAATAAACATAACGACAGTATCATAAAATTGCAAATTTGTTTAGTCCGTCAAGTATTGGAAAATAATGGACACGTATTTTTTGTTTTTGTAAGTCAACGAATGTTGACAAAGATAAAACGTATCTAAACTCGGGAGTGGGGGCTCATGACGTCAGTACGCCCTAAAAATTATACCAAGGCGTGACGTATTTAGAATTTCAAAAACGTTGTATCTTCGTCAATTTTGATTTACGTTACAAAGAAAAAATACGGGTCAAATATTTTTTGAGACTGACGGACTAATTTGATTTTTTGTTTTTTTTTTTTTTTCTTTAATTTATTTTGTTTTCCTTTTTAATAAATTGTATTTTGTTTTGTTATTTAACTTCATTTACATTATTAGGATACCACTTACGGGAAGAGCGAGACAGCTCCAACACAAGCACAGATTTTTGTAACTTACTGGGGCTGCCTCAGTTTATGTATGACACAATGATTGAGAGGTAATATTTTTTTTTTGTATGTCGTCTACCCTATTGCAGCTTTCTGGACCATGACAAGTTGCAATTTCATTTTTATCTTTTTTCATGAAAAATATTTGAGGTTGTGAGAAGATTTTGTGATTTTTTTGCTCGTCAGGGGCCCCTCGTTATTTGTGGGCCCCATATCATTGATACTTCTGATACAGCTACGCCCCTATCTATGGCCGTAATATACAACGTGGGGCCAGTGCGGGTTGATGGATGGCACAACGTCTATAAAATTAATGATGTCTTCAAATGCGACACCTGAGTGGTCAGTTTTAAATTGTCTAACATGTTATTGGTTCTAGTGTTATTAAATGCCCAGTCACGAAGTTATTATGCATGTAAAAATACCCTTCGCGGGTCCGAAAGGCACTAATTGTTCTCCCCGTGTCGTTGCGATCATTTGTTTATTCTAGTCTAGACCTTAGAAGTAGAACCTTAGATTGTTAGAAGATATTGGGTCTCAAAGTTTCTACACAAGGTTTTTTTTAAACCATCAAGTTTTATAATGTTGTAAACTTACTTTAAATACGTCCATGACGCGGGCATTAAACAATGTATCATTCAAAATGCGATTGAATACGTGATTTTTAACCCCAAAAAAGAACACTTAAAGTGCTTAAGGGATTATATCCGTGATATTTCTTAGGTTTTTCGCGAACCCGATATTTCGACGCTGTTGCAAGCATCATGATCGCGGGAATACTGAAGAGGTATGCGGCTGGGACGATAATAGCGGGTGAGTCTAAAACAGTGCTCCAAAAAAGAAGTCGTTTCCCAGGAATATTTTTTGCGTAGAGTTACAAAGTTGTACAGAATGCATGGTTGACGGCTTCGTGGAGAGTTCGTTTACACCCTGTATAAGTAGTTTTTGACCATAAAGTGTCGCGGGCAAATCTAACTACCTATAATAATGATATTATAACTAAAAAGGCGTAGATAGGTTACCTACACTAAATTCGATCTTTAAAAAGTACGATAGTGCCCCGTTTTTGAAGATCGAATTATGAGTATTTATATATTGTCATAGCACACTGCATTACGATTAGAAGTCAAAGTAGGATGGCATGATTCAATTATCGCGAACGATAAAGAGACATTTAAAACGTCAGTTGACTCCGTCAAAGAGACAGAGAAATCAAAGTTGGCTAATTAGCCACATTTTGTATTGGCTATCTACACCTTTTCATAATATTATTAAATTAATATTATTAGCACGGGAGGTAAAGAACTTATCTCTGTATACCGTCATTCTTTGCTTTACTTTGTTATAATATGTGAATATTATGCTTTACCGGTGTACTGTAACCTAAACTTATGATCAATAAACTTTTTATTATTTATTATTGACCTATAGTAATTAACATTATCTGGTTGGTGGTTTATACGAACCTCTTAAGTGGCCGGCGGAGCATGCGTAGTTATACAAACGTAATACCAAAATAATTCGAACATATTCTTAAGTTATTGTGTATTTATTTCGATTGGTTTACAGAATATCTAAAGGGTATAAAACACCTCTCCATGAAGCCGAAAGGCGCTTGTTCTCCCCATCACTGTGATAATTTTTTTGTTCTACACCATACTTGGGAACCTTCTAGTTACGGAGATATGGGGGGTCAAAGTTACATGTTTTTGTCAAGTTTTTTTTGTAATATTTTGTTTTTTAACACCTCCACGGCCCCCATACTATTCAATCCATCCATCAGCACAATGTTTTAAGTTCGTTACATTGAGTTCTACCACAAAACTTGATTTCGAACCTCAAAATAAAAAGTTGTTTCCCAGCAATAGTTTTTGCGTAAAGTTACTTAGATTGATGTACAGAATGCTTGGTTAACGGTTTTGTGATGAGGTGGTTTACACCCTGTATGTTTCTAAATATAGGGTGACTGGTAATTAGTGTACGAAACTTAAACACGTGGTTGTGCTCATGATAATAAACAACTTTTAGTATGGAACCAAAACTGAAGTCGAGAAAAAAAATCAGCTGTACATTAGTAAATTTGTCAGTACATTAGGCGAACATAAATGTACAGAATTGCTGATTTTCTTTTGCGATTTCATGTCTCAAGAGCACAACGTGTTTATGTTTTGCACACTAATGGCCAGTCACCCTATATACATATATTTTGAAAGGACAATGATATAAGGACGAGTTATGAGGAATTTAATATTTGAAACTTATTGTTCTCATAACTTTTATTAAAATCAGTGTCCATTCAAAGTATTATATATTTGGAAATCTAGACATTCTGTAATCGAATTAAAATAAATACACACTTCCGTAAGAATATGTTTGATTTACACATTATTTTATTATTACGTTTGTATGAACCACAAATTATTTTATTATTACGTTTGTATTTGTATGCTCCGCGGGCCTCTTACTCGTAATCCATGATGTTACAGTCCGTAGATACATTTAATTTCTCCTTCAGCTTTCTTATCCTCTCCTGTTCCTTCTTTAACTCTGTCTGTGCCCTCTTTACATTCTCTGCCAACTTCTTTTCTTTCAATTTTTGGCGAGCTTCCGCTAGTTTCGCCCTATCTTGAGCTACTTTTTTCCTGAGCCGTTCAATTTCCTTACTCTCCGGTTTTTTCTTTTTCGTTGGTGTTTTCTTATCCTGAAATTAATAAAAAATACTTGTTTTAGAAAATACACTGGCCTGAAAAAGTAAGTAAGTACTACTGTTTTTTTTTTCTAATCTATAGAAGTTGGAGATTTAAAATAAAAAAAAATTGAAACAAAACGATCAAGAAAATATTAGGAAACAAAATAGAAAATAAATGGATGTTAAAATAAAACTTAACAATAAAAATAATCCTTTTATTATTTTTATTGTTAAGATTTTTTCAACCATTTCTCAAAAGAAGGTTAACGTCTGTGAAGTTTTATGTAAGTACAAAATTAAACTCCTTTTTGTTTCGAAAGTATATCTTCTTGACCTACATACATAGAAAGCTATTGTTAATTTAAAAGTGTGATACATAGTTTTGCAGACTAGTTTAGATGCCCTGTGCAAGGTGGCGAGAGTACGTCACGGAACATGGTAACCGTGGAAGAAATAAATAAATCACAGCTAGAAAAAGATAAAAAATAATGACCGAAATACAAAAAAAAGGCTAATACTATGTCAAACACGTGTAAAAATGCATAGAATATTACTAGAGATATATGTAATTGGTTGTCACATATTTATAATTCTCAAGTCGGTAAGTAGTTAGAATTAATTTTCAGTATTATTTTAATTTTTATTAAAGACAAGCTTTTAAATATAGGACTGTCGTCTTTTAATATTGATACCCATTCATCATTGGGTTGCATAAAACTTTAAACACATAAATGACCCCTATACTATTCAATCCATCCATCAGCACAATGTTTTGAGTTCGTTACTTTGAACGCTACCGTAAAACATGAATTTTCACCCCAAAAAAACGTCGTTTCCCAGCAATAATTTTTGCGTAAAGTTACTAATTTGAGGTATATTACAGAGGGCAAAAGAAATAGGTAAGTAACCATGGTCGAAATATACAATACTTACATGAAGTTTTTTTTTAAACCGATGGATGTCTTCGAATGAAATGAATTAAATTGATAGACATTATTAGAATTTGTTACTACAATAAACTTTCACCTGAACACGTGAAATAGTTTCTAAAAATATGCTGTTGCAAGCATCATGATCGCGAGAATTGAATATCGGGAGCTCATAGAAACAAAAGAAAATCAAAGATATTAACCCGTAGCCATCACACTAGCGAGTTGCGGGCGAGTGGAAAGCGAGGCGAGTGGCGAGTGCGCAGCAAGCTCGCCGCGAGTTATAATGTGTGCGAACACGTCGCGAAGAAAAACAAAATGATTGATTGTATAAAAAGCGGATCGCACACCGTGAACTCGCAGGTGGGCACGAACCCGCGACGTGTTCGCCGCGCACACGTTGCGAACTCGCGACGAGCTCGCTGCGCACTCGCCCCGCTTACCATTCGCTCGCAACTCGCTAGTGTGACAAGGCCCTAAGTACTTTAATAGTGTTGTGAAAACCCGTGAATGTCCAAAACAGTGCATGTGTGTCCTTGTAAAAATTGCTTACTTTTCCTAGGTTGAAGCTGCCCGCACCGCCAGCGCCGCCGCATCCGCCGCCGCCGCCGACGCCGCCGCCGCCGCCGCCGCCGCCGCCGCCGGCACCGCCACGATTATTTTGCGCGGCAGTATCAAGAAAAAATTGTTTCAATAAGGGTCTCATTCGCTTACTCGGACCTGGGTCTGTCATCTGGAAATAAAGAATTAAGCCTGTTTATAGAATATCAATAATTTTTTCTCGTTTTTTTTTTGTAGGTTATGGAGCAGCGGTGGCCCACTGTTGGCAGCCCCACCTTACGAGTACTTAGTAAGTCGTGGGTTCGAACCCCGGCAGGTGCAGTACTTTGTGTAATTTATTTCATTACCACTGCTCTCAAAACGGTGAAGGAACACTGTGAGGAAACCGGCACGTCCTAGAACCAAAAAATTCGAAGACATGTGACATCTACCAGTTGTCCGCACTGGATTATAACGCATTCCCTTCCATAGAGAGGAGGCCTGTGTCCAAGACCAGCAATGGGAAAATTAATAGGCTGATGATGATGATGGTGATGATGATGATGATGGAATACCTAATTACTTATACGGGGCATTATTCAGGCAGACCATTTTCCCAATGAAAGAAGGCCGAAAATAAAAACTAAAATAAATAAATGATAATAAATAAATATCGCTGGACATTAATACACAGCGCCATCTAGTGCCACACTAAGCAAGGCTTGTGTCGTGGACACCAGATAGTTTATTGATACTTTTTTGTTTGTAAATACATACATAGGGTCATAGGTATATAATATGCGTATAAACATCCATGACTCGGAAAAATATGTTTATCACACAAACATTTGCTCCTATCGGGATTCGAACCCAGAACCCTCAGAACGTAAGGCAGCCTCACCACCACTACACCATTCGGGTCGTCGATACTTTCCATACAAAACATCGCATCGGCTGACGCAATTCGTATCAAGATACCATTTCTTTTTCCGACCCATCAGACTTATTTTTTAAGCAATATAAGACCTGCCCCCGTATTCACAACGCTTCGATTCACTTCCGATTCGGAAAGTCGTATGACTATCTCGGTCGTTTTCGTAATGCCAGAAGAAGACCGATATCCGAGTTGTCGAATCGGAAACGAGTCGAACGTTTGTGAATACGGGGTCTGATCTTTCAAATTTTATCTGTGTGGTACCAACCTGTGGTACCAACAATCTCAGAGTAAAATCACTGTGACATACGGACGTATGGTCAGACTGGGAGTCCGACAGAACGAATCTATAAAGGTTTCGTCTTAGCCATTTGGCAACGGAACTTTAGAGGCACCCTTTTAGTAGGTATATCATAAATAGCCTGTAACGTTCCCACTCTAGGTTGCCTTGCGAGATGCCATCATCACCAGCCTAGCCATTTTCCAACTATGTTAGGGTCACCTTCCAGTCTATCCGGGTGCAGCTGAATACCAGTATTTTACATGGAGCTGCGACTTGCGAGATGCCAATCGAAAAGAATAGAAACATGTCTTAGTACCTAAAGGATGTAAAACACCTCTTCACGAAGCTGAAAAGCACTTGTTCTCCCCACCATTGCGATCATTTTTTTGTTCTACACCATACCTGGGAACCTTCTAGTTACGGAGATATAGGGGATCAAAGTTACAACTATTTGACAAGTTTTTTTTTAAACACAAGTTTTTTTTGTATGATTTTGACTTTTAACGCCTCCACGAGCCCCGTACTATTCAAACCATCAATCAGCACAATGTTTTAAGTGCGTTACATTGAGTTCTACCATAAAACGTGATTTATAACCTCAAAAAAAAAAGTTGTTTCCGTAAAGTTACTCAGTTTGCGTAAAGTTACTCAGTTTGATGTACAGAATGCTTGGTTAGCGGCTTTGTGATGAGGTGGTTTACACCCTGTTTATGGTGCGAAATTCGATGCTTTACATAACATAGGACCTTCATAATATTCATCCGCGTAGTTTTTCCCCGAAGCTAGGTTTAAATGATAAGTAAGACACGAGGCAGTCACACACACATATAAATTATTGAAACATGATCAGTGACACAATTTCATTACTTAGGTCATGCATGTAATGCAGACGTTAACGTAAGTAATATTATTATAATAAGACACACGCAACTTCGTCTTTGTTATATATTCGGAAGTCCCGCCGTTGGTGGTAATTAATTAACAACACCAAGCTTTAGGAAACGTACTTTTTATAAATTTTACTTAAATTAACACGACAGAATGCTACTCGTTTAGATCGGTATGCAAGAGAGAGTGAGTGAAAAGAGTGAACAAATGAGGTATACTACACTCTTCCGTCACTTATGAGAAAAACGAAAGGAAAAAAAAAAACCCGTTTTTGCAACATTTTTCGTTCCTGCTCTGCTCCTAATGATCGTAGCGTGATGTTATATAGCCTAAAGCCTTCCTCGATAAATGGACTATCCAACACAAAAATAATTTATCAATTGGAACCAGTAGTTCCTGAGATTAGCGCGTTCAACCAAACAAACAAACTCTTCTGCTTTAAAATATTAGTAAGTATAGATTGCTTCCCGTAATGGATGATATTATTTACAATATAATACTTAGATACTCATTATGATAACGTTAAGTCTTGTTGTTGTTAAATATTTGTTCCCAAAATTACTGTAATTAACATAATGATCACATCATTCGCACTCTGTAACATAGGTAGACAGTCAGCAAAACAGTTAGGTATGCAAGCTAGCAATCTTCTTACGATTATTATAAATGAAGACAGTCTGCAAAGATCGATTTTTGTCAAACTTTCACGCAGAAACTACTGAAACGATTTGGATGAAATTGCAAACAAATTGATCATAACCCTTTTTATAAAAGTAGTAAGAAGATTGCTAGCCTGTAAACCTAACTGTTTTGCTGACTGTACCTAACAGGCGAAATGTGGGTGTCCTATAAGTACACCTCTGACTGTCTTACCCTTTGTGGATAACAGTCGTGATGTAGGTAATGTTATGATGACAGCATTCTTCTGAGCTTATGCCCATTTTTTAGGGTCTGGGAAAAATATCTTCCGTACTTATTTATCTCTTTTTGTCTATGTGCTAGTGATCTCAGTAATTACATTCTTTCTAGCCATAATATACCTAACTAGCGCCCGCCACGCGGTTTCACCCGCGTAATTCCCGTTCCCGTGGGAGTACGGGGATAAAATATATCCTATGTTACTCGTGGATAATGTAGCTTTCGAATGGTGAAAGAATTTTTTAAAACGGTCCAGTAGTTTTTAAGCCTATTCATTACAACCAAACAAACAAACAAACAAAGTTTTCCTCTTTATAATATTAGTGTAGATAAATACAATGTTTCACGAAGTATACAACCATCCTTCCCTCGATCTTTATGTACTCTTATAGAATACAAATCATCCAAATCCGTTAAGTTGTTTGAGCGTGAAGAACTGAAGTAGAAACAAATACAAACTATCGGCTTTAAAATATTACTCATTAATAAATGAGCCTTCCATATTAGGAATCGCTTTGATAAGATAAGGTCAAAGAGTGATCTCATCATCTCAGAGAAGTATTATTACAAGCAAGTAAATCAAAGACATCGTCATCATCATCATTGTAACGCCCTTATCTCAATTATTACATTAAAACAAAGCGATATTATTCCAAACAAACTCTTAAAACCAAGTTTTTATGAGAATGGCACACGGTTTCATTAAAATCCAAGTCTTTTTATTTGTCAAATCTTAAAATAGCCATCCGCATAACCAAACATATAATATATCTTTGACAGTCTTTACAAGTAGTCAGTGGCCCAAAAAGCTTGACAACCTGTCTTACCAAGGGGTTTCGTATTACCCAGTAGGTTAAATACTAGTATTCAGCTACAGACTGGAAGTTAGGCAGATGATGATAACCAAACATCGACTCGTTTTGTCAAATAAAATTAAAATTCGCCGTTTCAAGATAAAACAATTAAAACGAAATTTACCTTGAGTTTGCAGAATTCAGATGATAAATGGTTTTGATTTCGTCACAAGGTCACAACAGCTCTTATAAGACACTTTTTCAGAATGCTTTTTCACTATAACAAGCTCTTTTTGAACACAATAACACAGAATGTATACAACGAAACCAGGGCGTGCCTGTTTGCCGCGCTCTCTGCAAGCAATCATGGTTGCCAGTATGATTTCCCAAAAAAGTACGGCTGGCCTTCTGAAAAGGTACGGTTTTTAACGTCAAGGTACGGTTGACTCAGGATACTTCTGCAAGAACTAGATAAGTATTTTTTTTTTGTTTTTTTCTCCTTCCTGTTGGCTGTCTGCGACCATAGGTTGGAAAAAAAGCGATAGGGAATCGAATATTCAAAGGGATATATTATGGTGAAGTAGAACATTATTACCGATTGCCAATATCGAACAAATTCATTTGTAAATCAATTATAGAATTAAGTAAAGTCATTAAATTCGTAAATAATGCAATAATTAAATGTTTTTATGATAATAATTTATCATAGGAATAATGTGATGAGGAAGTTCAGATATGAAGCGATGTATAAAAAGGTACAAAAAGTATTGTTTTGTTTGATTGTTTTCAAACTAGTGTGCACAATTCTATTGTTTACACACCTGTCAGAAACTTGAGATGAAATAATTACAATAATTTAGTTTAATTGATACCGGTAAAAAAAATTGATGTAATTTGAAATTTGATATTTTTATGTCTAAAAAGACTTTGTAAATCGAAGTTCAAATCAATCGCAACTCGAAGAAAAAAAAACTGATCTGGTTCTTTTAGAAGTATTCCGACCCGTACGGTTTTGCTAGAATTTTGAAAAATATACGTGCTGTAGTCATATTCTACAGCGTAAACAAATTGTTTGTAAAAAAATTGTGAAATAATGTTTAAGGAACTAAGAAAATTCCCTTTAAGTAATTTGTGTCCATATTTTAGTTAAAATCTGACAGAAAGTTGAAGATAGTATGAGTCTCATTATTTTCTATTACTTTCTCGACAGACTGTAATCGTAAAATAATAATTTAACCTACCTATAAATATTTTACGAGTTTTAACATTTTTTTTTGCCCTTTGTAGTGAAAATAAATCACTAGTATAGAAAAGGTACGAAAAAGGTACGGTCTACACTGAGGTACGGTTGTGGTACGATTGTGTGATGAATAGTACGGAAAACCGTACTTTTTGGTACGGTCTGGCAACGCTGGCAAGCATACTAAACTAGTGGTGGGCGTGCGACGACGAACCGTTTTCAAAGACCGTTTTGTGTTTTGCGACGATGAAACCGTTTTACGTCCTGGGTTCAAGGTTCAAACAGTCTTCGTTGCACAAACCAGTCTTCGAACTATTTGGTGCGATTTTTTATTATACTTCTATGAAAATACAGTTGCGAACGCAATTATTCAACTATCTTTCTCACTAGAGTCCGTCGCGTCGTTCCGCGTTCGTTTACAAAACAGTCCTTACAATAGTTGTAAGAAACTGCAACTATTTCACTCTACGAAAACGCATTTCAACGATGAACTCTCGTCGACGTTGCATACGTTTCTTCCTTTGAGCCGTCTTCAAACCAGTTGCAACGACGACCGTTTTCGTCGTCAGGAATCGGTTGCGTTTCGTCGGTCAAAAATTCGATAACGACCCACCACTATACTAAACATAGCTACAACGTGTCAGTCGTGGAACGAAAAGATAAAGATGATAGATAAGATGTAGGCTAGCTACAACTTTATCTATTCATTCCACGACTCATGCGTAGTACCCAGTTTTATTAGTTTTACCATTCAACTCCGGATAAATACATAATCTGCTTAGGAGTATAGTACAATAAGAATTATATGGAACATGTTTAGTTATATATCTTTAAATAGAATGTGTTATATTTACCTTATAGTAAAAAAAGATGGCCTCTTCCTAAATTGTAAGTAGCAATGATGTACCGGATGTAATGTACGTGTCAATAGCTGGTTTTCCCTCTAGCATAAACAATATTATAGAGAATCCATAGTCAATTGCCACAGATAATATAGCGGTTTTACATAAAAATAAAACCGATATTATGTGCCGAGAAGGAAAACATACAGCATTGTTTATGAAGAAGCAGTGTATACTTAGCGTTTTGCGCGGTCATCATACATTTAATTTAGTTCAACTTAATGTCAATAGATGGCGTAACTATCGCCGATGTTGTATTTAATTTGTGCCAGCTAGGACGCGGGGACCGTTGTCACTTTTCGAATTCATAGTCTTCACCAGGAAGAACTTCCTACAATGCTGTATGTTTTCCTTCTCGGCACATAATATCGGTTTTATTTTTATGTAAAACCGCTATATTGATGTGCCTCCGGAAAACATACAGCATTGTTTATGAAGACGTGTTTGTTATCTGCTGGTGAAATATTACAGGTAAAACACAACGCTATGATGATAATCAAATGTTTATTCTAAGAGTTAAATAGTAACAGTAATAATAATTTATTGAAAACAATCTGATCTTATAGATAAAGGGTACAATAATCACGGTTTAGATTTTCTACGAATAAATCAAATTTTAGTTATTTAAGTAGAAGTAAATGTGTTGAAAAATGAATTACGAGAGTCTCTAGGCAGTTCTATTTCGCGACAGTAATGATTAAAGAAGGTATTGGATGATTTCCAATTACCTCGTGATAAAATGTCATCAATTGGTTGATTATCTAACCAATTTAAGGACGCTACTGCTGATCTGCAGCTTCCCGGAGATGCATGAATGCCACTATCTCTGAGAACTGTACGTACCCAGTTCCCAATTACAGTGCGTGAGGCAGCTTTTGTGTGACTAAATATAGTGATAAAGAGATTGTCTAAATTGGTAACTTCAGATCTCTTTGTTTTAGTTTTTTCTATTAGAAGTCTGACTAAAGATACAGGACATATGTTTTTATCATTATGTTGTGAAAGTTTCCACGCGGATTGACGATAATAGTGTGTATCGGTTTTCGACCCAAATGCAGGTATTAAAAAGATATTGTCACCATCATCGAAAAAACTGTTATTTGAAATTTTTAGCAAGGTAAGGTCATGAACCCTACGGCCTGATGCTAGCAATAAAACGGTGGCTGTTCGACGTGCTAAATCGAACAATGTGTCTTTAGGTACAGTTGATGAGAGCCAATTTAGTACGATACGTGGATCCCACGTGAACGAAGGCCGTATTTCTTTTGGTTTAGCCACTCCTATTGCCTTAAGGGTTTGTTTAATAATAAAGTTAGAAAATGTTTGTTGTTCAACATGAGGGCCGCAAAAAGTTAAAACTGCCGATTTGTGGACAAGGATAGTACTGTAGGACAAATCTTCGTTGAGAAAGAGAAACATTAAGAATTTTGCGATGTCAGCAGGTTTTGGACATTTTGGGTTTAATTGAGAGTTAGAGCACCATCTCAACCACCGCCTAAGTGGCGGCAAATAGGTCGACAAAGTTGAACGTCGCCAGCTCTTCTTTAGAAGATCTTTTTCTTGTGTGGACCAATCTTTTATTTGGGCACCCCACCCCCAACTTTCCAGACTTTCAGGGTCAATGTCTGTACCTGTGGGGGAGGCAGTGATGTCATAACATCTATCATGGTCTCCGACAGGTTCGGGAGTTCGTGTGGGTGGTCTAGAGCTCTGGATTTCAGGTCCTGAAGCCAGAAGGCTCGAAGCCACTCTGGAGCCACTACTAAGTAAATTCCCGTGGCGTTGTTCAGTTGTGCCAGAACTCTGGGCAGCAAGCTGGGAGGTGGAAACACCCACGCTAGTCCGTGGTTCCATGGTCTGCTGAAGGCATCGATATAGCTTGCCGATCGATCTCTGCAGTCCAGAGATACGTAGTTTTTTACTACCGCTGATGCTTGTGTCGCAAATAAGTCGATTTCTGGACGCCCCCATTTCCGAAAGACTTTCACTGTTGCTTGAGGTAGAAGATGCCATTCCACGGGTTGTTTTCCTCGTGATAGTCTGTCCGCTATTATATTGTATCTCCCCGGCAGATAATGGGCTGATAGGGTTATGTTGAACTTGTCTGTTAGATGTAACAGTTTGAAGGTTATGGCTAGTAACCCCAACGATTTGGTGCCCCCCTCCTTTCGGATATATGCAATCAAGGTCCGGTTGTCTGATTGGATCAGCACGTGGGAGTTCTGCAACGTCTTCGTATTCCTTCTGATTGCCGCTATTACAGCATATAGTTCTTTTTTGTTGCAGTGCCATCTTTTTTGGTGAGCTTTCCATGCACCTGACATCAGACTTCCGTCCAGGTGGGCACCCCAACCCCAATCCGAAGCGTCCGTCGCAAGGAAATGGGTAGCAGGCTTTTTGTGTATAGGCAATGTGTGACTTGTGGCTCCGCGCCACCACATTATCTCTTGGGACACAACTTGAGGCAATAGCTGTTTTTGACGGGGTTGTGTCTTGTTGAAGTGTCGTAAGAAGATTTGCATTTTCCGACAGTGTAGTCTTCCTCGGGGGACAACAAAGTTGGCGAAGTTTAACTGACCCAGCAGACTTTGCAGCTCCCGAAGATTGATGCGACTTTTTAGCAACAACCGGTCTAATGTTTGATTTATGCTTGCTTTCCTTTTTATTGGCAGGGACATTGTATTTACGGCTGTTTGCCAACGTATGCCAAGGTACTCCAAATCTTGAGTTGGCACCATAACAGATTTTTGGTAGTTTATTTGCCAGCCCAGGTGTTCCAAGTGCCTCACGGCTTCCGCAGCCTGAAGACATAACTTGGATTGGTCTTGGTTGACCAGAAGGAAGTCGTCTAGGTAGACTAGCACTCGACATTCCTTCGCTCGCAAGGTTTCCGCAACCCAGCAAGTTACGGAGGAAAATAGGTGTGGCGCTGACGCCAGCCCGAACGGTAAACATGTCATCTCGTATAACAGATCTTTGTAGCTGATCCTTAAGAACGGTCGGTGAGATTTTGCTGCCCGAAGGTGAAAATAAGCCTGGGAAATATCTATTTTTATCATCCAGTCTCCAGGTTGGAGAAAATCTGGGATCGAGGCGTGAGAAATCAGACGAAAACGTTTCGTTCTGACAAACTTGTTTAATTCTCGAAGATCGAAAATTGGGCGCATCGATCCGTCGCTTTTCTTCCGCAGAAAAAGCTTCGAGATAAAACTGGGCGTTTTCTTGGAAACTAGTCGCAAAATATCCTGATCCGATAGATCTTTGACTATCTGAGACATTGCAGGGGATGGTTTGGTTGCATATTGCGTCATGATCCTTCTTGTTGGCATTAACAGAGGAGGTTTTTTGTAAAGGGGTATACGGAACCCCGAAACTGCTGACATTATGAATTTGTTTGCACCCAGTGCTTGCCAACGGTTCTTGAACATCGTTAAATGACCTCCCCTGAAATGTGTCGGGTAGTCACTTTTTTCCCTCTTTGTTTCGAAATGAATAATTTTTGGTTTGTTTGTAACCGTCACTTTTCCCTTTGTACGTTTGTTGTTTTTTGTGGGTATCACGAAAATTATTTTTATTATTTTGTGCCTGAGGTCTGTATTTGGAGGTAGACGGTGTTGGTTCCTTATATTTTGATTTGAGTTGATCCTTAGTTTTGTGAGCCTGTGGTGGTGATAACCAGAAGTGAGGCCCTCCGAGGGACTGGATAAGAGACATAAGTTTTGACTTGTCAAACAAAAACTCTTCACTAGGAGGTATATTACTCAGCGCAGCTTGCACACTTTTATCCGGAATTTCGGAAATTATTCTTTTTCGTCTAGTTTCAATACATTCGGCTCTTTTACCGCAAATTATTTGTAAGGTTTGTTCAGACACTTTATAAGACGTCGATTCATTACCGAATGTTTCAAAAATTTTATTAAACAGGTTATCCGATTTTAACTCGGCAGGATTATTGTGAGCCCAATCAATAATACCCTGCAAACCGGATTGCAAAAGCTCCCTTTGAAGTAACAAGGCGTTAGTAGTTGCAGCCATGATTTCCTCCGTTGGGGCCAGGAAATCTTTTCCTTTGTTCAAACAACACAGTTCGTCGTTAATTTTTAAATTGCAAAAGCCCGGGTATGCGAGCATTTCCAACAATGCCTTCTTATAACGGATATGTTGCCAAGTAGGGGTGTTAAAATGCTGCAAACTGATTAACTGTTGTAAGCGTTTTTCATCAGCCGATTTAAGAATTTTTTTCTCATCAAAACTAGTTTTACAGGCTCCCAAATCCAACGATCTACACGTTTCTGTAGATGGATTAGTCACGAAAGCATTGTTGCTAACCCCCGCTGGTTCTATAACGTCACTTGTGTTCACATTACCAGTCGGCACGTAATTTTGGTGCATAATAAAGTTTGTAAGAAAACTGACCTGGTTGTATAACGCGTCGATCCGAGGATCGACCGTTACCTGTGAATCCCGCTTTTGTTTTTTGCGTGGAGGTCCCTCTTGTTCGGCTTCGCTGTCCGATGAACTGCTAGCGCACGAGGAGTCCTCTTTTTCTTGATCCCTCTCGGAAGTCGGCGAGTTTGAAACGATCGACCGATTGGCCCCGGCGGCGATGGCCTCATCGGGATCGTTACTCGGCCCGGGATTCATAACGGTAAAACCGTTATTTTAACGTTAAGATTTAAAATACAGAAATTAATGCACTATTAAAAATGTCTAACACAGTATTAAATAGTTATTTTAAAAGGTTAAACGATTAACCGAATATTTTTGAATTTCGACCGCTCGCGGCGAAAGTACACAACGCTATGAATTCGAAAAGTGACAACGGTCCCCGCGTCCTAGCTGGCACAAATTAAATACAACATCGGCGATAGTTACGCCATCTATTGACATTAAGTTGAACTAAATTAAATGTATGATGACCGCGCAAAACGCTAAGTATACACTGCTTCTTCATAAACAATGCTGTATGTTTTCCGGAGGCACATCAATGTTTGTATATGAATATGAGTTGTATTGAATGTGATTTTTACATGAGGGATAATGGTGGAAATGTTTTACAAGCAATTATTGATATTTTTGTTAGAGTTTTTCATAATATTACAGACATTACATTTCATTTACGTTTATTTCTTCTTTATTGTAGTGACTTCGAATAGAGTTTTTCACCTATGAGTGACTAGCGATATTACGAGTCGATTTTTCAAACTCGAATAACTCGAGATGACTCGGCCGCTAACTCGACTCGCAGCTCCACTTGACTCGACTCGCATCAACGGGAAGGGATTCAGCAGCCAAACGGATTGGCGAGTCGAGTAGAGTTCACAGAGTTGGGGAATCGCTACTGACTCGCGTGGCTGGCACTTGATAACTCGCATCACTCGCATTCGTTGAGTTAGGAATGCGAGTTGATTCGAGTTACGAATGAACTTGATTAGACTCTGATTCGAGTTATTCGAATCAGACTTAACTGGTTTAGACTCTGATTCGAGTTATTCGAATCAGACAACTCGACTCGGTAACATCGCACATGTACCTATGCGTAAACTTACGCATAAATTATACTACTCTAGGATTAGGATAATACCCGATGATGACAAATCACAGTTTTTTTTACTCTTATTATGTCAGTAATAATATGGCTTTCTCATAATAATAATAATCATTCAACAAAATTCAGTGACGTCATGCATGAGTGTTCTCTAAGTATCGAGCGTTCCATATTTATTGTGACCTTGTAGCGCTCATTGAACTGGTTGGTTTTGTCTTACCAAACTCTGAGAGAGATATAATACATTGTTAGCTGCGTCTCCAACCTACACCCCCCAGAAAACCCGGAACATGTGATCGAGCCTAGAAGCTGACCATAAATACTAATAAATAGCATGGTTTAGGAAAAACGAAATTTTATCAGCCTATAGGGACATGTCGTGCCTATAAGCCAACGGGTAGCGTGGCAAGGGGCTCACGAAGGCTAAAGGGCAAGGACCTCATTCCCATATCCGCGCGCACTCATTAACTGCTGCCCTTGATTCTGTTCACTTGATTTATTTTGTGTTTAAATAGATTTCTTTTGCTGTTTGTGATATCATTCCAATTCCTAAAATCAGAAGCGGAACGGTTCTCGTTTTCCCACTTAAAATTAAAATGTCGAATAATACTAGCCCCACAAAAAGACGTAAACATGAGTGCACGCCACCACCGCCGCCCGACCTAACTCACTCACTCATCACCTTAGACGCAATACTTAATAGGGTCTCCGCCTTGGAGCGAACTTCAATTTCAGAACTATGATAGAGCGTGGAACAGCAGCCGCGCTCTACCATCGCCGGCACTACAAGGCCTCGATTCTGCTATTACAATAGTGTCAGAGTATTCGATCATTGATTTCATAATGGCGCCATTATGACTTTCTCAATGAACAATCACTGACACTCCATTGAAAGAAATGTCATAGAATATTAATCTCGTACATGAAATCTGGCATGAATAAATGTTCGCATTTATTAGTAGATTTCGAAAACCATTTGTACTAAGTTTTTTATAATAATGACAATACGACAATGCCATTAAAACACAATTTTATTACGAGACCATTGACCGACCATTGTGCATTTAGCAGATTACGAACTTTAAGCAAAATGACAATGGGATGAGAATGGAATCGTGTTGGAGTGACGAATTTATTAAAATAGCAGAATTAGGCCCCAGCTTTTCTGCAATCACGCGACCGCGACCGACGCTGTCGCTGTCGCTGTCGCCCTTGCCTTCAACGTCGGCTGCAGGGAACTTAGCAGAGCGTACTCTCGTTGATGCGCTAAGAAGACTAAACCCGGTGAGATCAAACTATTATAACATCTCTGACTTAGACCCTAATGTTCATGACATCATAGCACAAAATAGGTGGGACGACAAAGCATGTCTGTCCCGAATCGGTTTGTGTCTGAAGGGTGAATCCTCACTCTTGGTTACGGGATTGGACCGAAACGGATCGTACTTGTTCTACCTTTAAATTACAATTAAAATCACTTTGTCCAAGTCGTGTCGATGTCGCTAATATCCTCTATGACGTCATGTGCACTGAGTCAGATAAATATTCCACATAGGTACGCGGAATACGCGCGCAAATCCTTGTTGTGTTTGCGTATCGTTATGGGACTAGCCTACCGAAACCATTGTGGATTTTTTATCAATTTATGTCATGCCAAATAAAACTAATGCAATTATGAACAACAACAATGTTGATGCCCTTTCTAATCGAATTATTAGCTGTTGCGATAACGGTATTGATAGGAGCCCTATATGTATAGTGGCACTACACCCAACCAGCAAAATAGTCTCAGAAATCGCACTATACAACATTATTTTTTGTTTACACTAAACCGGAAAAGGGGTCATTGTACTCATCATTTTGAACAACTTTTTATATGGGACGAACCTTGAAATCGCGAAAAAAAATCAGCTGTTCTCTACAATTTGACGAGTTATGCTAACATAAATGTAGGGAACAGCTGATTTTTTTTTCGCGATTTCAACGTTCGTCCCATAGAAAAAGTTGTTCCAAAAGAAGAGTACAATGACCCCTTTTCGGGTTTAGTGTAAACAAAAAATAATGTTGTATAAGGGTAGGCTTTAAGCGCTCTTATAATTGTTTTAGAACATGCCATCGATCCTATATTGCTTTTAGACAAGCCGGTATGGCCTCAAGAACGCTCAGTCTCATAACCAAGTCTCATATATGTATATAAGATCATTTACTAAGACTAGTTGCACTTGAGAAAACTTGCTCTTATATGCGTATTTTCTAAGCTCGTTTAATTTTATATTAGACTTGTTAAATGCTATTTTATTTTTATTTGATTTATTCAGGGACAGTAAACAGCTACAATATGTGTTGGAACAGAGTAAAGATAGTAAAAAACATTAACAATATTTTTATTTTATTATTCATTTATTTCAGATAAACATCCATATAATTGTTAGTAACACAGAAATACTTATGAGAAACTAATGTTAGTAATGACAGACATGAGACATTTTAAAACTAGATACAAAAAAAATTGCAGCCCACTACATTATCCGCATATTGACAAGAAAGAATAAAATAATGAGTGCCACTAGATAGGTAAAAAATAAAATATTATAAAACTTACATCAAAATTAATAAACAATAAATAATGATAGAAATACCAAATAATTCAAGAAAGATCAGCTAAATTAGTAATCATTAAACATTAAATAACTTAGTAATTAATAAACAATAAATAACTTAGTGCTTTATAACAGTAAACAATAAACTTAACTAAATATGAATTACATCATGCAAAATTAGATTTACATCAAAATTAATAAACAATAAATAATGATAGAAATACCAAATAATTCAAGAAAGATCAGCTAAATTAGTAATCATTAAACATCAAATAACTTAGTAATTAATAAACAATAAATAACTTAGTGCTTAATAACAGTAAACAATAAACTTAACTAAATATGAATTACATCATGCAAAATTAGATTTTCAATTAGATTTAATTTAATTGCTTGCAGGGTAACAATACTTAAACACTAAAAACAAATAAACAATAAAACACAAACTAGCTTACATTCCTAATTACATTATTGGTTCATAATAATTTTCATGACATTGGATTTAAATTTGGATTTAGAACATATAAAAATATCAATATCAACAAAATTACAATTATAAGATTCAACCATTCGCCGGACAGGGCAGCGCAAACCAGAATTAGTTCGACAGGAATTGACAGCAAATAAGGTAAGTGCACGGGTACTACGTACATTGACAGTGCGTGGGACTACGTAACATAGTTTGTTCGTATGGTCAATACAGTCGAAATCACCATGAACAATACCATGCAGCACCGAGGCCTCTAGATACTTTCGTCTAGATTCTAGGTTGACCTGCCCATATTTATCCAGTAATTGAGAGTACGACAAATACGTTTTATGGCATCTGTAATGCATGGCTCGAAGAAACTTGCGCTGGACTTTCTCAATTTCGTCTATGTATTTCTGGTAAAACGGGTTCCAGATAGGGACGGCATATTCCAATTGCGATCGCACAAAGGTTTTATATAGGTAAAGGTATGTGGAGACCCGCTTGAACTCAGTGGACGACCTCATGACAAAACCCTAATTTATTCCAATATGGAGTTATCTTTAACTTACTAAATACTAAAATTAGAGTAAACAATCTTACAAAGTCTAATAGTGCTCTTGTGAAATGCAGCTATACTAATGGCGACACTATCAATTTTACAAATAAAATTATCAAACAAGAACAGAAAATACCTTATTTAACAAGGCGCATGAATTTTGAAGCGTAAAACGAGGTCTACTTAACAGTAAATAATATATTCCAATACGATTACTTGCCGTAAAACTTAAATACACTAACGCATTAACGCCACAGCAACTTTAATTTGTTTTCATTTATTAATTGTTTCATTGTAACTTTGAAACCTACACTCGTACGAACTTTTAAGTTTGATCTCACGTAAAATCATTGTGAGCTTGTATTGCTTCAAATGGTTCTAACCTTAGACCAATATTAGCCTAAGTCGGCTAAAATTAATTTTAGGTTAGATTTCAGTAAGTGCAAACAGCATTCAATAAGACTGATTTATTAGAACGATATTAAACTAAATAAGCTTATAATTAGTGCCCAAACCCAGGCTTATACGAATATATAGGAGTGATTTAAGAGCAAAAAAACAGTAGTCTTGAGATTGTTGTAAGCCTAGTTTTTGCTGGTTGGGCAGTTTCTGATGAAAAAAACTTAAGTGGTTTTCGTGCGGCGCTCACGGCCATAAGAGCAAAACTTGTCCCAAACGATCTAAAAATTGTAATTGTGGTTCGCATTCGAAAGCCGTAAGCGATAGTCAAAACTAAACTCATTAGAGATTCATTTGTTTTTCCGAACCATTATTATTTCCCAATACATAATATCTCATTATGGGATTCACAATTTACCGCAGTGTCTCAAGACGAAAGTCTACGACCAGTGTGTGTTGCCGGTGATTACATACGGGACCGAAACGTGGTCGCTCACAATGGGCCTTATCAAAAGGCTTAAAGTCATCCAAAGGGCAATGGAGAGGGCTATGCTCGGAGTTTCCTTGCGTGATCGAATCAAATCAAATCAAATCATTTATTAGCAATGAATGTAGGTTACATTAAAATGTAGATGGAATAGAAAGGAGTGAGCCATGTACATTCTGCCTGAAAATAGGCACGCAAAAAAAAACATAAATGAAAACCGCAAGAGAACCAGGGTCACCGACGTAGCCCGAAGAATTGATAAACTTAAGTGGCAGTGGGCAGGGCACATTGCTCGCAGAACGGATGGCCGATGGGGCTTAAAAGTTCTGGAGTGGCGACCGTGAACCGGAAGATGATGCGTTGGGAAACCTCCCACTAGGTGGACTGATGACCTGGAAGGTTGCGGGCATCCGTTGGATGCGAGTCGCACGGGACCGGTCAATGTGGCGACACTTGGGGGAGACCTATGTTCAGCAGTGGACGTCTTTCTGCTGAAATGATGATGAGGATTCATATGAAAAACGGTGATCATTCCGTTTCCGGAACACCTTCCTTCCTTTCAACTAAATTGTGTTTGATATTTTTACAGGAGCAGGAGCTCGTTTCTAAGTAATAACAGGCGCTCTGGTCGATCTTAAGATTAAGTCGTGCTTGCCTAGGTTAGTCAGTGGATGGGTGACCAGTGTGGCTACTGAGAACTTTCTTATGTAAAAACCCAATAACACAATGCCCTACCTCGGTAATTAGGCAGGTATAAAATACCGATCCATTGTATCTACAACGAAATTATCGAAGTACCTACTTAAATACTTAATATCTGCATGTCGCGGCGATGAGAATGCTAAGGGGGTTGTGTGGTGTTCGCGTGTAGCTGAAATGAAAGACGAACAAAATAGGAATGATCGAGAAAGGCAGGAACAAAAGGCCGTGGAAAAAAGTAGAATCAGCCACGAAATTCAAAATATGAAAGCACAGGAGGCAAAAGAAAAAGATAGGTTTGATCGGGAAATTCAACATATGAAAGCACAAGAGGCTGCAGAAAAAGAAAGAATTGATCGAGAAATTAAAACTAAGAAAGCACAAGATGCGACAGAAAAAGAAATAATTAATTGCGAAATTCAAAAATTCAAAGACGAAAACAAAAGAATCTGTGCCGAAATTCAAAATATGCGGAAAGAAAGGGATAAAAAGACAATAAAACTTCAAAAAGAAAATGACAATTTGAAGACAAAAATGGCTATAGAGAAACAAAAAATACAAGAGGAAATTGAAAGATTGAACACTACGAAGGCTGAATTGCAAGAGAAGCTTACTACATAGCCTGAATAGAAAAAAAAAAAACAAAAATTAACGAAATCAAATTCCAAGAAGCTGTTGTGAGTATAGCGATGCAGGGGTCTGGTGGTACTCTTCCTCAAGAAGAGCGACAATGCCCGGTTGAAGAATTACACCCATCTCACTTCTAAGATGTCTATAAGTTGTTTTCAAGAGTCATCACAAATTGTCTCGCGCGCAGGTTTGACAATTTCCAGCCACCTGAACAAGCTGGTTCCCGAAAAGGCTTTAGCACCGTGGACCACATACATACGCTGCTGCAGGTTATACGAATAGTATAACTTGGCCTCTCTGTATAGCGTTTGTGAACTACGAAAAAGCTTTCGATTCGATGGAGACTTGGGCTCTACTACAATCTCTCCTATGGTGGCAAATCGAATACCCGTACATCGAGGTGTTGAAGTGTTTAAATACGTAAACGCCACCATGTCAGTTGAGCTGGGCAGTTTAAGAAGAACATATTCCAAGGTTGCCTCTAGAGCTGGCCGAGGACTAATCCTTACCGAGCGTAACCCCTTCAACACCGCTATAAGGACGCCACCTCCGTCTTTTTTATTGGTGGCTGTACGGTCTCGGTCGCACCGATGTACTATGTAGCGGGAATCAATGAACTCACTATCAAATATTTCAGGTGTTAACCATGTTTCTGTAAGTATAATTATATCGTAACAATTTGCTAGTATATTCATGTAATAAAATATGCAGTTTAGTGCGGATCCCTCGACAAATCTGATAATAGATAACCAAATTATCCGCCATTAGAATGGTGAATTTTGCAATAAAATATCATGCCAGCACACGTTTCGATTTTTAAATAATGTGTAAAGAACAAAGGAGCATAATGTTTTAATTTGAACAAGTGTAGCAAGAAAAAGTTACATACAAACACAGAATTCTGTAAGAAATACTTAAATATTAACAAAGATCTCCAGTACCAGGCAGTAACTGTGCGAGCAGCACAGCATAACAGTTTTATAATGTTATTATAAATTTCAAAATACTTACCATTAATATACATTTTAAACATGCTTTCAAGTAACCTATACATAAAGCCACCACAGCGCAACAGTTGAGTAGCAGTGATGGTGGTAAAGATAACCGATTGAGCTTGAAACAGCAAATACAAGTCCACCATAAATATATTTATGTTTACACTCTTTAAACTCTTTCGTTCCTACCCTTTTTTTTTTTTAGGATGGGAAATCATCAAATGACTTCTCCCACTCTGGGCGGAGCGGGAGGGAGTGTCAGACTCTTACTGACTAAAACCCATCCATGTTCCTTCCTCGCCCTTTATGTTCCGGGGCCGCGGTATCTCTTTCGAACAGGCCCTCAACCCCGGCAGGCTTCGGCCCTTGCGGGCCCCTCCCCTTATGCTGATTCGTTCCTACCATATATCTTAAATTACAAGCCAGAGGACATGAAATACTTACATATCTACTGATTACATACAACCAAAACAATAACAGTATTACGAGCTTAACAGCTCTAAAATGCACTATATTTTTAATGTGGTTTGATTATAGCGACGTCTTCTTGAGATCTAATTGCGAACGATTTTGCTCCTTCTTTTTCCCGAACGAGAATGGTACCATGCTTGACCCATAGAAACCGATAATATTGTTCGCTTTAGCTGCGTCCCGACAATCACGAAATTACTTTTTGTTTTTTAGAGTTAGATGTTCGTGCATATAAATAGGGACTGACGTACCTGATAAGCCCAGTTTTTAAGTATTAAGTCCCTTATCTAAACGGTGTGCACTTAGAATATTATCCCTTAACGTACGCGAAGTCAGTTTTACAATTAAATTCTTGGGTTTATCATTATCTCGGTGGGCATGTGGAACCCGGTGTATAGATGCTATGTCACTCTGCTTTAAATTACAATTTATAAGGGCACCAATGTTTATCAAAACTGTAACCAGGTCTTCATTACGCCTTTCAGGGATATTACATATTTCAATGTTGCAGTTTTGGGCGCTCTGTTCCAGGGTATCGATCTTAGGATCTTAGTAACAAGTTCTGTTATCGTGCGTTTAGATTCAGTGTCAATGTTCTCATGAATCTGTTTACTAAAATGAGCAACTTTTTTTTGAGATATCAGACTGTTCATCACTAATAAACTGAATCGAATGCTTTAGTTAGATAGTCAATTTCTTTCGAAACATCATCATATTTAGTGCCCAATACAGAGACACTTTCGTTAATTAAGGATTGCTCGGCACGTAGTGATTGAAAATCATTTTTAATGTCTGTTGTCACCTGCGTAAGCGTGGCTAGGTCGCCCTTAATAGAAGCTACGTTGTCACATATCTTACTAATATTACTCTCCAAATCGCACCGCCATTCATTAAGGGTATTCTTAAACTCAGCTGCCAATGTTTTAATTGCTTGCGACCATTCCGATTCCGGTTGTTTACGTTTGCGCGTCGCAACATTTTGTTCATCGCTAGTTACAGAAGTAACGTGTAGTTCCGAATCCGGTGAAGGGATCATCTTAAACATCTGAGTAAGATTTATTTTTTGAATGGTATAGAAATAACCAAATTGTAAATATTATGTACTTAGAAAACCAACTCTTTGAAGATAGCCGTGCACAACGGCTATATAAACAAAGGGGCGAGACAGTCACCACTCGACCAAATGTGCCAATATCTTAGAGTCGAAAATATCAACCTATGCCTTCTTGAGAGCGTCTATGCAAGTGGGATAACAGATGTCACTGCTAGTAGTCTCGGTAAATGGGGAGAATGACACTGGATTTTTCGTTATTGGTTATTTTTACGTTTTAGTACATACGTAACAAAAAAACCGTCCGCAGAGTAGTTTGAGATGCTATAATAAAATTCCACAAAGTATTCTTGAACTGGATGAGAAAAAAATTAAAACATGCATTAAACGCACACTATGTAAACAAGTATATTACAAGTTGAGCGATTATATCGTTGATAAAAATGTTTGGCTTAATGCTGGTCCTGCTCCACATGGACAGGGGCGCAAAAATTGATAGCATTAAATGGTATTGTTGGAGCTGCTGAAGATTGTATTTGTACTTAACTATCTTTGCATTGTATAGATTCAATATTAGTATTATATAATCGCATAGCCCATACTGTGTGAGTACTATGTACTAGTAAGCTATCATTCACTGGAAACCTACGGCAGTTCTTGACTTGAATGTGCCCTGGCGGTTGAGAGTATGTCATGCTCTCTCAAATGTCTCGCTGATGGTGGCGCGTGTGTCGGATCATTTAGTTCCCTTCAAAATGATTGAGCTGAATGGTGCTGATCTATGCGTCATGTTCGTGAACGGGCGCTGTCAGTTGTGACTGGTCATCTCTTAGTCGCCATGGTTTATTTGAATTAATTATTTTGTTTTTGAGTTGTATTTTATTTTTGTTTTGCTATGGACACTTTTAACGTGCACATCTTGCTACATTGTTCTCACATAATATACCATCTCAACAAGAATGATGTAACCAAGATTTTGTAACAATATTTTGATTTAAAAGAGTGTCCATGGAGTTTCTTGCCCGTTCTTCTCCATAGAGATCTACGCTAGGGAATGGGCAACTACAGTACTTTCACAGTTTTTATGTCTTGTGACTGGGACTGTAGCTACTTTAAATGTTCATTTTTGTTTCGACAATTCAAAAGTGCCTGTAACTGGCCTACTTGAAATAAATGCTTTTTGATTTTATTTGGTGTGTTGTTATTGAGACACAGGTTGAGTTTAGCACTCTTATGAGTTTCACACCTACTAGTTCGTTGATTTCACAAATTAAAGTATTGCACTGTTTTAGTTTTGTTGTCACTTTGAGTTTATTATTAACTGTTATTTTTACTTAGATAGATGATATGCACTAATAGACCACTAGAAATTTTGTTTTTCAGTCAATTAATAACGTTTATTTATTTTTAACACTTTTTAAATCGAAGAGAAGAGTAGATACAATGTTTACTATAGGTCAGGGTTGCCAGCGAAAAAAGTAGTTAGTTTTAGACACTCTTTTGAACATTTTACCCATTCCATATACATGCTTTCAGATTTACCCATCCACTCCCGCTGACTTGTACTTTGTCTAATTGCGCGTAAACGAAATTGTTCGCTAACAAAATAAAAAAAATAGGTGTTAACGTTTGCTCTAGGAAAGGGAAACACGCGTGTGCTGAATTTCGATAGAGTTCATACTCGTAGATATTTGTTCATTACATTGCTGTTATTTTCAATTTCATCACGTTTTCTGCAATGTAACATAAATATGCTTGATCCAATATGGTTTTATGTTTATAAAACAACTATGTCGTATTATCATTTTGAATATTTTCTATGAAAGAATATTATTGGCCCTCAATATGATACAGGAAATCTTAATTTGAGGATGAGTATACTACATATATATGTATATGTATGTTTGCCCATGCATGTTAATATGTAAAAATTGTTATATTTATTGTGAGCACTCCATATTATAGAGAATTAATCAAATTAAGAAATTTATGTGTGATTAGGGTTCAGGTATAGCCACATTAAAAAAAATAGGCTCGAGATTGTTTAATTAATTTTCTATGGAGTGCTCAAAATAAATATCACATTTTTCTTGTGTTAGAGTGTACGATTCTTAAAACACCGCAATACTAGAAAAATAATATATTCGTAACAAAGACACGAATCAAAACTGTACAAAGTATACCTATGTAAAAAGTAATAATTATAACTTTCATGTCTTGAAATCGGCGTTTCATTAATAAGCGTTAAGGAAACAAAAGACAAGCACAGACATTTTGTTCTCACACTTACGCATCATAATGTTTAAGTGAACGAAGAGAGCAGCGGTGGCCTAGTGGTGGCGGCCCCGACTTACGAACAGTAAGTCGTGGGTTCGAACCCAGGCAGGCGCATTACTTTGTGTAATTTATTTCATCACCATTGCTCTCAAAAACGGTGAAGGAAAACATCGTGATGAAACCGGCATGTCCTAGAACCAAACATTCGAAGACATTGTGACATGTACCAACCCGCACTGGGCCCGCGTGGAGGATTATAGCCCATACGCACAAGACGCGCTTTGACGTGGAGTTGCGGACACCAGCCCGTTGTTCAATACAATACAATAGAAGTGAACGAAGTCACGGGCTACAGCTAGTTTATTTATATCTTTTGCAAACCACTGGGTGTGTTGTTTTCGTGTTTCATTTCGGCCAAGGCTGAACTTAATACCCTCTAATAAAGTCAAACGTAGTGAGCGAGCTTTTAGGTTCGTGTAAACTACGTGTTGAGTGCACGTGCCCTTGAAGTAGCTCATCTACTGATCAATTGGTGGTTTTGTTCTAAACCTTAACTAACAGTAGGTAAGTAACTAGTGTTTCTAGTGAACACCACATTGACGACGAGCAAAAACGCAGCAACAGCAAATGAAAATATATACTTGCTCACGAAAATTGGGCACAAAATGATAATCACAAAAATATAACTGACGACCCGAATGGCGTAGTGGTAGTGACGCTGCCTTACATTCATAGGGTCCTGGGATCGAATCCCGGTAGGAGCAAATGTTTGTGTGATGAGCATGGACATTTGTGTCCGAGTCATGGATGTTTATATGTATAATAAGTATGTATTTACAAACAAAAAAGTATATATGTAGTACATCAACTATCTAGTGTCCACGACACTAGCTTTGCTTAGGGTGGCACTAGGTGGCGCTGTGTGTTAATGTCCAGCGATATTTATTATTTATTATTATAAATAAAAGTGTTCTGATAAAATTAGACTTCAAAAAACAAAAAAGTTAAAAATAATTTTAGCTTCGGAAGTCAGTGACTTATTTTGTTTGATTTAGTTCTATTTACAACTGACTTCTGAAGCTAAAGTTATTTTTCGGATAAAGTCGGTTTTAAGTTTTAGTGAAAAGTTTTAAAATTTTCCATTATTAGTTGTAATATCCAAACATTTTGTGCATATTGAACCGTGTGGAGTAGGTAAGCCCAACAGAAGTAACTGCTGGAAACGTTGAGGTATTCTCTCGACAGTCTATATAGTCTCCATCATGAGACTTGTAATGCATGCGATGGTAGTCAACTCACGCGGTGTGCAGGGAAGGAGGGGTCCCCCTTGCCCAATGGTACCACTCGCATCTCATGTAAAGATAATGCACCATTCCTGAGAAATACCGATTTATATAACCTAACCTTGAAACACTTTATATTCCCCTAACAAGCGTAGTCGACGGAGCCCCGCTTCGCAGGGCTGTTTCCGAGTGCAGGGTTTAAAGAAACCTAACTAACCTAACGGGGTGGTGCCCCAAGTCCCGATTTTGGGCGCAAAAATACTTCCGTATGTTCAGTTGACAATATTTTGAGAGTACAATATCGCTAGACAGATTACAATATTACGTGTTTGATAATTTTACAGTGACATACATATGGGTGGAAAGTTATCTAATATATAAAAATAAGTCGGGTTTTCCTTTCTGACGCTAAAACTCCAGAACGCACGAACCGATTTGCACGGTTTTGCATTCGTTGGAAAGGTCTCGGGCTCCGTGAGGTTTATAGCAAAGAAAATTCAGGAAGTAGGTAGTGGTAGGTAGTAGTAGGTAGGTAGTAGTAGGTAGGTAGTAGTAGGTAGGTAGTAGTAGGTAGGTAGTAGTAGGTAGGTAGTAGTAGGTATGTAGTAGTAGGTAGGTAGTAGAAGGTAGGTAGTAGTAGGTATGTAGTAGTAGGTAGGTAGTAGTAGGTATGTAGTAGTAGGTAGGTAGTAGTAGGTAGGTAGTAGGTAGGCAGTACTTTTGACGCAGACGAAGTTGCGTGGGTCAGCAAGTCATCGATAAAAATGAGTTCAGTCCAAACACATTAAGGTAGTTACTGTAAAACTTTGAGAAGTTCCCTTGACTGTCCTTCGTCTTCATCATCAGACACAACATCTCGGTGTAAAGTTCTCATCAATTCAAATTAATCAAGCACAAACACCAGGCAATTGCTGTAAATGGTTGAGGAGTTCCCTCGATTGTCTTTCTGCTCCATCATCAGATCTACACCAGACCTTAATTAAATAGTAGTGCTTCAAACATTTACAAACGCACTAACCGCTCCTACGATTTTCGAAGGTTCCCCTCGATTTCTCTGAGATGCCATCATCAAATCCTGGTTTCTTTGTCATGATACCACCCTTGGAATATCTACTTTCCAACAAAAAAAAGCATCATCAAAATCTGTTAATAAACGACGAAGTTATCCGGGAATACTCATAAAAAATATATGTGTAGGTACAGTGCCGACCAAAAGTCGATAGGCAATCTCACAAAGCAATAGCTTGACGTTTAGTTTGACTTACGACCTTCTACTTTCAACAAAATAGATATTGTCAGCCACTAGTTGTAGTTCATAATTTCAATGGTAATATCTAAGACATGATGGCCTAGCGGTTGGGCCCGTCCAGAATTGAGAGTGAATCAGTAAGCCGTGAATTCAAATCCCGCACAGTTACTTTTAGACTTTTTGTAAGTTTTTACTCTACAGAAATATTATATTCTTTAACTTGTTTGCTTTGTTCACACATTTCGTAAAGTTAAGGAGGTAGATAGAAAAATAAGTCAAGAATTTAGTTAGATTATATATAGTTTTATGAATATATATTCGAATCGGAAACACCGGTACATCGGTTGCAAACATCGGTTATATTGATCGGAATGAACTTTGTTGTTTGGTTGTAGCAATACATAATACAATATATTTAATGTGGTAGTTGATGGTCAGTGACGTGTGGTTTAATAGATAGCAGTATTGTTGTTGGTGTGATTCTTAAAATGCGGGCAAATATTAATATTAAGGCGAGGGCGACTATTATCGCGCTGCATAAAGGTGGCCTTAATAGAACTGAATGTGAGTATTATAATTATTTATGAATTGTAACATAAACATTAAAAATTAAAAGCGAATGGTTATTATAAATTGTCCATTTATTTGGTGACCTGTGGTTTACATAATTCGTTGTTTTTTTTCAATCTATCATGCAAGATAAATAATTAGTGTTTATTATTGAATTTACAATTGCAGAGTGAATTGTGAAGTGTTGATTTATAGCATCTGTATCACAGCTGCCTTACATATATTTCTTTTTGTTTTAGAGAAATGCAGTAAGTCTCTGGATCAAAAGGTATGAGGAAGAGGGGAGCTTTGCAAGTAGACAGCGAAGTGGAAGGTCGTCGCTTATTAGCGAAGCGCAGCGAAGCGCAGCGAAGCGCAGCGACAACATATCGTGGGCGAGTATGAAACCAATGGTTTCACACCTACGACACACTCGGAGTCACCGCAAACTGTTCGCCATGCCCCCCACGCTGAAGGCTTGCATCACACAAGATCAGCTAAAATGCCCTTCTTGACAGAAAGACATAAAGAAGAACGATTACGTTTCGCACGGGAATATTTAGACTTTGACCGGATCACTACCATTTATTCTGATGAAAAGACTTTTACATCAAGTCAAAAGGGTAGACTTCATTTATGGCGCAAGGATAACACTCGTTGGTCCGATAGAAATGTAATCCCTAATACAGACTCAGGTCGAAATTTGGATGAATGAGTGCCCCCATAGAAAATCTATGGGGTTTGATAGTGCAAAGGTGGGATACACGAGATGAGAGGTGTATAACACAATTAACAACCCATTACATAAAGGTGTGGGAAAATTTAAGAAGAACCGAAATATGTTGAAACATTGTGGGGTCTATGCGCATACGTCTACTTGACTGCATTAAAAATAATGGGGGTTATACAAAATATTAATCCTAATGTTCTAGTTTTAATTAGACGTTTGACAAAATGTTTAGTGATATTCACTAAACATTTTGTAACACGTCTATAATAATATATAATATAATATAGAATAATTCCTAAATTGAGGTTTAGTTTCAATCTTCTTTTCTTCGGGAAAATGAACACTTAAACTATAACCTCAATATGAGTTACATTTATTGTGACGTCACATAAAAAACATGTTCACGAAGTCTAAATTATGTATGAGTTTTTAGTAAGCTCTGTTGAATACCGATAGATAGAAGTGGGTATCAACAATTATATTTGTGTGATTAGAATATCCTTGTTATGTTAATAAAAAATGACTTCAAAGTGGGTATACAGAACTTCTTATATCTAGGTAGGAATGTGACGTTACAAATCTCATTAAAGTTGTTAATTTATATGAATAAATGAAACGAATAAAACAATTGTTGTTATCTGTCAGCACGACTTTTTTTTCCACCTTCCAACACCGAAAAAATATTACACAATCACATAAATAGTTATGATGGGTTATTAACTTATATTTAAATCCTTATAAAAATAAATAATGAGCATGAACCCATTTCAAAATAAATACCTAAGTAAATAGTTTTTGCATAAAATACAAATATTAATTAAAGTGGTTACAAAAAAAAATAAAAAACCCATATTATGTAAACGGGATTTGAACTCAAGACACGTCGATCGTGAACCCACTGCTTAACCTAAACAGCTATCAACGCCTGGTGAATATGGTCGAAATTTAGCTATCGAATGCAAATACGATCATGCGTTTGCTGCGTGCATAACAAAAGAGACGGTAATATATTTCTTTATGTTTCGTGGAGAGCGACACGACAACTTGCGATGGTAGGCGACTCTGTGGGTGTGGTGTGCGTAGGTACTGTATTGAGACAGCTTACACATACAGCCGCACGGACGCTCGCCCGTGCGTTCACAGCAATATGATCCTTAGCGTGCCTGTGCGCTTATGAACGCTTACTGTATCTATATATTTTTACGATCTATTGTAACAGTGAAACTGAGTACTAGCGCCTTCACAGGGTGGAAACTCAGCAAACCGTTGCAGCTAAACGAAAATGGTCGTCGGAGACCCATCTTTCGTAAAATTTAGAGTCCTATTCACAGCTTTAAAAAAAAAAGGTACAGTAAGCAAGAAAATGGTCATATTTCCATTAAATTATGCCAATCGATCCTGTTTCTAATTTTAATCAAAAACTTGTAAGAGTCAAAACCAGTTCGTTTAGATACTAAAAAAGTCAGAATTGCAAAATTCGCCAAGATAAACGGAACGAAACTAATATTGATTCATAGCCACCTTTATTTTAAGACTGACTGAATGAATACGCAGGCGCGTTGAAAGATACTCTATCTATGGTTCCAAATAGAAAATATTATTGTCAATGAGTTCGGAAAGAACCAGCGAAATAAACAGGTCGACAGTCGAGGTCATATTTAGAGCTATTTATATGAATGACGTCGTAGGACGACAAGCGGGATTGTAATGAGTCTGATATCGCACTGAACGTAGACTTATTTTATCGTGACAACATTATTGTCGCGTTGGTGTAGTGGTCGTATGCGTGACTGCAGAGCATGAGGTCCTGAGTTCGATTCCCGGGTCGTAGAAAGTGATAGTTAGTGGGGTTTTCTATCAGGAATTTCTCAATAGCACTCACGAAGTCTGGATTTTGTACACGATTGATGGCAATAGGGGTTATTATGGGTTAATATGGGTATCACACCAACCTCTGCTTTAAATTTTCACTAAGTACCAATTATAGTACCAACATCTCTACGAAGGGCCCTTCGCGGATGAAGGCGTGATGATATTAAGAAGTTATAGTAGTGGTGACTTATGATAACGAGGGTGAAGCTGGCACATCATTTCTTCACCACCCGCTCTCAAAACAGTGAAGGGAAACATCGTAAGGAAATCGGAATAAAATAAAAATTAAGACATGACTGTGACATCTCAAAACCCGCACTGGGCCCGCGTGGTGGATTATAGCTCATTCCCTCTCATAGACAGGACGCCTGGGTCCCAGCAGTGGGAACCACGTATATTTGAGGTGAGAATGTATATGATCGGGATTACAGCAACACATCGCCGCGCCGGCGCTCGTCGATGTATCGTGACGAAGGACGATGGACAGAGAAGTTTGGAAGGAAAAAAGGTCTTTGCACAGTCGGCACAGCTATCCAAAACTGTCACTTTTTCCCAATCTGCTTTGAACCTATTTCTTTAGCGATAAACATTAACCTCTATTCAAGAAATTCGACAGATTTTAGTAACTTGATTCGCAAGCGTCTGCTGTACAAAATGAAACCCAAAAATAGAATGCATGAGCATTGAAATTATCCGACACTTAAATTGTTGCGCAATATTTTCCTGCTATTTCAAATTCGGAGCTTCCTATTTTGTCAGGCATATAGCTACCTACTGATAGCCACAACTATCAAATTCTGAGAATCCCGGAGTTACTTAATTAATTTAATTTAAACCGTAAGTTAGGAGCAGTAGTGTTCCTTTTGCTACGCAATTCTGAGTTGTTTATTGGGCGCAGGCCCGAGTTATGTATGAACATACTATGTAGTAATGTTTATAATGTGCGTGTGGTATATTAGGTATATAGAAAGAAATCCAGAGTCGGCAAATAGGCGATGCGCAGCCAGACCAGTGTAGTTTGTGACTCCGGTTGAGCAACACAACTTAACAATTCGGTTAAATAACTAAAAGTTTTTTTTGTTCATGAAATATTCGGAAATACTTCTCACAGTCTAAGGTTAGTTTCACTTTTCATAGACAAATTATTTTCTAAAAGTTCGCGGGCATATTTTAGGGAAACTGTTTCAAACAAATCAAAACGCAGTCGTGAATTTTATCTAACACATAATTATCTAAGTAGATGTATTTATCAAATAAAGTTGTGTTGAAAGCAAAATTAATAATCTCGCTCTCTCTAAAAGGTACGGACTGTAAAAACATGGCCGACGGTAAATCATATCACAAAAGCACCACCAATTAATCAGAATAAAGAATAAATTCGCGTTTCGTATTTCTTTGTGTGACCGAGTAAACTGCGCATCAGATTATGATTGCGGCCGAGACCAACAGAATTAATTTCGAGTGCGAAGTCGGGCCGCTGTTTACACATATTTTGATGGAGGACCAAAGAAGTTGGAAGGAAAGCTATGAAGGCAAAAGGAGGAAATGATACCGTGATGGTTTTTATAGGAGAATGGAATACGTGTGGCGCCGACCCCGTAACAAGGGTGGGATCATGGTGATGACGCAAGAATTTACGCTGTGCTAATAAGTCGTTATGACCTTGCGAAGGAGGGGTGGGCCGCTGTATTTAAAGGTAGGTCCAAATAGTGACGACATACAAAATATTAGATTTATCACGCCTAGTATCCGAAAATACCCCAAGTATGTTCCACGATTCTTGATTTTTCTCATTATACATTCTTGAAAATTGTATAGGGACTGCTTTAAATTTTGACACGGCTCTTTTACGTCATTTAACGTTTACTATATGCATTTTTCAATATTATTCTACTCAACAAAAGCCATGAAATAAAATATCGTTTTATTTCAAAGCGATTCTCATATAATTTTCAAACAGCTGTATCTCGGAAACTGTCAAGCCATGTTAAAATTAATATCGTTTGTTCTAAAGCGGTTTGCGTACAATTTTCAAAAAGCTGTAAAACAATAAAAAATCGCGAAACATGCATACCTACTTGGGTTATTTTTGAATACACTTCGACGTGAGGAATCTATATTTTTTTAATGTCGGGGTTATTTGGACCACTGAGTTACAACCTACATCGCTGAAAAGTTTCAACGCGGCAAGTTGTGCCCAACCTGGAGAGTTCCATGAGCGGCATAAAACTCTGACAAGTAGTTTCATGCCGCCCATGGAACTCTGACTTGGTTCTACTTACATGCCGCCGAGAAATATCTCTCAGGCATGTTTGTTACCTCACAAATAAATATTGTTTTAATAAAATGTATTGCTCATTATATTTATTATTTTTGTACCCTATTATTCCTTCCCGCCTTACAATAGGTACCTGATGTAACTTCAGTATTTTGAAAGTTTATTTTGTATGAACAGACTGCTATCTCATAAATATTGCGATTCATGTTCTATTTATAACATAACATAACGCCTAATCTCCAAAGGGAGAGGCAGAGGTGTACGTACCTAACAGAACACCCCGATGTCCTATTTATTCTAATATTGGTATTTGGTATAATTTCTGTGTAAGCTATGTAGTTTCCAGTTTAAAGTTATGTCAAAACTATACCATAAGTAGAAACTTACGCCATTAAAATTTAAATGGAAAAGTATTGTTAAAAATTATAAAAATATACATTCACAAAAACCAAAATGTGTATATTTTTTAAATATTAAAACAAATATTTTTTTACATTTAATTTAGGTACCTATGCTGCGTTCCTTAATCTATCCTATATTATAAAATGAGCAATATTTCTAAGTATTTTATGTATTTATATGTACATCTATGTATGTATATTTTAATAATCACATTCACGAAAGCGATTCTATCAATTTCGATGAATTTAAATAATGAGGTTTACGGAGGCAAAAAGTCGATCTAGCTAGGTTTTATATCTGTCGCCGCGCGTTGCTCGGTCGCTCAGATACTGTTGAACTAAAATGAAACACTTTTCGTTGGGTTGGTCTTGGTACGCATCACTTGAGAACGGCTGTACTGATTTAACTGTGTTTATTAAATGTTCGTAAAAGTCCGAATTCGGTTTAAATTTTTCTGAAAAATGTATAATTCACGAAAAACTGAACGTTGTTTTTCTACGGGATTTTTGTATAAACTCAACACCAAAACGAAATCGACAGAATAGGGAAAATTACGCAAAACTAACTCTAGAGGAAGTTATTTCGCCATTCCGTAAACCAAACTGGTTTTTTTCATTCACGATTATACTAACACGTTTATTTTCTCATCAACTTTGATAAAGAGGTACAGTTTGTATTTTGGGGTTATCTCCGGAACGAATGATCCAATTCTAAAAATTCTTACACTGGCAAAAAGCTAGATTATTCGTTGGTGCGATAAGCTATAAATTATATTTATATCGTGTATATTAACCGAGCTATCAAGAATTATGCGGACGACGTCGCGGCCGCTTTACTACTTTTAACTTTTTCAAAAAGCGTTCCAAATCACAAAACGATCACAAAAAAATGTCGGATCAGCTAGTTTGTAATAAAACAGCTAGTCTATTAAAACTCAAGACCCATCAACTGAGTCGTAATTTATTACGAAAGCGAGCGACACAGACATAAGAGATATCGAGTCGAAGCGTTTGTAAATACGTCGTCTGATTTGAAAAAATGTTTATCGACTTGTTTTCACGGTCGCGATATTTTAATACTAAATTCGCGAAATCATCATGGTGGATGCTACATCGAAAAACTGGGGGCACTGATATTGTTATTTTTGCTTTTGTGAACAAGACATGTTTTATTGTCGTTGGGTCATTTTCAACTTTTTCAATTTCGAATATTTTGTTTTTATAGCATACTAATGTATTAAAATGAACTCAGAAGGTTATCCTATTTCGTTTTACATTCCATTTGATAGGTTAGCAAAAATAAGAACATTTAGAGTCGCGACGTACCTAATATTAAATATCTCCCGCATACTAAAATAACCAATCTGACTGTTCTCGTTTTTCCTAAATCATGTTAATACTAGTATCGGTTATCGGGGCGGTTTCCTCGAATACATAATTATTATATTTTAATGACGGATTCTGATAATGAGTCACTTCCACTTTAGTGATGATAAGCTCATTCTGCCATGTTATTTAAATATTATAATGATTTAGTTACAATAATACGAGTATGAATACAATGGGTTTACCTATTGAACTTTTGAGTGCATTTATAGAATATTTGGGTTGAATTATACATAGAATATTGGAGGACCACTTGTTGGATATTGGAGGGACCACTTGTTGGATTTGGGGCCCCTTTGTAGAGCCTTGGAGGTAGAAACCAGGGCATGTCCCCTGAATGTCCTATAACAACAAGGTCTTTTTGTTTAAGTGACAATTGGTTGATTTCAACCTTGAAGTTTTAATTTAGTAGGAAATGTGGTCTAATTACGAAGCCAACATTCTGAAGCTTGGGCAGTCAATTTTTTGGTGCATTACTTTGCACACAAACATTGCGTCATTAATGCGTCATTAACACACTTAATCTAAGTGTAGGAAATCCACAAGTGGGGATGTTCCCTGTAGGTAGTATACAATACCTGTAGGCTTTATAGGTTTTATAATATGTCACCGTAAAATTGTCAAATACGTTATCTATACTTATAATAAATCTGTAGAGAGGTCAATTCTGTACATGAAATATATTTACAAAATAACTATCGGGGGGTGATTAGTGATCGATACTGATGCCAAAAATGCAATCAGTAAAATTTTTGTCTGTCTGTCTGTCTGTCTGTATGTTATTTATAGAAAAAAAAACTACTCGACGGATTTTAACGAAACTTGGTACAATTATTCTACATACTCCTGAGCAGGTAATAGTATACTTTTCATCACGCTACCATTAATAGGAGCAGAGCAGTGAAAGGAAATGTTGGGAAAACGGGAGAAGTTACTTGGTTTTTTTAGCTTCCGTCGCGTGTGCAGCCTTAATGGTTAAAGCTACATAGAAATCATGTATAACGGAAATATTCCACATAAAATTATATAAAAAATATCCCACGACAGCATATGTCTATCTTTTATAGTTGACTCACAATAACACGTGTAACTCCCGATAGCTTAGCAGTTCGGAGATTTGTTATTATTATATTTGTTTACTCTTACGTTTATATCATCACGCTATGACCCACATAAAACATAGGATACATTTTATTCCGGTAGTAAGATCCCATGGGACAATAATCAAACTTCACGCGGGCGAAGCCGCTGGCAGAAGCTAGTATTACAATATAAAGTCTCGAATTATTGTCAACTGAACATACGGAAGTATCTCTGCCCCCATAATCGGGACTTGGGGCACCCCCCCGTTAGGTTAGTTAGGTTCCTTTAAACCCTGCACTCGGAAATAGGGGCCCCGCGAAGCGGGGCTCCGTCGACTACGCTTTTTAGGGGGAATATAAAGTGTTTTAAGGTTATGTTATATTAATCGGTATTTCTCAGGAATGGTGCATTATCTTTTCATGAGAGTCGTGCCACTGGGCGACGGGGACCCCTCCTTCCCTACACAGCGCGTAAGTTGACTACCATCGCATGCATTTCACGAAAAATATTGCGTTTTGTTGTAAGCAGTATGTTCATTTGACAATAATTCGAGACTTTACAATATCGCTAGAGATATTACAATATAACGTATTTGACAATTTTACGGTGACATATATATATATATTTATAGGTCGTGTTGTAGGCGTGCCGGCCGGCAATCGATACTTAACTGTGTCATGTTGTGTCGGTCACATCAGTAGCACATCGGATACATCTAGTAGTTGAGTCGAGTTAATTTTGAGTATGGTTGGCCAGCGGTGGCTCAGCGGTGGCGGCCCCGACTTGCAAGGTCGTGGGTTCGAGCCTGACCAGGCGTATTACTTTGTGGAATTTATTTCATCACCGCGCTCTGAAAACGGTGAAGGAAAAAAAGAAAAAAAATATTTACCGAGTCGACGATTTAAGAACTATTTTTATTCCGTCATACGAGAGCATATTGTTATCAACTAAGTACAACTCTAGACTACTAGAAATACTTGATGGAAAACAACAATAACACTTTGCTTCACCCGGGAATCGAACCCAGGACTTCATGATGACCAGTCGTAAATATGTAAATAAATAAATTTATTATTTTGTTTCCAGATGACTGCTGACGTTTGTGCCGAACCGGCACTTGATGATGAGCACATCAACCTCCTTGCTAAATTTAAGAAGTGGTTCGCGAACCGATATCCTGGCCAGAGCATTCCGGCAGATTTTGCGAGCTATTTCAACCTCGGTAGCCTGCTTGAGGAGAACGAAGTAAGATATCTATACATGTACATCGTATGTAGGGTTGATCTACAAGGTTAACCAACCCTTGCTGTAGTCAGTCCGTGGATGGGTGACTTATAGCCATTAGATACCGAGTTCTGTAGCGATCTGCTACGCGACTACGCCGTAGCGGATCGCTACGAGTGTCCTCAAAGGCTACATTATCAGCTTTTCATTACATTGCTCTGTTGTAGGAAACAGCACATTACAGTTCAGGGTCAGAATGACGTAGGCACTGAATTCCTGGTATTCGTTTGTGCGTCGCCCTTTCACCTAGTCTTTACGAAGACATAACACGCAAACAATATAATTCAATTACAATGAGTGCTTTTGGAAGTTTATTTAGTTTAGTTAAGAGTCCTGCGGAGCATGAGTTTTTCATACAAACGTAATACCAAAATATTTTGTAAATCATACATATTCTTAAGGTAGTGTGTATTTATTTCGATTGGATTACATAATATCTAGGTTCCTAAACACATATTTTGAATGTAGACTGATTTAAACAAGAGTTATGAGAAAAAAAAAATTCTATAGAAATTTTAAATTCCTCATATCTCGTCTTCATATCATTGTCCTTTCAAAATATTTATTTGGGAACATAGATATTCTATAATACAGTCGAAATATATATGTTATAGGCAATGTGTATAATCCGGCATTGTATACATTGCCTAAAACGTTCAGGCAATGTGTAAAATACGATTCATTTCATACATTGCCTAGGTATTGTATAAAATGCCCGAAGCGCATCAGGCAATGTGTACAATGAACGACCACGGGAAGGAGGTGAGTCACTCGCCTCCTTCCTGTGCACTCGCCGCGAGTGCGCGGCGTGCACGACTACCCCGTAAACAAGTTGCAACTCGTTCGTTGTGTTAGTACGCAGCACTCCTTTGTTTTATGCAGACGTATTTTTTTAGTTTATGCAATGGTTCTAAACTGAGAGTGTGATCATTCATTGTTTGTGTGATTATTTAATGGAAAATGGCTACTGATCAGCGGTACTTACTAATGAAAGAAAGGTTTTACTTAGAATTGCGTACTAAAAGAGAATCGGCTTCTACAAAGAATCGAGTGTTTATTGATGATTTACGTTACACACAATTGTTGGAGGAAATAAGTACGGCGAAAACGTTAGACAAGAAAACTCCGCGTGATTATCGGTTGCTGAAACATTACGACGTAATAGACAAACCCGTAACTTGATCTTCCCTGTAAATGCTCCGAACGTTGTTATAAAATACTACGTCTCTGATGATGAAACAACTTGGCTTCAAGATAATAATACTGATAGCTGGAGTGATGGCCTGCAATTTGTGCAGCTTATGAAAAATAGGGCTTTTCACCAAGGTGAAAAGAACACCATACGAAGCTCTATTCGGCTCAAAAATCAAGGTTGGTATTTGTTTGCCGTTTGATGATGCTAATGTAGAGACCGAAGAGCAACTTGAAAAAGTAATTAATTTAGCACAAAGTAACCCTATTGGATCCGAAAATGAAAGAAATGAACAGATTGAAAACCATCCTTTGGAAAAACATGACGCTATACAAGAAAATCCCGAAGTCCCCACAGAAACGCTGTCTACGCAAAAAAACACGTTACACAGTTTACCTATGCGTCAACCGGCAATCTATACAATGCCTAGGTATTCCATACATTTCCTAGGTAAAGTGTAAAATAGTTTGAACATTCAATATCATTTCACACATTGCCTGGACGACCCCGGCATTCTATACAATACCTAGGAAATGTATAGAATGCCTGCATTATACACATTGCCTATAACATATACACACTACCTTAGGAATATGTTTGATTTTCATATTATTTTGGTATTACGTTTGTATGAAAACGCATGCTCCGCCGGCCCCTTTTCTTTTTTTTTTGGGATGGGAAATCATCAAATGACTTCTCCTACTCTGGGCGGAGCGGGAGGGAGTGTCAGACTCTTACTGACTAAAACCCATCCATGTTCCTTCCTCGCCCTTTATGTTCCGGGGCCGCGGTATCTCTTTCGAACAGGCCCGCAAGCCCGGCAGGCTTTACCCTCCCCTTATGCTGACATCTCTTTGACGTCCTCCAACTACAAGAAAAATCATCGTTAATGCGTTCAGCTGGAAAATTGGCAACTTCGCAAACAAGTGTTTTTTACCTGTTCGATTTGTTTAATTAATCAGATAAAGGTCCATCATCGTACCGCGAATGAATAAAATAAGAGAGAGTCTGAAAAGTTGTGTGATTATCGGATGAAAAATGAGGAAAACGAAGTGGGGAAAGTTTTGAGTATGGATGTTATGTGGATGTGTATACGCGCAGAGGAAGAAGAAACGAGGGATGAACTACATGAAGGATGATCTAGATAGAAAGAAGGTGACTGTTGAAATGATGAGTTATAGAGAAGTATGAAAGAAGAAGATAACATGCAACGCGCAGCGCTGACTTCAAATGAAGTAGGATACTTGGGTTAGGGTACACGTACACTATGGTATCAAGTTGTTCCTTAAATTAACAAATATAATAACATAACATTACGCCTGCCTGTATAGATAGCTAGCTATAACATGACGTCATGCAATAGTCAGAACACGACAAAATCGATATGAAGTAAGCTTGCTGAACATATTAGCGCACGTGACTGTAGTATACTAGTATACACCTCCGGCTATCCCTGCGCGGGTTACGAGCTTGGCGTTATGTAAATAAATATTATGTTCACTGTTTTATGATTCACGTTTTTTCACTTGAAGTAGGTACACTGAGAAAAATTGATTTCTGGCTTAAGGTGTATTCCGCCTTTGACGGCTAAATTGTAATGTCGCGAGGCGATTTTGTAACGCTTACGGTTATTTTGGCTTAGCTAGGCGTTTCCGTTAAAATGGTACGTCTTTTATGATAAACACTAACCGACAAAAATGTCTTACCGTAAGGCAGTCTTGGAATTTAACTTTATACTGTCAATACAGCAGTAATGGACTCCAAAAAACGCTTTAAATTTACGACGTCGAATATGTGGTGAATATCACCGTAATTATGACAATATTTAACTTAAATTAAGGCGATATATACTTCAATAAAAACTAAACAAACGTAAACATAAGTCATAAACAAACTTTCGAAAGCGTCATAAATAATCTTTAGCAGGGCAATATTCACCTTATAATAAGGCGGAATATACTTCGGTCACAACAATTTAAACGTAAACATAAAGTTTTTCAGCGACGTATGTATTCGGCAATATAAACGGATAAAGTGGCCACATTTGCCCTATCATAAGGCGAAATGTGCTTGGATTACGACGAATCAAATGGTAACCTTAGGTTATGTAACGACGTACATATACGGCACACATAAACGTAAATATAGCAATATTCACCTTATCATAAGGCAAAACATGGTCTAGTTACGACTGATTGAACGGTAACATTACGTCATATAACGGCGTACATATTTGGTCAAAGCAACCGTATATTTGGCAATATTTGTCTTATCATAAGGCGAAATATGCTTAGATCACGACGAATCAAATAGTAACCTTAGGTTATATAACGACGTACGTATACGGCACACATAAACGTAAATATAGCAATATTCACCTTATCATAAGGCAAAACATGGTCTAGTTACGACTGATTGAACGGTAACATTACGTCATATATTGACGTACATATTTGGTCAAAGCAACCGTATATTTGGCAATATTTGTCTTATCATAAGGCGAAATATGCTTAGACCACGACGAATCAAATGGTAACCTTAGGTTATATAACAACGTACATATACGGCACATATAAACGTAAGTATGGCAATATTCACCTTATACTAAGGTAAAACATGGTCAAGTTACGACTGATTGAACGGTTACATTTCTTCATATAACGACGTACATATTTGGTCAATGCAACCGTAAATTTGGCAACATTTGTCTTATCATAAGGCGAAATATGCTTAGATCACGACGAATCAAATTGTAACCTTAGTGAATTTCATAAATGTACTTAGAATAAGTAGAGCCTTATGTTAGGGTAGTCAGTAATAAACGCTTGTATTGAACAGACGTGTTTGATTCTACCTGCATACTTCATGGCGACCCTGCCACACACGTTTCGGGAACTGCGCTGGCAAGTTATCCGTTAACGGGCGCAAAGTGCAAAAGCGGGGGATTCCTGTGTGCCTTGGTGCACCAAGTTACAATGTTAAACAATAGGAATATTATAAGCACGAGTGAAAATTGGAAAAAGTTATTCGAAGACTGAGGATAAGGAGGTTATCATCGCCCAAAACGCTTAAGGAGGCAATAACAGCGCCAGTGAAACAGAGCAAGAAAATCACATAAAACTAAATAACATTTTGATGACGACCTTTTTGGTGCTTTTGCTTATTGTGATTCTTGCAATAATTATAAAAAAATCATACAAAAGCATAACAAATGGATAGACGAGCAAGTGGATTCTGCATTTATAAGAAGGATGAGGCAGCGTCTATCCGGAAGGAGAGACCAAGCTCACGCTGAAGATGTTTAGGCGCATACTCGTACAATTCAATCCGAGAGAAGATTTGTGAGTGCATAAGTGGAAAAAAGTGAAGAAACCGAAGTTGTGAAGTGAAGTGTTTTACGCTTAAGAGTATTGACAATCTTCGATTTAAAAGTATGTGGTAATATTAAGTTCTAACGCAATCCAGGCAGCCGAGGACGAGTCCCCACCATCATCGTCTTCTACCAGGCCTGCTGAGGTTATGAAGGTAAATAAAGAGTACGTACTTCCACAAAATGGGTATCATTTATTTTATATATTTAAAAAGGGTATTTTTTAGTACTTTTTGCTGCACATTTTAACAGTAAACAGACTTTTTTTTTTGGTTATGATAATGGATTTGCATAATATTACACGACTGGCACTAGTATAGTAAACATTGTGTAAAAAAGAGTATTTTAGCGTACTCTATTTTTGTTATAGATTATAGAGTACGCCTACTTGATACGAGTAATATAGAGTACAATAGGTACTCTATTTTAGAGTACGGTTGGCAACCCTAATCATAACCTACCCTTCACATTAAATTTAAATTAAATAATTAATAAAATAAGTACAATAATATATATATTTTTTTTAATTAAATTTAACTTACCAATTACTACTTGTTGATATAAGAGTCTGATTACTCGTAAGTTTACTCTAAGTTAGACCTCTGTTTTAGTTTAAATTGTTATAAGTTCTTTTACCTGAAGTTACAGTAACCGGAATGAAAAGGTTCGTCACACCCTTCAAATTTTATTTAAATTAAATAATTAATAAAATAAAAAAATAGTAAATAATAATTGATTTTTATTTAAAGTTAAATTTTATGTTATTACATTTTTCTTACCAATGACTACTTGTTGATATAAAAGTCTGATTACTCGTAAGTTTACTCTAAGTTAGATGTCTGTTTTAGTTTTAGACTGGTTGATTTTGATGTGCCGTGCTTCGCCGAGGGTATAAACGCTTGGAAACTCGCTTGCCCGAACTCAGAAGAACCCGATTACCCATTTTCCCAGAGACGGTGGGACGAGCCGCTCTGCAGAGTAGTTCAGATCAATCTACTGAACACGTCTGCTACTACTGCTGAGCGTGCGCGCCTGCTGGCTGTGGGTGAATGGGAGTCGGGTCTTTGGCTTCATGCACTACCTTCGTCGAACACTGGCACATTGCTCGACGACACCACTTTCCGCCTCGCTGTTGCTCTACGCCTAGGCGCTCCATGTTGTTCTCCTCACCGCTGTCACTATGGTGAAGTTGTCAACAGCCTCGGACACCACGGCCTGTCATGCAGCCGAAGTGCGGGCCGATTTGCGCGGCACGCGAACTTGAATGACATCATCCGCCGATCTCTTGTTACCGTCGGTGTTCCAGCTTTATTAGAACCCAACGGTTTGGCACGTGACGATGGCAAGAGACCGGACGGTATGTCTTTGTTTCCATGGAAGATGGGTAGGCCTCTAGTGTGGGACGCTACATGTGTCGATACTCTTGTGCCTTCCCATCTTCCTAGTTCATCGTGCTGTGCAGGGGCTGCCGCTGCGGCTGCGGAGAACCTCAAGCGGCGTAAATATAGTAACCTTATTGGTAACTATATTTTCGAGCCGTTTGGGGTTGAAACTCTAGGACCGTGGGGTCCGAGTGCTCACAGCCTTTTTAAGGAAATTTCAAAACGCTTAGTTGACACTTCACTTCCCGTGACCCTAGGGCTGGCTTTTACCTTGGTCAAAGGCTTAGCGTTGCCATTCAGCGTGGTAACGCTGCCAGTCTCTTGGGAACATTACCAGTTGACAGCGTAGAGGAGGAGTTTTTTGACGCCATTTTTTAAGATTTTAGTTTAAGTTAGTTAGTTTAGTTCATTTTAGCAAATTGTAAATTTTACATTAGTTTAAACTTGAAATGTTAATTACGTTCCGGGAATAATAAAAAAATGAAGTTTTAGATTGATATAAGTTCATTTACCTATAGGTACAGTAAACGGAATGAAAAGGTTCGTCACCTTAAAGTCGGTTTTCGCTTTGACTTTTTGACAAGATAAACAGTCAAACAACTTTGATCTGAATAATTTTGAAGTTTGATTACGAATAGTTAAAACATTATTGTCTCTTATCTCAGTTTATTCTGTCTATTCAGTTTCAAAAGGCACGTATCGTCACGAGCACATGCTCGTTACGTTGAACAAATCAAGTTGAAAACTGACGGAACCTTTTCGTTCCGTCAAACCTATTACTTACAATGTAAAATATTGAAAATATTTATACTAAGAACGGTCGACCAAGCTATTTAGTTTACATTTGAACATGCAAGTTTCATTGTAAAATGTAAACCAAATAGCTTGGTGACCGTACCTATATTTTTTATATTGTTTTAAGTATCTAAATATAGTAATGTATCTTAATTGATTTTCTATTTTGTAATACAGATTTTTTTATTTTTTTTAATGGTTTTATTGCAATGCACTATCATTCCTATAAGATACAGACGCTATCGGCTTATTATTAGGTTGAGGTTGTAATGTTGGGTTGAGGAGGTACTAATCTATTTAGTATGTTTCTTTAGTAAACAGTTATTATTGAAGTGTTTTATACATTTTCGTTCTATTGATTGCAGAAGCTTACAAAGACTGGGAGAACAGCTTTCTGAGAACAGCAGGTTACGCTGTTCACTGAAGGCACGGTTGGCTGATTTACTATCATGAAGTTCATGTGAAGGATATTAGCTCGCGCTACCTTAGAGTGAACGCGCACTTTGAGCGGCCCAATGCCCTTAATATGAACTAATAAATGATAGTAAAGCAAGTCAATCATGCCCTCAGGGAAAATCGTTACCAGCCGTTAGAAGGCTTTTTTTCCGGTCTTTATAAAACATTTCTGCTCGAAAAGAAAGCATAAATTACCTTACGATACGGCTTACCTAATCGTATGGAACATTCTAAGACAACTTACTAGAAGGTGAATACGACTTAGTAAACGTTGAAAACGCTTAGTGGATAGGTTAAACCACAGTAAGGAAAAACATAAAACGCCTTAAAAGAAGTCGATTACGAGTTAGTAAACGTTGAAAACGCTTAGTAGGCAGGTTAAACCCACAGTAAGTAAAGACGTAAAACACCTTACTAAAAGTGAATTACGACTTATGAAAACATCAATAGCGCTTAGTGCACAGGTTAAACCCCAGTAAGAAAAGACGTAAAATGCCTTACTAGAAGTCAATTATTACTTTAAAAATCATTAAAAGCGCTTATTAGACAGGTTAAACCACGGTAAAGAAAGACTTAAGATGCCTTAATAAAAGTCGATTACGACTTAGGAAACGTTAAAAATGCTCAGTGAACCGGTTAAAATACAGTAAGGTAAGACGTTAGACGCCTTACTAGGAGTCGATAAACGTTAAAAGCGCTTAGTGGACAGGTTAAACCACTGTAAGGAAAGACCAGAAGACGCCTTAAAAGAAGTCGATTACGAGTTAATAAACGTTGAAAACGCTTAGTGGGCAGGTTAAACCCACTGTAAGTAAAGACGTAAAACGCCTTACTAGAAGTCTATTAAGACATAAGAAGCAGTAAATAAACATTCAAAACACTTTGTGAACAAAATAAACCATAGTAAGAAAATACGTAAAACGCCTTACTAGAAGTCAATTGGGACAATGATCCGTCGGAAAGTTTTGTGTGTGTGACCCTCTACCGTTTATATCGCCTTACCGGAAGTTAAATGTCATCGTCAATCAGACGATTCTATCTGACTTACCACGTTTATAGCTTTTGAATTAAGGCTTATCTGTTAATAATTACGTCTAAAATACACATTAGAGAGTATATTGCTGCTTATTTTTTGCGCCTTTCGCTTAAGGCGTAAAACGTCTCCAACCTAGGAAGGCGTTTTTGGTCGGTTGACTTTTGGTCGTTTTTTCGCCTTCATTACGAATAAATCCGCCCTCGTTACGAAACATTCGGCTTTACATTTTTCTCAGTGTACTAACGGGATAATATCCGTGATTTTATTCTGGTTCTATGAGCTCCCGAGATTTCGATGCTGTTACAAGCATCATGATAAAGAAAACAAATATTATTGTTTATTTTATTTTTTCATTTTCAGATGGATGACCTTGGTGCCGCACCGGCACTCAATGAACAAGGCGTCGTGAGCGGTGATCTTCTTCATCTTATCAATTCTTTCACGGCTGATAGTATGAACCCTGGCAGCCTGCCCAAAGAGAAGAAAGTAAGATATACATAGTTATATAACTATTAGCCTACCGCAGTCCACTGCTGGACATACGCTTCTTAAACGGAAGCTCTCACCCAGTCGCTCCCAGCCTCCCGGCGGAGATCATCGCTCCAACGAGCCTGAGGGCGTCCCACCATACGCTTGTACATATGATTATATATTTCTAAGGATAATAATTAAATACCTCCCCGTACTATTCAATCCATCTATCAGCACAATGTGTTGAGTGCGTTACATTGAGTTATACTACAAAATGTGATTTTTCACCGCAAAAAAAGTTGTTTCCCAGCAATATTTTTGCGTAAAGTTACTTAGTTTGATGTACAGAATGTTTTGTTGAAGACTTTGTGATGAGGTTGTGCACACGCTGTATACATTCCTTATAATTATGTATTTCCTGCTTCCGGCAGCTCGTTGGTCTGCCACAGAATTGACCAAGTTCATTAATATACAAGCTGTTGCTTTGCATTCTGGTCAAATTCAAGGAGGTATCTATGCTAATGATTCTCGTGCTATCCGAATCGGCTTTTACATACACAGAGACATCGCACGATGGGTGGGATTCTTCTATCACTTTCGTGTTATTCTGAAATACTATCAAATTTAAACAATTTAAATAGCAACTTTGTTGAAATGAAACAGTTTAACCGTAAATAGATCAAGTAAAAGATGCTTATCAAAGAGCACATCACACACATCCTTCCGCATAATAAAAATGCGCGCCCGGTACATGATCATTATTTTGCTGCGGAATTACTTAAAACGGTGTATCTCCTAAGATATACATTGAAGTCCATTTACGTACTCAAGGGCAATTTTGTTCAAAATCAAATACTTGTGATTAACAACGTATTTATTTGAATTAGAATAAATTACCATGTGTACAAAAACAGCTTTAAAGGCAGCTTTACATTGACAGCTTTACATCTTCATATTTAGACACTCGATGACAGTCATACTCCAGCTAGGTCTGCAGTTCTCATCAAGGTGCATTAAATGAGCCGCAACACGATATAGCTGCTGTAAACCGTTGCGGACCTCTTACAACTGCTTCATCATCATCATCTCAGCCGAAAGACGTCCACTGCTGGACATAGGCCTCCCCCAAGTGTCGCCACATTAACCGGTCCCTTGCTACTCGCATCCATCGGATTCCCGCAACCTTCACCAGGTCATCGGTCCACCTAGTGGGAGGTCTTCCAACGCATCGTCTTCCGGTTCGCGGTCGCCACTCCAGAACTTTTCGGCCCCATCGGCCATCCGTTCTGCGAGCAATGTGCCCTGCCCACTGCCACTTAAGTTTAGCAATTCTTCGGGCTACGTCGGTGACCTTGGTTCTCTTGCGGATGTCTTCATTTCTGATTCGATCACGCAAGGAAACTCCGAACATAGCCCTCTCCATTGCCCTTTGGGTGACTTTAAGCCTTTGATAAGGCCCATTGTGAGCGACCACGTTTCGGTCCCGTATGTAATCACTGGCAACACACACTGGTCATAGACTTTCGTCTTGAGACACTGCGGTAAGTTGGACGAGAAGATACCGCGCAGCTTCCCGAACGCTGCCCAGCCGAGTCGGATTCGACGATTGACCTCTTTCTCGAAGTTAGACCTACCTAACTGGACCGTTTGTCCTATATCGTATACATAATCGTCTACAATTTCGAGTGTAGAGTCACACACACAACTGCTTACCATTTAAAATTTAAATTTTTCGATTTGTTGCTACGCTATGACGCCGTGTCTTAAAGTGCACAACCTCTTCAAAGCTTAGAAACCATCAAATGCGGTATTAATATTTTACGGTGACTTTCGAGACATTCCAATTTTAAAAAGTATTAGCAGTTTAAACTTATATTGTCACGTGCGGGATATCTTCCGTAATTATTTGTTATTTGTTTTTTTTTTTGTGTTTTTATTTGTTAAACCGTGAAAGGCTAAAACAGTGTTTTTTAGCAATTTTGCACCAATTTTTTATGTGAATTCAACCTTTTTGTAATAAAATCGGATTGGGTTCTGAAACATGTATCAAAATAACTTGTAGTTTATATCACAATCTCGAAGGAGTATTAACATCAAATTCGAAACAAATCACCGCCCAAATAACTTTCTACCCCTTTTTAACCCCGTTAACGGGGATGAATTTCAATGCAATATGAAACGCGTCCATCAATTCTGTTAATATTGTTGATTGCAAAGTTTGAAGTAGATAGGACCAAGGAATCACATTTTCCCATTTAATCTTTACCCCCCCTTTTCACCCCCTTAGGGGTATAATTTCAAAATTCTTTCTTATCGTATGCCTACGTTATAAAAAAAATACACCCTCCAAGTTTCAGGTTTCTACAATCTGCGGTTTAGGCTGTGCGTTGATCCATCAGATAGTCTTTCAGGACAAAGCATTTTTATTTGTAGATAGCAGGATTTGTACTCGTTTGTAATGTTTTTGTAACTTTTCCGGCTGTATGTCTTATGTAAAATAAAAAATAATGATTGGCATCAAAAAAATGTTTTGGGTAAAATAGCAATTTTCTGGTTAACTATTTTCCCTACACTGCCCCGCTGAAAGTTATTTTTTTGCGATTTCTGACTTTTTGAGTACTCTGGGTTGATTTGGAAGAACTTCTAAGAACTTCTTCTACTTCTTCACTTCGGAAAATAAAGAAAGATCAGTGTCGTGTTAGATTAGTGTCGGAAAGATGATCGATTGGCATCAAAAAACTTGTTTTATGTAAAATGGCAATTTTCTTGCTAACTGTACTTTATTTTTTAATTAAATTAAATGGGGATAAACATTTTGTGAAAAAATTACGAATTGTTACCGAAGACCATTTTTGTGTAGCTGCAGCTCCCCTTACTGCCCCGTTTACCGTTTCCACCCTGTATTACCAACTACTTATACCGAAGAAAGCCGATTTTCTTGAATTCCGCTATTTTGGGCGTATTCACTTCAAAAATCAAATTTCAAGAAAATTGAGAAATTACATTTACCTGTATTAGATTTGTAGTATTTATAGCAACTTTTAAAGGTTTCCACTTCAATGGATTTTATTGTATAGGTGTATGAGTTAATTAATTTTAAACACAAAACCCTCTTTTTTACATCTCTGGATGTTTTTTTTTTTAAATACTGAAACAGGTATTTCTTTATTTTTAATAATAAGTATTTACTCTGAGTTTAATGAATCTAGAACAATCAATTTTTTTTTTCCATTTTTTTTTTCATACAAACTTTACCCCCCCTTTTCACCCCCTTTTTCCAAAATTTTCCATAATTTCTATAGCCTAAGTGTTATTTTGAGTTTATTTAAATAGATTAGTGAAGTTTTCATCAAAATCCGTCCAGCAGTTTTTACGTGATGCGCGGTCAAACAAACAAACACGAATTTTAAAAATGGTTTTAAGATGTTCAGTTACTTATTTTAAGTCACCCTGATCGGTTTTATTTTTTAAATCTTCAATGTACAGATTTTTTGGTCTCAACGATTTTATTATATGTATAGATGACTGCTGACGTTGGTGCCGAACCGGCACTTGAAGATGAGCACGACGACCCCCGTGATGAACTTAAGAAGTGGTTCGCGAGCCGATATCCTGGCCAGAGCATTCCGGCAGATTTTGCGAGCCTTTCCAACCTCGGTAGCCTGCCTGAGGAGAACGAAGTAAGATATCTATACATGTACATCGTATGTAGGGTTGATCTACAAGGTTAATTAACCCTTGCTGTAGTCGGTCCGTGGATGGGTGACCAGGCATTAGATACCGAGTTCTGTAGCGATCTGCTACGCGACTACGCCGTAGCGGATCGCTACGACTTTTCACTTGTGTTGGAAGTCCTCAAAGACTACATTATCAAGTTTTCCTTACATAGCTCTTTTGTAGGAAACAGCACATTACATTTCAGGGTCAGAATGACGTAGGCACTGAATTCCTGGTATTCGTTTGTGCGTCGCCCTTTCACCTAGTCTTTACGAAGACATAACACGCAAACAATATAATTCAGTTACAAAGAGTGCTTTTGGAAGTTTATTTAGTTTAGTTAAGAGGCCTGCGGAGCATGAGTTTTTCATACAAACGTAATACCAAAATATTTTGTAAATCATACATATTCTTAAGGTAGTGTGTATTTATTTCGATTGGATTACATAATATTTAGGTTCCCAAACACATATTTTGAATGTAGACTGATTTAAACAAGAGTTATGAGAAAAAAAAATTATATGACCTTGGTGCCGAATCGGCATTCGATGACCAAGGCGTCGTGAGCGGTGATCTTCTTCATCTTATCAATGATTTCACGGCTGATAGCATGAACCCTGGCAGCCTGCCCAAAGAGAAGAAAATAAGATATACATTGTTACATAATCATCAGCCTACCGCAGTCCACTGCTGGGCATACACTTCTTAAACGGAAGCTCTCACCCAGTCGCTCCCAGCCTCCCGGCGGAGATCATCGCTCCAACGAGCCTGAGGGCGTCGCACCATACGCTTGTACATATGATTATATATTTCTAAGGATAATAATTAAATACCTCCCCGTACTATTCAACCCATCTATCAGCACAATGTGTTGAGTGCGTTACATTGAGTTATACTTATACCACAAAATGTGATTTTTCACCGCAAAAAAAGTTGTTTCCCAGCAATATTTTTGCGTAAAGTTACTTAGTTTGATGTACAGAATGTTTTGTTGAAGACTTTGTGATGAGGTTGTGCACACGCTGTATACATTCCTTATAATTATGTATTTCCTGCTTCCGGCAGCTCGTTTTTTTTTTTTTTTTTTTTTTTTTTTTTTTTTGTTTGGGCAGGAGTGGGAAATCCCCGCGGACACCTCGACTATCCCACAGGAATTTCTCTTGTGAGACAGTCGAGGTAGTGCCGGACTCGAACCGGCTAAAAACCACTCCTGCCTAGCCAGTGTCCCTCTAACATAATCAGAGCCCTTTCTATCGAGTTTTAGTTTATTTTGCGACTGATTGGTAGTGAGAGGCCGAGGAGACCACACTCGTTTTTTTGCTTATTTTGTTCCGCTACATATCTATTAAAACTAAATTATCTATGTTTATTTTTGTTAAATATAATTTTATCTGTACTTACTGTTTTTACATAAACTATACTGCAACTGTTTTTGTTTAACGAAGTTTTATATTTTTACGTTTTTCTAAAAGTATTACTATAATTTTTAACCGACTTCCAAAAAGGAGGAGGTTCTCTATTCGACTGTATGTATTTTTTTTTTTTTTTTTTATGTATGTTCACCAATTACTCGAAGACGCCTGAACCGATTTGAAAAATTCTTTTTTTGTTTGAAAGGGTATACTTTCAAATTGGTCCCATAGAAATATTGTCATGATCTGATTACGAACTTCGGAGATATGGAACGGAACTCTTCAATAATAGACAGCAAATCTGTCGTGATTGCTGCAATCGCTTGGATGTTTATTGTTTACACAACATCATAACATAACATCACGCCTGTATGCTCTGAGGGGGTACGCAGATGTGTACAGTATACCCATATTTCGACAGTTAGGTATGTTAACTCTTCAAATTTTATATGAAAACGTGTTGCGATTTTGGTATTTTCTACAACAAGTGAAGCATTTGCGTTTGATAAGAACCATTCTACCATCAGATCTGATGATGAAGCCAAGAGTCTCGGAACTCCATAATGAAACAATGTACCCTAGTCGTGTTTGGGCTTGTTAACGGGCATAACTCCGTCGCTTGCCAACCGATTTGGATTTTTTTTTTTTGTTGGAAAGGATATTCTTCCCAAATGGTCCCATAGCCACCAAGTCGGGATCTGATGATGGAATCTTGGCGAAATCGAGGGAACTCTTCAAATTTTATATGAAAACGTGTTGCGATTTTGGTATTTTCTACAACAAGTGAAGCATTTGCGTTTGATAAGAACCATTCTACCATCAGATTTGATGATGAAGCCAAGAGTCACGGAACTCCATAATGAAACAATGTACCCTAGTCGTGTTTGGGCTTGTTGTAATTGTAACGGTATGCACTTTTCATGTATGTCAAGCACATGTGAACCACTAAAAAGTGAAAAATAAAAACTTTTTTGCAAAAAATAAAACCGACTTCAAAAAAAAACAAAAAAGTGAAAAATAACTTTAGCTTCTGAAGTCGGTGACAAAAAAACTAAAGCAATGAACAAAGGTCACCGACTTCAGAAGCTAAAGTTATTTTTCACTTTTTTGTTTTTTTTTGAAGTCGGTTTTATTTTTTGCAAAAAAGTTTTTCAAAATCGCTTTACTTATTTTACAATTTATTTAATTATCTATCGCAAACCCTTATTTTTTATGCCCATTACAATTTTTATTTTGCGCTTGTAAATATTTTTAGCTTCTGCAACTAATTTTGAATATTTTTAATTTTTAACTTGTAATTTTCTAATAATATCTAAAATTTATATTTATTATATACTTCGATATTATTTTCTATTGTTATTAAAATTATTATGAGGCCTAAACAAAAACGGTACTAAATATTGACAGTCGAGATAGCCCAGTCTGACACAACTTGACGATTCCACTAGAGTTGGCTTACGGTCCAGAATAATTCCAGCCACTTTCTTATGAAAGTGACTCCAATTATCGTTCTCCATTAAGCCAACCCTAGCGGTTCGTTCAATGCGTCTGCTATCTGGTTGTGTCAAACCGGTCATCACTGTATACGTGGAAGTGGGCGCATCGACAACTTTAGCAATATGCTATGGATGCTCTAGCGAATGCGTCCCACTTCCTACGTATTGGGCATAAATCACTAAACGCATTGTGCGAGTGCTCCCCCAGCTTGGCTCTGGTGCAGTTTACGCACACCGCTGCTTCGACCCTGTGCTTGTCTGGGCAGTCCACTCTAAGATGTGGACCGCCACAGTGGCTGCACAGGTCGGCCGACTCCGTACATAGGCGCTTGCCATGGCCGTACGAAAGACAGCGGGTGCACTGCACCAGAGGCGTCTGATCCTCGACGCGCACTCTCTGGAGGTCAATACGGAGCTTGCCTCCTTCGAGTGCCCTTCTCCAGATAGCTGGAGTAACACTCAGCACAATGCTGCTAACGTGCGGGTTTCGCGATTTTTTGCGGAACTTAATGCTTACTTTCTGTTCCTCGTCACCGAGGCCGTGAAAGATCTCCTGGTTCTGGTTCCTAAGGGCTTTGAGTACTTCCTCGTCGCTGTGTACTAACAGCACGTCCCTAAGAACCAGAAGCGGGTTTCGATTTTTCACTTCCTCGACGACGAGGTTCTCCCCGGCCTTCTCCAATCGCGCTTTTAATTTTGTCCTCTCCTCTGTTGTTGCGCACCCCATGATGATCTTCTGGTCCTTGGCCTTGCGGACCCTTTCGACGCGCACCCATCCCTCCTTCGCGTCCACTGCTTTCCTCACCTTTTCTAAGATTTGGTCCCCTGTATCCATCTCCTCAGTGGAGGAGACAACCACGGAGTGCAGCGTCGTTCGCTCCGGAGCCTGTGCCCCGGTGTGGCTCTTACTGACAGCTGTCATGCTCGCGTAGGTTGTCTCCTCCATTGCCTTCCTGCTGGCCAGACTGTCTCGGAGTGCGTCGAGTTTCTCAGAGTTGTCTCTTAACTCCGAGATGTGCTCCTTTAGGCTGTTAAGGAGCTCAGTCTGGCCAGCAAGGACTTCGGCGGAAACAGGATGGGGACTACGGTCAGCAGTGGGTGCGGGTTCTGGAATGGCGACAGGTGCGGAAGGGCCCTTATCTCGCTCTCCGGCAGCTCGTTGGTCTGCCACAGAATTGACCAAGTTCATTAATATACAAGCTGTTGCTTTGCATTCTGGTCAAATTCAAGGAGGTATCTATGCTAATGATTCTCGTGCTATCCGAATCGGCTTTTACACACACAGAGACATCGCACGATGGGTGGGATTCTTCTATCACTTTCGTGTTATTCTGAAATACTATCAAATTTAAACAATTTAAATAGCAACTTTGTTGAAATGAAACAGTTTAACCGTAAATAGATCAAGTAAAAGATGCTTATCAAAGAGCACATCACACACATCCTTCCGCATAATGAAAATGCGCGCCCGGTACATGATCATTATTTTGCTGCGGAATTACTTAAAACGGTGTATCTCCTAAGATATACATTGAAGTCCATTTACGTACTCAAGGGCAATTTTGTTCAAAATCAAATACTTGTGATTAACAACGTATTTATTTGAATTAGAATAAATTACCATGTGTACAAAAACAGCTTTAGAGGCAGCTTTACATTGACAGCTTTACATCTTCATATTTAGACACTCGATGACAGTCATACTCCAGCTAGGTCTGCAGTTCTCATCAAGGTGCATTAAATGAGCCGCAACACGATATAGCTGCTGTAAACCGTTGCGGACCTCTTACAACTGCTTCATCATCATCATCTCAGCCGAAAGACGTCCACTGCTGGACATAGGCCTCCCCCAAGTGTCGCCACATTAACCGGTCCCTTGCTACTCGCATCCACCGGATTCCCGCAACCTTCACCAGGTCATCGGTCCACCTAGTGGGAGGTCTTCCAACGCATCGTCTTCCGGTTCGCGGTCGCCACTCCAGAACTTTTCGGCCCCATCGGCCATCCGTTCTGCGAGCAATGTGCCCTGCCCACTGCCACTTAAGTTTAGCAATTCTTCGGGCTACGTCGGTGACCTTGGTTCTCTTGCGGATGTCTTCATTTCTGATTCGATCACGCAAGGAAACTCCGAACATAGCCCTCTCCATTGCCCTTTGGGTGACTTTAAGCCTTTTGATAAGGCCCATTGTGAGCGACCACGTTTCGGTCCCGTATGTAATCACTGGGAACACACACTGGTCATAGACTTTCGTCTTGAGACACTGCGGTAAATTGGACGAGAAGATACCGCGCAGCTTCCCGAACGCTGCCCAGCCGAGTCGGATTCGACGATTGACCTCTTTCTCGAAGTTAGACCTACCTAACTGGACCGTTTGTCCTATATCGTATACATAATCGTCTACAATTTCGAGTGTAGAGTCACACACACAACTGCTTACCATTTAAAATTTCAATTTTTCAATTTGTCGCTACGCTATGACGCCGTGTCTTAAAGTGCACAACCTCTTCAAAGCTTAGAAACCATCAAATGCGGTATTAATATTTTACGGTGACTTTCGAGACATTCCAATTTTAAAGAGTATTAGCAATTTAAACTTATATTGTCACGTCCGGGATATCTTCCGTAATTATTTGTTATTTGTTTTTTTTTGTGTTTTTATTTGTTAAACCGTGAAAGGCTAAAACAGTGTTTTTTAGCAATTTTGCACCAATTTTTTATGTGAATTCAACCTTTTTGGAAAAAAATCGGTTTGGGTTCTGAAACATGTATCAAAATAACTTGTAGTTTATATCACAATCTCGAAGGAGTATTAACATCAAATTCGAAACAAATCACCGCCCAAATAACTTTCTACCCCTTTTTAACCCCGTTAACGGGGATGAATTTCAATGCAATATGAAACGCGTCCATCAATTCTGTTAATATTGTTGATTGCAAAGTTTGAAGTAGATAGGACCAAGTAATCACATTTTCCCATACAATCTTTACCCCCCCTTTTCACCCCCTTAGGGGTATAATTTCAAAATTCTTTCTTATCGTATGCCTACGTTATAAAAAAAATACACCCTCCAAGTTTCAGGTTTCTACAATCTGCGATTTAGGCTGTGCGTTGATCCATCAGATAGTCTTTCAGAACAAAGCATTTTTATTTGTAGATAGCAGGATTTGTACTCGTTTGTAATGTTTTTGTAACTTTTCCGGCTGTATGTCTTATGTAAAATAAAAAATAATGATTGGCATCAAAAACATGTTTTGGGTAAAATAGCAATTTTCTGGCTAACTATTCTCCCTACACTGCCCCGCTGAAAGTTATTTTTTTGCGATTTCTGACTTTTTGAGTACTCTGGGTTGGTTTGGAAGAACTTCTAAGAACTTCTTCTACTTCTTCACTTCGGAAAATAAAGAAAGATCAGTGTCGTGTTAGATTAGTGTCGGAAAGATGATCGATTGGCATCAAAAAACTTGTTTTATGTAAAATGGCAATTTTCTTGCTAACTGTACTTTATTTTTTAATTAAATTAAATGGGGATAAACATTTTGTGAAAAAATTACGAATTGTTACCGAAGACCATTTTTGTGTAGCTGCAGCTCCCCTTACTGCCCCGTTTACCGTTTCCACCCTGTATTACCAACTACTTATACCGAAGAAAGCCGATTTTCTTGAATTCCGCTATTTTGGGCGTATTCACTTCAAAAATCAAATTTCAAGAAAATTGAGAAATTACATTTACCTGTATTAGATTTGAAGTATTTATAGCAACTTTTAAAGGTTTCCACTTCAATGGATTTTATTGTATAGGTGTATGAGTTAATTAATTTTAAACACAAAACCCTTTTTTACATCTCTGGATGTTTTTTTTTTTAAATACTGAAACAGGTATTTCTTTATTTTTAATAATAAGTATTTACTCTGAGTTTAATGAATCTAGAACAATCAATTTTTTTTTTTCCAGTTTTTTTTTTCATACAAACTTTACCCCCCCTTTTCACCCCCTTTTTCCAAAATTTTCCATAATTTCTATAGCCTAAGTGTTATTTTGAGTTTATTTAAATAGATTAGTGAAGTTTTCATCAAAATCCGTCCAGCAGTTTTTACGTGATGCGCGGTCAAACAAACAAACAAACAAACACGAATTTTAAAAATGGTTTTAATATGTTCAGTTACTTATTTTAAGTCACCCTGATCGGTTTTTTTTTTTAAATCTTCAATGTACAGATTTTTTGGTCTCAACGATTTTATTATATGTATAGATGACTGCTGACGTTGGTGCCGAACCGGCACTTGAAGATGAGCACGACGACCCCCGTGATGAACTTAAGAAGTGGTTCGCGAGCCGATATCCTGGCCAGAGCATTCCGGCAGATTTTGCGAGCCTTTCCAACCTCGGTAGCCTGCCTGAGGAGAACGAAGTAAGATATCTATACATGTACATCGTATGTAGGGTTGATCTACAAGGTTAATTAACCCTTGCTGTAGTCGGTCCGTGGATGGGTGACCAGGCATTAGATACCGAGTTCTGTAGCGATCTGCTACGCGACTACGCCGTAGCGGATCGCTACGACTTTTCACTTGTATTGGAAGTCCTCAAAGACTACATTATCAAGTTTTCCTTACATTGCTCTTTTTGTAGGAAACAGCACATTACATTTCAGGGTCAGAATGACGTACGTACTGAATTCCTGGTATTCGTTTGTGCGTCGCCCTTTCACCTAGTCTTTACGAAGACATAACACGCAAACAATATAATTAAATTACAAAGAGTGCTTTTGGAAGTTTATTTAGTTTAGTTAAGAGGCCTGCGGAGCATGAGTTTTTCATACAAACGTAATACCAAAATATTTTGTAAATCATAAATATTTTTAAGGTAGTGTGTATTTATTTCGATTGGATTACATAATATCTAGGTTCCCAAACACATATTTTGAATGTAGACTGATTTAAACAAGAGTTCTGAGAAAAAAAAAAATTCTATGTCCTTGGTGCCGAATCGGCATTCGATGACCAAGGCGTCGTGAGCGGTGATCTTCTTCATCTTATCAATGATTTCACGGCTGATAGCATGAACCCTGGCAGCCTGCCCAAAGAGAAGAAAGTAAGATATACATTGTTACATAATCATCAGCCTACCGCAGTCCACTGCTGGGCATACACTTCTTAAACGGAAGCTCTCACCCAGTCGCTCCCAGCCTCCCGGCGGAGATCATCGCTCCAACGAGCCTGAGGGCGTCCCACCATACGCTTGTACATATGATTATATATTTCTAAGGATAATAATTAAATACCTCCCCGTACTATTCAATCCATCTATCAGCACAATGTGTTGAGTGCGTTACATTGAGTTATACTTATACCACAAAATGTGATTTTTCACCGCAAAAAAAGTTGTTTCCCAGCAATATTTTTGCGTAAAGTTACTTAGTTTGATGTACAGAATGTTTTGTTGAAGACTTTGTGATGAGGTTGTGCACACGCTGTATACATTCCTTATAATTATGTATTTCCTGCTTCCGGCAGCTCGTTGGTCTGCCACAGAATTGACCAAGTTCATTAATATACAAGCTGTTGCTTTGCATTCTGGTCAAATTCAAGGAGGTATCTATGCTAATGATTCTCGTGCTATCCGAATCGGCTTTTACACACACAGAGACATCGCACGATGGGTGGGATTCTTCTATCACTTTCGTGTTATTCTGAAATACTATCAAATTTAAACAATTTAAATAGCAACTTTGTTGAAATGAAACAGTTTAACCGTAAATAGATCAAGTAAAAGATGCTTATCAAAGAGCACATCACACACATCCTTCCGCATAATGAAAATGCGCGTCCGGTACATGATCATTATTTTGCTGCGGAATTACTTAAAACGGTGTATCTCCTAAGATATACATTGAAGTCCATTTACGTACTCAAGGGCAATTTTGTTCAAAATCAAATACTTGTGATTAACAACGTATTTATTTGAATTAGAATAAATTACCATGTGTACAAAAACAGCTTTAGAGGCAGCTTTACATTGACAGCTTTACATCTTCATATTTAGACACTCGATGACAGTCATACTCCAGCTAGGTCTGCAGTTCTCATCAAGGTGCATTAAATGAGCCGCAACACGATATAGCTGCTGTAAACCGTTGCGGACCTCTTACAACTGCTTCATCATCATCATCTCAGCCGAAAGACGTCCACTGCTGGACATAGGCCTCCCCCAAGTGTCGCCACATTAACCGGTCCCTTGCTACTCGCATCCACCGGATTCCCGCAACCTTCACCAGGTCATCAGTCCACCTAGTGGGAGGTCTTCCAACGCATCGTCTTCCGGTTCGCGGTCGCCACTCCAGAACTTTTCGGCCCCATCGGCCATCCGTTCTGCGAGCAATGTGCCCTGCCCACTGCCACTTAAGTTTAGCAATTCTTCGGGCTACGTCGGTGACCTTGGTTCTCTTGCGGATGTCTTCATTTCTGATTCGATCACGCAAGGAAACTCCGAACATAGCCCTCTCCATTGCCCTTTGGGTGACTTTAAGCCTTTTGATAAGGCCCATTGTGAGCGACCACGTTTCGGTCCCGTATGTAATCACTGGGAACACACACTGGTCATAGACTTTCGTCTTGAGACACTGCGGTAAATTGGACGAGAAGATACCGCGCAGCTTCCCGAACGCTGCCCAGCCGAGTCGGATTCGACGATTGACCTCTTTCTCGAAGTTAGACCTACCTAACTGGACCGTTTGTCCTATATCGTATACATAATCGTCTACAATTTCGAGTGTAGAGTCACACACACAACTGCTTACCATTTAAAATTTCAATTTTTCAATTTGTCGCTACGCTATGACGCCGTGTCTTAAAGTGCACAACCTCTTCAAAGCTTAGAAACCATCAAATGCGGTATTAATATTTTACGGTGACTTTCGAGACATTCCAATTTTAAAGAGTAGCAATTTAAACTTATATTGTCACTTGCGGGATATCTTCCGTAATTATTTGTTATTTGTTTTTTTTTTTTGTTTTTTTATTCGTTAAACCGTGAAAGGCTAAAACAGTGTTTTTTAGCAATTTTTCACCAATTTTTTATGTGAATTCAACCTTTTTGGAAAAAAATCGGATTGGGTTCTGAAACATGTATCAAAATAACTTGTAGTTTATATCACAATCTCGAAGGAGTATTAACATCAAATTCGAAACAAATCACCGCCCAAATAACTTTCTACCCCTATTTAACCCCGTTAACGGGGATGAATTTCAATGCAATATGAAACGCGTCCATCAATTCTGTTAATATTGTTGATTGCAAAGTTTGAAGTAGATAGGACCAAGGAATCACATTTTCCCATACAATCTTTACCCCCCCTTTTCACCCCCTTAGGGGTATAATTTCAACATTCTTTCTTATCGTATGCCTACGTTATAAAAAAAATACACCCTCCAAGTTTCAGGTTTCTACAATCTGCGATTTAGGCTGTGCGTTGATCCATCAGATAGTCTTTCAGAACAAAGCATTTTTATTTGTAGATAGCAGGATTTGTACTCGTTTGTAATGTTTTTGTAACTTTTCCGGCTGTATGTCTTATGTAAAATAAAAAATAATGATTGGCATCAAAAACATGTTTTGGGTAAAATAGCAATTTTCTGGCTAACTATTCTCCCTACACTGCCCCGCTGAAAGTTATTTTTTTGCGATTTCTGACTTTTTGAGTACTCTGGGTTGATTTGGAAGAACTTCTAAGAACTTCTTCTACTTCTTCACTTCGGAAAATAAAGAAAGATCAGTGTCGTGTTAGATTAGTGTCGGAAAGATGATCGATTGGCATCAAAAAACTTGTTTTATGTAAAATGGCAATTTTCTTGCTAACTGTACTTTATTTTTTAATTAAATTAAATGGGGATAAACATTTTGTGAAAAAATTACGAATTGTTACCGAAGACCATTTTTGTGTAGCTGCAGCTCCCCTTACTGCCCCGTTTACCGTTTCCACCCTGTATTACCAACTACTTATACCGAAGAAAGCCGATTTTCTTGAATTCCGCTATTTTGGGCGTATTCACTTCAAAAATCAAATTTCAAGAAAATTGAGAAATTACATTTACCTGTATTAGATTTGAAGTATTTATAGCAACTTTTAAAGGTTTCCACTTCAATGGATTTTATTGTATAGGTGTATGAGTTAATTAATTTTAAACACAAAACCCTCTTTTTTACATCTCTGGATGTTTTTTTTTTTAAATACTGAAACAGGTATTTCTTTATTTTTAATAATAAGTATTTACTCTGAGTTTAATTAATCTAGAACAATCAATTTTTTTTTTTCCAATTTTTTTTTTCATACAAACTTTACCCCCCCTTTTCACCCCCTTTTTCCAAAATTTTCCATAATTTCTATAGCCTAAGTGTTATTTTGAGTTTATTTAAATAGATTAGTGAAGTTTTCATCAAAATCCGTCCAGCAGTTTTTACGTGATGCGCGGTCAAACAAACAAACAAACAAACACGAATTTTAAAAATGGTTTTAATATGTTCAGTTACTTATTTTAAGTCACCCTGATCGGTTTTTTTTTTAAATCTTCAATGTACAGATTTTTTGGTCTCAACGATTTTATTATATGTATAGATGACTGCTGACGTTGGTGCCGAACCGGCACTTGAAGATGAGCACGACGACCCCCGTGATGAACTTAAGAAGTGGTTCGCGAGCCGATATCCTGGCCAGAGCATTCCGGCAGATTTTGCGAGCCTTTCCAACCTCGGTAGCCTGCCTGAGGAGAACGAAGTAAGATATCTATACATGTACTATCGTGGACACTCCCGCCTGACCACCACTAAGCTCGTATTTGCTTGCACTTACAACATGAAGCGCTCTCTAGCTCCGCCCCGCCTTTGTATAGAAATAATGAATGAAATACAATACCGTTCCGCCCACCGCACTGACGAGTCCGACGCACGCCGAACGAGAGTTATTGTTATTTTCAAACTGCCATTATTAGGAAAAAAACTTTAACTGAATTTGACTTTCGTTACTAATGGTGCGTGAGTGTTGATTTGGTAATTGTAAATTAAAAACTTAATGATTTCTGTGAGTAATTTCAAATTTATTATAAGAATCTTATAAAATCCTATGCTATTTAACAGGCAATTGTAAGCGTGTTCTCTAAATCGGCTTTAACGATTTCGATAAAATTTCAAATAATGGGGCTTTAGGGGGGTGAAACGTTGATCTAGCCAGCGGGCCTAAAATGGCCGATTTTGCATAATATGGATCACGTCAAAAATTTAAAATTCTAAAAATGGACTTTATGTCAATGACAATAACGTCCATTTTAATCATTTAAACATTTTAACGTGATTCATATTGTTTTTTTGGGACAAGCCCGCCACGCTATTCCCAAACCTCTGTAATTCCTGAAAGTCAGAATCAACAGTGGCGACCACCAGAAAACCGCCGAGACAATGAAGTGTGACGAAATCCCTGAGAATGAATTTAACTGTCTAGGATCCCGCAACGAAATTAATCAGAAAGTATAAAGGAAAAAAAAGAAAAAATATATTATTCATTTTATGTTCTGCTAAAGCGGCTATTTTAGACCCCAGATCTCTCTGGGAAATTCGTTGCCAGGTAATTTTTGTCCTGAGCGGAGCTCGGTCACCCAGATATTTTACTTAGAATAAATACATCAATGCTGACGCCATTGTTTAACAGTTGTGTCTACTTCGCTAACAGATGAAGGTAAAAGTTTGAGTTTTTTAAATCCTATTAACGTTTACGCATTAATTTAAAAGTAAAATACTCGTTTATTAATTTTACTACCTATATAAAACAAACACCGATATATTTTCATAAAATATTTATTAGGTCCATTATCGGAATTGGATACAGTAAATAGGTTAAACACAAAATCAAACATCAAGTAACAGAATCAACTTAAAATACTTTACGGTTTAAACAAATACAAAACCTCCTTTCCTGTGACCTACTACTACAAACAAAAGATTTTTATAAACAATAGATGCAATCCCTTACAAAATTACGATCTACTTTTCGTGGTAAATTTAAACCAAAAACAATAAAATTTGAAAAATATATAAAATCTCTGATAATAAACATATATGCAAAATAATTGGCTTTTTGCCGGGTTTTGTTAAAAAAAGATCAAAAATATCAACAGATGAAAGCAGCAGACAAATGGCAGTAATCATATTTAAACATTTTGCAATATGCGCAAAAACATCAAAATTATCTGTAAGTGCGCGTTACAAAAGTAAAGTATAATAAAACGACAACGATAAACAAAAACTTTGCTAGAATAAAACAGTCGGCAAATAATATTTTCTCTAAAAGTTAATACTCATATCTATGCAGTGATAAGCATTGTTTCTTGAAAACCTACCTAAGAAATTGAAACAGATAGTGCGTGAGTAAGCGAGAGAGCACTTAAGTTCGCCCGGAACAACAAAACAATAACATCCGTGCAGACATAGTTATTAAACCAAGTTTTAATTTTCGTTTAGATTAAATACATACTTTCTTTTTATATAATAAATCAAATTAACACAAAACAATAATAGAAAAGAAACACAATAAACAATATAACAACGGTTGGCAATCATTTTTATTTTGACTACTTATATCTTATTAAATGCAAGGTGGTTACTCAATCTTAAAACTACAATAATCGATACCCTGTTCCCGATACCAGTACGCTACGTTTTTTTTTAAATAAAAATGTTTATAATGTGTAAAAAAGAAATGAAGGAAATACACAAATATTTGGTCATCGCGGCTCCTGCGTCAATAACAGGCGTCGCATCTCAAGAAAGTATTCGAGTTGACTCATAACAAATTAACAACAAACAATAATACCCGTGCATAACTACTTCACCAAGTCTTAACTCTCGTTAATAATAAAATTAGACAAACATTTTGAAATGATTCAATAAATCAAAATAAACTGTCGCCACATTGAGAGGTCCCATGTGACTCGCATCCAACGGATTCCCGCAACCTTCAGCAGGTCTCAAATCAACCGTCGTTAAATAATAAATATTTTTACTATTCTTCATTATAATACAAGATTATCACAATAATCACTCACTGACTACTAAAGCTTAATACTAAAATATTAAAATAATACTTGATACCCTGTTCCCGATACAGGGGGCTACAACTTTTTATATTTTTTAATCTTTTTTTTTAAATCATAATGTATAATATTTGTGAGAAAATAAATACACTAATATTTAGTCATCGCGCCTCCTGCATCAATGACGGCGTCGCAGCTTGTTCTTAAAGACTAGATCAGCACTTCACACAAGTTGGAACCCCTTACAGACTCCCAAACTTCGTCAGAATGAGCAAGAAGTTCCATTTCCGTTCTTTCCCGTCGGTGATCCCATCTCTGGACCATTATACCCCACAAATACCCGATGGGGTTCAGGTCAGGAGATCGGGATGGCCAGCGCAATGTTTTTATTTCTGGTTGTTGGTTTAACCAAGTCTGCACAATGCGTGCTTGATGTATAGGACAATTGTCCTGTATAAAAATAAATTCGTGGAGCTCTGCTCTCGGATATACTACGCGCACTGTAGGCACCATCACGGTTACCAATATTTCGCGGTAAGCTGCGCCATTTGCTCTCATTGGGATATGGACAAGCTATCCGGGACCTCCAGCACTCATCCAGCCCCACATATTTGAGCATACCCTTCCAGAATCATTATTTGGTATTACGTTTCTGGGTTCGTATCGTGTATTCATCACGCGCCATAAATGTTGACGACCATGTTGGCTCGACCTAAAACACTTCTCATCTGCAAAGATGGCGGTTGAGAAGTCCATATCTCTATAGTCTCTTGCGAACCTTACTCTTGCCGCTTTTTTTTGCTCGGTGAGCACGATTTTCTTTGCTGGCTTCCTGTGGTGGAACCCCGCTCTATGTAAAGCATGGCGAACTGTGCGCAGTGACACGTCGTACTCCTCGGCGAACACTCTTGTCGGCGTGAACGCGTTCTCTTGCTGGTAGGTGTTTACCATACGTTGGACGTTATCTTCGGATATAAGATATGGACGTGGTGCCCGCGGTCTATCCTCTAAGACACCCTCTTCTTCATAGCGTCTGATCCACAGCCGGAAAGTGTTTCTCTACAAACAATAAAAAAACCTCATAAGTCACATTGTTTTTAACTGAATCAGGACGAAATTACTACTTTGCCCTATATTTACACCTATTTAATTCTCAATGCTGTTATTTATGTGTAGATAACAAAACTGCGGCTTGAGCCTGATTTTTTTGGCATATTAAAGATAATAAATAACAAAGCATGTTTTTACTTCGGCATGCAATTTGAAACAAACAAAATAGTTACCTACTGTTTCAAATCGAGATTTCAAGAAAAACATGCGGTCGCCAGCCCTTTGTTTGCATTTTTAACCATAAACTTAATAATGCGCTTTGTTATCACTTTTTAAACTTAGTCGGCAAAGGATTAAAATTCTTTGATGCCTTCTGTTGTTTCTAATGCTTTGTTATACTGAGGTAGGATTTTGGGTTTGTCTAAATATTATTATATCGTTTTTGCATTCAAACTAGTATGAAGCTCGTTCGATATTCAAGATACAAAGAGATGACGTTTCTATTGACATTGAAAAACCGACTTTTCATACGATTTGTTTATTAAGACTCGCTATTCGTGTCCTGGGCCCTGTAATGGCTGCTTTAGCAGAATCGTAATAGGATAAAAATATGAATTACATTACAATTCGTGAAATGGTCACAAAGTGACAATTCATAAAATAAACTGTGACCATTTCAAGATTTTTTTTATTGTGGTTTATATGAGTATCCAATAATGATACTGCTAAAGCGGTAATTTAGTCATGAACACAAAATCATCTATACCTACATGAGTATAACGACGACTCGGGAGGCGGGTTGAGCGCTCTCACGAACGAATGATTGTTCGACCCATACGCTAGAAAATGATTGGCATCGAAAGTGATAAACAAAATTATTAAAGGGACTGCAGGAGCTAAATTAGCAACTCTGCGGTGGTTCAAACTTCGTTTGAAATACTGTTAGAATAATGTTCTAATTAGCTTACAATACGAATGGTTTCGATCGAGTACAAAAAGTCTATTGATTGGACTAAAAAAATAAAACACTATGATGCTAATATGTTGCTTGTAGTATTATTTGCCAGAAAATCAGAATAATCCAATGTATTTAGTACGGTCTATATTCGTTAATAGAATTTTTTAGTGATAAGTTCGTGATTTTTTTTATATCCCTCGAGTAAAATTAATTGTATTAGGTTTTCAACACACTATCATACTAGACTAGTATGTAGGTATCCTTTTTCTAGTTTTGTTTATTGCAGTGACTCATATACTTTCAGGCATTAAAAAAACTCACGTTTGGCTCCTGTAGTACTAATAAAACACTTAATACGATACATAGTGGCAAAGTTTTTTCCTTCAAAATCAACAACAGAAATAAAGATAAATAGTGCGTGTGTTAACGAGAAAACGGAGAAAAAAAAAGTGTTAGAGTTCGCGCAGTAATCATTGTTTTATCAAATTTAAAAATTGAATATTTTTTCTGCTTGTTTCTAGTTTAATTATATTTATCAATCAATACTTATACCCTACTCTTGTCACATGAAAATTAAAAGTTTCTAATTATTTACATAAGATAATAGTTGCATGATACACTTTGCATCGTTTATAGAGTTTATTGATAAATTAAGTTAATTAAAAATAACAAAATCTATCTTATCAACAAATAAAATAGGTGGTGGGCTACTATTTTTTAAATGTTTTTCATAGTGTTTTATACAATAGAATGTTTTAAAATGTAACATAATATGTATAGTAAATAAAAGGAAAATTGAAATAATTTACTACTTACGCTCATATGCAGCTGCTCAGCGATTTGGCGGATGTTAAATCCTTGTCCATGCATAATTATAATTTCATTTCGTTCTTCTTGTATGAGATTTCTGGAAGACATTATGCACAAAATGTTCTAGCACAGGTTCTCAGGAGTCCCATATTATCGCACAGGTTAACGTTTAGGCAATCATAGGTCAGGTAAGCTGAGCAATGGTCAATGTTCAAAAGGTCCGTAAGCGCGCCAAAGTTCGTCCGTAAAATTCGCAAAAGGTGTACAGAGGACACGTCACTAAGCTGCGCAGTGCAGATTGCAACTAATTACGTTGACGCTTCTCTAATAGGCCTAAACTTTGAGGGGGCGTGGTTTGGCGCCTACGCATGATTTAAGCGAAAAAATTTTTAACTGGGCAGGCGGAAAAGACCGCCACTGTACATCGTATGTAGGGTTGATCTACAAGGTTAATTAACCCTTGCTGTAGTCGGTCCGTGGATGGGTGACCAGGCATTAGATACCGAGTTCTGTAGCGATCTGCTACGCGACTACGCCGTAGCGGATCGCTACGACTTTTCACTTGTGTTGGAAGTCCTCAAAGACTACATTATCAAGTTTTCCTTACATTGCTCTTTTTGTAGGAAACAGCACATTACATTTCAGGGTCAGAATGACGTAGGCACTGAATTCCTAGTATTCGTTTGTGCGTCGCCCTAGTCTTTACGAAGACAAAACACGCAAACAATGTAATTCAATTACAATGAGTGCTTTTGGAAGTTTATTTAGTTTAGTTAAGAGGCCTGCGGAGCATGAGTTTTTCATACAAACGTAATACCAAAATATTTTGTAAATCATACATATTTTTAAGGTAGTGTGTATTTATTTCGATTGGATTACATAATATCTAGGTTCCCAAACACATATTTGAATGTAGACTGATTTAAACAAGAGTTATGAGAAAAAAAAAATTCTATAGAAATTTTAAATTCCTCATATCTCGTCTTCATATCATTGTCCTTTCAAAATATTTATTTGGGAACATAGATATTCTATAATACAGTCGAAATATATACACACTACCTTAGGAATATGTTTGATTTTCATATTATTTTGGTATTACGTTTGTATGAAAACGCATGCTCCGCCGGCCCCTTTTCTTTTTTTTTTGGGATGGGAAATCATCAAATGACTTCTCCTACTCTGGGCGGAGCGGGAGGGAGTGTCAGACTCTTACTGACTAAAACCCATCCATTTTCCTTCCTCGCCCTTTATGTTCCGGGGCCGCGGTATCTCTTTCGAACAGGCCCGCAGCCCCGGCAGGCTTCGGCCCTTGCGGGCCCCTCCCCTTATGCTGACATCTCTTTGACGTCCTCCAACTACAAGAAAAATCATCGTTAATGCGTTCAGCTGGAAAATTGGCAACGTCGCAAACAAGTGTTTTTTACCTGTTCGATTTGTTTAATTAATCAGATAAAGGTCCATCATCGTACCGCGAATGAATAAAATAAGAGAGAGTCTGAAAAGTTGTGTGATTATCGGATGAAAAATGAGGAAAACGAAGTGGGGAAAGTTTTGAGTATGGATGTTATGTGGATGTGTATACGCGCAGAGGAAGAAGAAACGAGGGATGAACTATATGAAGGATGATCTGGATAGAAAGAAGGTGACTGCTGAGACGATGAGTTATAGAGAAGTATAGAAGAAGAAGATAACATGCAACGCGCAGCGCTGACTTCAAATGAAGTAGGATACTTGGGTTAGGTTACACGAACACTATGGTATCAAGTGGTTCCTTAAATTAACAAATAATAACATAACATCTCGCCTGCCTGTATAGATAGCTAGCTATAACATGACGTCATGCAATAGTCAGAACACGACAAAATCGGTATGAAGTAAGCTTGCTGAACATATTAGCGCACGTGACTGTAGTATACTAGTATACACCTCCGGCTATCCCTGCGCGGGTTACGAGCGTGACGTTATGTAAATAAATATTATGTTCACTGTTTTAGACTTTCACGGTTTTTAACTTAAAGTACTTTCGGGATAATATCCGTGATTTTCTTCGGGTTCTTTGAGCTCCCGATATTTCGATGCTGTTGCACAAGCATCATGATAAAAAACAAATATTATTAGTTATTTTATTTTTATTTATTCATTTCCAGATGGCTGACCTTGGTGCCGAACCGGCACTCGATGAGCAAGACGTCGTGAGCGGTGAATCTCTTCATCTTATCAATTCTTTCACGGCTGACAGAAGGAACCCTGACAGCCTGCCCAAAGAGAAGCAAGTAAGATATACATTTATTTATTTATTTAAACTTCATGTACAAGAGTGGTACATAGGCGGACTTAATGATACAAGGCATTCTCTACCAGTCAACCTGTGGGTCAAATAAGACAGTATTGTGTGTGATAGAGTACAATAAAAATAAAAATACCATTTATAAGCATAAAAATTAAAACACATAAATAGGTATATATACTAATACATATATAGGCATATAAAATAAACTAATATATATTAACAAAAAAAAACATACAAATAGACCGAAAAACGACAAACCTTATAATAATTAAATGACTTTATCGAAGACTGAGAAGAAAGCATTTTAGTCGGACTTTAAATAGAACTTCCGAACTGCTCTTTTGAAAGCCAATTTGCTTTCAGCTTTTTTAATGGCAAGGGGTAGCACATTCCAGAGCTTTATAGTGGAGACAGCATATGAAGAGGACATAAAACCAGTACGGTGAGAGGGAATTTGAAGTATTCGGTTTTTGGAAGCTCTCAGGCTGCGACTGTGAGAACTGCCCAACAACTTGAAATAAGATTTTAGATACTCGGGAGCCCATGGATCATTCATAATCGTGAAAAGCATGCACAGAGATCTGAGGGACCTCCTGAGCCTGATAGGCAGCCATTTAAGCTGAGAGCGGTGCGAAGAGATGTGATCGTATTTACGTAGTCCAAAAATAAACCGGATGCAATTGTACATACATAGAACACATAGTTACATAATCATAAGCCTACCGCAGTCCACTGCTGGATATACGCCTCTTAAACGGAAGCTCTCGCCCAGTCGCTCCCAGCCTCCCAGCGGAGATCATCGCTCCGCCGAGCCTGAGGGCGTCCCACCATATATAATATATATATATAATCTATATATAATCATACATATAATTATTTTTACTTTAAAGACCTCCACAAACCCCGTACTATTCAATCAGTGGCGTAGCGTATGGGGGTGGCCCGTAATTTCACAATAAATAATAAAAATATTTGAACTATTTCATATTTTTATCGCAACTACAAATTTGGACCGATTGAAAAGAGCATGGAATTTTTCATTTACTTATTCTGTGACAAATTCAAAGAATCCTTTCTTTGAATGGTATTTTGTAGCGACTGCAGCTGGCAGCACGGTCTATACTGATTCGCGGGGATTCCCTGGGAGCCTTAAGAAAAAAACGTTTCAAAAATACGAACTCATGAATCAATCACAGAATACAGGATAGTGTAAAACCTGAGGTTACCCAAGCGATACACGTTCAAGCTCATTTATGTTCTGCGGCATTTTACTATTACTACTAATTTGGTTTGTCTTCGTTATGGTTTGTTTCACTTCCTAATTTTAAACTGGAGGATAATAATTGTGCTATAAAGAAAATTACGTTCCAACTAATATGTTTTTATGTTTCTTACTGGTCGTGAGTATAGGAGCTCGTAATAATATTAGCCGCTCGGGTCGATCTTTAGGTTAAGCCATGCTTGCCTAGGTTGGTCTGTGGAACGGGTGACCACCCTTACATACCGAGCTTCCTCCGTGCCTCGGATAGCACGTTAAGCCGTTGGTCCCGGCTGTCATTTGTCCATCTTTGACAAACGTTGCATGTTGTCAGTGGCCCCAAATGTCTTACCGGGTGGTATCGTGTTTCCCAGTGTTAGCTGGGTTGTGGAGGTCAGATAGGCAGTCGCTCCATGTAAAATACTGGTATTCAGCTGCATCCGGTTAGACTGGAAGCCGACCCCAACATAGTTAGGAAAAGGCTAGGCAGATGATGCCTGGTCGTGAGCATTGTTTAATTAAAATGGATAAATCCAATTATTATTATTTCTCAAATAGTAAATATTCCTGGCGATGGCACATGTTTATTTTCATCTCTATCCTATTTGGAGAACTGTAACGTGGTCATGGTTTTGAAATTCGAGGCAGCATTGTGCGCCACGTGTCTAACAACTGGGAAACATTCCAACCTTTCACCCAGGATTGGTCAGGTGCTGTTTATGGTTCAAAGCGTAGATACGTCGCTGAAATGTCTTTTAATGGCAACTTGTGAAGTCATAGCATCAGGATTTTTTTTTCATTTGAGTTCCAGGTGTTTCAAGATGGTATTTTTACAGCTGGTTTTGGGGAAGCTCAAGAGGGAGTAAAAATAATCCGATTCTCAGGAAACTTCAATGAAGGTCATTTTAATATTTTAATTCTGTTGGCCAATTTAAATCATCAAAATGATCTTTTGACCTTTCATGCCGGCAAAATTAAAGAATCACCGACTTTCACTGAACCAGTTTAATGTGTGCAGTTGACTTCACAAGCCCAGTCCCAATTCACTGCCATTGATTGTGTCGAGAAGTGGCAAATAATCAATTCTAACGAAGCGCAAATTCTTTGCAAAATAGTAAATATACCTGGTGATGGCGCTTGCTTATTTTCATCCCTATCCAATTTGGTGAACTATAACGTGGCCACGGCTTTGTGCGCCACGTAGGTAACTAAAAATATTTTGAATTTTGGATGCTCCCGATTTGTAAACAATTTTGATTTACACACGATTCTGTCAAATTCTGGTTTTCACATCTATAGTTTAATTCAATTGAATATTGGCGATTAGTACTTACTAAGTTAGCTTATCTTCCGAATTTATTGTATTGTGCAGTGGTGTTTATCTATAAGTAATTGTTGCGCTGTTATTATATTTACGAATGAATTATCTCCCTGTATCCAGTGTAAACAATTGTTGGTAGACCTATAGTAAATAAATAAAATAAAAAAGAAAAAATAAAACTGTCCTGTGTGTAGAACTGAGCGTCAAATGCATGTGGAATATTTTTTAAAGCTCATTATCGTTTAGAACGTTTCCAAAACTTGCCTCCAAGATTATATTTGTACCAATTTTTGAGTTAATCAAGCCACTCAGTAATATCCTCCCGAAGTGCACTTGGTCTGTTTGAACATTAAGTTTCACACTAAATCTAATAAACACCAACGTCTGAAAAATGCGAGTGAAACCGTGCGGATACAGCTTGTACCTAAACAGAAAGGCGCCATAATTGTCTTTCGCCCCGGGCGGCTGACACCCACACTACGCCACTGCATTCGATCCTCCATCAACACAATATGTTGAGTGCGTTACATTGAATTATACCACAAAACGTGACATTTCACCCCAAAAAATTTGTTTCCCAGCAATATTTTTGCGTAAAGCTACTTTTGATGTACACAATGTTTAGTTGAAGGCTTTGTGATGAGGTTGTGTACATCCTGTATTAGTACATTACAGCAGAATCCAGTAAGTAAGCCTTCCTGGCTGAGTCCTCACCTGCGGTTCGGTCCGGTTATATACGAGGCCAGGATGGCTTTCTTACTGGTTGAGGTTTGTATAATGCTTTTCTCAAAAATGAAAGAAAGTTTAACAACAAATTCGTTTAATTAATATTGAAGGTTACATTCATATTAGGGCAATTACTGATAGATATTGTGATCGATTTACCGGGGGCATTTATATTTGTTTGTTGTACATCTTGATTAACGGACTCTTGGCTGGCAGTAAATGTCTGTGAGACATTAATTTGGTTGTTTGGGAAGGTGGATGCTTGCGATGATGTTACGGGCAGGGGAATAGTGGTCGGTTCTTGGCGAGAGGTAGATGGCTGCGGAGCCAGGCTTAGCTGCTGTTGACGCGATGTAGACGGCTGCGGGGAGGTGGAAGATGATGTGTTTTGAGTATTCAATTTAATTTTTTTATTTATATTGCTTGTAATTTCACTTTTATTTTCTAATGACTCTTCTATGTATCCTTCTGCAACTCGGTCCGATTTCCACCCCCCGTGTCGTTTTATTGTCGTGAGATTGGCTCCAGAGTCAGCAAGAAGGGTAGCAGACGACCTCCGGAAACAATGGCCAGTATAGCTCTCTGGATTTGGTAAATTCAAATATTCTGCTATTTGTTTAGGTATTGCGGCAATCTTATGACGACCGATGTTTTGCCGCAAGCATGTCCCGTTTCTATAATTGATAAAAAAATTATCACTTTTCATATTTTCAGGGCGCAGGTCATGATATTTCCTTACAATATGAGCTGACTCCTTGTGTATAACAAAAGAGCGATCAATTTTTGTTTTTGTTTCTCGTACTTTTACCGAAATTATTTCATTATGGTATTCCACGTCACTGTTTTTAATATTACAGAGCTCCATACATCGGCAGGCGCCATTAATTCCCATTATAGTAATAACCTAAAAACAAAAAAAAACTATTTAAATCGAGAATATAAAAATAAGTTTATGTTATTTGGAACCAGATTTAATAGCATATTTATATTATTGCAACCGACTAACAGACCACTTACTCGTACATCACAACAAGTTAAATTAAATAAGTAAACAAAATAAATATTACCTTCACTGCTAAATAAACTTCATCGGGTGCTTCATTTATAAACTTCTGTATGTTTTGGCTGGTAAATACATTCGATTTTTTTCCTTTGTAGCCAGTCGATTGTCTTTTCAACCAAGTTATTAAATTGGAATAATTCTTAATGTTTACATCGTGTTTATTTTGCACTACACATCGAAGCATAGAATACACAGCCCATAAACTTGTCGGCTGCATTGTTTGGCGAAGAAAGCTGAAATATGCCAAGAATACATTTTCAGACCAACTGTTGGCTTGTTTTTCTGCCTTCCACTTCATAAATTTTTCATAATTTTTCATGTATCGCTCCTTGGATTTTGGCGGAAGTAAATTTTCTTTTGCTAATTTGGCCTCAGCTTTTAAATCAGGAGGAGTGCCATCTATTTCCGAATCAGATTCGCTTGAATTCATTTTTTGGGATTATTTAAATTCACGCGGTAAATTAAAACACAATTGTCGCAATTGAATGTGAAATCCCGCCAGTCGTTGTTTTTTTTACTACAAAGTTTGCGTTTAGTTTTAAACATTGTTCTATTTTTACATTACATGAATGTTTTAGTAAAAAATGTAAATTATTGTTTTTGAAACTCCATGTTAATTTTAGAATGGAAAGTTTTAATCCAACATGATTTATAAACTGAAATGACTAAATACAAACATAAAATCCCACACTATACTTCTACAACATTACTAAGTACAAAACGCAACGTGCATACTTTTTCTGCGTCGCGTTATGTGTCACAGACCCATAAAAAAAAAAAAAAAAAGTGTCACAGACAATAAAATGGATGTTTAAGGCTCCAAAATATATTATGTATCTCATAAAATGTCATACCAAAAAGAGATAGATATATATTTGGAGCCTCCCTCTAACCATGTTATAATGGCTAAACTCTAATCTGTGTCTGGTACTATGTTTTTTTTTTCTAAGCAGATCTAAAGAGGATGACCTAAACCGTGCGAAGCCATAAAAAAAAAAAGGGATGAAGGATGACCAAGTGTCCAGTAAGTAAATTACATACTTACTTACTGGACAGTAGGAGATTCCAAATTTAAAATCTCGCTTCTTACCGGACAGTTGTGAATAGTCTCCGGTAGAGTTCACTTTCTGGATACTTTTTAGAGATGTTATGTCAACATTACATACCATTTTTGAGAAAACATTCCTTACAATTATGTATTTCATGCTCCGGCAGCGCGTTGACGGGACGTCGACAGGCAGCTCGTTGGTCTGCCACAGAATTTAAAAAAGTTCATTAATATACAAGCTGTTGCTTTGCATTCTGGTAAAATTCAAGGAGGTATCTATGATAATGATTCTCACGCGACCCGAATCGGCCTTTACACACACAAATAAACGCACACAGAGACATCGCATGATGGGTGGGATTATTCTATTACTTTGGTGTTATTCTGAAATACTGTAAAATTTTAACTTTTTAAGATAGCAGCTTTGTTGAAGTGAAACAGCTTAACCGAAAATAGATCAAGTTAATAAAAGATGCTTATAAAAGAAGCCCATGTTTATGATCTATGAAGAAACCGTTTATTACAATGACAGTAATAGATTGTAGTAATCTGCAATAGACAATTACAAGATACGCTTGTGGCCAGTATGATAAAGCTTCAGCCATGGATAATTATGTGTTTCTTTGCTTCAACACGCTTATTTATTTGACCAAGTATCGTAATTTGAATTGTTTAATTATATATTTCGTGACATGCTACTGAAATTGGACAAGGATGCAAGATAACACCTTTCATAAAGTTTATTTGTTTCTTACTTGTGCTTATCTCTTCAGTTTGACAACAACTAAGAAAAGAAGAGTAATCAAAATTTATCGTTCCATTTGCGATCGGATCCTGTGAAACTTACTTTTTGTTAACAAAGGTTTAATGTTTTTTTCACAGGACACGAAAACACCAGTTAAAAAAAGAAAATTTGAATCAAAAGACAGTCCGCAAGTGGCTGCTTTAAAGGAAGAAAGTAACAAATACAAAGAAAAAAAAAAGCGCTACACTTTCAAAGCAAAGGAAAAGGAAAAAGAAATTGAAATATTAAAGTCCTCGGAACGAGTAAATAAGAAACTGACTAGCATAGAAAATGATAAGACAATATTAGAGAAACATTGCAAAAGACTGGAGAAACATAAAATGCAAAGAGACGAAAGTCAAGAAAAACAATTGAGAACATTATCAACAGAGCTTGAGGAAATAAAAACTAATGTCCATAAAATAAATAAAAAGGGGACTGAAAAGGTAGATCGTTTCATTCGTAAAATAAAAAAATGGAAAAGAAAGGAAGAGCAAGCAAAAACTAAAATGGAGAAAAGTATTGAAGAAGCCAAAGAGAGTCAAAAGAAAGCCAAAGAGAAAGCGAAACAGAATATTCAAGCCGCGAAAGAATGGGAGGCAATTAACCGTGCCATTCAAAACATGCAAAATGAAGAGGATACGGAGGAAACAGAAATTAGAAAGAAAATTGAGGAAAAGAAAAAAACATTGGCCGAGAAAACAGACCAATTTCCCAAGAATATTCAAAGAATGAATGAAGAACAGGTTAAGACAATAGCGGAAATTGACGCAAAAATCCAAAAGCTAGACGATGACGAGTCAAAAATGAAAGAAGCGTTAGAATGTCAAATCGCCACAAAGCGCAAAGTCTTGGATGAATTTAAAAGAAAAATTAGAGAAGAAGAACATGAAATTAAAAAACAAATTAACGAAATGAAAGATCTTGAGGCTGTAGAGAAAAGAAAAATTGAAGAAGGAAAGGAGGAAAAGGTAAACATCTTAAAAGAGTACAAAAAGAAAGTACGAGAACACACTAAGAGATACACAGAAATTAAAGATGAAATAAAAAAATTGAATGGAAAAAAGGCTCGAGAAGAAAACAAGATGGAGAAAGATTTTAAGTTGTTGCATAACAGAAAACAAAATCTTGAAGACAGTATTCTAGCTATCCAACAGAACGGAGCTAAGAAACTGGGTGATATTACAGCTGAGATTAAAACATTGGAAGAAATCGGAACTCAGGTAAAAATCGATCTAGACGCAAATATTAAAGAATTGCAAAATGAGTTAGCTGTCACTACACAAGAAATAGACAAGAAAATAAAAGCAGCTGAGACAGCAATGGAAATTAGAATGCGTATCCAGAACATGAAGGATAAAGAGAAAGAGATGGAAAAGAAGATAAAAGAAAGGGAAGAAGAAATTGAAAAGACTGAAGAAGATGAAGAACAATCAAAAGGCAGGATTGCCAGTATGCAATACCACGTAGCGCAGCTGGAAATCGTTTTAACAAACAAAATTAAAGCAATGCAAAAAGCTGAACGTGAGGAAACCGAAGAATATGACGCAATAATTAAAAAATTTCAAGAACTTGAAATTCGAATGAAGAAATATAATGTTGAGAAAAGTATTGAGGCATTGCACAAAAGAAATACTTCGGGTGAGTAGGGAGTATCAGGTAACAGGGTATCCTCCATTTGCTACATCCAAACCATCGGCCAGTGACCACATTGCAATGGTATAATTGTCTGACGAGGAAACTGATATTCCAAATGACACTGCCACCAACGCAACCGTTCCCCGGTGGCCCCTCTACTGGCAGAGGTCTCGTTCAGACCGGAATTGAGGAGCAAAGATTTCTCTACAAACGGCTGGCTATTACGAGCACTACACCTTGCAACACGTGGTTTAAACAACCATTGAGAAGATGAAGCGATCGTCTAAAGTCCCACCGATTTAAAGTTTCAAGACAATGGAGGTCATAACAATTCAAAGTGTGTCAAGAAAGTCGAAGTGGGGGTTTTTGCAGACAACAACAAGACAGCTTACGAGCAGCTGAAGAACAAGGGAACTGGTGATGACGAAGATTTGACAAACCTCCTAAAGACCTGGACACAGTGACTATCTATCAGTGAACACGATTATGGAAATCGCAAACATAAGATAAGAGATAAGCTTTATATTAAAAACTACCAAAAAGCTGGCTTTGTAGAAATACGAAATGCAGTGAAAGCGATAGTCATTTGTCTGGAGATGAGAACCAGAGAGTCTTTTCTCCGTCATCCAAGGAATATTAAAGATATTGTGAGTGAAGATTTCCAAAGCATTGATGGCAACATGTACAACTACCTCAACCTTTCATAGTACTTAATTTTTCTTGTTAATGTTATATTCATGTCAAGATATTATTATCTTAGTACCATCTATAAATTTGCTTTTTGGTGCCATTGCACGCATTTTACAGGTTTACACTACCCACAGACCAGTTTCGGTTTCATTCTGAGTTAAACCAAAACTTTATAGGAACTTTAGATATATTTTTGAAATATTAATGTAATATGTTTTATTTTAGATTGTAAGTCTTCCAGAGTTATTTCTTCTTAACATTAAGTACAAATACTGCCAAAGTTCCTTTCCGTTCTCATAGTTTAGTGATGAAATCGTACCCAATAAAATAATGTTGACAGTGATTCAAATTTAGAAATGAAATAAGTATGGAAGGATAAGAACAAAGAGAGCGGTAAAGAACGATGGCAATGTTATAGATATAAGATTTTATGCACTTCAGTGTACTAGATTTGTAAGATTAAGATAAAATTTACCATTTTCCAAACTATATTTTTCGTATACAACTGGACTTTGATATAATAAATGTAATTTTTACTATTTGTATTTTGTTCACCAGAACAATTATATGTTTTTTTACAAAAGTACGAGATTTTTAAATTTGTATTTTTTTTTTTGCTATCTACTGCAATTCGTTTTTTCCTAGGCTAAGTTTGTGATCAACGTCGATATAATTGCGTTTTAGATTTTTTTTACTAAGTATTTGTATCTTTCTTTACTGAACAAATAAATGATTTTACTAAAACCGTGTTTATTTTATCAACTGGATTTTTTCATAAATGAAAGAAACCCTTTCATCATCATGGTGTAGGTACTTCAATGTATTTTACTAATAAATAATTTTGCAGAAACCTGTATATTTACACCACACTTTTTTGTTTCTGTAATGAATACATACATACACTTCCAAGTTACAAACAACAACAGAACACAATTTTATTATAAAGTGAAAATCACTGTTTTTCGTTTTCCACTATAATTATTTGTATCTAAACGAAAGAAACGATGGATGGATTGTGTAAGGAATGACATGAAGGAAAAACGATTCTATGAATGCGTGACGACTGACAAGTATATATGTCACCGTAAAATTGTCAAATACGTTATATTGTAATATCTCTAGCGATATTGTAAAATCTCGAAATATTGTCAAACGAACATACTGCTTACAACAAAACGCATTATTTTTCGTGAAATGCATGCAATGGTAGTCAACTCATGCGGTGAGGAGAGAAGGAGGGGTCCCCCTTGCCCAGTGGTACCACTCTCATGTTAAGATACAGTTCCATTCCTGAGAAATAGCGATTAATATAACCCAACCTTAAAACACTGTATATTCCCCTAAAAAGCGTAGTCGATGGAGCCCCGCCTCGCGGGGCCCCTTTTTCCGAGTGCAGGGTTTAAAGGAACCTAACTAACCTAACGGGGTGGTACCCCAAGTTCCGATTATGGGGGCAGAGATACTTCCGTATGCTCAGTTGAAAATAAATCGAGATATTACAATATCGCTAGAGAGAAACACGTTATATTGTAAATAATGTTTTTGACAATTTTACGGAGACATATACATATCAAAAGTAACACATAGTACATATATTTCTATGATTCATTCCAAACATTGTATTGAGGATATGACGTCATCGACAATAGATTCACAGGAAATCATACACAAAATCCCATTCCTTACCCAGACGTAATAATGTTTAGCATACAATCAAAATAACACTTATTTGGCGAAAACGACAAACAACGTGGTTTAATATTCCATGGATACATTTTCTCAGTCGTCAGTAGGTAGAAATACGTAATAACTTTACGCCTATTTGTCTCAAGGGGGTAGGCAGAGGTGTGTAGTATAATAGATTTCTGTGCCATTTGAAAAATATGTGTGATAACAATTGAACTGTGACTTCACACGAATTTTTTCATAAGAATTCGTTGTTTTAGGTGGCTACTTTGCAATTAATACTTTATACGTAGGTACCACCTATACGTACTACCTACGTATATGCATTACATTTATATTCATTGGTAAGCTATGTTCTAGCCGTTACAAGAGCGTCAGCTGGGCATTAAGTCCTGGGTACGAGTACCTAGGCAAGCACGACTTAACTTCAAGATCGACCCGAGCGCCTGTTACATAGCCATCGAACTCCTCCTGTAAAAATATAAAACACAATTTAGTGGAAAGGAAGGAAGTAGATCAGGAAACGGAATGGTCTTCGTATTTCATATGAACCCCAAATGAGATATTATGTACCTACATAGTGTCAAAATCAAGTTGTACCTACCTAGTTGTTTCCACAAAAATCTATATCGATATCTCTCACAGAGTTTGGCAAGACAAAACGAACCAGTTCAATGAACGGTACAAGGTCACAATGAATATAATTATGGAACGCTCGATACTAGAGAACACTAGCGCATGACGTCACATAATTTTGTTGAATCATTATTATTTAATTAAAAAACCATAATTATTATTACTGACATAATAAGAGACTGATTATTGTTTCATATTAAAAAAGTGGAAACTCAAATGATATATGAAAACACTTACATTAAAATTAATAATTGCTTTTAAAACATTTCCGTGTAAAAATCACAACAAAATAATTTTCATAAGCAAACATTATCTGTGGCAATAGTCTATGGATTCTCGATATTGTTTCTGTTAGAGGGAAAACCAGCTAAGACGTACATGCAGTACATCATTGCTATTCACACTTTAGGAAGGGGCCATCTTTTTTGACGATAAGGTAATTATAACACATTATACGTAAAGATACTCGTATATGTAACGCAAAATGTATATAATTTTGATTGCACTAATAATACTCCTACGCAGTTATTATCTATTCATCCGAAGATGAAATCTAAAACTAACAAAACTGGGAATTACGCATAAGTCGTGGAACAAATAGCTGATAAAGTGATGGCTACGCTATGTTAGTATGTTTTCAGAGAGCGCGGCAAACAGGCACGCCCTGGTTTCATTTTATACATTCTGTGTTATTGTGTTCAAAAAGAGCTTGTTATAGTGAAAAAGCATTCTGAAAAAGTGTCTTATATGAGCTGTTGTGACCTTGTGACGAAATCAAAACCTTTCATCATCTTAATTCTACAAACTCAAGGTAAATTTCGCATAGTTTTATATTGAAAAGGCGAATTTTAATTTTATTTGACAATACGATTCGATGTTTGGTTTATCATCATCTGCCTAACTTCCAGTCTGTAGCTATACTAGTATTTAACCTACTGGGTAATACGAAACCCCTTGGTAAGACAGGTTGTCAAGCTTTTTGGGCCACTGACTACTTGTAACGACTGTCAAAGATATATAATATGTTTGGTTATGCAGATGGCTATTTTAAGATATGACATTGAAAATACGTGAATTTTAATGAAACCGCGTGCCTTACGCATAAAAACTTGGTTTCAAAAGTTTGTTTGGAATAATGTCGCATTGTTTTATTGTAGTAATAAGATATGGGTTGGATAATGATCATGATTATGTCTTGCTTGTAATATTTCTTCTCTGAGATGATGAGATCACTCTTTGGCCTTATGTTATGTATGAGATACAGGTTTATTCCTAGTTCAGGTAGAATGCAATTATTGTATACCTATAGTTTTAAGGCCATATTGTAAATATTTTTGTATTTCAATTATTTCAAATAAACAATTTCAATTTTAATTTCAATTTCAATTTCAATGTTATCAAAGCGATTCCTAATACCTACGGAATGTTATTAATGAGTTTGATTATTTATTTTCTTGCGAAAGTTTATGTTTGTTTCTGCTTCACGCTCAAATGGATTTGGATGAAATTTTGTATTCTGAGTAGATAAAGATCAAAGAAGCGATTGTCGCAGTCAAATAACCCCGTATTCTTGCATTCTGTACGCCGACGATACAACCCTTAGTATTGAACTCACCGATAAAAATATCGCCAAGTACTGTAATGTTTGTGTTTTTATACTTACGTTTTTGTCTATTGTAATCCAAAATTTTATCATACGTTCTTTCCGAATATCTGCATAGCCTTTATGCGGAGGCTTAGCGTGCCTTTTCCGCCTTTTAATTAGTATTATCTATGGCATTTCTGTATATTTTAGTGTTTCCAAATCTTTGTTTACTTTTGTGATGTCATAATGATATTGACAAGCCTAGTTTTTCTTTTAATTTTATTGCTGTAACTTGGAGTTGTAGGTTTTATACATTTGATGTTTGATACCTTCTTTGTTAACCATTTTATTTTTCTATGTTCTAGAACCAACATTTTGAAATTCATAATTTCTTCATGACGGGAAGCCGAGTCGAAAAGATTCAGTCTGCGTGTGGTCCTTGAGCCAGCAACAAGCTGGACATTTCTCTGAAATATTTAACGTGGTCGCGCCTAAGTCTACAAAATCTTGTCCTGGCATCATAATGAAGTCCTGACGGCCTTGAAAACGGCTGCTGCTGCTGCTGGTGCTACTACTATTGAGAGCCCCTGGACCGTCGACTACCTTGAAAACTTACTGCTGCTACTACTGCGACTGCGATAACTGCTGCTACTCCTACTATACTTCTGAGCACCTGGACACTGGACAGCGGGTGAGCCTCGACCCTCGAACCATCGAAGATTGGCGACTGCGAGTGAGCCTATCACTGCGGCGAGCGGTTTCTGTCAACTGCGAACTTCGGACCTGGACCTGGACTCGTATCACCATACTAACGGCTTCGTATCGGCTTCCCTAACTTAGTAAATTTCTATTTCCTTGTATTATTAAACCATCATATTTTCTCTTGCCATTTTTCTTTAAATTTTACACAATGCAACCTTACATTTTCCTCCCCAGGAAAATGTAACGTTACAGTACGAAAACGAGATTAATGACACGTTAAACAAAATAATTGAATGGCTAAAAGACAACAATCTACATGTAAATATTAGTAAAACCAAACTTATACAGTTCCAAACTTACAATAGCAAACGTCAAAAATTAGAAATTAAATATGCAAATAATGCTGTAGATGAGGTTGAAAGTGCTACTTTTTTGGGTATAACAGTGGATAAATATTGTAACTGGAAAGACCACATTGACAAACTATGCACTAAGCTGCAAAGATTTGTATTTGTTTTAAACCGTATAACTCGCGTAGCTGGTATCAATGCAGCACTTTATGCTTACCATGGTTACGTAGCGTCAATTCTCCGCTACGGCATCATTATATGGGGAAATTCAGTTGATAATATAAAAGCATTCCGAGCACAAAAGAAATGTATTCGAGCAGTGACTAAAGCCCAACCAGCAGTGACAAAGCTGTGTCCCAATCTTTAAAAAGATAAAAATATTACCACTCCCATCTCTATATATATTCGAACTTTGTATCTTTGTACGTAAAAACTTAGCTCTATTTCAAGTGCACAATGATATTGTAATAAGAAGAAGTCGAAATATCTACAAATTATGTGCACCCCAACAAAGAATTAAACTATTTTCAAATAATGTTTATTGTATGGCAATTCAAATTTATAATAAATTACCTAATGTTTTTAAAAGTCTTAACCTCATGACATTTAAAAATAAACTGTTTAACTTTTTATTGCAAAAGTGTTACTATTCAACAAATGAATTTTTAAATGAAAAATTTGATTCAAAATTTAAATTAGATGACGACCTACTTCCTAATAATTGAATGAAAATTTATTCTATGACACGACACTGTATTGTAATATATTTTTTATTTTTTTTTTCTCTTTGTTATAGGTACTTAATGGTTCTTGGCATCGTAATTAATAACCCCTGACATGGTATTTTATAATTCTATAGTTTATATTTTATGGTTTCGTTTTTTATAATTTGTATTCTGTAATTCTTAACATTGTAATATTGTCAACCCCTAACAGTGTATTGGATAGTAGTTAACGTTCTCCTTATTTGCGACATTGTTTATTAATAATTTCAATTCTTCGAAATATTTGTACGCTGGAAACAGCAGAATATTATGGACAACATATTATGTGTAACACCTATGTAGCAACAATATTCTAACAAATAAATAAATAAATTATAATAAATAAATAAATTTATTATTATTATATATTATAATAGTTTAATTAGCCGTCTAGCCTCTTTAGTGGCTCTTTAGTAAATTGATCTCGCTCATTTTGTTCCCGCGAGACAGCGGCCGTTTTTGAAGAAACAACATTTAAGTTCGGGACTTCTGGCACTTGAAGTAAAGAGGTTTGGCAGTTAATTGAACGGCAGTATTACTGTAGTATGGTTTGGTTTGAGTATGGATACACTAAACGCCATCAACACTATTATAATAGTTTATAATAGTGTTGATCCGTATATGAGCGACTGTCGCAATCGGGCCGGCTTCATTAATTAAAACGCGTAAATAGCTATTATCAGCAATCAGGTTTTTATTTATTATAATTGACTAGCGATTCACCCGGGATTCGAACCCAGGACTTCATGATGACCAGTCGTAGGTAAATATGTAAATAAATGATTTTGTTATTTTATTTTCAGATGCCTGACGTTGGTGCCGAACCGGCACTTGATGATGAGCACCACTACCTGCGTGTTGAATTTAAGAAGTGGTTCGAGAACCGATATCCTGGTCAGAGCATTCCGGCAGATTTTGCGAGGCTTTCCAACCTCGGTAGCCTGCTTGAGGAGAACGAAGTAAGATATCTATACATAAAGGGTGTAAAACACCTCTTCACCAACTCGAAAGGCACTGTTCTCCCGATTTTTTTTACACCATGCTTGGGAACCTTCTAGTTACGGAGATATGGGGGGTCAAAGTTGCAACTTTTTGTTTTTTTTTTAAATACATGTTTTTTTTTGTAAGATTTGACAACATCCCACGTACTATGCAATCCATCCATCAGCACAATTTTTTAAGTACGTTACATTGAGTTCTACCACAAAACATGATTTATAACCTCAAAAAAGAAATTGTTGCCCAGCAATATTTTTTGCGTAAAGTTTCTTAGTTTGATGAACATAATGCTTGGTTAACGGCTTTGTAATGAGGTGGTTTACACCCTGTATACATGTACATCGTATGTAGGGTTGATCTACAAGGTTAACCAACCCTTGCTGTAGTCGGTCCGTGGATGGGTGATTTATAGCCATTAGATACCGAGTTCTGTAGCGATCTGCTACGCGACTACGTCGTAGCGGATCGCTACGAGTGTCCTCAAAGACTACATTATCAGCTTTTCATTACATTGCTCTGTTGTAGGAAACAGCACATTACATTTCAGTGTCAGAATGACGTACGTACTGAATTCCTGGTATTCGTTTGTGCGTCGCTCTTTCACCTAGTCTTTACGAAGACATAACACGCAAACAATGTAATTCAATTAGAATGAGTGCTTTTGGAAGTCAATTAAGTTTAGTTAAGTGGCCTATACCTACCTACTTATAGAAGTACACGTAATTATTTAGAACGTCCTCCAACTACAAGAAAAGTCCGTTTATGCGTTAAGCTGGAAAATTGGCAACGTCACAAATATAGCCTCGTATTCATGGCTAACATTTATTTAGCAACATGGTGGCATAAACATGTTTCCGAGTTGCTGTCAACATATTGCAGGCAACACTTGTGTTGCGGAGTGGATCACGACACGTTGCAGAGTTGACGCCCGGCGAGCGAAAACATCAGTTTATCAACAAATGTTGACGCGTGTGGACGTCTTTGCAACTGTTTATAAACATAGCGGTGTGGAGCAACGATAAAATAAACACTACTTCCTCGGGCAACATTTGAAAGCAGACTGCCATGTGTGGACAACCCATATTGATTTACAATGTTTCCAGCACCAGTCTCGCTGTTCATCAACAACGTTGATCAACTGTTGTTAAACAAATGTTTACCATGAATACGAGGCTTAAGTGTCAAATCGCAGCGCTGACTTCAAATGAAGTAGGATACTTAGGTTAGGTTACACGGACACTGTTACGGACGAGTGGACTGTATTAGATTTGGTGGGGTAGCGAGACTCAAAGAATTACAGAACTTTAGCAGAATAATTATATTGAAAACAGACTTAGAGAATATTGACAGAAGATTGACTACATATACAGATTTACATTGACTGACTGGTTTTCGCGCTGCCAATGTCGGGGCCTTTTATACGCATCGATTTGCGGGGCGCGGGAGCCGGCCATATTTGTTCTCTCCGACCAATGGTAACGCGCGAAGCGACCGAGCGGCGCAAACAAGTTTTTTCCTGTCGCTGAGCACGCGGCGCGGTCGCTTTACAAGTAGGTTCTAACAGGGACAGGTCGGTACAAGTTTTAATGGATACAACAGGTAGCGGCGGCGCCACTACTTTACGTCGTCGTCGTGCACACTTCTCCCGCCGTCGCCATCAGGCGACTCTGTGGGAAGCACGACAATGCGCTTCGTCGGTCTTCGTAGTACGAGTCCCCTGGTCATGACGTCTACCACTCGTACCTCTCCATCTGCGCCTGGCAACACCTGCGTCACCCTTCCCTTGGGCCAGGTATTGCGTGGGAGGTTAGGGTCACAGATCACGACGACATCTCCGACCTTGGGTGGGGTGCCGCTGCCGTAAGGCTCCCGCCGGTTTTGTAGAAGTGGCAGGTACTCACGAACCCATCGTCGCCAAAAGACATCTGCGAGTGCCTGGGCGCGCCGCCATTGGTGCCGTGCTGTGACGTCTGCTTCGGTGAAATTACCCGGTGAGGGTACATTTGGGTTAGGGCCGATCAGTATATGGTTAGGCGTGAGGGCTTCGGGCTCGTCTGGAGACACGTTGACATGTGTGAGTGGCCTGGAGTTCACTGTGTTTTCCACTTCCACGAGTAGCGTGGCAAGAGTCTCGTCTGACGGGTGGACTTCCTTCAGCGTGACCTTCAAAGCTTCCTTGACTGCCCTCACCATCCTCTCCCAGGCCCCGCCCATAAACGGCGATGCGGGAGGTATGTATTTCCAGCTTATGGACCGCGCATTGGACTCACTCCCTAAAGCGCTTAAGGCGCTTTCACCTAGCTCCCTATCTGCCGCTTTGAAGCAGGTAGCGTTGTCGCTCCATATCTCCTTGGGACAACCTCTCCTACCTATAAACCGCCTGAGAGCAGCGATAGCTGAATCTGCACTAAGCGAGCTAGCTATTTCTATGTGTATAGCCCTACACGTTAAGCAGGTAAATAAGGCTCCATATCTTTTTTCTTTGTGCCTACCTACAGTGACAGATATGGGGCCAAAATAATCTAATCCGGTAAAAGTGAAAGGCCGTGCATGATGGGCCAAACGGGGGTACGGTAGGTTCCCCGTAGAAGGTATGGCGGGCTTTGCCTTCTTTATTTTGCAATATAAACAGCTCTTTATAACATTTTTTACAGATGGACGTAGTTTTGTAATCCAAAGACGTTGTCTTATCTCATTTACTGTTATCTCGGGCCCGCCATGATGTAAACTTTCATGTATATATGCTATATATAGCTTCGTATACCTATGCTTACCCTCGAGTATAATAGGGTTTTTTATTTCTTCATTCACACCTGCGCTGTCTAGGTATGTACTTAATACTGATAACGGGCTGTCGCCGGGCGCCGCTTTGTTATTCTTTATGGCGGCAATTTCTTTTGTGAAGCTTTCGGCTTGCACGCCCTTGACCCATTGTTCTTCGGCGCGTAGTATGTAAGTAGCAGGTATAGGTACGTAGTTTACTATTTTATTCTTTGTTATTTTTTGCGTAACTTTTTTAACGGGTTTGTTTTTGTGTATTATTTTCCAAGTTGGATCTTTCGCTGCATTTTTCTTAGTACACTTATGTTCGACAGTATGCTTACTTGGTCTACACAGGTCAATGAACTGAAGTACTCTTGCAGTTGTCCTTATCAAACGTGTCCATTTGGAAAAACGTGTAATATTTGGGAGGTGATCGTTTACTTTTGTCTCGTTGATCACATGACATTTGACGCGTTCTTCACCCGTATCCTTGGGGGCAATGACCTTTTTATCCTGTGGCCATTCATCTCTGCTTTTTCTAAGGAACTCGGGGCCGCGAAACCATCTGTGTTCCGAGTTAAAATGTTCCGGAGTGCTGCGTGTCGCGTCGTCTGCCACATTATCTTTTGAGGGTAGCCACCTCCATTCGTTTTTCTTGGTGAGTTCCTCAATTTCAGCGACACGATGCGCCACGAAAGTCTTGAATGTGCGTGGTTCGGCTTGAATCCAGGCTAGAGCGGTGGTAGAGTCGCTCCAGTATGTTAGGTCGTTAACCTCGTAGTCATGTTCTTGTACGACCGTTCGGGCTAGGCGCGCTCCTAATAGTGCGGCTTGCAGCTCCAGCCTAGGTATTGATACCGGTTTAAGTGGGGCTACCCTGCTCTTGGCTGCCACCAGGGTCACTTGTACGCTGCCGTCTGATCGTTCAGTTCGCCAGTATACCGCTGCGGCGTATGCTTCCTCGCTTGCGTCTACGAACGTATGTAGTTCTCTGGCTGTGACGTCACCGTAATCGTAACAACGTGGGATCGACAGCGTTTCTATAGTACTTAGTGACTTCATCCATTCTTTCCATTTTGGTTGTAACTCCTCGGGTAGTGGTTTGTCCCACTCCGTTTTGTACTTCCATGTGTTTTGAAGTATCCTTTTAGCTGGTATAGTGATAGGTGATATAATTCCTAGTGGGTCGAATATAGACATAATTATACTGAGCGCCTCTCGTTTGGTGGGTGCGCGTATGTTGTTTAGTAATTCAATAGGTGTTTTGTTTTTATTAATTCGAAATATAAAGCAATCTTTCTTAGTATCCCATCGTAGCCCTAGGGCTTTCTCGGTGTCGTCGCCGCCTAATACTTTTGTGTCTTGTGAAGGCGCGAGGTCATTGTTTAACACATTTATATTGTTTGATGTCCAACCGCATAAAACAAAGTTGGCCTTTTTATGAATGTAATCTACTTGCGTTGTTATTTTCTTGGCTTCCTCTTCGCTGGAAAAACTCTGAAGGTAATCATCCATATAATGATTACTTATTATTGCTGACGCGGCGGCTGGGTATCTATCGGCAAAGTCTCTAGCGTTGCGGTTCTTAATATATAGCGCTGTACATGGGGATGACGTCGCGCCAAATATAACAGAAGTCATGCGATATTCATCTGGCGGTCCACTTCGTTGATCGCCGCGCCATAAGAATCTCAGCGCATCACGATCTTCTTCCCTTATCTTTATCCTCATAAACATTTCTTTAATGTCCGCTGACACAGCTATTTTATTTTGACGGAAACGCATTAAGATACCGGGCAACGATTGTAATAGGTCAGGTCCCGATAGAAGTAGATCATTTAGGCACAGACCCGCTGTCTTTGCAGCCGCATCGTGTACGAGTCGTGGCGGCTTATGTGGCTTGGCTGGGTTGACCACTGGGAAATGAGGTAGGTACCAGGTTTTATTGATTGTGCAGGATTCGGGTGCCTTTTCTGCATAGCCTGAGTTAAATAAGTTGTCAAGGCGTTGCAAATACTGGGTCTTGAGGTTTTCGTCCTTATCTAGGCGCCGTTCTAGATTTTCTAGCCGTTTTAGGGCACCTAGGTAGTTGTTTGGTATTTTAGGTACCTCTTGTTTCCACAACAGTCCGGTCTCGAAGCTGCCGTCGGATAATCGTCGACTCGTCTTTTCCAAGATGTCTAAAGCTCGTTGTTGCGGATCATCTCTAGGTATCCTAGGTTCTATACCTAGTGATTCTAATTTGAAAAAGTTTCTCATGGTTTCTTCTATTGGTTCCAGATTTTCTTGAATTTTAATGTGGCCGCAAAATGTGGCTATAACTTTATTTACGGAGTACTGACATCCATGCAATACCCATCCGAGTTTTGTGTACGATGCTACCGGTTGATCACGCCCACCTGTTCGTGTTTCTGTAGCTACTAATAAATGCCAGTTATCTTGGCCTATCAAAATCATTGGTCGCGCGTGTTCATAAACAAGAGTGCTACTTATGTCGTCTAAATGCCTACAATTATTTATGTCTTTGGTTTGTACAGTTTGCGCCATAATTTCCAGCCTAGTAACTGTGCGCGCCGCCTCTATCTTCTGTAGGTCGCTATGGTGCTTGCCTTGTATGTGGAGGCTCACGGATCGGCTTTGTTCATGCTTGACCTCCGTGCCTATGCCTTGTATCCACATAGGACTCGCTGGCCCATCTGCACCTAGGATATCTGCTACAGAGGCGTCTAACAAGGTGACTGTACTCCCATCGTCTAACAAGGCATACGTGTCTATACTTGTATGTGGTCCGCTCAATGTGACGGGTACTATTTTTAAATACGCGCGGCGATTCTGCGGCGAAGTCGTCGATACAGTTTCCCGCGCCGACGTAACGGTTTCGTGTGTGATAACAGGCGTCGGCGCCGGCGTCGCTACGTTGTGTGACGCCTCAACTTTACGCTCTTTATGCAGCAGTTTGTGATGCTTCATATTACATTCGTTTACGTTACAAATAGGCGCTTTACACATATACCTTCTATGCTTGTTTCGTAGGCATCTAAAACACATGTTGGAGCTTTTTGCTATATCCCATCGAGTATCTATGTCTAGCTGTTTATATCTACTGCAGTCTGGCAATTTATGGCCGTGTTGCTTGCAAGCCGGGCATTGCTCGTTTGATGTTTCCTTATTCACGTTGAACGTGCGCTCAACCCTGCGCCGTTGTCGTACACCACTGGAGTCGTCATTACCACGTTCTGGCTGTGCATAAGCGCCACATTTGTCAGCCTCTTCATTTATAAACATAGATAAGAGCTTTAATTCGGGAATATCTTCAATCTTTCTATTAGCCGCGTAATCATACCATTTATTTCTTAATATTGGCGTTAACTTTTCTACAATACAACGCGACATTTCGGGGCTATGTAAATATTGAATTCTTTTTAGTGCTTCTACCGTACCCACCGTGTTTGCAATACGGCTAGCGAAAATACAAATGTCCCTAGGGTTATCGTTTAGTTTAGGTAATAATTTTACCTGCTCTAACTCGGCAATAATCAAGGCCTCGGGCCTACCGAAACGTCTTTCTAGTGCGTCTAGAATGACCTGAGGGTCTGATTGACTAAACAATAGACAACCTACAGCTTCCTTTGCGGCGCCTCTGAGGCTCATCCTAATCCTAGCAACATTTTCTACATAGGAAAAATACGTGTGTGAGTCACAATACGCGGCCTTATAAGCTAACCACTCACCGGGTTTTCCGTCGAAGATTGGTAACTGCTGGACGTACTTGGGGGGCTCTCTCGAACTGCGCGCGGCCTGTGCTAGGGCCGCGGCGAGTGTCCCTACGTCTATCACTTTATCACTCCCGCGTAACACTTCACTCGCGATATTGCCCTTGTTTAAATTCGCACACACACTTTCTTCGTAACCGTCGTCGTCTCGCAGCGGTTGAGCGGCTGTCGCGCCGCCGGTGTCCTTCGCTGCGTCCCTGCCAATCTTCCCGCCGCTGGCGTCGTGTGGCGGCGGTCGAGTCTCACCTCCGGGTGGCGGCGCCGGTTGCGCGAGCCACGTTCCAATCCTTACGGAGGCGAGGTCGTCCTCTAAGTCGTCGTCTTCACTCGACTCTGCTTCGGCTCTGATGCGTTGTAGCTGTATTTCTTGCAGCTCCCGCTCCGCCTGCGCTTGCTTGACCTTCATTTCAGCCAGTCGTTCTCTGGCCTCCAGCTCTGCGAGGCGCTTCTTTTTCGAAGATGTAGAACGGTGTGACCTGGTACCTGGCTTGAGCGTACTATGCGTTTGCGTGGCGTCGGTGCTGGTGGTCGTTGCAGACCCGCTGCCTGTGCCCGTCACGCTGACCGATTTCGTGCTGGATTCTGGTGCCGACTTGCTGGCACCCGGTCCGGCGGACACTGAAGGCTCTTGCTGGGTCTGTTCTCTCCTGGAGTCTCCACTACGACTGCGTGTTAGCACCATACTGCTGGCTGCTGGATCTTAAGATTCGGCTTTCGAAGGACCAGAATGTTACGGACGAGTGGACTGTATTAGATTTGGTGGGGTAGCGAGACTCAAAGAATTACAGAACTTTAGCAGAATAATTATATTGAAAACAGACTTAGAGAATATTGACAGAAGATTGACTACATATACAGATTTACATTGACTGACTGGTTTTCGCGCTGCCAATGTCGGGGCCTTTTATACGCATCGATTTGCGGGGCGCGGGAGCCGGCCATATTTGTTCTCTCCGACCAATGGTAACGCGCGAAGCGACCGAGCGGCGCAAACAAGTTTTTTCCTGTCGCTGAGCACGCGGCGCGGTCGCTTTACAAGTAGGTTCTAACAGGGACAGGTCGGTACAAGTTTTAATGGATACAACAGGTAGCGGCGGCGCCACTACTTTACGTCGTCGTCGTGCACAGACACTATGGTATCAAGTTGTTCCTTAAATTAACAAATAATAACATAACATTACGCCTGCCTGTATAGATAGCTAGCTATAACATGACGTCATGCAATAGTCAGAACACGACAAAATCGATATGAAGTAAGCTTGCTGAACATATTAGCGCACGTGACTAGTATACTAGTATACACCTCCGGCTATCCCTGCGCGGGTTACGAGCGTGACGTTATGTAAATAAATATTATGTTCACTGTTTTACACTTTCACGGTTTTTCACTTAAAGTACTTTCGGGATAATATCCGTGATTTTATTCTGGTTCTATGAGCTCCCGAGATAACGATGCTGTTGCAAGCATCATGATAAAAAAACAATATTATTATTTTTATTTTTTTTTCATTTCCAGATGGATGATCTTGGTGCCGAACCGGCACTCGATGAGCAAGGCGTCGTGAGCGGTGAATTTCTTCATCTTATCAATTCTTTCACGGCTGCTAATATGAACCCTGGCAGCCTGCCCAAAGAGAAGAAAGTAAGATATACATAGTTACATAACCATTAAGCCTACCGCAGTCCACTGCTGAACATACGCCTCTTAAACGGAAGCTCTAACCCATTCACTCCCAGCCTCCCAGCGGAGATCATCGCTCCGCCGAGCCTGAAGGCGTACCACCTTACGCTTGTACATGTGATTATATAAGGTGTAAAACACAACACTTCACGAAGCCGAAAAGCACTTATCCTACCCGTCATTCATTGCGATATTTTTTTTGTTCTACACCATACCTGGGAACCTTCTAGTTACGGAGATATTGGGGGTCAAAGTTCCAACTTTTTGACAAGTTTTTTTTTAAATACAAGTTTTTAATGTAAGACTTTACTTTAAATACCTCCACGAACCACGTACTATGCAATCCATCTAGCGCAATGTTTTGAGTGCGTTACATTGAGTTATACCACAAAACGTGATTTAGCACAGCCAAAAAAAGTTTTTTACCAGCAATTTTTGTGCGTAAAGTTACTTAGTTTGATATACAGAATGTTTAGTTGAAGGCTTTGTGATGAGGTTGTGTACAACCTGTATACATTCCTTATAATTATGTATTTCCTGCTTCCGGCAGTGCGTTGACGGGGCGTCGACAGGCAGCTCGTTGGTCTGCCACAGAATTGAACAAGTTCATTAATATACAAGCTGTTGCTTTGCATTCTGGTCAAATTCAAGGAGGTATCTATGCTAATGATTCTCACGCGATCCGAAGCTTTTACACACACAAATAAACGCACACAGAGACATCGCACGATGGGTGGGATTGTTCTATTACTTTGGTGTTATTCTGAAATACTGTAAAATTTAAACAATTTGAAATAGGTAGCAGCTTTGTTGAAATGAAACAGCTTAACCGTAAATATATAAAGTTAATTAAAGATGCTTATAAAAGAAACCCATATTCATGCTCTATGCAGAAACCGTTTATTGCAATGACAGTGATAGACTTCAGTAATTTGTAATTATACTTGTTGTTCGTGTTGTTCTCGATGATTAGGAAAACTAGTGTAGTCTCGGCTTTACTCTAGGACGTCACATATATTTTAAAGATTAAAAAAGAAAAAATCTTATTCCTGAACGCAACTTACAGCATTCCCAGTTGTCTCTGTAACATATATTTTCATTCGGATTTTATGTCTAGTTATGGCGTCACCTTTCCCGATTAATTTTGTTGTTTTTAGTTTAAAAAGTGCCCTATATTGGGAAACAGAAAGTCGGTGTCGACAAAATCAAAGTTTTTGAAGAAATTGAAGAATCGTAAAGCGTAGGAAATATTTAAACTCTGGTTTCGAGGGATAAAGGTAAGGACAAAAGATGGCTTCACTTTGAGTTTCCTTGATTCGCTTTGCCTCCTGCAGAAGAATTGGAATCGAGGGCCTGGGGCTCTGTTATTATGTGCAAATTATTGCTAAATCTAAATCGAAAACATTGTATGTGGTTTTCAAGTTGTTTGTGCCTTGCGCTTTGCACGAGTTTGCAACTAACGGCGTGCCTGTCACATTGGCGCCAAAACGTGCAGTGAGTCCTAAGTGATCTTCACTGTAAGCTACTAGCGTGATCTTGGTCCACGATATCCAAAATAGATATCGTAAACGACTTGCCTGGCCTGTGGGACGTCCTGCGGGGGCGTACGTGGTCTACAATGGCTATGTCGTGAAGTTAGCAACCTGGGGGGTGTTCTTTAGGAACACACGCGGTTGACTGTTCTAAAATAACCTTCAAGGGAAGTTCTGCGGGAACTTACATGGTTATAAAGTGTAATGTTGTTTTTTACAACATGTAATATGTATCTCTTCCAGAAGTTGAAATAACACATTTCAGGAGGTCTCCTAACAGGGGTCAGGACAGTAAAAATGTCCCTCCACAGTCACTAGAAAATATCCTCCCGTTGTTGGTTGAGAATTATTGCCTGGAACTGAGATTGGTTCAACCAGATGCAAAGGTTGAAACGCAGTGCTTGTATTGATAAACAAGTGGTGAGGAATAATTATTAGATAATCAAGTGTTTGAAATATTAGGTGTGGATACACAGCCGGAGAAAGTAGGAGAGGAATTACATAAACAGACAGCTCAAAGATGGAATATGAAGGAAAAGATAGATCAAAGATGAAAACCACAATTCTCTAATCAATAAACCAAACCAACAACCAACCAAGTAACAAATGTTACCACCTGTAAAAACCCGATCGAGGTAAGCGCTGAGGTGAATCCAAAAGTCAAGACCAATTCAACTGCCCTAGCATGTTTTGGCTCATGCCTTCAAATGTGTATAAAGGATGCTCAGGGATGAAAGCAAAGTTAAATGATGCTTTAATTTTTATATGACTCGAAACTTCTAGATACAACGGGACATAGAGCCCTCATATTGTTGATAATTAACCAAGACAATGGCATGACAGATTTGTTGTTACAATCAGAGACAAAACACATCTTTTTGCTGTAAGTCTTGCTGAGAAAATAAGAACAGCTTGTGCTTTTCTTCTGTCTTAATGTATGAAAAATTTGTTAAATTATCTGTTCAAGAATGAATGATTACTGAAGCAAAAAACAGTCACTCCTAGACAGAGTGCATGGGTCATCATCATCATCAGCCTATTAATGTTCCCACTGCTGGGACACAGGCCTCTTTATGAGAAGGAGTGGGCAACAATCCACTACGCGCGAATACATGAGTGAACTAACATTCATAAAACTTCAAACTGGCGGGGCCCTCCTTGGACAGAAGTAAAGAGGAAAGGGGAGGGGGGCGTCATCATAGGCACCAGCAGCAGACAGAACGTGGGAGGCCAGGAGAAATCGTCCCATCACAAATTACCTGACAGGTGGGCAGATGTATGTGATTGGAAACTAAACTATTATATATAACCAATTTTCATGGCTCTAGATAAATGGAACTTTCCATTTTTATCTTTAATTTACAGAAATGAAATATTTTTGTTTAGACTGAATTCTTTCAAGTTGAAACTGAATAATGTGCAAACTTTTACAGACAAATGATTTACTTGTCAGATTGCATCTTATAGATGCTTATTACACAAATATAGCTCCCCTAAGAGAGAGAGGCCTTATATCATTCACATAATATAGAGATGTTTTTTCCATAAATAAGAAATAGCTTTATGTTTAGAAAACATGCAATCAACAGCCAATTTATTGGAAAATATTGGATTTATAATTACATAGAGAAATGTGATTTCAAACCTAGACAACACTAATATTCTAGGCTTAGTTTTTCAATACTAAGAACATAACTCCTAACATCACTGTTAATAAATGAGTTAATTGATAAAAGTCAAATTAAAGTTGGTTTTTTAACTCGAGTTATTAGAAATTTAATATGTTTGTGCTGGACAAACATAAGTATGGGACTGTGAACAAAGTACCTACTTGATAATTAGAATATTAACACTACATTAAATAGTAAATGTATACAGAATCTCAAATTATGGTCTATAAACATGACCAGTTCAAACAATCCCAAAAAATCATATAACTGATATGATTGCATTATCATACATGAATAGATAAGGAGTTCAATAAAATTTCTAGAATTTTTTGCAATAGTGTGAATCTAGAAATTTATGGGTTTTTTGCTACTTACATAAATACCAAAGATACTGTGATAGCAGACGAGCCTTAAAAGGAACTAGAGAACACAGATTGGGAAACAAGTGATTTAAATTATCAAAGAATATATTGTTATTTGGTTTATTGTATCACAGACCAACAAAGTATCATACCTACTTATACATGGCACCCAGATCCATGGACTGTAGCGGTCAATACATTAACCTTGCATTGCTCTCAGTATCAATTATTCCATGCTTTCCACCATTTTATATGGTTCCTAAAACTATAGAAAAGATAATTACATATTATAGTAGTTTCCCGTTGGGTTACTCGGTCATGGTTCCCATTATTTAATAGATTGTTGATACAGGAACCTGTTAATTTTCAACCACGCAGAGTGAGGAGATCTCTAATCTCTTCACTCTGCAGAATTCTAGATTGTTACACCCACTTTACAAGAAACTGGAATTGATGGCAGGAGAATTATCTGGAAAACATTTATAGTCTTTGGAAGTAATAAAGAAACTGTTGATATCATAATATCAACAGTTAAGTATATAAGTTCAACAAATAAAAGTACACTGAATCAATGTTCACCTCCAATTATGTCATCCAGGACAATACTGTAATTCAAATAATATAATAAGCATATCAAGCCTACCGTTGCTGAGGTTATTCAGTATATCAATTTGAGATTTAATTAAAGTTTTTTGATTCTTTAATTAAAGGATCATAAATAGATACACAGATGATCAAAATTATTTTTCAGAGGTTTTTCTAGGTTAAGACCTCCAAAGCCCAAATATAATAAAACTTGGGATGTTTTCAGTTTTATTAATCAAGCTGCTACCAAAAAAGCTGTAACTTTATTACTGTAAGTCATAGTTCAAAGGGTGCAAACAATTCCTGTAATCAATATCAATAATATAATGATCATACAAAACAGTAGTTATTACCTACGATTAGTAGGATTGACAAGTTGATTAAAACTTCAGGGCCAAAACGATGCCAACCTTTTTTAACTGCCCCTTTCTTTAACTCTAGAATAAGAGTATGCCCAGCTAAGCTACAGCTGTGGTTAATTATTGTAAATTTTACCAGGTTTACCAGACTACTAATTTTGTTTATATACTAAGTACCTACTTACAAAGAAACCATTTATATCCGTAAGCTCCAGGACAAGCAACCGTTGATCGAAAAAGGCATGGAACAGTACCCGCCATGCAACAATATCAGCAACGGGGTTAGATAATAATAGACGAGCAGATGATTCGACACAAGGAGACGTAATATTTTTTTGTAAGGGACTCTGTCCAAAAACTGTACCTTTTAGAAAGGCTGGAAAATTTACCCCTAAATAGAATAAAGTGATATTTTTCCTTAGTGAGTGCAAGCACACAATAATAATGTTTGTTTTTGTTTTGACGTTTTGTGACAGTTATGACAGTTTGTGGAGATGATGTTTACCTAACCTGGAAACTGTCAAACCTATAAAATGTTTTTTGATTTATTCGTTCAGAAGTACAATATTCAGAAATAGCAATCGTTACACTTGCAAATAGTTAGTCGAAAAAGATGTCTATGTGAATAATATAAAATATGAATGGTGCAAAAACACTTATTTTTCACAATTAAGTGTTATGTTATTTATGCTTTGATGTGACATGTTTTCAGAACGAAACCGAAATGCAAATTTTGAGACCCCATGTTGATTATAATATGGCAATTCATTTTGCGTGCACAAGAAATCAGGCTTACATTCACGAAAGAATGAGAGACTTTTTCCTCAATTCGTGGGTTTTTTCCTCTTTTTTGATTTATGAAAATCTCATGGCCAAAAATAAAACATCTTTTATAATAGACCTGTAGTAAATATTAGAAGCTTCTCTGAAGCAATTTTTAATAACACTGAAAGTGATTAAACCCTAATTGTAAAAATGCTACCTTAGTTATTAAAGTAACTAAAGTGGTCTTTATGAAACCTTAAATAATGTGTTAATTGTTTTTAAATAAATGTTTATTGATTTTACAACTGGTCTTTAAACATCTACACTAGTTTTCCTAATCATCGAGAACAACACGAACAACAAGTATAATTGAATAGTCAAACGAACTTACCTGTAAGTGAAGTTCGACGGTAATTATGCTTGTTGTTGTGTTGTTCGAAGATGATTAGTCCCACCCGACCCAGATTTTCCATGCTATATATGTAGGAGCCAATGGTTGTAGGCACCGTACACTATCACTTAGTTGATGTTGGTTAAGTTGTGGAGTACACAGAAAGAACCGCAAGTTATGTTTAAAGTTATATTGAAATGTAGAAGTTACAATAGTGAAAGTGGTAGCGATTCTTTCTCTTGACAAGTGGTTAGTTCCACAGTTGTTGTCTGACTCGCTCTGCCTAGCGTGAAAAGTTACAATTATAGCGTAATATTAGTGACGCACGACATTCAAGTAGGTTGCTGCGTTTGCAACGTAAATGTACGGTTGATGAGACCGTACATGTTGGCAACCCCACAAAGATGTAAGAAAGATTAATGAAAGCTTGTCAAGAGAAGAAACTCTATTACAAAGAAACAAATAATAAATTAAGTTATTCGAAGTTGAATGCGATATTGTCTGCATAACGTGGACGGTCCGGTTGCTGTGCTGCTTGACTCGCCGTGTGAGTGTTTTCTTCTTGCTTCCTGTGTTGTATCGGTTGCAGTTCAATCTCTTCAAGCTGATTGTTCGTAGTTAAATGGCTCTTAGTCTGGTTTGAGCGACAAGATGGTCCGTATCTCTTTACAAACCACCCCACAGAGACAATGACGATTACTCCCACTATAGTATAAGAGACGGCGTATTGGTGTATGTCATGAGTGGAAATGGTTGATGGGAGCTGGTTTTCTCTTGTTTTTATAATAGCCAATCGCTTGTCGATTTCTTCTAGTTCTGCCGTTTCTGGTAACGTCACGTGCGACATATTGTGTGTTATGTTCACAATGTTATTTACCATCGAGTTAAGTGACGGTATATTCTTGGAAAGATCCATCTTCATATTGCTATTATATTGATTATGCGAGTGAATTGTTAATTCCTTCGATTGCAACAAGCAACCCGGTGCCAAGGTCAGTATTCCGGAAGTCATTGAATGTGTAGTGATGTCATTTTCACATACAATTCGTATAGTGCAAGTTCCGCAACAAATCGCCAGCCAAGTATTCGTTGTGTGTAACGCGATCCACTCCTGCTTACATAGCACCTTTTTTACGTCACAAGGTGAGGTCGTTCGATGACCCAATAGTTTTGCTTCACATGGGGCATTATTGTTTTGCAAGTTGAATATAGGTAGATTCTTGTTGCATATTAAATTGCCTGGTTTAGTCTGACTACACCGCTTCATGTCATCTTCGGATAAGGAGACGTAAGTGCTCTTCTCGAAGTTTACTGCTATGTATTGTGAAGCTAGTTGAACGATGACTGTTCCTGTGCTTGTTTTCATAGGCAACGGAGTGGCTTGGTATAGAGTGAAGTCTTCATCTGAGATCAATGGGACGTGTATCTCGAACAAGAAGTAGTTAGTGGTGACTCGCGCTCTCACGTATAGTAATTTGTAGATGTCTTTGATATCGTCTCTGATGTTTCGGACAGGCAACGAAGAGGTCCTCGGGAGTTTGCCCGCGATTTCAGTCAGTTGCTTGATCAAGTTGACAGGTGTAAGCAGATGGATGTCTATGTGCCCTTTATAGACATCAGTTAGGCTTTCAAACAGCATCTCTTGAACCCTCTCCAAATTGGTAATCAGCAAGTACGCTGTTAGTGAGGCCGAGTTGAAGTAGTTAGTAGCCATCAGTACTTCCATTTCAGACTCCACTTTGGCTAAGTTAGCGTTAGTCTGCGCCATGAAGTCATCTATTAAACCAAACTGTCGCTTGATATTTTGTTCATTCTTCTTCAGCATATTGTTTTGAAGTTCGACGATTGAAGTTTGGTTCTTTACCAGATCAAGTAAATAGTTTTCATTATTTTGGACAGCTTGTATGTCATCGTGGTATTTATCTGCAAACCGTTGATCTAGGATACCAAAGAGGCTGTTAGCGACATATCCTACTCCATCGATCAGTGATCGTTTCTTACGATTACTTAAGTGCTTGTGAGGAGCTAAGAGTATAGTGTTGTAGTAGTTCAGTATTTCCATTTCGTGGGTAAGCTGTTCTAAAGTTGTCTTGCAGTATCTTGGATCGGTTTTTTGGCACAGTTCGTTCAATCCTTTAAGGTAAGCTTCAATTCGACGTACTCCATCCCAGTAAGTTGTCAAATTATAGTACATAAGTAGTGTCCATTCGTCATGAATCACTTGTACGTTTCCTATTGTGTCGTAGTAAATTGGCCGCTCAAGTTCGAAGTTAGTAATTTGAACGCCAGACGTCATGATTTCGCCATATGACCCAGTTATTAACGTACATACAATTAATAACATTGTGAGAAGTGTGGAAAAACATTTGTTTCCCGTTTTAAGCGTGATTGCAGTTTTTTTTTCAGTTTGACCTTGTATGTCGTTCTCGATAGGAAGTGGTGACAGTTTCACGACTGGACGTTTGATGATACCAGATTGAGTTTTAACCGTGGTCACTCGAACGTAGCCGTCGGAACCGGGGTGCAGTTCAAGCACGCGTCCCATGGCCCACTTTCCTGGAGGCAAATTGTTGTCCTTGATCAAAACTATATCGCCTTCTTGGATGTTCTTCTTTGGTTTGTTCCATTTCCCCCTGATCTGGAGCTGTGTTAGGTAATCCGTCGACCAACTCTTCCAAAATTGGTGCAGCATGTGCTCTGTTAGCTGCCACCGTTGACGTAAATTAACGTTTTTTACATCACAGTACGTTGATATTGGTAGTGACATCGTTGGGCTTCCAGTGAGAAAATGACCAGGTGTCAGGTAGTTTTGAAACTCATCGGGATCTTCAGTGAGTGGACAGAGGGGTCTTGAGTTCATACAGGCTTCTATTTTTGCCAGTAGTGTAGTAAACTCCTCGAATGTTAGTTTTTGATCGCCTAGTACTCGGTGAAGATGATGTTTCATCGATTTTACGGCCGCTTCCCACAGACCACCAGCACTTGGCCACGCGGGAGCGTTGAAGTGCCATTCCACCTCCATTTTTCCGATCTCGTTGAAGAAGTCCGGTGAAAGTTCTTGTCTAAACTTTTCAAATTCATTGCGCAACGTCTTCGAAGCTCCAATGAAGTTCGTGCCGCAGTCTGAGTACACGTGTTTAGGTGTACCGCGTCTAGCGCACATGCGCTGGAAAGCGGCAATGAACGTTTCGGTGCTTAAATCAGACACCAGTTCAATGTGTACAGCTTTAGTAGCCATGCACACGAAAATAGCGATGTACCCTTTCGTAGTCTTTACTCCTCTTCCTTTGTTTAGTTTGACTGGCACGTGTCCAGTGAAGTCCACACCAGTGTGTGTAAAAGGTCTAGATGGAGTAGCTCTCTGTTGAGGTAGGTCCGCCATAAGTTGGTAGTTATCTGTTGGTTTATAGCGGTGACATCGCACGCACCGTCTCAGTTGAGTTTTTACAGCTCTGTTGCTACCGACAATCCAGTATCGCTGTCGGATTTGAGCCAATGTCAGCCGTGCACCTCCATGAAGTGTTGTAAGGTGTGCTTGTTCAATTACGAGTTGAGTTAATCGTCCCATTCGAGGAAGAATTGTAGGATTCTTCATCTCGAAGGGTAAGTAGGAATTTTTCAGTCTCCCCCCGACTCTTATAACACCCTTTTCATCCATATATGGATTCAATTTGTATAAAATGCTCTTGTTGTTTACAGTTCCGTTTGCTTTCAGTTGTTTGTATTCATTTTCAAACTCCGTACTCTGCACATATATAATTACTCGATCAGCTGCTAGTTTGAGTTCGGTCACACTTAGGTAGTTGGTTTCAAATTTCATCTTGGAGCGTGCCGTGGCGATAAAGCGCGATACCTGAGCCGTTACTCGAATTACTTGCGATAATGAACTATATTTATGTAATAAGTTATTTATGAAATGTTCATTGTTTTTCGGCGCAGTCGTGGTTGCCGCTGCTAAGTTGACAGTTTCCTGGTTGGTTGTAAACAAACATGTAGAGTTTCTCATGAGGTCAGAGTCTTGTGCTATTTTCAGAAATTCCGGACCTTGCCACCAGAGATTGAAGTTTGCTAGTTTGCTCGGCAACATTCCTCTTGATGCACAGTCCGCAGGGTTCTGTGCCGATTTTACGTAGCGCCACTTGTCGGACGGAATAGTTTGTTTTATTTTTTCAACTCTGTTGGACACGTATCGATCCCACCTTGATGCATCTCCTTGTAGCCACGCTAAGACTACTTGAGAGTCACACCATGCTTGTATTGACAATTTGTATCCAGCTAAAGCTTCCTTAGTTTTTTCCATGAGTTTAGCCAACAGTAGTGCGCCGCATAGTTCCAATCTCGACAGCGTAGTTTTCTGCGATAGAGGCGCAACCCTAGTTTTAGCGACGAGTAACGTTACAGTCGGTTTATCTAGTTCGTTCCTTACTCGACTGTATATGACACACGCATAGGCCTTTTCACTCGCATCGCAGAATCCCAGCAATTCTATTGATTGTTGTGCACCAATCCATCGGTTTAGTTTTATTTTCCTTACATTTGGAAGTTCAGTTTTCAATTTGACCCAATCGTTTAGTATGTCACTCGGTAGTTCTTCATCCCAGGCAAGTTTGCCGTCCCATACTCTTTGAAATAAAAGTTTTGCCGACACTGTTATGGGAGCCAGCCAACCCAAAGGATCGTACAGTTTCGAAATTTCGGAAAGTAAGTGCCTTTTCGTTGTCCGATTCTTAGATTTTTCTTCCAGGCTCCAGTTAAACATGAACGTGTCGATGTTTGGGTTCCAGCCGAGTCCAAGTGTTTTTGTTGAGTCTTCAGTTTTGAAATCAAATATGCTTTTAGTTGATATCTGATCGTCCGTTAAGTTTTCTAGTAACGCGGCGTGGTTGGCTGACCACTTGCGTAAGTTCATGCCGCCGCCCTTTAGTAAGTTTATGAGGGAACTTTGTAGGTTTTTAGCTTTCTCCAGAGAGTAGTGACCGCTAATCACATCATCAACGTAGAACTCGTTGAGTAATGTATTGGCGGCCTCTGGATATTTGTGACCGTCATCCAGGGCTAACTGCTTCATAGTTCTCATAGCTAACCATGGCGCGCACTTAGTTCCGTATGTCACGGTGCAAAGTTGAAATTCTTGTAACCTTTCAGCAGTAGAGTCGCGCCATATTATCTTCTGAAGTGACTGTTGATCTTCAGCTACTCCGATGCATCGGTACATCTTCTCTATGTCGGCGGTAAAAGCGTACTTGTATGACCTCCACTTTAGTATAAGGGCTTGAATATCCTTCTGTAGATTTGGGCCTTTTTCCATTAAGCTATTCAAGCTGTACCCTGTTGTTGTCTTTTGCGAGGCGTTAAAAACTACTCTAAGTTTCGTAGTAGTGGATTGTTCTCGCAGAACACCATGGTGTGGGAGGTAGCATTCAGACGTAGATGGTAATTTTGATGATGCCGGTTTCATATGCTGTAGTTGCTTATATTCTCTGATGAAGTCCCGGTACATCGTTGCAAGTTTGTTGTTCTTTCCCAGGCGTTTTTCTAGTTGGAGAAATTGCGAAATAGCCATTGACTTTGATTTACCTAATTTATTTTGCATCTCAGAGCTCATAGGCATTTTAACGATGTATTTGTTATCTGCGTCTCGTTGTACTGTCTTAGTGTAGTATTCTTCGCATCGATTATCCTTGGGCATGTCCTGGTTGCTAATAGTTATGTCTTCGTTCTCCCAGAATTTAGTTAATTCGTTTAGGTCGACCAGTGTTACGTGACAGTTAAATGTTCTCAGTTTGCCGCATAGGATCCAGCCTAAGTGCGTCTGTTGCGCTACAGGAGACTGTTGACTGCCTTTCAAGACTCCGTCAAGGATGATGTCGGAATATACGTCTGCCCCAAGTAGCAGATCTATCGGACTAGATACGTTGAATTCCGGATCTGCTAGTCTCAAGTTTTCCAGGTGTGGCCAGTTAGCCTTTTCAAACGATGAGTTGGGTAAGTTGTTTGTTAGTTTGCTTAAGATGAGTGCCTGAGTTTCGAATGCGTAGTCCGAGTGAATCGATTTACAGGTAAGCTGAAGTCGTCCTTTGCAGTTACCAGGTGCAGCTCCGACTCCCGTAATGGTTGCGTTAAGGCGTTTCCTTGGTAGTCGTAGCATCTGTGCGGCGTTCTCGGTGATCAAGTTTACTTGCGAACCTTGATCTAGTAATGCTCGAAGCGTAATGAACTCCCCATTCGCGGACTTTATCTTAAGCTGCACAGTAGTTAACAAAACTTCCATCTCGTTAGTGGATATATGGTTGGAGCTTTGCCTGTGCGTGGATGTGGTCGCTCGTTGACCTAAATTGTCGTTGGTTTTTTCCGTGTTTGTTGAGTTGACCTTGTTTTTCTTGTCTGCGTTGTGCAATAAAGTGTGATGTTTCATATTGCACTCTTTGCAGGTTTTTGTTGACGCACAATCTGTGTCGCCATGACTGTATAAGCAGTTTTTACACACGTGTAATTTTGCGACCGTGTGATTTCGTTGGAATGAGTCCATATTGATGAACTTTGGACATTTCATCAATACATGATTTCCGTCACAGTTTGGGCAGTGTCCATATGCTGTATGATAAGTTTTCTTAAAATATTTTTGCCGCTCGTTGCCATGCAGATTTCCAGAATGATGTTTGTTAAATGCCTTGGACACAATTTGCTTCTGTTGGTTAGGGACTTCTTTTTTTGTATTTTTCATGGTTTCATACGCCATGAACTTGTTTTCCAGGAAGTATAGTAGCTCATTCAAGTTTGGCACATCCCGAGGATCTCGTAGTTCCTTTATGTACTCGCTGTAGGTAGTGGTATCAAGTTTCTGCGACATCAAGTGTACGATAATTGGGTCCCAAGTTGCGATGTCTAACCCAATGTTTGTTAGTCCGTTCGTACATTCAGTTATGACGTCATGCATCTTCTTGAGGTTGAAGCTGTCGGGTTGTTGGATGACAGGCAGGTTGAGCATGGTGTTCAGGAACGACGTTAATTGCAGCCTTCGATTGTCGAAACGCTGAGTCAATATCTCCCAGCAGGATACGTAGTTTTCTGCGCCGATACTGAGATGTTGCACCAATCTTTCAGCTTCGCCCCTCAACCTCGTTTTCAGATGCTGCATCTTTTGCGCTTTGTTTATCATCGGGTTATTGTGGATTGTTTCCACGAAGAGATCCTTGAAAGAAATCCATTGAGTGTAGCTTCCCGTAAATTCTGGAACCTCAATTTTTGGCGCCGACTTTTCAAAGTGCATTGTCGACCAGATTTTGCTGTTTAAGTTTTTTCTTAGCTCGTCGTACTTATCCTCCATTTCGACGAACATTTTGTAATAGTTGCCGTTGGAGCCTTTTAGTAACGCTTCCAGCTCCCAGTGTTGTTTGTCGATGACGTTCCACTTCGACTTCAAAATGGAGAGATGGTCTTCCAGCTCCCATTTCTCCGTGACAGTTTTTATATCAATTTTCGACATGGCGCGGTCGAGGGCTTTAAAGTTGCACTCTTGCTTACCCAGCAACGCTTTGGTGACATCATCAGTATCTTGATCCAGCATCCCAGTTAAGTCGAACTTCACAAACTTTTTTCCTTGTAGTTGTTCCAGTAAGTTGAGCATGTCTCCTTTCGTAGATTCGTATTGAGCTTGAGTTTTGCTGTATACGTTGTCCACGAAGTAGTTAATGTTTTTGTCTTCTAGGATTTGCTCCAGAATTGCATGTCGTTCCTCGAAATCATTCCACTGTGCTTCGAGAGATTCCAGACGTTTAGTTAAGTATTCTTCAGTTTTCCTTGAGGGGCTGTCCTTTTTATAGTTAGAGCACAGCGCTTTGATGTTTTCAAAGCAAGATTGTTGGAGTTGTAGCTTCTCCATAGTGAGTTCTCTTTTCTAGTTGTCGAAAAGAAGTAAGTTTAGTTTGATGTATGTAGCTCAGTAGTCCAGCACGTAGTTGACGGTGATAGACGTTTAGCTTGACGATAGTTCACAACACGAAGACAGCAGTTTGCAGGCTTCTTCTTTCAAGTCTCCACGGATCCGTTCTCGTAGTAGTAGTAGAGTTGCGTAATCCTTAGCGTCTTGAAATTGTCGTTTGTTCCTATTTATTGCTTTCGCACTCTACGTACGATATTATGCGCCTTCTCAATCCAACTGGGGCGACCCGCTTGTGGGAGACCAGCTGAACCGATTCGCTATCGTAAATAGAGACACTACTCACAGTAAATATCCGGCTCGAAGGACCATTTAATGTAGGAGCCAATGGTTGTAGGCACCGTACACTATCACTTAGTTGATGTTGGTTAAGTTGTGGAGTACACAGAAAGAACCGCAAGTTATGTTTAAAGTTATATTGAAATGTAGAAGTTACAATAGCGAAAGTGGTAGCGATTCTTTCTCTTGACAAGTGGTTAGTTCCACAGTTGTTGTCTGACTCGCTCTGCCTAGCGTGAAAAGTTACAATTATAGCGTAATATTAGTGACGCACGACATTCAAGTAGGTTGCTGCGTTTGCAACGTAAATGTACGGTTGATGAGACCGTACAATATAGTTATATGAGCATGGACCCTATGTTGTAAAACCAATAAATCGCTATGAACTTAATGAAAATATATGTTACAGAGACAACTGGGAATGCTGTAAGTTGCGTTCAGGAATAAGATTTTTTCTTTTTTAATCTTTAAAATATATGTGACGTCCTAGAGTAAAGCCGAGACTACACTAGTTTTCCTAATCATCTTCGAACAACACAACAACAAGCATAATTACCGTCGAACTTCACTTACAGGTAAGTTCGTTTGACTATTCAATAGACATGGTCAAGGCGAAGTATATTATTGTACTATGGTAATAGACAGTTACAAGAGACGCTTGTGGCCAGTATGATAAAGCTTCAGCCATGGATATGTGTTTCTTTGCTTCAACACGCTTCATTCATTATTTCACCAAGTATCGTAATTTAAATTTGTTATTTAGGTATGTTGAATTTCGACTAGGATGCAAGAGTACACCTCGTATTCAGTTTATTTATTTCCTACTTGTCCTTATCTCTTAAGTTTGACAATAACAAATATATCTGTCCATTTCTTTCCATTTGCGATCAGTTCCTATGAAACATTATTTTTGTTAACCTTTTTTATCGTTGTTTAATGTTTTTTTCACAGGAGACAAAAACACCAAACAAAAAAAGAAAAATTGAATCAAGGTACGGTCCGCAAGTGGCCGCTTTACAGGAAGAAAGTAACAAATACAAAGAAAAAAAAAGGCACTACACTTCCAAAGTACAGGAAAAGGAAAAAGAAATAAAAGTAGTAAAGTCCTCGGAACGAGTAAATAAAAAACTGGCTAGCATAGAAAAAGATAAGGAAATATTGAAGAATCATTGCAAAAGTTTGGAGAAACATAAAATTCAAACAGATGAAAGTCAAGAAAAACAATTGAGAACATTATCAACAGAGCTTGAGGAAATAAAAAATAATGTCCGTAAAATAAATGAAGAGGGAACTGAAAAGAAAGATTATTTCATTAGTGAAATAAAAAAATGGGAAAGAAAGGAAGAGCAAGCGAAAACTGAAATGCAGAAAAGTATTGAGGAAGCCAAAGAGGGTCAAAAGAAGGCCATAGAGAAAGCTAAACAGAATATTGAAGCTGCGAAAGAATGGGAGGAAATTAACCGTCAAATTCGAAACATACAAGATGCAGAGGATAAGGAGGAAGCCACAATTCAAAAGAACATTGAGGCAAAGAAAAGTACACTGGCCGAGAAAAAAGACCAATTTGCCAAGAATATTCAAAGAATGAATGAAGAACAGGCTAAGACAATAGCGGGAATTGACGCAGAAATCCAAAAGCTAAACGATGACGAGTCAAAAATAAAAAAAGCGTTAGAATGTCAAATCGCCACAAAGCGCAAAGTCTTGGATGAATTTGAAAGAAAAATTAGAGAAGAAGAACATAAAATTAAAAAACAAATTAACGAAATGAAGGATCTTGAGGCGGTAGAGAAAAGAAAAATTCAAAAAGGAAAGGAGGAAAAGTCAAAAATCTTAAACGAGTACGATAAGAAGGTACGAGACCACACTAAGAGATACAGAAAAATTGAAAATGACATCAAATATTTGAAAGAAAAAAGGACTCGAGAAGAAAACAAGATGAAGATAGATTTTAAGTTATTGCTTAACAGAAAACATTACCTTGAGGACAGTATTCAAGTTATCCAACAGAACGGAACTAAGAAAGTGGGTGATATTACAGCTGAGATTAAAACATTGCAGGAAAAAGAAACTCAGGTGAAAATAAACCTAGAAGCAAATATAAAAGAATTGCAAAACAAGTTAGCTGTCACTAGAGACGAAATAAACAAGAAACTTGCAGTGGAGGAAAAAAAAGCAGATGCGACAGCAATTGAAATTAGAATGCGTATCCAGAACATGAAGGAGAAAGAGAAAGAGATGGAAAGGAACATAAAAGAAAGGGAAAAAAAAATTGAAAAGATTGGAGAGGATGAAGAACAATCAAAAGACAGGATTGCAAGTATGCAACGACACGTGGCGAGGCTGGAATTCGTTATAGCAAACCAAATTAAAGCAATGCAAAAAGCCGAACATAAGGAAACCGAAGAATATGACGCAATAATCAAAAATATGCAAGAACTTGAAATGCGAATGAAGAAATACAATGTTGAGTCAAGTGTTGAGGCGTTGCACAAAAGAAATATTTCGGATGAGTAGGGAGTAGGCAGGTAGAGTAGGGAGTAGGCAGAGCAGGTAGCAGGGTATCTTCCATTTGCTACATCCGACGGCAGCCAAGATAGCTTCACTTCCCCAAACCATCGGCCAGTGACCACATTGCAATATTATCTGAGGAGGAAACTGACCTCCCAAATGACACCGCAACGCAACCTTTCCTAAGGCTTTTTACAGACAACACAAGGAAAGCTTCCGAGCAGCTGAAGAACAAGGGGTCTGGTGTTGATAAAGATATCACAGATCTCTGGAAGACCTAGATACAGTGATTATCTATCAGTGAACACGATGATAAAAATCGCAAACATGATAAGCTTTATATTTTAAACTGCCGGAAAGCTGCATGGCTTTGTAGAAATACGAAATGCAGTAAAAGCGATAGTCATTTTTTTGTCTGGAGATGAGAACGAGAGAGTCTCTTCAACTCCATCATCCAAGGAATGTTTTAAGATATTGTGAGTGAAGATTTCCAAAGCATTGATGGTAACATGTACAACTACCTCAACCTTTCATAGTACTTAATTTTTCTTGTTAATGTTTAAATATTCATGTCATATCTTAATAAAATCTATAAAGGAGATATTTTTTTTGGGCCCACCTGGTCGTTGCATTTATTAATCATAATAACACCAAAAAAAGTAACCATTTTACTATGGTATTAAACGAAATATTACGTAGAAATGAAAACGGAATCTTAATAAATATAGCTTGTTTATGACATTTTTTTGCGAGTCAAATCATTCCTGTTGTGGTCAATGTCATTTGACAACAAATACTTACGTGACTATGGGCGTTTTTTCTTTTTACTAATAATAATACGGTAGAAGATAGAATCAGAAAGAATATAAGAATAAATATTATTAAACTGCGTGCATTTTTGATGCAATTTTTTAGGTTTACACTAAAATCGCATACATGGTGTAAACGATAAACGTGGCACGGAACGTTAAACTTACTTTTTTAGTGATTGACAGACAACTTCATTATTCTGACATTTACTTTTTCTACTTATTTTGGTTTTCGTAAGTGTTCTTGCGGATTTTTCGCATTATTCCGGTACGACAATGCATAGCTAATTTAACTACTGGAATCTACAGGTTATAAAATAAGGAAGAAATCAATGTAAGTTTCATTATTAAATGCTACAATTTTTGTGGGTGACCTAATCCCCGAACAAAAAAAAAATAGTCTCCTTTGATTTTTGGTGCCATTGCACGCATTTTACAGGTTAAATTTACACTTGGCAATGCCAGAGGTTATAAGCCCACAGATCAATTTCGGTGTCATTCTGAGTTTGCAACTTAGTGAAACCAAAACTTCTAAAGGGCCTTTTGATATATTTTTGGAATATTAATGTAAAATGTTCTAATTGTTAGTTTGTAAGTCTTCCAGAGATATTTTTTTTTACATTAAGTGCAAATACTGCCAAAGTTCCTTTCTGTTCTCATAGTTTAGTGAAGAAAGAGAAACAAATTAACATAATTTTTGATTCAAATTCAGAAATTAAATAAGTATGGAAGGACAAGAACAAGGAGAGCGGTAAAGAACGATGGCAATGTTATAGATATAATATTTTATGCAATTCAATGTACTAGATTTCTAAGATTAAGATATTTTTTTTTAACAATTTTATCTTTTACGAGAACAAGTGGACTTTGAAATAATCATTTTTACTATTTGTATCTTGTTCACCAAAACAATTATATGGTTTGTATAAAAGATCAACCTTTTTAAAATTGTATTTTATATAACTAGCTACTGCAATTGGTTTTTCCGAGACTAAGTTTGTGAACAACTTCGATATAATTGCGTTTTAGATATTTGTACTATTTGTATCTTTCTTTACTGAACAAATAAATGATTTTACTAAAACCGCGTTTATTTTATCAAATGGATTTTTTTCATGAACGAAAGAAACCCTTTCATTACTGCAAGTCGTAATGTAGGTACTTCAATGTATTTTACTATTTGAATTATAAATAAACGATTTTGCAGAAACTTCTATTCGTCTATTTTCGACACACTTAATTGTTTCTGTACTTATGAATACATATACATACGTATGTATTTACAAACAAAAAAAGTATATATGTAGTATATCAACTATCTAGTGACCACGACACAAGCTTTGCTTAGTGTGGCGCTAGGTGGCGCTGTGTGTGTGGCGCGCTGTATGTCCAGCGATATTATTATTATTTCCTTTATTTAATTATATACAAATCTTTTACATTTTTAAATATTATTATAAAACTATATATAAAAAACATTTAAAAATATAAAAAAATTGTAGCCCACCGGTATCGGGAACAGGGTCCAAGCTACCGGCAGTCAGGGCTCCAGAGAGAAGAACCTCCTAACAATACGGGCCGTGTCCAAGAGTACCGCTTTCTGAATCAAGCCCTTGATCCAGCTGCCTAACGAGAGCCTCCTCAGGTGTTGGTCGAGGCTCTTTGGCAATTAAGTCATGCGCTGACACAACTATCGGCACAATGATCGCTGAGTCCACTTCCCACATGTCGACCACCTCGCGAGCCAAGTCAAGATACTTTATTTGCTTATCTTTCTCGGCTTTCACGAGGTTCTCATCATGCGGGACCGTTATGTCAACAATCATTGCGCGCCGCTCTGATCGATCCATCACCACTATATCAGGCCTATTGGCTATAACAGTCCTGTCAGTGATGATGGATTGATCCCAGTACAGTGTGATATTGCCATTAACGAGAACTGGGTCGGGCACATACCTATAGTAGGGCACTTCCGATTCCACAAGATTGTATTTTAGAGCAAGTTGCTGATGGATTATCCTGGCTACAAGGTTATGTCTGTGCAAGTACTCTCCGTTAGCTAGACGAGAACACCCGGAGATAATGTGACGGATTGATTCGCCTGGACGGTGGCATGCCCGACATATGTCAACCGTACCGTCCTTCACAATAAATCTCCGGTAGTTATTCGTCATCATTACTTCATCCATAATTGCACAGACAAAACCTTCGGTTTCTCCGAAGAGGTCCCCGGAACGTAGCCAGGACACGGACGCTAGAAAATCTACATCGGGCCCATGAAGAGCCCGGTAAAAGCGCCCATGAAGCTCCTTGCCCTGCCATTCTTTCCTGCGGTCATCAGTAGTTAGTACTATAGGTTTGCGCCAGTTCTCTTTAGCCAAGGAGAGCGGGGTGAGGCCCTTGTCCATCGCGACCACATCTCGATGCATCTCCACGTCGGCTTCTTGGAAATATTCAGACTGCATATCTCGCGATTGTGGAGAGTCTTGGCGTTTAAAAAGCCACGACCCCCACACTTCCGCGGGATAAACAGTCTCATAACTGAAGAACGTGGGTGATGCATTCGAAATGCCGTCAACAATTTACGGACCTTCGTATCCAGGGCGTCTAGTTCAGTTTGAGTCCATTTGAGTATGCCGAAAGAGTACATCAAAACTGGCATGACCCAACCGTTGAAGGCACGCACCTTATTTCCGCCCGATAAAAGACTATTAAATACTTTTTTCAGGCGGCCAAAGAAGCGCTCCTTCAACGATTGCTTCATGTCAGCCACATTGATGCCCAGCGCTTCCGACATACCCAAATACTTGTAGGTTTCGGTTGCTGAGAGGGATCTAAGATTTATGGAATCTGAGAGCTGGGTTCCCACAGATTCCACAATCTCCCCTCGCTTTACATGCATGACCGCACATTTGTCCACACCAAATTCCATCCTGATGGCGCTACTGAAGGTTTCAGTTACCTTCAGTAGCTCCATCAGTTGCAAATCGTTGGGGGCAAAGAGTTTCAAGTCATCCATGTAAAGGAGGTGAGATATAACCCGACCATCTTTCCGCAACTGATAGCCTAGACCTGAATCCTCCAGCAATGTGCTCAGAGGATTCAAGGCTAAGCAGAACCAAAGTGGACTCAAACTATCGCCCTGAAATATTCCTCGCTCTATCCTTATCGGCTCGCTATTCCTCTGAATTTGCCGACATCCTGGATAGCGAAGGACTGTCCTCCATTGCCGCATACACGACATCAGGAAGGTGCGCAGAGTTGCATCAACTTTATACAACTCTAGCACCCTCATGAGCCATGTATGTGGCACTGAGTCATAGGCCTTCTTATAGTCTATCCAACATGTCGACAGATCCTTTCGGGAACGACGAACCTGTTGACTAATGGCCATATCAATGAGGAGTAGCTCCTTAGTACCACGGGACCCATTCCTACATCCATTTTGGGAAGCGGACATGACAGAATTGTCATCTATATGTTTACAAATTTTTGTTCTCAAAATGGATGTAAGAACTTTATAGACTGTCGGGAGACAGGTGATTGGTCTATAATTTTTGGGTTCCGCAGTACTACCCGATTTATGGAGCAGGTGGGTTAAACCTGTTGTCAGGAACTCTGGCAGCGACCCCGACTCTAAGGCTGACTGGAATAGGGTCGCCAAGCGAGCATGCGACCCTGTGAACCATTTAATCCAGAAATTGTGTAGCCCATCCGGCCCTGGAGATTTCCAATTAGGCAACGGACGGACTGCACAAGCTACGTCTTGGGGGCTGATGGTAATTGCCCCCATTTCTGGTACAGGATCTCACGCTCACTCAATAACCCGAGTCCATTCACCCTCAGCATGGCTGACAGGCACCGACCAGATGCTGCGCCAGAACGAACACATTGCATCATCATCCGGCAGGTGCGTGTCAGCCACGCCTTGGTCCGGTCGCTCCCAAGCCCTATAAACCCACCTTTCATCTCTTTGGAATGTGCGATTCTGAGTGTATCGATCCACCCGCCGCTTATACCTACGTATACGGCTTGCCCATGCATACACTTTCTGCTTCAGGAAGTCGATGCGTACGTGACACGGGACATGTAGTCTCGAGGACTGATATCAGTCCCCGAGAACGCCCGCCTCACAAAACGCATCACCCTAGGGCGAGTATTGCCCTCCCTGAAGCAGATCAATTTGCCGATGAGTGCTCTGGCCCCACCAATACGTTGTTCAATCCTGTACTGCCATGCCCGAACGGCTGGTTTTGGCCGTGTAACTCTCATCAGAAAATTTGACACGAGCTACACGACATGCCGCTACGGCCGCACAATACAGGACTGAATGAACATCGGTGAGGTCTTCGCAGTCATCAAAATAATTTGACAACTGCGAATCCAGAACAGCCACCAGCATCCTATTTTTGTTATTCATGGGCAAACGAGGTAAACGCGGTCTAAGCTCTGGTGTCACGAACCGATATTCTCGAAATTATTATTATTATACACTTTCAAGTTGTGTGCGTTAATGACTCTAAAAACCAATAATAGTTATTTGTTATACAAGAGTGCAAAGTTGTTTATTAACCGTTAAAGCGAGGGAATCAAAAGAGCACGAGGTGAAAAATCTTTGCACTCGAGTGCAACACGGAACTTTTCATCCCACCTCAACGAGGAAATGAATACTCGCAAAAAAGCGCATTATTAACAAATTCAATTAATTCTGTTGGCGTCAAATAAACTTCTTCGTTGCTAGATAATGAGTAGTCATTTTTGGGTTTTCACTGGTTTTCAAGTTGGATTCCTTGTTTTTAACCTAAGGTGTTAACCACGCAACAGAGAAAAACAGTGGAAGTGCAAAGTAGGCGTGGCACGCGTGCCACAATTAAGCGTGGTTACGCTTAACTGATCCCAGTCGCGTTCTAACGTCGCACCGAGTTGCTAGTCTCGCGAAAAATTCATATTTCCCCAGCTATGCCGTATTGTTCCATTTTAGAGTGTAAAAATGATAGTAGGAGGAAAAATCATAAAAATGGAGGTATTTCGTATCATCGGTAAGTACAATTTTCATTGTTTTCTAATGAAAATCTTATTTTGTTAATATTTATTCATATTTAATAGAACGGTTGGGCAAAATCAACCTTATATCATTAAGATAAAGTTTATTTTGGATTGATTCTATTCCATAGAACACTCTCGAAAGCACTTCGCTACTCAAGTAGTGACGTGGTCAAGTCGAATTTTGAATTTATAGATTGATATCGATACAAGGAATAAACAATTTTTAAATTAATTATTTATTTTGTTTTACATTATAATACAAGTATAAGGTCGCCTTTATTCTTAATAGATTGCATAAACGCTTTAAAGCAAAAATATGTATAATCAATGTTTTAAAGAGTAACGTAATTATTATAATTTATTAATGATTGAGAAAATTTAAAAACACAGTGCTTGCAGTGCAATGCAAGGGCATTGATCACTAAATAGACATCAGCAGGTCCTCTAACCTTCATTTAAAATACTTTTAGGTTTCCCAAAGACGCAAGCATCAAAGAAAAATGGATATACTCGTATATACCTATAACAGATATGTATTATTTCATTTACATACGTTTGTAAAATGGTTACTTTTTTTTGGTGTAGTGTGAATAATAAATGCCAGGTAGGCCCATAAAAAATTGTCTCCTTTGAACACTTGTAAAAGGCATGCATGCATACATACCAGCACTTTTATTAATTTTAAACTAGCTGACCCACGCAACTTCGTCTGCGTCACATAAGCTACTTTTTTCATAAGAACCTTCTCCTGACAATAACAAACACAACAAAAAAAGAATCAGCCAAATCGGTCAAGCCGTTTTCATGCTATGTCGTGACAACGGAAAACGGGTTTCATTTTTATAATATAATAGATTACCTGTCTGTCTGTCTATTTATTAATAATTTAAATGAACAGCTGGTTGTGTACCAAATAAATAAATATACTCCCAACAACTCTTATTTTTGCGAATTGAAGAAAGTATGGGGTATCCATCGATATCGATAAATAAATTTAATATGCTACGTGGTCCGGCCTTGACCGAGTAGCAGCAGAAACCGACCGATCACGCAAATGTCGACCATATGTCTTACGCGTTTAAGTTCATAATTGCGACCACTAAGAATACCGCCATCTATGGTTGAGTAGCGGAATTTACTCGTCAATCGAATCTAGTGTGACTATAGATCGTAAATACGTTTTGCCGCTAAAGCAAAATCAATTTTATTTGTAGAACGTCAGGGTTTATTTCCAAATCTTTGATGTAGGCTAATTTTGACTAAACTTTGAACAACGAATCAAACGAATTGTTTTTTTGTAGTGCAATATATGATTATCGGTTTATATGTGTGAGTTTGGCGACAGCGGTTCCTACAGTAATTTTGGTGCATTGCACTTCCACTGTTTTTCTCTGTTCCGTGGTGTTAACAATATGACGTGAAAAGAAAATGGCGCGCGTAAAACAACTGAAAAAAGTACACCATGAAGGTAAAAGGGCGAGTCTGAGTTATTAACAAATTAAAAAAAAAATGTATGATAAATTCGGCAGCATGGAGGTAGAAGTAAATGAGTTTAAGTTTTGAGTGCACTAATACTTAGTGCACACGATGTTCTAAATTCAAATTTACTTTAATTTCTAGACGATAAAAACGGCTTTTTCACTCCTCTTACTCGAAAATACCGTCATAATAGCGTACCAGAGGGGGCGTGAAATTGCTTATTGGATTATGGGAAAACAAGCAACAAGAAAAAAATTCGTCGTCGGTGTTCGAAAACGCAAAGTCTTAACTCATAATTTATAAAGAATGGGGAACTACGTTAAAAGCTAATTGTAGATGGCGCCACCATAGCTGGTCTCAATCTGACCAATGAGGTCAAAATATTTTAAAATATATTATGAAATGACATTCCTTGATTTTCAACCAATGAAGATGCTTGGAACCAGCTATGCTAGCGCCATTCGTTCCACAGTGTGCATCCCAATTGACTTACTACTGTTCCATTAAAAAAAAAAAAATATATATATTTTGAAAATGGAACCAAACGCGCCGAACGCCGAACTCTTTGGCAGAATGTGTGCGTTGCATTCCAGCAACAGAAGACATAAAAAAAGGCATTCTCGCGAAATTTTATTATGTTTTCTGTATTATTTATTTGAATTATAAGTAGGATTCCTTTTTATCTCCTCAGTTTACCCCACAAACGACACAATATTATATTCGTCTTCACAGAGAACTGAAATTATGTTGCCGGGAAAAAACATCTCATCATTTTCTCGCAATCGTAGTGAAAAATACGGTGTAACACACGGCGCTAAAATCCCATTATAACTCGGTTCCTATTTACTGCTTCAGCGAGGTAGTAAATAGGAACTACCTCGTCTATAATGGTTTATTTTAGCCCCTTGTATTACAATGCACTATTGCACTCAGATATCGAAGAGCAAAAATACTCTTTCCGAGATGGGGGGATGAAATAGTACATCGCGCCAATGCCTTTTTATTTTTTTCTTCTGTAGCTGGAATGCAACGCACACATTCTGCCAAAGAGTTCGGCGTTCGGAGCGTTCCATTTTAAAAATAAAGTTTTTTTTTAGTGGAACAGTAATAAGTCGATTCTTTATGAATTACCTATGAATAAAGACTTAATTATGCGTTTTCGAACACCGAAGACGAAAATTAAAAAAACAAAACCCAAGGGCATAAATAAGCAATTTTACGCCCGCTCTGGTACGCTATTTTGACGGTCTTTTCGAGCAAGAGTGAAAACAATTTTATTATAAAGTGAAAATCACTGTTCGAGCTAACGCCTGCTCGTTTGGAATGAGCAAGAATCAACGTTGCGTACTTACTAGTTTGCTTACTTCACATCTAATTAGATGTGAGGATTTTTATGTAATTTCGTGTCATTCTTCTTCTATTTTTGTTCGCCATCAAGGCAATACATTGTTTGACTATTTATCAGCATTTTAGAAGTTTCCTTGAAGAGTCACCTAAAATTCCCCCACATTTTGGTCCATTACCGAGCTGGATTTGTAATCACATGGAGATTTGCTAAAAATCAGTGGATTTACGTAAATATTACCCGGGACATATGCCGACGATGTTTAAAGCCGGTAACATAACTGTGAACAAAGGACTTCAAGCTAATTTACGGTGTTAAGAATATTTTAATTAAAATATCGTCACCCAACACTCGTTCAGGTAGTATTTACTGTTTTTAATATTTCTATGTATTTAACCATAATTAAGGATTTTAAAAGGTTAGTGTCATATATTATTCCTGAATCTTGTTCAAAGTAACTTAATTACATATTCATATTCATATATTCATTTTGTGAACATAGGGTAAATAATACAGATGTTATATAAATAAATGTTGGTCCATACTATGTCCCGCCAGAAGGCATACAAAATATTACAGTTAATCAAATGTCAATGATCAAAATAAAATAAAAAAATAAAATTAAAAACCAAGTAGTAAATGTCAAAACTTCATGCCCAAACACTAAACGCTAGTAGTAAAATGTCAAAAAAACTACAAAAATAAAAAATAGACGGCACGTATAACAAGTATTCCTTAATCAGTCACAGTCACAACCAGTCAAACATATTATTAGATGCAAGATACAATACATTATGTCAATAGAAACTATAGTCAATCTTAAGGGAACAACGATTCAAATTTATAATATTATTTTAGTTTGTCATTAAGATATTCATTAACAGAATAATACACCCTGTCATTCAAAAAATTGAAAAGCTTGCGTTTAAACTCCTTCATGTTGTTGCTTGATACAATTTGATCAGGTAATTTGTTATATAGCTTTGGAGCCATTGCATAAATACTATTGTAGAGGAATTTAGTTTTTATGAATAACGGGTGCAGCTTTCCTTTACCTTAATACATTGTGAATAGTTTCTAGTACTTATCATTTGTTTCATGATATTTATTTGCAAATACGATTCTACGTTCTTTCTAATTATTTTAGTGAAAAGTTCAGTAGATATTTTGCTACATTTATAATTGTATAGCAGTATTTTAGTTCTGTTCATAGTAAATAGTTATTACTGCGTAGTTTGGTTTTGGTGTTAGATGATATTACTAGTCTTAATTACTTATTCTTTTTTCAGTTATTTAAACCGTATTAGTCAATTTAGTTACTTATTAATTTGTTAGGTATAATATTGCTTAAAGTTAGATTTTAGGAAAAGAAGTGTTCAAGTTTTGAGGAATTTATGTAGCTTAAATCAAAGTCTGAGTTAAAATCCCTTTTTGGTTTCATTTAATGTTTACAACAGGTAGAAGTTCACATTTACAGTATTAATATCCTTTGTTAAATTGTTTCAATAACAACAGTCGCTAGACATTGGGTTACTATCGTAAGTTAGTAACTTTTTTAAACTTGTTTAAATTTGTCTGGTATTGGTGAGGCAAAACCCGCTAAAAATGGATCCTATTGATAGCAAATTCTCTCATTCTGATTCTGATTTATGTAAAGTGCTTGAATCTACTGCCGAAAAAAATATGGCCGTGCGCGGCAAGCGTAAACAACCGGAGAGCGAATTTACGCAGGCGCTTAACAACCTATCGCTAGATTTTAAAAACACTCTGACAGAGTGGCGCAAGGAGCTTGATTCACGAATGAGTACTATTTCTGAGAACGTTCTGAATATTAAAGGTGACATTGCTGCTATTACTATGGTGACATCGGAAATTAGAAATGAAATTTCGACTATTCGCTCGGAGCAGTCTCGGCTTACGAATAAACTAACGGAACTTGATGGAAAGTACGATTGCTTGTCAAATGACTTGGCTGATGTACAGAGCAACGTTCAATTGTTGTCTGATGAACAGACCGATTTAAAAACGCGTATTGAAAGGAAGGAGCATGACACAAAGACCTTAATCGATGACCTCATGTTAAAAATGGACTACTTAGACCAAAATGCTAGGCAATGCAACTTGGAGCTGTGTAATGTGCCTGAAAGACGCCATGAGAATCTGCTGTCGATAATGGAAAAATTAGGCTCGAAAATCAATTTCAATATAAACACCAAGGATATCATCGCGATACATCGGGTTCCTCATGCACACCAGGAAAGTAACAAACCCAAAAACATTGTCGTGAAATTGCCCTCACGTATATTGCGAGACAATTTTCTCAGCGCCTATCGTCTATGTAAGGGCCTGACGTCCGACCAACTGGATATGTCAGGAGCTCCATCTCGCATATATGTGCATGAACATATCACGTTAAAAAGAAAACAATTATTTCGTGAATGTAAGAATGTCGCTGCATTACATAATTATAAATTTGTGTGGGTTAAGCATGGCACTATACTTGTCCGTGAAAAGGAACAATCGAAGTCATTTGCCATTCGGTCACACCAAGATCTCAGTAAAATTAAACCAGGGACTGCAGCCACTAGGGACGATCCTATCACTAGGGATGAGTAATGAACTTTATAATGTAGTGTTTATTTGCTTTTCAATTATGTGCTTTTTAGTTGTATCCATCTTGAATGATAATAACATGGATATTTATTGTTTGCCTAATGTATACGTTTTCTTATATGTTGTAGTTTTACGGTATACTGTTTTCAAGATTTTCGAAGCTTACATTTGCTTTTTCAATTATATACTATACGTGCATCATCTACACTTGCTGTATGTAAGGGGGAATTTAAACAATTTTACTTTATTCTTATTGCAAATTTTAATGATATTTGACTTCAGTTTGTACATCCTGAAATTGTCTATTTATCATTATCAGACAAGAGATGCTTATATATTTGCTCAGACTTATTCGATATTACTGCTCCGATTATACACCTGTGATTATGGCTGATAAGTTAATGATATACTATCAAAATTGTAGGGGGCTTCGCACCAAACTGCATGTTCTATTTATGAATATTTTATCCAATTGCTACGACATTATAATACTCACGGAGACTTGGTTAACCTCTGAAATACTCGACTCTGAGTTTATTGATCAACGGTATTCTGTATATAGATGTGATCGGGATCGCAAGGCTACTCAAAAGAAGGATGGTGGTGGTACCCTAATAGCGATACTGAAGGGACTGGGTTCTGTCTCAATTGAGTCCCCGATCTTACTAAACCAATACGTTGAGCATGTCATTTTGCGTATCCCGAGCGCGACGAGAGGAAAGTATGATGTCATATGCTCAGCATACATTCCACCAAAAACCCCCGAGAGTGTTTATGTTGCATATTTGGAGCTTTTGCAAGCGGTTGTTGAGAGTGGAAGTGTTCAAAATTTCTATCTGTTTGGTGATTACAATCTCCCCGACATTAACTGGTTAGCGGCTGGCAGTTCATGTTCTACCATACACGATTTAAATAACATCAACTCTCCAACTTGTAGACAAATAAGTATCTTTATGTCCATATTAAATGCCTATCAGTATAATAATATAAAAAATTCGACTGGAAAGATTTTGGATCTAGTGATCAGTAACAATGAGTGTTCTGTTATAACACCCACTGATATACTATTAACCTCAGACCCTTATCACCCACCCCTATGTATATTGGCTTCTTTCAATTTAGGTAATCGAGTCATGATACGTAAATCCATACAGAGGTATAATTACTATAAGGCGAATTATGAAGAAATCAATGGTGATTTAGCCGAAGTTAACTGGGACGAATTACTACAAGGGCAGTCTGCAGAAGATGCGGTAAATACATTTTATGAAATAATTTTCCGAGTTATTAAGACTCACGTTCCCTTAACATCGGTCAAGTCGTCTAAATATCCGGTCTGGTTCTCACCATCATTGATACATATATTTAAAAATAAAGCTAAGGCGTGGTGTAAATGGAAGGTGTATAAAAATTTATCAGATTACGAACAATTTTCATTGTATAGGTCGAGATTTCATACTGAATCTAAAACATGTTATAGTTTATACATGAAGTCAGTTGAGGATAGTATAAAAGTTAACACTAAATATTTCTGGACTTTTATATCTAACCGTAAATCCACAGCTTCCATTCCTTCAACTATGCATTACGAGGGACAATCTTCCAACAATCCAGACGAAATCTGTAATCTCTTTTTGAACTTCTTCAATTCTGTTTATGAGCATTCCACTCTCAACGATGTGCAGCAGCAGACATCTGACGATGCTAAGAATAGTCGTCTCATTGGCAACATTGTGATCAGTGTTGAACAAGTACATAGTGCTTTGAGATCCTTGGATTGTTCTAAAGGCCCAGGACCCGATGGTATACCACCACTTTTCCTTAAAAATACCGCTGACACTTTAAGTATCCCACTATGCATTATTTATAATAAGTGTTTGAGCCTAGGAATTTTCCCAGAAGTTTGGAAACGAGCTAATGTCACCCCTGTCCATAAATCTGGTCCAAAACATGAAGTTGAGAACTACCGTCCTATTTCCATTTTGCCAATTCTGTCAAAAGTCTTCGAGAGGCTTGTCCACAATCAGCTGTATCCGATTATGCATGATCAGATCATTAAGCAACAGCATGGCTTCGTCAAGAAAAGATCTACAACTACTAACTTAATTGAATACACCGATTATTTATTTAATAATTTAGACAGACGTGTACAGGTAGACTCTATTTATACTGATTTCCGTAAAGCCTTTGACAAGGTCGATCATAAATTACTTTTAGAAAAATTAGCATTTAACGGCATTCGTGGGGATCTGTTTCGTTGGTTCACTTCCTATGTTACAAATAGAACGCAAAAGGTGGTAGTTAATGGTTTCCATTCCAAATCCATAACTGTTTCATCAGGGGTGCCTCAAGGCTCGATTCTGGGTCCTTTGTTATTTATTATATTTATTAATGATATTGACACTTGCTTTCTTAATTCTAATTTCTTGCTTTACGCGGATGACCTTAAAGTCTTTAGACCCATCAAAACAATGCTTGACTGTCAACTGCTTCAACAAGACCTCAATCGTCTTGCAGATTATTGCACTAAAAACAAACTCCAACTTAGTATCTCGAAATGTTGTTGTATTACCTTCACTAAAAATAAAAATATATTTAAATATTCCTACGCAATACACAGTGTAACTCTGGCAAGGGAGAGTTGTATCCGCGACCTAGGAATATTACTTGACAACAAACTGCACTTGGATGCACATGTTAATAAAATTGTTAATAATGCTTATCGCATGTACGGCTTTGTGATGAGATCAGCCACAGAATTCAAGCACTCTAGTACATATTTATATCTGTATCGATCATTAGTTAGGTCTCAATTAGAATATGCAGTACCTGTGTGGAACCCCTACTACAATAAATACATCGAGTGTATAGAAAGCATACAACGTAAGTTTCTGAAGTCTATGCATTATCGCTGCTTTGGGAGTTGCTATCTCCCTTATAGTGAGTTACTTAAAAAATTTAATCTGCTTTCTTTGAGTTCAAGGCGTACATTTCTTGAAACTACATTTTTATATGACTTATGCAATAACTCGTATGATTGTTTAGATATTAGCAACAAGTTGTGTTATATAGTTCCCAGAACATGCCAGGGACGCGAGGTGCGCGCACGACCTGTATTTGCTACTACTACCTGTCGTACAAACGCCGGCTTGCGTGCTCCTCTTCGTCGCCTTGCGAGCAATTTTAATAATAATTTCTGCAGTTTGGATCTGTTTGCTTTACCGCAAGGAAAGTTTAAACTCATGTTACTTAACATGTTGAAACATTAATATTACACTGTTGTTGTTCCACTTTTGCGGCACTATTGGTGGCTTTGAGTTATGTATTGTTGATAAACTGTACTTTACTACTATTAATATTCTTATTTTTATTGTTATAAAGCTAATCTTAAAATTTAACAAATTGTCTAGTGTGTATCTGTGGAGAACGTGGTTGATTTCACATTTGTATCATTTCTGTACCTTACTTTTTTGTTATTCTTAATGTGGAATTGTTTGTTTTCCCAAATAAATAAAATAAAAATAAATAAGTAAGTAATTTCAGTATTGCATAAAAATATACCTTAAGAGCCCTCTTACAGTCCACTAGCGCCGCCAATCGAAAAAATGTCATAACTCGTAAATAGAATCAAAAATACAAAATGTGGTCTATTATTACTGTAGAAAAGGCAATAACGTAATTTTATAACACCTTATCAACACTTGAAATATAGCTGTTTAGCTAAATCGTGCATTCAAAACATAAACGGCCGTTTTTGTTACAAATGCACGATTTAGCTAAACAGCTATATTTCAAGTGTTGATAAGGTGTTATAAAATTACGTTATTGCCTTTTCTACACAGTAGTAGACACACATTTATGTCAATAATTCTAATAGACTACGAATTACCAAAAGTGGCGCTCGTAGTAAAAGTTGTCTTTAAACAGTAGCCCGTAAACTCTTAATTGTTTGTAAATTAAATACTAATTTTGGTGTCCAGATATTCAGGACAATAACTCTCAACGGAATACAAATGGGCGAAAGTCGTTAAATGGCAAAGGTTTTACTAAAAAAGCTCTATCTAATGGTGTATATCTTCTTGTTATTAAAATCCAAATTAAAACCCAGAAAATCTTAACGTCGGTGATCAAGTAGTCAACTACTTAGGTCAATAACTCCGTACGGAACGCGAGTTAGCGAAAGTCGTGTAAGAGGCAAAAGGGTTCTTTAAAAAACTATCTAATGACTTCAAGAAAATCTTGATTGGTCAGCGAATTAGTGTAGTTATGTCACTAGCAAAAGTTGTCATTAAAAAGCCCTCTGCAATGGGATGTAATTATGTGATTTCTATTAGTCTCCCAGAAAATCTTAACTTCGGTGCTCAATTAGTCATCTATTTAGATGAATAACACGTAACGGACAACGAATTGGTGAAACTCGTGTTCCTGGCAAAGGTTCTTTATACAAAAGCTCTATGCAATAGATTATATTTGATTACTTTGGTAACCCAGAAAACCTTAATTGGTTGCACACGACAACCATAACTTCGTAGTCCAACTAGTTATCAATTTAGCTCAATAACTCCGAACAGACTACGAATTGCCAAAATTGTGGGGTTAGTAGCAAAGGTTCCCCTTAAAAAGCTCTTTTCAATTATGATATCTTTGGGCTAAAGGATCTTGGGGCAGATGCCTATACTTCTAAGCCGATTCTCCTTCCCTAATTGAAACGGCAATTCTCCTGCTATGACCTACTTTTAAAGCAATAGGTTTTCATAGTAGAAAGTGCAGGAAGCTAAATTTAAAAATATAATAAAACCGACTTCAAAAACACAAAAATGTGAAAAATAACTTTCAAAAATAAGCTTCAGAAGTCGGTGACAAAAAAAATCAATCAAATAAAGGTCACCGACTTCTGAAGCTTATTTTTGAAAGTTATTTTTCACATTTTTGTGTTTTTGAAGTCGGTTTTATTTTTTGCAAAAAAGTTTTTATTTTTCACTTTTAGTGGTTCACTTGTGCTTAGCCCATCACAGCGTATCGACGTGGTGTTATGTTATGAACTGGTGTAAATAATAGACAAACATAACATTTCAGCAATCCCAGCCCATTTGTTATCATTTATTGAGGAGTTCCGTTGCCTATCTCCAAAGTTCTTCATCAGTACTTCACCAAATTGAAATGGGATCTCTCCGAAAAAGTATTCTTTCTTATTATGTATTTACTAATTAACAGATTCTTTCCATAATAGTTTCAATGTTTAATCAATGTAAGTCGCAGTGACAATCCGATGACATGTAAAAAAGAAATATATAAAAGAATGAATGAAGGTGAAGCAAAGGGGCCACATATAACATTTCTAAAACACACAAATCACTTAGTGTGAGTGTGCCTATAAAGTTTAAAGAGTTCTCTCTGTTTCTCCAGGATCCCATCATCAGATCCTGATTTTATGACTATGGAATCATCTGGAAAGTATACCCTTTCAAACAAAACAAAAAAAACCGAATCGGTCCAGCAATCTCTGAGTAATCGGGAAACATACATAAAAAAAAATAATAAAAATAAAAAAGGTTCCTATGAATTGAAAACATCCTCCTTTTTGAAGTCGGTTAAAAATATGGAAAAAGAATACAAAATTACCTATTGTGGAAATATTAGAACGTGTGTGTGTGAAGCTGAAGAGGGAGTATGAACCAAATATGATTAGGTGTGTATATGTGTGTGTGTATGTGGTTGCTTTGGTGACTGTGGTGCGAGAATGGTTGACATTTTTACGGTGACGTATATATTTGGTGCGAGCATGTTTGAGGGAAACCTGTGGTTCGAGTATAACCGTTTGTAGGAGCAGCGGAGAGGATGGTTAGATAGCAGAGATTGTCTATCTGAGAGGGATTAAAAAAGTGTGGCGAAAATAGACAGGTTTCTGCAAAATTACTTATTATTTATTCAAATAGTAAAATACATTGAAGCATTGGTGTAGGACCATGATGATGAAAGGGTTTTTTTCATTCATGAAAAAAATCCATTTGATAAAATAAACACGGTTTACTAAAATCATTTATTTGTTCAGTAAAGAAAGGTACAAATAGTACAAACTGTAAAACGCAATTATACATAAGTTAATCACAAACTTAGTCTAGGAAAATACGAATTGCAGTAGATAGTTAAAAAAATACAGTTTTAAAAATCTCGATCTTTTGTAAAAATATAATTGATCTGGTGAACAAGATACAAATAGTTAAGGCGCTTAGACGAGCTAAATTAGCAACTCTATTTGTGGTGGTTCAAACTTCGTTTGAAATGCTGTTTGAATAAAGTTCTAATCAGCTTGCACTACAAAGTGGTTGTTACGTCAGCCACTGCGGGTCAAATAGCGCGAAATGAGTGGTTTTGATCGATTTACAAAAAAACTATTGATTGGATTAAAAAACTGAAACAGTATCATGCTAATATATTGCTTGTAGAATTATTTGCCAAAAAAAACAGAATGATCGCATGCATATTAGTACGTTTTTTTATTATTTGAAAGATATTTTTAGAGATAAGTTCGTGATTTCTTTTTATCGAGCCAAATTAATTGTATTATGTTTTCAAAACAGTATCTTGCTAGCATATATCCTGAAGAATATCATATATTTTTCTGGTCTTGTTTATAGCAGTGAATCATATAATTTTACTAATTATAAAACTCGCGTTTAGCTCATGTAATGGCCTTAAATGACATTTGTTACAATCAAACTCCTTCTCTTGTGTGTTCTTCTTGTTCTAGTAAACAAAAAACATGGTTTGAAAAAAAAGTAGATTGTGGTGCATGAGATCTTATATATATCTATAACATTGCCATCGTTTTTACCACTCTCCTTGTTCTTGTACTTCCATACTTATTTCATTTCTGCATTTGAATCACTGTCAACATTATTTTGTTGGGTACGATTTCATCACTAAACTATGAGAACGGAAAGAAACTTTGGCAGTATTTGTACTAACTGTTAAAAAAACATAACTCTGAAAGACTTACAATCTAATAATTAGAACATGTTACATTAATATTTCAAAAATAAATCAAAAGGTCCTATAAAAGTTTTGGTTTAACTCTGAATGAAACTGAAATTGGTCTGTGGGTTTATAACATTCTCTGGCATTGCCAAGTGTAAAATGTCAAATGCATGCAAAGGCACCAAAAAGCAAATTTATTGATTTTATTAAGATAACAGATAATATAAGAGATTAAAGATAATATACATGACATGTATATTTAAACATAAATAAGAAAAATTAAGTACCATGAAAGGTTGAGGTAGTTGTACATGTTACCATCAATAGAATCACACAATACCACAATATCTTTAATATTCCTTGGATGACGGAGAAAAGACTCTCTGGTTCTCATCTCCAGACAAATGACTATCGCTTTCACTGCATTGCGTATTTCTACAAAGCCAGCTTTTTAGTAGTTTTAAATATGAAGCTTTTACATGTTTGCGATTTTCATCATCGTGTTCACTGACAGATAGTCACTGTGTCTAGGTCTTCAGGAGATTTGTGATATTTTTGTCATCACCAGGCGCCTTGTTCTTCAGCTGCTCAAAAGCTGCCCTGCTGTTGTCTGCAAAAACCCTCACTTCAACTTCCTTGACATACACTTAAAGTACTTATGTGTGCTCGAAACAAATGAAAATCACAGATATAATCCCAAGTGTAGTGAAAAACCCGTGAAAGTCTAAAACAGTTCCTTGACATAGTTAGTAGTTTTGTGACCTCCATTGTGTTGAACTTTAAATCGGTGGGACTTTAGACGATCGCTTCATCTTCTCAATGGTTGTTCAAACCACGTGTTGCAAGGTGTAGTGCTCGTAATAGCCAGCCGTTTGTAGAGAAATCTTCTTCTGCCAGAAGAGGGGCCACCGAGGAAAGGTTGCGTTGGTGGCTGTGTCATTTTAGAAGGTCACTTTCTTCGTCAGACAATATTATTATACCATTGCAATGTAGTCACTGGCCGATGGTTTGGGGAAGTGAAGCTATCTTGGCTGCGGTCGGATGTAGTAAACGGAGGATACCCTGCTATCTGATACTCCCTACTCATTCAAAGTATTTTTTTTGTGCAATGCCTTAACACTTTTCTCAATATTGTATTTTTTTATTCGCATTTCAAGTTCTTGCATATTTTTGATTATTGCGTCATATTCTTCGGTTTCCTCATGTTCGGCTTTTTGCATTGCTTTAAGTTTGTTTGCTATAACGAATTCCAGCCGCGCCACGTGTTGTTGCATACTTGCAATCTGGTCTTTAGATTGTTCTTCATCCATTTTAATCTTTTCAATTTCTTTTTCCTTTTGCTTTATGTTCTTTTCCATCTGTTTTTCTTTATCCTTCATGTTCTTGATACGCGTTCTAAATTTCATTGCTGTCGCAGCTGCTTCTTGTTCCTTCACTTCAAGTTTCTTGTCTATTTCTTGTGTTGTGACAGCTAACTCGTTTTGCAATTGTTTTATATTTGCGTCTAGATTGGTTTTGACCTGAATCTCTTTTTCTTTCAATGTTTCAATCTCAGCTTTAATATCACCTGATTGCTTAGCTTCGTCCTGTTGGATGGCTTGAATGCTTTCCTCAAGTTTTTGTTTGCTGTTAAGCAACCACTTAAAATCTTTTTTCATCTTGTTTTCTTCTCGAGCCTTTTTTTCTTTCAAATATTTGATATCATCTTTAATTTCTCTGTATCTCTTAGTGTGGTCTCGTGCCTTCTTTTCGTACTCGTCTAAGATTTTTAATTTGTTCTCCTTTTCTTTTTGAATTTTTCTTTTCTCTTCCACCTCAAAGTCTTCCATTTCTTTGATTTTCTTATTAATGTCATGTTCCTCTTTTCTAATTTTTCTTTGAAATTCATCCAAAACTTTGCGCTTTGCGGCGATTTGACATTTTGACGCTTCTTTCATTTTTGACACCTCGTCGTTTAGCTTTTGGATTTCTGCGTCAATTCCCGCTATTGTCTTAGCCTGTTCTTCATTCATTCTTTGAATATTCTTGGCAAATTGGTCTTTTTTCTCGGTCAATGTTCTATTCCTTGCCTCAATGTTCTTTTTAATTGTGATTTCCTCCCTATCCTCTGCTTCTTGGATGTTTTGAACTGAACGGTTAATTTCCTCCCATTCTTTCGCGGCTTGAATATTCTGTTCAGCTTTCTCTTTGGCCTTCTTTTGGCCATCTCTGGCTTCTTCAATACTTTTCTGCATTTCAGTTTTCGCTTGCTCTTCCTTTCTTTCCCATTTTTTTATTTCACTAATGAAATAATCTTTCTTTTCAGTTCCCTTTTCATTTATTTTACGGACATTGTTTTTTATTTTATCAAGCTCTGTTGATAATGTTCTCAATTGTTCTTCTTGACTTTCGTCTATTTGTTTCTCCAGACTTTTGAGGTGTTTCTTCAATATTGCCTTGTCTTTTTCTATGCAAGCCAGTTTTTTATTTACTCGTTCCGAGGACTTCACTACTTTTATTTCTTTTTCCTTTTCCTGTACTTTGGAAGTGTAGCGCCTTTTTTTTTCTTTGTATTTGTTACTTTCTTCCTTTAAAGCAGCCACTTGCGGACTGACCTTTGATTCAATTTTTCTTTTTTTAACTGGTGTTTTCGTGTCCTGTGAAAAAAACATAAAAGCTTTGTTAACAAAAAGTAAGTTTCACAGGAACTGATCGCAAATGGAAAGATATATTTTTATTACCTACTCTTTAGTTATTGTCAAACTTAAAAGATAAGCACAAGTAAGAAATAAATGAACTTTGTATAAGGTGTGGTCTTGCATCCTAGTCAAAATTCAGTAGCTTGTCACAGAGTACATAAATAATCAAATTAAATTACGATACCCGGTCAAATAATAAATTAAGCTTGTAGATCCATGGCTGAAGTATTATCGAACTACAAAGGGTATCTTGTAATGGTCTATTACAGATTATTATAGTCTATTACTGTCATTGTAATGAACGGTTTCTTCATAGAGCATAAACATAGGTTTTTTTATGAGCATCTTTTACTTGATCTATTTATGGTTAAGCTGTTTCATTTCAACAAAGTTGCTATTTAAATTGTTTAGTATTTCAGAATAACACGAAAGTGATAGAACAATCCCACCCATTGTGCGATGTCTCTGTGTGTGTAAAAGCCGATTCGGATAGCACGAGAATCATTAGCATAGATACCTCCTTGAATTTGACCAGAATGCAAAGCATCAGCTTGTATATTAATTAACTTGTTCAATTCTGTGGCAGGCCAACGAGCTGCTTGTCGACGTCCCGTCAACGCGTTGCCAGAAGCGTATACAGGATGTAAACAACCTCATCACAAAGCCTTCAACAAAACATTCTGTACATCAAACTAAGTAACTTTACGCAAAAATATTGCTGGGAAACAACTTTTTGCGGTGAAAAATCTCATTTTGTGGTATAACTCAATGTAACGCACTCAACACATTGTGCTGATAGATGGATTGAATAGTACGGGGAGGTATTTAATTATTATCCATAGAAATATATAATCACATGTACAAGCGTAAGGTGGGACGCCCTCAGGCTCGGTGGAGCGATGATCTCCGCTGGGAGGCTGGGAGTGACTAGGTGAGAGCTTCCGTTGTATGTAACTATGTATATTAGGGTGTCCCTTATATGGCTCAAATTTTTTTTTTTTCAAATATTGAAACGCATACCCCTTAATTCTTTTTAGAGTACCTAGACTTACTCAAATACAAAATGTTATCTTCCAATGTCAACATTAACCCGTGCCGACAGAACCGTGAAGATTTTGAAATTCACTGTCTTTAACGCTTATCGTTGTAAAGCTAAATGAAATGAAAGGTTTTAAGTTACGGTGTAATATGATAGTTTAACATTTTATTATATTATTTTAACTAAAACTAAACCTATATTTACATTTAAAAGACCAAACTTAAAACGAATAATAGGCGTCAAAAAATTGGTCCTCACCGCTGTCACCCGGTAGTGTATCCAAGCGGTGGGCTGGCAGCACTGCCACGTAGAACGGCAATGCTTAATCCCTAGGCGAAATAAAAGCCAGCCTTTGGGTCACGGGAAGTGTTAACAATGCGCTTAGAGATATTTTAAGCAAGAAGGTGACCACTCGGACCCCACGGCCCGAGTTTCAACCCCGAACGGCTCAAACATATAATTGCCGATGTTTGCGCCGCTTGAGGTTCTCTGCTTGCGCAGCAGTAGCGCCAGCACAACACGCAGTTCTCCTTTCAATCGTGCTGTATTAGACGCAGTTGTGCCACAGCACATTAGTCCTTGAGGTTCCAGTCATAAAGTCCGGTTGAAACAGCGTTAGCTTGATCTTGACAGGAAGAGCTCTCCAGTTTGGGGATGGCTAAAAGTTGTTTTTTTCTCCGACCGAAATAAAAATCGGCAGGCGTTCTTCTTTAGAACTTCTTACGTCGAATCCGGGTAATAATTTCATGTCCCAGTGAACGGTCACCGTTTCAGGCAAATTATCTTCGGCTCTATCTTTACTACTCTGTGTGCGAATGCGTTGAATAGACGGATATTTATTTATCGGGAAATCATCACAGCTAAGATTTAGGGCGTTCACTACAGCCTGAAGTATATAGACAGAATCCCTTATGCTTAATTGATATCTATCTAAAGCTGCAACCAACTTAGGAGTGTTGAAGTCTTTCCTTCCTCTTCTTGAAGTTGTTACAGAACTTACGATTTGAGATGTCGATGGCAAGGGTTCGTTCGTCAAGGCTTTCATCAGAGCGCGTAGCTTGATCGGGATTTTCTTGCGTTTCGATAAAATCTTCTGTAGTTAGAGATGACGACAAACTTTCGGAACACATTTGCTCATGTCTTTCCGCCACTTCGTGTGTTCGTAAGTTAAATTTTGTATGTATTAGTATATTTTTACGTTGTTATGCCTGATAGTAAAATTATTGATTGATTGATTTATTAAACATCCTGGACGCCCTGGTTTTAATTGTTTTTGTAAAAAGATACTTCTTCTAAGATATCTTCTTCCATTCCAAAGCATTTGCGTGTGCTTTATCGAATAAGTTTTCGAAATTGTTTTGAAAGTCCTCATCTCGGCGCTTGTAAACATCTTGCGATTTTTTTTTGTAACTCTCTAAGCACTGCGAAGATCCACAAGTTTTTTTTTCACAGGCAAAGCTCTGGTAGGGATTCTAGCCTTTTCTCAGAATATAAACCACTATCGAACGACAACATTAGCGATTTCATTAACAGTCAAATAAATTCGCAAATGTAAAAAATGAAAACTCCGCAAGAACTTGACGTCGATTAGACGATAACTCTGCTCCAGTTATTTGATGGTTCAATTCATCAACTAAGAAAATACTTGTTTTATTGCTTTTTAATACCACTGCAATTTTTCCGCTTTAAAACAATGTTAATCACAAGACTTACTGAGAACAAATACTGCGAGTGCGCGCTAGTTTCGCATAATTTGTATGAACATGTTTCGATGCAAGTCGGCACGGGTTATCGTTCTTCAAATTAAGTAAAAATTGTTTTTTGAGTGTTTTAGGAACATATGAACAAAACTAAGAGGTATGCGTTAAAAAATAAAAACTTTGAAAAATAAGGGACACCCTAATGTATATCTTACTTTCTTCTCTTTGGGCAGGCTGTCAGGGTTCCTTCTATCAGCCGTGAAAGAATTGATAAGATGAAGAGATTCACCGCTCACGACGTCTTGCTCATCGAGTGCCGGTTCGGCACCAAGGTCAGCCATCTGGAAATGAATAAATAAAAATAAAATAACTAATAATATTTGTTTTTTTTTTTTATCATGATGCTTGTGCAACAGCATCGAAATATCGGGAGCTCAAAGAACCTGAAGAAAACCACGGATATTATCCCGTTAGTACCTAAAGTGTAAAACAGTGAACATAATATTTATTTACATAACGTCACGCTCGTAACCCGCGCAGGGATAGCCGGAGGTGTATACTAGTATACTAGTCACGTGCGCTAATATGTTCAGCAAGCTTACTTCATATCGATTTTGTCGTGTTCTGACTATTGCATGACGTCATGTTATAGCTAGCAGGCAGGCGTGGCGTTATGTTATTATTTGTTAATTTAAGGAACAACTTGATACCATTGTGTCCGCGTACCCTAACCCAAGTATCCTACTTCATTTGAAGTCAGCGCTGCGCGTTGCATGTTTTCTTCTTCATTGATACTTCTCTATAACTAATCATCTCAGCAGTCACCTTCTTTCTATCCAGATCATCCTTCATGTAGTTCATCCCTCGTTTCTTCTTCCTCTGCGCTTATAGTCATCCACATCACATCTTTACTCAAAACTTTCCCCACCTCGTTTTCCTCATTTTTCATCCGATAATCACACAACTTTTCAGACTCTCTCTTATTTTAATCATCCGCGGTACGATGATGGACCTATATCTGATTAATTAAACAAATCGAACAGGTAAAAAACACTTGTTTGCGACGTTGCCAATTTTCCAGCTGAACGCATTAACGATGATTTTTCTTGTAGTTGGAGGACGTCAAAGAGATGTCAGCATAAGGGGAGGGGCCCGAAAGGGCCGAAGCCTGTCGGGGCTGCGGGCCTGTTCGAAAGAGATACCGCGGCCCCGGAACATAAAGGGCGAGGAAGGAACATGGATGGGTTTTAGTCAGTAAGAGTCTGACACTCCCTCCCGCTCCGCCCAGAGTGGGAGAAGTCATTTGATGATTTCCCATCTCAAAAAAAAAAAGAAAAGGGGCCGGCGGAGCATGCGTTTTCATACAAACGTAATACCAAAATAATATGAAAATCAAACATATTCCTAAGGTAGTGTGTATATATTTCGACTGTATTATAGAATATCTATGTTCCCAAATAAATATTTTGAAAGGACAATGATATAAAGACGAGATATGAGGAATTTAAAATTTCTATAGAATTTATTTTTTCTCATAACTGTTGTTTAAATCAGTCTACATTCAAAATATGTGTTTGGGAACCTAGATATTATGTAATCCAATCGAAATAAATACACACTACCTTAAGAATATGTATGATTTACAAAATATTTTGGTATTACGTTTGTATGAAAAACGTATGCTCCGCAGGCCTCTTAACTAAACTAAATAAACTTCCAAAAGCACTCATTGTACTTGAATTACTTATATTGTTTGCGTGTTTTGTCTTCGTAAAGACGTGATGAAAGGGCGACCCTGAAATGTAATGTGCTGTTTCCTACAAAAAGAACAATGTAAGGAAAACTTGATAGGTAATGTATCCTTTGAGGACTTCCAATACAAGTGAAAAGTCGTAGCGATCCGCTACGGCGTAGTTGCGTAGCAGATCGCTACAGAACTCGGTATCTAATGCCTGGTCACCCATCCACGGACCGACTACAGCAAGGGTTGGTTAACCTTGTAGATCAACCCTACATACGATGTACATGTATAGATATCTTACTTCGTTCTCCTCAGGCAGGCTACCGAGGTTGGAAAGCCTCGCAAAATCTGCCGGAATGCTCTGACAACGATGTCGGTTCGCGAACCACTTCTTAAATTCAGCACGGGGGTCGTCGTGCTCATCATCAAGTGCCGGTTCGGCACCAACGTCAGCAGTCATCTATACATATAATAAAATCGTTGAGACCAAAAAATCTGTACATTGAAGATTTAAAAAAAAAAACCGATCAGGGTGACTTAAAATAAGTAACTGAACATATTAAAACCATTTTTAAAATTCGTGTTTGTTTGTTTGACCGCGCATCACGTAAAAACTGCTGGACGGATTTTGATGAAAACTTCACTAATCTATTTAAATAAACTCAAAATAACACTTAGGCTATAGAAATTATGGAAAATTTTGGAAAAAGGGGGTGAAAAGGGGGGGTAAAGTTTGTATGAAAAAAAAAATTGGAAAAAAAAATTAGATTGTTCTAGATTCATGAAACTCAGAGTAAATACTTATTATTAAAAATAAAGAAATACCTGTTTCAGTATTTAAAAAAAAAATATCCAGAGATGTAAAAAAGAGGGTTTTGTGTTTAAAATTAATTAACTCATACACCTATACAATAAAATCCATTGAAGTGGAAACCTTTAAAAGTTGCTATAAATACTTCAAATCTAATACAGGTAAATGTAATTTCTCAATTTTCTTGAAATTTGATTTTTGAAGTGAATACGCCCAAAATAGCGGAATTCAAGAAAATCGGCTTTCCTCGGTATAAGTAGTTGGTAATACAGGGTGGAAACGGTAAACGGGGCAGTAAGGGGAGCTGCAGCTACACAAAAATGGTCTTCGGTAACAATTCGTAATTTTTTCACAAAATGTTTATCCCCATTTAATTTAATTAAAAAATAAAGTACAGTTAGCAAGAAAATTGCCATTTTACATAAAACAAGTTTTTTGATGCCAATTGATCATCTTTCCGACACTAATCTAACACGACACTGATCTTTCTTTATTTTCCGAAGTGAAAAAGAAGAAGAAGTTCTTAGAAGTTCTTCCAAACCAACCCAGAGTACTCAAAAAGTCAGAAATCGCAAAAAAATAACTTTCAGCGGGGCAGTGTAGGGAAAATAGTTAGCCAGAAAATTGCTATTTTACCCAAAACAGTTTTTTGATGCCAATCATTATTTTTTATTTTACATAAGACATACAGCCGGAAAAGTTACAAAAACATTACAAACGAGTACAAATCCTGCTATCTACAAATAAAAATGCTTTGTCCTGAAAGACTATCTGATGGATCAACGCACAGCCTAAACCGCAGATTGTAGAAACCTGAAACTTGGAAGGTGTATTTTTTGTATAACGTAGGCATACGATAAGAAAGAATTTTGAAATTATACCCCTAAAGGGGTGAAAAGGGGGGGTAAAGATTGTATGGGAAAATGTGATTCCTTGGTCCTATCTACTTCAAACTTTGCAATCAACAATATTAACAGAATTGATGGACGCGTTTCATATTGCATTGAAATTCATCCCCGTTAACGGGGTTAAAAAGGGGTAGAAAGTTATTTGGGCAAAATCAAAATCAAAATCAAAATCAAAATATTTTATTTCACATAGGCCTGGATGGGCACTTATAAAACGTCGAAAAAGGTGCACGGTTCGCGTTGGTCGATTCCATGGAGAAGAACCGGCAAGAAACTCCATGGTTACTCTTTTCAAATCATTTGGTCATCATCATCATCTCAGCCGAAAGACGTCCACTGTTGGACATAGGCCTCCCCCAAGTGTCGCCACATTGACCGGTCCCTTGCTACTCGCATCCACCGGATTCCCGCAACCTTCACCAGGTCATCGGTCCACCTAGTGGGAGGTCTTCCAACGCATCGTCTTCCGGTTCGCGGTCGCCACTCCAGAACTTTTCGGCCCCATCGGCCATCCGTTCTGCGAGCAATGTGCCCTGCCCACTGCCACTTAAGTTTAGCAATTCTTCGGGCTACGTCGGTGACCTTGGTTCTCTTGCGGATGTCTTCATTTCTGATTCGATCACGCAAGGAAACTCCGAGCATAGCCCTCTCCATTGCCCTTTGGGTGACTTTAAGCCTTTTGATAAGGCCCATTGTGAGCGACCACGTTTCGGTCCCGTATGTAATCACTGGCAACACACACTGGTCATAGACTTTCGTCTTGAGACACTGCGGTAAGTTGGACGAGAAGATACCGCGCAGCTTCCCGAACGCTGCCCAGCCGAGTCGGATTCGACGATTGACCTCTTTCTCGAAGTTAGACCTACCTAACTGGACCGTTTGTCCTAGGTATACATAATCGTCTACAATTTCGAGTGTAGAGTCTCCGATCTTGATAGGAATGGGTGTGACATGGGCATTCAACATGACCTTCGTCTTGTCCATGTTCATTTTTAGACCCACTCTTTTGGAGGCTCTACTGAGGTCATCGAGCATTGTACTGAGGTCCTCCATGGTCTCAGCCATGACCACAATATCGTCGGCAAACCGAAGGTGAGTGATGTACTCGCCATTGACGTTGATGCCTAGCCCTCTCCAGTCCAGAACCTTGAAGACATCCTCCAGTGCAGCGGTGAACAGTTTCGGAGATATGACGTCTCCCTGTCTTACACCTCGCTGCAGAAGCATAGATTCCGAGGCTTGGTCCTGAAGTCGGACTGACATGGTGGCGTTTTTGTACAAACACTTCAACACCTCGATGTACCGATAGTCAATTTGGCACCGTTGGAGAGACTGCAGCAGTACAGCCCAGGTTTCGATCGAATCAAAGGCTTTTTCGTAGTCCACAAACGCTAAGCAGAGAGGCAAGTTATACTCTTCGGTCTTCTGTATAACCTGCCGAAGCGTATGTATGTGGTCCACGGTGCTAAAACCTTTTCGGAAACCGGCTTGTTCGGGTGGCTGGAAATCGTCAAACCTGCGCGCGAGACGATTCGTGATGACTCTTGAAAACAACTTGTAAACGTGGCTTAGAAGTGAGATGGGCCTGTAATTCTTCAACCGGGCATTGTCACCCTTCTTGAAGAAGAGCACCACCACACCCCTGCACCATCAAATGTATTACAATATTATAATAATAATAATAATTTATAATAATAATTTATTTAATAAGTAGTTTGTACATGGTATACAAAGCTGTCTTATATAATTAGATGTTATAAATAAATAGAACCAGTACACATAAAATGGGTCATAGGACTCCCTTTCCTAAACTAGGCAGAAAATCTGTCTGTATCTTAGGAAAGCGTATCCATTCACAGTGAGTCTTATTACGGTTACAAAAATAATTGGTACGTGCAGTAGGCGAACAAAGTACTTATGTTAAATTAAAGTATTTAATGAAAGAAAAAAAAAACAAAAGTTGAAATAAAAACATGAGTGTGTGTTGGTGTATGTGTGTGTGTGTGTGTTTGGGTACATATGTGTGTGCGCATGCGTGTGTATGTGGGAGTGCTTACATGACATGCCTGTGTGTATGAGTAAGTGGATGTGTTGTGTTCTGTGTGTAAACCTATCTCTTTACTGTACAGTGGTTAGCAGCTCTTCGGTATCACTATATGTCAATGTCTGTAACCAATAATTTAGCTTGTTTTTTAACTCGCCTTTAGTCAAGGCATAAATATTCAGCTGCTTGTGGGCTTTATTATACAGCGTAGCACTTAGGCCATTAAACTGACGTCTTGCGAAGGCAGTCCTGCAAGAGACAGCAGGACATAAAGGAAAGCCACGCCGCCGCTGACTGACAAGCTGCTTATTGAACGTGTTCATAGTGTGCTTGTAGAGGATGGATCTTAAGATGTATAATTTCCTAATAGTTAAGACATTGCATTCTGAATATAGCTTATGTGTAGGGTAGTCACGAGGTTTGAAGTGAATTACTTTTAGCACAGCCCTTTGAGCTCTTTCTAGTTTTAATAGCTCAGTTTTATGAGACCCTCCCCACACGGGGATACAGTACATCAGGATTGTTTGACACAGAGCCAAATAAACCATTCGGAGAGTATTTTTATCCGCTGAAAACCTTAAATTTTTAAAAATGTAAATTAGTCTTCTGGTACGAGAGGTTAATGACTCCAATTGAGTGGTCCAGTCTAGTTTCTCATCGACGAACACTCCGAGATATCTAATGGACTCCACCATAGTCAATGAGAGACACTTACAAGCTTTTGTCTTTTGCTGACAGTTATGGGCTTTTAGATTTCCGGTTTCTTCAGCTGGTTTTGGTGTATGCGGTAGAATGAAACGTAAAAATTTGGTCTTATCAACGTTTAAGGTTAAAAGATTACTTGCTAACCAATGCATTACTCTCCGCAATGCATTTTCCGAATGTAATTTGGCGTCAACCCAATTCTTGCCATATGTCACTAATGCAGTGTCGTCTGCGTAAGTGAAAATATCACAGTTGACGAGAGGCAGACTACAAAGGTCGTTTATATATATTTGGAAGAGGGTTGGACCCAAAATACTTCCCTGGGGGACCCCGAAGGTTATTTGTTTCTCCGCGCTAATTATATTGTCGATCTTGACGGATTGTCTACGGTCAGAGAGATAATCTTTAAAGATTTGAAGAGCCAGACCACGAATACCTACATTTTCCATTTTCTCTATTAGTTTGGAAATACAAACAGTGTCGAACGCCTTGCTGAGATCTAGAAAAATGCCATAACATTTCAGTTTTCGGTCTAGTTTGTCAGCTACTGACTGCACAAGGTCGACTACAGCATCTTCCGTAGAGATGCCATGTCGGAAACCATATTGATTATTGGCGAGAATGTGGAATTTGGTTAAATAATTAGTTAGGTAGTTGTTCAGAACTCGTTCCATGATTTTAGACAACGCGCTTAAGACAGAGATGGGGCGGTAATTTGAGATCTGATCTTTATCTCCAGTTTTGTACACTGGTGTTACTAACGCCGTCTTAAAGGCCCTCGGAAAAACCCCTTGTGATATGGCGAGGTTGCATATATGAGTAATGGGGCCTCCCATTACTCATATATACCAGGACGTTTCGAGCCATTTTGATTAATTTGGCTGGGATGTTGTCCCATCCCGTGGCACAGTTATCCCGAAGTGATTTTATAATTAACTCCACATCACTTTCGCTAACTGGTAGAAGTGCGATCGAGTTTAGCGTGCTGTGTTTGGATGTTAGGTCTCCGTCTGTAGGGGAAGTATTTATTTTAGATGCCAACGTCTTACCTACATTGGCAAAATAATTATTTATTACGTTAACTGAAGATAAGGGGTCTGTAGACAATGTTAAGAGATTCGTGGCTGGCTGCTTTTTTATCTCTGTATTAGTGAGTTTTTTAACGACCTTCCAGGTTTCTTTGCTATTATTTTGAGCTCTAGTAAATTGAAGTTTTTCTTCAGAACGTCTAAGTTTATTGATAAGACGATTACAAAAATTTCGGTATCTTGTATAAGTAATTTTGAGAGTAGTATTTTGCGGATCTGAATTGAGCTTAAGATGCATGCTGTCTCGGTTTTTGATGCACCGGAGGAGACCGGGTGTCATCCAAGGCTTGATTATTCTAGCCTTTCTTGAAATTTTGATGAGTGATGTATGGGTTAAAACAATGTCTTTGAGTGTAGTGATTAAATTATCTGCAGCAATGTTGGCATCAGTAGCGTTCATCACCGGGGCTAAGTCAGCGTTTTCTACATCCTTTACTGCATTAGAATAATTTAAACGCGTGGTTGTCTGTGGAACTAATTCTCGGTTCATTTTAATTTTATCTAAGCATAAGGCCGTAGCATAATGATCTGTAATACTTGTTTCTAATACGAAGGAGTTTGATGGGGATTTAGATTTTAGCAAGATATGGTCTAGGCAAGTATTTGAACTTGGTCTAGTGGGATGTAGGAAAGCTGGCAAAAGACCCATTGTCGCTGTATGTAGCAGATACTCGTGTGAATGTGGGTCCTTGTTGTTAGGTTTAATATCAACGTTCAAGTCGCCCATTACTATAACAGATTTGCTGCTTTTTAAAGCAGACGCAGCAGTTTCCAAGCTATTATAGAAATTAGTTAAGTAAGTATATGAAGGTGAACGATATATAGCAATGATTGCAGTGTCTTGAGTACGACAGATTAAGCAATTAGCATCCACAAAGAAAGACGGCTCTGTTACAGTACATTGTAAGTTATTTTTAACGTAGATTACTACACCATCATTTTGAATGGGGTTTTTTACAGTAGAATGCGCGGTATATCCATCCAAAGTTGGGGTTGGACCAGCATTTTTCAGCCGGCATTCCGTCAGTATTACAAGATCGAATTGGATAGGCATCTGGGCAAGAACAGTTAGAAAACTGTTAAGGTTTTTGTGAATACTACGAATGTTAATGTGAATAATTTTTAATGACGATTGTGCTGCCTTTTGCAAAGAAGTGTATGCGCCTGGGGCACAGACTTGGAAAGTAGCTACACTGTGTTGATCAATTTCATCAAGGATATTATTTATACAAGCCATTTATAATTAATAATAAAATTTAAAGATAGGTGTAAAGGAAAGTCTATTTGATGTGTGGAAATAGTTGGAATTAATGTTTTTGATTCAGTGTAGTGTAGAGGTAATTGTGTCAGTTTCAGTAAAGTAAAAAGTACGGGTGAAATTTGTAAAATAAGTAATATTAAAAGGGACTTAATATAAGATAAATCGTAATTGTAAGCTAAGCGGTGTGTAAAAACAATGTTATATGTGCGAAGTTCGCTAGTTATGTTTACGGTTTCTACAATTATAATTACGAGACATTTACATACTATTTTAAAGTAGTAGATAGCCGAGAAGCGAGACAGGATAATTATGTAGCACAGGTCGAATAGTCACATTTTTCTCAGTATGTTCGCTAGACAGTCTTCCGTTCTGACAGTGTAAGTTTCTTTGCACTCCGGGCTTTTGCGTAGAAGAATCTTGCCATTCGAAATCCAGCAAAATTTGAAACTATTCTTTTTGGCAAAGTCTCTAGACTGCAGGAATAATTTCTTCATTGATCCTGGAAGATATTCATCGACATATATCGGTTTCTTATCGCCGCACATGCCTACTACTTTTGTATTCAATTTGTCTTCTAATTTCCGGCTTTTGTTGAAGTTGCGAGCTGCTGACAGGTAGTTGGTTTTAGTGTGCACAGAAGAAAACTCGGTAACAATAGTTTTGTTCGTCCCAGGTTTGGCTGGTAAACGATATATATCGCGTATTTCGGACGCTGATACTTCAAAGTCAATACTTTTCCCGATCTGAGACACAATATTTATCATCTCCTCGACTGATTCGTTTTCTTTGTTCGGGACATTTCTAATTTCGACAGCAGATGACCTCGAACTCAGTTTGATATCTTGAAGTTGCCTCTCGAGCTGGTTTATTGTTTCAGAATTTTTATCTCGGGTCTTCTCAAGGTCCAGGATTTGAAGCTTCAGGTCCTCATAGTGCTTGTACATATATTCCATCGACTTCTCGATTTCTGAGTTTGTTTTTTGTATTTGATGCACTTTTTCCTTGACATCAGACATTTCAGAGAAAATTTTGGCAAACGTAACTTCTTGTTGTGTTTTCAAATCAATCATTTGGTATTACAATATTATTGTTTCATTACAGCATTAGTACTAAAGTATGGGGGGACAGCGTAGGCCCGACAATAGGTCGTTGCTTGCTATACAAAAAATGTAAAACAAAAGGAATATTTAACAAAAGTTAAACAGCATCCGGGAATCTAAAAGGCCTTCAATGTTCACTCATTCACAAATAATAGGTAAAAAAGCATCTATACAAAGGTAAGTAAATAAAAAATAAAAAGAATATTTAATTAAAGAACTAAATTAAACAAGTGACACAAATATTGTCATCAGTGTTGTAACTATTATTCTGAGCAAAATATGAGAAAAAATGATTTGAAAACTACTGTAATAATCTGAATTAAAAGAAAAAGAATAATGAGATTGAGAATAGTTAGAGACATCCACAAATCTGTGCCGTTTATGAGCTACCAGGGAAGCCGCATGCGCAGAAGGAATCATAGCCAAACTTCTTTGTTATCAACGTAGTCCTTGATTTTGTAATATGCTTTTTTCATAAGGACACGTTTAATATAGTTCTTGAACTTTCCATCGGTCAGTTCTATAACTGACTTTGGCAACTTGTTATAAAAGCGTATACTGTTTATAATAAAAGACTTGCTAGTTTTTGTTAATCTGAATTTAGGTATTACAATTTCATGTTTACTGCGTGTATTTTTATTGTGGAAGTCGCTTCTAATTTTGAAAAGCCCTCGATTTTTGCGGACATATAAAATACATTCAAAGATATAAAGTGAAGGCAGAGTTAGTATATCGATCTCTTTGAATTTTTCTCTGAGTGACTCGCGAGGACCCATTTTATAAATCGCGCGGACTGCCCTTTTTTGTAGTATAAACATGGAGTCAACGTCTGCTGCTGATCCCCACAGCAGGATGCCGTAAGACATAATACTGTGGAAATAAGCATAGTAAACTAACCTAGCTGTGGCTACATCCGTTAACTGCCTTATTTTCCTAACTGCATATGCAGCTGAGCTTAACCTACCTGAAAGAGTTCTAATGTGCGCGCCCCACTGTAATTTGAATCTATAGTAATCCCTAAGAATACAGTTTCCGCTATAACATCAAGTTTATTGCCGTCAAGATTTAAATTAAGATCACGTTGTGGTACATTTGGTAAGGAGAATCTTAAACACTTAGTTTTGCTTGCATTCAATAGAAGATTATTAGCAGCGAACCATTTTGAGAGAACGGTTAGACTTTCGTTAACATGTTGGACAAGCGTATCCTTTCTATTTATTTAAAAAATTAGCGAGGTGTCATCAACAAATAAAATGATATCTGATAATTTGGCCATCATATAAGGGAGATCATTAATGTACACAAGAAATAGGAAAAGACCGAGAATTGAACCTTGGGGCACGCCTATCTTGACTAGAGACCCGGAGGACGTCGCCCCATTTACATTTACTTTTTGCTGCCTGTTTGACAGATAAGAAAGAACCAGATCAGCAGCTTGACCACGAATTCCGTAGTAGTGTAATTTACACATCAGTGTGTTGTTGTCCACGCAGTCAAACGCTTTAGAGAGATCACAGAAAATACCAATGGCATCTTGGGACTTCTCCCAGGATTCCAAAATGTGAGTGATAAGTTTAACTCCCGCGTCCGTTGTCGATCTGCCCTTCGTGAATCCAAACTGCTGACTGTGCAAAATCCCATTTGAGTTAAAGTGAGATAACATCTGGTCCAGCATGATTTTTTCATATATTTTACTCAACGCTGGAAGCACAGATATAGGTCTATAATTAGAGGGATCACTCTTACAACCCGATTTGAAAATTGGTACTACTTTACTAAGTTTCATTAGATCAGGAAATTTACCGCTATCCAAACATTGATTGAATATGCCTGTTAGGATAGGGGCGGTGATTTGTTTCGAATTTGATATTAATACTCCTTCGAGATTGTGATATAAACTACAGGTTATTTTGATACATGTTTCAGAACCCAATCCGATTTTATTCCTAAAAGGTTGAATTCACATAAAAAATTGATGCAAAATTGCTAAAAAACACTGTTTTAGCCTTTCACGGTTTAACGAATAAAAAAAACAAAAAAAAAACAAACAACAAATAATTACGGAAGATATCCCGCAAGTGACAATATAAGTTTAAATTGCTAATACTCTTTAAAATTGGAATGTCTCGAAAGTCACCGTAAAATATTAATACCGCATTTGATGGTTTCTAAGCTTTGAAGAGGTTGTGCACTTTAAGACACGGCGTCATAGCGTAGCGACAAATTGAAAAATATAAATTTTAAATGGTAAGCAGTTGTGTGTGTGTGACTCTACACTCGAAATTATAGACGATTATGTATACCTAGGACAAACGGTCCAGTTAGGTAGGTCTAACTTCGAGAAAGAGGTCAATCGTCGAATCCGACTCAGCTGGGCAGCGTTCGGGAAGCTGCGCGGTATCTTCTTGTCCAACTTACCGCAGTGTCTCAAGACGAAAGTCTATGACCAGTGTGTGTTTGGTGTGTGTGTGAGTGATTACATACGGGACCGAAACGTGGTCGCTCACAATGGGCCTTATCAAAAGGCTTAAAGTCACCCAAAGGGCAATGGAGAGGGCTATGCTCGGAGTTTCCTTGCGTGATCGAATCAGAAATGAAGACATCCGCAAGAGAACCAAGGTCACCGACGTAGCCCGAAGAATTGCTAAACTTAAGTGGCAGTGGGCAGGGCACATTGCTCGTAGAATGGATGGCCGATGGGGCCGAAAAGTTCTGGAGTGGCGACTGCGAACCGGAAGACGATGCGTTGGAAGACCTCCCACTAGGTGGACCGATGACCTGGTGAAGGTTGCGGGAATCCGGTGGATGCGAGTAGCAAGGGACCGGTCAATGTGGCGACACTTGGGGGAGGCCTATGTCCAGCAGTGGACGTCTTTCGGCTGAGATGATGATGATGAAGCAGTTGTAAGAGGTCCGCAACGGTTTACAGCAGCTATATCGTGTTGCGGCTCATTTAATGCACCTTGATGAGAACTGCAGACCTAGCTGGAGTATGACTGTCATCGAGTGTCTAAATATGAAGATGTAAAGCTGCTAATGTAAAGCTGCCTTTAAAGCTGTTTTTGTACACATGATAATTTATTCTAATTCAAATAAATACGTTGTTAATCACAAGTATTTGATTTTGAACAAAATTGCCCTTGAGTACGTAAATGGACTTCAATGTATATCTTAGGAGATACACCGTTTTAAGTAATTCCGCAGCAAAATAATGATCATGTACCGGGCGCGCATTTACATTATGCGGAAGGATGTGTGTGATGTGCTCTTTGATAAGCATCTTTTACTTGATCTATTTACGGTTAAACTGTTTCATTTCAACAAAGTTGCTATTTAAATTGTTTAAATTTGATAGTATTTCAGAATAACACGAAAGTTATAGAAGAATCCCACCCATCGTGCGATGTCTCTGTGTGTGTAAAAGCCGATTCGGATAGCACGAGAATCATTAGCATAGATACCTCCTTGAATTTGACCAGAATGCAAAGCAACAGCTTGTATATTAATGAACTTGTTCAATTCTGAGGCAGACCAACGAGCTGCCTGTCGACGTCCCGTCAACGCGCAGCCGGAATCATGAAATACATAATTAAAAGGAATGTATATGTCACCGTAAATTTGTCAAACACGTTATATTACAATGTAACGTGTTTTTTCTTGCGATATTGTTAAGTTTCGAATTATTGTCAACTGAACTGGAGTTTCTTGCCCGTTCTTCTCCATAGAGATCTACGCTAGGGAATGGGCATCTACAGTACTTTCGCAAGTTATTATGCCTTGTGTCTGTGACTGTAGCTTTGATTTTTCTTTAAATTTTTTGACATTCAAAAGTGCCGTAATGGTCTAGTTGAAATAAATGATTTGAGTTTTGAGTTTTTTTTTTGAGACATACGGAAGTATCTCTGCCCCCATAATCGGGACTTGGGGCACCCCCCCGTAAGGTTAGTTAGGTTCCTTTAAACCCTGCACTCGGAAATAGGGGCCCCGCGAAGCGGGGCTCCGTCGACTACGCTTTTTAGGGAGAATATTAAGTGTTTTAAGGTTATGTTATATTAATCGGTATTTCTCAGGAATGGTGCATTATCTTTTCATGAGAGTCGTGCCACTGGGCAACGGGGACCCCTCCTTCCCTCCACACCGCGTAAGTTGACTACCATCGCATGCATTTCACGAAAAATAATGCGTTTTGTTGTAAGCAGTATGTTCATTTGACATTAATTCGAGACTTTACAATATCGCTAGAGATATTACAATATAACGTATTTGACAATTTTACGGTGACATATACAGGTGTACACAAACCTCATCACAAAGCCTTCAACAAAACATTACATCAAACTAAGTAACTTTACGCAAAAATATTGCTGGGAAACAAATTTTTTTGCGGTGAAAAATCACATTTTGTGGTACCTATAACTCAATGTAACGCACTCAACACATTGTGCTGATAGATGGATTGAATAGTACGGGGAGGTATTTAATTATTATCCTTAGAAATATATAATCATATGTACAAGCGTATGGTGGGACGCCCTCAGGCTCGTTGGAGCGATGATCTCCGCCGGGAGGCTGGGAGCGACTGGGTGAGAGCTTCCGTTTAAGAAGTGTATGCCCAGCAGTGGACTGCGGTACGCTGATGATTATGTAACTATGTATATCTTATTTTCTTCTCTTTGGACAGGCTGCCAGGGTTCATGCTATCAGCCGTGAAATAATTGATAAGATGAAGAAGATCACCGCTCACGACGCCTTGCTCATTGAGTGCCGGTTCGGCACCAAGGTCATCCATCTGAAAATGAAAAAATAAAATAAATAATAATATTTGTTTTCTTTATCATGATGCTTGCAACAGCATCGAAATCTCGGATAGAACCAGAATAAAATCACGGATATTATCCCGTTAGTACCTACTTCAAGTGAAAAACCGTGAATTATAAAACAGTGAACATAATATTTATTTACATAACGTCACGCTCGTAACCGGCGCAGGGATAGCCGGTGGTGTACCTATACTAGTATACTAGTCACGTGCGCTAATATATTCAGTAAGCTTACTTCATATCGATTTTTCTATTGCATGACGTCATGTTATAGCTAGCTATCTATACAGGCAGGCGTAATGTTATGTTATTATTTGTTAATTTAAGGAACAACTTGATACCATAGTGCCCGTGTACTTAACCCAAGTATCCTACTTCAATTGAAGTCAGCGCTGCGCGTTGCTTGTTTTCTTCTTCATTGATACTTCTCTATAGCTCATCATCTCAGCAGTCACCTTCTTTCTATCCAGATCATCCTTCATGTAGTTCATCTCTCGTTTCTTCTTCCTCTGCGCTTATAGTCATCCGCATCACATCCTTACTCAAAACTTTCCCCACCTCGTTTTCCTCATTTCTCACCACATCATATCCGATAATCACACAACTTTTCAGACTCTCTTATTTTATTCATTCGCGTTGCGATGATGGACCTTTATCTGATTAATTAAACAAATCGAACAGGTAAAAAACACTTGTTTGCGACGTTGCCAATTTTCCAGATGAACGCATTAATGTTGATTTTTGTTGTAGTTGGGGGACGTTCTAAATACTTATATGACTTTGTATAGGCTACTTAACTAAACGGAATAAACTTTCAAAAGCACTCATTGTAATTGAATTACATTGTTTGCGTGTTTTGTCTTCGTAAAGACGTGATGAAAGGGCGACGCACAAACGAATACCAGGAATTCAGTGCCTACGTCATTCTGACCCTGAAATGTAATGTGCTGTTTCCTACAAAAGAGCAATGTAAAGAAAACTTGATAATGTAGTCTTTGAGGACTTCCAATACAAGTGAAAAGTCGTAGCGATCCGCTACGGCGTAGTCGCGTAGCAGATCGCTACAGAACTCGGTATCTAATGCCTGGTCACCCATTCACGGACCGACTACAGCAAGGGTTGGTTAACCTTGTAGATCAACCCTACATGCGATGTACATGTATAGATATCTTACTTCGTTCTCCTCAGGCAGGCTACCGAGGTTGGAAAGGCTCGCAAAATCTGCCGGAATGCTCTGGCCAGGATGTCGGTTCGCGAACCACTTCTTAAGTTCATCACGGGGGTCGTCGTGCTCATCTTCAAGTGCCGGTTCGGCACCAACGTCAGCAGTCATCTATACATATAATAAAATCGTTGAGACCAAAAAATCTGTACATTGAAGATTTAAAAAAAAAACCGATCAGGGTGACTTAAAATAAGTAACTGAACATATTAAAACCATTTTTAAAATTCGTGTTTGTTTGTTTGTTTGTTTGACCGCGCATCACGTAAAAACTGCTGGACGGATTTTGATGAAAACTTCACTAATCTATTTAAATAAACTCAAAATAACACTTAGGCTATAGAAATTATGGAAAATTTTGGAAAAAGGGGGTGAAAAGGGGGTGTAAAGTTTGTATGAATAAAAAAATTGGAAAAAAAAATTAGATTGTTCTAGATTCATGAAACTCAGAGTAAATACTTATTATTAAAAATAAAGAAATACCTGTTTCAGTATTTAAAAAAAAAATCATCCAGAGATGTAAAAAAGAGGGTTTTGTGTTTAAAATTAATTAACTTCATACACCTATACAATAAAATCCATTGAAGTGGAAACCTTTAAAAGTTGCTATAAATACTTAACATTACAAACGAGTACAAAACGAAGGTCATCCATCTGGAAATGAATAAATAAAAATTGAATCAAAAACTAACTAATATTTGTTTTTTTTATCATTACGCAATACCTATGCTAGAAGCCTAGCCTTCCATAGGCGTCAGGTGCGCGCACGCACGCTGTTTGCAATACCCTCCTGCCGAACCAACTCCGGCCTGCGCTCACCCATCCGCCGCATGGTTGACTTGTACAATAAAACTTTTGTAAATATAGCCATTTTCAATAGTCCAATAGAAAAATTCAAAGATCCTGTCTTCAGAACTCTTAAAAAATAATGCATTATACCTATACATGTAATCTTCAAATTATTGTTTTAAATCTGTCTTGGTTGTATACTTGTCATTTGTCATCTTTCGTTTATTTTTATTTTTTTACTCTGTTTTTGTTTTTTCACCCCTGGCGATTATTGTTATTTCTATATAATTTTGATAACCCGTAGACAGTGTTGTGGGTTACATTATTATCAAAACGCAAATATTGTTATACTATCACTCAGTAATAAACAACTGTATGCCAGGATGTTCTTTATATAATATTATGAAAGAAATTATTAAATGTAAGTTTAACCAGGAAACCATTTTATTAATTTTAATAGGTAATAGAGGAAAAGTAAACAAAGGAGAATTGCTTCAGTACTATAGAACTTTGTCATACTTAAATTTGAGAAAAATTGTATTGTTTACACTTCCCTATAGTAGAAGTTTGCCACAGGAAGAAAATTACTATAGATATAATATTAATAATACATTGCATAATTTGACCTTGAATAGTAATGTATTTCACTTAATTGACATAAACAATTATATTGGCAATAATTTTTATTTGACAAAAGATAGATATCATGTAGACAGGTGCTATCTTACAAACTATTGCAAAAGACAAGTAGCTGCATCGCTATCTTATTATTTTTCTATTACAGCCAAGAACTTGGCTTATCAAGTTGCCTCTGTTAATCAATGCAATATCGAGTTAAATTACTCTGCCAATAATTTGTCTACATTAACTGAATCTATGAATCATTTAAATTAGAAAGTGAGACAACAGAGGCAACCTCTTGCAATATTATAAGGAAACCAGATAGTAAATCTGGCGAATGTTTTGAGAGTTTTAATAGTATCAACCTGGTTCATCAAAATATTCAAGGATTATTGAACAAAGAATTAGAGGTAGAACTTTTTTTGAATTGTAACAACATAGATATTCTTTGTATAACGGAGCACTGGCTTAAATGTCACCAATTAATTTTCAATTTTAGCAATCACCAGGTTGGTAGTTCATTCTGCAGAGTAAATGCTATACACGGCGGCGCATTAATCCTAGTAAGTAATCATCTTAAATTTAAAGAACGCAAGGATATTGTTAGCCTATCTGTTGAGCGAACAGTTGAAATAGCCTGTATAGAATTGGAGCAGTTTATCATTTTAAGTGTATATAGACCTCCTTCAGGGTTGTATGATTGTTTTGAAAAGGTAATGGATGAAGTGTTACATAGAATCTGTAGTTCTAAGAAGTCTATAATTACTTGTGGTGATTTTAATATTAATTTGTTAGAAAATTCTGGGTTAAGTACAAAAATTTTGAGCCTGTTTCAGTCATACAATCTTGAAAATAAATTTCTCGAGCCCACTAGAATAACCCCTACTACTGCCACTTGCCTAGATAATATTTACACTGATATTATACCCACCCAAAAGGCAATTATTAATTTAATAGATTCAGATCATTGTGGGCAATTGATCACAATTCCTAATGTAAATATGAAAATCACTAAAAAGGATATCATTGTTAATCCAAAAAGTAAAAATCGCTTGGAAACTTTTAAAACTAAACTCTTATCAAAACTACCACTTTTGTCAGCCAATGATGATCCCAATCAACACTATAACGATTTTTTCAGCATGTATTGCGCACAATTTGAAACCACATTTGTCCCTAAGACAATCTCGGTAAATAGTAACGCTTCTTTCAATGACTGGGCCACCATTGGCATTCATAAGAGTCGAAAACGACTTTATGAACTGTATGAAGAGCGTACTTATACTAACACAGTAGAATTTAATTTGTACGTTAAGAATTACTCTAAATTATTTAAAAAAGTTTGTTTATTAGCAAAGTCACGTTACTTGAGTTCAAAAATTAAAAATAGTAGTAATGTAATTAAAATGACATGGAACATCATTAATAGCGAAACGGGAAGGTCTTGCAACCGAAATAGTGACTACAGCCTTGCTATTGGCGATAATATTCTAAATTCAGACACTCAAGTTGCCACAGCCTTTGAAAATTTCTTTGCAGATATTCCCGTATCGACAACTAAATCGCTTAACTCGTCACCTGCTGCAGCCGAGTCTTTACTAAGGGAAAACGTTTCAGTCTGTGATTCCGAATTTAACTTCCAATATGTCACCTGTAGAGATATTATTAAAACTTTTCACACCTTAAATGTTAAAAAGACTGCTGATCTATGGGGTCATTCTGTGGACGTAGCTAAATCTATTATAAACGTTGTAGCTCCATCTTTAGCTGTTATATTTAACGATTGTATTGACCGTGGTGAGTTTCCTGATCTAATGAAATATAGTAAAATAATACCATTGTTTAAAGCGGGTAGTACATCAGACCCCACTAATTATAGACCCATTTCAGTACTACCCACCTTTAGTAAAATTTTTGAAAAATTAATTTTGGCACAATTGCAAAGTTTTTTCAATAAACATAAGTTATTGCACAAAAAACAGTTCGGTTTTACAAGGGGTCGTTCAACTACTGATGCCGGTGTTGAACTTTTAGGACACATTTATAATGCCTGGGAGGACAAATGCGACGCTTTGGGAATTTTTTGCGATTTATCTAAAGCTTTCGATTGCGTTCTTCATGAAACATTAATCAGGAAACTACACCACTACGGAATCCGTAACGCCTCTCTGGATCTTCTTACTTCTTATTTGAGTGATAGGATTCAGAGAGTTGATGTTAACGGGAAAAGATCTCCCGGATCCGTAGTAAAAATGGGGGTACCCCAGGGCTCAATTCTTGGTCCATTTTTGTTTCTTATTTACATAAATGACTTGCCTTACCTCATAAAGGATAATCATGACGTGGTATTGTTTGCAGACGACACTTCTCTTTTATTTAAACTCAAACGTCAGCAGCCAGTTATGGATAATGTTAATAACGCCCTGGCAAAAGTTGTTAATTGGTTTAATGTTAATAATCTACTCTTAAATGAAAAAAAAACTAAATGTATTAAGTTTACAATACCCCATGTAAGACAAGTGGAAACTACTGTACTAATTAAGGATGAAGAGCTGAAACCGGAAGATAGCACAGTGTTCTTAGGCATAACTTTGGATGCCAAGCTTCAGTGGGGCCCGCATATAAACAAATTGTCGAAAAAACTTAGCTCTGCAGCATACGCCGTTAGAAGAATTCGTGACTTAACTGATTTAGAGACAGCCCGTTTAGTTTACTTTAGTTATTTCCATAGCGTGATGTCGTACGGTATTCTCTTGTGGGGCAATGCCGCCGATATTCAAACAATATTTGTTTTACAAAAAAGGGCAATTCGTTCAATTTATAAACTAAGTCCCAGATACTCCCTCAGAGAAAAATTTAAGGAGATTAATATTCTTACTGTGCCCTCTCAGTTTATTTATGAAAACCTTTTGTACGCACACAAAAATGTTAATTTGTTTAAAAAATACAGTGATATCCACAACATAAATACGAGGAACAAACACAAATTTGTTGTTCCTGCAACGAGGCTCAAAAAAATAGGAGGTACGTTCAGATGCCAATGTATACGTTTTTACAATAAACTTCCGAGCCATATTCAAGCACTAAGCCTGAATAAATTCAAATCGTTTATAAAACAGAAGCTATGCCTCAAAGCTTTCTATCATGTCAATCACTATCTCGAAGATAAAAAGGCTTGGGATTAAGCTGCTCCAATGAAATTTGCTCTGTGAATGTTGAAATTTCGGACTTCGCTGGTTTATTGTTGATTCCTTTATTTTATACACTGTGACATTGAATGATTTGACATGAATACTTATTTCAGTATTTTATTATTTTTTACGTTCCTTTTATTTTTTTTTATTTTATTTTATGTGTTTGAATTTGACATGATTATTTACTTGTGACTGACATTTAATGAATTGACATGAATACTTAGTTCAGTATTTTATTATTTTTTACTTCTTTGTTTGTTTTATGTGTTTATTTGACATATCGTATTTTTATTGACATTCGTTTTTGTAAATTATTATTTATTTTATTTAATAATTGTGAATGTGAGGACCATGTGGGTCGCATTTTGTTTTTTTTTCCCACGACTGTCTGGCAGTTTGAGTACTATAAGCGACCTACCCAAATGTCCTTTCTTTCGTATTGTTCGTCGTTTCGTTGAGCTCCTTGAGTTATAAGTCGAGCTACACGATAACTGACAAATGCTTGCACTGACTGGACAGGTCCACTCAAATCTGTGTGGTTCTTTCTTCAAAAGACCATCTCAGACACTAATCTGCATAGCCCTCATGTGTATTAAGCAAGATTGTCTGGACTTTAAAAGAGACTATGACCTCTGAGTTTGTTTCGGCTGTTTCTTCTCAGAGTAGTCAGGTACGAAACACCGGCCCCATCTAGTTTTAAAAAAAAATGACGTGTAAAAGTGTTTGAGAAAACCTACTTGCTGAATAAATATCATTTATCATTTATCATTTATCATTTATCACTAGTTTTAAGTTTCCATAATGTAACTGTTTGCTGTTCCTTTTTATAAAAATAAAAATCATGATGCAACAGCATCGAATTATCAGGCGCTCATAGAACCAGAAGTAAATCACGAATATTATCCCGTTAGTACCTACTTCAAGTGAAAAACCGTGAAATTCGGAAAAAGTGAACATACTTCATATCGATTTTGTCGTGTTCTGACTATTGCATGACGTCATGTTATAGCTAGCTATCTATACAGGCAGGCGTAATGTTATGTTATTATTTGTTAATTTAAGGAACAACTTGATACCATAGTGCCCGTGTACTTAACCCAAGTATCCTACTTCATTTGAAGTCAGCGCTGCGCGTTACATGTTATCTTCTTCTTCTATACTTCTCTATAACTCATCATCTCAACAGTCACCTTCTTTCTGTCCAGATCATCCTTCATGTAGTTCATCTCTCGTTTCTTCTTCCTCTGCGCTTATAGTCATCCACATCACATCCTTACTCAAAACTTTCCCCACTTCGTTTTCCTCATTTCTCACCACATCATATCCGATAATCACACAACTTTTCAGACTCTCTTATTTTATTCATTTGCGTTACGATGATGGACCTTTATCTGATTAATTAAACAAATCGAACAGGTAAAAAACACTTGTTTGCGACGTTGCCAATTTTCCAGATGAACGCATTAATGTTGATGTTTGTTGTAGTTGGGGGACGTTCTAAATACTTATATGACTTTGTATAGGCTACTTAACTAAACGGAATAAACTTCCAAAAGCACTCATTGTAATTGAATTACATTGTTTGCGTGTTTTGTCTTCGTAAAGACGTGATGAAAGGGCGACGCACAAACGAATACCAGGAATTCAGTGCCTACGTCATTCTGACCCTGAAATGTAATGTGCTGTTTCCTACAAAAAGAGCAATGTAAGGAAAACTTGATAATGTATCCTTTGAGGACTTCCAATACAAGTGAAAAGTCGTAGCGATCCGCTACGGCGTAGTCGCGTAGCAGATCGCTACACACGGACACGGACCGACTACAGCAAGGGTTGGTTAACCTTGTAGATCAACCCTACATACGATGTACATGTATAGATATCTTACTTCGTTCTCCTCAGGCAGGCTACCGAGGTTGGAAAGGCTCGCAAAATCTGCCGGAATGCTCTGGCCAGGATGTCGGTTCGCGAACCACTTCTTAAGTTCATCACGGGGGTCGTCGTGCTCATCTTCAAGTGCCGGTTCGGCACCAACGTCAGCAGTCATCTATACACATAATAAAATCGTTGAGACCAAAAAATCTGTACATTGAAGATTTAAAAAAAAAACCGATCAGGGTGACTTAAAATAAGTAACTGAACATATTAAAACCATTTTTAAAATTCGTGTTTGTTTGTTTGTTTGTTTGACCGCGCATCACGTAAAAACTGCTGGACGGATTTTAATGAAAACTTCACTAATCTATTTAAATAAACTCAAAATAACACTGAGGCTATAGAAATTAAGGAAAATTTTGGAAAAAGGGGGTGAAAAGGGGGGGTAAAGTTTGTATGAAAAAAAAAATTGGAAAAAAAAAATTGATTGTTCTAGATTCATTAAACTCAGAGTAAATACTTATTATTAAAAATTAAGAAATACCTGTTTCAGTATTTAAAAAAAAAACATCCAGAGATGTAAAAAAGAGAGTTTTGTGTTTAAAATTAATTAACTCATACACCTATACAATAAAATCCATTGAAGTGGAAACCTTTAAAAGTTGCTATAAATACTTCAAATCTAATACAGGTAAATGTAATTTCTCAATTTTCTTGAAATTTGATTTTTGAAGTGAATACGCCCAAAATAGCGGAATTCAAGAAAATCGGCTTTCTTCGGTATAAGTAGTTGGTAATACAGGGTGGAAACGGTAAACGGGGCAGTAAGGGGAGCTGCAGCTACACAAAAATGGTCTTCGGTAACAATTCATATTTTTTTCACAAAATGTTTATCCCCATTTAATTTAATTAAAACATAAAGTACAGTTAGCAAGAAAATTGCCATTTTACATAAAACAAGTTTTTTGATGCCAATCGATCATCTTTCCGACACTAATCTAACACGACACTGATCTTTCTTTATTTTCCGAAGTGAAGAAGAAGAAGAAGTTCTTAGAAGTTCTTCCAAACCAACCCAGAGTACTCAAAAAGTCAGAAATCGCAAAAAAATTACTTTCAGCGGGGCAGTGTAGGGAAAATAGTTAGCCAGAAAATTGCTATTTTACCCAAAACATTTTTTTGATGCCAATCATTATTTTTTATTTTACACTAGCTTCTGCCAGCGGCTTCGCCCGCGTGAAGTTTGAAATTATCCCACGGGATCTTATTACCGGGATAAAAAGTATCCTATGTGTTAATCCAGGTTATAAACCATCTGTGTGCAAAATTTCATGCAAATCCGTTCAGTAGTTTTTGCGTGAAAGAGTAACAAACATCCATACATCCATACAAACAAACTTTCGCATTTATAATATTAGTAGGATAAGACATACAGCCGGAAAAGTTACAAAAACATTACAAACGAGTACAAATCCTGCTATCTACAAATAAAAATGCTTTGTCCTGAAAGACTATCTGATGGATCAACGCACAGCCTAAACCGCAGATTGTAGAAACCTGAAACTTGGAGGGTGTATTTTTTTATAACGTAGGCATACGATAAGAAAGAATTTTGAAATTATACCCCTAAGGGGGTGAAAAGGGGGGGTAAAGATTGTATGGGAAAATGTGATTCCTTGGTCCTATCTACTTCAAACTTTGCAATCAACAATATTAACAGAATTGATGGACGCGTTTCATATTGCATTGAAATTCATCCCCGTTAACGGGGTTAAAAAGGGGTAGAAAGTTATTTGGGCGGTGATTTGTTTCGAATTTGATATTAATACTCCTTCGAGATTGTGATATAAACTACAAGTTATTTTGATACATGTTTCAGAACCCAATCCGATTTTATTCCAAAAAGGTTGAATTCACATAAAAAATTGGTGCAAAATTGCTAAAAAACACTGTTTTAGCCTTTCACGGTTTAACAAATAAAAACACAAAAAAAAAACAAATAACAAATAATTACGGAAGATATCCCGCACGTGACAATATAAGTTTAAATTGCTAATACTCTTTAAAATTGGAATGTCTCGAAAGTCACCGTAAAATATTAATACCGCATTTGATGGTTTCTAAGCTTTGAAGAGGTTGTGCACTTTAAGACACGGCGTCATAGCGTAGCGACAAATTGAAAAATTGCAATTTTAAATGGTAAGCAGTTGTGTGTGTGACTCTACACTCGAAATTGTAGGCGATTATGTATACGATATAGGACAAACGGTCCAGTTAGGTAGCTTCTAACTTCGAGAAAGAGGTCAATCGTCGAATCCGACTCGGCTGGGCAGCGTTCGGGAAGCTGCGCGGTATCTTCTCGTCCAACTTACCGCAGTGTCTCAAGACGAAAGTCTATGACCAGTGTGTGTTGCCAGTGATTACATACGGGACGGAAACGTGGTCGCTCACAATGGGCCTTATCAAAAGGCTTAAAGTCACCCAAAGGGCAATGGAGAGGGCTATGCTCGGAGTTTCCTTGCGTGATCGAATCAGAAATGAAGACATCCGCAAGAGAACCAAGGTCAACGACGTAGCCCGAAGAATTGCTAAACTTAAGTGGCAGTGGGCAGGGCACATTGCTCGCAGAACGGATGGCCGATGGGGCCGAAAAGTAAATATTGTTTCAAAATGTGTATACTCGTACCTGTGGTTTCAGCAAGATTTTTGTTGTAAATTAGATAAAAAAAGCCATCAGATTTTGATGTATTTTAAACATTTTTTAGTACAACATGTTTAGGTAATCAAGTAGTTAATTTGTCGTACAGTCATTTATTTGATATGCAGTAGGTTATTAGTGGAGACATTTTGTTTGCTTAAATTTCTTAATAGAGGTGCAGTAAAAAAATCCCCTTTGTTTTTCGTCATATCTCCGAAATTGTTCACCGCTGCACTGGAGGATGTCTTCAAGGTTCTGGACTGGAGATTGACTCGCCATTGACGTTGATGCCTAGCCCAGGCATCAACGTCAATGGCGAGTACATCACTCACCTTCGGTTTGTCGACGATATTGTGGTCATGGCTGAGACCATGGAGGACCTCAGTACAATTCTCGATGTGCTCAGAAGAGCTTCCGAAAGAGTGGGTCTAAAAATGAACATGGACAAGACGAAGGTCATGTTGAATGCCCATGTCACACCCATTCCTATCAAAATCGGAGACTCTACACTCGAAATTGTAGACGATTATGTATACCCAGGACATACGGTCTAGTTAGGTAGGTCTAACTTCGAGAAAGAGGTCAATCGTCGAATCCGACTCGGCTGGGCAGCGTTCGGGAAGCTGCGCGGTATCTTCTCGTCCAACTTACCGCAGTGTCTCAAGACGAAAGTCTATGACCAGTGTGTGTTGCCAGTGATTACATACGGGACCGAAACGTGGTCGCTCACAATGGGCCTTATCAAAAGGCTTAAAGTCACCCAAAGGGCAATGGAGAGGGCTATGCTCGGAGTTTCCTTGCGTGATCGAATCAGAAATGAAGACATCCGCAAGAGAACCAAGGTCACCGACGTAGCCCGAAGAATTGCTAAACTTAAGTGGCAGTGGGCAGGGCACATTGCTCGCAGAACGGATGGCCGATGGGGCCGAAAAGTTCTGGAGTGGCGACCGCGAACCGGAAGACGATGCGTTGGAAGACCTCCCACTAGGTGGACCGATGACCTGGTGAAGGTTGCGGGAATCCGGTGGATGCGAGTAGCAAGGGACCGGTTAATGTGGCGACACTTGGGGGAGGCCTATGTCCAGCAGTGGACGTCTTTCGGCTGAGATGATGATGATGAAGCAGTTGTAAGAGGTCCGCAACGGTTTACAGCAGCTATATCGTGTTGCGGCTCATTTAATGCACCTTGATGAGAACTGCAGACCTAGCTGGAGTATGACTGTCATCGAGTGTCTAAATATGAAGATGTAAAGCTGTCAATGTAAAGCTGCCTTTAAAGCTGTTTTTGTACACATGGTAATTTATTCTAATTCAAATAAATACGTTGTTAATCACAAGTATTTGATTTTGAACAAAATTGCCCTTGAGTACGTAAATGGACTTCAATGTATATCTTAGGAGATACACCGTTTTAAGTAATTCCGCAGCAAAATAATGATCATGTACCGGGCGCGCATTTTCATTATGCGGAAGGATGTGTGTGATGTGCTCTTTGATAAGCATCTTTTACTTGATCTATTTACGGTTAAACTGTTTCATTTCAACAAAGTTGCTATTTAAATTGTTTAAATTTGATAGTATTTCAGAATAACACGAAAGTGATAGAAGAATCCCACCCATCGTGCGATGTCTCTGTGTGTGTAAAAGCCGATTCGGATAGCACGAGAATCATTAGCATAGATACCTCCTTGAATTTGACCAGAATGCAAAGCAACAGCTTGTATATTAATGAACTTGTTCAATTCTGTGGCAGACCAACGAGCTGCCGGAAGCAGGAAATACATAATTATAAGGAATGTATACAGGGTGTACACAACCTCATCACAAAGTCTTCAACAAAACATTCTGTACATCAAACTAAGTAACTTTACGCAAAAATATTGCTGGGAAACAACTTTTTTTGCGGTGAAAAATCACATTTTGTGGTATAAGTATAACTCAATGTAACGCACTAACACATTGTGCTGATAGATGGATTGAATAGTACGGGGAGGTATTTAATTATTATCCTTAGAAATATATAATCATATGTACAAGCGTATGGTGGGACGCCCTCAGGCTCGTTGGAGCGATGATCTCCGCTGGGAGGCTGGGAGCGACTGGGTGAGAGCTTCCGTTTAAGAAGTGTATGCCCAGCAGTGGACTACGGTACGCTGATGATTATGTAACTATGTATATCTTACTTTCTTCTCTTTGGGCAGGCTGCCAGGGTTCATGCTATCAGCCGTGAAATAATTGATAAGATGAAGAAGATCACCGCTCACGACGCCTTGGTCATCGAATGCCGATTCGGCACCAAGGTCATAGAAAAATTTTTTTTCTCATAACTCTTGTTTAAATCAGTCTACATTCAAAATATGTATTTGGGAACCTAGATATTATGTAATCCAATCGAAATAAATACACACTACCTTAAGAATATGTATGATTTACAAAATATTTTGGTATTACGTTTGTATGAAAAACTCATGCTCCGCAGGCCTCTTAACTAAACTAAATAAACTTCCAAAAGCACTCTTTGTAATTGAATTATATTGTTTGCGTGTTATGTCTTCGTAAAGACTAGGTGAAAGGGCGACGCACAAACGAATACCAGGAATTCAGTGCCTACGTCATTCTGACCCTGAAATGTAATGTGCTGTTTCCTACAAAAGAGCAATGTAAGGAAAACTTGATGAAAAAAAATGAAAAAAAATGAAAAAGCGTTTATTCGTTGATAACTCGTATTACAATAACATGATACTTCTGCCAAACTGTACAGCAGTTTGTTGGCAGATGTAGCTCCCATTTAAATTATTTTACTATGTAACAACTCGCAAGTACTTTTCCATTGATAGCAAAGAAACTTAACTAAACATTAACTAAAACTAAACACAAATATCTTACAATAGCACAAAAGGCTTACCAGTAGTGAATTGAAACGCCCCAGTACGAAATTCATAATGCTTTGGCAATAGCTAGTAAATAAGTAAAACAATAAATTAAGCTTTATTTCGTTAGTATTTTAGTAACAATGCTGCTTATGTACTAGGTTAGTATTGTTAGTAAGTATCTTAACAATAATAAACAATTTAACTTATCTATTTGTTAGTAACAATGAGAACTTAAAAACTATGTTAGTACCTATGTAACTAATTTTATGTAACTAACTATGTAACTAACTAACTGTATCTATTAATAACTTTAAACAATCAAATAACATTCTCCATCGCGCAATGGCATCTCAATTCACACTGGCACTGCCGCGAACATAAACTAGTACTTGTGACATTTTATCGTTCATCTCCATTTATGAAGCTTTGACAAAAAGTGTTAAAAATAAACTTCTTCATTCTATTCTTGAAGGACATTTTTGTGGTACAGCTACTTTCTAAATCGGCTGGTATGTCATTAAAAATGGTTGGGACTAAGCATTTTCTACATCTTTGTCCATAATAGTTAGTACAAGTGGGTATGACAAATCTTCGAATGTTTTTATTCCTTGGAGGTCTTAAGTTTAGAGTCTTGGTTTTAAACTCATCCATACAATAATTTTGTACGGCCAGTAATAACACCACCTTACGATGGACCGGTAACATTCTACATTCCAAGAACAATTCTTCGTAATCACTATTTTTACAACGTTTTTTTGTGTTTTCATTGACTAATAATTTCATAAATCTGATTTGTAATAATTTTATTTTATCTAAATATGTTTTAAATGTATTACCATAGCATGCCAGTCCATATGAAAGCAACGAGTCCACCAGCGCATAGTAGACCGTGTACAAAGTGGCCCTATCCAGCACATAACTAAGGTGGTGAAACCTCACAAGCACCAATCTGAGTTTGTCACAGAGGTGTGTTATGTGTGTTTTCCACGAGAAGCTGTTATCTATAACTAAACCCAAGTACTTGTAATCTTCCACCACCTCAATAAATGTACACGCACACTTCGTCGCGTCGTCACCGTGCAGGCACTCATAGCTATGCCCCACCACGCGCGGTGGACGTCCACAATTTTTAAGATAAGGTGACCGTATACGCATACACTTGGTTTTATTTGTATTTATTATGATCCCATTATCATGAGCCCATTTAGTTACATTAGTGAAATCCTCCTGGATATTCCTTTCAATAACAGACAAATCTTTATCTGCATATACTAAACAAGTATCATCAGCGTACATATATATGCGACAGTTTTGAACCACATTGCACATACTGTTGACATGCATAATGTATCCGACGGGACCAAACACGGAACCGGTTGGCACACCGCATGTGACGTATCTAGGCTCTCCAACGACGCCGTCAATGACAGTTCGCAGTGCCCGGCCTGTGAGGTAGGCACGAAACCACCTGTTAAGTGGCCCCGCGACGCCACATTCCTCCATGGCTTGAAGCAGCTGGTGGTGTTCCAAGGTATCAAATGCTTTTTTGAAATCAATGTAGACTACCACCACCTGCTTCCTTTGATCCAAACATTCATTGACGTCGTCCGCAAACTGTGCCAGAGCCGTTGCCGTGCTCCGCCCACGCCGGAAACCGTGTTGTGCATCTGATAATATATTATTCTTCTCCAGGAAAGCACTAACCTGGCTCACAATGAACTTTTCCGTAATTTTATTTATTACAGACAATAATGCTACTGGTCTATAATTTGAGTAATCACTGTGGACACCTTGTTTAAATATTGGTCTAATTAATGCTTCCTTTAACAGATCGGGATATAAACCATTTTCAACACATAAGTTAATGAACAAAGCTAACACAGGGCTTAACTTTGATTTTAACAATTTTATTTCCTTTACTCTAATTTTATCTAAACCTTCAGACTTATCACTACTTAGATTACTTATTATTGTATCTACATCCTTTGGGTATGCTTTTTGAAAGCGTAATGACATACTACTGTTATTGATATAGCTAGACCTGTCCAAAAACCTATGACTACAGATATGCTTAATATCTAGAATTTCTTTGGTAAATGTTTTAGAAAAAGTATTACAAATATTAATTGTGGTTTCTGTCTTTCCTAGATATTTTAAAATAACAGAATCTACACTATTTTTCTCTCTTCCTATCCATGAGTTAATTTTAGCCCAAATTTTCCTAATATTTTTGTTACACTTTTTTATTTCTTCTTGACGGTATTTATTTTTCGCTTTATTAATACATTTATTTACCCTATTTCTGTACCTAGTATACTGATTCCGCAAGTTCATATCCTTCGGTTTATTTTTCCAATATCTAAAGAGCTTGTCTCTGGTACTAATCATGGTTTTAAGTTGTTTTGTAATCCAGGGTTTACTTTTTCGCTTATTACGTACCGGTACTTGGATTTTAGCCTCATCATAAGCATCAGAGAATATTGAATAAAGTCTGTTATATAAGTCTATTGGGCATGTACAATTCATAAGCTCTGTCCATGATACATTATCAAGTATTTCTAACACCTTATTATCACATATAACAGTCCTACAAGGATGCACACAGCTTGAAGGATAACTATTCGATCCAGAGTTACTAGCCACACACACACCGATAACATAGTGGTCCGACAACTTACAGGTTAACACATACGCCGATACCACACGTTGAGTTCGAACCCACACATGATCGATGCACGACCGCGTCACTTTTTCACCGTACACCTCCTCCCGCGTTACATCACTTATAGCACATTCCATTCCAATTTCACTCATATTGTTTGTGTATTTACTAATCGCACTAGAACCAGTTTTGCGCAATAGATCTATGTTCGTATCACCGATCAATAACACCTCACAGCCAGCTGGAATCTCGGACAGTAACTTGTGTACTTCATAACAACAATATGAATACTTCTCATTCCATCTTGAAAAAGCTGCCCATGTATCACTTCATAATAATTAGATTTAATTACGTTTGCAGTAAAGTTTAGTTTGTTGTTTACAAATAACAATATCCCTCCTCCTCTTCTGGTTTCCCTTGTGCTTATGTATGTGTCATATCCTTCTATACTGTATAAAGATAATTCCTGCTGCCTTATATTAATCTCTGTTAGTGCTATTATGTCCAGTTTTTCCTTGCAATTATTTATTAAGACAAGTAATTCATTGAAATTCTTTCTGAGCGATCTTATGTTTATATGAATAATACTCAGATTATTATCCGATTTTAATAGTTCTTCTTGCCAGCTATCTATACATGTGTATTTATTGTACTTAACATTAGAGTTGACGTATGATGCCTGCTCGTCGAATTCGAATAAATGAGTATCCAGTATTTAATAACACTACATTAACACGTCACTTATTTGCTACGTGCACGTTTATATCGCTTAATGAGCGAATTGATCTTATTTTTGAATCCGTTGGGTCATCTTTTTTTATCAGCACCCTACCATTTTGTACCCAAATATATTTAAATATTGGTTTTAACTCATTTTTTGCAGTCCATAGTAAGTTGCGCGTGAGCTTCGTAAGATCCTCATTCATATAAATGCGTTGGTTATTTCCGCTGGCAAATATATCATTATTGGTTAGCTGGTGGGTTTTTCGCGTAGCTAGCCATTTATCGCGGGCTGTGCGCGTAGCCATTCTAATAACAATTGGTCGCGGTTTTTTCTGGCGCTCTTTGTTCTCGGCTTTAACTTCTTCACCCACCCTCATTGCCTCACATATCATGCCATCGGCCACACCTAGCTTACTTGCTATTGTTTTAATTGTATTTTCTAGATTTTCGTTTTGCTGTTCCTCTAAGCCAACTATTTCTACATTTTTTTCCTTCTCACGTACTTCTAGATAAGCTATCCTTTCTTCCAGAGCTTTGTTACTGTAGTCTTTGAGGACTTCCAACACAAGTGAAAAGTCGTAGCGATCCTACGGCGTAGTCGCGTAGCAGATCGCTACAGAACTCGGTATCTAATGCCTGGTCACCCATCCACGGACCGACTACAGCAAGGGTTGGTAAACCTTGTAGATCAACCCTACATACGATGTACATGTATAGATATCTTACTTCGTTCTCCTCAGGCAGGCTACCGAGGTTGGAAAGGCTCGCAAAATCTGCCGGAATGCTCTGGCCAGGATATCGGCTCGCGAACCACTTCTTAAATTCATCACGGGGGTCGTCGTGCTCATCTTCAAGTGCCGGTTCGGCACCAACGTCAGCAGTCATCTATACATATAATAAAATCGTTGAGACCAAAAAATCTGTACATTGAAGATTTAAAAAAAAAACCGATCAGGGTGACTTAAAATAAGTAACTGAACATATTAAAACCATTTTTAAAATTCGTGTTTGTTTGTTTGTTTGTTTGACCGCGCATCACGTAAAAACTGCTGGACGGATTTTGATGAAAACTTCACTAATCTATTTAAATAAACTCAAAATAACACTTAGGCTATAGAAATTAAGGAAAATTTTGGAAAAAGGGGGTGAAAAGGGGGTGTAAAGTTTGTATGAATAAAAAAATTGGAAAAAAAAATTAGATTGTTCTAGATTCATGAAACTCAGAGTAAATACTTATTATTAAAAATAAAGAAATACTTGTTTCAGTATTTAAAAAAAAAATCATCCAGAGATGTAAAAAAGAGGGTTTTGTGTTTAAAATTAATTAACTTCATACACCTATACAATAAAATCCATTGAAGTGGAAACCTTTAAAAGTTGCTATAAATACTTCAAATCTAATACAGGTAAATGTAATTTCTCAATTTTCTTGAATTTTGATTTTTGAAGTGAATACGCCCAAAATAGCGGAATTCAAGAAAATCGGCTTTCTTCGGTATAAGTAGTTGGTAATACAGGGTGGAAACGGTAAACGGGGCAGTAAGGGGAGCTGCAGCTACACAAAAATGGTCTTCGGTAACAATTCGTAATTTTTTCACAAAATGTTTATCCCCATTTAATTTAATTAAAAATAAAGTACAGTTAGCAAGAAAATTGCCATTTTACATAAAACAAGTTTTTTGATGCCAATCGATCATCTTTCCGACACTAATCTAACACGACACTGATCTTTCTTTATTTTCCGAAGTGAAGAAGAAGAAGAAGTTCTTAGAAGTTCTTCCAAACCAACCCAGAGTACTCAAAAAGTCAGAAATCGCAAAAAAATAACTTTCAGCGGGGCAGTGTAGGGAAAATAGTTAGCCAGAAAATTGCTACTTTTCCCAAAACATTTTTTTGATGCCAATCATTATTTTTTATTTTACATAAGACATACAGCCGGAAAAGTTACAAAAACTTTACAAACGAGTACAAATCCTGCTATCTACAAATAAAAAAATGCTTTGTCCTGAAAGACTATCTGATGGATCAACGCACAGCCTAAACCGCAGATTGTAGAAACCTGAAACTTGGAGGGTGTATTTTTTTTATAACGTAGGCATACGATAAGAAAGAATTTTGAAATTATACCCCTAAGGGGGTGAAAAGGGGGGGTAAAGATTGTATGGGAAAATGTGATTCCTTGGTCCTATCTACTTCAAACTTTGCAATCAACAATATTAACAGAATTGATGGACGCGTTTCATATTGCATTGAAATTCATCCCCGTTAACGGGGTTAAAAAGGGGTAGAAAGTTATTTGGGCGGTGATTTGTTTCGAATTTGATATTAATACTCCTTCGAGATTGTGATATAAACTACAAGTTATTTTGATACATGTTTCAGAACCCAATCCGATTTTATTCCAAAAAGGTTGAATTCACATAAAAATTGGTGCAAAATTGCTAAAGAACACTGTTTTAGCCTTTCACGGTTTAACAAATAAAAAAACAAAAAAAAACAAATAACAAATAATTACGGAAGATATCCCGCAAGTGACAATATAAGTTTAAATTGCTACTCTTTAAAATTGGAATGTCTCGAAAGTCACCGTAAAATATTAATACCGCTGTAACGTAGTAGAAACTCAAAAAAGTTTCTATCGTTACTTTGTTTACATAGACAGATTCAACGCTTACAATCTAGTCAAATGTCAAAACAAACGCCACAGATTATGTAAAATCATTAGGGCTTTCTCGTTACTAAACGACTAAATTAGCTGTGTTCCAGTGAAATGCGCACCGCGTTCCGTGTATCCGCACTAGTGAGTGTGGACTTGTCTATGCGTGGGCGCGGGTATATAGGTCATCGTCCCGATGACCAGCTCTTTTTACTGCTACCGAAAATCAGACGCGTTCACCGGCATTTTATCCACCGTGACCTCATACGTGATCTAGAATATTCGGCTTGAAGCAGGCAGTTTAACTCGTTTCTTTAACGACATAACCTAAAATAAGTGATTTTATAACCCCAATACTGGGGTCCAAAGTTACGGCTGACATCCAAAGTTCCGGCTGACATCCAAGGTTCCAACTGACATCTTCCGGCTGAGAACCAGATACGGATAGCTGTACGTTAGTACCGGCTTACCGGTTATCAGCGGGCCAGCGTCGGGTATTTTTTAACCTGCGTGGCTGCTACCGACATCTTCGGGTCGGCGCGAACACCTGCCGACCGTCACCCTTCCTGGCGTCTCCAGCGTGGCACACCGCTACGGTCTTCGTCGCACCGGGCTGAGCCAGGAGAGTACCGCGCTATCCCCCAGGCGGGCTTGGAGAACACAGTGACCATAGACCTTCCCACACCCGTGTTAATTGTTTTGATTATATTTTTTATGTTGACAAGGTTTCGTGGTTTTAATTAACCTTCCCCACGAAAACCCCATCTGTCACACCGCATTTGATGGTTTCTAAGCTTTGAAGAGGTTGTGCACTTTAAGACACGGCGTCATAGCGTAGCGACAAATTGAAAAATTGAAATTTTAAATGGTAAGCAGTTGTGTGTGTGACTCTACACTCGAAATTGTAGACGATTATGTATACGATATAGGACAAACGGTCCAGTTAGGTAGGTCTAACTTCGAGAAAGAGGTCAATCGTCGAATCCGACTCGGCTGGGCAGCGTTCGGGAAGCTGCGCGGTATCTTCTCGTCCAACTTACCGCAGTGTCTCAAGACGAAAGTCTATGACCAGTGAGTGTTGCCAGTGATTACATACGGGACCGAAACGTGGTCGCTCACAATAGGTCTTATCAAAAGGCTTAAAGTCACCCAAAAGGCAATGGAGAGGGCTATGCTCGGAGTTTCCTTGCGTGATCGAATCAGAAATGAAGACATCCGCAAGAGAACCAAGGTCACCGACGTAGCCCGAAGAATTGCTAAACTTAAGTGGCAGTGGGCAGGGCACATTGCTCGCAGAACGGATGGCCGATGGGGCCGAAAAGTTCTGGAGTGGCGACCGCGAACCGGAAGACGATGCGTTGGAAGACCTCCCACTAGGTGGACCGATGACCTGGTGAAGGTTGCGGGAATCCGGTGGATGCGAGTAGCAAGGGACCGGTTAATGTGGCGACACTTGGGGGAGGCCTATGTCCAGCAGTGGACGTCTTTCGGCTGAGATGATGATGATGAAGCAGTTGTAAGAGGTCCGCAACGGTTTACAGCAGCTATATCGTGTTGCGGCTCATTTAATGCACCTTGATGAGAACTGCAGACCTAGCTGGAGTATGACTGTCATCGAGTGTCTAAATATGGAGATGTAAAGCTGTCAATGTAAAGCTGCCTTTAAAGCTGTTTTTGTACACATGGTAATTTATTCTAATTCAAATAAATACGTTGTTAATCACAAGTATTTGATTTTGAACAAAATTGTCCTTGAGTACGTAAATGGACTTCAATGTATATCTTAGGAGATACACCGTTTTAAGTAATTCCGCAGCAAAATAATGATCATGTACCGGGCGCGCATTTTCATTATGCGGAAGGATGTGTGTGATGTGCTCTTTGATAAGCATCTTTTACTTGATCTATTTACGGTTAAACTGTTTCATTTCAACAAAGTTGCTATTTAAATTGTTTAAATTTGATAGTATTTCAGAATAACACGAAAGTGATAGAAGAATCCCACCCATCGTGCGATGTCTCTGTGTGTGTAAAAGCCGATTCGGATAGCACGAGAATCATTAGCATAGATACCTCCTTGAATTTGACCAGAATGCAAAGCAACAGCTTGTATATTAATGAACTTGGTCAATTCTGTGGCAGACCAACGAGCTGCCGGAAGCAGGAAATACATAATTATAAGGAATGTATACAGGGTGTACACAACCTCATCACAAAGTCTTCAACAAAACATTCTGTACATCAAACTAAGTAACTTTACGCAAAAATATTGCTGGGAAACAACTTTTTTTGCGGTGAAAAATCACATTTTGTGGTATAAGTATAACTCAATGTAACGCACTCAACACATTGTGCTGATAGATGGATTGAATAGTACGGGGAGGTATTTAATTATTATCCTTAGAAATAAATAATCATATGTACAAGCGTATGGTGGGACGCCCTCAGGCTCGTTGGAGCGATGATCTCCGCCGGGAGGCTGGGAGCGACTGGGTGAGAGCTTCCGTTTAAGAAGTGTATGCCCAGCAGTGGACTACGGTACGCTGATGATTATGTAACTATGTATATCTTACTTTCTTCTCTTTGGGCAGGCTGCCAGGGTTCATGCTATCAGCCGTGAAATAATTGATAAGATGAAGAAGATCACCGCTCACGACGCCTTGGTCATCGAATGCCGATTCGGCACTAAGGTCATAGAATTTTTTTTTTTCTCATAACTCTTGTTTAAATCAGTCTACATTCAAAATATGTGTTTGGGAACCTAGATATTATGTAATCCAATCGAAATAAATACACACTACCTTAAAAATATGTATGATTTACAAAATATTTTGGTATTACGTTTGTATGAAAAACTCATGCTCCGCAGGCCTCTTAACTAAACTAAATAAACTTACAAAAGCACTCTTTGTAATTGAATTATATTGTTTGCGTGTTATGTCTTCGTAAAGACTAGGTGAAAGGGCGACGCACAAACGAATACCAGGAATTCAGTACGTACATCATTCTGACCCTGAAATGTAATGTGGTGTTTCTTACAAAAGAGCAATGTAAGGAAAACTTGATAATGTAGTCTTTGAGGACTTCCAATACAAGTGAAAAGTCGTAGCGATCCGCTACGGCGTAGTCGAGTAGCAGATCGCTACAGAACTCGGTATCTAATGCCTGGTCACCCATCCACGGACCGACTACAGCAAGGGTTAATTAACCTTGTAGATCAACCCTACATACGATGTACATGTATAGATATCTTACTTCGTTCTCCTCAGGCAGGCTACCGAGGTTGGAAAGGCTCGCAAAATCTGCCGGAATGCTCTGGCCAGGATATCGGCTCGCGAACCACTTCTTAAGTTCATCACGGGGGTCGTTCTCTTCAAGTGCCGGTTCGGCACCAACGTCAGCAGTCATCTATACATATAATAAAATCGTTGAGACCAAAAAATCTGTACATTGAAGATTTAAAAAAAAAACCGATCAGGGTGACTTAAAATAAGTAACTGAACATATTAAAACCATTTTTAAAATTCGTGTTTGTTTGTTTGTTTGTTTGACCGCGCATCACGTAAAAACTGCTGGACGGATTTTGATGAAAACTTCACTAATCTATTTAAATAAACTCAAAATAACACTTAGGCTATAGAAATTATGGAAAATTTTGGAAAAAGGGGGTGAAAAGGGGGTGTAAAGTTTGTATGAATAAAAAAATTGGAAAAAAAAATTAGATTGTTCTAGATTCATGAAACTCAGAGTAAATACTTATTATTAAAAATAAAGAAATACTTGTTTCAGTATTTAAAAAAAAAATCATCCAGAGATGTAAAAAAGAGGGTTTTGTGTTTAAAATTAATTAACTTCATACACCTATACAATAAAATCCATTGAAGTGGAAACCTTTAAAAGTTGCTATAAATACTTCAAATCTAATACAGGTAAATGTAATTTCTCAATTTTCTTGAATTTTGATTTTTGAAGTGAATACGCCCAAAATAGCGGAATTCAAGAAAATCGGCTTTCTTCGGTATAAGTAGTTGGTAATACAGGGTGGAAACGGTAAACGGGGCAGTAAGGGGAGCTGCAGCTACACAAAAATGGTCTTCGGTAACAATTCGTAATTTTTTCACAAAATGTTTATCCCCATTTAATTTAATTAAAAAATAAAGTACAGTTAGCAAGAAAATTGCCATTTTACATAAAACAAGTTTTTTGATGCCAATCGATCATCTTTCCGACACTAATCTAACACGACACTGATCTTTCTTTATTTTCCGAAGTGAAGAAGAAGAAGAAGTTCTTAGAAGTTCTTCCAAACCAACCCAGAGTACTCAAAAAGTCAGAAATCGCAAAAAAATAACTTTCAGCGGGGCAGTGTAGGGAAAATAGTTAGCCAGAAAATTGCTACTTTTCCCAAAACATTTTTTTGATGCCAATCATTATTTTTTATTTTACATAAGACATACAGCCGGAAAAGTTACAAAAACTTTACAAACGAGTACAAATCCTGCTATCTACAAATAAAAAAATGCTTTGTCCTGAAAGACTATCTGATGGATCAACGCACAGCCTAAACCGCAGATTGTAGAAACCTGAAACTTGGAGGGTGTATTTTTTTTATAACGTAGGCATACGATAAGAAAGAATTTTGAAATTATACCCCTAAGGGGGTGAAAAGGGGGGGTAAAGATTGTATGGGAAAATGTGATTCCTTGGTCCTATCTACTTCAAACTTTGCAATCAACAATATTAACAGAATTGATGGACGCGTTTCATATTGCATTGAAATTCATCCCCGTTAACGGGGTTAAAAAGGGGTAGAAAGTTATTTGGGCGGTGATTTGTTTCGAATTTGATATTAATACTCCTTCGAGATTGTGATATAAACTACAAGTTATTTTGATACATGTTTCAGAACCCAATCCGATTTTATTCCAAAAAGGTTGAATTCACATAAAAATTGGTGCAAAATTGCTAAAGAACACTGTTTTAGCCTTTCACGGTTTAACAAATAAAAAAACAAAAAAAAACAAATAACAAATAATTACGGAAGATATCCCGCAAGTGACAATATAAGTTTAAATTGCTAATACTCTTTAAAATTGGAATGTCTCGAAAGTCACCGTAAAATATTAATACCGCATTTGATGGTTTCTAAGCTTTGAAGAGGTTGTGCACTTTAAGACACGGCGTCATAGCGTAGCGACAAATTGAAAAATAGAAATTTTAAATGGTAAGCAGTTGTGTGTGTGACTCTACACTCGAAATTGTAGACGATTATGTATACGATAAAGGACAAACGGTCCAGTTAGGTAGGTCTAACTTCGAGAAAGAGGTCAATCGTCGTTTCCGACTCGGTTGGGCAGCGTTCGGGAAGCTGCGCGGTATCTTCTCGTCCAACTTACCGCAGTGTCTCAAGACGAAAGTCTATGACCAGTGTGTGTTGCCAGTGATTACATCCGGGACCGAAACGTGGTCGCTCACAATGGGCCTTATCAAAAGGCTTAAAGTCACCCAAAGGGCAATGGAGAGGGCTATGCTCGGAGTTTCCTTGCGTGATCGAATCAGAAATGAAGACATCCGCAAGAGAACCAAGGTCACCGACGTAGCCCGAAGAATTTCTAAACTTAAGTGGCAGTGGGCAGGGCACATTGCTCGCAGAACGGATGGCCGATGGGGCCGAAAAGTTCTGGAGTGGCGACCGCGAACCGGAAGACGATGCGTTGGAAGACCTCCCACTAGGTGGACCGATGCGAGTAGCAAGGGACCGGTTAATGTGGCGACACTTGGGGGAGGCCTATGTCCAGCAGTGGACGTCTTTCGGCTGAGATGATGATGATGAAGCAGTTGTAAGAGGTCCGCAACGGTTTACAGCAGCTATATCGTGTTGCGGCTCATTTAATGCACCTTGATGAGAACTGCAGACCTAGCTGGAGTATGACTGTCATCGAGTGTCTAAATATGAAGATGTAAAGCTGTCAATGTAAAGCTGCCTTTAAAGCTGTTTTTGTACACATGGTAATTTATTCTAATTCAAATAAATACGTTGTTAATCACAAGTATTTGATTTTGAACAAAATTGTCCTTGAGTACGTAAATGGACTTCAATGTATATCTTAGGAGATACACCGTTTTAAGTAATTCCGCAGCAAAATAATGATCATGTACCGGGCGCGCATTTTCATTATGCGGAAGGATGTGTGTGATGTGCTCTTTGATAAGCATCTTTTACTTGATCTATTTACGGTTAAACTGTTTCATTTCAACAAAGTTGCTATTTAAATTGTTTAAATTTGATAGTATTTCAGAATAACACGAAAGTGATAGAAGAATCCCACCCATCGTGCGATGTCTCTGTGTGTGTAAAAGCCGATTCGGATAGCACGAGAATCATTAGCATAGATACCTCCTTGAATTTGACCAGAATGCAAAGCAACAGCTTGTATATTAATGAACTTGTTCAATTCTGTTGCAGATCAACGAGCTGCCTGTCGACGTCCCGTCAACGCACTGCCGGAAGCAGGAAATACATAATTATAAGGAATGTATACAGGTTGTACACAACCTCATCACAAAGCCTTCAACTAAACATTCTGTATATCAAACTAAGTAACTTTACGCAAAAACTTTGCTGGGAAAAAACTTTTTATGGCGGAGAAAAATCACGCTTTGTGGTATAACTCAATGTAACGCACTCAACACATTGTGCTGATGATGGATTGCATAGTATTCGTGGAGGTATTTAAAGTAAAATCTTACATTAAAAACTTGTATTAAAAAATAAACTTGTCAAATAGTTGGAACTTTGAGTGCTTTTCGGCTTCGTGAAGAGGTGTTTTACACCCTAGATAATCACATGTACAAGCGTAAGGTGGTACGCCTTCAGTCTCGGCGAGCGATGATCTCCGCTGGGAGGCTAGGAGTGACTGGGTGAGAGCTTCCGTTGTTTGTAACTATGTATATCTTACTTTCTTCTCTGTGGGCAGGTTGTCAGGGTTCATGCTATCAGCCGTGAAAGAATTGAGAAGATGAAGAGATTCACCGCTCACGACGCCTTGCTCATCTAGTGCCGGTTCCGCAACAAGGTCAGAAATCTGGAAAAAAAAGAAAAGTAAATAATAATATTGGTTTTTTATCATGATGCTTGCAACAGCATCGAAATCTCGGGAGCTCATAGAACCTGAAGAAAATTATCTTGAAGAATATTATCCCGAAAGTACTTTAAGTGAAAAACCGTGAAAGTCTAAAACAGTGAACATAATATTTATTTACATAACGTCACGCTCGTAACCCGCGCAGGGATAGCCGGAGGTGTATACTAGTATACTAGTCACGTGCGCTAATATGTTCAGCAAGCTTACTTCATATCGATTTTGTCGTGTTCTGACTATTGCATGACGTCATGTTATAGCTAGCTATCTATACAGGCAGGCGTGATGTTATGTTATTATTTGTTAATTTAAGGAACAACTTGATACCATAGTGTACGTGTACCCTAACCCAAGTATCCTACTTCATTTGAAGACAGCGCTGCGATTTGACACTTATTGGCGACGTTGCCAATTTTCCAGCTTAACGCATAAACGGTGACTTTTCTTGTAGTTGGAGGACGTTCTAAATATTTACGTGTCTTCGTACGAGTAGGTATAGGCCACTTAACTAAACTTAATTGATTTCCAAAAGCACTCTTTGTAATTGAATTACATTGTTTGCGTGTTATGTCTTCGTAAAGACTAGGTGAAAGGGCGACGCACAAACGAATACCAGGAATTCAGTACCTACGTCATTCTGGCCCTGAAATGTAATGTGCTGTTTCCTCCAAAAGAGCAATGTAAGGAAAACTTGATGCCTTTGAGGACTGCCGATACTAGTGAAGACTCGTAGCGATCCGCTACGGCATACTCGAGTTGCAGATCGCTTGAGAACTCTTTATCTAATGGCTGGTCACCCATCCACGGACTGACTACAGCAAGGGTTGGTTAACCTTGTAGATCAACCCTACATACGCTATACATGTATACAGGGTGTAAACCACCTCATCATAAAGCCGTTAACCAAGCATTATGTTCATCAAACTAAGAAACTTTACGCAAAAAGTATTGCTGGGAAACAACTAATTTTTGAGGTTATAAATCATGTTTTGTGGTAGAACTCAATGTACGTTACATTGGGTCCTGAATGTCTGTTTATGGTGTAAAAGAAAAAACAAATCACAATGATGGGGAGAACAAGTGCCTTTCGGGTTTGTGAAGAGGTGTTTTACAACATTTATGTATAGATATCTTACTTCGTTCTCCTCGGGCAGGGTACCGAGGTTGGAAAGCCTCGCAAAATCTGGCGGAATGCTCTGGCCAGGATATCGGTTCGCGAACCACTTCTTAAATTCAGCAAGGAGGTTGACGTGCTTATCATCAAGTGCCGGTTCGGCACCAACGTCAGGCATCTGGAAATAAAATAACAAAATTATTTATTTACATATTTACCTACGACTGGTCATCATGAAGTCCTGGGTTCGAATCCCGGGTGAATCGCTAATCAATTATAATAAATTAAACCTGATTGCTGATAATAGCTATTTACGCGTTTTAATTAATGAACCCGGCCCGTTTGCGGCAGTCGCCCATATACGGAGTAAACTAAACTATTATAATAGTGTTGATGGCGTTTAGTGTGTTTCTATCCATACTCAAACCAAACCATACTACAGTAATACTGCCGTTCAATTAACCGCCAAACCTCTTTACTTCAAGTGTCAGAAGTCCCGAACTTAAATGTTGTTTCTTCAAAAACAGCCGCTGTCTCGCGGGAACAAAATGAGCGAGATCAATTTACTAAAGAGGCTAGACGGTTAATAGAACGGCTAATTAAACTTTTTGACTGCGACAATCGCTTCTTTGATCTTTATCTACACAGAATACAAAATTTCATCCAAATCCATTTGAGCGTGAAGCAGTAACAAACATACAAACTTTCGCGAGAAAATAAATAATCAAACTCATTAATAACATTCTGTATTAGGAATCGCTTTGATAAGATATGGCCAAAGAGTGAGAGATGATGAATCTCATAGAAGAAAATATTACAAGCAAGACATAATCATGATCATTATCCAACCCATTTCTTATTACTACAATAAAACAATGCGACATTATTCCAAACAAACTTTTGAAACCAAGTTTTTATGCGTAAGGCTCGCGGTGTCATTAAAATTCAAGTATTTTCAATGTCATATCTTAAAATAGCCATCCGCATAACCAAACATATTATATATCTTTGACAGTCGTTACAAGTAGTCAGTGGCCCAAAAAGCTTGACAACCAGTCTTACCAAGGGGTTTCGTATTACCCAGTAGGTTAAATACTAGTATTCAGCTACAGACTGGAAGTTAGGCAGATGATGATAAACCAAACATCGAATCGTATTGTCAAATAAAATTAAAATTCGCCTTTTCAATATAAAACTATGCGAAATTTACCTTGAGTTTGTAGAATTAAGATGATGAAAGGTTTTGATTTCGTCACAAGGTCACAACAGCTCATATAAGACACTTTTTCAGAATGCTTTTTCACTATAACAAGCTCTTTTTGAACACAATAACACAGAATGTATACAATGAAACCAGGGCGTGCCTGTTTGCCGCGCTCTCTGAAAACATACTAACATAGCGTAGCTATCAACTTTATCAGCTATTTGTTCCACGACTCATCCGTAATTCCCAGTTTTGTAAGTTTTAGATTTCATCTTCGGAGGAATAGATAATAACTGCGTAGGAGTATTATTAGTACAATCAAAATTATATAAATTTTGCGTTACATACGAGTATCTTTACGTATAATGTGTTATAATTACCTTATCGTCAAAAAAGATGGCCTCTTCCTAAAGTGTGAATTAGCAATGATGTACCGGATGTACGTCTTACGTGTTAGCTGGTTTTCCCTTTAGCAGAAACAATATCGAGTATCCATAGACTATTGCCACAGATAATGTTTGCTTATGAAAATTTTTTGGTTGTGATTTCTACACGAGGAAAAATGGTGGAAATGTTTTAAAAGAAATGTTTAATTTTATTGTTAGTGTTTTCATATATCATATATCATTTGAGTTTGAGTGATATTTCACTCTCATATTATTTTCGGATGAAAAACAAATGGAAAATAGCAAGCAGACCATATAACTTTTTTAATATGAAACAATAATCAGTCTCTTATTATGTCAGTAATAATAATTGTAGTTTTTAATTAAATAATGATAATAATGTTTCAACAAAATTCTGTGACGTCATGCATTAGTGTTCTCTAGTATCGAGCGTTCCATATTTATTGTGACCTTGTACTGTTCATTGAACTGGTTGGTTTTGTCTTGCCAAACTCTGTGAGAGATATCGATATAGATTTTCGTGGAAACAACAAGGTAGGTACTTGATTTTGACGCTATGTAAGTACATAATATCTCACTTGGGGTTCATATGAAATACGGAGACCATTCCGTTTCCTGACCTTCTTCCTTCCTTTCCACTAAATTGCGTTTTATATTTTTACAGGAGGAGTTCGATGGCTATGTAACAGGCGCTCGGGTCGATCTTGAGGTTAAGTCGTGCTTGCCTAGGTACTCGTACCCAGGAGTTCATGCCCAGCTGACGCGCTTGTAACGACTTGAACATAGCTTACCAATGAATATAAATGTAATGCATATACGTAGGTAATACTTAGATTGTACCTACGTATAAAGTATTAATTACAAAGTAGCCACCTAAAACAACGAATTCTTATGAAAAATTCGTGTGATGTCACAGTTGAAATGTTATCAGACGTATTTTTCAAATGGCTCAGAAATCTTGTTTTACTACGCACCTCTGCCTACCCCTATGAGACAAATAGGCGTAAAGTCATAACATAAAACTACCTACTGACGACTGAGAATATGTATCCATGGAATATTTAACCAGAGAAACCAACCAGAACATAAGTACCTATAAGTATCCTGTGTGCCGTTTTCGCCAAATAAGTGATATTTTTTATTTTTTTTATTTAGCCTGTACTGTCCCACTGCTGGGCAAAGACCTCCCCCAATTCCTTCCATGTGCTTATTTCCTGTGCCGCCTCGGACCAACCCTCGTGATATTTTGATTGTATGCTAAAAATTATTACGTCTGGGCAAGAAACGGGATTTTGTGTATGATTTCTTGTGAATCTATTGTCGATGACGTCATATCCTTAATACAATGTTTGGGATGAATCATAGAAATATAATTATCAACTATGCGTTACTATTGTATATATATGTCACCGTAAAATTGTCAAATACGTTATATTGTAATATCTCTAGCGATATTGTAAAGTCTCGAATTATTGTCAAATGAACATACTGCTTACAACAAAACGCATTATATAGAATCCTTTTTCCTTCATGTCATTCCTTTCACAATCCATCCATCGTTTCTTTGGTTTAGATACAAATAATTATAGTGGAAAACGAAAAACAGTGATTTTCACTTTATAATAAAATTGTGTTCTGTTGTTGTTTGTAACTTGAAAGTGTATGTATGTATTCATTACAGAAACAAAAAAGTGTGGTGAAAATAGACAGGTTTCTGCAAAATTATTTATTTTTTATTTAAATAATAAAATACATTGAAGTACCTACATTATAGTCATAATTATGACTTGCAGTATTGAAAGGAATTCTTTTATTTACAATATATACACACTAACATTATAAGAGGAAGAAAAAATATGTACAAATATCAAAAAAGGGGTTACAGGGCATCGAAAAATTCGTCCACATCGCTGCCAACAGGAAAAGTGCCCAGAAGGCTGGCAGCATTGCCACGTTGGATGGCAATGCTGATTCTTTGGCCAAAAAATAGTCCTGCCCTCTGGTCACGTGAAGAGTCGACCAACCGTTTGGCAATTTCCCGAAATACTAGGTGGGCACTCGGACCCCATGGCCCTAGTGTTTCGACCCCAAACGGCTCAAACACATAATTACCAATTAAATTATTGTATTTTCGCCGTTTGAGGTTTTCAGCACCTGCACAAATTAGTATTCAGTATTCTTTTATTCATGAAAAAATCCATTTGATGAAATAAGCACGGTTTTAATAAAATCATTTATTTGTTCAGTAAAGAAAGGTAGAAATAGTACAAAAATCTAAAACACAATTATATCGAAGTTGTTCACAAACTTAGTCTAGAAAAATATTTAATTGCAGTAGATTGTAAAAAAATACAGTTTTAAAAATCTCAATCTTCTGTAAAAAACATCTATTTGTTCTGGTGAAAAAGATACAAATAGTTAAAAAGGACATTAATTAAATCAAAGTCCACTTGTTCTCGCATACGAGAAACATAGTTTGGAAAAATAGTAATAGTATGTAGTAATCTTACAAATCTAGTACATTGAAGTGCATAAAATATTATATCTATAACATTGCCATCGTTCTTTACTGCTCTCCTTGTTCTTGTCCTTCCATACTTATTTCATTTCTGAATTTGAATCACTGTCAACATTATTATCTTGGGTACGATTTCATCACTAAACCATGAGAACGGAAAGGAACTTTGGCAGTATTTGTACTAAATGTTAAGAAGAAATAACTCTGGAAGACTTACAATCTAACAATTAGAACATATTACATTAATATTACAAAAATATATCAAAAGGTTCATTAAAGTTTTGGTTTACTCAGAATTAAACCGAAATTGGTCTGTGGGTTTATAACCTCTGGCATTGCCAAGTGTAAAACCTGTAAAATGCGTCTAATACCACCAAAAAGCACATTGATATATTTTATAAAGACATTATATGACATGAAAATATCATTAATAAGAAAAATTAAGTACTATGAAAGGTTGAGGTAGTTGTACATGTTGCCATCAATGCTTTGGAAATCTTCACTCACAATATCTTAAATATTCCTTGGATGACGGAGTTCAAGAAACTCTCTGGTTCTCATCTCTAGATAAATGACTATCGCTTTCACTGCTTTTTATATTTCTACAAAGCCAACTTTTCGGTAGTTTAAAAATATAAAGCTTATCATGTTTGCGATTGTCATCATCGTGTTCACTGTTAGATGATAGTCACTGTGTCCAGGTCGTTAGGAGGTTTGTCAAATCTTCGTCATCACCAGTTCCCTTGTTCTTCAGCTGCTCGAAAGCTGTCCTGTTGCTGTCTGCAAAAACCCTCACTTTAACTTTCTTGACACACTTTGTAGTGTTGTGACCTCTATTGTCTTGAAACTTTAAATCGGTGGGACTTTAGACGATCGTTTCATCTTCTCAATGGTTGTTTAAACCACTTGTTGCAAGGTGTAGTGCTGGTAATAGCCTGCCGTTTGTAGAGAAATCTTTGCTCCTCAATCCCGGTCTGAGCGAGCGTTGGTGGCAGTGTCATTTGGAAGGTCAGTTTCATCGTCAGACAATTATACCATTACAATGTGGTCACTGGCCTATGATTTGGGGCAGTGAAGCTATCTTGGCGGCGGTTAGAAGTAGCAAAAGACCCTGTTACCTGATACTCCCTACTCATACTAAGTTTTTCTTTTGTGTAATGCCTCAACACTATTCTCAACATTGTATTTCTTCATTCGCATTTCAAGTTCTTGCATATTTTTAATTATTGCGTCATATTCCTCGTTTTCCTCACGTTCAGCTTTTTGCATTGCTTTAATTTTGTTTTTTAAAACGATTTCCAGCAGCGCTACGTAGTTTTCCATATTTGCAATCCTGTCTTTTGATTGTTCTTCATCCTCTTCAATCTTTTCAATTTCTTCTTCCCTTTCTTTTATGTTCCTTTCCATCTCTTTCTCTTTATCTTTCATGTTCTTGATACGTGTTCTAATTTCCATTGCTGTCACAGCTGCTTCTAGTTCTTCCACTGCAAGTTTATTGTCTATTTCCTCTGTAATGACAGCTAACTTGTTTTGCAATTCTTTTATTTTTGCGTCTAGATTGGTTTTCACCTGAGTCTCGTTTTCCTGCAATGTTTTAATTTCAGCTTTAATATCATCCAGTTTCTTAGCTTCGTCCTGTTGAATAGCTTGAATACTGTCCTCAAGTTCTTGTTTAATGTTAAGCAATGACGTAAAATCTATCTTCATCTTGTTTTCTTCTCGAGCCTTTTTTTCATTCAAATGTTTGATATCATCTTCAATTTTTCTGTAACTCTTAGTGTGGTCTCGTACTTTTTCATGGTACTTGTTTAAGATTGTTTCCATTTCCTTCTTTTTTTTTTGAATTTTTCTTCTCTCTACCGCTTCAAAATCTTTCAATTCATTTTTTTTCTTTTCAAGGTCATGTTCCATTTCTTTATTTTTTCTTTTAAATTCATCCAAGACTTTGCGCTTTGCGGCGATTTGACATTCTAACGCTTCTTTAATTTTTGTTTCGTTATCGTTTAGCTTTTGGATTTCTGCGTCAATTCCCGCTATTGTCTTAGCCTGTTCTTCATTCATTCTTTGAATATTCTTGGTGAATTGGTCTTTTTTCTCGGCCAATGTACTTTTCTTTGCATCAATGTTCTTTTTAATTGTGATTTCCTCCCTATCCTTTGCATCTTGTATGTTTTGAATACGGCGGTTAATTTCCTCCCATTCTTTCGCGGCTTCAATATTCTGTATAGCTTTCTCATTGGCCTTCTTTAGACTCTCTTTGGCTTCTTCAATATTTTTCTCCATTTCAATATTCGCGTGCTCTTCCTTTCTGTTCCATTTTTTTATTTCACGAATTAAACGATCTATCTTTTCAGTCCCTTTTTCATTTATTTCATGGAAATTATTTTTTATTCCCTCAAGCTCTGTCAATAATGTTCTCAATTGTTTTTCTTGACTTTCGTCCATTTGCATTTTATGTTTTTCTAGTCTTTTGTAATGTTTCTTCAATATTGTCTTATCATTTTCTATGCTAGCCAGTTTCTTAATTACTCGTTCCGAGGACTTCAATGTTTCAATTTCTTTTTCCTTTTCCTGTACTTTGAAAGTGTAGCGCCTTTTTTTTTCTTTGTATTTGTTACTTTCTTTCTGTAAAGCGGCCACTTGCGGACTGTACCTTGATTCAATTTTTCTTTTTTTATTTGGTGTTTTTGTGTCCTGTGAAAAAAACATCAAACCGTTCTTAACAAAAAGTAAGTTTCACAGGAACTGATCACAAAAAGAAAGATATAATTTTTGGATTCTCTTCTAAGTTATTGTCAAGCTTTAGAGATGAGCACAAGTAAAAAATTAATGAACTTTTTACAAGGTGTGGTCTTGCATCAAAATTCAGGAGCTTATCACAAAATATATAAATAATCAATTGAAATTACGATACCCGTCAAATAATTAATTAAGCTTGTTGAAGCAAAGAAACACATATCCATGGCTGATGCTTTGTCATACTGGTCACAAGCGGATTTATTTACGGTTAAGCTGTTTAATTTCAACAAAGCTGATATTTTAAATTGTTTAAATTTGACAGAATTCAGAATAACACCAAAGTAATAGAAGAATCATAAGTCATAAGTACCCCACCCATCGTTCGATGTCTCTGTGTGCGTATATTTGTGTGTGTAAATTCGATTCGCGATTCGGATCGCGTGAGAATCATTATCATAGATACCTCCTTGAATTTGGCCAGGAAGCAAAGCGTCAGCTTGAATATTAATGAACTTGTTAAATTCTGTGGCAGACCAACGAGCTGCCGGAAGCATGTAAACAACCTCATCACCAAGCCCTCAACCAAACATTCTGTACATCAAACTAAGTAACTTTACGCCCAAAACGTTGCTGGGAATCAACTTTTTTTGGCTGTGAAAAATCACGTTTTGTGGTTTAGCTCAGTGTAACGCACTCAACACATTGTGCTGATGGATGGATTGAATAGTACGGAGTTGGCGGAGGTATTTATAAAAAGTAAAATAAAAATATATATAAATATATTTACGAGTATCTATAGTTATACTCGTATAATCATGTGATAGTTATAGATATGTCGTATATAATCATATGTATAAGCGTAAAGTGGGACGCCCTCAGGTTCGGCGGAGCGGTGATCTCCGCTGGGAGGCTGGGAGTGACTGGGTGAGAGCTTCCGTTTAAGAAGTGTATGCCCAGCATTGGACTGCGGGAGGTTTATGATTATGTAACTATGTATATCTTACTTTTTTCTCTTTGGGCAGGCTGCCAGGGTTCATGCTATCAGCCGTGAAAGAATTGATAAGATGAAGAGATTCCCCGCTCACGACGCCTTGCTCATCAAGTGCCGGTTCCGCACCAAGGTCAGCCATCTGGAAATAAAAAAATTAAATAAAGAATACTATTTGTTTTTCGTCATATCTCCGAAATTGTTCACCGCTGCACTGGAGGATGTCTTCAAGGTTCTGGACTGGAGAGGGCTAGGCATCAACGTCAATGGCGAGTACATCACTCACCTTCGGTACCGACGATATTGCCGACGATATTGTGGTCATGGCTGAGACCATGGAGGACCTCAGTACTATTCTCGATGACCTCAGTAGAGCTTCCGAAAGAGTGGGTCTAAAAATGAACATGGACAAGACGAAGGTCATGTTGAATGCCCATGTCACACCCATTGCTATCAAAATCGGAGACTCTACACTCGAAATTGTAGACGATTATGTATACCTAGGACAAACGGTTCAGTTAGGTAGGTCTAACTTCGAGAAAGAGGTCAATCGTCGAATCCGACTCGGCTGGGCAGCGTTCGGGAAGCTGCGCGGTATCTTCTCGTCCAACTTACCGCAGTGTCTCAAGACGAAAGTCTATGACCAGTGTGTGTTGCCAGTGATTACATACGGGACCGAAACGTGGTCGCTCACAGTGGGCCCTATCAAAAGGCTTAAAGTCACCCAAAAGGCAATGGAGAGGGCCGTTAGAGAACCAAGGTCACCGACGTAGCCCGAAGAATTGCTAAACTTAAGTGGCAGTGGGCAGGGCACATTGCTCGCAGAACGGATGGCCGTTGGGGCCGAAAAGTTCTGGAGTGGCGACCGCGAACCGAAAGACGATGCGTTGGAAGACCTCCCACTAAGTGGACCGCTCACCTGGTGAAGGTTGCGGGAATCAGGTGGATGCGAGTCGCAAGGGACCGGTCAATGTGGTGACACTTGGGGAAGGCCTGTCCAGCAGTGGGCGTCTTTCGGCTGAGATGATGATCACTATTTGTTTTTTAATCATGATGCCTGTGCAACAGCAACGAACTATCGGGAGCTCATAGAACCCGAAGAAAATCACGGGTTATCCCGAAATTACTTTTAAGTAAAAATCCGTGAAAGTCGGAAACAGTGAACATAATATTTATTTACATATCGTCACGCTCGTAACCCGCGCAGGGATAGCCGGAGGTGTATACTAGTATACTACAGTCACGTGCGCTAATATGTTCAGCAAGCTTACTTCATATCGATTTTGTCGTGTTCTGACTATTGCATGATGTCATGGTTTAGCTAGCTTTCGACGATTGACCTCTTTTTCGAAGTTAGACCTACCTATACTGGCGTGTCGTTATGTCATTATATGTTAATTTAAGGAACAAATTGATATCATAGTGTCCGTGTAACCTTACCCAATTAGTATACTACTCTTCATTTGAAGTCGGCGCTGCGAGTTGCATGTTGTCTTCTTCATCCATATTTCTCTTCTCGTCATCTCAGCAGTCACCTTCTTTCTATCCAGATCATCCTTCTTGTAGTTCATCCCTCGTTTCTTCTTCCTCTGCGCTTATAGTCATCCACATCACATCCATACTCAAAACTCTCCCCACTTCGTTTTCCTCATTTCTCACCATACACACACTAAGACTCTTCTCTTATTTGATCCAATCTCGTTATTTGAGGTGTGAGCCTATCATTCATCATCCCTTTTGTGGCCCAGTATTAAACGAATTTATATGATTAAGGGGACTACTGGAGGTATGTTAGCAACTCTATTTGTGGTGGTTCAAACTTCGTTTGAAATAGTGTTAGAATAAAGTTCTAATCAGCTTGCACTACAAAATGGTTGGTGGTCACTGCGGGCCGAATAGTGGAAAATTACTAACTATGATGGTAATATGTTGCTTGTAGAATTATTTGCCAAAAAATCTCGTTTTAGAGATGATTTTAAGATTTAATTTATCGAGTAAAATTAATTGTATTACGTTTTCAAAACACTATCATACTAGCACATATCCTGAAGAATATCATTTATTCTGGTTTTGTTTATTGCATTGAATCATACTTTCAAGCATTATAAAACTCGTATTCAGCTCCTGTTAAACAAATCGAACAGGGAAATATTTGACACTTATTTCCGATGTTGCCAATTTTCCAGATTAACGCATAAACGATGGCTTCTCTTGTAGTTGGAGGACGTTCTAAATACTTATAATTAAGACTTTGTACGAGTGGGTATAGGCGAAACTCATTCTCTTAATTGACTTCCAAAAGCACTCATTCTAATTGAATTACATTGTTTGCGTGTTTTGTCTTCGTAAAGACTAGGTGAAAGGGCGACGCACAAACGAATACCAGGAATTCAGTACCTACGTCATTCTGACCCTGAAATGTAATGTGCTGTTTCCTACAACAGAGCAATGTAATGAAAAGCTGATAATGTAGCCTTTGAGGACACTCGTAGCGATCCGCTACGGCGTAGTCGCGTAGCAGATCGCTACAGAACTCGGTATCTAATGGCTATAAGTCACCCATCCACGGACCGACCACAGCAAGGGTTGGTTAACCTTGTAGATCAACCCTACATACGATGTACATGTATAGATATCTTACTTCGTTCTCCTCAGGCAGGCTACCGAGGTTGGAAAGGCTCGCAAGATCGGCCGGAATGCTCTGGCCAGGATATCGGATCGCGAACCACTTCTTAAATTTAGCAAGGAGGTTGATGTGCTCATCATCAAGTGCCGGTTCGGCACAAGCGTCAGCAGTCATCTGGAAACAAAATAATAAAATGATTTATTTACATCTTTACGACTGGTCATCTTGAAGTCCCGGGTGAATCAGAGTGTTATTGTTGTTTTCCATCAAGTATTTCTCAGAAGTAACTACGTAGTCTAGAGTTGTACCCAGTTGATAACAATATGCTCTCGTATGACGGAATAAAAATAGTTCTTAAATCGTCGACTCGGTAAATATTTTTTTCCTTCACCGTTTTCAGAGCGCGGTGATGAAATAAATTCCACAAAGTAATACGCCTGGTCGGGCTCGAACCCACGACCTTGCAAGTCGGGGCCGCCACCGCTGAGCCACCGCTGGTCAACCATACTCAAAACTAACTCGACTCAACTACTAGATGTATCCGATGTGCTACTGATGTGACCGACACAACATGACACAGTTAAGTATCGATTGCCGGCCGGCACGCCTACAACACGACCTATATATATATATATATAACCTATAAAGCCTACAGGTATTATATACTACCTACAGGGAACGTCCCCACTTGTAGATTTCCTACACTAGGTTAAGTGTGTTAATGACGCATTAATGACGCAATGTTTGTGCGCAATGTTTGTGTGTGTTTGTGTGTTTATGTACCATACAGGGTGAATTTTAATTAATGCGACAAAATGAAATTGGAGCTTCAGTTACAGTAACATAGTAATTATAAACTGTTTTTTCTACAATCTAAATCGTTAAAAAAATTACGCGATTATCGTTTTCAAGAGGTCCATTGATGTTATTATCTTTATTTAAGTACGAATTATCGGTATTCCAGTAATATGCAAAATAAATAATAAAAATTAAGGCAAAATTAGGTAAATGACCGCTATATTGAGCACTGCGATGAGTCGGCAAGATTTTTGATACTTTTATTATTTTAACGGTTTTCGTAACTGATAAATTTATTCAGCAAGTAGGTTTTCTCAAACACCTTTACACGTCATTTTTTTTTTAAACTAGATTGGGCCGGTGTTTCGTATCTGACTACTCTGAGAAGAAACAGCCGAAACAAACTCAGAGGTCATAGTCTCTTTTGAAGTCCAGACAACCTTGCTTAATTCACATGAGGACTATGCAGATTAGTGTCTGAGATGGTCTTTTGAAGAAAGAACCACACAGATTTGAGTGGACCTGTCCAGTCAGTGCAAGCATTTGTCAGTTATCGTGTAGCTCGACTTATAACACAAGGAGCTCAACGAAACGACGAACAATACCAAAGAAAGGACATTTGGGTAGGTCGCTTATAGAACTCAAACTGCCAGACAGTCGTGGGAAAAAAAAAACAAAATGTGACCCACATGGTCCTCACATTCACAATTATTAAATAAAATAAATAATAATTTACAAAAACGAATGTCAATAAAAATACGATATGTCAAATACACACATAAGACAAACAAAAAAAAAGTAAAAAAATAATAAAATACTGAAGTAAGTATTCATGTCAATTCATTAATGTCAGTCACAAGTAAATATTCATGTCAAATACACACACATAAAGTAAAATAAAAAATAAAAAGAAGGTAAAAAATAATAAAATACTGAACTAAGTATTCATGTCAAATCATTCAATGTCACAGTGTATAATATAAAGGAATCAACAATAAACCAGCGAAGTCCGAAATTTCAACATTCACAGAGCAAATTTCATTGGAACAGTTTAATCCCAAGCCTTTTTATCTTCAAGATAGTGATTGACATGATAGAAAGCTTTCAGGCATAGCTTCTGTTTTATAAACGATTTGAATTTATTCAGGCTTAGTGCTTGAATATGGCTCGGAAGTTTATTGTAAAAACGTATACATTGGCATCTGAATGTACCCCCTATTTTTTTGAGCCTCGTTGCAGGAACAACAAATTTGTGTTTGTTCCTCGTATTTATGTTGTGGATATCACTGTATTTTTTAAACAAATTAATATTTTTGTGTGCGTACAAAAGGTTTTCATAAATAAATTGAGAGGGCACAGTAAGAATTTTAATCTCCTTAAATTTTTCTCTGAGGGAGTATCTGGGACTTAGTTTATAAATTGAACGAATTGCCCTTTTTTGTAAAACAAATATTGTTTGAATATCAGCGGCATTGCCTCACAAGAGAATACCGTACGACATCACGCTATGGAAATAACTAAAGTAAACTAAACGAGCTGTCTCTAAATCAGTTAAGTCACGAATTCTTCTAACGGCGTATGCTGCAGGGCTAAGTTTTTTCGACAATTTGTTTATATGCGGGCCCCACTGAAGCTTGGCAACCAAAGTTATGCCTAAGAACACTGTGTTATCTTCCGGTTTCAACTCTGCATCCTTGATTACTACACTAGTTTCCACTTGTCTTACATGGGGTATCGTAAACTTAATATATTTAGTTTTTTTTTCATTTAAGAGTAGATTATTAACATTAAACCAATTAACAACTTTTGCCAGGGCGGCATCAGTAGTTGAACGACCCCTTGTAAAACCGAACTGTTTTTTGTGCAATAACTTATGTTTATTGAAAAAACTTTGCAATTGTGCCAAAATTAATTTTTCAAAATTTTTACTAAATGTGGGTAGTACTGAAATGGGTCTATAATTAGTGGGGTCTGATGTACTACCCGATTTAAACAATGGTATTATTTTACTATATTTCATTAGATCAGGAAACTCACCACGGTCAATACAATCGTTAAATATAACAGCTAAAGAAGGAGCTACAACGTTTATAATGGATTTAGCTACGTCCACAGAATGACCCCATAGATCAGCGGTCTTTTTAACATTTAAGGTGTGAAAAGTTTTAATAATATCTCTACAGGTGACATATTGGAAGTTAAATTCGGAATCACAGTTTGAAACGTTTTCCCTTAGTAAAGACTCGGCAGCAGCAGGCGACGAGTTAAGCGATTTAGTTGTCGATACGGGAATATCTGCAAAGAAATTTTCAAAGGCTGTGGCAACTTGAGTGTCTGAATCCTACTAATATTATAAATGCGAAAGTTTGTAAGTATGGATGTATGGATGTTTGTTACTCTTTCACGCAAAAACTACTGAACGGATTTGGATGAAATTTTGCGCACAGATGGTTTATAACCTGGATTAACACATAGGATACTTTTTATCCCGGTAGTAAGATCCCGTGGGACAATTTCAAACATCACGCGGGCGAAGCCGCTGGCAGAAGCTAGTTTAGAATATTATCGCCAATAGCAAGGCTGTAGTCACAATTTCGCTTGCAAGACCACCCGTTTCGCTATTAATAATGTTCCATGTCATTTTAATTACATTACTACTATTTTTAATTTTTGAACTCAAGTAACTTGATTTTGCTAATAAACAAACTTTTTTAAATAATTTAGAGTAATTCTTAACGTACAAATTAAATTCTACTGTGTTAGTATAAGTCCGCTCTTCATACAGTTCATAAAGTCGTTTTCGACTCTTATGAATACCAACGGTGGCCCAGTCATTGAAAGAAGCGTTACTATTAACCGAGATTGTCTTAGGGACAAATGTGGTTTCAAATTGTGCACAATACTTGCTGAAAAAATCGTTAAGTGTTGATTGGGATCATTATTGGCTGACAAAAGTGGTAGTTTTGATAAGAGTTTAGTTTTAAAAGTTTCCAGGCGATTTTTACTTTTTGGATTAACAATGATATCCTTTTTAGTGACTTTCATGTTTACATTAGGAATTGTGATCAATTGTCCACAATGATCTGAATCTATTAAATTAGTAATTGCCTTTTGGGTGGGTATAATATCAGTGTAAATATTATCTAGGCAAGTGGCAGTAGTAGAGGTTATTCTAGTGGGCTCGAGAAATTTATTTTCAAGATTGTATGACTGAAACAGGCTTAAAATTTTTGTACTTAACCCAGAATTTTCTAACAAATTAATATTAAAATCACCACAAGTAATTATAGACTTCTTAGAACTACAGATTTTATGTAACACTTCATCCATTACCTTTTCAAAACAATCATACAACCCTGAAGGAGGTCTATATACACTTAAAATGATAAACTGCTCCAATTCTATACAGGCTATTTCAACTGTTCGCTCAACAGATAGGCTAACAATATCCTTGCGTTCTTTAAATTTAAGATGATTACTTACTAGGATTAATGCGCCGCCTTGTATAGCATTTACTCTGCAGAATGAACTACCAACCTGGTGATTGCTAAAATTGAAAATTAATTGGTGACATTTAAGCCAGTGCTCCGTTATACAAAGAATATCTATGTTGTTACAATTCAAAAAAAGTTCTACTTCTAATTCTTTGTTCAATAATCCTTGAATATTTTGATGAACCAGGTTGATACTATTAAAACTCTCAAAACATTCGCCTGATTCACTATCTGGTTTCCTTATAATATTGCAAGAGGTTGCCTCTGTTGTCTCAATTTCTAATTTAAATGATTCATAGATTCAGTTAATGTAGACAAATTATTGGCAGAGTAATTTAACTCGATATTGCATTGATTAACAGAGGCAACTTGATTAGCCAAGTTCTTGGCTGTAATAGAACAATAATAAGATAGCGATGCAGCTACTTGTCTTTTGCAATAGTTTGTAAGATAGCACCTGTCTACAAGATATCTATCTTTTGTCAAATAAAAATTATTGTTTATGTCAATTAGGTGAAATACATTACTATTCATGGTCAAATTATGCAATGTATTATTAATATTATATCTATCTGACCTCAGTAGAGCTTACGAAAGAGTGGGTCGGAAAATTAACATGAACAAGACGAAGGTCACCCATTCCTATCAAGATCGGAGACTCTACAATCGAAATTGTAGACTATTATGTATACCTAGGACATACGGTCTAGTTGGGTAGGTCTACCTTCGAGAAAGAGGTCAATCGTCGAATCCGACTCAGCTAGGCTGGGCAGCGTTCGGGAAGCTGCGCGGTATCTTCTCGTCCAACTTACCTTACAGTGACCAGTGTGTGTTGCCAGTGATTACATACGGGACCGAAACGTGGTCGCTCACAATGGGCCTTATCAAAAGACTTAAAGTCACCCAAAGGGCAATGGAGAGGGCTATGTTCGGAGTTTCCTTGCGTGATCGAATCAGAAATGAAGACATCAAGACAGCAAGAGAACCAAGGTCACCGACGTAGCCCGAATCATTGCTAAACTTAAGTGGCAGTGGGCAGGGCACATTGCTTACGGATGGCCGTTGGGGCCGAAAAGTTCTGGAGTGGCGACTGCGAACCGGAAGTCGATGCGTTGGAAGACCTCCCACCAGGTGGACCAATGATCTGGTGAAGGCTGCGGGAATCCAGTGGATGCGAGTCGCAAGGGACCGGTCAATGTGGTGACACCTGGGGGAGGCCTGTCCAGCAGTGGGCGTCTTTCGGCTGAGATGATGATGACTATTTGTTTTTTAATCATGATGCCTGTGCAACAGCAACGAACTATCGGGAGCTCATAGAAGAAAATCACGGGTTATCCCGAAAGTACTTCAAGTGAAAAACCGTGAAAGTATAAAACAGTGAACATAATATTTATTTACATAACGTCACGCTCGTAACCCGCGCAGGGATAGCCGGAGGTGTATACTCTTATACTATCGATTTTGTCGTGTTCTGACTATTGCATGAGGTCATGTTATAGCTAGCTATCTGTACTGGCGTGTTGTTATGTCATTATATGTTAATTTAAGGAACAAATTGATATGATAGTGTCCGTGTAACCTTACCCAATTAGTATACTACTTCATTTGAAGTCGGCGCTGCGAGTTGCTTGTTTTCTTCTTCATCCATATTTTTCTTCTCGTCATCTCAGCAGTCACCTTCTTTCTATCCAGATCATCCTTCATGTAGTTTATCTCTCGTGTCTTCTTCCTCTGCGCTTATAGTCATCCACATCACATCCAAACTCAAAACTCTCCCCACTTCGTTTTCCTCATTTCTCACCATACACACACTACTTTTCAGACTCTTCTCTTATTTGGTCCATTCTCGTTATTAGAGGTGTGAGCCTATCATTCATCATCCCTTTTGTGGCCCAGTATTAAATGAATTTATCTGATTAAAGGGACTACTGGAGCTATGTTAGCAACTCTATTTGTGGTGGTTCAAACTTCGTTTGAAATAGTGTTAGAATAAAATTCTAATCAGCTTGCACTACACAGTGGTTATTACGTCAGTCACTGCGGGCCGTATGGTGCTAAATTAGTGGCTTCGAATTTTCGGCCGATTTACTAAAATTCTTTTGATTGGACTAAACAATAAAACACTACGATGGTAATACGTTGCTTGTAGAATTATTTACCAAAAAATCTCGTTAAAAGAATTTTTAGAGATGAGTTTGTGATTTTATTTATCGAGTAAAATTAATTGTATTATGTTTTCTGACCACTATCATACTAGCACATATCCTGAAGAATATCATATATTCTGGTTTTGTTTATTGCATTGAATCATACTTTCAAGCATTATAAAACTCGTGTTCAGCTCCTGTTAAACAAATCGAACAGGAAAATATTTGACACTTATTTCCGATGTTGCCAATTTTCCAGATTAACGCATAAACGATGGCTTCTCTTGTAGTTGGAGGACGTTCTAAATACTTATAATTAAGACTTTGTACGAGTGGGTATAGGCGAAACTCATTCTCTTAATTGACTTCCAAAAGCACTCATTCTAATTGAATTATATTGTTTGCGTGTTTTGTCTTCGTAAAGACTAGGTGAAAGGGCGACGCACAAACGAATACCAGGAATTCAGTACCTACGTCATTCTGACCCTGAAATGTTATGCGCTGTTTCCTACAACAGAGCAATGTAATGAAAAGCTGATAATGTAGCCTTTGAGGACACTCGTAGCGATCCGCTACGGCGTAGTCGCGTAGCAGATCGCTACAGAACTCGGTATCTAATGGCTATAAGTCACCCATCCACGGACCGACTACAGCAAGGGTTGGTTAACCCTGTAGATCAACCCTACATACGATGTACATGTATAGATATCTTACTTCGTTCTCCTCAAGCAGGCTACCGAGGTTGGAAAGGCTCGCAAAATCTGCCGGAATGCTCTGGCCAGGATATCGGATCGCGAACCACTTCTTAAATTTAGCAAGGAGGTTGATGTGCTCATCATCAAGTGCCGGTTCGGCACAAACGTCAGCAGTCATCTGGAAACAAAATAATAAAATTATTTGTTTACATATTTACGACTGGTCATCATGAGGTCCTGGGTGCGATTCCCGGGTGAAGCAAAGTGTTATTGTTGTTTTCCATCAAGTATTTCTCAGTGCAACTACGTAGTCTAGAGTTGTACTTAGTTGATAGCAATATGCTCTCGTATGACGGAATAAAAATAGTTCTTAAATCGTCGACTCGGTAAATATTTTTTTCCTTTTTTTCCTTCACCGTTTTCAGAGCGTGGTGATGAAATGAATTCCACAAAGTAATACGCCTGGTCGGGCTCGAACCCACGACCTTGCAAGTCGGGGCCGCCACCGCTGGGCCAACGCTGGCCAACCATACTCAAAACTAACTCGACTCAACTACTAGATGTATCCGATGTGCTACTGATGTGACCGACACAACACTACACAGTTAAGTATCGATTGCCGGCCGGCACGCCTACAACATGACCTATAAAGCCTCCAGGTATTATATACTACGTACAGGGAACGTCCTCACTTGTAGATTTCCTACACTTAGGTTAAGTGTGTTAATGACGCATTAATGACGCAATGATTGTATGCAAAGTAATGCACCACTGCACCACAAAATTGACTGCCCACAAATATTGCACACCTTTAATTTCCGTGCCCCGTCGAGAATCCCTCGCAGTGCAATTACACCACTCTGCCCGCCGCAGAGAAGAACGGTTCTAGGCGCCAACTCCCCCTATGCGAGATTATGCAAGGTTGTAAATAGCTGCAGTGATCAAATTGATTTGCACTTTGATAGTTTGCGCAAATTGAAAGGCAATTTTTTTAAGCATCTTGCTAAATAGTTTAACTTTTCGTCCCGTTAGAGTATATTTAAGTAAAATATAAGTTTCTTAAAATGTTATGTTAATTAGTTAGACCTAAACATTATTATCATTATTGTTTGTTTTTAAACTAGATGAAAATTATAAAATTAGGTTAATATTATAAATTGTACAACTTCTTTATGCATGCGGAGTTTACCTATAAGTGATTGTTGCACTGTTGCATTTATATTTTTGCATGTTACCTTAAGCATACAACCTGTGTAAACAATTGTTGGTGAACCAATAAACATAAATAAATTAATTAATACAACAGCGTTATTATTTATCAGGCCCTTAACGTGGTAAAGCTTCAGAATGTTGGCTTCGTAGTTAGACCACATTTCCTACTAAATTAAAACTTCACTAAGGTTGAAATCAACCAATTGTCACTTAAACAAAAATACCTTGTTGTTATAGGACGTTCAGGGGACATGCCCTGGTTTCTACCTCCAAGGCTCTACAAATGGGCCCCCAAAATCCAACAAGTGGTCCCTCCAATATCCAACAAGTGGTCCCCCAATATTCTATGTATAATTCGACCCAAATATTCTATAAATGGACTCAAAAGTTCAATAGGTGAACTCATTGTATTCATATTATTGTAACTAAATCATTATAATATTTAAATAACATGGCAGAATGAGCTTATCTCCATTGAAGTGGAAGTGACTCATTATCAGAATCCGTCATTAAAATATAATAATTATGTATTCGAGGAAACCGTCCCGATAACCGATCCTACTAGTAATAAATAAAATGATTAAGGAAAAACGATTTTATCAGTGGTCATTTAAAAACAGTCAGATTGGTTATTATTGTACTCTAAACATTCTTATTCTTGCTAACCTTTCAAGTGGAATGTGTAACGAAAAATGATACCTTCTGAATTCATTTTAATACATTAGAATGCTCTAAAAACAAAACATTCGAAATAAATAATAAAGTGAAAATGACCCAACGACAATAAAACGGCAATAAAAATGTGTAAACAAGACATGTTTTATTTTTCGATTTTCTTATACATATATACGAAAATCGAAAAATAAAACATGTCTTGTTCACAAAAGCAAAAATAACAATATCAGTGCCCCCAGTTTTTCGATGTAGTACCATGATATTATGATTTCGCGAATTTAGTATTCAAATGTCGCTACCGTAAAAACAAGTCGATAAACATCTTTGTAAATCAGACGACGTATTTACAAACGCTTCGACTCGATATCTCTAATGTCTGTGTCGCTCGCTTTCGTAATAAATTACGACTCAGTTGATGGGTCTTGAGTTTTAATAGACCAGCTGTTTTATTACAAACTAGCTGATCCAACATTTTTTTGTGATCGATTCGTGATTTGGAACGCTTTTTGAATATGTTAAAAGTAGCAAAGCGGCCGCGACCTCGTCCGCATAATTCTAGATAGCTCGGTTAATATGCACAATATAAATATAATGTATAGCTTATCGCACCAACGAATAATCTAACTTTTTGTCAGTGTAAGAATTTTTAGATTTAGATCATTCGTTCCGGAGATAACCCCAAAATACAAACTGTACCTCTTTATCAAAGTTGATGAGAAAATAAACGTGTTAGTATAATCGTGAATGAAAAAAACCAGTTTCGTTTACGGAATGGCGAAATAACTTCCTCTAGAGTTAGTTTTGCGTAATTTTCCCTATTTTGTCGATTTCGTTTTGGTGTTGAGTACAAAAATCCCGTAGAAAAAGAACGTTCAGTTTTTCGTGATGTTGAAATTTTTCAGAAAAAATTGAACCGTATTCGGACTTTTACGAACATTTAATAAAAACAGCTAAATCAGTACAGCCGTTCTCAAGTGATGCGTACCAAGACCAACCCAACGAAAAGTGTTTCATTTTTAGTTGAACAGTATCTGAGCGACCGAGCAACGCGCGCCGCGGGCGAAACAAGGGAATACGGAATTTCCCAGACAGATATATATGAGACCTAGCTAGATCGATTTGCCTCCGTAAACCTCATTATTTAAATTCATCGAAATTGATAGAATCGTTTTCGTGAATGTGATTATTAAAATATACATACATAGATGTACATATAAATACATAAAATACTTACAATAGGTACCTGATGGAACTGCTTTTGAAAGTTTATTTTTTATGAACAGACTGCTATCTCATAAATATTGCGGTTGATGTTCTATTTATAACATAACATAACGCCTAATCTCCAAAGGGAGAGGCAGAGGTGTATGTACCTAACAGAACACCCAGATGTCCTATTTAATCTAATATTGATGTTTGGTATAATTTCTGTGTAAGCTATGTAGTTTCCAGTTTAAAGTTATATCAAAATTATACCATAAGTAGAAACTTACGCCATTTAAATTAAAATGGAAAATTATTTTTAAAAATTATAACACAAAAACCAAAATGTGTATATTTTTAGATATATTAAAACAAATAATTTTTGATATTTAATTTAGGTACCTATGCTACGTTCCTTAATCTATCCTTTATTATAAAATGAGCAATATTTGTAAGTATTTTATGTATTTACTTACAAATATTGCTCATTTTATCTGGGTGTTCTGTTAGGTACATACACCTCTGCCTCTCCCTTTGGAGATTAGGCGTTATGTTATGTTATAAATAGAACATCAACCGCAATATTTATGAGATAGCAGTCTGTTCATAAAAAATAAACTTTCAAAAGCAGTTACATCAGGTACCTATTGTAAGGCGGGAAGGAATAATAGGGTACAAAAATAATAAGTATAATGAGCAATATATTTTATTAAAACAATATTTATTTGTGCCTGAGAGATATTTCTCGGCGGCATGTAAGTAGAACCAAGTCAGAGTTCCATGGGCGGCATGAAACTGCATGTCAGAGTTTTATGCCGCTCATGGTACTCTCCAGGTTGGGCACAACAACCAGACGAATGCTGCCGCGTTGAAACTTTTCAGCAATGTAGGTTGTAACTCAGTGGTCCAAATAGCCCCGACATTAAAAAAAAATAGATTCCTCACGTCGAAATGTATCCAAAAAAACCCAAGTAAGCATGTTTCGCGATTTTTTATTGTTTTACAGCTTTTTGAAAAATGTACGCGAACCGCTTTAGAACAAACGATATTAATTTTAACATGGCTTGACAGTTTCCGAGATACAGCTGTTTGAAAATTATATGAGAATCGCTTTGAAATAAAACGATATTTTTTTTCATGGCTTTTGGTTAGTAGAATAATATTGAAAAATGAATATAGTAAACGTTAAATGATGTAAAATAGCCGTGTAAAAATAAACATAAAATTTATTTAAAGCAGTTCCTACATAATTTTCAAGAATGTATAATGAGAAAAATCAAGAATCGCGGAACATACTTTGGGTATTTTCGGATACTAGGCGTGATAAACTAATATTTTGTATGTCGTCACTATTTGGACCTACCTTTAATTATAGCGGCCCACCCCTCCTTCGCAAGGTCATAACGACTTATTAGCACAGCGTAAATTCTTCCGTCATCACCATGATCCCACCCTAGTTTCGGGGTCGGCGCCACACGTATTCCATTCTCCTATAAAAACCATCATGGTATAATTTCCTCCTTTTGCCTTCATAGCTTTCCTTCCAACTTCTTTGGTCCTCCATCAAAATATGTGTAAACCGCGGCCCGACTTCGCACTCGAAATTAATTCTGTTGGTCTCGCCCGCAATTATAATCTGATGCGCAGTTTACTCGGTCACACAAAGAAATACGAAACGCGAATTTATTCTTTATTGTGTTTAATTGGTGGTGCTTTTCTGAAATGATTTACCGTCGGCCATGTTTTTACAGTCCGTACCTTTTAGCGAGATTATTAATTTTGCTTTCAACACAACTTTATTTGATAAATATATCTACTTAGATAATTATGTGTTAGATAAAATTCACGACTGCGTTTTGATTTGTTTGAAACAGTTTTCCTAAAATATGCCCGCGAACTTTTAGAAAATAATTTGTCTATGAAAAGTAAAACTAACCTTAAACTGTGAGAAGTATTTCCGAATATTTCATGAACAAAAAAAACTTTTAGTTATTTAACCGAATTGTTAAGTTGTGTTGCTCAACCGGAGTCACAAACTACACTGGTCTGGCTGACCATCGCCTATTTGCCGATTCTGGATTTCTTTCTATATATCACACGCATATTATAAACATTACTACATAGTATGTACATACATAACTCGGGCCTGCGCCCAATAAACAACTCAGAATTGCGTAGCAAAAGGAACACTACTGCTCCTAACTTACGGTTTAAATTAAATTAATTAAGTAACTCCGGGATTCTCAGAATTTGATAGTTGTGGCTATCAGTAGGTAGCTATATGCCTGACAAAATAGGAAGCTCCGAATTTGAAATAACAGGAAAATATTGCGCAACAATTTAAATGTCGGATGATTTCAATGCTCATGCATTCTATTTTTGGGTTTCATTTTGTACAGCAGACGCTTGCGAATCAAGTTACTAAAATCTGTCAAATTTCTTGAATAGAGGTTAATGTTTATCGCTAAAGAATTAGGTTCAAGGATGATTGGGAAAAAGTGACAGTTTTGGGTAGCTATGCCGACTGTGCAAACACCTTTTTCTCCTTCCAAACTTCTCTGTCCATCGTCCTTCCTTCGTCGCGATACATCGACGAGCGCCGGCGCGCGCGGCGATGTGTTGCTGTAATCCCGATCATATACATTCTCACCTCAAATATACGTGGTTCCCACTGCTGGGACCCAGGCGTCCTGTCTATGAGAGGGAATGAGCTATAATCCACCACGCGGGCCCAGTGCGGGTTTTGAGATGTCACAGTCATGTCTTAATTTTTATTTTATTCCGATTTCCTTACGATGTTTCCCTTCACTGTTTTGAGAGCGGGTGGTGAAGAAATGATATGCCAGCTTCACCCTCGTTATCATAAGTCACCACTACTATAACTTCTTAATATCATCACGCCTTCATCCGCGAAGGGCCCTTCGTAGAGATGTTGGTACTATTGGTACTTAGTGAAAATTAAAAGCAGAGGTGGTGTGATAGCCATATTAACCCATAATAACCCCTATTGCCATCAATCGTGTACAAAATCCAGACTTCGTGAGTGCTATTGAGAAATTCCTGATAGAAAAACCCATTAACTACCACTTTGCTCGACCCGGGAATCGAACTCAGGCCCTCATGCTCAGCAGTCACGCTTACGACCACTACACCAACGCGACAATAATGTTGTCACGATAAAATAAGTCTACGTTCAGTGCGGTATCAGACTCATTACAATTCCACTTGTCGTCCAACGACGTCATTCATATAAATAGCTCTTATTATGACTTCGACTGTCGACCTGTTTATTTCGCTGGTTCTTTCCGAACTCATAGACAATAATATTTTCTATTTGGAACCATAGAGTATCTTTCAACGCGCCTGCGTATTCATTCTGTCAGTCTTAAAATAAAGGTGGCTAAGAATCAATATTAGTTTCGTTCCGTTTATCTTAGCGGTTTTTGCAATTCTGACTTTTTTAGTATCTACAGTGTAGATACTAAAAAAGTCAGAATTAACAGAAAACCAGTTGGTGTAGATTCTACACCAACTGGTTTTGTTGACTCTTACAAGTTTTTGATCAAAATTAGAAACAGGATCGATTGGCATAATTTAAATAGTGGAAATATGACCATTTTCTTGCTCACTGTACTTAATTTTTTTTAAAGCTGTGAATAGGACTCAAAATTTTACGAAAGTAATAAATGGGTCTCCTAAGACCAAATTTCGTTTAGCTGCAACGGTTCGATGAGTTTCCACCCTGTGAAGGCGCTAGTACCACTAGTACGATGATGTTTGTTACTCAGTTTCACTGTTTCATTTATAGATCGCAAAAATATATAGGTAGGTACTCATATATTTTTTATGAGTGTTTGCGGATAACTTCGTCGTTTATTAACAGATTTTAATGATACTTTTTTGTTGGAAAGTAGATGTTCCAAGGGTTACCACCCTTGACAAAGAAACCAGGATCTGATGATGGCATCTCAGAGAAATCGAGGGGAACCTTCGAAAATCGTAGGAGCGGTTAGTGCGTTTGTAAATGTTTGAAGCACTACTATTTAATTAAGGTCTTGAGTAGATCTGATGATGGAGCAGAAAGACAGTCGAGGGAACTCCTCAACCATTTACAGCAATTGCCTGGTGTTTGTGCTTGATTAATTTGAATTGATGAGAACTTTACACCGAGATGTTGTGTCTGATGATGAAGACGAAGGACAATCAAGGGAACTTCTCAAAGTTTTACAGTAACTACCTTAATGTGTTTGGACTTAACTCATTTTTATCGATGACTTGCTGACCCACGCAACTTCGTCTGCGTCAAAAGTACTGCCTACCTACTACCTACCTACTACTACATACCTACCTTCTACTACCTACCTACTACTACATACCTACTACTACCTACCTACTACTACCTACCTACTACTACCTACCTACTACTACCTACCTACTACTACCTACCTACTACTACCTACCTACTACTACCTACCTACTACTACCTACCTACTACCTACCTACTACTACCTACCTACTACTACCTACCTACTACTACCTACCTACTACTACCTACCTACTACTACCTACTTCCTGAATTTTCTTTGCTATAAACCTCACGGAGCCCGAGACAAAAAGTTAAAGTTAAAGTTTTTTTGTTTGTAAATACATACTTAGGTATTATACATATAAACATCCATGACTCGGACACAAATGCCCATGCTCATCACACAAAGATTTGCTCTTACCGGGATTCGAACCCAGGACCCTAAGAACGTAAGGCAGCGTCACTACCACTACGCCATTCTGGTCGTCAAAGTTATATTTTTGTGATTATCATTTTGTGCCCAATTTTCGTAAGCAAGTATTTACAATTATTTTCACTTGCTGTTGCTGCGCTTTTAATCGTCGCCAATGTGGTGTTCACTAGAAACACTAGTTACTTACCTACTGTTAGTTAAGGTTTAGAACAAAACCACCAAATGATCAGTAGATGAGCTACTTCAAGGGTACGTGCACTCAACACGTAGTTTACACGAACCTTAAAGCTCTCTCTACGTTTATGACTTTATTACAGGGTATTAAGTTCAGCCTTGGCCTAAATGAAACACGACAACAACACACCCAGTGTTTTGCAAAAGATATAAATAAACTAGCTGTAGCCCGTGACTTCATTCACATAGAGAATTAATTAAACATTCTCGAGCCTATTTTTTTTAATGTGGCCATACCTGAACCCTAATCAGTACTAATCACACATAAAAACTGTGAATTTCTTAATTTGATTAATTGTCTATAACATGGAGTGCTCACAATAAATATCACAATTTTTACATATTAACATGCATAGGCCAACATACAGATACATATATATTTAGTTTACTCATCCTCAAATTAAGATTTCCTGTATCACATTGTGAGCCAATAATATGCTTTCGTAGAAAATATTCAAAATGTTAATACGACATAGTTGTTTTATAAACATAAAACCATATTGGATCAAGCATATATCTGAAAACGTGATGAAATTGAAAATAACAACAATGTAATGAACCAATATCTACGAGTATGAACTCTATCGAAATTCAGCACACGCGTGTTTGCCTTTCCTAGAGCAAACGTAAACATCTATTTTTTTAATTTTGTTAGCGAACAATTTCGTTTACGCGCAATTAGACAAAGTACAAGTCAGCGGGCGTAGATGGGTAAATCTGAAAGCATGTATGGAATAGGTAAAATGTTCAAAAGAGTATATAAAATTATTTTTTGTTTATATTTTTATATATGTTCGCATAACTCGTCAAAATGTAGGGAACAGCTGATTTTGTTTTCGCGATTTCAAGGTTCGTCCCATAGAAAAAGTTGTTCAAAATGATGAGTACAATGACCCCTTTTCGTGTTTAGTATAAACAAAAAATAATGTTGTATAAAACTAAAACTTGTCAATGGATTTTCGAAAAATCACAATTTCTAGCCAAAACATTTACAATCATTTATTCCTTTGCAAACAAGGGTAATAGAATAGGATGTTCTTTTAAAATAAGGTTCCCCACATTTTGACGTCACATATTATGGGAATGCAAATAGTTGGTTTACAATAATTATAAATACTAGAAACATCCCATGCAGGAACCGAAACGGGGTACCAGGCACCCGCTAATTTTGAAGAAAAAAAAAACATACAGGTACCGATTCACATCATTCGATAGAAGGTATCGCTAATAATGATAAAATTCTGCGGGAAGTTATGAGATACGGCACTGGTATTACTGCGACGTAGGTACACCTAAAATCTCTTATTCGTATGAAAAAATCTTGTCTGGTCTTACACCAGTCACAGTCAGATGTTATATCATTCATTATCATTTCCAATTAAAACAGACCTCCCAATGCTATGCTTCCCCTAAAATGAGAGGTCAGCTTATACCAGATTATGTTAAGCGTGATGACGCGTGCCCGTGCTCTCGAACATTGACCGGCTGACCTCCAAAATTCACATATATGTCACCGTAAAATTGTCAAACACGTTAGATTGTAATCTCTCTATCGAGATTGTAAACTCTCGAAATATTGTCAACTGAACATACCGCTTACAATATAACGCTTTAATTTTCGATAGATTGTAATATATCAAAGTGAAACCGTAATATTGTGAAATGCATGCGACGGAAGTATCTCTGCCGCCATAATCGGAACTTGCGGCACCCACACATTAGGTTAGTTAGGTTCATTTAAACCCTGCAGACAAAAAAACGGGCCCACGTAACGGTGCTCCGTCGACTACGCTTTTTAGGGGAACATAAAGTGTTTTGAGGTTAGAATATATTAATCGGTATTTCTCAGGTATATTTTCTTTTCATGAGAGTGATACCATTGGGCAAGGGGACCCCACCTTTCCTCCCCCTCCCCCACACCGCGCGAGTTGAGATCCATCTCATACATTTCACAATATTACGGTTTCACTTCGATAGATTACAACGTACCGAAAAATAATGCGTTATATTGTAAGCAGTATGTTCGTATGACTATCTTTCGAGAGTTTACAATCTCTCTAGTTATATTACAATCTAACGTGTTTGTCAATTTTACGGTGACCAACATTATATTCTCCTACCATAGAGTTTCGTAACCTAAAGAAAACTGCCACGAGTAAGCGTGATATTCTCGTAGAGTGACTAAAATAAAACTGATTACGTTTGTCGATGGTTTTTGCCTATAACTTGGGTGCCATCCAAAGAGTACAGTAACTATAGAGAGAAAGGGTGACAACTCTGTGGTAAAATTTGCATGTATGGAAAGTGCTGCCACCTTGAGTTTGGTGGGTGAACTAAAGTTCTGATTTACACACCCTTACCTAAGGTATGTGTGTGTACTGTGTATTCATACCTTTACGTATGTGTGTGTGACCTTCATAGTATGCATGCATACTTCGGTAATATAGCTGTTCAAAACAATAAAAAAACCAATGAAAAACAAAGTTATATATATTATGAACTAAAAATAAAACAAGTAACAATAACAAGTAACAATTTTAACAGAATTAGTTGAGATAAACTCGGGAAGCGCCTCAACGTCTTACGTCATGGCCCAATGGCGACTAGACTATGAACTCAGTTTGACAGACAAGACGGCTGTCAAGTTTGGTTATCCCACCAAACTCCAGATGTCGCTGTCGTCTATGTAAATTGATGACAGTGCTAAGTGTGCCCCCCTGGTGCCATCGTAGAGTAAAGTAATAAATAACATGTGCCATATTGTTTGGTTGGGATTCTTTTTCCAGCTAATGAGGTATTTTCAGTGCCAGCTTCAAACAAAAAATAAGAGATGGCGATAAAGCAGTGTATTTTTTTTGCTATGCGGAGCTGGCATTCAATGGGGATGCACACTGTGGAACTAATGGCGCTAGCACAGCTGATTCCAAGCATCGTCATTGGTTGAAAATCAAGGATATTTTAAAATAATAATGTCATTTCATATTTTAAAATACCTTGACCTCATTTTGGTCAGATTGAGACCAGCTATGGTGGGCCATCTACAATTAGCTTTTAACAGTCTGAAAATGGCAATGGGGATTGCCAATCCCAAAAAGCAAAAAGCAAGGGCTGATGCCTGCTGGGACTGGGGGACTGTTAGAAAGAGATACCACGGCCCTGGAACACAAAAAGCTAAGAATGAACATGAATGGGTATTAGTTAGTAAAAGTCTGACACTCCCTTCCGCTCGGGAGGGGTCATCTGATGATTTCACACCCACAAAAAAAAAGACGTGTGGCACTCGGGGACTGCCGCGGTAAAGCTATTGCTATGTTTTTTACGGGGGGTGTTATCACGGTGTTAGGTTATTTTCCTTACGGAATTTCCGGATTCGGTCTCTACGCTCAAGGCCCGCGATAGAAGCTAAGCAATAGCTTAAAAGTATGTCTATATTGTATGTTGCCTATAACACTGAAGAGATTTATACTTTTCTGATATAAATCCAAACTAATATTATAAATGCGAAAGTAACTCTGTCTGTCTGTCTGTCTGTCTGTCTGTCTTTTCTTCACGCCTAAACTACTGAACCGATTTGTGTGAAATTTGGTACAGACATAGTTTGGAACTTGAGAAAGGACATAGGATAGTTTTTATTAAAAAAAAAAAAACTGCCGGTAGTCACTATTCCACGCGAACGAAGTCGCGGGCAAAAGCTAGTTCTGATATAAATCATTAAAATCGATTCAGCAGTTTGATAAATGTATCAAAAAAACTTTTTTGCAAAAAATAAAACCGACTTAAAAAAAAAAAACAAAAAAGTGAAAAATAACTTTAGCTTCTGAAGTCGGTGACCTTTGTTTCATTGCTTTCGTTTTTTTGTCACCGACTTCAGAAGCTAAAGTTATTTTTGACTTTTTTGTTTTTGTCGGTTTTATTTTTTGCAAAAAAGTTTTTTTTTTCACTTTTTAGTGGTTCACATGTGCTTGATATACATGGAAAGTTCATACCGTTACAATTACAACAAGCCCAAACACGACTAGGGTACATTGTTTCATTATGGAGTTCCGTGACTCTTGGCTTCATCATCAGATCTGATGGTAGAATGGTTCTTATCAAACGCAAATGCTTCACTTAGAAAATACCAAAATCGCAACACGTTTTCATATAAAATTTGAAGAGTTCCCTCGATTTCGCCAAGATTCCATCATCAGATCCCGACTTGGTGGCTATGGGACCATTTGAAAAGAATACCCTTTCCAACAAAAAAAGAATTCTCCAAATCGGTTGGCAAGCGACGGAGTTATGCCCGTACAAACAATAAAAAAAAAAAATTAGAAACATCCGAATTGAGAACCTCCTCCTTTTTTAGAAGTCGGTTAAAAATACTTAAATTGAATCACGAAATATATATTTCTATACTAATATTATAGCAGAAGCAGAAGAGTTTTTTGTTTGTTTGTTTGTTTCGTTGAACGCGCTAATCTCAGGAACTACTGGTTCGAATTAAAAAAAATCTTTTTGTGTTCGATAGTCCATTTATCGAGGAAGGCTATAGGCTATATTACATCACGCTACGACCATTAGGCAAGAACTGGGATATTTTTCCTTGTTTTTCTCTCTAATGTGACGCAGACGAAGTTGCGTGGGTCAGCTAGTATATTCAAGGGACGCGTACTCCGATCGGAAAACATATCAGGTCAAGGGCCATACCTATTCGTGATCTATAAAAATATACCTTTCTAACGATATACTATTTATAGGTATTGGGTCCAGGACCTGAGTCCATACATTTGCGCCCCTGAGCCTTTTGTATTGTAACTAGGTGCAAACATGTCGAACGTCCCAAAATACCACAAGACAATAAAAGACGATCTGTTTGGACGAAAGCCTTCGATCAATAAAACGAAAGCAATGAAATGAGGGATTTTCTTTTTCAACTCTTCCCTAGTCGCTGGATAGATGGCGCTGATCTCGGTATGTTACTGCAAGGAACTGAACGTCACATAATTTCACTTGGATCTAAAGCTGCTTTGAGATTATGCTATACTATTGTGCCATATAGTATAGCAAAGAATTAGGACTGAATGCTATACTATATAGCATGGCGTTTTTTTGCAAGCATTTATAGTAAACATAGCCAGCTCAGAAAGAGTTAAAAAAACTAAAAAATATCGCTTGCGCGGCCGGGGGTGAGAGAAGGAGGAAGAGGGCGGCGCGTGATGCAGCACAGCATTCAAACTCAATCTCAAAGCATTTATTTCAATTAGACCATTACGGCACTTTTTAATGTCAAAAATACAAAGAAAAATCAAAACTACAATCACAGACACAAGGCATAATAACTTGAAAAAGTACTGTAGTTGCCCATTTCCTAGCGTAGATCTCCTATGGAGAAGAATGGGCAAGAATCTCCATGGACACTCTTTTAAATCAAAATATTGTTACAAAATCTTGGTTACATCATTCATGTTGTGATTATACATATATGTGAGAACGATGTAGAAATACGTGCACATTAAGAGCGTCCAGAGAAAGGATTAAATCATAAATATAATTACATCATAAAAATTAAGTAATTAAAATTAACCGTGGCAGCTAAGAGATGACCAGTCTGACAGCGCCCGTTCACGAACATGAAGAATGTGTCAGCACCATTCAACTCAACCATATTGAAGGGAACTAAATGACCCGACACACCCGCCACCATCACCGAGACATTTGAGTGAGCATGACATTCTCTCAGCCGCCAAGGCATATCCAAGTCAAAAAAAAAAAGAAAAACTAGATGTAAATGGTGACTTTACAGATAGTACTCACACATGCGCTATGAACATTAACACAGGGTATCGCACCATTTTGTAGCGTATAGTAAGTCAATAATATATAGTATAGTACAGTGTGAGCGTGTCCATAATTATCAAATGTATGGTGCACGATATTGTTGTGCTATGAGCTATTTTACATACTATACTTATGTTTTATATTATTATTATAGCGTAGTCTGATAGCGGCTTAGTGGTTATATTCGGAAGCTTATGCAAACGAAAGTGTCGTACGTACGTGACGTGTGTTCTTTCAAGCGTTTTGGCTTTGGCACCTAGTAACGTAGTCAGTTCAACTCCATAACCTTTATTTTTTTTAATTCTCAAAAAGAAAACTTCTCATTCGAAGAGCGGTTTCCGATGAGAAAATTTCCCAGTTTATGTACACTACGCCTATGTCGACCGGGACTCCCTAGAGCGAGCGATTTCAGTTTAGCCTAGGGAAAACTAATTTGTCCTGAAGTCGGGTTTGGCCGCTAACATAATATATTATTGCGCAGTAATGCACATCACATCATGTTGGAAGTGGAGAGATATCACTCCCGGCCAGCCCACTCTTCACTTTTGTAAAACTGTTAGCTAAAGTGCGATTAAAATATCAGAATTCCATATAATTATGTGGCTACGTTATCTAGTGACGTCATATTTTACAATGGTACGAGGTATAATAGGTATTGTAATTTTCCTAAGTAGAATGAACCGTATGGATAGATGTTATTAACGTTTTCACGACCTATGAACTACTTAAATAATTAGTAATAAGAACTACTGAACTAATTTGGAAATACGTACGTCAAATAAGGTCTATTCTTCTTTATTTTTTCTCACTACTTATAATGGACCCAAACCAGACAGAAACCTAGAAGTAGAGCCATGAGTAAAATCAAGTGGAAAAAAATATACAGCTTTTATCAAGTAATGGTTTATCTGAAGAGAAAATACAAGTAGTACATAACAATTGAAAAAAAATGATTAAACGTTTGTTAGAATGTATGAAACTCCGAGCATAGCCCTATCCATTTCCTTTGCTTTACTAAGCTTTTTGATATGGCCCATTGTGAGCGACCACGTATCGGTCCCGTATGTAATCACCGGCAACACACACTGGTCATAGACTTTCGTCTTGAGACACTGCGGTAAGTTGTGAATCCCCAATGAGATATTATGTATTGGAAAATAATAATGGTTCCGAAAAACAAATGAATCTCCAGCGATCTGTGGCCGACTATCATTCTAATTAACCAGCGTTATAATGAACTAGCTTCTGCCAGCGGCTTCGCCCGCGTGAAGTTTGATTATTGTCCCATGGAATCTTACTGCCGGGATAAAAAGTATCCTATGTTTTAATCCAGGTTATAAACTATCTGTGTGCAAAATTTCATCCAAATCCGTTCAGTAGTTGTCGCGTGAAAGCGCAACAAACAAACTTACATTCACATTTATTCTCCGAACTGCTAAGCTATCGGGAGTTACACGTGTTATTGTGAGTCAACTATAAAAGATAGACATATGCTGTCTTGGGATATTTTTTATATAATTTTATGTGGAATATTTCCGTTATACATGATTTCTATGTAGCTTTAACCATTAAGGCTGCACACGCGACGGAAGCTAAAAAAACCAAGTAACTTCTCCCGTTTTCCCAACACTTCCTTTCACTGCTCTGCTCCTATTAATGGTAGCGTGGTGAAAAGTATACTATTACCTGCTCAGGAGTATGTAGAATAATTGTACTAAGTTTCGTTAAAATCCGTCGAGTAGTTTTTTTTTCTATAAATAACATACAGACAGACAGACAGACAGACAGACAGACAGACAGACAGACAGACAAAAATTTTACTGATTGCATTTTAGGCATCAGTATCGATCACTAATCACCACCCGATAGTTATTTTGTAAATATATTTCATGTACAGAATTGACCTCTCTACAGATTTATTATAAGTATAGATAGATAGATAGCTTCTGCCAGCGGCTTCGCCCGCGTGAAGTTTGATTATTGTCCCATGGAATCTTACTGCCGGGATAAAAAGTATCCTATGTTTTAATCCAGGTTATAAACTATCTGTGTGCAAAATTTCATCCAAATCCGTTCAGTAGTTGTCGCGTGAAAGCGCAACAAACAAACTTACATTCACATTTATTCTCCGAACTGCTAAGCTATCGGGAGTTACACGTGTTATTGTGAGTCAACTATAAAAGATAGACATATGCTGTCTTGGGATATTTTTTATATAATTTTATGTGGAATATTTCCGTTATACATGATTTCTATGTAGCTTTAACCATTAAGGCTGCACACGCGACGGAAGCTAAAAAAACCAAGTAACTTCTCCCGTTTTCCCAACACTTCCTTTCACTGCTCTGCTCCTATTAATGGTAGCGTGGTGAAAAGTATACTATTACCTGCTCAGGAGTATGTAGAATAATTGTACTAAGTTTCGTTAAAATCCGTCGAGTAGTTTTTTTTTCTATAAATAACATACAGACAGACAGACAGACAGACAGACAGACAGACAGACAGACAGACAAAAATTTTACTGATTGCATTTTTGGCATCAGTATCGATCACTAATCACCACCCGATAGTTATTTTGTAAATATATTTCATGTACAGAATTGACCTCTCTACAGATTTATTATAAGTATAGAAGATAGATAGATTACCGACAAAAAACCCAAAACAGAAACGAATAAAAATACCTACACATCTAAAGCGAACGTCAAAATCTTTTCGTTTTTGTTTCTTTTTTCTTTAATTGCTTCCACATAAATCTACATACATATCATATTTTTTTTAGAAATTGGAATGAAATAACTGTAACAACAAAAGTAATCTATATAAACACAAAAGTATAAATTTACGTTACAAAATAAATCAAGTGAACAGAATCAAGAGTGCGCACGGATATGGGAATGAGCTCCTTGCCCTTTACCCTTCGTGAGCCCCTTGCCACGCTACCCATTGGCTTATAGGCACGACATGTGACAGTCCCTAGGCTGATAAAATTTCATTTTTCCTAAACCATGCTATTTATTCGTATTTATGGTCAGCTTCTAGGATCGATCACATGTTCCGGGCTTTCTGGGGGGTGTAGGTTGAAGACACAGCTAACAATGTATTATATCGAGTTTGGCAAGACAAAAACAACCAGTTCAATGAACGCTACAAGGTCACAATAAATATGGGACGCTCGATACTAGAGAACACTCATGCATGACGTCACTGAATTTTGTTGAATGATTATTATTATTATGAGAAAGCCATATTATTACTGACATAATAAGAGTAAAAAAACTGTGGTTTGTCATCATCGGGTATTATCCTAATCCTAAAGTAGTATAATTTATGCGTAAGTCTACGCATAGGTACATGTGCGATGTTACGAGTCTAGTTGTCTGATTCGAATAACTCGAATTAGAGTCTAAACCAGTTAATTCGAATCAAGTTCATTCGTAACTCGAATCAACTCGCATTCCTAACTCAACGAATGCGAGTGATGCGAGTTATCAAGTGCCAGCCACGCGAGTCAGTAGCGATTCCCCAACTCTGTGAACTCTACTCGACTCGCCGATCCGTTTGGCTGCTGAATCCCTTCCCGTTGATGCGAGTCGAGTCAAGTGGAGTTGCGAGTCGAGTTAGCGGCCGAGTCATCTCGAGTTATTCGTGTTTGAAAAATCGACTCGTAATATCGCTAGTCACTCATAGGTGAAAAACTCTATTCGAAGTCACTACAATAAAGAAGAAATAAACGTAAATGAAATGTAATGTCTGTAATATTATGAAAAACTCTAGCAAAAATATCAATAATTGCTTGTAAAACATTTCCACCATTATCCCTCATGTAAAAATCACATTCAATACAACTCATATTCATATACAAACATTATCTGTGGCAATTGACTATGGATTCTCTATAATATTGTTTATGCTAGTGGGAAAACCAGCTATTGACACGTACGTTACATCCGGTACATCATTGCTATTTACAATTTAGGAAGAGGCCGTCTTTTTATACTATAAGGTAATTATAACGCATTCTATTTAAAGATATATAACGAAACATGTTACATATATTTTTTATTGTACTATACTCCTAAGCAGTTTATGTATTTATCCGGAGTTGAAAACTAAAACTGATAAAACTGGGTACTACGCATGAGTCGTGGAATGAATAGATAAAGTTGTAGCTAGCCTACACCTTATCGATTATCTTTATCTATTCGTTCCACGACTGACACGTTGTAGCTATGTTTAGTATAGTGGTGGGTCGTTATCGAATTTTTGACCGACGAAACGCAACCGATTCCTGACGACGAAAACGGTTGCGGAAAACGGTCGTCGTTGCAACTGGTTTGAAGACGGCTCAAAGGAAGAAACGTATGCAACGTCAACGAGAGTTCAACGTTGAAATGCGTTTTCGTAGAGTGAAATAGTTGCAGTTTCTTACAACTATTGTAAGGACTGTTTTGTAAACGAACATGGAACGACGCGACGGACTCTAGCGAGAAAGATAGTTGAATCATTGCGTTCTCGACTGTATTTTCATAGAAGTATAATAAAAAATCGCACCAAATAGTTCGAAGACTGGTTTGTGCAACGAAGACTGTTTGAACCTTGAACCCAGGACGTAAAACGGTTTCATCGTCGCAAAACACAAAACGGTCTTTGAAAACGGTTCGTCGTCGCACGCCCACCACTAGTTTAGTTTTAGTATGCTTGCAGAGAGCGCGGCAAACAGGCACGCCCTGGTTTCGTTGTATACATTCTGTGTTATTGTGTTCAAAAAGAGCTTGTTATAGTGAAAAAGCATTCTGAAAAAGTGTCTTATAAGAGCTGTTGTGACCTTGTGACGAAATCAAAACCTTTTATCATCTGAATTCTGCAAACTCAAGGTAAATTTCGTTTTATTTGTTTTATATCGAAAAGGCAAATTTTTATTTCATTTGACAAATACGAGTCGATGTTTGGTTATCATCATCTGCCTAACTTCCAGTCTAACCGAATGTAGCTGAATACTAGTATTTAACCTACTGGGTAATACGAAAACCCTTGGTAAGACTGGTTGTCAGGCTTTTTGGACCACTGACTACTTGTAACGACTGTCAAATATAAATTATATGTTTGGTTATGCGGATGGCTATTTTAAGATTTGACAATTAAAAAGACTTGGATTTTAATGAAACCTTGTGCCATTCGCATAAAAACTTGGTTTTAAAGGTTTGTTTGGAATAATATCGCATTGTTTTAATGTAATTGAGATAAGGGCGTTACAATGATGATGATGACGATTATAGTCTAGTAAATTATATCACAACACTAAAGAAGATGACTTAATTGCCTTGTTGCTATGATTCGTCAGTATCTCGTAACTGATTGTTCTCAATTTATCTTACTTAGATATCTCACTAAGTGCAATCTTGTCAATGGTACTTGATATATTAACTTGTTAACATTGTACTGTGAGTGCAATCTAAGTAAAGGTACCATTATTCTGGGAAAGAAGACGCGTAAGTACAGCACGTTTTAGTACGTATCTTTAAACTAGATGGCGTTGTACAATTACGTCACGTTTCTGAATCGCGGTGTTAAGATTCTCCCGCGTCGAATGACTCTCGCGCAGTATTGTAGTGAATTCTTACGTACCCGGAATAAGGTAAGCCGTGATCTAATAGGCGGTTCCCCCAGGTTGAGGCCTTGCCATTGAACTGCAGTCAGGTTTACTAGACATGGGTCGTACTTGCAAAATCGAGTACCAGGGCTTCCAAGTACGTCTACTTTAAAAAACCTGGTCCTAAAACCAGGGCTCGGGATACTTTCAAGTACTTTTTATCTGGATAGGAAATTGACCCGTATTAATGTACACATAAAGAGCACAATCGCGTTTTGAAATAATACCTACTTACAGACGATTGAATTTCCTACTTCTATGTTCAGTCCTGTTGGTACAAAAATACTTGCATAGGAAATTGAACCCTGACCTCTTATGAATAAGGCGCACAATCGCGTTTACAAATAAATACTTGCAAAGACAAACCATTAAAGTAAAAATACTTGCATAGGAAATTGAACCCTGACCTCTTATGAATAAGGCGCACAATCGCGTTTACAAATAAATACTTGCTAAGACAAACCATTAAAGTAAAAATACTTGCATACGAAATTGTTCCGTAGAGCCTTACAAATAAGGAGCAGGATCGCATTTACGAAAACTAACGTGGTTATTGAACTATTGAAGATTGGATTGAAAACCTACGTAGATTTTAATACTTTGAAGTCTTGCAAGTATTTCGGGTCAGTACCTGGTGTACGTACTTGGAAGCAAATACCTGGTGTAAAAACCTGGTCGCGTAAATACGTACCTTCCCTAAGGTTTACCCTTGCGATTATCCCTAATGTGGATATCTCTGATGCGTAATTTTTTAAGCGTTCGCGACTTCGCGCCGTCCCCCCAGAATTCTCACAAGTTGGGACTTCGTAGGCAATTCCACGCAGTTTATAATATATCCATATAGTCTTAGTCTTTGATTCCACGTTAGCTCCATCTCCATCGCAAGTTGGGCTTTCGTAGGCAAATCTTCGTTGGCCATCAGTTTTGGGCCCAACCCGCAAACTGCCCGCCAATTGTATGCAATTGCCAACTAAACAGAGGTATGTGGCCCAACTAAATGCCAACAAAAAATGCTACTAGGGTAATACTTCTCTGAGATGATGAGATCACTCTTTGACCTTATCTTATCAAAGCGATTCCTAATATGGAAGACTCATTTATTAATGAGTAATATTTTAAAGCCGAAAGTTTGTATTTGTCACTTCTTCAGTTCTTCACGCTCAAACGACTTGACGGATTTGGATGATTTTGTATTCTATAAGAGTACATAAAGATCGAGGGAATTACGATGGTTGTATACTTCGTGAAACATTGTATTTATTAGGTATATTATGACTAGAAATAATGTAATTACTGAGATCACTAGCACATAGACAAAAAGAGATAAATAAGTACGGAAGATATTTTTCCTAGACCCCAAAAAATGGACATAAGCTCAGAAGAATGCTGTTATCATAACATTACCTACATCACGACTGTTATCCACAAAGGGTAAGACAGTCAGAGGTGTACTTATAGGACACCCACATTTCGCCTGTTAGGTACAGTCAGCAAAACAGTTAGTTTTACAGGCTAGCAATCTTCTTACTACTTTTATAAATGAAAAAGGGTTATAATCAATTTGTTTGCGATTTCATCCAAATCGTTTCAGTAGTTTCTGCGTGAAAGTTTAACAAAAATCGATCTTTGCAGACTGTCTTCATTTATAATAATCGTAAGAAGATTGCTAGCTTGCATACCTAACTGTTTTGCTGACTGTACCTACCTATGTTACAGAGGGCGAATGATGTGATCATTATGTGTTAATTACAGCAATTTTGGGAACAAATATTTAACAACAAAAACACTTAACATTATCATAATGAGTATCTAAGTATTATATTGTAAATAATATCATCCATTACGGGAAGCAATTTATACTTACTCGTACTTATCTATACTAATATTATAAAGCAGAAGAGTTTGTTTGTTTGTTTGTTCGTTTGTTTGGTTGAACGCGCCAATCTCAGGAAGTAGTGGTTCAAATTGAAAAATTATTTTTGTGTTGGATAGTCCATTTATCGAGGAAGGCTTTAGGCTATAAAACATCACGCTACGACCATTAAGAGCGGAGCAGGAATGAAAAATGTTGCAAAAACGGGGATTTTATTTTCGTTTTTTTCCTTTCGTTTTTCTCATAAGTGACGGAAGAGTGTAGTATATCTGTGGTAACTTGCCTCATTTGTTCACTCTTTTCATTCACTCTCTCTTGCATACCGATCTAAACGAGTCGTGTTAATTTAAGTAAAACTTAATAAAAAGTACGTTTCCTAAAGCTCGGTTTTGTTGACGAAGTTGCGTGGGTCAGCTAGTCTTATTATAATATTACGTTAACGTCTGCATTACATGCATGACCTAAGTAATGAAATTGTGTCACTGATCATGTTTCAATAATTTATATGTGTGTGTGACTGCCTCGTGTCGTACTTATCATTTAAACCTAGCTTCGGGGAAAAACTACGCGGATGAATATTATGAAGGTCCTATGTTATGTAAAGCATCGAATGTCGCACCATATACAGGGTGTAAACCACCTCATCACAAAGCCGCTAACCAAGCATTCTGTACATCAAACTGAGTAACTTTACGCAAATTTTTTTGCTGGGAAACAATTAAATTTTTTTTTGAGGTTATAAATCACGTTTTATGGTAGAACTCAATGTAACGCACTTAAAACATTGTGCTGATTGATGGTTTGAATAGTACGGGGGTCGTGGAGGTGTTAAAAGTCAAAATCTTACAAAAAAAACTTGTGTTTAAAAAAAAACTTGTCAAATAGTTGTAACTTTGACCCCCCCATATCTCCGTAACTAGAAGGTTCCCAGGTATGGTGTAGAACAAAAAAATGATCGCAATGGTGGGGAGAACAAGTGCCTTTCGGCTTCGTGAAGAGGTGTTTTACATCCTTTAGATACTAAGACATGTTTCTTTTCTTTTCGATTGGCATCTCGCAAGTCGCAGCTCCATGTAAAATACTGGTATTCAGCTGCACCCGGTTAGACTGGAAGCTGACCCTAACATAGTTGGAAAATGGCTAGGCCGGTGATGATGGCATCTCGCAAGGCAACCTAGAGAGTGGGAACGTTACAGGCTATTAATTTTATACCTACTAAAGAAGTTCCGTTGCCAAATGGCAAAGACGAAACCTTTATAGATTCGTTCTGTCGGACTCCCAGTCTGACCATACGTCCGTAAGTCACAGCCATTTTACTCTGAGATTGTTGGTACCACAGGTTGGTACCACACTAATAAAATTTAAAAGATCAGACCCCGTATTCACAAACGTTCGACTCGTTTCCGATTCGACAACTCGTATATCGGTCTTCTTCTGGCATTACGAAAACGACCGAGATAGACATACCTACGACTTTTCGAATCGGAAGCGAATCGAAGCGTTGTGAATACGGGGGCAGGTCTTATATTGCTTGAAAAATAAGTCTGATGGGTCGGAAAAAGAAATGGTATCTTGATACGAATTGCGTCAGCCGATTCGATGTTTTGTATGGAAAGTTTCGACGACCCGAATGGTGTAGTGGTGGTGAGGCTGCCTTACGGTCTTAGGGTTCTGGGTTCGAATACCGGTAGGAGCAAATGTTTGTGTGATTAACATTTTTTCCGAGTCATGGATGTTTATATGTATAATAAGTACCTATGTATGCATTTACAAACAAAAAAGTATATATTATGTAGTATATCAACTATCTGGTGTCCACGACACAAGCCTTGCTTAGTGTGCCACTAGATGGCGCTGTGTATTAATGTCCAGCGATATTTACTTATCACTATGATTACTTTTTATTTAAGTTATTTTTTCCTCCTCCTGCCTCCTTTCATTGGGAAAATGGTCTGCCTGAATAATACCCCGTATAAGTAATTAGGTATTCCATCATTATCATCATCATCATCATCATCATCATCAGCCTATTAATTTTCCCATTGCTGGCCTGGGACACAGGCCTCCTCTCTATGAGAGGGAATGGCCTATAATCCACCACGCGGGCCCAGTGCGAGTTGTTAGATGTTACATGTCTTCGAATTTTTCGATTCTATATATTCCGGTTTCCTCACGATGTTTTCTTTCTCTGTTTTGAGAGCAGCGGTAATAAAATAAATTACACAAAGTAATGCGCCTGCCGGGGTTCGATCCCACGACTTACTACTCGTAAGTTGGGCCGCCAACAGTGGGCCACCGCTGCTCCATAACCTACAAAAAAAAACGAGAAAATATTATTGATATTCTATAAACAGGCTTAATTCTTTATTTCCAGATGACAGACCCAGGTCCGAGTGAGCGAATGAGACACTTATTGAAACAATTTTTTCTTGATACTGCCGCGCAAAATAATCGTGGCGGTGTCGGTGTCGGCGGCGGCGGCTGCGGCGGCGGCGGCGGCTGCGGCGGCGCTGGCGGTGCGGGCAGCTTCAACCTAGGAAAAGTAAGCAATTTTAACAAGCCTACACATGCACTGTTTTGGACTTTCACGGGTTTTCACTACACTATTAAAGTACTTAGGGCCTTGTCACACTAGCGAGTTGCGAGCGAGTGGTAAGCGGGGCGAGTGTGCAGCGAGCTCGTCGCGAGTTCGCAACGTGTGCGCGGCGAACACGTCGCGGGTGGTCACGAGGGCAGCGAGTTCACGGTGTGCGATCCGCTTTTTGTACAATCAATCATTTTGTTTTTCTTCGCGACGTGTTCGCACACGTTGTGAACTCGCGGCGAGCTTGCTGCGCACTCGCCACTCGCCTCGCTGTCCACTCGCCCGCAACTCGCTAGTGTGCTAAGGCTACGGGGTAATATCTTTGATTTTCTTTTGTTTCCATGAGCTCCCGATATTCCCGCGATCATGATGCTTGCAACAGCATATTTTTAGAAACTATTTCACGTGTTCAGGTGAAAGTTTATTGTAGTAACAAATTCTAATATGTCTATCAATTTAATTTCATTTCATTCGAAGACATCCATCGGTTTAAAAAAAAACTTCAAGTAAGTATTGTATATTTCGACCATGGTTACTTACCTATTTCTTTTGCCCTCTGTAATATACCTCAAATTAGTAACTTTACACACAAATCATTGCTGGGAAACGACGTTTTTTTGGGGTGAATATTCATGTTTTACGGTAGCGTTCAAAGTAACGAACTCAAAACATTGTGCTGATGGATGGATTGAATAGTATAGGGGTATTTTATGTGTTTAAAGTTTTATGTAACCCAATAATAAATGGGTATCAATTAAAAGACGACAGTCCTATATTTAAAAGCTTGTCTTTAACAAAAATAAAAAAAATACTGAATGTTAATTCGAACTACTTACCGACTTGAGAATTATAAATATGTGACATCCAATTACATATATCTCTAGTAATATTCTATGCATTTTTACACGTGTTTGACATAGTATTAGCCTTTTTTTTGTATTCCGGTCATTATTTTTATCTTTTTCTACCTGTGATTAATTTATATCTTCCACGGTTACCATGTTCCGTGACGTTGTACTCTCGCCACCTTGCACAGGGCATCTAAACTAGTCTGCAAAACCATGTATCACACTTTTAAATTAACAATAGCTTTCTATGTATGTAGGTACACAAGAAGATATACTTTCGAAACAAAAAGGAGTTTAATTTTGTACTTACATAAAACTTCATAGTCGGTAACCTTCTTTTGAGAAATGGTTGAAAAAAACTTAACAATAAAAATAATCCTTTTCGAACAAATTACATTTGTTCGAAAAGGATTATTTTTATTGTTAAGTTTTATTTTAACGTCCATTTTTTTGTCTATTTAGTTTTCAAATATTTTCTTGATCGTTTTGTTTCAAAAGCTGTTTATTTAAAAACCCAACACCTATAGATTAGAAAAAAAAAACAGTAGTACCTACTTACTTTTGCAGGCCAGTGCATTTTCTAAAACAAGTATTTTTTATTAATTTCAGGACAAGAAAACACCAACGAAAAAGAAAAAACCAGAGAGTAAGGAAATTGAACGGCTCAGGAAAAAAGTAGCTCAAGATAGGGCGAAACTAGCGGAAGCTCGCCAAAAATTGAAAGAGAAGAAGTTGGCGGAGAATTTAAAGAGGGCACAGACAAAGTTAAAGAAGGAACAGGAGAGGATTAGAAAGCTGAAGGAGAAATTAAATGTATCTACGAACTGTAACACAATGGATTACGAGTAAGAGGCCCGCGGAGCATACATGGTTCATACAAACGTAATACCAAAATAATTTGTAAATCAAACATATTCTTACGGAAGTGTGTATTTATTTTGATTCGATTACAGAATGTCTAGATTTCCAAATATATAATATTTTGAATGGACACTGATTTTAATAAAAGTTATGAGAACAATAAGTTTCAAATATTAAATTCCTCATAACTCGTCCTTATATCATTGTCCTCTCAAAATATATGTATATAAGGTGACTGGTCATTAGTGTGCGAAACTTAAACACGTTGTGCTCTTGAGACATGAATTCGCAAAAGAAAATCAGCAATTCTGTACATTTATGTTCGCTTAATGTACTGACAAATTTACTAATGTACAGCTGATTTTTTTTCTCGATTTCAGTTTTGGTTCCATACTAAAAGTTGTTTGTTATTATGAGCACAACCACGTGTTTAAGTTTCGTACACTAAATACCAGTCACCCTATATTTAGAAACAAACAGGGTGTAAACCACCTCATCACAAAACCGTTAACCAAGCATTCTGTACATCAATCTAAGTAACTTTACGCAAAAATTATTGCTGGGAAACAACTTTTTTTTTGAGGTTCGAAATCATGTTTTGTGGTAGAACTCAATGTAACGCACTTAAAACATTGTGCTGATGGATGGATTGAATAGTATGGGGGCCGTGGAGGTGTTAAAAGACAAAATATTACAAAAAAAAACTTAACAAAAACATGTAACTTTGACCCCCCATATCTCCGTAACTAGAAGGTTCCCAAGTATGGTGTAGAACACAAAAGTTATCACAGTGATGGGGAGAACAAGCGCCTTTCGGCTTCATGGAGAGGTGTTTTACACCCTTTAGATATTCTGTAAACCAATCGAAATAAATACACAATAACTTAAGAATATGTTCGAATTATTTTGGTATTACGTTTGTATAACTACGCATGCTCCGCCGGCCACTTAAGAGGCTCGTATAAACCACCAACCAGATAATGTTAATTACTATAGGTCAATAATAAATAATAAAAAGTTTATTGATCATAAGTTTAGGTTACAGTACACCGGTAAAGCATAATATTCACATATTATAACAAAGTAAAGCAAAGAATGACGGTATACAGAGATAAGTTCTTTACCTCCCGTGCTAGTCAAGGACTGTGTTACGGCAAGGTAAGATCCTTGCCGTAACACAGTCAATAATATTATGAAAAGGTGTAGATAGCCAATACAAAATGTGGCTTATTAGCCAACTTTGATTTCTCTGTCTCTTTGACGGAGTCAACTGACGTTTTAAATGTCTCTTTATCGTTCGCGATAATTGAATCATGCCATCCTACTTTGACTTCTAATCGTAATGCAGTGTGCTATGACAATATATAAATACTCATAATTCGATCTTCAAAAACGGGGCACTATCGCACATTTTATGTGCGATAGTTCCACGTTTTTGAACATCGAATTTAGTGTAGGTAAGTAACCTATCTACGCCTTTTCTACACTAATATTATAAAGAGGAAATAGTAGATTGTATCATAAGGGAGCAAAATAATATTTTTACGGCGAGGGCGCTTTTTTGAATCCAGAGCGAAGTGAGGGATTCTAGAGTAGAATCCCGAGCGTAGCGAGGGATTCTTTAGTAGAATCCTGAACGTAGCGAGGGATTCAAAGTACGTCGCCCGAGCCAAAAATATATTTTGCGCCCGAGTGATACACTCTACTTTTCATCACCCACTATGAGAAAATAAAAGGCGCCTCATATTTTATTGTAATATTGATATTTAATGAAACAGAGTAACAACTAAATTGAAATTAAGTAGTATCTAATAATAAAACAACTAAAAACTTATATTTACATTTGAGACATTTTCACAATTTTGAAAATTAATTGTTACAGTTTTATTAGGAATAAAGATTGTTGTAGATTTAATTTTATTCTGCGTGTTTGAAATAATGTCAGAATGTGGCTCATTTTGAGGAAAATGTGACGGTGAATCACTTTGTTTGGATGTAGATGGGCGCGGCGACAGTGGCATGGATGGATTAACTGAAGGTTGCAATTTAATGTTTTCCACGATGCGTTCACATGTTTTCGCCTTGTTCTCAATGGAATCTTCTATATATCCCTCTGCTACAGCACTCGACTTCCATCCTCCATGTCGCTTGAGAACAGTTAAGTCCGCTCCAGAATCTGCCAACAGGGTAGCAGAAGTGCGACGAAAACAATGTCCTGTATATAGCTTGATATCTGGTAACTTCAAATAAGTAGCGATTTCTTGTGGCATGTAAGAAATTTTATTTTTTCCCATAACTTGTTTGAAGCACTTGCCATTTTGATAACGGATGAAAAACCGATTGGTCTTTATATCAGCAGGACGCAGGTCCAGGTATTTCTGTACAATAGTTTTGTATTCTCCTCGGATTACGAAGGATCGGTCAATTTTTGTTTTTGTGTCTGTCAGCTTTACTAACAGTAAATTATCCGAGTGATTTTCGACATCATCAACAGTTATTTTTAAAAGTTCATTGCCACGACAAGCTCCATGTACTCCGAAAATTAAAGCCACCTGTAACAAAACCGAATGTGAATAAGACAAGTACCTATCTATCGAAGTACAGGTTACAATAAAATGCGCATTTTAAAACACTGGTTATACTTTACTAATCCACCATATATACATACATAGTTACTTACTTTTACGGCAAGAAAGATGTTGTCGGGTGCCTCATTAAGGAAAGTCTCCACGTTTTTGACTGAGAACACTTTGGATTTTTTAGGTTTAAATCCATCAGACATCCTCTTCAGATACGCTATTAATTTCGAATATGTGTCCAGTTTTACGTCGTTATTAGAACTGACTGTTGATTTTAGCATTGAGTAGGTACTCCAAAGTGTGGAAGGTTGTTTAGTTTTGGCTAAGTACTGGAAGTAGGCCAAAAACACAGATTCTGAAAAATTCTTGGCGCCTCTTGAATTTCTCCATTCAATAAAATTACCATAAGCTTTCATATATTTCTCCCGGGATTTTGCAGGAAGTAGATTATCCATCACATTTCTTGCGTCAGTTCTAATACTATCAGGAGTTAATTCTATACTTTCACTGTCACTTGAAGAACTCATTTTTCAAAACAAAATCATGAATTTCTATCAATCCGTGAAAATTGACGAAAACGCGGGCTATAGTTCGCGCGTTTTTAATTTTATTTCTTTTTTTTTTGTATTCAGCCGGCGCGCGGCGCTACTATGGGCCGTCGCACCAGCCAGTCTTTATTCAAACAATATTTGCGTTCGATTTCTTGGGCGCTGAACACAAGATGTTCCAAATTCAAAAAGTGCGCGGCAAAGATAATTGCGGCGCACTTATAAAGAGGATTAAAAACTCATTACTGCCCGCTAAAAGTTTCTTATAGAAAACACCACCTTTGGCTGCACTTAAAGGCGAACCAAGTCGTCTTTTTCGAATAGATGGGATGAAAACTTTGTTTGTTTGTTTGTTTGGTTGTAATGAATAGGCTTAAAAACTACTGGACCGTTTTTAAAAATTCTTCCACCATTCGAAAGCTACATTATCCACGGGTAACATAGGATATATTTTATCCCCGTACTCCCACGGGAACGGGAATTACGCGTGTGAAACCGCGTGACGTCCGCTAGTTAGTTATAATATCATTGTTATAGGTAGTAAGATTTGCCCGCGACACTTTATGGTCAAAAACTACTTATACAGGGTGTAAACGAACTCTTCACGAAGCCGTCAACCAAGCATTCTGTACAACTTTGTAACTCTACGCTAAAATTATTCCTGGAAACGACTTCTTTTTTGGGGCACTGTTTTAGACTCACCCGCTATTATCGTCCCACCCGCATACCTCTTCAGTATTCCCGCGATCATGATGCTTGCAACAGCGTCGAAATATCGGGTGCTCGAAAAACCTAAGGAAAATCACGGATATAAACCCGTAAGCACTTTAAGTGTTATTTTTTGGGGTTAAAAATCACGTATTCAATCGCCTCATGAATGATACATTGACATGATACATTGTTTAATGACCGCGTCATGGACGTACTTATTTAAAGTAAAGTTTACAACATTATAAAACTTGATGGTTTAAAAAAAAATCTTGTGTAGAAACTTGGAGACCCAATATCTTCTAACAATCTAAGGTTCTACTTCTAAGGTCTAGACTAGAATAAACAAATGATCACAATGATGGGGAGAACAATTAGTGCCTTTCGGACCCGCGAAGGGTATTTTTACATCCATAATAACTTCGTGCCTGGGCATTTAATAACACTAAAACCAATAATATGTTAGACAATTTAAAACTGACCACTCAGGTGTCGCATTTGAAGACATCATTAATTTTATAGACGTTGTGCCATCCATCAACCCGCACTGGCCCCACGTAGTATAAGTATTACGGCCATAGACAGGGGCGTAGCTACCGCTGTATCAGAAGTATCAATGATATGTGGCCCACAAATAACGAGGGGCCCCTGATGAGGAAAAAGTCACAAAATTTTCTCACAACCTCAAATATTCTTCATGAAATAAGATAAAAATGAAATTGCAACTTGTCACGGTCCAGAAAGCTGCAATAGGGTAGACGACATACAAAAAAAAATATATTACCTCTCAATCATTGTGTCATACATAAACTGAGGCAGCCCCAGTAAGTTACAAAAATCTGTGCTTGTGTTGGAGCTGTCTCGCTCTTCCCGTAAGTGGTATCCTAATAATGTAAATGAAGTTAAATAACAAAACAAAATACAATTTATTAAAAAGGAAAACAAAATAAATTAAAGAAAAAAAATATCAAAAAATTTAATTAGTCCGTCAGTCTCAACAAATATTTGACCCGTATTTTTTCTTTTGTTACGTAAATCAAAATTGACGAAGATACAACGTTTTTGAAATTCTAAATACGTCACGCCTAGGTATATTTTTTAGAGCGTACTGACGTCATGAGCTCCAGTCCCGAGTTTTGATGCATTTTATCTTTGTCAATGTTCATTGATTTACAAAAACAAAAAATACGTGTCCATTATTTTCCAATACTCTAACTGACCGACGAAATAGATTTGCAATGTTTTGATACTGTCGTCATGCATATTGTCAGGATGCTATTTTCTTTGGAAAAGTCATTTGATTGACATTGTTACAACTTCTTTTCGGGCTTCGCCGCACTCAACACGAGTGCGGCAAAGGGCCCCCCAAAAGCAGTTGATAACTTCATACTGGGCCCTACTTGGACTAGATACGCCACTGCATGGACATTTTTACTCTTCAGTTTACTTGCGACGCGAGTCTGGCGAATGCAGCCGCACAAAAGCTAGATATAAGTACAAATTAATTAATTAAGTGTTTAAAGATCGTTTGGTTAATATTTAAGAATACGGATAAATCGTATATGTAGTTTAATCGTCGATAGTTTATTTTTGTAAAAGTATTTTGATACAGAGGCCTTTTAATTAAAATGACAGCTGTCAAGATGTAAATACGTCACAACATCAAGCTACCCGAATTTGTCAAATTTACCCAAAGAACCGTGAACTTAGTGCTTAAGCGATAAAGTTCAAAATCTATTTACAGTTTATTTAATTGGAAATATCCATGCTTACATAGCGTAAAATACTGACTGCATAAAATATGCATTTGTAATAATTTACTTCGTTAAGACCAAAGCTACTAGTCTCTTTAGTTCGACAGCTGTCATTGTAATCAAATTAGACACAATTTGACATATCGATGTATTTTTTCTTGACAAACTGCAAACCTAAAATGGTCACACTGTACAAGCACTGTACTTTATTTGACAACTACCAAACAATGTGAGAATAGGGTAGAGTAGACGACAGCAAAATGTAATTAGCTCATCAGACAGATTTTCAAAAAATTTGGACATATAGTTTTTCTTTTTTCACATAAACAAAAATTGAAGACTATATTACAGTTCGTCTAAACTCGTGTGACGTATAGCATTTTAGTACAGTTTTTACCGGAAAGTACGTGCCAAGCACCTAATCACGATCTTTGAGTCTTTGATGCGTTTTATACAGGGTGTAAACCACCTCATCACAAAGCCGTTAACCAAGCATTCTGTACATCAAACTAAATAACTTTACGCAAAAATTATGGCTGGGAAACAACTTTTTTTTGAGGTTATAAATCATGTTTTGTGGTAGAACTCATTGCTACGCACTTAAAGCATTGTGCTGACGGATGGATTGAATAGGACGGGGGTCGTGGAGGTGTTAAAAGTCAAAATCTAAAAAAAATCTTGTATTTAAAAAAAACCTTGTCAAAAAGTTGTAATTTTGACCCCCTATATCTCCGTAACTAGAAGGTTCCCAGTTATGGTGTAGAGCAAAAAAAAATATCGCAATGATGAGGAGAACAAGTGCCTTTCGGCTTCGTGAAGAGGTGTTTTAAACCCTCTATGATAAAAAAAAACATGGGTCCATAATTTTTCGATAATCTAACTGACTGAAATTATTTTTAGGCAGTCTTCATCCCCTATTGTCTTACACAATCGTTAAATTGTTCTGTTACTTGTTAGTTTTTAATATCGATTTAACATTTAAAGTAAGTAATAGGGTAAACGACAAAAAAAACTATAAGTCCGTCAATAAGATTATTAAAAACTATTTGATCCGTATTTTTCTTTTTAGTTAAATAAACAGAATATAAAAATTAAAAAAACTCTCAATACGTCACGCATTTTTAGTGCATTCTGTTCTGACGTCACGAGCCCCACTCTCGAGTTTTGATGCGTATTATCTTAGTCAATAATAATCATTGATTTACAAAAACAAAAAATACGTGTGCATTATTTTCCAATACTCAAACTTACGGACTTAATAGATTTTCAATTATTTGATACTGTTGTAATGCCTATTTTAGTTAATAGTTATGTATATGGCAAAGCCTTGTTGTCTCGTTGGTAAAGATAGTGGTTGGAAGCATGACTGGTCAGCATAGGACCCGGGTTCGATTCCCAAAAAATCGCCTTGGACCAGAATGCTCATCGAAAGGGAGCGTTTTAAATCCAGAAGTATGTAATTAAGGTATTAATTAACGTTTGCCTGCTACAAATAACTGTAAACTGGCATTAATTAGTCTTTGAAATAGAGCAACTAAAAGTATGTACGAGTACCTAATCTAAACTGCTAAGTACCAAATGATGTCAAAGTTTTATTTTTTCTTATAGTTTAGTAAAAATAGAGAACTTAAAATTTTGTGCGTTTGATCACACGATCAATATAGCAAGAAGCCTTTTGCGTTTGATTGTAATCGCAATCACCCACAACCTGTCTATTGTAATCTAAAGGAACTCGGGGCCTCGCACACACACCGAAAGAGCGGCGAAGGGCAGCGCAGTTTCAGTGTCATATGAATTTTAACTTAAATTCATTACTATAATACTTATTATCGCATGAGAAACTCCGGCGCCGCGGGAATTCCCGCGGCGCCGGAGTTTCTCGTTTTTAAGAGTTAATAAATTGGTCTCGAGTTCAAACTCAAAGCTCGCATTTCTGATAATATCACTGTATAATTAACACTTGCTTCGATGAAGGGAAACATCGTGAGGAAACCAGCATGTCTGAGAGATATGTCAAGTCAAGGTTCTTACAGACTCTGTTCGAAAGAGATACCGCGGCCCCGGAACATAAAGGGCGAGAAAGGAACATGGATGGGATTCAGTCAGTAAGAGTCTGACACTCCCTCCCGCTCCGCCCAGACTGGGAGAAGTCATTTGATGATTTCCCATACCAAAAAAAAAAAGGGTTTTATAGACGAGCGGCACTGTCGACGACTGCCGTCGATGGCTGGCGACGCTTGCAGAAGTGGCGTGCCGCGTAAATTTATTGCAGTCGGGGTCGACTTCAAGCGTCGCCAACCGTCGACGGCAGCCGTCGGCGTTTTGGCAACTCCCGCCGACTCGCCGACGGCAGTCGTCGACAAGTGACGACGGCTCAACAAAGCAAAGAACGATGGTAATGTTACCTTAACATGTGTGTTACTTCACTAGGGTACGATAGATGGCGCTGTGCCGAGCAAGAGCGGAGCTATATAATAGTCATATAATAGTAGACTATAAGATTGAATGTACTTTATCGTAGTTAGTATAAGACTTTTATGATATTTTTAAAATTATTTGTCTATAATGATTTGTTTTATTGGGACAACCCCGCCACACTATTCCCAAACCACTGTAACTCCTGAAAGCAATAATCAACAGCGGCTACCACCAGAAAATCGCCGAGACAATGAAGCTCGACGAAAACGCTAAAACGCTTGAACGCATGGAAATTACATAGTTAGAACGAGTTTCTATAAGGTCCGCATAGTTAATAACTCCGGATGTAACCTGTACACTATCCAACATAATATTGCGTTAATTTTGCCAAAGACTAAACTCCCACAAAATGTGATGTGCATATTGTTCATATTCGCAGTCGGATGTAGAACATTGACAAAAAGGCGAGTGAACAAGCTTGAACGAAAATAGTCAAAATCCAAGGTTCTTTATTTGCACGAAATATGGTGTGTTACATGATGGTCTTATAAATTAAAACGTTTCACGTATTTCGCTGACTTTTATCGAATACGCATACAAACTTAAAATATCTAACACATTGTACTCGTAATGTACGTAGTTATATATTTAACAAAACATTTATGAAGCATTCAATATTATCTTTGACAATAGTATTATTTTAGAATTAAAATACTCATGTGTAGAATAAAATTAAAACAAAACAAAGGCAAGAAAAAAATAATAAAGGTAAAATATTAAATAGCATCAATAAAATAGGAATATTCCGCCTTTGTACATTAAGTGCATTATAAAGTTTAAATAAATAAATAAATAAAGATTAAGCTACTTACCCATTACAAATGGGTTTATAATAATAATAAAATTCAGTATATTGACCAATTCAAATCCAGGTTTTACAATAAAATTCAGACCTCTGCGTTGTTTTTTCAGCGAGATATCGGCGATTACGTATTTTTGTACTGTTTCAATGGCGCGCCATGACGGTTTCGTCTTACAGCTCCTGAAAAATGAACCTAGGATGTTTTGTTTATTTTTGCTAGTTTTGACAAATACAAATCTAGGTTTTACAAAAAACTTTAGACGTCTGCGTTGCGTTTTCAGCGAGATATCGGCGAAAGATTTCACCGTTTCAATGGCGCGGCCATGACGTAATATGTCTTACAGCTCCTAAAATACCTATACACGAAGAAATTTTTACAAATTAAATCTGTTACTTACCAAAATTTCAGGTCTCTGCAATGCTTAGTTTTAAAGATCTCCGTGGCCGCGTGGTTCGGAGCGTTCCAATGTCGCTGCCACGTTAAAACCCTTATAACTTTTTAACCATAGCATTGACAAATTTATGGTTTTGGGAGTCTAGTTTTACATTTTTTTTTTTCAAAATAGAGGCATAAATTAAAAAAAAAAAGCGTCATTGCCGCGCCATCAAAATGGACACAACAGTGTTTGGGTAGAGTAAGGAATCCGTACATTATAGTGGAACTTTGAAAGTGGCGCCTGTTACAAAAAAATTAAAAAGGAAGTTGTTTACCTTGGTCCATACCAAGGTAAAACACTTCCTTTTAATTTTGATTTTTGACATGTAATGAGGAGGGATGAAACGAAAGTGACTAAAAAACCTGCAGTCAATCAAGGTATTAGAGTATTGATGGTTGCGCGACATGCAGCAGGTTTAAGTTATGTTAAGTATGTTATGTTACCCAATAACTCGGCTGTCAGTAGTGGTCATATTCCACCTACGGAGGGAGATATTTGTCAAAGGTTCCTCCACGGTCGTCAATCAAGCTAGCCCAAGTAGGTCATCCCAGGGGCGTTTATTCCTTAGATGAACTTTCATCCTCAATATCTCCGTAACCAGAACGTTCACGCAGCGGCGTGAACGAATGTGTAAAATGAATGAATGATGAATATTAGGGAAGTAATGGAATCATGAACTCTTTTACAGTACTAAGAGGTACTATACTTGCATTGTGGTGGCTTTATATGTCAACAAATAGAGATAGCGTTACTGTTACATCAACTATAATAGGCCAAAATGGTCACACCTGACACCGCTACAGTTATACTATATACAATTGAATGAAGGTATAATTGCGCCACTTTCTTTGTAGGTGCACTTTCTTAGGCCTTTTATTTGACCATCATCTTCCTGCCCTTGTCCCATTTTATTTGGGGTCGCAACACGTTTTCTTCTTCCATTTTCCCCTGTTAGACGTCACGGTATCATTTACTCCTTTCTCTTTCATATCAGTCTTTACACAATCCATCCATCCTTTTTTTGGCCTTCCTCTCCCTCTCCATCCATCAATACTTATGTCCATCACTCTTTTAGTCACATGCGTTTCATCCCTCCTCATTACATGTCCATACCAAGCCAAACGACTTCCTTTCAAATTTTCAGTAACAGTGCCACTTTCAAACTTCCTCTAATAGGTATATTCATTCCTTACTTTATCCATTCTTGTCACTCCACACATCCACCTCAACATTCTCATCTCCGCTACATGCAATCGTTTTTCATCCATCTTCTACACAGCCCAGCATTCTGATCCTTACAATATACGACAGGTCTAATCACGGACTTGTAGATTTTGCCCTTTAACTTGAGGGGCATCCGTGGGTCGCAAGTTGTTCCAGTGACCTGTCGCCATTTCATCCATCCTGTGTTGATCCGGTGCGTTACGTCCCGGTCTACTTCGCCATTTCCCTGAATAAGCGACCCAAGGTACCGAAAATCGGAGCAGAACGGTATGGGCGTTCCGGCAATGGGCACATGACAAGACTGGAGAGACCGCCGAAATCACAAAACAAGGATTCCGTTTTGGTTCTACTTAATTTCAGGCCAAGATTCTCCAGTCTTTACCACCACACCTCCAATCTGCTCTGCCCACTCATAAGTTTTTACAAAACGAATAAAATAAACAATTTTAAGTCAACGATCTCGCATAACACCGTTTTGGCTAACAAAAAGACGCATTCGCCGCGAGTCGATCAGTTATTAGTTTTTGGGTGTTCTTTCAATATACAATCAATCATTATATCATCATCATCATCATCATTATATCAATATCGTTTAAATGTAGGTACATATCGCAATGACTATACCTAGGCTTGGCAATCAAATCTCTTATACATAAATATAACTTCCAAATTCCTATAGCGAATTAACTCGGTTTCCATTTGCCCGCCGCCACTGATAAAGTTCTGTCTGGTTGGAGTACCTAGAGCAAGCGATGACGTTCGATATCAGCATGCGTCATGCATGTTATCACATGTATGGCAGTGGCACTCAACAAACTATATTGAGAGGTGGTTAAAGAGTGCATGGAAAATAAAAACTTTTTTGCAAAAAATATAAATAACCGACTTCACACAAAAAGTGAAAAATAACTTGAGCTTCAGAAGTCGGTGAACTTTGTTTCATTGATTTAGTTTTTTTGTCACCGACTTCTGAAGCTCAAGTTATTTTTCACTTTTTTGTGTGAAGTCATATATTTTGTGCAAAAAAGTTTTTATTTTTCACTTTTTTGTGGTTCATAATGTGCTTACCCTTTCACAGCGTAACGGCATGATTTTTTGTTATGAACTGGTGTAAACAATAGAGAGACATGAGATTTCAGCGATCCCAGTACATTTGCTATCATTTATTGAGGAGTTCCCGTCGCATATCTTCCGAAGTTCTTCATCAGATCTTTACCAAATGGAAATGGGATCACTCCAAGAACGTACTCTTCCTAAAACTACCCAAATCGTTTCTGGTGTGCCTATAAAATTTAAGGAATCCCTCTATTTCTCCAGGATCCCATTAAACGGAACTTAACACATCTAACTGTCGAAATCTGGGTGTATTGTACACTTCTGCGTACTCCCTCAGAACATACAGTCGTGATGTTACGTCACTATGTTACATAAACAATAAACAACCAAGCGATTGCAGCAATTACTGCAGCTTTGCCGTGTATTTTTGAAGAGTTCCATTTATATCTCCGAAGATCAGCGTCGGATCTTAACCAAATTGAAATGGGACCACACGGAAAGCTTTCAAATAAAAAAAGATTCATCAAAATCGGTTAACCCAGTCGAAAGTTCAGAGACAACAAACATTGTTGAAATCTGGGAGTATTGTACACATCTGCGTACCCCCTCAGAGCATACAGGCGTGATGTTACGTAATGATGTAGTATGAACAATGAACCTACAAGCGATTGCAGCAATTACTGCAGATTTGCCGTCTATTTTTGAAGAGTTCCATTGTATATCTCGAAAGATCAGCATCAGATCTTCAGCAAATTAAAATGGGACCAAACGAGAAGCACCAGCTTTCAAATAAAAAAAGAATCATCAAAATCGGTTCACCCAGTCCAAAGTGCTGAGGTAACAAACACAAAAAAAAAAAAAGCGGACGAATTGATAACCTCCTCTTTTTGGAAGTCGGTTGATAACAATAGATAGTTATTGAAACTATTGATTAACGGTTTATTAGTATACCAGATTTTGCTCGCGGCTTTGCTACCGTTATGTGTGTAAAATAAACACGCGGGAACGTTTTAACCTTTTCACCGCCATCGTACACAAAAAGCGAAACCTCGCCAGGCGTCAAGCTATAAATGTATAACGAAATGTATAGTAAACGGTAGTGATGAGGGTATCGTCATATCCATGAATGAGATTTATACGCGATTGGTTCAGTTTTAATTATAATTTTACAGATATGAATAAAACTGTTTAAATATTTCCATATTTATTTTATTCACAGTATCCCTAGCAAGAATAAACCGCATAAATTAGAGTTATCACAGAAACAAATAAAAAACTCAATTAAAGCTTTAGGGAATGAGGTGCGCCTGCACGAATGTCGCGCGGAGGTACTACGCCGGGGGAAACTTCGCTGCCGTGGCCCACCGCCGCTCAGCGGACAGACCTCCGGCGACAAGTCCCGTCTTTTTAGGTGTGGCTGGAGAGGCGCCACGGCTACCTCACCTACCGCCTGACGCAGGTCCTCACCGGACACGGATGTTTCAGGAGATTCCTACACCGAATCGGGCGGGAGGAAACGCCCGGGTGTTTCGACCGGAGAATACGGTGGAGGTCTGCCCCGCATGAGCGGAGCAACGCCGTGTCCTCGTAGCGGCGATCGGTGGCGGCGACCTCTCGCGAGACGGAATGGAAAGCCGTCACCTCCTTCTGCGAAGCAGTCATGCTAACGAAGGAGGTGGCGGAACGCGAGAGGGAGAGAGCCTCTCGCTCCAGCCGCCGCGGGAGACGCACTGGGCGTCGGGGGCCACGTGGTGGCTACTAGATAGTAGTGTAGTGTAGATGCGGGTCTGTGGACGGTTAGCTATGGGCCAGATAGCCGTCCGTCCGTCTAATGACGACAGGCCGTGTCGGCGGCGCATTCGTGTTCCATGCGCGCCTCAAAGAGATGTCAGCATAAGGGGAGGGGCCCGCAAGGGCCGAAGCCTGACGGGGTTGCGGAACTGTTCGAAAGAGATACCGTGGCCCCGGAACGTAAAGAGCGAGGAAGGAACATGGATGAGTTTTAGTCAGTAAAAGTCTGACGCTTCCTCCCTCACCACCCAGAGTGGGAGAAGTTATTTGGCTACCCGAATGGCGTAAAGGTGGGCGAGGCTGCCTCACGTTCTTAGGGTCTTGGGTTTGAATTCCGGTAGGAGTAAATGTTTGTGTGCATGATGAGCACGGAAATTTGTTTCCGAATCATGGATGTTTATATCTACACTAATATTATAAAGAGGAAAACTTTGTTTGTTTGGTTGTAATGAATAGGCTTAAAAACTACTGGACCGTTTTTAAAAATTCTTCCACCATTCGAAAGCTACATTATCCACGAGTAACATAGGATATATTTTATCCCCGTACTCCCACGGGAACGGGAATTACGCGTGTGAAACCGCGTGACGTCCGCTAGTGTATAATAAGTATGTATTTACAAACAGAAAAGTATATATTATGTAGTATATCAACTATCTGGGGTCCACGACACAAGTCTTACTTAGTGTGGCTCTAGATGGCGCTGTGTGTTAATGTCCAGCGATATTTATTTATTTTTTATTAATTATTTTATTTCCCATCCGTAAAAAATAATATACATCTCTATCCGTTTCATGAGGTCATTCTTTGACTTCATTTCAAGTCCTTTCCGCTCAGAGCACGTTCAATTCAATTCTGATTAGGGATGTGGCCTATGATCTTTCTTCTATGTTTGTCCACTCCCGTGTTTTAACTTCTTCAGTAACCATTTCAACTTGGTTAAATTCGCACTTCACAACCACAAGATCCCTACAAGCGACGCGCAGCGCTTAGTTTATATGGCTTACCGAACATTTCACATATTAAATTATTATTCTTTGATGAATAAATGTTGTTATTATCATCTAGTTGATCGTACCTCAGAATCATCTTCTGGTTCAACATCCCTCATAAAATACTTACACCTTGTAAAATGTTTGAAAGCTGATCGGAATTCATTTCACTACCTATTTGTAACTTACTGTTAGTAAATCTAATAGTTCTGTTTAAAGCTTTCATGGTTAAATACTAAACTTTTATTGTCACTTACGGGATATTTTCCGTGATTATTTTGTAATTTTGAGCTCCCGATATTTCGATGCTTTTGCAAAGTGCCATGATCGCGGGTTGACTCCCGCAATAATCACGGAAGATATCTCGTAAGTGACAATATAAGTTTAATATAATTTTAGAAGCAAAGTGAAATAATCCGATATCTAATCTTCTAAATATATATAATTCAAAGGTGACTGACTGACTGACTGACATAGTGATCTATCAACGCACAGCCCGAACCACTGAACGGATCGGGCTGAAATTTGGCATGCAGGTAGATGTTATGACGTAAGCATCCGCTAAGAAAGGATTTTGATCAATTCTACCCCCAAGGGGATAAAATAGGGGATGGAAGCTTATTTGAAAGTCCGTCAGTTTTAAAGTTAGGATCTTCTAATTTTGTGTTTAGGCTGACGATTGAACATTAATTTATGCGTGTTTCAGCGTTTTTGATAACTCCACCCCGAAGGCTTATAAAGGGGATGAAATTGCATGTGAAAAATCCTTAATTTTCGACGTAAAAAGTACAAAATTTGTTATCTGGGCTTATGATTGGAAGCTGACGCAACGGCTTTATTAGAATGTCAATCCTTGAGGGGTAAAAAAAGAGCAACATTTTGTTTTCAATTAAAGTTTTTTATTTTTTAAGTCACCAAAAAGTATCAAAGTTAGTAAGTCGTTAGTTTTTTTTAATTCAACCCACAAAGGGGTAAAAGGGGGGATGAAGTTTTGCATTGTGGTAGTTTATTCGTTCACGAATAACAGCAGCAGGAGAGAACTTTTGCAGCAGTGCAAGTTAATAGTATAGGCCGTACACAAGTTAATAGCACACGTGACTTCGCGGCTGGCAGTACTTACCGTTTTGTAGGGACCTAGGTAAGCCGAAGATTATGGACTTACGGCAGGAGCAGAAAAAGAAAGTATGGCAGCCGCCGCTCCTGTGGGTGCCGCCCGCTCGCACCAACTTGCTGCGGCACGCGCCGCTGACGCGCGCGCTGCGTGCACTCAGTATGATGTCACAACAGATTGATTGCTTCAATTGTACACTGAGCGAATTCACACGGGCCGCATTTTGCGCAATTACTTAAGTTTGTCAAATTAATTAATTTATTCAAAACATAAATAATTTAACTTTAAATATAACTGCTCTATTGTATTAGGTACCTGTAATAATAGTTGTATGTGTTGTTTAAATAAATAAATAAATAAACACATTATGTATAGTAGAACGAGATAGAATGAGTAATTGTCGATATCGTATTTGATACCAACTAGATTATTTTATTTTGAAGATTTCTGTTTTTTTTTTCTCTTCTGCATTTCTTCCTTACTTTTGATGAATAAAGATGAAAGTTTTTGGATGTTTAATCATGGGTGTCGTTTCCGTGGTTTTTGGTGTCGCTGATAGTGAAAATGAGGTCAAAATTAACACGGGGAAAAAAGTAAACAGAAGCAAAAAAATAGTTTTCCTTTTTTTTCTACGGCTTCCCCTGACACTATTTTCACCCTGCGCCACTGTTAGGTAGAGGTGTATCTAATCCTACACCCACATTTTGCACATTTAGCTTAATCCCATCAACCGGGCACAAATAATACAATAAGACTTTGCCCGTCCCGCAAATCGAACCCAGGACCTCATGCTCAGTAGCGCTTGCGACAACTCGAACAACAATGCAGTCTCACACATGACCCATCAATATTTTCACGCGAACGAAGTCGCGGGCAACAGCTAGTCTAAATATATATAACTCAAAGGTGACTGACATAGTGATCTATCAACGCACAGCCCAAACCACTGGACGGATCGGGCTGAAATTAAGCATGCAGGTAGATGTTATGACGTAGGCATCCGCTAAGAAAGGATTTTGATCAATTCTACCCTCAAGGGGATAAAATAGGGGAAACTTCGTCTGCAAGTGAGGGTACGTTTTTTTTTTAATAAAAAGTATCCTATGTTACTTTTAATACCTCCAAGAATATGTGTACGAAGTTTCATGATGTTCGGTTGAGTAGTTTTCGCGTGAAAGCGTAACAAACAAACTTATACATTCACATTTATAATATTACTAGCTTCTGCCAGCGGCTTCGCCCGCGTGAAGTTTCAAAATTGTCCCATGGGATCTTACTACCGAGATAAAAAGTATCCTATGTGTTAATCCAGGTTGTAAACCATCTGTGTGCAAAATTTCATCCAAATCCGTTCAGTAGTTTTTGCGTGAAAGAGTAACAAACATACATCCATCCTCACAAACTTTCGCATTTATAATATTATTATATATTATATTATATAATTATATATTATATAGTAGGATAGACATATATAGGATATAGGATAGGATGACAGGACCCATTGTCATAACATACTTTCCCTTAACAGTGCTGTTTAAAAGAAAACCGCTCATTACACTTAGGTACCTATATTATAACACAAATTTAGCCCAAATAAGTACTAACTTTAGGATGCGCAGATAACATACCGTGCGTGGAAACATATTCTCTCCACTGCGGTCAGTGGTCTTTTTACTGACGAGGGTTATACAAGCGAGTTTATCTGAGCTATTCAGGCTCGAACTCCAATTTGGCGAGACAACACACATTTCATATTCAAACAAAAATGTTCTCAATTAATAAGCTCTGGAAGGAAATAACTAAATTGTTTCCTGAAATTCACCATCCATTCTGTTTTTTTATTAATTTTGCACAGCTATTCTAATTTTTATCAACTCCCACTTTGGGTAAGAATTTTTCATTCATCTTCTGCCTAGCCTATTCCCAAATATGTTGGTCGGCTTCCAGTCTAGCCGGATGCAGCTGAATACCAATATTTTACATGGAGCAACTGCCTATCCGACCTCCACAACCCAGTAAGTACTGGGCAATACGATACCAGCTGGTAAGACTAATTGTTAGATTTTTAGGCCACTGAATACCAGTAAGAATATTTGATTAAGAGCCGATTTTTCTATCACTAAATAAGTTTTATCTGAAGAGTAAATCTGACGTTTTAGCCGAGTGTCCATACAAAAACTGACAACATGTCAAACTTATTCGTCGGATAAAAGTTAACAGGCGATTGAAAAATCGGTTTAAAAAAAAAATCGATGTCCATGTTTACAACCTCTGACAATGCGTCAGGACTCTCGGTCACAATCGCACAAACGCCTGGCGGTCAATGAGAACACGACCACTTCCGGCCCACCGCGCCTGCGCTTTGTACGTGAACTGCAATCACTAAGTGTAGTTAATCTTTAAGTGCAAAGAGGACGTTCCATGTTATAATTTTGTGTCGTAAGTATAGATCAACCTACTCAACATTAAAAAATATAATTTGCCGATATTTAAAAGTGCGGAACAGGCCATCAAACTTAAGTTTTCCCTCAGTTTTTATTCGCGGTAACGATTTTGACACCATGCGAGAAAGTTTTTCAGTTTCATGCTTTGTACCACGCTTTTAATTTATTGGAAGCATTAGAGCGATTTCACACTGCATCCGATCCGAATCCGATCCGAACCCGGTCCGGAGTAATCGTAGAACATTTCTATGGTAGTTTACGCACTAGATCCGGCGTCCGTCATCCAATTTTGTATTGTAGTGTACTTTCACAGGTACGGATTGGACTCGGATCGGACGTAGTGCGAATCCGCTCTTACTGGTACACGCTGTACATATACTGTGATTATTTATAAAGTATGGTGTGTATTTATGACGGGAAAAACAAGTGCCTTTCAGCTTCGTTAATGGTGGTTTCTACACCCATTTTTTGATTGGGATTGCCTCCTATAGTTACTGGAAAATCGTCTGGGCTGGGGGAGCCAGCAGCAACCATATTATAGGTGTTTAGCATGAAAACAGTATTACTGAGTTTGGATAAGGCGTGTGATAAGAGCACGCCAAAACAACAATTGACAAGGTTTTTTCCTGTTTTTGTCCTACCAAATCTGGAACTGCCCGGCGAGCTAATGTTTAATGTTATAACTTTTAAAATATACTCGTAGTTTTGGCGTTCTCTAACCACGCTGGACCAACCTCAACTATATTACGGTACTCGTTACACATATTATTGATACTTCTTCTTAGACTAGTCGGGGACTTAATACTTGTATTGTATTTGTATTGTATAGCGGGCTGATGTCCGCAATTCCACGGCAAGGCGCGTATTTTGCGTACGGGTGGGAACTTCACTCGATCCATCCCAGCTCCCCAAAGAAGGCCAGCAGCGCCCCGATGTTGCCGACAATCTCGCGGAGAGGACTTAATACTTATTAAGTAAACACCGACCCCATTTAGTTTTTATTTTTTACTAGCTGACCCGCGCAACTTCGTCTGCATAAGACGATTAGACGAACCAACAGTTCCTAAAATTAGCGCGTTCAACCAAGCTAACAAACAAACTCTGCAGCTTTATAATATTAGTACAGATAGAAGTCAGTAACAATTTATTTTTTCTCGAATAGGTTTACATTAAACGCTAAAATATTCAACTTATGTTTTTCCAAATAAGGACTCTTCCCTCGACAGCTCTACGTTTCTATTCTTGGACACTCGACAATATCATACTCCAGCTAGGTCGACAGTTCTCATCAAGTGGCATGGCATGAGCCGAGACACGTTAACGCTGCTTCGAACTGTTGCGGACCTCTCGCATCTGCCTTCTTTCTTCAAAGTCAGACCTTCAATGGTAGTCATACTCCAGGCAGGTCAACACAATACGATGTAGATGCTGTAAACTCTTGAAAACCTATTGCAAATTCTTTTCGTCTCCAAGCCTCCATCATGAGACCTTCGATGACAGTCATATTCTAGCTATTTCTAAAGTTCTCATCAAGGTGCATTAAGTGAGCCCAATGACGATATAACTGCTGTTAACTGTTGAGCATCTCTTGCCTTTTTCTCCATTGTTAGACCATCGATGACAGTCATGCTCCAGCTAGATTTAAAGTTCTTTTCAAGATGCACGAAATGAGCCTTAAACACGATAGAGCAGATTTGAAGTGTTGCGAACCTCTTGTGACTGCCTTTCGTCTACATCGTCAGACCTCCGATAATACTCATACTCTAGCTAGGTCTAAAGTTTATATCAAGGTGCATAAAATAAGCCAACACACGATATAGCTGCTGTTACTGATCACAGTCATACTTCAGACAGGTCTAAAGTTGTCAAGAAGGTTTATGAAATAAGCCCCAAAACGGTCTTCTTTTTTATCGTGTGGTTAGTGCTTAAACTGTTGTCAGAGTTTTTAAGCCGCCCAAGGTCCTCTGTCTTGGCTTTACATGCCGTCGAGAAATAACTCTCAGGCATGCTGTGGTTTTGTCACGATGTCTTTCTTCACCGAAGCAAGCGATCTTTCCTTCCTTATCGTGTTGTTGCCTAACCTAGTGTCAGAGTTTTTATGCTGCCCATGGGCCTCTGACTTGGCTTAACATGCCAAATGTCTCTCAGGCATGTTGGTTTCCTCACGATGTTTCAGCAAGCGATGATTATACAATACGCACATGAATTCGAACACAACTATTTTAAATAAAAAATGGGACAAACTTTGCTAAACACGCTTTTCAATAAAAGTAATCATGAAAATCGGACTTCTCTGGAAAAAGTTATGCGTCATCATCATCATCATCCATAGTCCGACTTCACCGACTGCTGGGTACAGGCCTTTGTTTGTACCAAGCTCCACGCTCTTGTACCAGTCTCATCCAGGATATTCCCGCAATGGCAACAATATCGTCTGCTTATCTCACCGCTGGACGACCAAAACTTCTGTGTGTGAGATAAACATTTGTGATCTTGCGGAATCCAAGTTAAGTGACGGTGACATTAGGGGGGCAGCCAGAATACTGTTCAGCAGTGATGTGGTGGCGCCATACTCTCCAGATACTCTTTCAGCCCTGGAGAGTAAACATCCATCGCCTGCGGATGGTCTCACCTTCCCCGACCCACCCGTCCACCCCGACCCCCTCATTCAGGATCCACCTTTTTTTAATATTTCAGCCCCGCAGATGATCGCAGCCGTGGGCTCCTTTCGGAGTGGTTCTGCTGGCGGCCTCGACGGCCTGACCCCACAACATTTGAAAGATTTGTTATGTTCAGGCGCCGGGGAAGCTGGTGAGTCGCTCTTGAAGGAGCTCGCGGTTCTGATCAACTTAATGCTCTCTGGCGGCGTGAACGATGCCGTCGTCGATGTCTTGTATGGGGTTAACCTATGCGCCCTGCGCAAGAAGGACGGCGGCATTCGTCCAATTGCCGTCGGTTGCACCTACAGGCGTATGGCTGCCAAAATATGTTGCAAGCTATACAGCGAGACGCTTGCAACTAAGTTCCAGCCCCTTCCATTTAGTTTTGGTTCCAGGGGGGGCTGTGAGGCAGCCGTACATGCCCTATCATCTTTTCTAGACTCGAAAAAAGGTGAGGTCGTCCTCAAGGTTGACGTCAAAAATGCCTTCAACTCCGTGAATAGGGACACTTTGTTGGCTGAAGTCAAAAAAGAATTACCCGAAATTTATGGCTTTTTGTGGCAATGTTATAGACACCCTTCAAAATTACTTTACAAGGACAACGTTTTGGAATCTGCAGTTGGATGCCAACAAGGTGACCCTCTCGGGCCTGTCATTTTCAGTTTGGCTATTCATCCCATAATTCAACAACTAAATTCAAAATTTAATGTATGGTATTTAGACGATGGAACGCTAGGAGGTGATGTTGACACCGTTTTGGCTGACTTGCAACTCCTCAAACATCAGTTTAAATCCATTGGCCTAGACCTTAACCATCAAAGTGTGAAATTTACCTCTCTGACGTTACCGACAGACAATCGATTATAGATAAATTTAATGCAATAGCTCCTCAAATCAAAATTTTAGAAAAAAGTTCCCTGCACCTCCTAGGTTCCCCTATTTTAGAAGAAAGTTATTCATCTTTCATCGATGACAAAATTATACATTTCAATGATATTTCGGACAGACTTTCCAAAATTAATTTACATGCGGCATTCACGATTATCAGATATTGCTGTTTTGGTCCAAATTTTATGTATTTTCTCCGTTGTTCTCCTCTTTGGAAGCAACCACAACTTTTGGACAAAATTGATCAAATTATTCGCAACACTTTAACATCCATTCTTAATGTGGCCCTGGACGACCGAGCGTGGCTGCAAGCCACACTACCAATTCGTTTTGGTGGTCTCGGCGTCCGCAAAATTTCTAGTATAAGCTTACCGGCGTTCCTGTCTTCTGTCCACAGTACTGAAAAGCTAACCAGGAAAATTTTAAGTCTTTCCTTGGTTGACTCGGAAGTGCCGTGCTTGACCGACGCAGAGGACGCCTGGAAAGTGACTTGCCCGGACACGGATCGGCCCGAGAACCCGTTTTCCCAGAGACAGTGGGATGAGCCGCTCTGCAGGTTGGTACGGAATAAACTTATTAATACGTCTACCAATACTGCTGAGCGTGCCCGCCTGCTGGCTGTGGGTGAGTGGGAGTCGGGTCTCTGGCTTCAGGCACTACCGTCACCTAATATAGGCACTTTGTTAGGTGACACGACCTTCCGGCTCGCTACTTGTTTGCGTTTGGGCGCTCCTTGTGGGGCTCCACATCGCTGTCAATGTGGTGAAGCAGTTGACTGCCTCGGACACCATGGCCTTTCTTGCATTAAGAGTGCAGGTCGGATAGCGCGACACGCCAGCATTAATGATCTCATCCGTCGTGCTCTTGCCACCGCCGGGGTGCCAGCTGTGTTAGAACCAACTGGCTTGGCGCGCGTCGATGGCAAGAGACCAGATGGTATGACCATAATGCCATGGAAGTTGGGTAGGCCTTTGGTGTGGGACGCAACTTGCGTCGACACCCTGGCGCCATCTCATCTTCCTAGCACGGTGTGCTGCGCTGGGGCGGCTGCTGCAGGTGCTGAAAACCTCAAACGGCACAAATACAATAATTTAATTGGTAATTATGTGTTTGAGCCGTTTGGGGTCGAAACACTAGGGCCATGGGGTCCGAGTGAGCACCTAGTATTTCGGGAAATCGCCAAACGGTTGGTCGACTCTTCACGTGACCAGAGGGCGGGACCATTTTTTGGCCAAAGAATCAGCATTGCCATCCAACGTGGCAATGCTTCCAGCCTTCTGGGCACTTTTCCTGTTGGCAGCGATGTGGACGAATTTTTCGATGCCCTGTAACCCCTTTTTTGATATTTGTACATATTTTTTCTTCTTATTATAATGTTAGTGTGTATATATCGTAAATAATGATTACTCAAATAAAGAATTTTCCTTTAAAAAAAAAATTAAAAATTAAAAAAAAAGTAGCTTATAAGCTTTTTTGATCTGGAAGCGCTCTTATCAAGTATTATAAGTTAAATTTGTTATAGTCGACCGCAATGCTTTTATAAGAACGAGATTAGTAAATATTCATGTACGAGATTCATATTATGACATTTCTTTAATGGAATCTCACTGGTTGTTCATTGAGAAGTCATAATGACGCCATTATATTAGTAGATTACCAAACTTGACAGAACTTGTTCATTGCGACTTCAATGATCGCCTATTCTGATACTATTGTAATAGCAGAATCGAGGCCCTGCTCTGCTACCAGGGTGATCACCCAGCTGTTACGTGTCAAAGATGAACACATGACAGCTTAACGTGTTTTCTGAGGTACGGAGGAAACTCCATCTTTGACAGTCATTACTGGTCTGTGGCCAAAAAGTCTGACAACCATACTTACCAAGTGGTATCGTATTATCCAGTATTGACTGGGTTGTGGAGGTCAGATAGGCAATCGCTCCATGTAAAGTACTGGTATTCAACTGCATCCGGTTAGACTGGAAGCCGCCCCAAAATAGTTGGAAAAAGGTAGGGAGACGACGAAGATGATGAGTCAGCTATGTTACGTCAATAAGAAAATATTTAAGTTTACGGAAATAAGATTGAAGTCAATACTGATACCTAGATATTTCATGTTTAACTTCATCATAAGTAGGGCAAGAACATGCAGTATCAACGTACGTGCTATAAGCATAAATATTTTGGTTAGTAAGCGGTGTATCAGTATTTCTCATTGTAAATAGAATGTATTTTATTTTATGCGCATTTAGTCTTAGAAGAATATTCTGGAGCCATTTAGACACGATGTTGAAGCCATTCTGAGCGTGGTCATAGGACTCAGCTCTTGATTTAGTCCAGTAATTATAGTAAGTTCACCTCGAGAAATTCGAGATAAATACTTGTATATTGACACCCTAAAAGTTGTCTCAAAACCTACATATGGCAACAATTTTTACCAAAATCGTTTTTTTTTGTAAATATCTCATTTCCTATGGGTTTTTTTGCTATTTGTGTTTAATATCAATATTGTAGAATACAAAATTCTCTACTAATTTTGTTTAAATATAAAAATATACGGTGAACCGTTTTCGAGATAGAGGGCGGAGAGCGCGCGCAGCATCACTTCAGGTCAACTGGTGCCTCCAGTCGAAAACGCGCCATATACAAGTTGACGAACTATCGATAAATCAATGATTAAAAATATTTGACAAATTTTAGTAACTATTATATTATATTTTATCATTTTTTTCCTAACCTATCCACTTTTTATTCAGTATTAATTTATTAAACAACACTTACCTGCCCATGTAATTGCAGAATTGTTAACGAAAATATAGGAATTGTGTTGGAATTATAATGTAATTAATATCAATAACTTCTTAAATGATGAAAAACAAAACAAATAAATTATGAAAACAAAAACAACCAAACAAACACAACACAAACAAACAACACACTACAACAACACCAACCAATGAACTAGCTGCAGCATTTGAGGAAGAATATTTTTCGGCCCAGAGATTACGGAAGTCGAAGCCTGCCAGGGTTGCGGGCCTGTTCGAAAGAGATACTGCGGCCCCGGAACATAAATGGTGAGGAAGGAACATGGATGGGTTTAAGTCAGTAAAAGTCTGACACTCCCTCCCGCTCCGCCCAGAGTGGGAGAAGTTATTTGATGACTTCCCATCCTAAAAAAAAAAAGAAAGCTGCACAGCCCATTAATAACATACAAAACAATGTAGGACCTAAAATACTGCCTTGTGGAATTCCAAAACAAATATGAGAAAGATAAGAACTTGTATTCGGACCAATTTTTACGCATTGCTGTCGATCGCTAAGATAATCACATAATAGTAAAAGCTGTGCTTCTCTTATTCCATGTGTTTTAAGGGTCTGCAAAAGAGTTGTGGAAGAACAATTGTCAAAGGCTTTGGCAAGGTCTATAAAGATCCCATGTATGCATTCCGCTATCCAGGTTAGTAGGAATAATAAAGTACCTGCAAGTTTTACGGAACCTTTGGTGCGCGAGTCCAACTCGCATTTGGCGGTTGTTAGGGTTACGTACTTGTAGGGTAACCTCTGCTGTACGTCGGCGTCGGTCCGTCCGTCTATCTGTTAGCAGGCTATCTTATGATCCCTAATAGGCAGACAATTGAAATTTTCACAGTATGTGTATTTCTGTTGCCGGTATAACAGCAAATAACAAAAAATTATAACGGGTTCCTTATTACGATGGTACGGTACCCTTCTTGCGCGAGTACGACTCGCACTAAGCAAGTTTTTCTTAAATGTCCTGTTTAGCACAAAAAAAAGGGTTTATTCCAAACCTGACCCGAAAACCTAACCTGGTCGCGGGTTTGGTTAGGAACATGAAAAATAAAAATAGGTACAATTTTATTCCGTACAATTTAATACTATTTTATTTAACCTGACCTAACCTAACCCTATTCCTAACTTGACCCGACGTATCGTACCTAACCAAACCCGAATTGGGATATAGATAAGTTTTCCGTGTATTCTCATTTTTTTCTCGAAGGAGTTATTCAAATCCGTCGACGTATTGTATATCGCAATCCGTCGACTACGCTTTTTAGGGGTATATAAAGTGTTTTAAGGTTAGGTAAGGTTAGGTTTAGGAAAGATACGTCGGGCTAGGTTAGAAATAGGGTCAGGTTCGGTTTTTTTTTTTTAATGTTACTAACCTAACCCGCAACCGGGTTAGGTTTTCGGGTCAGGTTCGAAATAAACCAATAATTGCTGTATCTTTATTCTTTCTTTTTTTTGACAAAGGAAGTGTGCCATTCGAAAAATCGATAAAATTCGCCGTCCCCGGAGAATAAAATGATAACTGCCATTATCTTACTCGTAGTATTAGTGTTATGTCATTTTTGGGATCTGTGGGTGGTTAATTTTCAAACACTCTTGAATTGAATAAAACTAATGTTGATTATCATATGACATGATAATCAACAGTTTTACTGAGAAACCAAGATAAACGTCCTAATGTTAACGAGAATAATACGATATTAAAGTATTATCATCATCACTTGCACCCTAAAAAGCCGTAGAATAAAATGATAAGTAAAAGGATGCAATATTTGATTCTTGTCTGGCTGTACGAAGAATAAAATGAAAATCGAGATGATTGCTTTTGACCAACTTCTTATTTTTCAAATAATATCTCTACTCTAATAATTGGGTGTGTTTCACTAAATCATTTCGAGCATACAAAAAATAACCTTTCTTTAAAGCTAAAAATCATCAGACTACGTCCAGTATTTAGGGAGCAATCTACGAAAACATGTTTTTTATTTTTCCTGAAACGTTGCGTTTTTGCAGTTATCATTTTATTCTCCGGGGACGGCAAAATGGTCCTTCAGATTAATCGAAAGTTGCATTATTTCGATTAGTCGGTTTTTATTGATTGGTAGGTTATTATTTCGATTACTATCTTTTATCATTCTTTATACATAAAGTATTATAACTACTACAACAACTAATCATCTACCAAAAATATCTGCATAAATGTTATTAAATTTGCACAGTTCAGTTGTATTTCAGTCGCAGTGTGCGTTTTCTTTGAAACTCTTTGGTGGAATACTTTTTTTTTTGGAAATAAAAAAAACGTAAAGAATACGCACGGTGCGATACAAGGGGGAGTGCGGTAAAATAGGTACTTAGGTGAGAGTTCCTATTTTTCAATACACTTCCTTGAAAATGGTTCATTTCACACTATGATTAGGTTCAAAATCCAATGTATTTCAAACGCATTTCTACACATGTGCAGAAAAAACACGAAAAATGCACTATACTTAGTCCAAATTGGTTCATTGCATAATTTAAAAAAAACATTCACCACTGGCTCTATAGTCAGAGGTGAATGTTTTTATTTTATTTCGGAATAGCGATCTACTTATGTCTTTCTTTATAACATTTTTTGAATATTCAAATAGTGTTTATAAATTCAATATCGCTAATAAACATGATTATTTATAACTAATATTTACTTTTATAAACAAATCAACATTTATTTGTATTCTAAATTCAAAAATTTTAAATATATATGTATATGTCACCGTAAAATTGTCAAACACGTTATATTACAATATAACGTATTTTTTCTCGCGATATTGTAATGTCTCGAGTTATTGTCAACTGAACATACGGAAGTATCTCTGCCCCCATAATCGGGACTTGGGGCACCCCCCCGTTAGGTTAGTTAGGTTCCTTTAAACCCTGCACTCGGAAATAGGGGCCCCGCGAAGCGGGGCTCCGTCGACTACGCTTTTTAGGGGGAATATAAAGTGTTTTAAGGTTATGTTATATTAATCGGTATTTCTCAGGAATGGTGCATTATCTTTTTATGAGAGTTGTGCCACTGGGCAAGGGGGACCCCTCCTTCCCTCCACACCGCGTAAGTTGACTACCATCGCATGCATTTCACGAAAAATAATGCGTTTTGTTGTAAGCAGTATGTTCATTTGACAATAATTCGAGACTTTACAATATCGCTAGAGATATTACAATATAACGTATTTGACAATTTTACGGTGACATATATATGTCACCAAAACAAAACGCATTATTTTTCGTGAAATGCATGCGATGGTAGTCAACTTACACGGTGTGGAAGGAAGGAGGGGTCCCCCTTGCCCAGTGGCACAACTCTCATGAAAAGATAATGCACCATTCCTGACAAATACCGATTAATATAACATAACCTTAAAACACTTTATATTCCTCCTAAAAAGCGTAGTCGACGGAGCCCCGCTTCGCGGGGTGCAGGGTTCCGAGTGCAGGGTTTAAAGGAACCTAACTAACTAACTAACGGGGGGGTGCCCTAAGTCCCGATTATGGGGGCAGAGATACTTCCGTATGTTCAGTTGACAATAATTCGAGACATTACAATATCGCGAGAAAAAACACGTTATATTGTAATATAACGTGTTTGACAATTTTACGGTGACATATACATATATATATTAGCCTACATAACTGCTTCTTACCTTTCGCTAGGTTGAATGAGAGGCAAAGCGCAGAAAAAAATAACATTTAAATCAGTTTCGTGACACAAATAATTTACATTACTTAATTTTATTTCTTCAAAAGTGTATTGAAAAACGTCGTTTGATACACGAGGACATTGGTTATTGCTGTTCTCGGCTCAAAAACACCCTCGCCTTACGGCTCGTGTGTTAATACCGCCTTAAACTACAATAACAAACTTTCTCCACTTGTATCAAAATGTACTATAACCGCACGTCCGCTGTATGGTGCGTAATTTTTAACTTTCGAACAATGTACACAGGCTTCGTAAATGCACTTGTTGAGCAAGTGTGTTGAAAAACATATAATTACATACACGCCTATAATACCTGAACGATAAGACAGAGGTGAACCTAATAGTAGATTCCGCCAATGCCATCAACTGTACCAAAAGCTAGACTGCCGTGCGTTATTACTGAGACAGACAATCCCTAATAATAACGTGACATATCATATAACAATAACAGAACCGTCATACTCATTCAGAATATGGAATTTGGCAATCTTATCTTTGACTATATACGTAAACGAATTATCGTTTGTATAATAAATAGAAGATTACTTATCAATCTGTTTAATATTGTTTAGTTTTGTTCCGGTCTTTCCTCATAGATACCACGCACTATCTTGTGTGCGTTTCACAGGAGTTACACTGAAGTGCATCGAGAATGTTTATAGATGATTGTTTAATTGTAGGTATTTTTTTTATTTGTAAGTGTGTTAGAGGTATCTTGGTAGTAACATCGCATTGGCGTTACAGCTGTTAAGGTGTTATTTACATCATTTTAAATAAGTAATTATATAATAAATAAATTATCATCAGCCTTTAATGTTCCCACTGCTGAGACAGGCCTCTTCTGTATGAGAGGGAATGGGCTATGATCCACCACGCGGGCCCAGTGCGGATTGGTAGATATCACATGTCTTCGAATTTTTGGTTCTACGACATGTCGGTTTCCTCACGATGTTTTCCTTCATTGTTTGAGAGCAGTGGTGATGGTACAAATTACACAAAGTAATACGCCTGTCTGGGTTCGAACCCACGACATACTGCTCGTAAGTCGAGCCCGCCACCACTGGGCCAGCGCTACTCTGCTTGTGTGCGTTACCCTGGCAAAATGTTGTGCATTATAGACCATAACAAATAGTTAGTGTAACGCAAAATACGCGCTTTTACATGGAGTTGCAGACACCACTCACCAGCACGTTATACAATGAAGAGCAATTTGTTTACTAAGAGCATATCATGTAATGTTACACGATCTAATATTCCCGACGTTATAAGCGTCTACCATAAGTGTTTTTTACAGCTGTTTATTTGGTTATAAGTGTATTGGTTTACTCGCAAATCCGTTTTTATATCTGATTTTTGAAACTATTTAATTCCATTGGTTTACGACAACCAAACAAAAACTAATGTTTAAACAAATCTAGGCCTGTTATTGGTATTTTTTCAATCTTCTGCGTTGAGCAGTTTTCGAGATCTGGTAAATCCCAAAATGTTACCGCAGCAAAATCTGAAGTAACTCGAGAACTACGAGTATCTATTTATCTATTTAGTTCCAGGCTGAACGAATTTTTAGAAATCGTTTTTGTCACGATAAGGGTCGTAGCACAACAGGGGAAAGGGATCGTCACCGCCTCGCCTTTCCCCTTGGCGACAAACAGGCGTCCACGTAACGTAATCGGATCAAAAGCTCCGGCAGGTCGACTCGGCTACAATTAGGCGCACGGCACTATTTCAACAATTTTTGATCCGAAAGGTTCGGTTATGTCTCGGAACACAATACGTGAGTTGGCTATCATTGTCATAGCACTTGATGAAGAGGAAAAAGAAAATAGAAAGAAACGAAGAAAATGAAATAAAATATAAAAAAAAGGAAGAAGCACTGAAGGAGATATTGGGACTATAGTAAAATATTAGATTGATGATGAAGAGAAATTTTACATTTATTTCCAAATGCCAAAATATCTATTTTATATCATAGAACGTACATATAAGGCAGACTGTGGGAGGGGTGTGGTGAGCTGGGATACGGATAACGTTTCAAACGTTAAAAAATGAAAATAAAAATGTGTTTCTCAAATAATTTATTTTGAAACTACATTTCACACAGTAAATAATAACGTGACATATCATAATATAAACAGAACACGTTATCATCATCACTTCGACCCTCGTGTAACAATCTACATTGCATGAAGCAATAATTATGTTTTTAAAGTGTCAGGTTTCGTAAATCAAACTTTAAGTCTATTCTTTGATGGCATCTTCTGCACAACTTTGATCAGGTACGTATAAAACGTGTATCAATCGAGAGCTGGTGGACGGGCTGGAGTTGGTCACAAAGAAGTATTTTTAGATAATCTTCTAAAGCGTCACGTTTCCGAGTTTTATTTTAGGATAGGTCCCATATTACGAGTACAAGCTGCCCCCAAAGTTGAATTGTACTGTCTACAAAATGTTTTGTTTTTTTTTCAGATGGCTGATTCGAAACTTACATTAACTCCTGAGCAACTCGCTGATTTTATGGATAAATTCAAAGAAAAATGTCAATCAGCCAGTGCTGTTCATCCACCTTTCGATTTGGGCAGCTTGACAGAGAATGTAAGTCACTGTGTTAAAAAAAATTAACCCTACCCGCAGGATCATTTTATTCTGATATTTATTTTCGTTCTACCCTGTCCACCGCCACGCTGTCATTTAGGAACTGCTTTTTTTTCATTCATCGCTTTCACTAACCTTCCATCATTTCTTGGGTCTGCCTCTATTCCAGCACTAAATGAGCAAATATTCTCGTTATTTCCACAGTTGAATGACGCTGATATCCAGCATCTCTTCATGCTCGACGCTGAGCATGGTGACATAGACGCAGAAGTTTTTCGGTACCTCGCCTGTAGAAAAGCTAACACCGGCAATATCAGTAACTTGATCAACTTCGGTAAACTCTCAGATAAGGTAAGACTAGAACTTCATACAAACTTTGGATTTATTCACACGTTTACTGACAGACAGCGCAAAAACTCAACGTTAGTTAGGTCCAGAAGCATTAATTGCACAATAGCGTGTGACTGTGAAGTAAGTAAGTTTTATAAGCTCACAAATACAAGAGGCGTCGGGCAGTGGTGTGGCGCGGCTACTCAATGATATTATAGCATAGATATTTAAGAGTGTTCATTTACATTGTGATTCTTCTTTGACGCATTCGCAGACTTTTACAGTCGACTGTAGATAATGTTTTCAGATAATACCTACAGCATTTACGAGTTTTTTACCGATTGCCACGGATATCTTATCTGTTGTAGACTTTCACGGTTTTTCACTACACTTAAAGTACTTACGGGATTATATCCGCGATTTTCTTTGGTTTCTACGAGTTGATTGCTTTGATTAAATAATTTTACAAGGAAAATAAGTTACAATTTGCATTGATGTCTATAGAATGTTTTCAGTATCCGGGTGTTCAAGTCCACATTTACTTATTTCTACTACATCAGTATACTACGCTCTAATCCAAACTATAAAAAATAAGGCTTCATTATTTGTTCTCAGGATGAAAAATCGGCAAGGATGAAACATATTCTCAGATCAATTCGACTTACACAGAGAATAAACAACAAAACGAAGGAGATAAAAAAAAGGAATAAGCTATTACAAAAAGATATTGAACAGCTAAAGACGATGATGATAAAGAAAAATACTGAACTAGACGAAAATGTAAAAACAATTGAGGAAAACATAGCTATGGAAATAGGGAACATTAAGAAAAATATAAATGCTTTCAAAAAAAAAGAAAAGGAAATGAAATCTAAAGTAGACAAGGAGACTAAAAAACTAAAAGCAGATGAAGCTCGGGTACAAGCCGATATGGAGAGAAAAATTGAAGAAATGAAAATAACACTAACTAAAGAAAAAGAAGCCACTGCTAAGAGTATTCAAGAAAAGGAAGAACACGAAGCTAAAGCGAAAATGTATTTTAGTAAAAGAATTCAAAAACTGAAAGACACAAAGAGGGACATGGAGCAAGAGATCAGAATTTTGAAATCAAAAGATATTGAGAAAAAAAACGTTATTGATGCCAAACTAACGGAAATTCAGAAAAGAAAGGAAGAAGAATTTAAAAAGAGCATTGAAATATTGCAACTATACGAGGATAAGAAGACAAGTGAATTAGACGCCAAACATCAACAAATGATTGAAAATTATGCCCAGGAAAGAGAAAATATTATTAAGAAAATTAAAGCAATGCAAGACACATTAACAGTTCTGGAAGAAGAATTCAAAAATAGCATTGAAAATTTTCGGCAACAAGAGGCTACTCAGAAATTAGAAGTTGAAGCTACACTTAAAAAAAATAACGAAATTAAAGGGAAAATTAATTCACCACCGCAAATTACGTCGGAAAAAAAGAAAAGACTAACTGCCGAAGAAGAATTCCAAAGGGGCATTGAGATCCTTCAACAATATGATGCTGAGAAGGCCAGGGAAACGGAAAGGGAAATTCAAGACGTTAAGGGTCAAAAGAAAGACGATATTGAGAAAAATCTTGAGCCGCGGCGGAAAAGAATAGCTTTGAACCAACGGAATGCATCTAGTAACCAGTTATCTGTGCACACGCGATTACACAGTCAAATGAAACATGGGGCTTTGACACCGAGCCGACTAGCACGGCAACTAGATTACCCACGTCATCGAATAGCAATACTAGCAGAACGACGTAGAAGGTTTGGACCTTCTACGTCGTTCTGCTACTATTGCCATTCGATAACGTGCCAACGGAGCCATCATGCGGCAAACGATCGCTACAGGCATGGCCAGAAATGAATTAATTTGTGAAATATTTTTTGGAAACGTATCAGTAGTTATTATTATTCCCTGTTTACAATCCTATCACCATCTGCCTAGCCTTTTCCCAACTATGTTGGGGTGGCCTCCAGTCTACAGCTGAATACCAGTATTTTACATGGAGCGACTGCCTACCTGACCTCCAAAACCTAGTTAGCACTGGGTAATACGATACCCCTTGGTATGACTGGTTGTAAGACTTTTTGGGCCATTGATTAGCTCTCACGAAAACTGAGAATTAGATGTGTGCTGTGATTATGGCGGGTGCGTACCATTTGATATAATAACAAAAGTTCTAACGTTCACATGACCTAATTTCATTTCATATACTTTTTTTTAGTATAACGATGAAATTATATAATGAATAATTGATATAATTTCAGTTTACCTAATTTTTTTAGGAGCATTTTCTATAATGCATTTTTAAACTAATATTCTGTTAGTATAATATTTAGTTTATATTATTTAAAATCTATAGTAACGTTTAATATAATTTTGAAACTAGCTATTTACTAAACTAACCTCCTTAAGTGCCAGATCCCCCTATTGTTGATGAAACATCTGGGTTAGGTTAGGTTAGGTTAGGTTAGTTATTGACATTGTAAGCTTATTTCATTTTTGACATCGCAAATTGTATTCTGTTATTGACATTTTCATTTTTATTGCATTATTGACATTGTAAGTTTTATTCCATTATTGACATTGAATTTTTATCTTTATTTCCATGTTAATATTATTTCATTGACATTGTAAATTTTATTTCATTTTTGACATCGTAAATTGTATTCTGTTATTGACATTTTCATTTTTATTGCATTAATGACATTGTAAGTTTTATTCCATTATTGACATTGAATTTTTATCTTTATTTCCATGTTAATGTTTTGTTTGTTTTTCTGTCTTAAGTTATTTTGAGTGTTATTGTAATTAATAGGGTACGTATCATAATCCCGAATTTTAAAAGACCGAATTTTAAAATATCGATGGACGAAATCCCGAAAATTAAAACGCCGAATGGTTGTTTGGTCGAAAGTTTGAAATCCCGAAGTTCAAAATCCCGGAGTTTAAAATCCCGTTGTTCAAAATCCCGTAGTTCAAAATCCCGAAAGTTCATTTGACCGACAGTTTAAAATACCGAAGTTCAAAATTCCGAAAGTTTAAAATCCCGAAGTTCAAAATCCCGTAGTTCAGAATCCCGAAATAATCACCGTTTCCGAGAAAAACCATTTGCAAGCATGCAGCATACAGCAAGCATGCAGCAAGCCTGAAGCAAGCATGCAACCAGCAAGCATGCAGTATGCAAGCATGCACCATGCAGCAGGCATGGTTTCTGTCACGGCTCCGACGCTGCGGGGCTCCGGCGGTCACACGCGAGCTTATCGTCGCAGAGGGTTTTATCACTCACCACCGCAGCTTCGGCTTGCTGGCCGGCTGGAGCCGACCAGCCTCAGCCGCGGCGGCAAGTGTTAAAGCCACCTGCTCCTCAGCTCGCGGCCCGCCTCGCCCCTCCGCGCCTACGCGGGCTTAAATTACACTCTCGGGGTAGGGCAGAAAAGACTACGTGGAGTCGGTTCTGCAGCGATTCATTTCTGTCACAAAATTTGTGATTATAGGAAACCATAATTATTTCTTTTTTTGTTTTTGGAATTCCACAATTAATATCTTTGTTTCAAACGTTGTTTCATGCATAAAACGATAAATAATTAATTGTTTGTCAAATAATACGTCACTAAATAAAAGTTTTCGTCCATTCGAAATTTCGTCAATTCGGGATTTCATCCATCGGTATTTCAACCATCGGTATTTCGTTCAGTCGGGATTTCGTCAATTCGGGATTTCATCCATCGGTATTACAACCCATCGGTATTTCGTTCATTCGGGATTTCGTCAATTCGGTATTTCGTCCATTAGGGATTTCGTCCTTTCGGCCATTTGAACATCGGTATTTTGTGTTTCGATATAACGACTATCGGCATTTAAAACTTTCGGTGTTTTGAATTTCGATGTTTTGGACGTCGGTATTTCAATCATAGGTATTATGAACTTTCGGGATTATGATACGTACCCAATTAATATGACCAATTATGTGAAAGAGTGTACACCTTTAAGGTAGGTTTTTGAGGAACTGATTATTTATTATTAAGATCTCATGTAAAATGTACCAAAAATCACACCAATAAATTAATTTGAATTTAATTTGAATTTAGTATAACGATGAAATGATATAATTAATTACTTATATAATTTCAGTTTACCTATTTTATAATGATTTAATATACATTTTCTATAATGCACATTTGAACTACTAGACCAGGGCCGATGCCTTCAAAAATGGTAAAAAAACGAAAAAAAATTATATTAGGATGAAACCCATTAGAAAAGGAGGGAAAATCCGTTAAGTCGTTTGTGCGTGAAGAAGTAACAAATGTACAAACTTTCGCCTTTAAAATATTAGTGACACTTCCATATTAGGAATTGCTTTGACAAGATAAGGCCAAAGAGTGATCTCATCATCTCAGAGAAGTATTATTACAAGCAAGTAAATCAAAGACATCGTCATCATCATCATTCTAATACCCTTATCTCAATTACATTAAAACAATGCGACATTATTCCAAACAAACTTTTAAAACCAAGTTTTTATGCGAATGGCACACGGTTTCATTAAAATTCATTTTTTTAATGTCAAATTTCAAAATAGCCATCCGCATAACCAAACATATTATATATCTTTGACAGTCGTTACAAGTAGTCAGTGGCCCAAAAAGCTTGACAACCAGTCTTACCAAGGGGTTTCGTATTACCCAGTAGGTTAAATACTAGTATTCAGCTACAAACTGAAAGCTATTATAGGCAGATGATGATAACCAAACCAACATTCGATATCGAAGCAAAAATATACTTATTAGAATTTTTGTCTGTTTGTCTGTATGTATGTCCGGGCTAAACTCAAAAAGTACTGCATGGATTTACTTCAAATTTTGCCTGAATATTACTAAGAGGTTGGGTCAAAGGCTATAATCACCTACGGGGGAGGAGCACTGGTGTCTTAGGTATTTTTGGTGCTGTAGACCCTTCACGCAGACGACGTCGCGGGCAGCAGCTAGTATTGTCAAATAAAATTAAAATTCGCCTTTTCAATATAAAACTATGCGAAATTTATCTTAAGTTTGTAGAACTATATGGTAATAGTTATTTTCAACACACTTGCTCAAAAAATGCATTTACGAAGCCTGTATACATTGTTCGAAAGTTAAAAATTACGCACCATACAACGGACCGTGCGGTAAAATAGGTACTCTCACCTAAGTACCTATTTTACCGCGCTTTTGGTGGCAAGAAACTGTTTTCTGCAATTTGCACCTCATTCAAAATATCAGTTGCGAGTAGATTCCTTAGTAACATCTGATTCCTTGCATAAACTCATATTATTATTTGGTTTTTCAATTGGAAAGTCGCAACTTTGACGTTTCGAATATGAAAACGGCGTGAATTTGCAGATGACACGTGCACGTGGTGAAAATTAGAACTACATATTTCGTCTCACTTATGTACTCTTTTGTATTAAAGTGAGACAAACCTATTGAGCAAAAGCATTTCCAAGGAAGTTCGATCAGTCAGCTTATTTATTCTCGTAATGTAAAACTCTTTGGTGGCATTCTTTTTTTTTGAAAATTAAAAAAAAACAACCGTAACGAATACGCACGGTGCTTTAAAAGGGGGAGTGCGGTAAAATAGGTACTTAGGTGAGAGTACCTATTTTACCGCACGGTCCGTTGTATGGTGCGTAATTTTTAACTTTCGAACAATGTATACAGGCTTCGTAAATGCACTTTATGAGCAAGTGTGTTGAAAACATACTAACATACACAACTTTATCTATTTGTAGCACGACTCATGCGTAATGCCCCTAGTTTTATTAGTTTTAGTTTTCAACTCCGGAAAAATAGATAAACTGTGGAGGAGTATAATACCTACAATCAAAACTATATACATTTTCAACACACTTGCTCGCTAGTAGTACTAGTATCATAAATAACTATTTTCGTTATATATCTTTGAATGTATTATGTGTTTTATTTACCTCATAGTAAAAAAAGATGGCCTCTACCTAAATTGTAAATAGCAATAATGTACCGTACATGTATTTTACAGGAGGAGGACCTCGTGGTTAAATAATAACAGGCGCTCTGGTCGATCTTCAGGTTAAGCCTTCTTGCCTAGGTTAGTCTGTGGATGGGTGACCAGAAGCCGACTAAGAAGAAGGTGACTGAGAAGTTTCTGATGTAAAAAACCTATAACACCATGCCCTACCTCGGATTCGAACCCAGGACTTCATGCCCAGCTGACGCCCTTGTAACGACTAGAACATAGCTTACCAATGAATATAAGAAAGAAAGAAAGAAAAGATATTTATTTGGCTTATGCCGCAAGTGAACACAACATCACAAAAATAGGAATTAAGTAAAGTTAAACAACAAGTAATGCATAACACGTAGGTAGCATGTAGGTAGTACCTACGTGTACCCGAATGGCGTAGTGGTGGTGACGCTGCCTTACAATCTTAGGGTCCTGGGTTCGAATCCCGGTAGGAGCAAATGTTGTGTGATGAGCATGTATTTGTTTCCGAGTCATGGATGTTTATATGTATAATAAGTATGTATTTATAAACAAAAAAGGTATAAATGTAGTATATCAACTATTTAGTGTCCACGACACAAGCTTTGCTTAGTGTGGCACTAGGTGGCGCTGTGTGTTAATGTCCAGCGATATTTATTTATTTATTTATTGCAAAGTAGCCACCTAAAACAACGTATTCTTATGAAAAAATTCGTGTGAGGTCACAGTTCAAATGTTATCACACGTATTTTTCAAATGGCACAGAAATCTTGTTATACTACGCACCTCTGCCTACCCCTATGAGACAAATAGGCGTTAAGTTATAACCTCCTGACGACTGAGAAAATGTATCCATAGAATATTTAACAACAGAAACCAACCAGGATAATAGTATACAAGTATAATTTGTATCCTGTTTGTCGTTTTCGCCAAATAAGTGATATTTTTATCGTATGCTAAAAATAATTATGTCTGTGCAGGAAACGGGATTTTGTGTATGATTTCCTGCGAATGTATTGTCGATGATGTCATATCCTTAATACAATGTTTGGGATGAATCATAGAAATATATATTATGTACTATGTGTTACTATTGATATGTATATACTTGTCAGTCGTCACGCATGCATACAATGCTTTTTCCTTCCTTTTTCTTACACAATCTATCCATCGTTTCTTTGGTTTCATCATTCATCATCATCATTTCAGCCGAAAGACGTCCACTGCTGGACATAGGCCTCCCCCAAGTGTCGCCACATTGACCGGTCCCGTGCGACTCGCATCCAAAGATTCCCGCAACCTTCACCAGGTCATCGGTCCACCTAGAGGGAGGTCTTCCAACGCATTGTCTTCCGGTTCGCGGTCGCCACTCCAGAACTTTTGGGGCCATCCGTTCTGCGAGCAATGTGTGCCCACTGCCACTTAAGTTTGGCAATTCTTCGGGCTACGTCGGTGACCTTAGTTCTCTTGCGGATGTCTTCATTTCTGATTCGATCACGCAAGGAAACTCCGAGCATAGCCCTCTCCATTGCCCTTTGGGTGACTTTAAGCCTTTTGATAAGGCTTATTGCATTGTGAGCGACCACGTTTTGGTCCCGTATGTATAATAATCACTGGCAACACACACTTTTGTCTTGAGACACTGCGGTAAGTTAAACGAGAAGATACCGCGCAGCTTCCCGGACGTTGCCCAGCCGAGTTGGATTCGACTTTGGTTTAGGTACGAATAATAGTAGTGGAAAACGAAAAACAGTGATTTTCACGTTATAATATTTTTGTCACCGTAAAATTGTCAAACACGTTATATTACAATATAACGTGTTTCTCTCTAGCGATATTGTAACCTCTCGAAATATTTTCAACTGAACATACGGAAGTATCTCTACCCCCATAATCGGGACTTTGGGCACCCCCCGTTAGGTTAGTTAGGTTCCTTTAAACGCTGCACTCGGAAATAGGGGCCCCGCGAAGCGGGGGTCGGTCGACTACGCTTTTCAGGGGAATATAAATTGTTTTAAGGTTCGGTTATATTAATCGGTATTTCTCAGGAATGGTACATTATGAGAGTGGTACCACTGGGCAAGGGGGACATTGTAAGCAGTATGTTCGTTTGACAATATTTCGAGAGTTTACAATATCGCTAGAGAGATTACAATATAACGTGTTTGACAATTTTACGGTGACATATTCATTACAGAAACAAAAAGTGTGGCGAAAATAGACAGGTTACTGTAAAATTATTTATTTTTTATTCAAATAGTAAAATACATAGAAGGACCTGCACCATGACTTGCAGAAATGAAAGGGTCTCAATACTCAATACTCAATACTTTATTGCATTCCACATGTATTCTTAGGTGGTAAACTTATAACTAGATCACATGGACCCTGTCGGGCACAGCCAGATAAGTGAGTTAGGAGAGAGGAAGCATTTGTAAATTGTACAACGTACGAGGTAGATACTTTCTGAGATTAATATTAATTATAGTCTAAAATTATTATTCATTACGTGTAATTAGTAATTATCATTATAATAATGTATAAGTACAAAATATTAATTAATAGTATAAAATAAATCAATCAATGGTATACAACATAATCAGGTACCTATATATTAAATTAAATAAAAATAAATTATAATAAATAATCAGACAAAATATATGGCCTAGACATTTATGACTAGTTATGACTTTATAAGTCTATCACTTAAATATTCATTTACTGAGTAGTAGCTTTTATTCAGCAAAAATTGTCTAAGTTTTTTAAGAATGTGTTAATTTTTTCTTCTTTTTTTATTGTAGCGGGTAGTTTATTGTATACTTTTATGGACATTACGTAGGGACTTTTGCATTTGTAATCGGGAACTTGGTATGTTTAGTCTAGATCGGTGTCTAAGTAGTTAGCGTGTCTGAACGTTTTGAATAAAATTCTTGATGTTTTCGCACAAATTTGCATGTTTCTAAAATGTCTGTTTAATTCATGAAAAATCTATTTGATAAAATACGAGTAGGTATACACGGTTTTAGTAAAATAATTATATCGAAGTTGTTCACAAACTTAGTCTAGGAAAAAACGAATTGCAGTAGATAGTTAAAATAAAATACAGTTTTAAAAATCTCGATTTTCTAAAAAAAAAAAATATATATTGTTCTGGTGAACAAGGTACAAATAGTAAACATAACATTTATTATTGTCAAACTCCACTTGTTCTCGTAAACGAAAAACGTAGTTTGGAAAAAATTGAAAATTTTATTTTAATCTTACAAAATAATCTAGTACATTGAAGTGCATACAATCTTATATCTATAACATTGCCATCTTTCTTCACCGCTCTCCTTATTCTTGTCCTTCGATACTTATTTCATTTCTGAATTTGAATCACTATCAACATTATTTTCTTGGCTACGATTTCATCACTAAACTATGAGAACGGAAAAGAACTTTGGCAGTATTTGTACTTAATGTTAAAAAAATAACTCTGGAAGACTTACAATCTATCAATTAGAACAACTTACATTAATATTCCAAAAATATATCAAAAGCTATAACAGTTTTGGTTTCACTAAGTTGTAAATTCAGAATGAAACCGAAATTGGTCTGTGGGCTTGCTTGGTGCAAGGGCACCAAAAAGCAAATTTATAGATTTTATTAAGATGTATATTATGGTATGAATATTTAAACGTTAAAAAAAATAAGTACTATGAAAGGTTGAGGTAGTATATGTCGCTGCCCTAGTTCAACAGTAAGATATCTTAAAAAAAAACAAAATTGAGTTAAGTTTTGTTTCATGTGAAGAATTTCTGCCGTTATAAGAAAGAAGGCCGTATACTACGTCAACGTTGATTCCGAGATAATTGAAGTTTTATCTAAAACGGAGGCCCGCGGTTTACTGAATGGTTTTAGTTAGTGATGCTTATTTTATAAAACGTCAAAAAATATAGGCTATATGTTGAACCATAATTTATTTAAAATCAGACATGCGTATTCATTTTATTTTATTTTTGCCCTTTTGTCTTAGCAAAAAAAAAATTATAATTTGTGAAATACTTATCTGAAAGGACGTAATTGCGTAGAATGTAATTACGGCTTAGCTTGGCTTGGCATGGCTTCTGAATGAGGAAGCGTTCCTTCAAAATACTTATGTAAAAAGCCCTTATTGCGTAGTTAGGGCTTTTTCTAGTAGTAAATTTATTTAATATTTAAAGCTTAACTATATTTAATTGGTAATTGCGGCCTTCCAGACTAGAATTACGAAAATACTAACAAAAAAAAGCCGTTATTGTGTAATTAAGGCTTTTCAGATTCAAAAACCATAATTTATGTCGTAGTTAAGGCTAAAATGTTTATGCTATCTTTGATCTCATACGAGATACAGCTTTGTGAGTAAGACCACAAGATAGCAATTTCTTTGCTGATTCCAAATATGGTTATAACTCATTTTTGACAAAATTGTTAGTTACGGCCTTCTTTGTTATGACGGTAGATTTGCTCTTTTGTCCGGTTCAAAAATCGGATATTTGTAAAACGCAGCCAAAGTGCCTAAATTTCAATGTCTCACTGAGACATTTAAGCATATTTTTAACGACCTTTAGTTCAAGATTTTGACATCTTAAGATATTTATAAAGTCAGGATGATTTTTACTTTTCTTTTATTTCTACACAGAGACTTCTGCAAATGTCTTTATATGGAATTATTATAAAAACATTTCTATGTTGAGACATCTTAAGTTGGTGTGTGTTACCCTGGCAAAATGTTGTGCATTTGAGATGTGAGACCTTAACAAAATAATAATTAGAGTATCATGAGGAGCCATTTGCTTACTAATAGCAAAATTTGCTTGAATTATAGTTTTAAAGTTATTTGAGAAAAACACATTTTGCTGGAGTAACGTTTGAAACGTTATCCTGGGAAAATCGATTTTCAAAAATTCGTTTAGCTCGGAACCAAATACATGAATGGATAGCTTTTGTTGCGTAGTAAATGTTAGTAAATAGCAAAATTTGTGTGTGATACGGCTCTCGACTTATTTGGTTGCGGTAACGTTTTGGGATACCCCAGATCTCAAAAACGGCTAAACGCAGAAGATTGAAAAAAATACCAACAAGAGACCTTAATTTGCTTAAATTAGTTTAAACATTACTTTTTGATTTGGTCGTCAGTATTTACACCTGCGCAAATGGAAATGGTACTGAAATCAGCCAAAAAAACTGGTAAACCTTATACAGTCAATGAAATAGGCTAAGTACCAACAGATTTATGACTGGAAAAAACTGTCTCAAATGGTGAAAAATTTCAACATTGACGAAAATGGTTACGAAAGTCTTAAAACTACAAATAACCAGGAAAATGAAAGCTGCAATAGTGATGATGAAAGCCTGTAACAAGTAGATTGACTGATTGAGTATGATAATATAATTAATTAAAACAATGAATTCACTATTGTTATTAATTAATTACATATTATATTATTATTTTATATTGTGTGTTTTTCTATTGTATGTGTTCAAGAATGTATTCTATAATGTTTGTCTTATAGCATCGTATTGGAATAGTCTGTAAGGATGTTATAATTGGTGTAAATAAATAATAAATAATATTATTTAAATTTTATTATAATACGTTATTTTAGCTGCTTTATAAGACTTACCTATTTGTGCCATTAAGATTCAAATTAATAATATTATAGCACTGACTAATTATTATAATAGTTAAACCTGACTTGTGCAATAATAATATTAAGATTTTAACTGATAATATGAGACTGATTTGTGCAATTATGACACTAGGTAATAAATAGCACATTATAAGCAAACTAATTTCTCAGTTTTTAATTAATTTTTCTATCCCTTTACCAAACATTTCCGCGGATTTTGTCGGACAACTTACCTACATTCTCAAATTTCGATGTGCTAAGATATCTTAAAATTATGTCGATCTCTGTTGATTTTACATAAATTTGGAAGCTTGGTTGGATAAATCTTTAGTATTTCTTTAACAAAACAAAAAACAAAAACTCTATGAGTTGCAATATAGACTTAATTTTTAACAAACTATTTTAGAGACAACATTAAAATCACAAAACGTGTTTAATTTAAATAGATAGTCACCGCGTCCAGGTCTTTAGGAGGTTTGTTAAACCTTCCTCATCCCTTGTTCTTCAGCTGCTTGAAAGCTGTACTGTTGTTGTCTGCAAAAACCCTGACATTCCCTACTCATCCGAAGTATTTTTTTTTGTGCAATGCTTCAACACTTTTCTCCAAATTGTATTTCTTCATTCGCATGTCAAGTTCTTGCATATTTTTTATTATTGCGCCATATTCTTCGTTTACCTCATGTTCGGTTTTTCGCATTGCTTTAATTTTGTTTGCTATAATGAATTCCATCCGCGATACGTGATGTTGCAGACTTGCAATCCTGTCTTTTGCGTGTTTTTCATACTCTTCCATTTCGTTTTCTCTTTCTTTTATGTTCTTTTTCATCTTTTCTTCTTTATCCTTCATGTTCTGGATACGCATTCTAATTCCCATTGCTGCTAATTTCTCCGCTGCAAGTTTATTGTTTATTTCTTCTGTAGTGACATCAGCTAACTCGTTTTCCAATTGTTTTATATCTGCGTCTAGATTGATTTTCACTTGAATCTCTTTTTCTTGCAATGTTTTAATCTCAGCTTTAATATCACCCAGTTTTTTAGCTTCATCCTGTTTGATGGTTCGAATACTTTCCTCAAGTTTTTGTTTACTGTTAAGCAATAACTTAAAATCGTTCTTCAGCTTATTTTCTTCTCGAGCCTTTTTTTCTTTCAAATATTTGATTTTATCTTCAATTTCTCTGTATCTCTTAGTGTGATCCTCCTTTCCCTTTTGAATTTTTCTTTTCTCTGCCGCCTCAAGATCTTTCATTTTGTTAATTTTCTTTTTAATCTCATGTTCCTCTTCTCTAATTTTTCTTTTAAATTCATCCAAGACTGCGCTTTGCGGCGATTTGACATTCTAACGCTTCTTTCATTTTTGACTCGTCATCGTTTAGCTTTTGGATTTCTGCGTCAATTCCCGCTATTCTCTGAGCCTGTTCTTCATTCATTCTTTGAATATTCTTGGCAAATTGGTCTTTTTTATCGGCCAAGGTACTTTCCCTTGCCTCAATGTTCTTTTTAATTGTGGTTTCCTCCCTATCCTCTGCATCTTGTAAGTCTTGAATGTCACGCTTAAGTTTCTCCCATTTTTCCGCAGCTTGAATATTCTGTTTAGCTTTCTGTACGGCCCTCTTATGACCCTCTAAAAATTCTTCATTACTTTTCTCCATTTCAGTTTTCGCTTGTTCTTTCCTTTTTTCCCATTTTTTTATTTCACTAATGAAATAATCTTTATTTTCAGTCTTCTCTTTATTTATTTTACGGACATTATTTTTTATTTCCTCAAGCTCAGCTGATAATGTCCTCAATTGTTTTTCTTGACTTTCGTCTATTTGATTTTTATGTTTCTCCAGACTTTTGTAATGATTCTTCAATATTTTCTTATCATTTTCTATGCTAGCCAGTTTTTTATTTACTCGTTCCGAGGACTTCACTACTTTTATTTCTTTTTCCTTTTCCTGTACTTTGAAAGTGTAGTGCCTTTTTTGTTCTTTGTATTTGTTACTTTCTTCCTTTAAAGCGGCCACTTGCGGACTGTACCTTGATCCAATTTTTCTTTTTTTAACTGGTGGTTGCGTGTCCTGTGAAAAAACATTAAACCTTTAACAAAAAGTAAGTTTCACAGGAACGGATCGCAAATGGAAAGACATATTTTTTATTAGGTTCATAGTCAAAATTCAGGAGCTTGTCACAAACTTTCGCTTGGGCGAAGCCGCGGGCATCGGCTAGTATCATATATTTTTCTGGTTTTGTTTATTGCAGTGAATCATCTTTCAGGAATAAAACTCGCGTTCCCTTAATTGCCTAAATTAAACAAATCCATTTGGGAAATATTTGACACTTATTTGCGACGTTGCCAATTTTCCAGCTTAACGCATAAACGATGACTTCTCTTGTAGTTGGAGGACGTTCTAAATACTTATAATTATGACTTTGTACGAGTGGGTATAGGCAAAACTCGTTCTCTTAATTAACTTCCAAAAGCACTCATTCTAATTGAATTACATTGTTTGCGTGTTTTGTCTTCGTAAAGACTAGGTGAAAGGGCGACGCACAAAAGAATACCAGGAATTCAGTGCCTACGTAATTCTGACCCTGAAATGTAATGTGCTGTTTCCTACAAAAGAGCAATGTAAGGAAAACTTGATAATGTAGTCTTTGAGGACTTCCAATACAAGTGAAAAGTCGTAGCGATCCGCTACGGCGTAGTCGCGTAGCAGATCGCTACAGAACTCGGTATCTAATGGCTGGTCACCCATCCACGGACCGACTACAGCAAGGGTTGGTTAACCTTGTAGATCAACCCTACATACGCTGTACATGATAGATATCTTACTTCGTTCTCCTCGGCTGGAATGCTCTGGCCAGCCTGTCGGTTCGCGGACCACTTCTTAAATTCAGCACGGACGTAGTCATGCACATCATCAAGTGCCGGTTCGGCACCAACGTCATGCATCTGGAAATAAAATAACACAATTATTTATTTACATATTTATGACTGGTCATCATGAAGTCCTGGGTTCGATTCCCGGGTGAATCAAAGTGTTATTGTTGTTTTCCATCAAGTATTTCTCAGTAACAACTACGTAGTCTAGAGTTGTACTTAGTTGATAGCAATATGCTCTCGTATGACGGAATAAAAATAGTTCTTAAATCGTCGACGCGGTGTATATTTATCCTTTTTTTCCTTCGCCGTTTTCAGAGCGCGGTGATGAAATAAATTACACAAAGTAATACGCCTGCAGGTCGGGCTTGAACCCACGACTTTGTAAGTCGGAGCCGCCACCGCTGCTCTAACCATACCCAAACCTAACTCGACTTTAACTACTAGATGTGCTACTGATGTGACCGACACAACACTACACAGTAGCTATCGATTGCCGGCCGGCACGCCTACAACACGACCTATATAAAACCTATGGCCTCCAGGTATTATATACTTCCTACAGGGGCGCGGCCGTCCCCACTTGTTGTTTTCCTACGCTTAGGTGTATTAATACAACAGCGTTGTTATTTCCCATAAGGTTATAATTGTAAAGCTTTTTTTTTTTTTTTTAGGATGGGAAATCATCAAATGACTTCTCCCACTCTGGGCTGAGCGGGAGGGAGTGTCAGACTCTTACTGACTAAAACCCATCCATGTTCCTTCCTCGCCCTTTATGTTCCGGGGCCACGGTATCTCTTTCGAACAGGCCCGCAACCCCGGCAGGTTAATTGTAAAGCTTAAGAGTTGGTATGAGCCAGTCCTTGAACCAGGTCCTGCTGTTTGTATAGTTGGCTTTGTAATTATTATAAGACCACATTAATTAAAACTTCATTACGGTTGAAATTAACCAATTGTCACTTAAACAAATAGGCCTTGTTGTTACAGGACAATTTGAGGACATTCAGGAGACATTCAATCTTAAAGTGGTGAAGTAATTACTTATCTCTAACTAACTAATCAATGGATGCATGACGCATCTCAATGGTATGAAGCGCGTTGTGAACTGGACGCCTTATTTTCAAACTATTAACTAGGTACTTGCTAAGATTCTCCTTAAATGAGTCAGTCATCTGATCACTTATGTGACATTTGGTTAGGTCGCTATGGTGCCCTGGTTTAAACCCCCAAGGCTCTACAAATGGAACCCCAAAATCCAACAAGTGGTCCCCCAATATTCTATGTATAATTCGACCCAAATATTCTATAAATGCACTCAAAAGTTCAATAGGTGAACCCAATGTATTCATATTATTGTCACTAAATCATTATAATATTTTCAACACACTTGCTCTTATAAAGTGGCTCTAATTTCACCGCAATTAGGCACATAATGACACCTGTAATCAAACTGTGACTTTTTCATTGCTATTATTCACAAGTGAGTTACAGGGTTTTTTTATTTTATTTTATTGGATGAATTGCTTTGTTCGTAAAAAGTTTCGATACAAAAAAGATCGTGTTCAATAGTACAATAGTACATTATGGTACAAGTGTGTAATTTTGGTGATTACCGCTGAGGCGCCATTGAGACCCGAGCCGTTAGGCGAGGGTCTTAAGAGAGCCGAGGAGGGTAATCATCAACACACACGTGTATCATACGACGTTTTTCAACACACTTGAGAATAAAATAATACTAAAATAGATATTTGTCCTTGGAGTTTTCAGGTAGTAAACTTTCCATAACGTTAAGGGCTGCACTGCACATCTTATATCGGGCGGTGTACAAAATAAATCATTTTCTTCATAACTATTAGTACTTGTAGACATTTAAATGAATAAATAACTATAATTTCAACAGTCAAAACGCAAAATTTTTTTTCGCAATGGCGGGAATAATTAATCAGTTTTCCTATGCGCGCGCATCTAACAATGGCGATCGGCCATAGACTAAAAGAATGAGGTTTCTTTTTTTTGGCTTTTCGCGGATAGCGTTTTAGCCACGTACGAAATGAGGAATTCAAAGTTTTATTTAATACAGAGAAAACAAAAGTTACATTTGAGTGAAAGTTTTATTTATTAAATTTCAACTTCTTATAAGTTGAAATTATCTATGTAGATACGAAGTTGCATGAAATGAGAGAGCAATAGGTACTACATTCATTTATTTGTACTATTGAACACGATCTTTTTTGTATCGAAACTTTTTAAGAAAAAAGCAATTCAACCTATAAAATTTAAAAAAAAGCCCTATAACTCACTTGTGAATAATAGCAATGAAAAAGTCACAGTTTGATTACAGGTGTCATTATGTGCCTAATTGCGGTGAAATTAGAGCCACTTTATGAGCAAGTGTGTTGAAAAGATCATTTATCATTAGAGTATTATAATAATCACGTACACGCACGACCCGACCCGACTAGTATAATTTACATGATTTAGGAAAACAGATTATTTTATCAGCGGTCATTTAGGAAAAGTCAGATTGGTTATTATGTATGCGGTAGGTATTATGTACGTCGCGACTCCAAATTATATACGAAAACCGAAAAGTAAAACAAGTCTTGTTTAGGTAGGTACACATTTAGATAGCCGTTTTTATCGTCGTTGGGTTATTTTCAACGTTATTCTTTATTTCGAATATTTTGTTTTTATAGTGAACTATTCTTTTTCGTTTTTCATTCCATTTAAAAGATTTAAAAAAATTGGTTGTCTGTAAAGTCGGTTTACGGACGATAGATTTACGTGATAACGTCATAATCATTATTTTATGTAATACAAAAAAGGGGGTGGAACGTTACTATGGAACGTTACTATTTTTCATGAGTGTTGCTGGTATTATCAATTTATAAGACGTTATCACGTCAAAATGACGTGTAAAAGTGTTTGAGAAAACCTACTTGCTGAATAAATATCATTTATCATTTATCATTTGTGTTTAAAAAAAAAGGAGGTGGAACGTTACTATGGAACGTTACTATGGAACGTTACTATGGAACGTTACTATTTTTCATGAGTGTTGCTGGTATTATCAATTTATAAGACGTTATCACGTCAAAATGACGTGTAAAAGTGTTTGAGAAAACCTACTTGCTGAATAAATATCATTTATCATTTATCATTTATCATTTATCATTTATCATTTGTGTTTAAAAAAAAAGGAGGTGGAACGTTAGATGTATTCCCGTTGTCCCCGTAATCTGTGTCCCCGTCACGGGGATAACAGGACGTCAAATAATTCCTTACCGTTGTCCCCCTTATGTCACGTGGGCCACGGGGTGGAACGTTACTATGGCATGGAACGTTACTATTTTTCATGAGTGTTGCTGGTATTATCAATTTATAAGACGTTATCACGTCAAAAAAAAAAACCCAGTTTTCGATTTAGCATCCGCCATGATGCATTCGTTCGCGAAGTAAGCTTGTATAATGTCGCGAGTCGCGACCGAAAAAACGAATCGATAAACATCTCATTCATTTGTAATTCAGTCGCCGGATTAATAAACGCTTCGACTCGATTTTTCTTCATATGTCTGTGTCACTCGCTTTCGTAATTACGACTTAGTTGGTCTTGCTTGAGTTTTAATAGACCAGCTGTTTTATTACAAACTAGCTGATCCGACATTTTTTTGAGATCGTTTTGTGATTTTGAACTCTTTTTGAATATGTTAAAAGTAGCAAAGTGGCCGCGACCTCGTCCGTGAAATTTTTGATAGCTCGTTTAATATGCACGATATACAATATTATTTTTTGTTTATACTAAACCCGAAAAGGGGTCATTGTACTCATCATTTTGAGCAACTTTTTCTATGGGACGAACCTTGAAATCGCGAAAAAAAAATCAGCTGTTCCCTACATTTTGACGAGTTATGCGAACATAAATGTGGGTAACAGCTGATTTTTTTTTCTTACAAATATGGACATATAAATACATAAAATACTTACAAATATTGCTCATTTTATAAAAAAGGATAGATTAAGGAACATAGCATAGGTACCTAAATTAAATGTCAAAATCTATTTATTTTAATATATATCTCAAAAAATATACAATTTTTTTTTGTGACTGTATATTTTTATAATATTTAACAGTACTTTTCGATTGAAACTTAAATGGCGCAAGTTTCTACTTATGGTATAATTTTGACATAACTTTAAACGGGTAACTACATAGCTTACACAGAAATTATACCAAATACCAATATTATCTAGAATAAATAGGACAACGGGGTGTTCTGTTAGGTACATACACCTCTGCCTCTCCCTTTGGAGATTAGGTGTTATGTTATGTTATAAATAGAACATCAACCGCAAAATTGATAAGAATGTATAGCTGTGTGTCACTGTCTGTCTACTTATAGAAAAAACAAACTTTCAAAATAACGTTAAATAATTATGCAGTTACATCAGGTACATATTGTAAGGGAGGTATAATGGGGTACAAAAACTAATAAATATAATAAGCAATACATATTAATAAAACACGATTTACTTGGGAGGTACCAAACATGCCTGAGAGATATTTCTCGGAGGCATGTAAGTAGACCAAGTCAGAGTTCCATGGGCGGCATGAAAACTCTGACACCAGCAGTACAAAAACGTAAGATTTGATGGGACTCGATTAGATCAATTTGACAGTTTTTCTCGATAAAATGAGTTTTTAACTCCATAAAAACTCATTTTTAACCGACTTCTAAAAAAGGAGGAGGTTCTCAATTCGGATGTTTCTATTTTTTTTTTTTTTGTTGGAAAGGGTATTTTTTCCAAATGGTCCCATAGCCACCAAATCAGGATCTGATGATGGAATCTTGGCGAAATCGAGGGAACTCTTCCAATTTTATATCAAAACATGTTCCGATTTTGGTATTTTATTATTTGCGTTTGATAAGAACCATTCTACCATCAGATCTGATGATGAAGCCAAGAGTCACGGAACTCCATAATGAGACAATGTACCATAGTCGTGTTTGGGCTTGCTGTAATTGTAACGGTATGCACTTTCCATGTATCAAGCACATGTGAACCACTAAAAAGTTGAAAATAAAAACTTTTTTGCAAAAAATAAAACCGACTTCAAAAAAAAACAAAAAAGTGAAAAATAACTTTAGCTTCTGAAATCGGTAACAAAAAAACTAAAAAAATCAAACAAAGGTCACCGACTTCAGAAGCTAAAGTTATTTTTCACTTTTTTGTTTTTTTTTAAGTCGGTTTTATATCGAGAATATCTGTCAAATTTATCTAATCGAATCCTACGTACCTACTTGCACAGACGGTTGGGCACTATAACCACACGAATGCTGCCGAGTTGAAACTTTTCAGCAATGTAGGTTGTATACTCAGTGGTCCAAATAGCCCCGACTGGCCCCGACATTAAAAAAATAGATTCCTCACGTCGAAGTGTATCCAAAAATAACCGAAGAATATTTCGTGATTTTTTATAGTTTTCGAGTTACCTACTGTAGGTAACTCGAAAACAATAAAAAATCACGAAATATTGAAAATTGTACGCGAACCGCTTTAGAACAAACGATATTAATTGTAACATGGCTTTGTTGAGTAGAATGAGATAAAAAAATGCCTCTAAGTAACGTTGTATAATGTGAAAAAGTCGAGTAAAAATAAAGATAGAATTTATTGAAAGCTGCAGCAGTTCCTATACAATTTTCAAGAATGTATAACTCGAGAAAAATCAAGAATCGCTGAACAAACTTGGGGTGTTTTCGGATACTGGGCGTGATTAATCTAATGTTTTGTATGTCGTCACTATTTGGACCTACCTTAAAGACAACGACCCACCCCTCCTCAGTGACGGATTAAGACTACTTGATGCCCTAAGCAATTCACGCCTGTGGGGCCCCCTATCCGAATGTCCTACTAGAATCGCCAATAGGTCCAGTAGTAGTCTAGGTCAGACTCTATCTCAACTTAAAACGCGCCAATTTTCAGTGAGTCCTAGTAACTTTTTTTTGGTGTGGTTTTTGGTGACGTGTAAGTGAGACGTGATGCCCTTTTTTTCCGTATGGGAAATCGTCATAATTATAACTTCTCCCACTCTGTGCGGAGCGGGAGGGAGAGTCCGAATTTTACTCACTATATCCCGTCCATGTTTTTTCCTCAATTCGTCAATGTAGGTTAAGCTAGGTTCTATGGGGCTGGGGGACCACCCCACAGAGCTTGCGTCCACGTCGCGTCCCCTGGAAACGGCCCAGTTCTGACCACCGTAACGGAGTGGCAGACTGGGTACGGCCAAAGTGCTCTGTGCTCTCGTAGCTTCTTACTGCTTGCCTTGTGAACTACGATTGTTGGATATGTCAAAACTTACGCGTAGCGCCTCCGGGCGACTTTTAAAAACCAAAGGCCCTTCTCAGGGCCAACCCAAAGGTCCTTCTCAGGGCCAACCCAAAGGTCCTTCTCAGGGCCAACCCAAAGGCCCTTCTCAGGGCCACCCCGACGCTCCGGCGTCAGTAGCCAGCCGCGCGTCATCTGCGGCAGGCTTTTTAGCGGATGAGTCGTCCGACAACGACTCGCTATTTGGTGTGTCGGACGCGAGCGGCTCTCGGTCGCGGAAGCGTGTCCACCTGAGTGGTGGATCCGAGGGTTCCCAGGCCTCGGGTTCGAAGGCTAAAAAGCCAACGACCAAGGCTGCGGATACCCACAACGTTGGGCTCGCGGACGCCCAACGCAAGTTGGACCTGGCCCGGCGAGAACAGCTCCAGCAAGAGCTGGAGGAGAAGGTTGCCGCCAAGGAGAAGCGGGCTCACGTTGCCCGGGCCAAATCCGGGTACGGTGCGTCCCGCGTCCTGTACGCGGACCACTCTCTCGCCGAGCTGGAGAGGATGGCGGAGGAGGACGAGGAGGAGATCGTGGAGGTCGCCTCTAAGTCCTCAAACCTAAAGGGGACCTTCCAGAAGGCCCTAAAGTGCCGGGCCGCGAGTATGCGCGGTGTCGTCTCGGAGCTGGTCCGTCGCAAGACCACCGACGAGACGAGCCGCATCAGGCCCGGACGAGCCCTGCGGCAGAAGGCCCATCCTCCAACCTTGAGGATATCATCCGCAAGGTTGTGATGGAGGAGAGGGCCTTCACAAGGGCCTGCTTAGCGGGCATCGAGGACCGGCTCTTGCCGGAGAAACGCCTCCGACCGCCGCTTGCGGCGGACATGAGGCAGCCGAGCGAGCCGGGGCCGTCCACCTCCCAGGTGGAAGACACTCAAGTCCCTGCCACCACTCCGTCCAACGAGTGGACGGAAGTGGTCCGTAAGAAGAAGGGCAGGGGTAAGAAGTCGGCAAAGGCCGTACCTGCCGTCCCCGCCACCACCGCTCCCAGTCGGTCGCAGACGACCGGCAAGGGAAAGGTGAAAGGTAAGGGAAAGCGGAAGCTGGTGCCCCCGAAAACTGCTGCTGTCGTGGTGACGCTCACCGCGGAGGCGGCGGAGCGAGGGGAGACGTACGCGTCCGTTTTGGTGCGGGCGCGTGCCAATGCCGATCCCACCCAATTGGGTATCGGCAGCGTCTCTTGCCGGCGGACACAAGCCGGGGCTCGAATTTTCGAGTTCCCGGGGGCCGAGGGGAGTGCCCATGCGGACCTCTTCGCAGCAAAGCTGCAGGAGGTCATCGCAGACTCGGCCAAGGTGGCCCGACCGGTCAAGACGGCGGCCTTTGAGGTGACGGAGCTCGACGACTCCGTCACTAAAGAGGAGGTAGTGGCGGCGGTCGCAGCGATAGGGGGTTGTGGTGCCGCGGCGGTACAAGGCCGGGACATAAGGCCCGGCCGTGGTGGCATGGGCACCATTCGCCTCGAGTGCCCAATCGCCGCTGCCAAAGCCGTCCTTGCCAAGGGACGGCTCGCAGTTGGGTACAGCTCGGGTGCAGTCCGGGCCCTCGAGGACCAGCCTCTGCGGTGTTTCCGGTGCTTCGGCATCGGTCACACCCGGCCCATGTGTCCGTCCACCGTGGATAGGACGGACACATGCTACCGCTGCGGCAAGAACGGCCATAAAGCCGTCTCTTGCGAGGCCGCCACGCCGCACTGCGCGGTGTGTGCCGCCAGTGGCCGCCTGGCAGGCCACGTCATGAAGGGGAGGAACTGCAATCCTCCCCCTAAGCGTGGCAAAGCACTGGCACCGACCAGGCTTGCTGCTGCTGCCGCTATCCCCGTCGTTCCTGCGGCGGTTGCGGAGGGAGGTGCGATGTCCGACTGATGGATAGGGTCGAACATCGCATCCTCCAGGCGAACGCCAACCACTGCAGGGCAGCCCAGGATCTGCTGATGCAGACCATGGCTGAGTGGTTGGTGGACTTGGCGGTGGTCGCCGAACCTTACTCGGTCCCTGGCCGTTGGCTGGGCGACCGGGACGGCTTGGTGGCGTTGGTGGCGCGGTCTTCCACAGACTCCCCTCCCCTCTCGCTCTTAGAGAGGGGACCGGGATACGTGGCCGCCGCCTGGGGAGACATGGCCCTGGTGGGGGTCTATTTCTCCCCAAACCGCCCTCTCTCGGACTTTGAGGATTTCCTCGAGATCCTCACCACAGTCAAAGGGAGGGCGGCGCCACGCCAAGTTCTGGTGTTGGGCGACCTGAACGCCAAGTCGACGGCCTGGGGCAACCCGGCCGCAGGTTGCAACGTCCGGGGACGCCCCGTCGAGTTTTGGGCGGCCTCAAGCGGTGTGTCCCTCCTCAACAGGGGGGCGGTCCACACGTGTGTGCGGCAACAGGGTGGGTCGGTGGTGGACGTGTCGTTTGCCACCCCCGCGCTGGCCGCCCGCGTCGTCAACTGGCGGGTAGAGATGGTGGAGACGTTGTCGGACCACCGATATGTGCGGTTCGACATCTCCACCCAACAGGGCGGGAGGGGGATGGCCCGTGCTGGGCAATCACCCTTCCCGCGGTGGGCACTTACCCGCCTGGACCGGGAGGCAGCCAAGGAGGCGGCCTTCCTCCAGGACTGGCTGTCGCCCCCTGTCGAGGTGCTGGACGTAGACGCCGCTGCGGTCCAGCTCAGAGGGTCCCTGACTGAGGTGTGCAACTCCAGCATGCCTCGGTCTCGCCGTCCGCCTCCCCGTCGTGCCGTCTATTGGTGGACGGAGGAGCTGGAGGGACTCCGGGCCACCTGCGTGGCGGCCAGAAGGGCCTACACGCGGAGCCGACGGCGCAGCGCCCGAAACCGGGACCGGGCAGAAGAGGACCGCCTATACGCCTCTTACCGAGGGGCGACGGCGGTCCTTAAGTCTGCAATGGGGGCTGCTCAAGACTCGGCGAGGGCCGAGATGCTGGAGGGTCTCGACAGGGATCCCTATGGGAGACCATATAAGGCGGCGCGGAACCAGCTACGCCCTTATGGTCCCCCACTGTCGGAGACCCTCGATCCAGCGTTGCTGGATGGGGTGGTTCGGTCCCTGTTTCCGCGCAGGACCGACTTCACCCCACCAACGATGGATCCCCCGCAAGGTGCGGCTTTGCCGGAGGAGGAGGACGTCCCCCCGGTGACGGTGGCGGAGTTATACGGAGGGGTTCTCAGCCTCCGCGCAAAAAAGACGGCCCCCGGACCAGACGGCGTCCCCGCAAGGGTGCTGGCGATCGCCGCCTCCGGCATGGAGGACAGGTTTCGGGACCTCTTCAGCGCGTGCTTTACGGCTGGGAGGTTCCCGAAACTGTGGAAGGAGGGGCAGTTATGCCTCCTCCGAAAGGAGGGCCGCCCGGTGGACTCCCCCTCGGCATACCGGCCCATCGTCCTGCTCGATGAGGTCGGTAAATTGTTCGAGGGGATTGTCGCCTCCCGGCTTGATAGCCATTTGCGGGGGGTAGGGCCGGATCTGTCGGACGCCCAATTCGGCTTCCGTCGAGGGCGTTCGACGATCGACGCGCTGGCCCTGCTCAAGGGCCAGGTGAAGGAGGCGGTGGAGGCGGGGGACGGAGTGCTGGCGGTGTCATTCGACATTGCCAACGCCTTCAACTCCGTCCCCCACTCGACGATATTGGAGGCGCTCCGATATCACGGAGTGCCCCAATACCTGCGGGACCTCCTGGCCAGCTACCTGGAGGACCGGGAAGTCCTCTTAGTGGACAAGACGGCCACGGTGAGGCGGTACGGCGCAGAGTCCGGTGTTCCGCAGGGGTCGGTGCTTGGCCCTCCCTTGTGGAACATCGGGTTCAACTGGCTCCTGCGCGGAGCCCTCCTCCAGGGCACGAGTGTCATCTGCTACGCGGATGACACTCTCCTCACTGCCCGGGGGAGGAACTTTGCGGACGCAGCCTCTCTGGCCTCTGCTGGCGGATCCTTGGTTGCAGAGAGGATCCGCCGCCTGGGATTGAAGGTGGCGCTTCACAAAACCGAGGCCGTGTTCTTTCGCGGGCCTCGGCAGCGCTGCCCTCCCGACGCCCACATAATTGTGGAGGGCGTTAGGATAGGGGTCCAGCCCCAGATGAAGTATCTGGGGCTGGTGCTGGACGACAGGTGGCGCTTCGGCCCGCATTTCAGCGGGCTGTCGACGCGCCTGTTGAAGGCCGCTGACGCCCTCTCGTGGCTCCTCCCGAACCTGGGGGGGCCCAAGGCGAAATGCCGGCGCCTCTATGCTGGCATCTTGAGAAGTATGGCCCTTTACGGGGCCCCCATCTGGGCGGACTCCCTCCACAGGAGGGAAAATGCGACGGCCATCCGCAGGCCCCAAAGGGCCATTGCACAGCGGGTGGCAAGGGCTTACCGCTCGGTAGGCTTCTCGGCGGCATGCGCTCTGGCATGCACCCCTCCTTGGGAGTTGGAGGCTTGGGTGCTCGCCAGAGTGTACGAGTGGACGGCGCGCCGGAAAGCTCTCGGGGAGCGCCCCGTCGCCGAAGAGCGGGAGGCCGTGCGGCGGGAGGCGAGGGACGCTATCGTCCTTCACTGGACAGAGGACCTCGCCACCGCCACCTTTGGCCGCCGGACGTTGGACGCGCTCGGTCCGGTTCTGCGGAGCTGGCTCGAGCGGTCCCACGGTTTCCTCTCGTTCCGTCTGGTGCAGGTGTTATCCGGCCATGGCTGTTTCGGATCGCACCTGCACCGGATCGGGAGGGAGGAGACCCCGGCGTGCCACGACTGCGGCGCGCCGGAGGACACGGCGCAGCACACCCTGGAGGTGTGCCCAACTTGGTCCGAGTTGCGCCGCGGTCTGACCGCGGTAATCGGACCGGACCTCTCGCTTCCCGGCGTCGTCAACGCCATGCTGGGGAGCGAGGAGGCCTGGGCAGCGGTCGCCTCCTTTTGCGAGGACGTAATCTCGCAAAAGGAGGAGGCGGAGCGCGTGCGGGAGGACGACCCTCTCGCTGCGCGGCTCCGCAGACGAAGAAGGGGTCGGAGACGGCAACGCCCTCTCCCTCCTCATGGTGGCGACGGGCGGGCGACAGGCACGGGGGTGCCTTCGCCCGCATTGCACCCGTCACCACCTCCGTCAGTCATTCCCGGGTCCCTGTGAGGGGCCCGCCATGAAGGGCGATCGTCGGCGGAGGACTGGACGTAAAGGCTATGCCGGTTTCCCAGTCCCCCGCCACTTGGACGAAGCGGGAATGTCGCTGGGTCGTTTTAGTGGGTATACCGGGTCAGACCGGGGAGTCCCACATACCCCTCTCATCCCCCGATGGGAGGGTATGCGTAATGCATTTTTTCCCAGCGTCAAAAAAAAAAAAAAAAAAAAAAAAGGTTCTATGGGGCTGCGGGACTGTTGGGGCTTTTTTTTCGGATGGAATCATCAAATGACTCCTCTCACTCTGGGCGGAGCGAGAGGGAGTGTCAGATTTTTACTGACTAAATAAAATAAATAATAAACAAACGCGCTGTCGACACGGCCTGTCGTTATAAGACGGATAGACGGCAAGCTAGCCATAGCTCACCGTCCACAAGCCCACGCCTACGGTGGCCGGTGACGCCCGGTGCGTCTCCCGCGGCGGCTGGGGCGAGAGGTTCTCTCTCTCTGGCGTTCCGCCACCTCCTTCGCTAGCATGACTGCTTCGCAGAAGGAGGTGACGGCTTCCCATTTCGTCTCGCTCCGGACCATGGATTGAACCAGGGCCAGAAGCGAGAGGTCGCCGCCACCGATCGCCGCTACGAGGACGGCGTTGCTCTGCCCACGCGGCGCAAACCTACGCCGTGCAGTGCGCCACCGTGTCCTCCGGTCGATCCTCGCAATGGAAACCGGGCGTTTCCTCCCGCCCGATTCGGTGCAGGAACCTCCCGAAACAACCGTGTCCGGTGAGGACCTGCGTCAGGTGGAAGGTGGGGACGCTGTGGCGTCTCTCAAGCCACTCCTCAAAGAAGGGAGTTAACGCCACTAACGTGGCGTGCCCTGCACGGGGTTGCGGCAGTCGCTCTCTCCATGTCGCCATGATATCACGCCGGAGGTTTGTCCCCGGCGTAGTACCTCCGCACGCCATTCGTGCAGACTCTCGAGGACTAGCGGCTCCAGATCCCGTGGCGGCAATCCGGCAAGGAGACGTGAGCGGGAGTCAGACTACCATCCATGTTCCTTCCTCGCCTTTTACGTTCCGGGGCCGCGGTATCTCTTTCGAACAGTCCCGCAGCCCCGGCAGGCTTCGGCCCTTGCCCTCCCTTTATGCTGACATCTCATTGAGGCGCGCGTGGAACACGAACGCGCCGTCGACACGGCCCGTCGTCATTAGATGGACGGACGGCTAGCTAGCCCATAGCTCACCGTCCACAGGCCCGCGTCTTCGGTGGCCGGTAGCCACCAAGTGGCCCCCGACACCAGGCACAGAAAAAAAAAAACAAAAATACACGGTGCCTTCCCATTCCGTCTCGCTCCGGACCATGGATTGAATCAGGGCCGGGCGCGAGAGGTCGCCGCCGCCGATCGCCGCTACGAGGACACGGCTTTGCTCCGCCCACGCGGGGACCTCCACCGTGTCCTCCGGTCGGTCCTCGCAGTGGAAACGTCCGTTTCCTCCCGCCCGATTCGTTGCAGAAAACCTCCCGAAAGATCCGTGTCCAGTGAGGACCTGCGTCAGGCGGAAGGTGAGGACGCCGTGGCGCCTCTCAAGCCACTCCTCAAACAGCCGACTATCGTGGCGTGCCCTGTACGGGGTTGCGACAGTCGCTCTCTCCATGTCGCCATGAGATCGCGCCGGACGCCTGTCCGCTGAGCGGCCACTTGCCACGGCAGCGGAGTTTCCCCCCGGCGTCGTGCCTCCGCGCGCCATTCGTGCAGGCACGCGAGGGCTATCGCCTCCAAATCCCATGGCGGCAATCCGGCAAGCAGGCCCGCCGCCTCGCGGGCGATCGTGCGGTACCCACGGACCATCTTCACGGCTACTGCCTTTTGGAACGCGAAAAATGTGGAACGCTTCACGATTTTGCATGTCATCCTAGCGAAAGGGCCATGCTAATCTTCTCTGTATGAGGCATGATGCCAGGACGGTTTTTTTTTCTGTGCTCCTTCTGGTGCCCCCCCAGACGTGATGCCCTAGGCAATTGCTTAATTTGATTAAGGGTTAATCCGTCACTGCCCCTCCTCCGCAAGGTCATAATCACCATCACCATCAGCCTTTAATGTTCCCACTGCTGGGACAGGCCTCTTCTCTATGAGAAGGAAGATCATCACGACTTATTAGCACAAAATAAATAATAATAAATAAATAATAAATATCGCTGGACATTAAACACACAGCGCCACCTAGTACCACACTAAGCAAAGCTTGTATCGTGGACACTAGATAGTTGATATACTACATATATACTTTTTTGTTTGTAAATACATACTTATTATACATATAAACATCCATGACTCGGAAACAAATGTCCATGCTCATCACACAAACATTTGCTCCTACCGGGATTCGAACCCAGGACCCTAAGAACGTAAGGCAGCGTCACTACCACTACGCCATTACAGCGTAAATTCTTGCGTCATCATCATGATCCCGCCCTTGTTACGGGGTCGCCCGGTCGGCGCCACACGTATTCCTTTCTCCCATAACAACCATCGCGGTATAATTTCCTCCTTTTACCTTCATAGCTTTCCTTCCAACGTCTTTGGTCCTCCATCAACATTTATATCACAATCATGTCCATCTTTCACAAAATGATTTCTATAATATTTATGTAAACAGCGGCCCGGCTTCGCACTCGAAACTAATCATGTTGGTCCCGCCCGCATTTAAGTATAATCTGATGCACAGTTTACTCGGTCACGCAAAGAGATCCGAAACGCGACTTTATTATTTACTGTGTTTAATTTGTGGTGCTTTTGTTAAACTATTTATCGTCTGAGTTTCCGCGGCCGTTTTCACACTCCGAAAAATTCAAAGAGATGTGAACCTTTTAGCGAGACTATTCATTTTGCTTTCAACACAACTTTATTTGATTAATACATCTACTTAGATAATTTTGTTTTTAAATATGTAGTTTAGATAAAATTCACGACCGCATTTTGATTTGTTTTAAACACTTTCCCTAAAATATGCCCGCGAACTTTTAGGAAATAATTCGTTTATGAAAAGTGAAACTAACCTTAGATATCGAGAAATATTTCCGAATATTTCATGAACCAAAAAAATGTTTTAGTTATTTAGCCGAGTTGTTGTGTTGCTCAACCGGAGTCACAAACTATACTGGCCTGGCGCGGGCGGGACCATACCGCCTATATACTCTGGATTTCTTTCTATGTACCACACGCACACGGGACGTGATGAAGCTTACTACATAGTACATACATATATGTATTACTCGGGCCTACTCCGGTATTCCCAGAATTTGATAGTTGTTGTTTTCTGTGGGTCCGAATTTGAATACGCAGGAAATTATTGGATTATAATTCAAGTGTCAGATGATTTCAGTGTTCATGTATTCTATTTTTGGGTTACATTTTGTACAACAGACGATTGCGAATTAAGTTACTAAATTTATTGAATGTTTATCGCTAAAGAATTAGGTTCAAAGATGATTGGGAAAAAGAGACAGTTTTGGGTAGCTGTGCCGTCTGTGCAAAGACCTTTTTCTCCTTCCAAACTGCTCTGTCCATCGTCCTTCCTTCGTCACGATATAGGTACCTCGAAGGGCGCCGGTGCGGTGGCGGCGGCGCGGCTATGTGTTCCTGTGATCCCGATCACATACATTCTCACTTCACCCATACGTGGTTCCCACTGCTGGGACACAGGCGCCCTCTCTATGAGAGGGAATGAGCTATAATCCAACACGCGCACCCAGTGCGGGTTTGTAGATGTCACATTATGTCTTTTAATTTTTGGTTTTATGCCGGTTTCCTCACGATGTTTTCCTTCACCGTTTTGAGAGCACTTAGATATTCATCTACTTAGAGTGTCTGAGGTTTTGAACTTCAAACCCGCGACCTTCACCCTCGTTATCATAAGTCACCACTACTATAACCTGTTAATATCATCACGCCTTCATCCGCGTGCGGCCCTTCGTAGAGGTGTTGGTAACTTGGTACTTAATAGCGAAAATTGCATAGGTGGTGGTGTGTGTGACCCATATTTACAGCGACCCTATTGCCATCAATCGGGTACTAAATTCATACTCCGTGAGTGCTACTGAGAAATTCCTGATAGAAAAACCCACTAACTACCACTTTGTCTGACCCGGGAATCGAACTCAGAACCTCATGCTCAGCAGTCACGCTTACGACCACTACACCAACGCGACAATAATGATGTCATGATAAAATAAGTCTACGTTCAGTGCGATAACAGAGTCATTACAATTCCGCGTGGCGTCCAACGACGTCATTCATATAAATAGTTCATACCTACTGAACTAGCTTACTAGTGGAAATAGCATTGTTTTCATGCCAAAATACACTGTAAAACATAGTGTTTGGTTGCCTACTTCAACCGGTAACCTACTCGTAAATCACGAACAGCTGATGTTCCTGTGAATCATTCTGGGGAGTATATTTGTTTCTTTTGAATGTATAAATAAATATCGCTGAACATTAACACACAGCGCCACCTAGTGCCACACTAAGCAAAGCTTGTGTCGTGGACACTAGATAGTTGATATACTACATATATACTTTTTTGTTTGTAAATACATACTTATTATACATATAAACATCCATGACTCGGAAACAAATGTCCATGCTCATCACACAAACTTGTTGGATAAGTATTTGTGTAGTATGTATATGTAATGAGATCTTAAAATAACTATCTATGTATTTAATAAGGCGCGGGTCAAATAAAAGAGATGTATGGCGGAGGCGCGGGTGCGCGGGAGGGCGAGAGGAAATGGCTCCACTCCCTCGCCCCCCGCGCACCCGCAGCCGCGCCAGCGCCGCGCCACCGCCATACGCCACTTGTATATGACCCGCGCCTTAGGGTCCTGGGTTCGAATCCCGGTAGGAGCAAATGTTTGTGTGATGAACTGAGCATGGACATTTGTTTCCGTGTCATGGATGTTTATATTATATCTATACTAATAATAGAGGTAACCTTGTTAGTAAGTTTGTAAGTTTGTATGTAGGGGGTAATCTACGGAAGTAATGAACCAATTTTAAAAATAGTTTAACTGGTAGAAAGCTACATTATTCGGAAGTGCTATAGGCTATAAATTATAAAGATATCATGCATATTAGCCGAACTATCTTAATTTTTGTCTAGCCAGGCGGAAAAAAATAGCTCATACAACAGACTTATTTGCATGCGCTGCCTTAACAGTTATTTATAATTGAAAACAATGTATGGCAACCTGGTTTGCTTTGAATAGTTCTACAAAAAAGTCCGCGACACCATATTTCTATCTTTTATATTTTAGCAGATATAGTAGCTTTTATGTGTTAAAAAAGTACTTTTCGAAATACTTACCTTTGGACGATTTTTAAACAACATATTGTTACATCGGACCCACTAGAACATTCGAGAGGGCAAGTGATTGCAGTGTGTGTACGTTAGAAGTTCGAGAGTATTCTATTATTATTAGTTTTAAAGTTAGGTAGGTACAAACTCGCGACCTATTTATAAAAAGACATTAGAATTTCGACCGTACGCCTAGGGCATAAGGTTCATATATGCTTGTTTTGTACAAGTAGGTTAGGTAGGTACTTGTTTCTAGTAGGTACCTATCTACCTGCTATTTTTTTGTCAGTGTTTTTTTATGACCCTCTCGAATGTTCGTCGTTATTCTGGTGTGTCTGTTGGCGAGTATAAATAGAGCGCTCAGGGCCGCGACCGGCAGTCTTGTTTTAGCGACACAACGAAGCGAATCCAAGTGAACTAGAAGTGCGATATCTAAGTGAATAGTAAACAGTAGTGTATTTGTGATTAAGTTTTGATTGTTTTGTGATTAATAAAGTTATTGTGTTGTTTAATCGGTAGTAATTAATTTATCTCATACCCAGCTCGTAACAAATTGGTGTCAGAAGTGAGAGATAAATTATGCCAATTCTACCAAAGGACGACACGGAGGGTATCCGTACCAGAAGCCAGCGACAGCAGGATATGGACCAAAGGCGGTTTGGAGATTCTCCGACACAGACACCGGGTGGTGTCCAGCCTACGTCAGAGCCAGTCGCTGGCCCATCTGGAGTTTCTTCAGCATCAGTGGCGCCAGACTTGTCTACTTTAATGGCGCTGCTGCAGGAACAGGGACGCCAGTTACGGGAGCAACTGCAGCGAGACAAGGAGGAGCAGACTCGCCGTCAAGAGGAGCAGGCTCGCCGTCAAGAGGAGCAGGCTCGCCGTCAAGAGGAGCAGGCTCGCCGTCAAGAGGAGCAGGCTCGCCGTCAAGAGGAGCAGGCTCGCCGTCAAGAGGAGCAGGCTCGCAGGTTGGAAGAGCAGTTGCAGCAAGACAAAGAAGAACAAGCCCGCCGCCAGGAGGAGCAAGTCCGCCGCCAAGACGAGCAGATGATCCTCATAAAGGATCTTCATGCAACTTTCGGCAAGGACCTGAAAGTGATGAAAGATCAGGTCCACCAGCACGAGAATCGCATCTCGGAGGCCGAAGTTAAGATTGCTGGGGTGCAGAAGGCTTTGAGCGAACTGAAGACTGAAGGTGGAACTGTAGCTTCGGTGGTTGCTGCACCTTCTTCGCGTGGTTTTAAGGTGCCTCCGTTCGACGGCACATCTTCGTGGTCGGCTTACAAAATACAGTTTGAGGCCGTCATGAAGGCGAATGGATGGACAAAACTACAAGCCATGACCGCGCTCACCTTGGGTCTCCGAGACCAGGCCTTAACTATTCTGGAGGCGCTCGGCAAGGACGTTACCTACGAGCAGCTACTGGAGGCGTTGGAGTCCAGATACGGCGACGCGCACCTGGAGCACGTATTCCGTGCCAAGTTGAAGGACCGTTTTCAACGAAGTGCCGAAGCCTACAGCAGTGGGCTCTGGAAGTTGAAAAACTCGTTCGGAAAGCCTACCAGTCTGCCCCTGCACTGATTGATGGAAATCTGGTACAGGCGTTCGTTGATGGAATACGTGACTTAGAAGTTAGAGCTGCCGTGAGACTGGGGCATCATGAGACCTTGAAGGACGCCTTGGCCCATGCCTTAGAAGTAGAGGCAGTGAGGCAAGACCACCGAACGCACCGTGTCAGGGAGGTTGTTGCATCACCTGTACGCGACCGCCCACAGGGGTATAGTCCTAGGTGCTACACTTGTGGAGAAAGGGGTCATCTTCGGTCCAGCTGTCCTAAGCGCAGCACCCCGAGAGAAGATCAGCAGGGAAGAGTGGCTGAAGTGACTGCCCAGCCACAGCAGGGAAACGAGTAAATGCCAGGACTGGGGGGCGGGTGCTGGCTGGTATTGAAAGAGCCCCGAGAATCTTGATCTCGCAAGCACATGACGGGAACAGCCTGACCATCAAAGGCGAAGTCAATGGAACACCATGCAAACTGACGTTGGATACTGGAGCATCTCACACGGTCGTCAATTCCAAACTAGCAAGTCGGTTTCTTGGGGACTACTTCAATAAGCACGACCGTATACAGTTACTAACAGCTACCGGTCAGCACATAAACGTCCGAGGCAAAAAGGAGGTGGAGTTAAAATTGGGTGACAGATTTTACAAGCAGAATGTCATCGTGGCCGACATAGTGGACGATTGCATCTTGGGCTTGGACTTCATGCGGAAATATCGTTGTGAGATCGACGTTGATCAAGGAGTACTGAAATGTGGTTCGGAGGAAGTGTTCATGGAAGGTGCACCGTCAGGGAAAGTGTACTGCTTGAAGAAGATTGTTCTTCCTCGCAGATCAGAAACGGTTGTGCCAATTTGTTTGCCACAAAATTCTGGAAACAAAGGTCGAAGTGTTCTAATAGAAAGGGTGAACAATGACTTCCCATGGAAGATGGCACGAACTCTGGTCAAGGCCACCAACATCTCAGCAGTACGCATACTGAATCCAAGTGACCAGGAGCAAGTGATTAAGAAGGGCACCTTGATCGGCACTTGCGAGGAAGTAGCCTGGATGCGTCAATTGCAAGATGTCCCTACCGGAAATGAAATTAGCAGTTCAAAATTTGACGTGTCAACGCTTTTGGAAAACTGCGATTTAACTAAAGGAGAAATGGACAAGGCTAAGAAGATGTTACTTCAGTACGCCAACATTTTCTCTTCGAATGATGCTGACATAGGGAGAACTGGACTTGTTCAGCACCAGATTAATACAGGTAACGAGTTACCTATCCGTCAGCGACCAAGAAGACTGCCAGTTGCACGAGAAAAAGAGGTAGAAACCATGATTGAGGGAATGGTGAAGGACGGTGTTATAGAGCCTTCATCGAGTCCATGGTGTTCTCCTGTGGTCTTGGTTAAGAAAAAGGACGGCAGTATGCGCTTCTGTGTGGACTATCGACGTCTGAACGACGTGACGAAAAAGGATAGCTACCCGCTGCCTAGGATCGATGACACACTGGATACGCTGACTGGTATGCAGTGGTTTACCACACTTGATCTGAAAAGTGGCTACTGGCAAGTAGAAATAGACCCCAAGGACAAGCAGAAAACTGCATTCTCAACAGGAAAAGGGCTATGGCAGTTCAAAGTTATGCCATTCGGTTTGTGCAACGCTCCTGCGACGTTTGAAAGGCTGATGGAGCAAGTACTCGCCGGATTGATTGGAGACGCATGTCTTGTCTATTTAGACGACATAATCATCGTGGGCCGTACATTTGAAGATCACCTTAAAAACCTCAACCGAGTGCTGTCGAAAATCCAAACAGCAAATCTCAAGTTAAGTCCGAAAAAGTGCTCGTTTTTCAGACAGCAAGTGAACTTCTTGGGACACATAGTTTCGGGGGAAGGTGTTCAAACAGACCCAGAAAAAGTATTCGCCGTCAAGGATTGGCCAGTTCCGAAAGACAAGACACAGGTCAGAGCATTCCTGGGTTTGTGCTCCTACTATCGAAGATTTGTCAAGAATTTTGCCGACATTGCCAAACCTCTGCACAAACTCACTGAGGAAAAGAGGCAATTCTGTTGGGACGAGGACTGCGACGTCGCATTTCAGGAATTAAAGGAACGTCTGTGCAACACACCTATTTTGGGATATCCTGACTATTCCTGACACTGAAAACGACTTCATAGTTGACACAGATGCCAGTAATACTGGAATTGGGGGCGTGCTGTCTCAACGGAAAGGAGACCGGGAGGTTGTAATAGCTTACTTCAGCAAGTCTTTATCTAAGCCAGAAAGAAATTACTGCGTTACAAGACGGGAGCTACTCGCTGTAGTAAAGACAGTGCAGCACTTCCGTAAATATTTGCTGGGACGTAAATTTCAACTACGGGCTACTAGGCTCAGCACAATGACTCGGATATTAAACCGATCTTCGAGTGGATCAAAGCTGGTGTTCCTAAACCCAAGTGGAGTGATGTGGCTGCGATGAGTTCCATCACGAAGAGTTATTGGGCGCAATGGAACAGCTTGGTGATCCAGGATGGAGTCTTGTGCCGTAAATGGGAAAACGCTAAAGGGGACAGTTGTCATCTACAAATGGTTGTCCCTAAAGCTAAGGTACCGGATGTTCTACGGCTCTACCACGATGGATGTTCTGGAAGACATATGGGGGTTAAAAGGACTCTCCTAAAAAATCGAGAACGCTTCTACTGGATCCACTGTCGAGATGATGTGGAGGACTGGTGCCGCAAATGTTCCAGTTGTGCAGCCGTGAAAGGACCCCATACACGCAGCAGAGGTGCATTAAAAGTGTACAACGTTGGAGCCCCTTGGGAACGGATAGCATTAAACGTTGCGGGACCATTTCCAGTAAGTGAGAGCGGAAACAAGTACTTCCTGGTGGTCATGGATTACTTCACAAAGTGGCCAGAAGTCTTCGCCATTCCTAACCAAGAAGCTACAACTGTCGCAGATAAATTGGTTCAGGAAGTCTTCTGTCGTTTTGGGGTACCCTTAGAAATACACAGCGATCAAGGAAGAAATTTTGAATCGCAATTATTTCAAGAGACTTGTCGATTGATGGGTACCCATAAAACCAGAACCACCTCTTACCACCCACAATCCGATGGAATGGTGGAACGATTCAACCAAACGTTGGAGAGATATCTAGCGAAAGTTGTGGAAAGCCGGCAAAGGGATTGGGACAAGCACATACAGCCGTTTCTTCTGTCTTACCGAAGTGCAGTCCACGAAAGTACGACTGTGACACCAGCCTTCGCGAACTTTGGAAGGGAACTACGGTTACCTGCTGATTTAATCACTGGAACTCCCCCTGATGCTCCATGTAGCGTAACAGATTACGCGAATGACTTGCGTAATAAGTTGAACGATGTTTATGAGCATATCCGACAGTCCGGCCAACAGATGTCTGTGAAGATGAAGACCCGTTATGATCGGAAGGCAAACGGTAGGGGTTTCGACGAGGGTTCACTGGTGTGGTTGCATAACCCAGTGCGGAGCAAGGGGAAGTCTCCGAAGTTACAAGCAAAATGGGATGGACCGTATCGAGTCGTGACTAGGATCAACGATGTCACCTACCGAATACAGAAGGGTCCACGAGGTGCGCCTAAAATTGTGCATGTAGACCGGTTGGCGCGATACTACGGGACTAATGATGCTCGGGACGAGCATGTCTAAGGAGGGGGCAGTGTTACATACTTACATCGGACCCACTAGAACATTCGAGAGGGCAAGTGATTGCAGTGTGTGTACGTTAGAAGTTCGAGAGTATTCTATTATTATTAGTTTTAAAGTTAGGTAGGTACAAACTCGCGACCTATTTATAAAAAGACATTAGAATTTCGACCGTACGCCTAGGGCATAAGGTTCATATATGCTTGTTTTGTACAAGTAGGTTAGGTAGGTACTTGTTTCTAGTAGGTACAGTAAGCGTTCATAAGCGCACAGGCACGCGAAGGATCATATTGCTGTGAACGCACGGTCGAGCGTCCGTGCGGCTGTATGTGTAAGCTGTCGCAATACAGTACCTACGCACACCACAGCCACAGAGTCGCCTACTGTCGCAAGTTGTCGCGTCGCTCTCCACGAAACATAAAGAAATATATTACCGTCTCTTTTGTTATGCACGCAGCAAACGCATGATCGTATTTGCATTGGATAGCTAAATTTCGACCATATTTACCAGGCGTTGATAGCTGTTTAGGTTAAGCAGTGGGTTCACGATCAACGTGTCTTGAGTTCAAATCCCGTTTACATAATAAGGGTTTTTTATTTTTTTTTTGGAACCACTTTAATTAATATTTGTATTTTATGCAAAAACTATTTACTTTGGTATTTATTTTTAAATGGGTTCATGCTCATTATTTATTTTTATAAGGATTTATATATAAGTTAATAACCCATCATAACTATTTATGTGATTGTGAAATATTTTTTCGGTGTTGGAAGTTGGAAAAAAAAGTCGTGCTGACAGATAACAACAATTGTTTTATTCGTTTCATTTATTCATATAATTAACAACTTTAATGAGATTTGTAACGTCACATTCCTACCTAGATATAAGAAGTTCTCTTGTAACCGTTCATAAGATTTTTTTGTGTATCTGTATACCCACTTTGAAGTTATTTTTTATTAACATAACAAGGATATTCTAATAACACAAATATAATTGTTGATACCCACTTCTATCTATCGGTATTCAACAGAGCTTACTGAAAACTAATACATAATTTATACTTCGTGAATATGTTTTTTATGTGACGTCACAATAAATGTAACTCATATTGAGGTTATAGTTTAAGTGTTCATTTTCCTGAAGAAAAGAAGATTGAAACTAAACCTCAATTTAGGAATTATTAATATCGCTAAATATTTTGTAACACGTCTAATTAAAACTAGAACATTAGGGATTAATATTTTGTGTAACCCCCATTATTTTCAATGTAGTCAAGTAGACGTATGCGGCTTAAAGTCACCCAAAGGGCAATGGAGAGGGCTATGCTCGGAGTTTACTTGCGTGATCGCATCAGAAATGAAGACATCCGCAAGAGAACCAAGGTCACCGACGTAGCCCAAAGAATTGCTAAATTTAAGTGGCAGTAGTAGGCAGGGCACATTGCTCGCAGAACGGATGGCCGATGGGGTCGAAAAGTTCTGGAGTGGCGACCGCGAACCGGAACAAAATGGAAGTAATCCAGTGAAAGTCTAAATATTCCCGTGCGAAACGTAATCGTTCTTCTTTATGTCTTTCTGTCAAGAAGGGCATTTTAGCTGATCTTCTGTGATGCAAGCCTTCAGCGTGGAGGGCACGGCGAACAGTTTGCGGTGACTCCGAGTGTGTCGTAGGTGTGAAACCATTGGTTTCATACTCGCCCACGATATGTTGTCGCTGCGCTTCGCTAATAAGCGACGTCCTTCCACTTCGCTGTCTACTTGCAAGGCTCCCTTCTTCCTCATACCTTTTGATCCAGAGACTTACTGCATTTCTCTAAACAAAAAAAATGATATTAGGCAGCTGTAATAAATACTAAAGTGACTTCATTCACTATGCATTTATAAATCCAATAATAAACACTAATTATTTATCTTGCATGATAGATTGAAAAAAAAACAACGAATTAAGTAAACCACAGGTCACCAAATAAATGAACAATTTATAATACCCATTCGTTTTTAATTTTTAATGTTTAAGTTACAATTCATAAATAATTATAATACTGACATTCAGTTCTATTAAGGCCACTTTTATGAAGCGCGGATAATTCGCGATAATAGTCGCCCTCGCCTTAATATTAATATTTGCCCGCATTTTAAGAATCACACCAACAACAATACCGCTATCTATTAAACCACACGTCACTGACCATCAACTACCACATTATATGTATAGTGTATTATGTATGACTACAACCAAACGACAAAGTTCATTCCGATCAAGTTAAAATATTCATAAAACTCATGTCTACCTCACAGAAATCTAACTAAATTCTTGACTTATTTTTCTATCTACCTCCCTAACTTTACGAAATGTGTGAAAAAAGCAAACAAGTTAAAGAATATAATATTTCTGTAGAGTAAAAACTTACAAAAAGTCTAAAAGTAACTGTGCGGGATATGAACTCACGGCTTACTGATTCGCTCTTAATTCTGGACGGGCCCAACCGCTAGGCCATCATGTCTTAGATATTGGCATTGAAATTATGAACTACAACTAGTTGCTGACAATATCTATTTTGTTGAAAGTAGAAGGTCGTAAGTCAAACTAAACGTCAAGCTATTGCTTTGTGAGATTGCTTATCGACTTTTGGTCGGCACTGTACCTATCTACCTGCTATTTTTTTGTCAGTGTTTTTTTATGACCCTCTCGAATGTTCGTCGTTATTCTGGTGTGTCTGTTGGCGAGTATAAATAGAGCGCTCAGGGCCGCGACCGGCAGTCCCTGGCTGGAGGCCTTAGAATCAAGGCATCCACAGGACATTGACCGGTTAAGCAGAAGCCAGTCTTCTCAGACTGAACTGCGAGATGCCATATCCAAAAAAAAAAAAAAAACGCGACCGGCAGTCTTGTTTTAGCGACACAACGAAGCGAATCCAAGTGAACTAGAAGTGCGATATCTAAGTGAATAGTAAACAGTAGTGTATTTGTGATTAAGTTTTGATTGTTTTGTGATTAATAAAGTTATTGTGTTGTTTAATCGGTAGTAATTAATTAATCTCATACCCAGCTCGTAACAATATTGTTAAATCTTATCGAAAAAAATATTATTATGATTACAAGAACATCCTAGAGATACGATTTTCCCAAAACAGCATGTCAATTATTGGTTAGATAGTTTCGAAGATATTAACATAAAACAACTAAATCGCAAAATGCCGCCGTCCATTCACGAACCGCATTATAGAACATGCTTTGTATGGACGATTTTACGTCATTTTTCTGAATCACGTCACCAGTTATTATTTAACTTTCGTCGTTAGGTAGGTGTTTTGTTTGCTCGGTTTCTTAAAACACAAATACTACTTCGTTCTCACTCTCCGAGTTCGAAGCTGGGTATTTCTGTTTTTGGGATGTCGGACCGTTTCAGCGATTGTTTATCATGCCTAAAAGAAAATCACTACTCTCCCGTCAGACATCCCCGACAAGAAGAGTCTGCTTTTGAAAATCATCAGCGCCTCTCGAGGAATAGAGAAAATATTTCGCAAGCAAGCGCTGAGGAATCTAGCTCCGAGCGTTCGCAGCGGCTTGCTAACCAAAGCTGGAGAACATCGCAGGTCTGTGCTCAGGAATCTAGCGCTGAACGTGCGCAGCGTGTCAGTGATTTAAGGCAGCATGTGTCAGCCACAAGGGATAGGGAGACTAGCGCTGAGCGCTCGCGGCGGCTCGCTAACCAAAGAGTGAGAACATCGGGTCAGCTAGTTATTTATATAATAAGTATGTATTTACAAACAAAAAAGTAAGTATATAAATGTAGTATCTAGTGTCCACGACACAAGCTTTGCTTACTGTGCACTAGGTGGCGCTGTGTGTTAATGTCCAGCGATATTTATTAATTTATTTAATTTTGGCATTTTTAGTCAGTTAATCGGTCCATTAATTTTAAACCAAGAGTCCTACCCACTTCAGAAAAAGTAAAGGACAAGAAATCAATAGAAATGTTGACTTCATTATAATTTATTTAATTATCTTATTGAAGTATCTTGTGTAAGACTCATAAGGCTACCTCAGTCACCAGTTCTATTATCACATATCCAGACTATCTTCATTTTCTCCTTTCATTTCTACCTTTCCTAATTTTATCCATCTAATTAGTTCTCAGTTCTCACCATTCATTGTACTCCTATTTTCCGTTATATCCCCTGAAACCATGCCTGTGATGACCCGTAAAGCTACTACCCAGGAGTTGCAGGCTAAATTGAGAACGGCCCTGGATGAACTTAAGGAATCAAACAGCATATGTCAACAGCTGTTATTGGATAGAGAGGAACACGAGCTCGAGATTGAGAAGGTCGTTCTCAAAAACACTAGCTTGAAACGGGAGCTAGTGGATCTGCACCAACAATACACGGATGTTGTTGATGAACGGGACAAACTGCGGGTGGTCACAGATAGTTTCAACGACTGCAGTAATTATTATGAAATGGCTTTATGTATGGTTTGGGACTTAGAAGATGAACTGCTTCATGCCAATAAACAAATAATTGAGTTTCAGAAACAACAAGAGAATGTACTCAGATTAGGGAAACACAACACAAACTTCAATTACATACCAATTGCAGGCCACATTCTTTAACAACAATAGATCTATTCTGAATTATAATTGTAGCAGTTATAAAGTTAGCCAAAATAAAATAAACAAATATGCAAATACTAATAGAATATTAGATGCAGTAAATTTAAAAAACGACAAAACATAGTTTGAACAATAAAAAACTAAGAAATAACGTGTTTTGTGTAGAAAAGAAGGCCAGCACTTCTTTGGGGAGCTGGGATGGATCGAGTGAAGTTCCCACCCGTACGCAAAATACGCGCCTTGACGTGGAATTGCGAACATCAGCCCGTTATACAATACAAAGGGGTCATTGTACTCATCATTTTGAACAACTTTTTCTATGGGACGAACCTTGAAATCGCGAAAAAAAAATCTGCTGTTCCCTACATTTATGTTCGCATAACTCGTCAAAATGTAGGGAACAGCTGATTTTTTTTTCACGATTTCAAGGTTCGTCCCATAGAAAAAGTTGTTCAAAATGATGAGTACAATGACCCCTTTTCGGGTTTAGTATAAACAAAAAAATAATGTTGTAGAGACAAATCAATATAAATATAAATTAATCAAGCCCAAACACCAGGTAATTGCTGTAATTCGTCGAGGAGTTTCCTCGACTGTCTTTCGGCTTCATCATGAGGTCCACTTCAGACATTCATTACATTGTAAGTAAGTAGTGCTTTAAACTACTTAATGAAAATATTAACGAACGCGCTAGTCGCCACTACAATTTACGAAGGTTTCCCTCGATTTCTCTGAGATGCCATAACCAGATCCTTATTTCCTTATCATGGTACCACCCTTGGAATGTCTCCTTTCCAAAAAAAAAGAAATCATCAAAATCGGTTCATAAACGACGAACTTATCCGCGAACACCCATAAGCCGAAAAAAGTATGATCGAATTGAATAACCTTCTCCTTTTTAAAGTCGGTTAAAAACAAACTTGTTAGACGTTCAGAAAATAATATTGGGAATCACTGTTTTACTGGCACTGAGCGAGACCGGCATTTGTGTTAGAAAAGAATAGCGATACACGAGGAATTGGCGGAATGTCAATGAGACAGCCCGTTTCAGTGTTACAAAAAACTCCCTAAAAAAATAACTCCCTAACTACCTATATAATAATCCGTGTGCGAATCCGATCAAACATTGAAGTTTTAATTAACATACATTGGTATATAATTAAATTGAATTATTTTATTTGGTCAAGCAAACAAAAACAACAATTAAAATACAATTTATATTTTTTTAACAGAATGGTCACTGAAAATGTTTCCATAATTTTGTGATTTGTCGCAATAAAGTGGCAACTAAATAGTGACGTAATCACGTGTTGCTCCCGGAATGCCAGACCTTGTTTTATTTGACACTAGCGGACGTCACGCGGTTTCACCCGCGTAATTCCCGTTCCCGTGGGAGTACGGGGATAAATATATCCTATGTTACTCGTGGATAATGTAGCTTTCGAATGGTGAAAGAATTTTTAAAAACGGTCCAGTAGTTTTTAAGCCTATTCATTACAACCAAACAAACAAACAAACAAAGTTTTCCTCTTTATAATATTATATATAATATATATATATATTAGTGTAGATGATGGTAGCTAGATAGCTACAGCACTGGCTTACAAACCTATGGACCTGCCATACCTACAAAAATCGGGCACAATAAATGGCTGCCATTCAGAGGGCTGCAACTACGAGTAACATGCGCAGCTGATATCGATTTCGAACTTTTTGATGTTGACGACCACTTGTCACAATAGTGGTGACCACTGACAAGTGGTCACCACTATTGTGACAAGTTGTCGTTTTTCGACACTAACAGTTTCGTCCAGAAATTAAAGCCAATGAAGAATAATGCGTACAGACTTGCCTCTAAGAGATTTTCTTTTTCAATTCTTCACTAGACACTGGATAGATGGTCTGACTACGTTACTGCAAGGAACAGAACGTCACATAATATCACTTGGACCTAATGGTTATATTCGGAAGCTTATGCAAACGAAAGTGTCAGTCAACGAGCGTATGTGACGTGTGTTTTTTCAAGCGTTTTGGGTTTGGCGCCCAGTAATTGTTCTTCTACTATTTATTATATTATGACAGCTACTTATTTAAAATTACAAAATTAAATGTTAGACACCTGTTAGACATGTTAAAATTAGTATTTTGTTTAGTGGCTTGTTTTATTGTTGTGAGACTTAAAACTATTTATATTGCTGTGCCCTAGCAGGATTCATGTATGAAACCTATATACTTTGTAACAACTTGTAAACTACATGAATGCTATAAATAAATGATGATTATGATTAAATGTAACGTAGTCGTATCAACGCCATCTATCGAGTTCATGTAAACAATTTTTTTTCTTGTCAAAAAGAAAACCTCTCATAAGTTTAAGACGTCAAATAGCTCGGCTATTTAACTAGCTACTAATATCTAATCTGTGATTTAAACTCAGACATAAGTGGTATATAGCATATATTTTGTAAATAGGTCTGCAGAAATTAGTAATTATACGAATTGTAATTATACAAGTATTAATTTAGATTAAAAACATCAGGGTGCCCCGCGAAATTCAAATTTTCTTACGTTTTTAGGGTTTCGTTGCCAAATGGCAAAAAACGGAACCCTTATAGATTCGTCATGTCTGTCTGTCTGTCCGTCCGTATGTCACAGCCACTTTTTTCCGAAACTATAAGAACTATGCTGTTGAAAGTTGGTAAGTAGATTTTCACACAAAAATAGAAAGATACAATAAATTTAGGGTGTTCCCCATGCATAAAACTGAAACTCAATTTTTTTTTTCATCAAACCCATACTTGTGGGGTATCTATGGATAGTTTTCAAAAATGATATAAATATGATAGAGGTTTCTAATGTCATTATTTTATAAACTGAATAGTTTGCGCGAGAGACACTTCCAAAGTGGTAAAAGGGGTGTCCCCCTCCCCCCTGTAACTTTTAAAATAAGGGAATGATAAAACTAAAAAAAAATATAATATAATGTACATTATTATGTAAACTACCACCGAAAATTGGTTTGAACGAGATTAAATTAGTAGTTTTTTTTTTAATACGTCATAAATCGTAAACCACAATTTACCTTTCATTTACAACGAACTGCAAGAACTTTTATACTATGTTATTTGCTGTTACGGAACCCTTCATGGGTGAGTCCGACTCGCACTTGGCCGCTTTTTTTGCCATTTGCAGGGCAGTGCTAAGTTGTATGTTGATAAACATATCGAAGACGTATTAAGTTACAGAATTATGATCATCAAAGTCATCAATACAACCCCCTAAGTTCATAAGAGTCGATGAACGATTTTTTTTACGGTCTAATGCCTTCTTCGTCTTGCCTGCAAATTGCAAAAAAAAGTAAGAAAATTTGAATTTCGCGGGCCACCCTGACGCTTTCACCTTAATTAGTTTAAAAACCGCCAGTATTTTGATAGTTAGAATCAAAACTTGAACTATGACTTATTAATAAGAAATTCTATCTTGGATTGTAATTTTACGTTGCACTATTGGCCGCTGTTTATTTTGCGCTGGTGGTTGCTTCTTTTTCGGTTGTTGAGGTCTCTTTGCCGCATCTAGCTGCTTAATCTGCTTCTTAATTTGATTCACCTTCTTAGTTTGTGAAACAAGTTTGTTTTCAAGTTGTTTTCTCTGCTGAGGTTTTGTTACTCGGCTCACCGTTTTTTTTTTAGCTGGGGCTAGGACCCCATCCCGGTTCCGAGATGTTGCCGTGCCTGAAAATAAGAAAATGTTGGTTAACAAAGAGGTAAAGAAGACAACGATTTGAACATGGCACGCAATCGATCAATCGAATTGGTCGGAAACATGGTACAATAATTTGACCATGGTCGGAAATAATATTTGAATTAACATACAACGTGGCAATGATCTGCAAATTACAGAAACGCAATATGAATTGTGTCTATATTAGTGAGTTGAAAGACTGACAGAAAGGTCAAAAGATGAAAGAACATGTTGGTGATGTGGATCAACAGTTTCATGTGATTTCACCCTTAGTTTTGCTATAAAAATGACTTTCTGCCTAGTTTTTTTTCCAACTATGTTAGAGTTGGCTTTAGGTCTTACCAGATGCAAAGACATAATATATGAGAAGGTATTTTACACGGAGCGAATACACTTACCTTTCTGACACTTGACAACTCAGGCACATAATATTGTATGGTTATTACGAATATAATAATAGTGTCAAAACGACTCACCGCTTACTGCTCTGCTGGTCGTTGAGCTTGCACTATACTTCAAGATCACAGCTGTTACTGTTTTCTTCTTTGTTTGCTTAGAACGATACGTTGCTGCATTGCTATTTCTGGGCCTACGGTCCGCCATATCGGATGACAAGCTCGTCACTAATCACTAACTCAGGGCGGTAAAAATAGGTAGGTAATCTTGATAACTTACCTATTATCAAATCAACAGTTTGTGGTAGATTAGAAATTGATGCCACACTAATCTTTTATTAGGCACCGTTTACAAAAAACCCATTGGTTTCAGTAAAACACAACGTATGTTTCATAAAATAATTTTAATTTACAAATACTTGTACATGTAAGTCTTTGTCGACTTCAATGTGTTATTCTTTACCAAACTCTCTGGTTTAGGCATCGGTGGGGGCGGCGGGGGCGGTGGTCCTGAAGTAGTATAACTATTTACTGGCACTGGGTTTTGAATCTTACTGTCTATGTCTGAAGGCTCACTAATAAAATTTCGAGTACCATAGATAGATACTGGCGCGCAAACTTCGTATCCCAGTTTAGAATAGAAATTCTCTTGACCTTTCGTTGATAAATGAAGCATTCTTAACTTTAAAACATTCTTACAATATTCTTCAACTTGCCTCATAAAATAACTACCTAGTTTTTTACCTCGCATTGCTTTACTTATAACTACAGTTTCTATAAAACAACTTTCTGTTATGCTGGGTATTGGAGTTAATTTACAATGTCCCAGGAGATGCTTCATGTCGTTGATGAGAATTAAACTGGTTGGCAGGTGGTTGGACGATGCTTGGAGTGACATCATCCGGGCTGTCTCACTGCGTGGCCACTCATCGTTAATTAGCTCGCAACATGGCTTCAAATATTGAGGGTTTTCATGTAAGCGTAATACTTGTAGGTTTTCGGATTCCATTTTACCTAGAAATATGAAATTAGTTAGTTTTATTTTTATTTTGAGCTGGTAAGTTTGCTCCAATACTGTCCTAATGATGACATTGTCCATTGACTTGACAACTTCAACTTTGACATTTGGCAACTTACCTGACGTCAAAAACTTGGAGCGAGGTTAGGATTTAGATTTAATTTGTTGTTTTCTACGACAATTTTCCATAATACCGTAATTATAAATAATTATTTAAGAACAAATGCTACTTACAAACTAAACTGTATCCATTTCTGGAGCTATAGCTTCACACTGACACAGTATTTGTGATTTTTATTTGGTAATTTTTTGATACATATTGTTTGCCGCGGCGACGAGCGCAAACTAACCTATTTATAGCTGTCACACTGTTTAGAGCAGGTCGAACAGTAGATCACCTCTGTTTCGTTATGATCTAACTTATTACGACATTAAAAGTATGTAGGTTGATTAGATAATATGCATTCTTCCTCAGAGATTGTAAAAATCCTATTCATTGCAACATTATGAGATTAGCAGATGGCTGGTGCTATAATAATAAGTATTTAAATAATTTCTTAATAACACACCTAAAATCATAATTTACAAAAACGGTTCATGAATGAAACAGCTAAGTTACATAGGTATAATATATAAGAAACATCTGCAGAAATGTTCTAAGTATGTACTTCAATTAATTAATATGCTATGGTCAATCCATAAATAAAACCTGGCACCAATATACAAAAAATTGTTTAATAATAAGATAATATTATAAATCAAGCTTTTATGTAAATACCCAAGCAACCTTGCCTGCAGTTGCCAAATGTTTGTAAACCATCATCCTACCACATTCATTAATACTTGGTAAATGGTATTTTACACTTAATTCTGCCAAGTTATATTCAAATTTTTATTTTACAACTAGGTGACCCACACAACTTCATCTGCGTCACATAAGAGAGAAAAACGAAAGGAAAAAATATCCCCGTTTTTGCAACATTTTTCATTCCTGCTCCGCTCCTAATGGGCATAGAGTGATGTTATATAGCCTAAAGCTTTCCTCGATAAATGGACTATCCAACACAAAAATATTTTTTCAATTTGAACCAGTAGTTCCTGAGATTAGCGCGTTGAACCAAACAAACAAACTCTTCTGCTTTATAATATTAGTAGGTATAGATTTTGTTATAAAGACTAAACTGTAGTTGTCACACACCATGCTTGCAAGACAATGATGCCATGATGTAATAAAACTTACAGAAAAATTACCTTGAATTAATTAAAAACAAACATGAATGCTTAGGAATATGTGTGGTGCAATGCAAATGGATAAAATAAACAATGAATACATACAAGGAAGACTGAAAGTAGTTCTGGCTCCGGAGACCGAAATGTTGTGTATTTTTCACCATAGAATTTTTTGTTTTTCGGTTATTGTTGTATGGACATATCATGGGGAGGACTGTGGAAAATCTTGAATATGAATGTAGCTGGCTATATAAGTAGACCAAAGACACCATGAATGGACTGTGTGAAGGATAAATAAAATACAAAGCCCAATAAATTGGGATAAGGGCTCCCAATACTAGAATAAAATTTGTCATATAAAAGGATGTTGTATTAGTTACATTTAAAAAAATGTGATCCCATAGTTGCTATGTTGCACTTGTGCCGACTACAACAAGCTGGCTCCGGCAACTTAGTTACGATTTTGTTGGCATTGTCCGTTCTATTGTATAAAGGCTGGTTCCCAACCTGTGGTCCGCGGACCACTGGTGGTCCGCAGGAGCCTCGACTACGGTCCGCGAAAGATTAAAATGTTATTTGTACTTTTTAACACAGAAGATGCAAGCTCAACCCAACCTAATTGAACCTATCAGAGGCAAAATTACTAAATGATTGCTAAATTTTTCGAGCTCAATTCGATCGCTTTTGTCCAATTTTTGTATAGTGTGAGTTAAAGATTCACTCCTCTAGTTATAATCCTGTCGGTGTCCATGTTTATCTAGGACCATATGGTCCCTGTTAACAATGAACATACAAAAGTGGTCCCTGGCCTAAGAAAGGTTGGGAACCACTGGTATAAAGGATCTAAAGAAAACCTGTTAACAAACCCAAAAGGCACTTGTTCTCCTCATCATTGCAATATTTTTTTTGTTCTACACCATACCTGGGAACCTACTATGTAGTTAGAGATATTTGGGGTCAAAATTACTACTTTTTTAACATTTTTTTTTAAACACTTACAAAAGCGACACCTTGTATATAATTATATACACACACATTCTATAAAGGGTGTAAAACACCTTTTAACGAAACCGAAACGCACTTGTTCTCCCCATCATCATTTTTTGTTCTACATCATACCTTTTAGTTACCAAGATATTGGGGGTCAAAGTTTCAACTTTTTGACAACTTTTTTTAAATCCAAATTTTTATTGTACGATTTTTACTTACACCTCTACGACCCCCGTACTATTCAATCCATCCATCAGCACAATGTTTTTAGTGTGCTACATTGAGTTCTAAAACATGATTTTTCACCCCAAAAAAAAAGTTGTTTCCCAACAATAATTTTTGCGTAAAATTACTTACTTTCATGTACAGAATGCTTGGTTAACGGCTTTGTGATGAGGTTGTTTACAGCCTGTATATAAAAGACATTTTTCTGATTGCCTCTCTATATTTAAATCTCTTTGGTTACAGAAAACCACCAGAGATCATGGATGATGATGACGATGCGCCGTCCCTGTCTGTCGAGACGTTCGCAGCCCTCCAAGAGTTCTATCTGGAGCAACAGAAGAGGCAAGAGATCCTGGACAAACTGCAAGCTGATAATAAAATCAAAGAAAATATTTTGTTCGATGAAAATTGGGTGAGTAAGAAAGATTTCAAACTCTTTATGTTGATGTCATAAGATCACATAAAAAAAAACACACACACTAATGTTAAGTAGGGGTTGGAGTTTAGCCTTAGGGGCGCTAAAATTTTTCGAAAAATTTTTTTTTTTCGATTTGGTACCATACGCTTATAGGCACCATGAGCCGTGCAGAAAACAAAAAAAAAAAAATTGGTTTAAAAAAATTTTTGGGACTTGCAAAATTTTCTAAGTCCCAAAAATTTTTTTAACCAAAAAAATTTTTTTTTCGTTTTCTTTGCTTCTCATAGCGCCCCTAAGGATATACTCCAACTCCTAAAAATCCGCCCCTAAGGCTACCCACTGACCTAAGTAGGTACTTATATTAATGAATCACCCTTAATTTTTTTGAGATTTGATATAAGTACCTACTTACCTATAGTGATGACCATTTTTGATAACAATTGCCAGGGTAGCCCGTGAAAATCATTAATTTTTTACTTTTTTTGCAATAGATGACAAAAAAAAACTAGTTAGATTATTAAAAAATATTGAAACCCTTTTTTTTCTTACGTAAACCAGAATGGGGTGGGCAACTGTGGAACTAATGGCGCCAGCAGCGCATGAACCAAAACATCGTCATTGGTTGAAAATCTGTCAATGTCATTTTATATTTCAAAATAGTTTGACCTCATTGGTCAGATTGGGTCTATGCGGTGGACGCGCCATCTACAATCAGCTTTAACTTGCCGATCCCATTGACGATGATACGACGCTGTTGAAATACTCAATACGTCACGCATTGGTATAATTTTAGTGCGTTCTGACGTCTTAGCCCCCACTCCCCAGTTTTGATGCGTTATATCTTTGTCAATAATCTTTGACAATATTCTGACGAACTAAATAGATTTGCAATATTTTGATACTGTCGTCATGGTTATTTTCAAGTCAGTTTCACTTTCAGGTTGTATGTTAATTGAAATATGATTCATGGTCGATTCAACGACAAGAAATACAAAAGTACATTTTGTTTTAGTTCAATGCAATGAAGCACAGATTATCGTATCAATTTATTCTAAACAACGCATCTGGGTAAGGGGGCTAAGTCTAATCAAACAATATCTCACCAAGGAGGGGGGGGGGTCGTGAAATCGCCAAATTTGGCTCACGTAATTAATGGATGCTCCCCTATTTGTATCAATGTGTGATGCTTGTTCCAGCAACTGAGTCAGTTCTGGTACGACGAGGCGACGGTGCAAGCTCTTGTGAAGGTCGCAGACAGGCTGGTGGGCGCGGGGGGGAGGGTGGCGCTTATCTCCTGTCCCACTCTGTTCGTGCCCATCAAGAGACAAGTTGAGGATAGAGCTACAGGTATGTGCTATATATGTGTAGGGATACAACTTGTAACATTAAATGCTATAATCCTGAAAATACCTTGATCAGAATCGCGAAAAGAATCATTTGAACCACTTTTTAATGTAGGTCAAATTTTGCAAAAAAAAAATCATCATTAAAAATGGTTGCCCTGTCTATTTAATGTTTGGTCAAGTCAAGCCAGCACGTGCACAAACCCGCCAAAATAGGTAAGTACTTAAACAAACAGACACAAATGGTTGTCGTCCAATTTAAATTTTCTCATACGCGGGATAATAATAGTTCTTATTTCAATGCAGAAACGAAAACAGCAGCACATAAAACCATTTTTTTTTTCAGAATTAGTTCTATTCAATTAAAAATTAAACCGACTTAAAAAACAACAAAAAAAGTGAAACATAACTTTAGCTTCGAAGTCTCACCGACTTCAAAAGCTAAAGTTATTTTTCACAGGTTTTTGTTTTTTTTTTAAGTCTGTTTAATTTTTTGCAAAACAGTTTTTATTTTTCACGTTTTAGTGAGCTTGATACACATGTAAAGTGCATGCCGTCACAATTACAACAAGCCCAAACACGACTAGGGTACATTTTCTCATTATGGAGTTCCGTGACTCTTGGCTTCTTCATCAGATCTGATGGTGGAATGGTTCTTATCGAACGCAAATGCTTCACTTGTTGTAGAAAATACCAAAATCGCTCTACGTCATCCTATAAAATTTTAAGAGTTCCTTCGATGGGACCATTTGGAAAGTATATTTTCCAACAAAAAAAAAAATGAAATCGGTTTGCAAGCGACCGAGTTATGCGAACAAACAAAAAAAAAATAACATCCGACTTGAGAACCTCCTCCTTTTTCAAAAGCTGGTTAAAAATCATTTGGGGTGTCTGAGCCGGGTGGCTTTGCGTATTTAATTTTACACGTTGTATCAAGGTATCGCTTTGCATCCTGGTCAAATTCAAGGGTGTGCTACCGATCACCAAACTGAACAACTTGTTACTCTATGGGACCACCATCGTAAGCGAAAAAAAAAAAAAATTGTCTCATATTTTTGGTCGAGTAGTTATTGGAATTTTGTATGGGCTGTTGATTATTTTTTATTGTGGTCTGAAAAATAAATTCTGAATTCCAAAGCCTTTTTGACTTTCCTGTTCAACACTGCAAACATGTTTATGCCGTCATAGCATGGCCTGCTACAGTCGGCTCCTAAAATCTTAATGTAGAATGTCGAACGAAGTTAACCGATCGGCACAAGCCGAATATGTGCAGTAATTGCTTTGTTGCGGCTTCATTGTTTCGAATGTAATGTGCCGACTCGAACAAGTCTCTACTTTTCCTCACGGTTTACGCCAACCTAGCTGAACATTCACCTTACACGTATTATTTGCAGTAACTCTCCTGGAATACGACCGTCGTTTCGAAGTCCACGCTCCTGACTTCGTGTTCTACGATTACAATAGTCCTGAGAAGCTGCCCCCCGAAGTCTTGGGCTCCTACGACCTGGTAGTAGCCGACCCTCCCTTTCTGTCTGAAGAGTGCATCTCCAAGACCTCCCAAACCATCAAACTCTTGGCCAAAGACAAAATAGTCGTATGTACTGGAGCTATCATGAAAGACAATGTTAAAGAACTTCTCGGTCTCAACCTGTGTGAGTTTCGACCTCTGCATAGAAACAATTTGGCGAACGAGTTTTCTTGTTACGCTAATTTTAATTTGGACGAGATTTTAAGGTGATACGTGTTCTGTACAATTTAATGTCAGTAATTTACACTCCTTGTGTTACATAAAATGTACGGGTCGGGCGGATTCGGCACATGCCGATCGGTAAAATTGAATGCCGAGTCCGGCCGATCGGAATAGTGTGTAACACGCCTAAACAACTAGGAATAAGTACACTGCACTGCATATTAAAATCAAATTCTTTAAAAGTACCTAGCATTCATATTTAACAGTATTTCTGTGTGTGTGTGCATCGTCTTGACTGTACAAGAATGTCACTACTTCCGAGCCGGTAAAACTATTGTATTACAAAATATATTTTTTTGCTGTTTCAAATGTTACAACGTTTTTATATTAAAATAGCTTTAATTTACTTATAGATGTTTTCTTTAAGAAAATTGTCTTAATAATAAGCATTTTAGGTGAAACCTAACCCTTGTTCAAGTTGTAGCCTCTTGAACCAATACCAGCTGTAAAAAGTAGTGCTTGGCGCTATGGTGACCTAACACTCCTTTCTAGTATTAATAGGGTATGGTTTATGGTAAAAGTTAAAGTCTTGGATTGTAAGAGAGATAGCTATATATTAAATCACTACAACACTTAATTACAAGACAATGGTAATGGTAATGGTTTTGGTAATGGTAATGGTTTTTGAGTACGCGGTGTCTCTAGTGAGATCTGAACACGAACTGGCCCACATTTTGGTGAACGAGCGAACGTGCATACTTGCATTCGATGCAATTATGCATTTTCGCTTAGTGTTCGATTTAAACTCGAACATATTCCCGAGAGCGAGAAGAAATGCGGGATTATAGCTAAAAACTAGGCTGTAATACTAAATGGTGTACACAAAATTATAAACTACTTTAACACATTCACCTAGTAATCTTAACTGGTAAGTATAAAAAATAAACAGTAAAAATATCAAGTATAAACAAGTAAAGGCAAAAACGTAATGGCTTATTGATCTACTTAAATTATTAGAAGTTACACTATTGAATCTTCCACTGTAAAGGCAATATTTTGATTGCCTGTGTTCGTTATTTTGCCTCTTTTGGTCGCACTGTAGTTCGCGCTAGGCCAGCGTTTGGCATAATGGCCTGTGGTTTTCTTGATAATCGCGCCAGTACGCTTCCAACATACTAGCCTTGCGCTTGTAATTATCGATGGTTTTCCTCTCGGACCCATCTTTCTTTATGTTGGCTAAAAACTTGTCCAGGATTTCATAGAGCTCCGTTTGGTTGATAAACAGCGAATCAGAATCCATATTTAAGGTTGGTTTTTAAATATCTGGTAATGGTTAGTATAAATAAATGGTTCGATCTGACCTTATATGCTCCAACCGACCGTCTCTGCAATCCGTGGTTCTGCAAATTTGGGCGATCTTCTGGTTCGCGTGCCACTGTTTCACTTGGTAGTCACTGGTAAATAAATGCTCGAAGGACCATGTAAAAAGTAGTGCTTGGCGCTATGGTGACCTAACACTCCTTTCTAGTATTAATAGGGTATGGTTTATGGTAAAAGTTAAAGTCTTGGATTGTAAGAGAGATAGCTATATATTAAATCACTACAACACTTAATTACAAGACAATGGTAATGGTAATGGTTTTGGTAATGGTAATGGTTTTTGAGTACGCGGTGTCTCTAGTGAGATCTGAACACGAACTGGCCCACATTTTGGTGAACGAGCGAACGTGCATACTTGCATTCGATGCAATTATGCATTTTCGCTTAGTGTTCGATTTAAACTCGAACACCAGCTCTATTACTATTTATTAAAAGTGCATTTCTTTTTACACGACTGCCAAAGAAGTGTAATGTTTTTCGCGCGTATCTTGTATGTTCTATTTCTAAGCTGTAAAGCAAATACAACTTTTTGTGTGGATTTTTTCCAATGCGACAATAATGACATTATTCGAAAAATGGCATATACTGGACAGCGTTTTTTTGGAAGTAAGACTTAAAATATTTTCATTATGATGCCATATTTTTTTTTAATATAAACCTTTTATCAAAAGCTGAAAGGTGAATTTCACGTATTTCGTTATTTAATTGAATATTTACTTTCGTTAATTTTAAATTCAACTACATGAACATCGAGAATATAAATTTTCGAGTAATGTCATCCTTATCGCAAACGAGCTAAATATTAGTATACTAAGGTCCATGTTCACAGAAAAGATAACGGTCTGATTATCTAAAAACAGCTGTCACCAGGCACGACTACGGGGGGGGGGGAGTTGGGATTTATCCCCCACCCCGAAATATTACTGAAAATTAACGGGATCACAACCACTGCGAAGTACGTAAATTATAGTACAGTGATTACAGCGATTTTTTTACACAGTTCACAGGGTGCAAGGTGTCGGTAACGGAAAAGAAAATACGTAGAAAAAAACCATCCGAACCAGAAGCAAACATTTTCCTTCTGGGTACTCCTATTTTCTTTCTGGGTGTCCCTAATAACAAAATTTTACGAGCGTGGTCAGACATTTTAATATGGCCTTTGCGTTCATAAGCTTTTATAAATTGGCCGAATGGCGTTTTGCTGAAAAAGACAAAATAAAACCTAGGTGGATGCAAACATTTTCAAGTTCGTTTTCGAATCCAATTTTTTTTTAAATTGATTTCAATTATCCGATTCGGAGTGTAACAAATTTCGAGCTGTTTTCATGGAATTGAAGGTGCCTCTCTGGAAAAAAATAGGCCGGCGTCCAAGCACAGTTCTTATGGTTGTTTCAATGTTTGTAAAACTCTAGATATGTGCTTCGTGCTTCGGTGCTTAGCTGTCACTGTGACATGTTCCCATACAAAAATGGGTTTTAAACAGCTGTTTTTTACACCGTTATCTTTTTGGTGAACATGGACCTAACTCATAAACAAAGCTTGTTAAAGAAATAAAACAACATATTATTGTAAAACATTCCCGTTTTATTGTTCATCCTTAACAAAACTAATTTATTTGTTACAATACATTATGCTGGTAAACATTCTGGTTTTATTAATTCTCTCAATTTGATAATATGCAATTAATTTGCTAAGATTAAAATACGCGCATATATGCAACAACACCAATTTATATTGCTATGACGGCTTACTGTTAATATTGGAAGAAAGAAAATAATTTATTTATGGTAAACTAAACTGAACAGAATTTTCTTGCATGTATCCCTAGATCTATGGTTGAGTGCTCAAAAAGGACAGGTATATCAGATTTTTTATAAATGCCTGTCGCATAAATGATACTACCTGAGGTAGAAGCCCAAAGCGGGGGGAAGGGCGTGCTGTCATTTCGACGGTATGATTGTGCATTCTGAAAGAAAGAAAAGCAACGTCGCAAATCGCTGTTAAATAAAGCGCTGTTGTGATGAATTTCTTTTACTTAGGGACGATTTTTCAATCATTAGATAACTTATACATGAAGATTAAATGTGACGCTTTGACAGATTGTCCATACAAAAATTGTTGAAATGACAAACTTATTCGTCGGACAATTGAAAAATCGGCCCTTAATGACTAATAGAACACTATGTTGTACTTACTTAAATATTCGTTGAAAGTGCAGTCATATTGAATATGCAGCCCTAGGTAAGTACAAAACAGCTCATGTCTTTCAAATGTGATTTGTACAACTAAACTTCAATTGACATTCAACTCTCTCCCTATGTTCCGAATTGCAAAAAAAGTGATAATATCGCGAATCCGACCGAATTTAGTAGTCACAAAATATGAGGCTACTGAGTAATCATTGTGACATTGCGCGTTGGTCGGATTCGCGATATTATCACTTTTATCGCAATTCGGAACGCAGGGTTTATTGGAACGCTGTCGTCTTTCTCTTGGAGGTGGCCGTTAATAGCTGTGACACAGTTTTGTAACTAATGTGGCTATGCAATCAATTTGTAAAATGCATTTTTGTTCCAATAAAGATTATTATAATATGTAGTTTCATATTTTAGTACTACACAGAGATATTCCATTTTCATTTATTATTCATATAAAAAAAAATGTGTGCGTGTACTAGCGTACACTCGTAAGAAGTGAAACTTCTTTATGACGTTATTTTTCAAAAAATAAAATCAATAATATCGTCCACCTTCTGATTAGGAGATATATATATTGCAACAATCAAAATTTTTATCCCATTTACCATTGTGCATTGAGCCATACATAAATCACCAACTGCTGAAGTTAGTGACCCATGAAAGTCAGGAGAAAGAACAGAAAAATGATGGCGCGTAACGGAAAAATGTGACGCGTAACGAAAAAATGTTACACTAATTTTTTTCCAACCCCGATAAAGAAGTTTCACATCAAAAATATAAAAAAAATGCGATGTTGCCAACTTTCAGAATGTACCCTCTTAACACCCACCCCTCACCTCGCACAGTTACCTTAGGTACCGTCTCTACTAAACAGTAAGCAATCAAACACCCATCGTTTTAAAAAAAGAGGTTCAAATAATAACAGTTGGCCGTCACATAGTTAACTCATACATTAACAATATAGTTACATATTTGATTGACATTTCAAAACTTACAATAACTGCAAATACATGCTTTATGCGCGATAAAATACTTATCGATGGAAATGGACAACGAAAATAAATTATAGATTAATACTAATAGTATGTAACTAGCTACAACATTATTTTTTGTTTGCACTAAACCCGAAAAGGGGTCATTGTACTCATCATATTGAACAACTTTTTCTATGGGACGAACTAAAAAATCGCGAAAAAAAAATCTGCTGTTCCCTACATTTATGTTCCCATAACTCGTCAAAATGTAGGGAACAGCAGATTTTTTTTTCACGATTTCAAGGTTCGTCCTATAGAAAAAGTTGTTCAAAATGATGAGTACAATGACCCCTTTTCGGGTTTAGTAAAAAAAAAATGTTGTATATAGGGTGACTAGTGTACAGGTGATAGTACTCATGATAAAAATAACTTTTACACTGGGACCCAAGCTGAAATCGCGAAAAAATATCATCTGTTCAGTACATTTAAGTTCGCCTAGTGTACTGAACAGCTGGTGTTTTTAAAGTTATTTTTTATCACGTGTTTACGTATCGTACACTAATGAGGGATTTGGTTTTTCAACTCTTCCCTAGTCGCTGGATAGATGGCGTTGGTCTGACTACGTTTCTGCAAGGAACAGAACGTCACATAATTTCACTTGGACCTAATGGTTATATTCGGAAGCTTATGCAAACGAAAGTCTCTGTCAACGAGCATATGGGACGTGTGGTTTTTCTAGCGTTTTGGCTTTGGTACCTATTAACGTAGTCGGATCAACGCCATCTATCGAGTTCATGGAAACTATATTTTTTTAATTCTCTAAAAGAATACCTCTCATTACCAGCCACCCTAAATGTACAGAGTGGGATCAACACCGACCACAAACAGCTATAACACGTATTCGGTACATTATTCTGAAAAGCAGCTATTTCATACATTTTTTTACCGGATAGGTGTTGCACTTTTGTAGGAACAGTTGATTAAAAAAAAATACCAATTTAGAATTTCAATGTCGTCGGTGTCACATCCAATCTGCATGCAATAAAACTGTAGAATTTGCTTGAACGCGCTAATCTCTAGAACTATCGGTCGGTCTTGAAAAGTTCGAATTGCATTGAATAGCCCGATTATTGAGGAAGGGTTTAGGCTATTTCACATCACCCTACGACCTTAAGGAGGACACCAGAGAACTGCGGCATAGCAAAAAACAAAAAAAAAAGATATAAATAAAAATAAAGTGATGTACAAAAGCTGCCCATAGCCACCGATATTTTTTTTTTACAACTAAGAGGCCATACGTGGTGATGTAATAAAATATCAATAGACACTCTCATTTATTATTACTATTTAATAAATTCTTCACTTATCACTATCAAATAAATAAATATTTTTTACATTTCAACTGTAACTCGCAAATTGGATGAAAACTTTCGTTAATTATAAGTATTTAAATCATATTATAATTAAAATTAAACAACCAGCAATTTGTGGATATTATCATATAAAACAGCAACCTAAATTATTAGGTTTTTAGGTAAATACATTAATAATAAAGAAATTATACTCAAACTGAGATTATTCTATGAACTGCAATAGAGAAAAATGCTGTTTGGGCTCATTAATTCATTTATAACCCAAATGTTTCCAAATTATTATGTAGCAATTTCGACCAAAAAGCATTTTAAAAAGCAGTTCATAACACATTCTTAAAAAAAAAACGAAATTTGTACTAAAAATAAAATAATATTTTATCATAAAAGCTTAGTTTTTATTGAACAGCTACACAAAACCATGCACTTACAGTGGAACTACTTTTTTTATTAAGAGTGACGCCCCGCCCTTCTGCAGAGGACGCAATCGTAGAGAAAAAATGTAATAATCAATTATTTAACGCGGGGGTTCCACATTTAAAGTTATCTAGCTATAGTTATAAATATTTTAACATTTATTGGGTCTATCTACAAGGCCATTATATTCTATTCTGATTTTGGCATGTAAGCCGATTTTTTTAGATTATTATTTTGATAACTACCTAAGTCAAATAAATACTACGTAGATCTTAAGGCTCATAGCGAAAAGAAGTCTTAGGGAGACCAGAATTAGGTTTCGAATCAAGGGAAATGTTTTTTTTTAAATTGATCTTGTCGTTTAGCAGTAGAAATCGTGCTCGGGTCAAAAACAAACAAAACTGAACACGAATTTTGGAAGCTCTAGAACGCGGTTCAGTCGTCTTGCTCGCGTTAAGTTTACTTGGTAAAATAGGCGAAGTCTTTACTGATTTAAATATTACCTATCAATAAAAAAGTATCATGTAATTCATTTTTTTTTTCTTATAGTACGAACGTCAAAATCCTTAAGGGCAGCGCAGACGACAAACTTTTTGTATGTACCAAACTTTTTGTGTGTAAAAGTAGTCAAACACACCAATCACGCAAATTTTGTCGCGTTTTTGTCTGCGCTGCCCCTTAACGAGCATGCTGAACCAACTTTATGTGACAACGATCAGTGTTACCAGTGTATTAGTATTAGATTTATTTGTGTATTCATTTAGTTTCTGCATTAGAAAATATGCATATCTAAGAAATAAAGATTGTAGACTCACGATAGTTTAGTACGCATGCGTAATGGCTTTCTGTAACGTTTGAAAGCTCACAGAAGCGGTACCGTCGCGAGGTAGAACAAATTATCAGTCCTAAGCAATGAACATAACATAACGCCTGTATTACTCACAGGGTTAAGCAGAGGTGCTAGTTATGTTAAAGTCCCATTAAATAAGGGGCAAGCATATTGCCATTTTTTAATTAAAATCAGAAGTCACGGATTTTTTCAAATGTTCTCTCATTTTTATAAGCAAGCAAGAGGAGTTTAGTAATCGGGAAGACTTCTTTGATATACAAAGTAAAGGATCACTCTTTTATGCAAGGTGTAAACTACCTCATCACGAAGCCGTCAACCAAGCATTCTGTGCATCAAACTAAGTAACTTTATGCAAAAATTATTGCTGGGAAACAACATTCTTTTTTTTGGTGTTCAAAATCACGTTTTACTGTAAGACTCAAACTCAAAAATAAAAATAAAAGTTTGCAACTTAGACCTACAATTTCTTCATGAAAGACCTTTTTACATCCTTTATGATATACAACAAAATATTTTTTTGTAGAACTTTCCAAGGCCGCTGTTAGCGAACTATCTGTTAGTGATTAATAATATTACTTTAATATTCTGTCAGATTTATCAAAAAAACGTATTTAAGGAAGTAATCTATACTAATAACATTATAAAGAAGAGATTGTTTGTTTGTTTGTTTGGTTGAACGAGCTAATCTCAGGAACTACTGGTTCAAATTAAAAAAATGTTTTTGAATAGTCCATTTAACGAGGAAGGCTTTAGGCTATATAACATCACGCTACGACCATTAGGAGCGGAGCAGGAATAAAAAATGTTGCAAAAACGTTTCGTTTTTCTCTCATAAGTGACTCAGACGAAGTTGTGTGGGTTACCTAGTAAATTACAAGAAAAAAAAACTTTTAAAGATATACACTAAAAGACAAGAAATTGTGAAGTTACAAAACTAGTATCTAAATAAAAGAGAGAAGTAACTAAATGGTTTGCTATTTAAACAATAATCACAACCGTAGATACACAAATAAACTAAATTGTCTTTAGAGGGTCATAGGTTGCGGTTAACTAGACATAAAACTAATATTAAGTATATATTATGAAGAGTTTGATTGTTTGTTTGTGTTTGATTTGACTATTTAACACAAAAACTACTCAATCGATTTGCGGGGTTTGCTAGTAACTAATAATTAAAATTGGTTGGTAGGCTTTCGAAAACGGTGTAAAACTGAGAAAAAAAATACGACTTAAAAATTCTACTAAAACATGGAAACGGGTATTTAACGCGAATTTTCTGTAATTGTCAATTTTCCTAATCGTGAAAGTTTAAAAAAGACAAATTCTACTAAACTGTATTCCCCCAAGAAGGATAGCTTTGTGGTACTTAATAGCTTTTATATTCCAGACTTCATCGTTAGATTATCCATTAAATTTGATACTGGTCATCGATTTATTTAAGATATAGAATTATGTTTAGAAAAATACATATATTATACGAGATGAAAACTTACAGGTAGTCGCAATATTTATTTATTTATGGTTTGTATGGCCTACCTTATACAGAGATAAAATTTTATATATTTATTGTCTATGAATATAATTTATGTTTGAAATAGGTTACATTTCACTTAGGCCTTTCAACTTTTGCGTTAGATGACTTAAAATATTTAATTTGTGGTTTCTGATCTCTCCGATATAATTACTGCTATTGTTTCGGTCATTGGTACGGACATAAAATGAATCGCAAACGCGCCTTACGCGACCTACCTATAAGTCTACACACACCAACAGTGCAGAACAGAGTCGTGACGTTTTTTCCGACATATTAGCTAGATTTCTTCATAAATTAGTGTTTAGAAATGTAATATTTCCAAGATCTATTGAAACCTTTGTTCCCAATTGATGAGATTACCGTTATCACGAAATCACGAAATATCTTAATGTAGTAGAAATGCTTGTGCTAATAAAAAACTTGTAATAATGTTAGTTACAGCTCAAACTGAAGTCGGTATTCACAATAATTATATGTTTTATATGTTTGTAATCTGCAGTAAAGGTATCGAACTAATAGTTCTCTTGATTACGCATCCCCTAGACTCGAAAGTAATATTCAAATTCCTTGTAAATAGCAAATCTTTTGGTATTTGAATGACGTTGACAGAGAGCGGTTTTAGTAAACAACTTTATTGAGAAGCAGAGATAGTTGTGTTAATTCCAGTTACGGCTGTACCTCAGTTTAAGACATAAAAACAGAAGTTATATTCCTATTGATATGCACATAAACCACTGCAGACATTTTTACCGTTTAGTTAAGAGCCATATCCCAAAAGTTGGCAACGTCAAAATAGCTGTCAATTATTTATTTTCACGTTTTAATTAATTTGGCAATTTTGACTGTATGAAAAAAGAAATATGGCTCTGTAGTGCACTAAAAAATTTAATATGAATTGCAATTAAAACCTCAAATTAGATGTTGTAAACGTTACAGGTGTAAAAAAGGCATTTGGCAAGTTCCAAGTACTTTTTTTACATCTAAAACTATTTATTCAGTGTTACGATATTAATTATTGCATTCCCCAATCAATTTTTTAGTGCACTACAGCCATATTTCGCATTTTCATACAGAAAAATTTGCCAAATTAATTAAAACATGTAAATATTTGAAAGCTATTTGCGACGTTGCCAACTTTTGGGATACGCGCACTAAACTCCAACTTGGAATTATTTATGATAGGATGATGTGATTTGTGACGTTCAAAGAAATGAGGTAAGTTTGAGCGTTTAGGCGTATTTCATCATCAGATAACTGTAATAATATAATATTACGCTTGTCTTTCCTAAGGGGTAAAGTAGAAGCACTGCGGGACTGTTCGAAAGAGATACCGCGACCCCGGAACATAAAGGGCGAGGAAGGAATATGGATGGGTTTTAGTCAATAAAAGTCTGACACTCCCTCCCGCACCGCCCAGAGTGGGAGAAGTTATTTGATGATTTCCCATCCGAAAAAAATGGGGGTAAGGCAGAAGTACCAGATACAGAAGTCAAACCCAGAACCATGCGTCCTTTTGAACGCCAGAGCATAAAGGCACGCGCGTGTCCTCCACGTCACATATTTGTGTCGTTCAGGGCACGCCCTTGCTTGTCACGTGTATGTGACAATGGCGTTCAAAAAGTTTACAGTAACGTTTATAACTATTACAAAAATTGTAATCGGATAGATTTATGTAGATGTTTGATAGTAATCAGGCCCTATAATATATGTTAATGACTTTTGCAGACAACAGTAACTAAAAAAGTACGAAAACAGAATACAAATAATTCAAGTATGGAAACATTGTACACGGTGCGTCGCAATCGTTACCAAGGTGTACAGCAGTCTTAATACATAAATATATACTTAGTCACACATTAGTGACAGCGAGTGTTTATCAGAATTAGGCCTGCACAGTTTTCAAAAAGAGGCGTATCAGATTTATAAAATAAAATTAAACCCTAAAAAATTAACTAAAATATTGTGCATGTTAGTAAGCATACTAAAATAAAAACTACAACACGAATCATACGCTCAGTACAATTTTATATAAGTCTAAATATATTATATCTATATTTTCGCCAGCCCCGTGCTAGGCAAAGGGTCTTATTTTAGAACTCGCCACGTAAAAAAATATACTACTCAATTTGGGTGCTTTATACAGGTTTTCTTACATATAGAGACACCTTTATAAACCCGGATTCTGAAACCTATTCAACAATCTGTTTTAAGACTTCAGCTACACTCTTTTTCGGGTCGGCACATTAGATTCGGTTTGTCCCGATCGGTATTTTGTTCGGTAATTGCTTTTATTAAGCTTGTTTAAACGGCTCAGCATTATACGAGGTAGGCCGATCGATAGGCTTATCTACATTTATTTTTACAAATGCCGACCCGGATATGTGTGCAGCGTTTTTTAGGCCAAGTGATTCGATTGGTTGTTAATTTATTTGATAGGCTTTTCAGGAACCGGCTGATAGTGGACAATTTTAATAACTGCAGACAAGTGTTGATCTGGTCAGTAACTTCAACTGAAGATATGCTTCTAGAAGCCAACAGTTTAACTGAAACGATGGCTAAAGTACCTGCGCGGTGCGGGAGGGGGGGGGGGGGACGTATTGCGAGAACTTTCCAGAACCGCCCGCCGCACCGCGCTACTACCCCAGGCACAATCTCAGTTCAGCCGTAAGCTTGTATTTTAGGAGTCTGAACCACTTTAACCGGTAAAAAATTAAATTTTTATCGTTTTTTTTTTCATAAATTTATAAGTTAACAGCAGTTGCAGACCATTTCAGCCTTTAGTTACAGTTACCATCATTTTCTTCCTTTCATTTATTTTTTCGAGTAAAAGACATGTTTTTTGAACAATATGGCCGTGTCCTAACCAAAGCAATTGTGCGAGCACGCAACGATCACGTTAACCACTTCGATTAGGAGGCGGGATAAAACTTAAAAATTTGGTCCACTTTATGATAAATCAGTGAATCAACTTATAAAAACTTAAATATTATTATGATGTTAGTGCCCACTGCCCAATGAAGTTGCTTCACTGATTATATTTCTCTACTTATAGGTCATCAAAAGTATAAATACATGGACATTTTATGCCTTATTGACATATTTATGCTTCTGATTCCCCGTTAGGTGTCTCTAACTGTAAAATGGGGGTATGTCCTCTAAAACTAAGGAAACGGAAACGAACTTAACAACTAATCATTGCACAATATACAGATATCATCAATTATTATAAAAACGATATGCATAACCGCTGTATGTGGGGTACACACTTATTCGGCTCGGCACCACGGATTCGGCTGACTTTGTGTATATTCGGCTGTCATTTGGCTCGTGCCGATCGGTTTGTACCAGTCGGCATCTACTATCCCTAGATAAACTATTCGCGTCTGCTCGACCCAATTGTAGGTAAGACGACGGGCTGTTATTCCGGACATGTTCAATTTTGCCGCCCGGCTTTACCGACCTGAACTTGTGTGTTCACCTTTTACAAGAAAGAATATTGTAATGTGTTACCTTCAGAAATGTGCAGTTAATAGAAATTCATGGTGATTCAATATGCTACTTTATTTAGCGATGGCTCTAAGATACAGTGTAGCATGTAATATCGCTGCGATACATTCTCACGTTTTTTTTAATATATTTATATACATACTCATTTATAATTACAATTATATTTAATTTTAATTATTGCAATTATTATAGGCTCAAAAGAAACCTCGCCTACGGCTCGTGTGTTAATTGCGCCTCGAATACAATAACAAAGGGCTTGGAACATTTTTGTATGAAGCGTGGCCGGATGGTATCAACACAAACAAGTTTTGTAAGAGACGAAATGTTCTAAAGTGTTATGTTTCCGAGATATGCGCTATTAAAGTTAAAGTCCATTCACTGCTGGAATCTACAGTACAACTTTGATTTGATCAGACACGCATAAAACATGTACCAATTAATACGTGGCATCAATAGAAACAAGTTTTGTACGAAACAAAACGTTGTAAAGTGTCACGTTTCCGAGATATGAGGTATGAAAGTTCAAGTCAATTCATTGAGCATCTTCAGCACAACTTTGATTTGATGATGATGGCAGCTATTGATTGATACACGTTGTATGCGTGTCTGAACAAATCAAAGCTGTGCTAAAGTTGCTATCAGTGATAGGATTTTAACTTTGAAAGCTCATATCTCGGAAACGTGACACTTTAGAACGATTTGTTTCGTACAAAACTTGTTTGTGTTGATACCAGCTATCGATTTATACAAGTTTTTTGCGAGGCCGCTACTTTGACTAAAAATCAAAATGGCGGAAAAAATTCCGCCCAAAAAGTTCAAACCCCTTTCTCCACTTGTAGCAAAGTGTACTATTACTTCATTTTAGCTAAACATTGTTGAGTAAACAGTAGACAGACTATACACATAGTTACCAAATTGAAGTCTGTATATAAATCAATTTATTTAATACCCCAGTCATCGGTCAGAACTGCTAACAATATGCATCTAATGCAAGAAAAAAATATATAGTTCATTTAAATACTTAATTGAAAATAAATTTAACTAAACACATCAGAAAGTAACACATTGACAAAATCTTCAAATAATAAAACAATGTCTTTTCAATATGGAATAACTTTAAAAACTAATTTGTAATACAGTCAAAACAGAAAACGTATGCTTTGCGACCTGAATAAGAATAGGATTGAAATTCACGCCATCTAGTGACTTTTTAACTAACTATACTTCAGTTTAGGCTCAAGTCAGACCAAAGAGTGTAAATGACATTCAATAATAAACCTTACGATTAGTCTTTAAACTCCAAACGAGCTTATCCTGGAAGCGTATGATGTCTGAGTCAATGTACACACGAATTTGTTCTTTATAACCATGACAGTAAAGTGCACTATTCATACTAACAGAAATGATGAATTTTGGTCTGTACGAAGTTTAAGACAGTAGTAGTTCTTGGTGAAAATCAACTCTATTTTTATTTGATAGCTACACATTGATATGCAATCACAGAAAACGTGTTAAAGACGCGCCTCGCAGACTAAAATTTATTATAAGTCATATTTAATGTCATTTCCTTTACTTAGCAGTGGCGAAGGTTCCATACAACTCGATTCCTAACGAATTCCCGTTCCAAAATGGCAAAGACAGTATTCTACAGATAAATAATACAATATGTACTCCGGCTTACCTCTTAAACAAATTGTTCCCTCGCTACTGATACTTAGGAATTAGGATATTCCCTGTAAGATTGTATTACGTATTTTCTCGTCATATTATCCAAAATATTTTACTGGCAAAACAGTGTTATTTATGAAATCATTCGATCATTTTTATTTTATATTTTCTAATTTCTACAATCTCTTTCAAAATGGTAGATATTTGACGCAAAGTGGGAATGAAACCTAAAACGTTAGGTACTCGTAATATTAAAAATAGGCCCCTCAACAATGAACACAATTGGTCGTATCTATGAGTTGGAGTAAAAACAAGTGTGCAATGGAAGACCTATACGATAAGCCAGAACCATTCGCGTTACTAGAACCATACAAAATAAACCTTATTTTCATTGTCATACAATTCATTTTATAATAACGAAATAACGCGAATAATTGCACAAATACGCATAATACAGTGCCAGCTGTACATTTTAGATATGTTTAGCAGTCAGAATGCCTCTTGCACGCATTTAGCAATAAAAATGTTCAACTACCCTACACTAAAAACAGTTAAAACATTGGCTCGAATTACATGTTCATTTTTAGTCTGCGAGACGTTCGACGAAATACATTATAGAAGGACATAGGACACCCCAGGGTTAGTATGTATACAGTACACGGCTGAGAACAAGGCACATAGATACAAAAAATATCTGATCATAAATATGTATACACTTAGCAAACTTCAAAGGAGCAAATATCTAAAAGATAACAAAAGCCTCAAGAGCTTTTCTCGAACAATCATATAATTATAAACAAAACGTTAGGAGAAAATAACTTTGAAGTTTGCTCTGTGTCTCTACATACATATATGTTTAAGCTCGCGAACCTATACCTTGCATAGAAGCATGCAAGTAGCAGGCTTACCATTGTAACATTCAATAGTAGTTTATGCAATTGTGCATAATGAAGGGCATTACAACACGAGTGTGGGTTTAAGAAACGAGCCGAAGGCGAGTTTCTTAATAGCATCACACGAGTGTTGTAATGCCTAATTATGTATAGTTGCATACACTACTTTATCTACCCAAATATCATAAGGGCTCTATGATGGGTTCAGGAACCATAGGGAAATGACCTGCATTGTTACTTGGCCCTTATTTTTTGTGCCAACAGGTTATTAGTTGCATTCGTAGCTGCATTTACAATATCTGGCGGAGTATTCATGTCAATTTCTGAGTCACTATCACTCATTTTCGACAGAAATAAAGAAGTTATCAGAAAATTTGTCTACTCATAACTGAAAATAAAAAGCTAACGAACAAATGACAGCTCGAAATGGCGGCATTTCGGATATCTGTATTTTTTTAAATCATAGGCAAACGAACAAAGTCACTATTCTTGTGTCACTCGAGATCAAAATGTCGTGCGATTTATAATTAGAATCATACTGAATTGGGGTTTTTTTTTTTTTTTTATCGATATCTGATTTAATGTAGGTGGTACTAGAATAGCACACTCACTTGAATTTGACACCTGTTCCAAATTTAAAACTCATAACGCAACTGTTTACAGTTGCGCGGTTGCGCTCTTGAGTTGCAGAGTTCATTACAGTACCGTTTATTTCTGCAGGTTGGTAATGCTGGTCATTGCCTATGGTTTTTGAACGCATTAGAGAGCGTTTATGATATTTGGGTAGATAAAAATTTTTATGGGTGAATGGTATGCAAGCTGCTTGCATTAAGGGCTTTATACGAGTGACAGATATTTTTAAAATGCTATGTGCCTTGTCAATAGACGCGTAAAGCTTTAAGATGCGATCAAACCGACCGGACCGGCTGCGGACATTAGACTAACAAATATTTCAGTTCGCTATTTGTAAAATATCATGAGCATTGTTTATTACCCAGGGTTGTGCAGATCAGATAGGCAATCGCTCCATGTAAAATACTGGTATTAAGGTGCATCTGGTTGGACTGGAAGCCAACTCCAATATAGTTGGGAAAAGGCCATGCACGATGGTCACACCACCAAAGAGGCCTTTCTCGGGGACCAGATTGGATGATGGAATCTCCCAACCGTACGCAAAATACGCGCTTTGAACGTGAAGTTGCGGATACCAGCGTGTTTTAGAAAACAATGATGTATCAGTCTCGTGTCCGTCGCTCGAGCCGGTGGCGGTGTGTCGTGGTGTTACCGTGCGTGGCGGCGCGCGGCGCGGTACAGCAGCAGCGCCAGCAGCGCGGCGGCGTGCAGCGCCAGCGCGGCGACCGCGCCCAGCGCACCCACCAGCGCGCGCAGCACGCCGCCCAGCGCGCGCCACGTGGCGAGCTCCCACCACCATCATCCTGTGCCACACTTGCCGCTCTCGAACACGCCCTGTACCACACCCCACACGATTATAACAAGCGATTACCATTTTTCTTTTTTGGCATATTTGTTTAAAAAAAACATTAACACGTCGTTTTAATGCAGGAATCGGCTTTTTACGTGCCTCTGGGCCTGTAAGCTTTAAGACACCTAAAGCCTGAAACACACGTGGCGTGGCGTGGCGTGGCTGGCGCGCCAGAAGCATATCGGTTTCATATATTTAGTATGACGTATTTGTAGATCGTGTCTTGTCACGTTCTGGCGTGACGCTGACTGCTCACCACCGATTGCGCCAGAGCGGTGGTTATGGCGCGACACGCCACAACAGCTAAATGTGTTTCTACACCACGTGGCTCGTCGCGTAAGCTTGCTGAAGAAAACATTATGCACGTTTGAACGTTGCAAAGGTTCAATATGTGCTGTTCAGAAATAACGCCAGAGCGCATCACCACACGACACATTAGTATGCACAGTCACCATCACGACAGCAAACGCCACGCCACGTAAGTGTGTTTCTGGCTTAAGTATCCGATTCCTACCGATTTTCTTGTCAATACCCATCCCAATTGACATGTTTTCCTTCGATTTCCCCTGACACAATTTTGACTCTTCGCCACTGAACGTGTGTGATAAATGTGGTTAGTGCAATTAGAGTTCCAGAAAAAGGAATCTCCACACTCACAATGCGAGCCATGTGGAGGAGGCCTTCTGAATTAGGACCTTGATCTACAACATCCACGCGAGAGCCATTGCCATAATGACTATCATCAGCCGACATCGATAGTCCATCGAGGCAGCGCAGAAACTGTTACTGACCTTTCTGAAGAACGGCGAGAAGCTGACGAGCGCGTCCCTGGTGAGGGGTCGGTCGGGATGTCGGAAGGGGCACCTGGCGTCGCTGGACACCACGCTGAGCAGGCGACGCAGGAACTGCTCCAGCTGCGCACGTCGCGCCCGCGCCACACCCTCGCCCGCCCACAGCGTGCGCGCCGGGAACGGGATGCCCGACACCTGGGTGCGGCAATACACATTTTGTCATGTCTTCGAATTATATCCTAAGAATTACAACCTTTTCACAAGGCTAGTCTTAATACGGAGGCTTTGTGTAAGGGTCCATAGATATGCTCGAGTGAGTACCTTGGGTCCGTAGAGGCGGCGCATGGTGAGGTGCAGGTCGCGGAAGCGGCGGTAGCGGCGCAGCAGCAGCCAGCGACAGTCGCCCAGCGCCACGCGCACCTCGTACTCGTGGTGCGTACTGGCGCCCGCGCCGCGCGTCACCCAGCCCGGGATACTCACCACCGAGCCTGACATCACACGTACCTCATGTTTACCACGTACTTTAAACTTCTTTAGTAATCATGTCTTCGTACTTTTATAACAATAGTACCACGTACGCACTATGTATATAGGGCGTAAAAAACCTGTTAACAAAGCCGAAAGGCACTTGTGCTGCCCGTCATTGCGATCATTTTTAAGGTTCTGTAGACTAATGGCAAAAACGGAACCCTTATAAATTCGTCATGTCTGTCTGTCTGTCCGTCCGTATATCACAGCCACTTCTTTCCGGAACTATAAGAACTATGCTGTTGAAATTTGGTAAGTAGATGTATATTGTGAACCGCATTTTGGGGGTCCCCATACTTAGAACTGAAACTCAATTTTTTTTTTTCATCAAACCCATACGTGTGGGGTTTTTATGGATAGGTCTTTAAAAATGACATTGAGGTTTCTAATGTCATTTTTTTCTAAACTGAATAGTTTGCGCGAGAGACCCTTCCAAAGTGAAAAAATGTGCCCCCCCCTGTAACTTCTAAAATACGAGAATGATAAAACTAAAAAAAATACATGATATATATTACCATGTAAACTCCCACCGAAAATTGGTTTGAAAGAGATCTAGTAAGTAGTTTTTTTTTATAAGTCATAAATCGGAAACAGCAATTTTACCTTTAATTCAATCTGCTACGGAGCCCTTCATGGGCGAGTACGACTCGCACTTGGCCGCTTTTATTTTATTCTACACCATACCTGGGAACCTTCCAGTTACATCGAAGATGTGGTAGGTCAAAGTTCTAACTTTTTGATAAGTTTTGTTTAAAAAAAACAAGTTTTCACTGTAAGATTTTTACTTTAAGCACCTGTACGACCCCCGTACTATTCAATCTATCCATCAGCCCAATGATTTCAGTGCATTACATTGAGTTCTACCACAAAAGTGTTTTTTCTTTTTTTCCATTTTGGCAGTCACTCAAAGGCGATTAACACGCTCAGTTCAGGACCCAAATGCTAAGGCTTAGTTCCTAAGAGTATGAAGGAAAAGTTGGAATTGTAACCCACTTAAATACCTTCTAAATACCTACGATCTTTGACAGTCGTTACAGGTAGTCAGTGGCCCAAAAAATCTGACAACCAGTCTTACCAAGGAGTATCGTATTACCCAGTACTAACTGGGTTGTGGAGGCCAGATAGGCAATCCCTCCATGTAAAATACTGGTTTTCAGATGCATCCACTAAGACTGGAAGCCGACCCCAATATAGTAAAAAAGGCTAGGTTCAATAAAGACATAGTATTTCATTAACAGTAACCAAATAAAATGTATCTTTCATAAAACTCATTTAAGTTTAATTTGTCAATGTTTGCGAACTGAATAAAAATATAAGGTAAATTCCGGCATAAAGTACTCTAGTAACTACAGGCCCCTTATTCACAACCATTCGACTCGCTTCCGATTCGGAAAGTCGTATATCTGTCTTCTTCTGGCATTACGAAAACGAAAACGACCGAGATAGACATACGACTTTCCGAATCGGAAGCGAGTCGAATGGTTGTGAATAAGGGGCCAGGGAGTCATTAGTTGGGTCTTCAGCTGGTTCATGGAGCACCATGCAATAAGATGTTCTACTTTAACCCTTTCTTTGCCCCACCTAGCATAACGACTCTGCCAGTTTTCCTCCCCACATCGCACCTTGACGAACCTAGACTATTTTACGCCTGTTGCGAAACTACTAATTTTTGGGGTGAAAACGGTGGAACTCAATATAAAGCGCTCAAAATTGTACAAGTCAGTAGTCAAAACATTGAGAATAGAACAAATGACATGGAGGTACTTATAAAGAATAAAAAACTTGTGACTTTTTTAAGTTGTGATAAAATAATAAGTAAACTCTTGTAAAATAAACAAATTATCGCAATGAACGGGGAGAAAATGTGCCTTTCGGCTACGTGAAGGGGATTTTTACACCCATTATTAACGGACGTCCTCAAAAAGCTGTTGTAACACAGTAATAGCAATTTATAGATTTTTACTTTGTTCGTAAGATATACGATTTTTAAAGTGTTTGTGTCTTTATAGATGCTTCCGTCCTCACCGATGTAAAAAAACTTTCGCTTCTGCCATTTAATGAATTATTTTCGCCGTACATTTGTTTTTTTTTTTTAATTATAGAGCATACATAATCAGTTAAGTGGGAATGTGTTACTCAATTATTTACTCGACAAAACCCTCTATATGTACTGCGTTTGACCAAAACTATTGAAAACCTTGAAACCTTTGAAACCTGTTTTCTTTGGAAAATAAATAAACTGTAAATCAGTGGCGAAGGGTGAGAAAAGAGTCAGGGGAAGCCGAGCAATAAAAATTTGAGTTTTTTTTTTAAATTGATTTTTGGTTTTTATTTTTTTATGATTATTTTGAACTCATTTTAGTTATCAGTGGCCCCAAAAACCCACCCATGAAGACGACAAAAAAAAAATCGCTAAAATCCAAGATGGATGCGATTTTCATTTTAAATCATAATTCATACAAAACAAAATTAAATAGTTGGTACTTACTAAAGTCTATTGGATGCATCAGTCCTGAACATATCGTGGGATCCTGAAAATGAAAAGCCAAGATTAAACCTTATTTATTATAGAAACTATATAAGGTCACATTAAAATAGATGGACGAATTTTAACACAGCGTTCAGTACGTCTAACCAAAGATATCCAAGCACAAAAACACGATTTTATTTTGTGCGTAATTACCTATATTTTACTTATCCTAACGACACTATCATAATAGGTGATCTGCGGTCATCTGAAAGTTACTTTAGTTAAATACAGAATAATACTAGCAGAACTGAATGGGTACGCGCCCATAATGGATGAAGCGCCGGCAACTTATTATTTTAGGTCAATATAAAATAACTTGACGGCTCGACGTACTGAAGTACGTCTAACCAAAGATATCTAAGCGAAAAAAACACTGAGTAGCTGTGTTCAAATTTGTCCATCTACTTTAATGGGATGTTATAAAGGGTATAAAACACCTCTTCACGAAGCTGAAACGCACTTGTTCTTCCAATCATTGCGATTTTTTTATTTGTTCTACACCATAGCTGGGAACAAAGTTACAACTTTTTGACAAGTTTTTTTAAATACAAGTTTTTTTTGTAAGATTTAGATTTTTAACACCTCCACGACCCTCGTACTATTCAATTCATCCATCAGCACAATGCTGTAAGTGCGTTCCATTGAGTTCTACCACAAAACATGATTAATAACCTCAAACAAAAAAGTTGTTTCCCAGCAATAATTTTTGCGTAAAGTTACTAAGTTTGATGTACAGAATGCTTGGTTAACGGCTTTGTGATGAGGTGATTTACACCCTGTATATATATATATATCAGCGCATACGCATCTAAGCACTGTACCTATATTGCTTAGATGCGTATGCGCTGATATTTTTTTTTAATATGGGCATTTTGATCTCGTACAGTACCAATTTAGTTTTTAGTTTTTTCTTTAACTTTAATAATCAAGTTGTACTTGTACACTAACTTAAAGTTGTATAATACTGACAGGTATCTGCATGTCCATGGAGGGCTGGTCGCCACGGTCGCCGCGGTCGCCACGGTCGCTGCGATCGCGGTCGGTACGTTCAGGTCGCACGCGGCACCGCAGCGGGTCCTCCCAGGGCGGCTCGTGTGTTTCCGCTGGAAGTTCGTCGTTCGACGTCGACACGTTGTCGGAACCTTCCAGCTCTTGTTCTTTTAACCTATAATGAAACACCAATGGTAAGCGTACCAGCTCGTGACTACACAATAAGGTGTATTCCCGTTGACCCCACCGCCCGTGGCCCCACTCCTGTACAGGTGGGCTCCACGGGAATGGATTAAAATAATTGTCATCCCCCCATCTTGGAAAGAGTATTTTTGCTCTTCGATATCTAAGTGCAAAAGCCGTTTTTATTCTCTAGAAGTCTAGAGGATAAAGTAGATTTAAATTTAGACCATCGTGTGCACTAATTTTGTGAATTCAAAACATCATTAAACCTATTTACTTCTACCTCCATAGTGCCCAATTTATCATACAACTTTTTTAAAATTTGTAAATAAACTCAGACTCGGAACCTTCTTGGTGTACTTTTTTTTTATTTGCTTTGCGCGCGCCATTTTATTTTCACGTCATATTGTTAAAACCTAAGGTTGAAAACAAGTGAAAAACCTAAAATTACCATTTATTATCAAGCGACAAGGAAGTTTATTTCACGCCAACAGAATAAACTGAATGTGAAAGATTTTTTAAAATCGAATCTTTCCACTTTATAATATTACTAGCTGATGCCCGCGGCTTTGCCCGCCCGCAAATTATATACTAAAACCTTCCTCTTGAATCTTCATCTATTATAAAAAAAAACCGCATCAAAATCCGTTACGTAGTTTTAAAGATCTAAGCATACACAAGGACGGACAGGCGCGGCAGGAGACTTTGTTTTATAATATGTAGTGATAGTGATTTGTTTAGATATAAAGTGATATTTATATTTTTATGCTGCTGCTGGTGACATTGGTTGTCGTTTTGCATCCTGGACAAATTCAAGGAAGTATCTATGCTGATGATTCTCGACCCAAATCTATAGTCAAAAAGGATCGTTTTTTTTTCTTGTTTATAGATTACAGCCTGTATAATCAATGTTGTTCAATAAGGCGCTTAGACGAGCTAAATTAGCAACTCTATTTGTGGTGGTTCAAACTTCGTTTGAAATGCTGTTAGAATAAAGTTCTAATCAGCTTGCACTAGAAAGTGGTTGTTAACTTGTTACGTCAGCCACTGCGGGCCAAATATCTCGAAATGAGTGGTTTCGATCGATTTACAAGAAAACTATTGATTGGATTAAAAAACTGAAACCCAGTCTTGATGCCCTCCAGCCTGAGGCAACGGAGGACCCGTCCCAAGCTGTGAGTGCTCAGAACTTCATCATCCATCAAAACCTTGATTCACAAGTAGTACAGCCTGAAATTAGTCATTTTGTATCACCTGATTGTAATGATTGTCATCATTCAGTTATGTTTTCTGATAGTATGGGTAGAGGGCTAGGTAAATTGATCAGTAATAACCTGAGTTACTGTACCCAAAATTATTGCATGCCAGGCTCAAGCTACAAACAAGTAATGGCATCAGTAGTAAAAAATGATTGTTATCTTAACACTACCATTACTCTATGTGTTGGTAATAGTTTTAATGTAAAAAAGGAAGATATCACTGACTGTGTTTCTGAGTTGCTTAAGTTAAGTTGTAATAAAATCATATTGTGTGCTTTTCCATATTTTGAAAATTTAAGTAGTAGGAAAAACGATTATATACATATGTTGAATAAACATGTACATTTTTTAGTAGGTCACTATAGTGACAGGCTTATGTATCTAGATATCAACACTATAGTTGGTAATCTTAAGTCATCACGGGGTAAGGTGTATCTACCTATTGTATGTAGACACAAAATAGCTCGGCTATTAGCTTATAGTATTCACACAGACATAAATAGTATGTCTAAGTTTAGTTATATTATTAACACTGCGACAATTAGTAATTCTACTAATGTACAGGTGACTGGCACAAATGTATATAGCACTAGTGCTATAAATGTTTACACACATTTTACTGGGGAGGATCCATCTGTCACCATGGAAAATTCTCAATTAGGGTTTAGTAGTGATAGGGTCTTGTTGTCTGAGGATGGCACGGGTGTCTCCGGCCTCACTCCAAATTTTAATATGAATTTAAACTAGTAAGTGAGACAACAGAAGGTACCATTAACAATATTTTTGTTAATCCTACCAACAGCAAGGTATCTTCTTGCACTCCATTAGTAAGTAAAAAAGGGCCTCAGCAGAACACCTTAAAATTATTCCACCAAAATATCCAAGGCATTTCTTCCAAATTATTAGAAATTGAATTGTTTTTAGAAAATAGTAAGTTTGACATTATTTGTTTTACTGAACATTGGCTAAAGGATTACCAAATGCTTATTAATTATGAAAACTATATGGTGGGTAGCTGCTTTAACCGTAAAACTATGCTTCGTGGAGGTTCCCTAATATTAATAAAAAATAGTTTTAAATATAAGCAACGTAATGACATAGTAGGTCTCTCGGTTGAACATTGTGTCGAACTGTCCTGTGTTGAGCTAGATAAGCATATAATTGTGTGTGTGTACAGACCCCCAAACTATCAAAACTTTTCCATATTTGAATCTATAATGGAAGATGTCCTGGCAAAACTTGCAGCCAGTAATAAATATAAATTAATTTGTGGTGATTTCAATATCAATATTTTAGAAGAAAATTCAAATAGCAGTCGGTTATTAAATCTTTTTAAGTCATTTGACTTGACTAACGTGTTTATTGAACCCACTAGAATCACAACTTCTTCTGCTACTTGTATAGATAATGTTTTCTGCGATTGTGATTACTTAGATAAAGCCATAATAAATTGTTTGCCGTCTGACCATAGCGGACAAACTGTAACTTTTAGGTGTAAAACTCCAATGCAAAAAGTTCAGATTAAATTTAGACCTATAACTTCTTGCAAATTAAAGAGGTATAATACTTCCCTACAGAACAAGTTAAGTGTAATGAGCCAAGAGGATATTAATATAAATCAATTGTATGATCGTTTCTTTTCATTAGTTCACACGGAATTCAACAAAACTTTTGAAACGAAGACAAAGAGTATTTGCCCTAAGTTTATATTTAGTGATTGGGCAACTAGAGGTATCAGAAAAAGTAGGGAAAGGCTATTTGAGCTTTACAGCCTTAAGCCTTTTATAAACACTGAAACTTTTAGCAAGTATGTTGCTACGTATTCAAAGATTTTTAGAAATACTTGCAAGGTTGCTAAAGCCCTGCACATTAGCAACAAGATCAAAACAGCGGAAAATAAAATAAAGACCGTTTGGAAAGTTATAAATAACGAGACCAACAGAAAGAAAATACGTAATAATACTTTTACATTAGATACAGCATGTGGTCTTAAAAGCTCTAATCAGGAAGTAGCTCAAGAATTTGTTAATTTTTTTACCGAAATACCAATAAAAACTACGGAGGCTCTTAATTCCTCACCTGAAGCCTCAATTGGCTTATTAAAGGCGAATGTGTCTGGCTGCCTGGCTGAATTTAAATTTAAACACATTAACCCCATGACAGTTATTAAAGCTTTCCGGCAAATTAAAATCAAACTGACTGAAGATTTATGGGGAATGTCTATCAAAGTTTGCACATCTATACTTGAGACCATAGCCCCGTACTTAGCTTTAATTTTTAATTTATGTGTAGACCAAGGAGTTTTCCCTGATTTAATGAAATACAGTAAAGTCATACCTCTTTTCAAATCCGGGGACAATAAAGATGCCAATAATTATAGACCTGTATCTGTGTTACCAGTTTTTAGCAAGGTTTTTGAAAAAGTTATGCTTAATCAAATGCTCTATCATTTTAACACCAACAGAATCTTCCATGATCAACAGTATGGTTTCACCAAGGGACGTTGTACAACTGACGCCGGTGTAACCCTATTAAAGCACATATTTGCTGCGTGGGAAGAGTCCCAAGACGCATTAGGAATTTTCTGTGACCTCTCCAAAGCTTTCGATTGCGTAAATCACGACACATTGCTTTTGAAACTGGAGCATTACGGACTGGGTAAACTTGCACTTAGCCTGCTAAAATCTTATTTGAGCGATAGAAAACAACATGTTCAAATAAACGGTGTTAATTCAAAGGGTTTGAATGTAAAAATGGGGGTTCCGCAAGGCTCAATATTGGGTCCTTTCCTTTTTCTAGTCTATATAAATGATCTACCCTATTTGTTGAAACACCAATCTCAAAATATGGTGTTGTTTGCTGATGACACTTCTCTAATTTTTAAGATAAATAGACGGGCCAACAATCTAGATGACGTGAATGATGCCCTACTTCAGGTCCAAAATTGGTTCACAGCAAACAATTTGGTATTAAATGAAAAAAAAACTAAATGCATAAGATTTTCATTACCGAATGTTAAAAGTAGTGATTGTGAGATAATATTGAATAAAGAGAAACTCGAATTCGTAGATAAAACGGTTTTCCTGGGGCTTACGCTTGATTCAAGGCTACAATGGGGTTCTCATTTAACATCTCTTGCGGGGCGCTTAAGTTCAGCAGCATATGCCATTAGAAAAATCCGTCAATTCACTGATGTGGATACCGCTAGACTGGTCTATTTTAGTTACTTCCATAGTATAATGTCTTACGGTATTTTGCTATGGGGACGGGCTGCTGATATTGAGTCTATATTTATTCTGCAGAAAAGAGCCATCAGAGCCATATACAATCTTCGTAGGCGCGATTCTCTAAGGGAACTATTTAAGGATATTGGCATCATGACGGTTCATTGCCAATACATCTACGAAAACATAATGTACGTCAGAAAAAATCTGCATCTTTTCGGTAAAAGAGGCGACAGACACAATTACAGTACTAGAAATAGGGACCAATTAGTTCAGCCAGGCTTTAGACTCGCTAAAGTAGACTCATCATTCATGGGGTACTGTTTGAGATGCTATAATAAAATTCCACAAAGTATTCTTGAACTGAATGAGACGAAATTTAAAACATGTATTAAACGCACACTATGTAAGCAAGCATATTACAAGTTGAGCGATTATATCGCTGATAAAAATGCTTGGCTCAATGCTGGTCCTGCTCCACAAGGACAGGGGCGCAAAACTTGATAGCATTAAATGGTATTGTTGGAGCTGCTGAAGATTGTACATCTATCTTTGCATTGTATAGATTCAATGTTAGTATTATATAATAGCATAGCCCATATTGTGTGAGTACTATGTACTAGAAAGCTATCATTCACTGGAAACCTACTTTAGTTTTGACTTGAATGTGCCCTGGCGGTTGAGAGTATGTCATGCTCACTCAAATGTCTCGCTGATGGTGGCGCGTGTGTCGGATCATTTAGCTCCCTTCAAAGTGGTTGAGCTGAATGGTGCTGATCCATGCGTCATGTTCGTGAACGGGTGCTGTCAGTTATGACTGGTCATCTCTTAGTTGCCATGGCTTATTTGAATGAATTATTTTGTTTTTACTATGGACACTTTTAACATGCACATCTTGCTACATTGTTCTCACATAATCTACCATCTCAAAATGAATGATATAACCAAGATTTTGTAACAATATTTTGATTCAAAAGAGTGTCCATGGAGTTTCTTGCCCGTTCTTCTCCATAGAGATCTACGCTAGGGAATGGGCAACTACAGTACTTTCACAGTTTTTATGTCTTGTGACTGGGACTGTAGCTACTTTAAATGTTCATCTTTGTTTCGACAATTCAAAAGTGCCTGTTATTGGCCTACTTGAAATAAATGCTTTGATTTTGATTTTGATTTTTGAAACAGTATCATGCTAATATTTTGCTTGTAGAATTATTTGCCAAAAAATCAGAATGATCGCATGCATATTTTATGTATTTTATTGTTTGAAAGATATTTTTAGAGGTAAGTTCGTGATTTCTTTTTATCGAGCCAAATTAATTGTATTATGTTTTCAAAACAGTATCATGCTAGCATATATCCTGAAGAATTTTTCTGGTCTTGTTTGTAGCAGTGAATCATATATTTTTAGTAATTATAAAACTCGCGTTTAGCTCATGAAATCGCCTTAAGGTTAGTTGCCAGCCCCATTAATTTAGTTGTATGCTCACCTGTGCAGCAATGGGTCCTCAACATGTCCGTTCTGCGTGCCCTCTTCCTCGGTAGCGACCTGCATGTCGCTCTCGGACAGCGTGAGCGATGGAGTCTCTTGTATCGGCGTCACCATCATAGGCCTCCGTGACTGGTTGTCGAAGAAAGAGTACTGCAGCGCCATCTCGAGGCGGACGTACTTCTTCTGAAGTTCTTGGAGCACCTGTCGATATGATTGACTTTGTTAAGATCCTACGGGTTAATAGGCTTTTTGTGGATGAAACTTGACTGGTATCACCCATCTACGGACTATCTCATGCAAGCACTGCTAAACTTTGAAGATCAACCCGTGCAGCTTTTTTTTTTCACGGCCTTCTCTGTTTCGAATTAGTGTAAATAAGGTTATATCAAAAAGATAATAAAATGGGAGAATTTCCGCTCATAGGACCAGTGAAATGAAAATTGACGAAGATACGACCCTTTTAAAATTCTCAATACGTTACGCCGTCGTTTAACTTTTAGCGCGTTCTGACGTCACGGGGGGCTCGTGACGTCAGAACACCATTGTGATGCATCTTATCTTTGTCAATATTGTTATTCTTATTACATTTTTGTCCAATACTCGAACTGACAGACTAAGGTCCATGTTCACCAAAAAGATGAGGGTCTGATTATCTAAAAACAGCTGTTTAAAACACATTTTTGTATAGGGACATGTCACAGTGACAGTTGTTTTTAGATAATCAGACTGTTATCTTTTCTTTTCGGTGAACATGGACCTAAATAGATTTGCTTTCCAGCTGTAGGTGGTGATAAAGAGATGCTCACCGCGATCTGCCTGTTGAGCTCCTCCTTGGAGCAGTCGTTCTCCAGCGAGGAGATGACGAGCATCTTCTGCTGCGCGATGCGCGAGCACAGGCGCTGCATGGCACGCAGGGCCTCCACCTCCGTCACCTGGCGCCGCCCCGCCTTGCCCTCGCCTGCCACACACACCGTACTCCCATATTACACACACCAACACATCAATCAAATCTATACTAATATTATAAAGCTGAACAGTTTGTTTTTGGTTGAACGTAATAATCTCTCTACTGATTGGAATTGAAAAAAATATTTTTGTGTTGTAAAGTCCATTTATCGAGGAAAGCTTTAGGCTATATAACATCACGTAACAACCAATAAAAACTGAAAATAACACTTTTTTGCCTAAGGCTACATCCCAAAACCAAAATGAAAGCATTTATTTCAAGTAGGCCAATTACAGGCACTTTTGAATAGTCGAAACAAAGATGAAAATTAAATATAGCTACAGTCCCAGTCACAAGACATAAAATCTGTGAAAGTACTGTAGTTGTGAAGACATAAAATCTGTGAAAGTACTATAGTTGTGAAGACATAAAATCTGTGAAAGTACTGTAGTTGTGAAGACATAAAATCTGTGAAAGTGCTGTAGTGCCCAACCGTCACAACCACTCCTGCCCCAGTATTTAGAAACGCTCAGAATTAATTTCGATTCGACAAGTCGTGTGGCTATCCTTTTTTGGCATAACGAAAACGAGCGAGATAGACATACGACTTCTCGAATCGAAGCGTTGTGAATACGGGATCTGGAGCAACAACACAAAAGATAAGTGATCTATATTAACCTGGTACCCGTCTCTTGTACTTGGCTCTCTGGTGGCGCTCTTCTGGTGAACGCTCCACGGAACTCGATGACTGACCTTCCACTATCCGCGGCTGCAAACAAGAGTACTTTATAACACATTGCTCTGGTACAATAATTTGTTATCCTCATAACCAATTTGCCTTGTTTAGAATGTAACGATGTATTGATTGGTAAAGAAAGAGTTAAGTATAAGTGGTAAACGACTACAGGATACTCTCCTATAGCCGTCGTAGAATAACCAATCTCCAACTTGCCAGTGCCCACGAGTGGGTTAACACAACCAAGAGGCCGAAAGGGTGATTATCTTTATCCAATTATCTTTCGAAAACGGAATGTGTGTTAGGGTGAAGAATATCTATCAAATCATGTTTTGTAATTTCAAAATATGAATGCATTTGAAAGTACTTTAAATAAAAAGTAGAAAAAATTGACTGGCAGAACTTTTTGTTCCGGATAATCACCAAAACGGCTGGTCCGATTTGGACGAGACTTTTACCGGCTAATAACTGATGTTATAAGGAGTTACTTAAGCTTAAATTTACGTTTATTTTAGAAAAAAAAGATTCAAATAGTATAGTCCGCGCTACGAGAAGCTATAATTTTTGTAAACAAAGAATTTCTACCAAGATACGTGGCGACAAATCATTCAACAACGTTTAAGTTATCCCAAATTCAATCAGCTCAAATTATCATTCATGTAATACGAAACTAACGAACAATTTCACTTGGTCGGGTTATGTTTTGGCGATATGAAGCGCTGTCGTCTAATATTTTGTGGTACTGGAACGCATCTGACATCATGGAACGTAAACATTTGGGTCGCTTTAAAGCGCATTAAGATCCTACTATCCTACTAATATTATAAATGTGAAAGTTTGTAAGTATGGATGTATGTGTGGATGTTTGTTACTCTTTCACGCAAAAACTACTGAACGGATTTGGATCAAATTTAGCACACAGATAGTTTATTACCTGGATTAACACATAGGATACTTTTTATCCCGGTAATAAGATCCAGTGGGATAATTTCAAACTTCACGCGGGCGAAGCCGCTGGCAGAAGCTAGTTTTCACATAAAAATAGAAAAAAAACAATACATTTTTGGGGTTCCCCATACTTTGAACTGAAACTCAATTATTTTTTTTCACCGTACCCATACGTGTGTCATTTTTTTCTAAACTGAATAGTTTGCGCGAGAGACACCTCCAAAGTGGTAAAATGTGTGTGTGTGTCCCTGTAACTTCTAAAATAAAAGAAAAAAAATTATGATGTGTATTACCATGTAAACTTCCACCGAAAATTGGTTTGAACGAGATCTAGTAAGTTGTTTTTTTTTAATACGTCATAAATCGTAAAATCGTTACTTGCTGCTACGGAACCCTTCATGGGCAAGTCCGACTCGCACTTGGCCGCTTTTTTTTAAGTTAGTTGAAGCTGTCACCATGTCACCGTCATTTTTTAATTTGATCTAAAGGTGACCCGTGTGTGTTTACAAAATTCATAGCTTCTCATGGCGAGGACTAAAGTTTGTGTGATCTCACGTTTCATACCTTGTGATAATCCTCAGTACTGGACATGTCATCGCTATCATCAGCAGTAGGCACTGGACCGAGCCGAAACTGCGGCGCGGGGCCCAGGGGGGCGGCCTGACCCTGTGGGGCCGCGGGGGCGGAGTCGGGCGACGTGGGCGTGTCCTCCGCCGTCGCCGCCCACTCCGGCAACCGCTTGGGGGATGAGGTGGCTGTGTGGAACGTCTCTTCAGTGTTCAGGGTCGAGTTCGGAGAGGCCAACGGGTCTAAGCTAAGGCTTAGACTGAAAAATAAAGCGTTTTAATTTCTAGGAAAATAATATTGATAAGTTAATGAAGGATAAAGGAAAGGAAAGGATTATTGTAAAATTTCTCGTTTTTCTGTCTATTTGTATGTTTTTTTTAAATATATTTTTGTTTATTTTATATGCATATATTCTCGTATGTAGTAGTATACCAAAATGAGTGTTTTAATATTACGATTAAAAATTTTATTGTTATTTTTATTGCCATATTTGACCCAAAGGCTGACATGGTAGAGAATACCTTGTGGCATTAAGTCCGCCTATATACCACTCTTGTACATGAAGTTTCAATAAATAAATGAGAAGCGTTTGCCGAGTCACCAAACCCCCTTTTTTGAAGAGGGTTAGTAAAACTCTCTAAATAACTGTTGTTGAGTTTAAAGATTTCAATGTGAGACGATTTTGCATGTGAGTGTCGTTTATATTAATAACAGAACTGTTTGTACGAGTTAGTGGTAATAAATCCTTCGCCGCATCACCACATCTTTTTCATTCATAACTCCGTGCAGACCAAAGTGGACTTTAACTACCAAAACAACTGTTTAGTTCTGTCTCCTACTGATATATTCTTCCTCCTTATCCACAGTCCGACTTCACCCACTGCTGGGTATAGGGCTCTAATTGTTTGTGCCAAGCTCCACGCTGTTGTGCCAGCCTCTAATAGGATTTTCCCGCAATAGCAACAACTCGTCGCTTATTTTTCCTACTCCTCCGCTATTCTTTTCTGATTAATTTCGTTGCGGGATCGAAGACAATAGGGAAGGTACAAGAAATACAAATTCTTTTTATTTATTAAAAATGCCTTGTATCGGACTAAAACATTGTGATACACTTGTTTAAGCTTCTAAAACATAACTTATTTTAAAAATATATTGTTTTATGTAATATGTTTTTGGTGATCCGGAACACGCTTTGAAAACGCATCTTCCTAGATATCCCCGGTATTGACGTCAAAGTCTATGTGTCTATGGTTTGGGAATAGTGTGGTAGGCTTGTACACATTCCCAAGAAAATTACTAAACACAAGATCCAACTTAAGCAGATTTCAAGCAAATCATTTTTATTGCCGAAGCCCTACACGGAAATGCAGTAATTTCAACGACATAACGTAATTACCTACTACATATTTAGATGGCGTATACACCTGCCGGGGCTGCGGGACTGTTCGAAAGAGGCCCCGGAACGTAAAGGGCGAAGAAGGAACATTGATGGGTTTTAGTCAGTAAAAGTCTGACACTCCCTCCCGCTCCGCCTAGAGTGGGTGAAGTCATTTAATGATTTCCCATCCGAAAAAAAAACAAACAAAAAATTGCAACGTGTAACAGAAAGGGTATAGACATATGAAAGCGTGAGCTACAGACCATCAAACTGAACAACTTTCTCCATGGAACCACCATCGTAATCGCGAAAAGATATTCAACGGCCCCATACTAAATTCTATTACCTACTCGTTCAGTTTGATGGTCTATAGCACACCCTTTCATATGACTATACCCTTTTTGTTACACGTTGTCTATAGGCACCGGCGAAACTAAAGGGAATCCCGAGGGGTTTCGACACAAAACGGGTGATTCCCCCGATTGTGACCAAAAGCTGTTCTCAAACTGAATTGCTTTAGAATTCCCTAGTCACTAAAAGAGTAGCTGATACCAGCTGATAACATTGACAGCGACCATACGTATATCCTATCCTACTAATATTATAAATGCGAAAGTTTGTAAGTATGGATGTATGGATGTTTGTTACTCTTTCACGCAAAAACTACTGAACGGATTTGGATGAAATTTTGCACACAGATGGTTTATAACCTGGATTAACACATAGGATACTTTTTATCCCGGTAGTAAGATCCCGTGGGACAATTTCAAACATCACGCGGGCGAAGCCGCTGGCAGAAGCTAGTGATAGATATGTTTATCAGTATCTTATAGATATGATTAAAATTTTGTCAGTTGAACCTCCTCCTACCAAGACGATAGCATTTGTTTTGGTTTTTTAACTTTTTTGCCTGAAAGTGCAGTGTTTATAAGTCAAACAGGTTATACTATACAGCTACAGTGAGACGCACGGTAACTGAGGGGCGTTGAGCTCGTTTGCGTGGACTATGTCAAGTGCATGGATCAAGGAAGTTGGCTGTAAGTAAAAGAAAATCATCACTATCACTACAATTATAAAACAAAGTCTCCAGCCGCGGTTGTTTGTCCTTATGTATGCTTAGATCTTTATAACTACGCAACAGATTTTGATGTGGGTTTTTTAATAGATAGAGTGATTCAAGAGGAAGGTTTTAATATGGGCATCGGCTAGTACTTAATATGTATTTCGCAACCACAAGTAACGCAAAAACGGGTTTTTTTTTTATTACCTACAAATACCTAACACCGGCTTCATCATCGTTAATGTCGAGGCCATCCAGCTCCTCGATAACACGGACATAGTAAGAAGGCTCAAAAGGACTAAACATTTTGAGTAAGTGTAGTGTAATATAATATATTATATATTTGTGAATTTACCGTGAGTGTAATATAGTACCTAACTATTTATATGGACACAAGAACAAAGTGACTTCGGCTTAATATACGCCAAGTAGGTAAACGCAAAGGACGTGCTCTTAGATATAATTTTATTTTTAGCAAATTAAGTTAGATTAAAATTGCTAAACAGCCTTCTTAGGCTAGCCAGGGACGCAAACTGTAACCGTAATAATGTGTTTTTAACACTGTTTTTAAAACAGTTTCAACAGAAAAACACTTTTAGATGTAACAGATACAATAATGTTACCGAATTAAACTGTAACCTTTTATTGTTAATATGTGTAACTGAAATACTCAGTTTTACAACAGACTGCGACTAGATTTCGGCTATCCAATGGCAACGCTGAGTTTACCTGTTAATGTTAAACCTTTTATATCTGTTACAGATATGTTACGGTTACACTTTTATAAGTGTCTTGGGTTAACACATTGAAAACACATTTATAAGTGTTACATATTTGATTCTGTTACCAATTCAACATGTTACACTTATAATTCTGTAACCTTTATGAAGGTATTTTTAAGTCTCTAGCTAGAGCTATATTACAATAAATAAACCTACCAATGGAAATCTCGGTGAAGTTCAAAGTAATGGTACAGATCTACCGATTGTGGGTCGGTGAGACTTCCATCCTGTAAAGAGCGGAATGAGGAATAAAGAAAAGCCGTGAGAAAAGATTTGTGTTGGTGACTAAGAGTAGCAGAACCGCTTTAATCCATGAACTGTTTAATATTTTAAGGTTCCGGCCCCTCCATTTTGATCAACCGGTGGTCGGATTCCCTATGAATATGGGTAGGAAAACATAACAAAATAACAATCCTCGCTCGTTTATTACTTTGTTTTGAGTAAGTATACAAAAATAAAGTGATTACTCAATAATATGAATTTCCGTGTAGGGTTCTTACAGACGAGCGGCACGTTGCCAACGGCAGATAAATTGCAGCCATCGCCACCTGTCGACGACAGCCATCGACGCATCGGCGGTAGTCGCCGAAACGTCGTCGGTTGCCGTCGACCAGCGGCGACGCTTGCAGTAATGCCACAACTGCAAGCATCGCCACCGCCGACTGTTATTTGCCGTTGGCAACGTGAATCAGAATCAGAATTATTTATTTGTTAAACATAGGTATACATTAAAGAACTTATAAATGCTCTAAGCTCTTCCTATGTTTTGTCGTTTTGACATACAAATTTGAATAGAAAAAAAAACAATTATAATTACAAATAAAATGTCAACTGAAATAAAAGATTACAATTATAAAACGTCAATTAAAATAAAATAAAAATCACAAACACTAAAAGTCAATAATATAAATAATAAAAATCCAGTACAATTAAATATCATAATAAAAAGAAAACCTTAATAAAATGTGCCGGTCGTCTGTAAAGTGAAAGTAAAAAAAATAAAAAGTTTTTTATTTTATTTTGGAAAATAGACATTTGGCACAATTACATAGGAAACGATGATAGCTACAAAAGTTTATAACTGTGTCGCAGCTATCAACGCCCATTTAAACAGGAAAAAAGTAAAGTTATTGTTCCAGACTTAAACTATAAATACAGTAGGTATAATAGTACAGTCAAATGTTATCTCTGTCGTGAGTAATTTCTGACTTATTTAAGATATGTACTCATTTACGTGACGTAATAGTCCATCGCGTTAGGTGCGCATTCATTGCTATATTTACCCGACATCTTGTTTTTATTTTACGTAGATGTAAAACTTTGCAAAATTGGAGGAATACGAAATTAAAATAAGATTACTTGAATCCAGAAATATAAAAAAATGCTCAAAGGAGTCTCTATCCCGAGTTTAATGAAATCTAAAACTGCATTATTATATATTGGAAAAATATTACATTTTGATACAAGTGGAGAAAGTTTGTTATTGTAGTTCAAGGCGGTATAAACACACGAGCCGTAGGCGAGGGTGTTTTTGAGCCGAGAACTGCAATAACAAATGTCCACGTGTATCAAAAGACGTTTCTCAATACACTTTCGAAGAAATCAAATAAAAGAATGTAAAATATTTGACATGAATTATTACGAGACTATATTTTTTTTTCCGCGCTTTGCTTTCGCCAGGTTGAAGGAGAGGCAAAGGTATGAAGCCGTTATCTGTGGCAATTTTGCTTTCCGCACACGTGTGGAAAAAATATCAAAAACGCACGTGTGTGATTTGCATTTTGAACCTAATCGTAGTGCTAAAAAAACAGTTTTCGAGGAAGTGTATTGAAAATCAATATTTGTAGCCAGAAATCAAACCAGGGAAGAAGAACTGTATGAGAGTGGTTGGATGTTTGTTAACCCTTTCACGCAAAACTGAACTGAACAGATATAGATGACATTTAGCAAGGCACACAGATCATACTAGTTTACAGCGTTTTTGTTCAAGAGATGAAAAACAGGTGTTTGCAAATAAAATTTAAAAAGAAGAAACTTAGGACGTTCAGTTTTCAAAAACGTTAAATGAGCAAAACCAGAAATTAGTTTCGTCAGAATCACGAGCCATTGAACCACTATTTAACACACACACACGTGGTCACATTTTTTAATAAATCTTCATTAAAAATGTTGGCCTGTCTATTTATTAATAGGTCAAGCCATCACGTGTGCAAACCCGCCAAAATAGGTAAACAAACAAACACAAATGGTTGTCGTCCAATTTAAATTTTCTCATATAAGCGGGATATTAATAGTTTTTATTTCAATGCAAATACGAATCTTGCATGACAATTTGAAGTAAACAAATCAATGCCATCTATCGTATTTAACTTAAACGTAACTAACCTATGAGTTAGAATGAGAAAGAGAAATGGAGGCGGGGCGTGCGAAATTCGTGACATTGGCCATGACCTCTTTACTCCAGTCGACAGTCTGAGCGGCGCCGGCGGACGATTATTACGTCACGTGCGCTCAAAAATCGCGTTATGGCGTTGTTGTAGACAAACATTAAATGTTGTGAAATGGTGAGAATGTTAGCGTGTTTTATGTTCAACTAAGTGGTAGACATTTTGAATCTTTGATACTAAAACGAGAGGACCCGTAAGTAGAGATACAAAATGATGTACTTAATTAATTGTAAATAAATTGATTACGCGCGAATTATTTGTAAATACAACTTTTAAAAATGTCAACATTACATAATTACGTAGTACCTACCTAATAATTGGATCAGCAAGTCATAATTACTGAAGGTAAAGTCTGAAAATGTCGGTTGCCTATGTTGCCAGTCCAAAGCCTGGAAAAGTGTAATGGAAACATTCAAATCACTGTTCAAATATAACCTAAGTTCTTTATGCGTAGATAGTAATAATAATAATGTAAGCGCGAGCGCAGCGGCTCATACCAACCTACCGACTCCTCCCTCGACAGAGCGTCGTCGCAGACTCAAGAATTGATCAGAATTTCCAGTAAAACTAAAACAGCACATAAAACCTTTATATTTTGTTAAATATTTCTTTCTCTCAGAATTAGGCCAAAGAGAGGTATCCTTTTTGAGAATTTGCCAAAGCCAAAACGCTTAAAAAACACACGTCAACATACGCTCGTTGACAGACACTTTCGTTTGCATAAGCTTCCAAATATAACCGTACAAGTGAAATTATGTGACGTGTTGTTCCTTGCAGTAATGTACCGAGATCAACGCCATCTATCTAGCGACTAGGGAAGAATTGAAAAAGAAAATCCCTCATTGGATTAAACATCATTTGGGGTGTTTAACGTTAACGCATTAAACGTTACACGTTGTAGAGTGGACATTAAGATTACATTATATTTCCATACAAAAATTTTGATTTCAAACATTTTTTTATTGACACACGGATGTTACTTGACAAGCGGACGTATGAAATTAGAAGGCGCCACTTGTGAGTACTAACAAGATTTGGATTATGTCGCTCGTAAATATTTGATTGTCTTTGCTCAAAACCCTTCAAAGTTGTGGTAAAAACGAACATTCACGTTAATCGGTCACGTTTTCAAAAGTGCAGGTGTGTTAGGTAATTATTATAATAGTACTCTGAAACACAAAAGTACTCTTGAGAGATACAGAAATACTGTCTCGACTTAGGCAGGAATTCATTTCTAATTTAGGTTCTATAACTTTGTTATGTAATTTTGATAATTAACTAATAATGTTTAAAATGTACCCAGCTACTTTATCTAAGAGCGTAATGTAAAAACGGGTCGAACTCACGTTCATTGATATTCGTTTCATTGCAGATCACGAGCACGTCAAACTACCTTTTCGCAATCAGGAAGAAGAAAATATATCTTGAACACCCCGCGCGACTGTCAGTGGTGGCTTTAGGAAAAGCTGCCTGTCGCTGCTAACAGGGAGCTTCAGCGATTGTAAGTGCGTTGTACGTCATGTAGCTCCTGCTCAAAATGGCGAGCTCTACAGGAACCATCTCTAAAAAATATACAAAGCGATCTGGAACGTCAGGCATACGAGGACAACTCTACGAAACCAAACTGCTGAGCCTGATATATTACAGAGCAATACATGATGACAGGATTGAAGAGTTTTATTTAGCCACAAATGTAGACAACTTGGGTTCATTCGATGACATTTGTTTAAGGGCAAAAGTAAGAGAGTTGGACAGGCCCATTGCTGTGTTTATCCAAGCGAAACACAGAGAGAATAGTTCAGTATTAACACTCAACAGTAAAACCGATTTGATCAAACATTTCAAAAGTTACTTGACAATTCGGCGCAAATTCGAACCGAATAATAAAGACGTGCTGTTCGAGGGGACGTTTAGTGAAACAAAATGTTTTTTCGTTATTTACACAACAGCTGAAGGCGATAAGGCAAGCAGACCATACGATGGTAGTTTTGCTAAACATTTGAATGCGCTGATAGGAACAGGTAACGTTGGGTCACAGCCATCGTACAGTAATGTATATGAAAAACTCTTACGTGAAATAGTTCTAGAGCACCGCATGACGACCCTGGCGCAACTCATGGCGAAGTGGATTTGTGAAGAGATTACTGATATCACAACGTTGATGAAGGATGAGCTCGTGATACGGTATCACGTCATTTTGGCGCAAAAAGTTTTCGACGTTGCCGACGATCAAAATGAAGGATATCGTATAGCACGCTTTAGACAAGACTTCTTCGATGTCAACAAAACAATTGTGCAGTTATTTAAAGATGAACTGTGCACAGAGATTTCGAAACTGCACAAATTTGAGTACCTTATTGTAAAATATCATTATGATACTAACGAAGTTTTTGAAAAATTTGAAAGTAATATCATTTATAAAAATGAAAAAATTGAGTTTGTCGATAAAACGATAACAAGAGATTTACGGTCTGGCGTTCGGCTGGAAAACATTAATGATTCACAAAAAACAATAGAACAAACACTTGAACTAACACTTAAGAAGTGTTTGTCATCACTAGAGTTTAAAGTGCCCGCTTCATTTGGCAATAAAGATTTAACAATAAAGGGCGGCGAAAAAAGAATCGAACGAAAATTGTCTGATTTAGCATTAAAAATTGACGGATTGTTGGAAAAAGCGCAAACTAGTAAGTTGGTCATTATAGATAAATCTCTTGGAGAAGGATTTCTACAGCTCAGTGGTGGTATAGCTTCTGCTGTTGGTAATTTGTTAGTTTTTGATGACAGCTCTCGGCTGATGAAGTTCAATGATAAATACGAATCGCTTGGAAAACTGGCCAAAACGCTATATGATAAATTAAAAAGTAAAACTGAAAATTTGGACGAATTTAAATTTGATGTAGATGTTGAAATATTTCCTATTCTTTCATTCTCTAATGACACTTTTACAACTGGCAACGTAGTAAGAGACTTTTTAAGTTCACTACTATTTTACACATCTCAATCTAATGAGAACGACGTAGAGAACATTTTAATATATAATATAAAGAGAAGTCAATGTGCTGAAGAGGCACACGATGCAGACATGACACCCAACGCAATATTCCTAACGTACCACGATATGGTACAAAAATATTGGATGACTCCTAAAGAGGCAACGTATCTAACAAAAGAAGGAAGTTTATACAAAAATGCTGTGAAACAAGCTATAGGCCAGCCTTTGATTGGAAACATTAAAATGATGCAGAGACTAAAGGTTAAGAATTACACGTTCAACGCAGCTGCCGTAGATTCAATCAAGTTAGGGGATCAGCCTTCAGGAACTGTCATCGTTTCAGAGAACTGTGAACTTACTGCTGCTAAGTTCACACAAAACTCAAATAACAAAAACTGTTTTATTTTAGATTTGGAATACATTTATAATTTATCTCCAAGAGACGAAAATTCACTATGTACAGAACTGGAGAATGCGACTGAAGTGAAAACTGTTGTTATTGTTTTTGATAAACCACAAATTACTCCAATTACCAACATAAAGTTAGAAAATATTGCACAGTCTATAAAGGACAAAGTAGTCATTATTATTACAAACCAGAACTCGGTGGAAATCGCAAAAAAATATTTCACAAAAACAGATAACGTAATAAAGGATAAACGAAATAATTTAATTGACTTGAGCAAAGAAAGTCAGGAAAAAATCTTAAAAAATACTACAGTGTTCTTTCAAGGATGCAAACTAACCTTAGATCAAGTCTTGGACGATACACTGATTAGCTGTGTAAGTGGAGAATTGTTACATATAATTATGCACAGTAATGAAAATATTATAGGGAAGCCGATTTGTGATTTAAATTATAACCCAAAGTTATATATCCAAAGGGCTGTACAAAGCGTTGCAGTAAATTCAAACTTAGGTCAAAGCACTTCCACTTCCACACACACAAGAAATGAAGATTACATCAGCAAGCATATCTCAACGATATACGACCTAAAAGAAAACAACGTACTTATCGTTGGGGACCCCGGAATGGGTAAATCAACTCTGCTAACACACTTGTCTCTTACAACGAAGGAACTGTATCCATTAGTTTGGATTCTTAGGATCAACTTACTCGAGTACTCGAGACAACTTTATGTGTGGCAGAAATATACTTGTGAAGCAGCAGCCAATACTTTGGAAATCTTGAAATTTATGTGTCATGTTGCAGTCGGTAAAGAGCGTGGCAAAACAGGGGATTTTAAAATAACACTAGAAGAATCGAATGGCTTCGTATCTCTAAAGAATTGTACAGGTGATGCGTGGGTTACCTTCGAGTTAAAAGTATTTATGCATTACTACAATGCGAAAAATTTAATATTGTTATTTGATGGCTTTGACGAAATCTGCCCAACATATGCGCATGAAGTGATGTCTATAATAAAAGTTGTAAAAAATTTGCCCCGAAAGCATAAACTGTGGGTCACTAGTAGAGGTTACGACAAAATCATCAGTATTTTAGAACTAGAAATTAAAACATTATACAGAATAAAGCCGCTAAGCGACGCTGAACAGCGCGATTATTTAACTGCATTATGGGATGAAAATGAGTTATTAAAAGACCTCAATTACGTCCTGCTACAAAATATTTTTCAGTTTAGCGTGTTTATGTCCACAAGCGACGATATAAATTACATATTTGAAAATTTACAGAAGAAAAATGACCTACCAGTACCAGGTCCGTCAAAAAAGGACATGCCATTCCTTGCAGTTTATTTAAACTTAGTACGTTATTTGAAGAAAAGATTACACTTCGATAACATTGCTGATGTTGATAGTGATACTTGTAGTGCTCAAAAATTATATACGGCCACTTTATCTGCTCTTGTGGCAGCTTCCAGGAGAATTACTGTTTTTAATATGCAGAACTTCTTGACTACTCCTTTACACCTGGAAATGATGGCCAATTTTTTGTATTATAAAATAAGGGTACGAGAATGTAATGATAGTGCTGAAAAAGTAGCCATCTCGGCTGGTGGTCACACTTATGTAACACGACCTATAGAATGGGACTTGGACACAAATTACTTCAATATCTACAGACGTTTTGTAAAAACTGCACTGTTCAAAGTATGTTTGGAAGAAAAAAACCAAATTGACATTTACAAACCCGATAGTACGTACATTTCTCAGGTGTTTTATACAGATGTCACAATAATGCTTCAAAAACTGGCGGCTTACGCCATTTATGACAAATGCGTATTTATGGAAGCTGAGTTGAAGGAACTTAAATATATGATGTGTGATCTGAAACAAATCTCTGAAGAGGTGAAACCCGCGATGGGTGGGCCTACCCATTCAAGTATGAGGTGTATGCTCTTGCAGAGAACCGGCATCATTTCTAATGTAGTCGACGATACGCCGGTGTTTGTGCACTCAACGTTCAAGGAATACTTTGCGGTCGAATACATTTGTACTGCTGTAAAATGGGATAGTCGACCACAAATTATTTGGGATTTTATACTAAACGTGATGTTTTTTAGTTGTAACAAGAACGTTCTGGCACTGTTTGATGCAAAAATGAAAATTGATCGGCAGTTGGCGGACGAAGTAGCAGTTAGAAGTAAAATCATATTTGACTTGTTATTGGCACAGGGAAAAAACCCAAAAAAAAAACATGGTGAAATTAAATCAGCTCTATGTGAGGCGGTTAGACACAATCTACGAACCTTAGGGGTACTCCTGTTATCAACAATTCATGATAATTTAGATAATAGTAACTTGATGGATTTTATAGAAATTGTAAAGAAAACCAAAATGCTCTTAGCAGCTGTGAAAATGGAATTTGAAGAGGTAATAGTCGCTATTATTAATGCCTTAAGAAAAGTTAATACATCTAAGATAACTGTGTTATTTGAAAACATAGAAAATTTAGAAATTTTTGAGCATATTGACGTGGTTGGTACTGATGAATTAGTTCAAATATTACACAGACATGTCTGGACACGTATGGGCATACAACCAGAATGGGAAAATTTGAGAGATTTAAGCGGTCAAATATATTTTATTTAGTTTCATACAAAAGATGTCCAAGTCATTTATGCAATAATACGTAAGATATTATAATAGGTATATGATGTTGTGTATATTACGAAACATTTTATATTTATAACGCCTGAGCAAAAATAATTATTAAAACACCTATAACATAGCTGTACATTTCTCAAGAGAATGAACTGAACGTTATAGAGGTATTGCACGTGTATTAACAATTTATATTTTTTTTTAAATTAAACGTCTTTTTTTAAAATGAGCTTTTATAAACCTTTTTGAAAATAAAAACGAATCATGCTATTGTTTTTTTCATTTGTCCCTACTATAATGAAGGAAGATAAACGTCTATTAAAAAATTATAAGCTAATGATTGCCTTGAGATATAAAAAAAAAATCTTGATGAACAGAAAGGATTTCGCAAGAACAGGACTATTAACATGGCTATCAATGATCTGATTATCTTAAGGAATGTGGATAAAAGAAGTGCTGTATATGCTGTAAGTACATATACATTTTACAAAGGCTTTTGACTACGTAGAGTAAAGAATATTATTAAATAAATTAGATAAATATGGTCTAACAGGCAACGTTTTGAATCTAACTTATACAACAGGAGGCATATTTTGGAAATAACACTAATATCCCACGCACTGTTACGAAATAATATACAGATCTAGTAGCAGCATTATTAAATACGGCGTCCCACAAGGCAGTGTTTCAGGACCTCCATTATTGTTAACTTATATTAATGATCTGCCTAGAGTAATAAAGTATTCAAAGGTATTATTTGTTACCAACAGCACGATAGTAGTAAAATGTGGCAAGCAGAGATAAATTTGACATTGAATAAAATAATTACATGGCTTTATTAATCATAAATCTACAAAAGATTAAATAATGCACATGTATCAAAGGATTTCCTAATATAAACCTTGACATTACCTATTTTTTTTTCCGATGGGAAATCATTAAATAACTTCTCCCACTTTGATTAAAGCGGGAAGGAGGGTCAAACTTTTACTGACTAAAACCCATATATGTTCCTTCCTCGCCCTTTACATTCCGGGGCCGCGGTATCTCTTTCGAACAGTCACGCAACCCCGGCAGGCTTCGGCCCTTGCGGGCCTCTCCCTTTATGCTGACATCTCTTTGAGGGAGGCACGCGTGGAACACGAACGCGCCGTCACACAGTGGGCCCATATTGAAAACTAGTGGACATAGTCAATATCGATGCGATTTTTTTTATATGACGTTCCTGACTACTTTTACTCTTGTAAAATTTCTTCTAAAGTTGATAGTTTGTCTGAAAAAAAATAATTTGATTTTTTTGTATGAAGCGAATCACGTTTAATTTATTTTCTTCAATGGTACGAATAAATTGGGTGTGAGGCGTGAGTACATAATAGCTAGGGTCATTCTCTATCCACGGCCGCGCCAGTAATCATTCGGTAAAAAAATATTTTGTATAGTATGATTTGCCATTTAAAATAAATTCGAAGAATATTTCTTGTCTCATTTGGCTGTTTAGACCTTCTTTTTAGTTAAACATATAGTTTTAATAGCACATAGGTACTTACAATTAGTAATTCTGGTAAAGATTTAGTTATGATTGCATGTTATCGGTAGCACCCGCATTGTGATTGACGACTCATTTGTTTGTGCGCTTAGCAAAAAATGCAAATCTATTTAATCCGTCAATTAGAGTATTGGAAAATTGTATTTTTAGTATAAGAACATGTCTATTTTTGAAATGTATTAAATTGGTAGCCCACCGGTATCAGGGACAGGCTCCAAGCTACCGATCAGGGCTCCAGAAGGAAGAGGGACCTCCTAACATAATGCATGCCGTGTCAAGAATATTCGATCGAAAAACGCGATCTTTCACCCCAAAAAAAAGTAATTTTCCAGCAATTTGTTATTGTGTAGGGTTAGTTAGTTTGATGTACAGTATGCTTGGTTGAGGGCTTCGAGAAGAGTATGTAAGGTAGATGACTCACTTGATCCTCCTGTGTCGGTAGTGGTCGCGCTCGTCAGCAGAGAGCGGCTCCATGACGTCCTCGCGCGGCGTGCGGCGCAGCACCAGCTCAGACTTGCTGCGCTTCACGCCTTCCAGCGGGGACTCGCCCTCACCTTCACCTGAACATTATTAAACCACCTTGAGCTGTTGCTCCCGGCTCTCATTTGTCCAGTTTTGGCAGTCGTCAACAAGTCTTACCAAGTGGTATCGTATTACCTATTATTAACTGGGTTGTGGAGGTCTGATAGGCAGTCGCTCCATGTAAAATACTAGTATTCAGCTGTATCAGGTTGGACTGGAAGCCGACCCCAACATAGTTGGGGGTGTGTAGGGAGATGACGATACTGTTTTTCCTCTTGATGGTTTTACCAATTGTAAGTTTCTCAACAAATGTTTATTTTATGAAACTAGCCACTGCAATTTTTTTTTTCTTAGACTACGTTTGTGTACAAGTTCTATAAAATTGTTTAAATTTTTGTAGTATTTCAAATACTGTTTTAAGCTTTCAAGGTTTAAAACTAAACTTATATTGTCACTTACGGGATATAAAAATAATCACGGAAGATACCCGTAAGTGACAATAGAAGTTTAGTAGTATTTGTATCATTCCCTAGTGAAGAAATAAATGTGTGGTGTGCAGACCGCGGGCGGCGTGCGGCGCGAGGTCGGAGGCGAGGGCGTGCTGCAGCCCGAGCTCCTGCGTGCCCAGCAGCGCCAGCTCCGCCTGCAGCCGCTCTATCTTCACGCGGTGCGACGCGACTGACGCCACGCGGCTCTGCAACTCCTCTTCCAATTCTACCAGCTCTTTTTTCTGTCAAGAAATATATTAACAACGTTTTAAATATACACACACCAACAAACAAATATACACTCTACGATAATGTAGCTTCTCATTTTGTTCGTTTTGATTAGTATACAGGGTGTCTCATTCAAATCGGTCAGTATGATAAGATAAGATAAGATAAGATTTATTTATTTCTGAGTATATGGTACATTAGGATCTATTATGGGAAAGTCTGAAACTATAAGACATACGAAGATCTGTTCTGAGGAACTATGTCATCGATTTTAATAACAAGAAAAGCTGCATTCATAGATTAAAAAAAACATCTGTACTTCGTTCGGGAATCGAACCCGGTTATTTTGAAAAAAAAAACCTACACTATTTCTATTTAGATATCGATTGTGTAGGTCTTAAGCAGTAAATGTCTGTATGAAACATGATGTCTAAAATTAATAAAATGCATTGTTTCCACATACTTTAATTTATTTTAGTAGGTGCTCGAAGTGACCACCGCCTTTTTCAATACAATATTCAACACGATACTAGATAATAGTATCGCAGATAACAAAACTTCCGGAATGGTTTAATGCAATGCTAATGGGTGTGTGGGTATGTAAAGAGGTGTATGGAAAGTTGCAACATCAGCAAAGAGGTACAAACAACCATAGAGACAATTTCAAATACCTGAACTTGTTTAATATTGTAAACGTGGTCAGTTCCAGCACCTACTAAAATAAATTAAAGTATGTGGAAACAATGCATTTTATTCATTTCTGACATCATGTTTCATACAGACATTTACTGCTTAAGACCTACACAATCGATATCTAAATAGAAATAGTGTAGGTTTTTTTTTTCAAAATAACCGGGTTCGATTCCCGAACGAAGTACAGATGTTTTTTTGAAATCTATGAGTGCAGTTTTTCTTGTTATTAAAATCGATGACATAGTTCCTCAGAACAGATCTTCGTTTGTCTTATAGTTTCAGACTTTCCCATACTGACCGATTTGAATGAGACACCCTGTATAATACAGCATGAATCAGGAAAGTTCAAGGGTGTGGTATAAACCATCGAACTGGATTACTTTCTGTATATGCACGCCATCGAAATCGCGAAAAATTAAAAAAAACATGCCGTACACAATTTTAATACCTACTCAACCCAAATGCCCATATCATAGATATAATATAGAAGGAGATATGCCGTTAGATAAAAATATATCGGAAGACTGTCTCCACTTTGCCTCTACCACACATCAACATGCAGTCCAGTAAAATCAATACATACGCAGTCGCGCACACACCCGCATTTCTTAAAACAGAACGTAGTACACAATCAATTATAAACCTTATGCCATCAAACACATCGTGTATTTACCATGCATCGTACAACTTACCCACAAAAAAACATCTGTACACAAGCACATCACTCGGTACACAACACATCGTCTGCGCAGGCTTTTACTGGTTTTATGGTGCACTCACATGTCGGTCAACAGTCTCCTTGATGCTCGACGCGACCTTGGGCTCGCACTGCTGCAGCAGGTGCATCAAGCTCTCCGTGCTGGTCTCCGAGGCAGGACTGTCCGGACTTGGGGTCGAGCTCTGAGGTCATGTGAACATTATACAGGATCAAATTAAATTACCGAGCGGAACTCCGCACACGTGGATATGCAAACATGATGGACAGCCTGTTATGTTTTAGTTCCATGTGATAGGGGGAGCTTATTGCCATCAGCCGGGCACTAATCTAGAATCCAAGCTGTCACAGAAAAAATCCCGATTAACACATTTTTTGTGTTTATTTTTTGTAAAAAACTTGCTATTTTTAAAATAAATAACTGTTAGTCAAATACAGGAGAATTCAGCATTTTCAATTAATAAATAATAAATATAAATATCGTTGGACATTAACACACAGCGTCATCTAGTGCCACACTAAGCAAGGCTTGTGTCGTGGACACCAGATAGTTGATATACTACATATATACTTTTTGTTTGTAAATACATACTTATTATACATATAAACATCCATGACTCGGAAACAAATGTCCATGCTCATCACACAAATATTTGCTCCTACCGGGATTCGAACCCTGGACCCTATGAACGCAAGGCAGCTTCACTAACACTACGCCATTCGAGTCGTCAAATTGGCCCTACTTCTGTTCTCTGGTGACGTAGATTTTTGTTGTTTTAGTAGTAAATGAAGTCCTTACTATAAGCTACTATTTTAGTTACGTTTCAATTCAGTTGGTATTACGCCCCGAGTTCATAGAAAATTACCCATAGTCCTTTAACCTTTGGGCTGTGCATTGTCTGTGAGTGAATAAATAAATGAATGAAATTAAGATTACGATTCTATTGATCGCTGTTTTTTCCAGTCGCGACCGCGTGGCATATAGGTCTTCCCCCACATAAACGATTCCGCTGCCACCCGACAAAAAGAATATAATACAAATATGGGATTTAAATATTTGACTTTAGATATACTTTACATTGGCTTGGGTGTCGATTCTGTTGTGCACAAACTAAACTTAATTTAGGCTATTGCTAGAAAGAAACGGAGGTAATTTACAGCTGTCAAATTTGATTGGAACTAATATTTCCATACAAATGAAGGGTGCACGTAAAAATATGTCGACTAAAAACACGGTGAAGCGCGAGGCATAAACTAGTTTGACATCTCTTACTTAGTTCATAGCTATAGCCGTCCTTTTCTCGCACCGCCTTCTTATAAAAGATAGCAATAGCCTACATTAAATTTAGTTTTTGCACAAAAGAATCGAAACCGTTGACTGCTAATTTATGTTGCCAATGTAAATTATATCTAAAGGGAAATACTTAGAGCTCATATTTGAAATATATTATTTTTGTCGGGTGGGAGCGGAGTCGTGTAACTGGGCTAAGACCTTATGGATCAAACTACAGCGACTATCGGTATCCCATTTGGACCCAATTATGCTAAAACGAACCAACCCTCCTAAAAAACATTTTGCAGAGCAGACTTACTCTAACATACTTTCTACTACTTATACGGTACAAAGCAAGGATAATCGTAAATTGTTTCTTGATTATTCAACTTATGATCTGAAGATATAGATCTTGGATGTGCCACAATGGTTAGTCGCGCGAAAGTGTCCGCACTCAGTGGTTTAATAGATTCGACATACCGCCTCAAAATATTTTCACGTCTCGCTCACTCATACTGCTCATCATATCTATTGTTTCTTGTGACTTCGCTCATCTCACTTTTTCGCGCGAACAGTGTACCATGATATCGATATCTATAATTTACATCTATGGCATAACAATTATATAGAACGTTAAATACTTTAAAGTATGAATGAACGAGATAACACTATTATATATTGAACCAGAAACGTCGTTATATTTTAAAGCGGTCTGCCAAATCTCTCTGAGATCTTGAATCTTTTGTGAAATCCCAGATGAGTAAGATTTTCTACTAAGGAAATCATGCGTACAAGACCAACTAAAAATTAAAAATAAGTACCTATATAAAGTTGTTAATGCATTTTACTATTTCGGGAAGCGTTCTAATTTGAATCTTATATAAGTAACATAGAATGTAAAACGCAGCAACTAAAAGTATTTTATTTGTAAACGCATGCATTGCAGATAACTCTATGCAATTAGTAGCATAAACAAAATTTATTTTTGCTATTACTTCGACCGTGACGCCAGTAGAATAGTAAAAACAATCTGTTTTTATTATCATTTAAAAACAATAAAGTTTGTTGTTGCAAAATCTTCATATTGATGCTACCTTTTGCATACATTGAAATTGAAAGGCTAACTATAAGTACTTGTTCGAGTCGGCACATTCGAATATGCAAAATTTGTTGAACAACAAAGCCAACTAGAACCACTACTACACATATACTACTTTTATTTGGATTCTGGCGATCGGCGAATCCGTTCGGCATCAGCCCTCGTTCGCAGTCCGTGTCGGGTCGACACCATAGCATAGACGACAAAAAAATCTAATTAGTCCATCATATAGATTATCAAAAAAAAAAATAGACCCCTATTTTTTCGTTCGTAACTTAAACCAAAATTGACGAAGATACGACGCTTTTGAAATTCTCAATACGTCACGCCGTGGTATAATATTTAGTGAGCTCTGACGTCACGAGCCCCCACTCAGTTTTGATGCGTTTTATCTATGTCAATATTCAATGATTTACAAAAAAAAAATACGTGCGCATCATTTTCCAATACTCAAACTGACGGACTAAATACATTTGCAATTTTTTGATACCGTCGTCAAGCTATACCGAGTGGCTTGTTTCTCAACATTATTCTACACAAATTATTCGATTATACTGCCGACGCAAACAAGTGAGCACCTCCACACATGGAGTGAAAAACTAAACAGTGCTGCATCGATGTGACCAATTACCGAGGACGATTGTGATGGTATTGAGCTCCATCCACTTGGACTGGAAGCTGGCCCCATATTTGTTAGAACAGATAGTTGGCCTTAAAGCGATTAGACGAGCTAAATTAGCAACTCTATTTGTGGTGGTTCAAACTTCGTTTGAAATGCTGTTAGAATAAAGTTCTAATCAGCTTGCACTATAAAGTGGTTGTTACGTCAGTCACTGCGGGCCAAATAGCGCGAAATGAGTGGTTTCGATCGATTTACAAAAAAACTATTGTATTGATTAAAAAACTAAAACACTATCATGCTAATATATTGCTTGTAGAATTATTTGCCAAAAAATCAGAATGATCGCATGCATATTAGTGTGTTTTTTTTGTTTGATAGATATTTTTAGAGCTTATCTCTAATTCGTGATTTTTTTTTTATCCAGTCAAATTAATTGTATTATGTTTTCAAAACACTATCATGCTAGCATATATCCTGAAGAATATCATATATTTTTCTGGTCTTGTTTATAGCAGTGAATCAATTACTTTTAGTAATTATAAAACTCGCGTTTAGCTCATGTAATCGTCTTAAGGTCACACGCTGATTTTGGAGGGTGCTTGCATAGGTATACAGTATGTATATGAACGGTGTGGTCACATTTAAAGATGTAATAGAAAAAATCAACCTGAACAGTTTCGCCACGGGACCAACGTCGTAATAGCAAAAAAAAACATGCAGCCAGACTTTGGGACTGCCGATTGAAGTGGAAAGTTGTAGCGGATCGGCTACGAGTGCTACGAAGCGTTAGGTGACGGTCACGCGATGTCCATGATTTTTGGTAAAAAAGTTCTTAACCGTTCTTAGCCTTGAGAAGTTTTCACATCAAAAATCAGCTGCCCCATACATTTAAGTCGAGAAAGTTTAGAACGTTTGTTTGGGACAGCTAATATTTTTTTAGCTATTACGGTACGGCTTTCATAGACGAAATGACCACGACTTTCTGATACAACCTGTAAATTCAGATATTGATATCCGTAAACTTTTATCTTTTTATCATAACCACTAGAAACGAGATATTTAACACTTATTATGATTTTCCGATATTTCGGCGCAGTTACAAGCACCGTGATCACGGATGAACTGAATTTATTGCGGGTGGGTGTTTATGAGCAGATAAATAAGTCTACCCTCTTTCTTTTTGATAATGTTAATGACTATATCAGTTCAAAAACTTTCATCCTTGAGCGACCGCATACAGAAAAAAAAATGGGACAAACAGTCGCAACCCTCATCGATCTCTAACTGTTCCGACATGTCCGCACTGAGAACCTGAATCGTTATGCAAGCACCCTTCGATCAACAGACTCTATTCCATGCCTATCCCAGTTGTAAACATCCCTTTGTGCCTATTGGCCCTGTTTCGTTCTGTCTACTCCATGTGTGGTAGCTGTGAAATAAAACCTTACCTCATCCAGGGTGTATCCGTTGGCGATGAGTTGTTGGACGCTGTCAGCGACGTAGCCTTCCAGGGCTGCCCTCTTCCCGTCCACTCGCGAGCGCAGCGCGGCTACGCGACCCTCCTCGCTCTCTGCCTACACCCCAGCGCAACCAAAAATTATAACCGAAGCTCTGGATTTTTTGACAAAATCTTGGCTTATGAGATATTTTATGTTCGGTTTTCGACCCCGGGAGGTAGAATGCAAACGATTCGCCTTTTTTATTCGTGTGGCTTTGACTTTACATTTACTTCTTATGTTTACGACAGTTGCCAGCAAAAAGTTGACATAACCACATCAAAGAAATCGACACAGATACGTCAGTACCTCATTGTTCTATTAATTCTGCAAATCGGTGACAATGAGCCATGCTTCATAACAATCACATCAGCCGAAACATTTGAAAATTAACGAACAATTTATTTTTTAAATCAAAAATCCAGAGCTCAAAAATAAAAGTATAAATAGCACTGCCTACCCACATAAACATTGGAGGCACAAAAATAATAAGTTCACACACATGCGCTCGGTACAACCTTGCTACTAAAAGTGACAGATAGTGGGAAATATAAAAACAATAATTTCATTGTTTGTGCTATGCAATAAGCACTACTGTTTGTTTTCGATTTTGTTTCCGAGAGAGTATTGAGTGAGAAGTCATAATTAGTAGCAGTACAGTTTAACCCACAAATTACATTGTAAAATATAAACCAAATAGCTTGTTCGACCGTACACGTCATGTCTCTGCGACAAGTAAACGTTTTTTCTGTCTTTTTCCTTCTAAGTCCGACAGTGGACTGCTGTAAGCCGATGATGTTATAAAAATAATCATCAATTTCTTCACAAATACTGAAAAAATCGTGAAAACACCCTTATAACACTATGAAGGGCTCTACACAATTGTTTTTCTGTCGCCGTAAGTATCGGGGAATTACCTAATTTAATGGCTACTTTTTAAGGTTTATTTTCCTTTCCATTCTTCACGAAGATGCCGAAGATGCCCGTTTGCTAAAGGCGATTGTATTTTATCGTGATGGTAAAATACAATCGCAAACAAATTTTATCGTAAACAAACCGATTGTTATTTGTGTTCGAGTACCGATAGTATGGGTAGACGTTGTATGTGCTTACAGGACAATGACACCTATGATTGCATATGTTGATGTAAGACTGTCGTAATTATTGTACAACTTTGCGGTAACATAATTAATCGAGTTTATCACTTTCACTTTTAATTTGTAAACAATTATTTTGAGAAATCTATATTATACCGTAAAAATATGTAAAGTCTGTGATGGAAAACGTACACTTTTGTCAAGTGCCTATTAATCAATTTCGTGAATATTTTTTTAACTAAGAAATAGCACTGAAATCACTTGTTATATCCAGAACTGCTTATCCGGTTTCGAGAAATCTTTCATAATAATGTAATAATATAATAATGTTCGACACCAACAAAATCGCGGGCAGAAACTAGTGTATTGTAGACAAGAAATGACTTTAATTTTTAATACGTATATAGATTTATATTCTTGAAGATTGCATACTTTTATTTAACATAGTTCGGATGTGTATGTATGTATTTATTGAATTAATTGCATCTTCCCAGTTAAAACACCATTATACAGTATGTTTCAAAAACGTGAAGTTATATTTTAGGCTGTAGTACAGAGCAGACCACCAAACTAAAAAAACTTTCTCCATAGGACCAACATTGTAACTGCAAAATTGCCCCATGCATTTCAGTCAGGTATTGAAGTCTTGTATGGGACAGCAGAATATTCTTCCGCAATTATTGCGTATTTTGATGGATGGAGAAGTAGAGGAAGACCAAAGAATCGATGGATGGATTGTGTGAGGAGTGATATGAAGGAAAAAGGTGTAAATGATTGAATGACGGTTGAAAGAGGAGGAGGAAGATGATGATGATTTTAATGTTGGTCTTAAGGTAGAAAGTTGTTCAATTTGATGGTCACTTCTGGCTTGACGCAGAGATGGGCGACGGAGCAAGACTTTGACCAAGCGATGGCCAACGTTAGGTCAAAGAAACCAGAGCCGTCCTAAAGCTCGTTAGGTTGACCATGTCGTCAACTCGCAGGAAACACCTAGATGAGTGATGCACAGAACCGGGAGGTTTGCCAGAAGAAAGAGTGCCAGGAACTGTGGCAGAAGAAAGTTTATGCCCAGCCCTGATATGATGATGTTGTTGACGACCCTTTCTGATACAACCTGTATTGATAGGTCGCTATCTAACATTTGAATGCGAACTTTTCGTTACTTGCAACTGTTAAATATTATATTGTAGTTATAATTTTACTTACTAGCACTAATTATATGATTGTTTAAGAAATAACACTACTGCACCTAAATGTACGCTTTTGTTATATCTACTTTTTAAATAAATTATTCTTATTCTTATTTCTGTTTGAATAATTAAACATGAATTTTATTTTTCTAGCTAACTACTGACCCTTGAATGACGAATATCATGCAAAATTTTGACGTTGTCTTCCTAAGAATATCTAATAATATTCACTTGGCTACGATTTACGTAAACATGCAGATTCTCACACAAAAACAAACGCACTAACACTAAATTGTGTAAAATCTACTGGAATAATACAATGTTGCAAATCTAACTTAGGTCCCGTTCCCACTGCGTTTAGACGATTATGTGTGTGTTTGTGTGTGTGTGTGTTTTGTTGGGTTGTGTTTTGTTGTTGCGTTGTTGTTGCTGTGTTGTTGTGTTGTTGTTGTTGTGTTGTTGTTGTTGTGTTGTTGTTGTTGTGTTGTTGTTGTTGTGTGTGTTTTGTTGTTTTGTGTGTTCGTCCTATATGTGAACACCTCCATTTAATACACAAGCCACGACATTTAAAAGTACACGATTATCTGTCGTCACGATATAGTGGGAACGGGATCCAGTACGCTAATTTTATAACGTTACGGGTTTAAAAAGACATTATACGAAGCCAAGGTCATTTCTTCAGGTGATTGTGATCTTGTTTTTTAACTGGACTATACCTGGGAACCTTCTAGTTACGGAGATATTGAACGTCAAAGTTAGAAGTTTTTTACGGTTTTTTACCGATGATACCAGTTTTAAATCTTACTGCTGGCAGTTAACAGTAAAATCTTTTACTTACTGATACTTGGTTTAACGTACAGAATGCTGAAATGGTGGCTTTGTGGTGGTTCTTTTTACACCCTGTATACAGAGAGGAAGAGACACTGACGCACTAACGGTTACCACGTATTCATCAGTTATTTAAAAAAAACTACCTTATTTTAAAAGTGAAAGTCTTTAGGAGCTTTGAGCACTTTTTAGGTGAATACAAATCATGGAACTCGCGTGATCGTCACCTAACGCTTCGTAGCACTCGTAGCCGATCCGCTACGGCGTAGCACAGGTAGCACTACTAGGCGTGCGCGGGCCACAACCCGTACCAAATATAGATTACTTTGTTTTCACTTCTATCCCGCATGCTTTTTTTTTAATGTAAAATCTCTATTTGGGAAAGATTGATGTACAATCAGCAAAACAGTTAAGGTGTACAGGCTGGCATCTTCTTTCTACTATTATAAATGAAAAAGGGTCATAATCAATGTTTGCAATTTCATCCAAATCCTTTCAGTAGTTTCTGCGTGAAAGAATAACAAAAATCTATCTTCACAGACTTTTACATTCAAAATAGTCGTAAGAAGATTACTACCCTGCATACCTAACTGTTTTGCTGACTGTACTTAATACGTGGTAAGGTAACCGCTTGTGCCTCGGCGTCCATTCAAATATATATTCTGCTTAGAAGAATTTCAGTAATGAAAGTGAACACGACCAGCATATTCAGCCCATTACTTTAAAGAACTGTTCATGCAGTGTCATCGCTGCTATGGAATATTCGCACTGACAGCTCGTGAACGCGTTTAAGATTTGCTGATCGCGTTCAGGATACATCCACCCCGAACTTTATTTCTGTTGAGCAACGCTCGATGTTTTTTGTTTAAAAAAAAAAGTCCATTAAAAAAAAATTGTTCAATAAAATGAATCACGAAAATTAAACATTCTTAAAATGGACTTTATAGTAACGGATATAAAGACCATTTTGAGAGTTTAAATTTTACGATTCTGCTAAAGCGGCCATTTTAGACCCCCAGCTAGCAAAAAAGCTGTTGCAAAAGTTACGGAACGTTAGTGCAAAAATAAACTTCGGTGTACACTTGTGATCTATATCTATAGTAATACAATAAAGCTGAAGATTGTTTGTATGGCTCGGATTTGAAAACTTCTTTATGCGATTTTGATAACCCAATTCATAAGGAAGGTTTCATGCTAATTAAGAAAAAACCGCGAAATAAACTTCATGTAGTCAAGAATCCGGGTGTATTGTAGTCGATTTTGAAGACGTAGTATGGAGTTAAGTTTTCACCGAATAGTGGTCAAAGGAACCAGGCCCGTCCAATACTTACCATCAAAGTTGCAGCAAAAAACTGGACAAACTGGGAAGTATGGCAGATAATGATGTGATGGACGGGTCGGACCGTGATAGATAAACCATCCCTTCCTTACCAGACCAGTGTTCCGAAAGCACGTTGGCTCCGGCTGTGATTTGTAGAGGGTAGTCAGAAGGCCAAAAGTGTGACAACCAGTGTTACCAAGGTGTTTGTTACCCAGATAGTAGGTTGTGCGCCAGTCTCGGACTCTAGGAGGCGACTGATGCTGTATCGTGTGGTACTGACCGCTGTGCGATGCGTGTCGGTGAGCGCGGCCAGGCGCAGCGAGCGCGCCGCCAGCTCCCTCTGGCGGCAGCGGAGCGCTCGGCGCCGCACTGTCCAGCCGCGTTCCAGCGTGCGCCAGTCGCCGGACAGACGTCGGCACGCCGCGGCGTACTCCTGCTCCATGGCCTGGCGTTCCTGCACGACCATAATCCATTCAAGTCTAACACTCAAAACACACCGGAATCGCACGCCACAGCGGGACAGCAACGAGCAATTACAGTTTCAAAGCGCTTTAAACTTTATCTGCTTTACTAAAATGCTTAGTATCGTTTCCTAACAAAGTTTCCCGGTATTTCTTAAGAAATTGAATTTCCTCATATTGTCCCACTTAAAAGAATCAATCACCTTGTATCTAAAAGGTGAAGTAATATTCAAGGGTGTGATACAGACCATCAAACTTACCACATCGCCATCGTAAAAATGGCGCAGCTGATATTTTTTCTCGATTACAATGTTGGTACCATGATGAAACTTGTTCTGATGGATGGTCTGCACCACACCCTTTAACATGGCCACAGCTTTCTGATACATGCTGTATACAGTCTTGTGACCAAACAAAGCGGCGGTTGCGCAAATGCTCAGGACAATACGTTCGCTGAAGAATCCGCCATTCAAGCGATGTGTATGTCAGTAATGGAAATGCCTATATAACCTAGGATGGATTATACAACAAGTGACAAAAAAGGGAATTTAATTCGAGGGACGAAGTTAGATCCCGAGAGCAGCGAAAGATTTAAGAGTAGAATCCTGAGCGGAGCAAGGGATACAAGAAACGAGATGATTTTTTTTTTCACGAGTTGTGTACTCTACTTTTTAGTATACGATCTTCAAAGTTAAGCCACGCTTACTAAGGTCGGTCTGTGGATGGTTGACCACTAAGTTATTACATATTGAGTTTCCTCCATGCGTCAGAAAGTACGTAAAGCCCTTGGTCCTGGCTGTCATTTGTAGTTCATTGACAATCTCAACAGGAAGCCAGTGGCCCGAAAGTCTGACAACCAGTCTAACCAAGGAGTACCGTACTTTATACGAAGGTCAGATAGGCAGTCGCTCTTTGTAAATATATACTGTTTGAAATTAGAACAAAATTCGAAATTCAGTGTTATTCATGTCGGTACGTTTTATTTGTTCATAATTAGTCCTTGTCCTTGAAATTCAAAAGTCTTCATTCACTCAAAAGTAAACGAGAGTTTTATTCACTGTTATCGATGAATAAAATGCGCCTTTTCGAGTGGCGATGGTAAAAACTCTTTTTTAAATAAATTTCGAAATAAGGGAGGTTGTTGTTAATCATTAATTAAATTACACAAACATAACATCGCGTATTAATAATGATTGATTCCATAAGAATACAGGGTGGTATTTTTTAGGATTTTGTCCGGTTCCATTCTCGATTGTGGCTAGTCAATTCTCGAAAATCAGTGAATGCAGATTTGCTTATTAAAAAAAAAAAACGATGTTTTCTTTGAGTAAAACTTCCTATCTCCAGTATTTAGAGTACTTTCCCTCCAGGTGATGTTAAAACATTCCACCCTGTATCTAGATGGATACATAAAAAACACATACACACGAACATAGGACCTTCTCTTTTTCCAAAGTCGGTTCAAAATCGGTATTTTTCCGAAAATTTCATAAAATGATACTTTTTGCGCCAAACGCATTTATGTACACATTATATTTCCAAAAACCTTTCACAAACAAAGCGCTCACCTCATCAAGTTTCCTCTGCGCCTGTATGAGCTCCTCCCTCTCGGCGTGCCAGCGACGTTGCCGCTCTTCCTGCTGCATCAGGAACTGTTGTCGCTCTCGCTCCAGCTCCGCTCGTTGAGCCTCTATTCGCTCACAGCGGATCTCACTCTCTAAATCACTGAAGAAACATGATAATGAACGTTTAGTCAGCGCTTCCTCGTTTAAAAATGCAGTGATAGGTAGGTAAGACATTTCCACTTCTGTCTGTAGGATCCTTAGCATTTATCGCAAAATAACTAAGTCGGACTTAATACTCAGAGCATTCTCTACCAGTCGATTAATGCCACTCATTCTTTTCAAAGTTGTTGACCGTTCTGTATCTTTGATCCTTAATACTTCTTAGATGGCTACTACCCTTTTATAACCCCGATTGATAAGTGACCTTATTCTCGTTGACATAAGGTTAAGTTAATGACAAAGCTACGAGTACAATAATACTGAAAGTACTATACAAGTCTAACACAATATAAATGTTTCAGTAAACTTGACTTGGCAATTGCATATAGCGTTATGAAGCCGTTTTTCAATCTGAATGATTCAAGAAAGTGTCAACTAATGTTGGGAGTTCCCATACATGGCTAAGTTTACAATATTAAACTGTATTTGTTACTCTTGAAGACTTGTTTTTGCATACTTGAAATTGTATCTCAATATCTACATAACAACTCACAATCAAAACGTCCTTTAATACTTGATGGATCAATAAAGAACCTAATTTTTTATGGTACAAAGGAGTGTTTCACAACCTTTATCAGGAGTGATAAAATGTATTGCAGAAACTGATATTTGCTCTAGGTAAAGGAAATAAGACACGGGGAACCCCCACATGAAAAGTTAAAAATTTGCAATGAGTGAGTCGAATTTATTTATATCATTTTTATATACTTATGACGAAAACGAAACTGTAAAATATAAATAAAAGGTATAAATATAAAGTGCAAAAAAAACTTTTTTGGAAAAATAAAACCGGCTAAACAAAGCTTTAGCCAATCAAACTAAGGTCACCGACTTCTGAAGCTAAAGTGAAGCTGTTCACTATTTTGTGTTTTCAGAAGTCGGTTTTATTTTTAGCAAAAAAAAAGGTTTATTTTTCATTTTTTAGTGGTTCACATGCGCTTAACCCTTTACAGCGTATTGGCGTAATGTTTTGTTATGAACTAGTGTAAACAATAGACAGACATGAGATTTTAGGAATCCCAGTCCATTTGCTATCATTTATTGAGGAGTTCCGTTGCCTATCTCTGAAGTTCTTAATCAGATCTTTACCAAATTAAAGTGGAACCAGTCCGAGAAACTTCTTTTCCGAAAACTACCCAAATCGCTTCATGTGTGTCAAAAGTTCTCTCTATTTCTCCAGGATTCCATCATCAGATCCAGACTTGAAGATTATGGGACCACCTATGAAGTATACGGTATACGGTAGGGTATACGGTAGGGTATACGGTATACGGTAGGGTATACTGTACCCTTTCAAACAAAATAAAAATAATCCAATTCGGTCCAGCCATCTTCGAGTAATCGGGGAAAATATATAAAAAAAAAGGTTACGACGATTTGAGAACCTCCTTCTTTTGGAAGTCGGTTAAAGAGAGCCGTAGCGAAACCGAAAGGTACTTGTTCTGCTCGTCATTTTTTCTAGAGCACACCCTGTACTAACCAACAGCACAATGTTTTGAGTGCGTTACATTGAGTCCTGACGTAAACCGTAATGTTTCACGTCAAATAAAGTTACTTAGTTTGATGACAGAATGCTTGGTTGCCGGCTCCGTGATATGTCCGTTTATCTTTACACCATATACGTCAGAGGTTAAAGGCATGCAGAGACGTAATACTCACGACAGTGTGGTGTTGAGGTTCTCGGTGCTGGCAGCCAGGTCGGTGGTGGACCAGGAGAGCAGCGAGAGGCGCGACAGGTTCATGACAGACGCGCTGCCCTCCTGCCGCAGCTTGGCGGCCTCCGCCGGGTCGTTGTAGCGGAACATGTTCGTGCGGCCCAGCAGGAGGATGCAGCCTGCGGACGGACAATACTGTTAGCACTGCGCGTGCGGGGCGGGCTCGAGGGTGGCGGTGCCGGCACTAGTTGGTGCTGTCAGTTACCTTGGCTGAGCTTGGCCGGCCTGTCGATGAGCACAGTGTTGAGCCAGCACTGCGCGTGCGGGGCGGGCTCGAGGGTGGCGGTGCCGGCACTAGTTGGTGCTGTCAGTTACCTTGGCTGAGCTTGGCCGGCCTGTCGATGAGCACAGTGTTGAGCCAGCACTGCGCGTGCGGGGCGGGCTCGAGGGTGGCGGTGCCGGCACTAGTTGGTGCTGTCAGTTACCTTGGCTGAGCTTGGCCGGCCTGTCGATGAGCACAGTGTTGAGCCAGCACTGCGCGTGCGGGGCGGGCTCGAGGGTGGCGGTGCCGGCACTAGTTGGTGCTGTCAGTTACCTTGGCTGAGCTTGGCCGGCCTGTCGATGAGCACAGTGTTGAGCCAGCACTGCGCGTGCGGGGCGGGCTCGAGGGTGGCGGTGCCGGCACTAGTTGGTGCTGTCAGTTACCTTGGCTGAGCTTGGCCGGCCTGTCGATGAGCACAGTGTTGAGCCAGCACTGCGCGTGCGGGGCGGGCTCGAGGGTGGCGGTGCCGGCACTAGTTGGTGCTGTCAGTTACCTTGGCTGAGCTTGGCCGGCCTGTCGATGAGCACAGTGTTGAGCCAGCACTGCGCGTGCGGGGCGGGCTCGAGGGTGGCGGTGCCGGCACTAGTTGGTGCTGTCAGTTACCTTGGCTGAGCTTGGCCGGCCTGTCGATGAGCACAGTGTTGAGCCAGCACTGCGCGTGCGGGGCGGGCTCGAGGGTGGCGGTGCCGGCACTAGTTGGTGCTGTCAGTTACCTTGGCTGAGCTTGGCCGGCCTGTCGATGAGCACAGTGTTGAGCCAGCACTGCGCGTGCGGGGCGGGCTCGAGGGTGGCGGTGCCGGCACTAGTTGGTGCTGTCAGTTACCTTGGCTGAGCTTGGCCGGCCTGTCGATGAGCACAGTGTTGAGCCAGCACTGCGCGTGCGGGGCGGGCTCGAGGGTGGCGGTGCCGGCACTAGTTGGTGCTGTCAGTTACCTTGGCTGAGCTTGGCCGGCCTGTCGATGAGCACAGTGTTGAGCCAGCACTGCGCGTGCGGGGCGGGCTCGAGGGTGGCGGTGCCGGCACTAGTTGGTGCTGTCAGTTACCTTGGCTGAGCTTGGCCGGCCTGTCGATGAGCACAGTGTTGAGCCAGCACTGCGCGTGCGGGGCGGGCTCGAGGGTGGCGGTGCCGGCGCGGAGGGTGACGCGACAGTGCAGCGGCAGCACGCCGGCGCCCGACAGCACGATGTCCGGCTGCGGCGAGTACTCCGCGCTGCCTATCACCGTCTCGCCTTCCTAACAGACGATCTCGTTATTGAGCTTTTTATACAATAGGGTAAATGACAAAAAAAAAATAGTCCGTCAGTTAATAAATAATCAACAAATATTTGACCCGTAGTTTTATTCGTTTTTAAAATTGACAATTCGTCACACCTTGGTATAACTTTTAGCGAGTTCTGAGGTCACGAGCCCCGCACTCCTGAGTTTTGATGCGTTTTATTTTTGTCAATATTCATTGTAAAAAAATAAATGTTGTCCGTAAAGTCGGTTTACGGACGAAAGTTTAACGTGACAACGTCATAACAAAACATTGATGAACTGATTGCATACATACGCTCCGATCGTAACTTTAAAATGAGCGTAACGGGACAGAGCGTAACGGGACATTTCCGTGCGTGCAGCCAGTGTTCATCGATTTATTAGACGTTGCGCGTTGTCACGTCCTCAGAAAATAGGTGTCTATTATTGTCTAATACTCTTACTGACAGACTAAATAGATTTGCACTTTTTGTCGTGACGACGTCTTCATTAATGTTTTGTTATGACGTTGTCACGTTAAACTATCGTCCGTTAACCGACTTTACAGACAACTATTTTTTTTATACTATCTTTATGCCGATAGTTAACTGCCGCGTCTAAATGATAAGGGTGTGATGTGAACACAATAATCGACGCAGGATAGTCTCGAGAAAGTCAATAATAACTTATTGAACACACAATATAAATTGTCGATGTCGAGTCGCATTGTCGAATATCGAATGTAATCTTTTTTGCCTTTATGGCATGTAAATAAAGGTCAACAAGTCCATTCCTTGTCGATAAATGTAGCAACCAGGCCCGAAGGCACCTAAGAAGCTCATTAATATAACATAACCCTGAAACACTTTATATTCCCCTAAAAAGCGCACCTACTGCCGATACTGCAGATTGACAGATTTTATATTAAGTAAAAGTATTGTATTATATAAATAAAATAAAATAAAATAAATTCCTGCCGGCTTCCCTTCAGAAACAAGGCACTCTACATTTATCATGCACGTGTCTAGGTGTCTAATGTAGTCAAATAGACACACACACAATCACACATCATACGGTAGTGGTGTGTGATTATATGTCACTGTAAAATTGTCAAACACGTTAGATTGTAATCTCTCTAGCGATATTGTAACTCTCGAAATATTGTCAACTGAACATACGGACGTATCTCTGCCCCCATAATCGGTACTTGGGCCACCCCCCCGTTAGGTTAGTTAGGTTCCTTTAAACCCTGCACTCGGAAAAAGGGGCCCGATTAAACTTTTAGCTCCGTCGACTACGCTTTTAAGGGAATATAAAGTGTTTTAGGGTTATGTTATATTAATCGGTATTTCTCAGGAATGGTACATTATCTTCTCTTGAGAGTGGTACCACTGGGCAAGGGATCTCCTTCCCACCACACCGCGTGCGTTGACTACCATCGCATGCATTTCACGAAAAATAATGCGTTTTATTGTAAGCAGTATGTTCGTTTGACAATATTTCGAGTTTACAATATCGCTCGAGAGATTACAATATAACGTGTTTGACAATTTTACGGTGACATATACACATTTGTGGGTATCACAGTATACAGACATTATAGGATTGAAAACTTTATAAGAATACAAACATTTTTCACGTCAACAAAGAAAGCAACAGGTCGCCAAATAAGCCGATGCTTTAATTCAGAACTAAAATCGTATGGACACGTGACTTCGTGGCTGACAGTCCGTTTGGAGCTCGGTAAGCCGAAGATTATCAAGTTACGAGATTGGCAGAAACATAAACTATGTTGGGGAGAACGAGACAGAATGAGTAATGGTCGATATCGTATTTGGTACCGACTAGATTTCTTATTTTTACTGACTTATTTACGTAAGTTAAATTTTTTTTTTTTGGGTTTTTCTGCATTTTATTCTTTTCTTTTTTTCCGTCATGGGTCAACATGAGGTCAAAATGAAAATCCATGACGGCGCCGACGAAAATTTTGTTAGGCAGATTATGATGACCACTGCTCTCAAAACGGTGAAGGAAAACATCGTGCGGAAATGTTATGAACCAAGAAATCGAAGACATGTAACATCTAACAACTCGCAGTGGGCTCGCGTGGCGGATTATAGTTCACTTATTCTCAACAAGAGGAGGGCTGTGTCCCAGCAGTAGGAACATTAATAGGCTGATGATGATGAAGAGTTTTTTTCCACCCTATATAACCTGTTTTTTAAACGTTGTATACAGGATCAACAGTAGTCCACAGTTACCTTGAGATGATACAGCGTGACGCCGGTGGACAGCAGATTATCATCGATGCCCACAAGGTGCGGCATGTCGGAGTCCAGCACGACGCCCAGCCCACTCTTGCGCAGCCCCAGCGCCTTCTGCTCCTGCAGGATCTGCTGCGTCTCGCGCCACTTCTCCGTCCACTTCTCCGTCAGCACCTTCTCTTGGGCTTCCTTGCGTTGTAACGTTGCTAACACGCCTGCTTCGGCTTCTATAGGGTCCTGGGAACGAAAAAAAAATGGTTGTCTGTATCTTGTCTACGGACGATAATTTTACATGATAACGTCATAAAAGATGGAGGCTGATCGTGCCTCTCTGTCGCTTGTTCCGGGCTCTCGCTTGCACGCTCGGCTCAGGCGGAACGTGACAATGGTGTCGATTCTGTTGTGCACAAACTTGCTATCTTTTACTAAAAGGCAGTGCGAGAAAAGGACGGCAATAGCTATCAACTAAGTTAGAGATGTCAAACTAGTTTATGCTTTGCGCTTCACCGTGTATTTAGTCGACATGTTTTTACGTGCACCCTTCATTTGTATGAAAATATTAGTTCGAATTAAATTTGACAGCTCTAAATTACGTCCGTCTCTTTCTCGTTCTATTAGACAGAAAAAGATAGAAATAGCCTAAATTAAGTTTAGTTTGTGCACAACAGAATCGACACCATTGATTCTTGCTTTTTCGTGCGTGCAGCCGGCATCATCGAGTTATAAGACGTTTCCAATTTAAAAAATAAACGAACAATATAAAAGGTGTAACATGATAAACGCAAAATCTCTTGTGTGTTGTGGTGACTCAGACCGAGACATTGAACAGCTTTTTTTCTTTGAATTTTAAAAAATTCGTTACTCTTTTTGTTGTGCCGAGTTATAAAAATAGTGCTCATGCAGTTTGTTGCCTATTACTCTCCATAGAGATCTACACTTTGTAATGTGCAACTACAGTACTTTCTCAAGTTATTATGCCTGGTGACTGTGACTGTAGCTTCGCTTTTTTTTATTTCTCGACCTTTAAAAGTGCCGTAATGGTCTAATTGACTTAATTGATTGATTGGTTTAATTGATTGATTTGACGACCTGAATGGCGTAGTGGTGGTGAGGCTGCCTTACGTTCTTAGGGTCCTGGGTTCGAATCCCGGTAGTAGCAAATGTTTGTGTGATGAGCACGGACATTTGTTTCCGAGTCATGGATGTTTATATGTATAATAAGTATGTATTTACAAAACAAAAAAGTATATATGTAGTATATCAACTATCTAGTGTCCACGACACAAGCTTTGCTTAGTGTGATACTAGGTGGCGCTGTGTGCTAATATCCAGCGATATATATATATATAATTGAAATAAATGCTGATATTTTACGATGGTATTTAGGTAATTCCAGAACTATTAATTAAAATACACAAACCGAGCAAATAAAAGGTACATTTCTAGAACGTTAATAAAACTGTCAAGTGAGAGTAGTTATTTTAAATTTCACAGTTAAGAAAGATTAGTGTTGCAATTAATTCATTTCAACAAATACTTTGAGTTGAGTTGACGTCGTCGTGTCAGTTCGTACTCAAGCAACTACTTTCCTTTGTGTTTTTAATTATATCGCCACTAATCTCAAAAATATCATAGGGTATAGTAATATCCAGTAGTAACTGAGTTTAGGTGTCAGATGGGCAATCAAAAACCAACTTTTAAAAGGACAAACTTGACTTTGCTGTTCGATTCCCAGAAAGGGCTATTGCACTTACCGCAAATAATAAATAAATAAATATCGCTGGACATTAACACACAGCGCCACCTAGTGCCACACTAAGCAAAGCTTGTATCGTGGACACTAGATAGTTGATATAATACATATATACTTTTTTGTGTGTAAATACATACTTATTATACATATAAACATCCATGACTCGGAAACAAATGTCCATGCTCATCACACAAACATTTGCTCCTACCGGGATTCGAACCTAGGACCCTAAGAACGTAAGGCAGCGTCACTACCACTACGCCATAAGAAGTTTGTAATATTAAAATCGCTGTTATTAAATTACGTATACGGTTTTCAGGTCAGATAGACAAACGCTAAAACTAGTATTCAGCTGCATCCGGTTAAACTGGAAGACGACACCAAAATAGTTAAAAAGGCTAGACAGATGATGACTTCAGAAAATCGTGAAGATAGGCTGGAAGCTGGAGAAAGGCTAGGTGGATAATGATGGTACTTACGTCATTGTGTGCGATCTGCGCGCGCAGCTTCTCGATCTCCTCGCGGAGCTCTCTGATGAGCTTGACGTTGGGGTCTTCGTTAATGGTCGGCTTGTTGATGATGTTCTTAGCGCGGTTCGCGTACCGCAGTGTCGACAGTGTCTCCCCGTAGTTGCAGTCGGCGGGAGAAATCTGGTTCAAGGGAGAAATGAGGGTAGTCATAGCATCGTGATTCTTTTGGCGCCTGAAACCATTAAATTGAACGACTTTTTCCTTAGGACTAACATAGTTATCATAAGACATAGTCGTTCCACACATTTGAGTCGAGTAGGTATTAATTAATTTGATGTTTTATCGCGATTTCGATATTGGTGACATGAAGAAAGTTGTTCAGTTTGATGGTCTGAATCATACCACATCCTTCTGGTACACGTTGTATACAGATACAACGTGTAACGTTCAATGCGCAAAACCTGGAAATAGTCTGCTCAGAATCACGATCAGAATAAATTGAACCACTTTTTAATATAAGCATAATGTCTTACGGCATTTTGCTGTGGGGACGGGCTGCAGACATTGAGTCTTTATTTATTCTGCAGAAAAGAGCCATCAGTGCCATATACAATCTTCGTAGGCGCGATTCTCTAAGGGAACTGTTTAAGGAAATTAACATCATGACTGTATATTGTCAATACATCTACGAAAACATAATATATATCAGAAAAAAACTGCATCTTTTTGGTAAAAGAGGTGACAGACACAATTACAGTACTAGAAATAGAGACCAATTAGTTCAGCCTGGCTTCAGACTCTCTAAAGTAGACTCGTCTTTCATGGGGTACTGTTTGAAATGCTATAATAAAATTCCACAAAGCATTCTTGAACTAAATGAAACCAAATTTAAAACTTGCCTTAAACGCACCCTGTGTAAGCAAGCATATTACAAATTGGACGATTATGTCGCTGATAAAAATGCTTGGCTCAATGCCGGTCCTACTCCACAAGGACAGAGACGCAAAAATGGATAGCATTAAATAGTATTGTTGGAGCTGCTGAAGATTGTACAACTATCTTTGCATTGCATAAATTCAATATCTTTAGTATTATATAACCTCATATCCCATATTGTGTGAGTGCTATTATACTAGAATGCTATCATTCACTGGAAACCTACGTTTTTATTTTTTGACTTGAATGTGCCCTGGCGGTTAAGAGTATGCCATGCTCACTCAAATGTCCCGCTGATGGTGGTGCGTGTGTCGGGTCATTTAGTTCCCTTCAAAATGGTTGAGTTGAATGGTGCTGATACATGCGTCATGTTCGTGAACGGGCGCTGTCGGTTGGGACTGGTCAGCTCTTGGTTGCCACGGCTTTTGTTTTTATTTTTTAATTAATTATTTTATTTTTGAATTGTTTTTGTTAGTTTTAACTACAGACACTTTTATCGTGCACATCTTGCTACATTGTTCTCACATAATGCACCATCTCAACAGGAATGATGTAACCAAGATTTTGTAACAACTATATGATTTAAAAGAGTTTCCATGGAGTTTCTTGCCCGTTCTTCTCCATAGAGATCTACGCTAGGGAATGGGCAACTACAGTACTTTCACAGTTTTTATGTCTTGTGACTGGGACTGTAGCTACATTTAATTTTCATCTTTGTTTTTACAGTTCAAAAGCGCCTGTAACTGGCCTACTTGAAATAAATGCTTTGATTTTTGATTTAGATTTTGACATAGGTTAATTTTTTTTTTAAAGTCTTCATTAAAAATGTTTCCCTGTCTATTTATTAATAGGTCAAGCCATCACGTGCGCAAACCTTTCAAAATAATTGAACAAATAAAGACAAATGGGTCATCCGCGGGATAATAATAGTTCTTGCCAGTAAAACTAAAACAGCAAATAAAACCTTTAAAATTTTCAAATGTTATTTTTCTCCCAGAATTAAGTCAATTGAATTAAAAAGCATTTGGGGTGTCTTAGGTTTGCGTATTTAATGTTACACGTTTTACCTATACCTCAAACTTTCCTAACAGATATACTCGAATAATATTCATGACACATCCGATGATGCGTAGTTCATAATACATGGCGTGAAATAAACTTTGTTTCTTTTTCTAATTATGTTTAAGTTTGAACAGAACTATACCGATCGATATCGTTTGTAAAATGATTCAGTGTTACTTACAGCAGCAATCATGATGGTCTTGGAGTTACCTCCGAGCGAGTCTTTTAGCAGCCACGTGAGCACCGAGTCACGGTATGGGATGAACACTTTCTTCTGGCCTTTTTGAAGACGCACTGAAACATAGATAATAATATTAACATCTACAACGTGTTATTGAAACTATCACGAAGCCGGCCAGCCAATCTAAGATACATTAAATGAAGTAACTAAAGGTAGAAGTAAAGATTACTGTGCGCGCCCTCCACCAGGCGCTGACCCGTCGCGTGTGAGGGGGGGGAGCAGACACAGACAAGGTGTGACGTATGTAGTGCCGGTACCTTCGAGCGGCTGGCTGGACTCGGCGAGCGCGGAGATGACGGAGCCGAGCGTGACGAGCGACTTGTTGATGTGCGCGCCCTCCACCAGGCGCTGACCCGTCGCGTGTGAGGGGGGGGAGCAGACACAGACAAGGTGTGACGTATGTAGTGCCGGTACCTTCGAGCGGCTGGCTGGACTCGGCGAGCGCGGAGATGACGGAGCCGAGCGTGACGAGCGACTTGTTGATGTGCGCGCCCTCCACCAGGCGCTGACCCGTCGCGCCCGTCGCGTCCGCGCGCTCGCTAACAGGAACAGGGACCATACCGTACATATTATTAATTTGTATTAATTAAAAAAGCTTGCCCCGCACTAGAAAATCTCCTGTCTCTTAAGCGCGTTTACAAACTTTAACTCGCATAACAGCCACAACCGGACCTGCTGCCTGTAGGCTATACAAAATGTTGTTTTGTGCGGGAATCGAACTCGCAGTACGCAGCGTAGCAGCCAATCGCTCAGTCACTGCGCCAAGCGGGCCGTCAAATCATTATCGCTCATCTGCCGATCCTCTACACAGAATTGGATCCCGTTTAAGGATGCGTTTCGACCAAAGATGAGCGAGAGTGCATAGCGAGCGATGAAACTAACCAATAGCATCGCTTCTTTGTCACAGCTTGAACTATTGTTATCTAGTTTCACGCGAATCCTCTCATACACACTTGAACACACATACTCTGCACATACTTGAACATCTCCTGTGGGGTTTGACGCCGAATGTGCACTTTACAAAATGTGCACACCCGCAAAATGTGCACTTCGCAAAATGTGCACTTGACGCATTATGCGGATTTCGCAAAATGTACACTTCTCAAAACCACCACTTATCAAAATTAGCACTTCTTAAAGGGTGCACTACTCAGGGCGAGCCGGCGGCGTTCCACAAGGGCGAACTGTAGGTAAAAAAAACAATAGAGATTTTTGGGAGTGGTATACACCACCATCCACTCCAAGGTGTTGCTCAAGGTTTGCTTACCTCCCAGCCAGGTCCACGAGGTGCACTTTAGACACTGTCTCACTCGGCATGTTGTTGTGGCGCAGGTAGGACGCCTGCACGAAGGTGATCGTGAAGATGGCGTGCGAGCGAGACGACACGTCGTTCATCTGCGTCGATGCCGTCGTTCGGTGGAGGTTGCCGCGGTGCATGCATTCCTAAACATGGACAACAGAATGTATTAGAACAGGGTGAAAACAACCTCATCATGAAGTCGTCAACCAAGCTCTGTACATCAAACTAAGTAACTTTACGCAAAAATGATAATTATTAGTCATATCGTTTCCTGAGAATGCAGACACTGAACTCATGCGAGTACAATTTAAAAAAAATGCTGACGAGTGTTTTTAACATACATTTATCAAAAAAAAAAGCACTACTCAATGTCATGTCATTCCATAGTTCGTAACGTTCGAGAAATGTTTATTTTTGTGAAAAACAATCCACGAATTAAGGAGAAGAAATACAAACGGAACGACACTCATTGATGTGTATTTATTTCTATATAGAAATAGTATCACTATATTCTGGAATTGGCTTTCACCAACCGGTGAAAAATTCTACAAATTACAAAAAGTTAAACAAAATCTAACCTGTATATCATCATAATCGGACACCAAATGCTTGGACAGATCTTGCACATAAGGGCCCAGCTTGGGATGCTCTCTGACTCTTAGGGAGTGCCCCGCATCCGTAGACAAGAGGTCTTTGACCCTCTCGTTGTAGATCTCGAGGTAGCTGACCTCCGTGCGGTAGGAGGCGCCGGACTCCTTGCCAGCAGCCACACGGGAGAACAGGTGACGACATATCCGGGGGATCAGGCCTTGGTACTCCTGGAGTGGGGTAAAACCAGTGAGAAACGTTAGGTGACTCTTCCATGTCTTTGTCGTACTCATGTAGGGTGCTGCTAACACTAAGACAAAAACTAGAAAATCAATAAAAAACAATCGCAGAAAGAAACCGCGTTTGACGTTAAATATGACACAAAGTCGGTGTCGTGTCTGCCTGCGAATCGAAGCCACTACTCTCACACGTACTCCTCGCTCAGCAACCCCGCTTACAACCACGAGACGAACAGGTCCGTCAATATTACACACACATAAAAACTTTTTTGCAAAAAATAAAACCGACTTCAAAAAAAAAACAAAAAAGTGAAAAATAACTTTAGCTTCTGAAGTCGGTGACCTTTGTTTCATTGCTTTAGTTTTTTTGTCACCGACTTCAGAAGCTAAAGTTATTTTTCACTTTTTTGTATTTTTTTTGAAGTCGGTTTTATTTTTTGCAAAAAAGTTTTTATTTTTCACTTTTTAGTGGTTCACACGTGCTTGATATACATGGAAAGTGCATACCGTTACAATTACAACAAGCTCAAACACGACTAGGGTACATTGTTTCATTATGGAGTTCCGTGACTCTTGGCTTCATCATCAGATCTGATGGTAGAATGGTTCTTATCAAACGCAAATGCTTCACTTGTTGTAGAAAATACCAAAATCGCAACACGTTTTCATATAAAATTTGAAGAGTTCCCTCGATTTCGCCAAGATTCCATCATCAGATCCCGACTTGGTGGCTATGGGACCATTCGGGAAGAATACCCTTTCCAACAAAAAAAGAATTTTCCAAATCGGTTGGCAAGCGACGGAGTTATGCCCGAACAAACATAAAAAAAAAAAAAAATAGAAGCATCCGAATTGAGAACCTCCTCCTTTTTAACCGACTTCTAAAAAAGGAGGAGGTTCTCAATTCGGATGTTTCTATTTTTTTTTTTTTTTTTTTTTTTTTTTATGTTTGTTCGGGCATAACTCCGTCGCTTGCCAACCGATTTGGAAAATTATTTTTTTGTTGGAAAGGGTATTCTTTCCAAATGGTCCCATAGCCACCAAGTCGTGATCTGATGATGGAATCTTGGCGAAATCGAGGGAACTCTTCAGATTTTATATGAAAACGTGTTGCGATTTTGGTATTTTCTACAACAAGTGAAGCATTTGCGTTTGATAAGAACCATTCTACCATCAGATCTGATGATGAAGCCAAGAGTCACGGAACTCCATAATGAGACAATGTACCATAGTCGTGTTTGGGCTTGTTGCAATTGTAACGGTATGCACTTTCCATGTATCAAGCACATGTGAACCACTAAAAAGTGAAAAATAAAAACTTTTTTGCAAAAAATAAAACCGACTTCAAAATAAAAACAAAAAAGTGTAAAATAACTTTAGCTTCTGAAGTCGGTGACAAAAAAACTAAAGCAATCAAACAAAGGTCACCGACTTCAGAAGCTAAAGTTATTTTACACTTTTTTGTTTTTATTTTGAAGTCGGTTTTATTTTTTTTTAGAAGTCGGTTAAAAATAGTACACACTACTTTAACAACCAATACAGTCCGATCAGTTGAGACCGGATTACACGCATATTATGGCAATTTTTTGAACTTACTGCATAATTTTAGTCCCCAATTTGAAGTGTTCTAAAAAACCTTTTGTGTTGAATTTTAAACATTATGTTGCATATTCTGACACTCTTTTTGGATATATGTCGAGAATTTATGATGCATATTTCGACAGCTTAAGTTGCGTATAATCCGGTCCCTCCTAATCTATACTAATATTATAAAGAGGAAAGTTTTCTATTTCTGTATGAAAAATACAAAGCTTTGCTTGTAACGAATAAACTCAAAAAGTACTGGACCGATTTCTAAAATACTTTCACCGTTGGAAAGCTACACTAACCCCAGGTGATACAAGCTACTTTGTATCCCTGTATTCCCACGGGAACAGGATCTAGGATTGATATGGTTCTAAGATTGTATGCTAGTCAATAATACGTACGTTGGAGCCCGATCCCATCATGGTGAATGTCTTGCCGCTGCCAGTCTGTCCGTAAGCGAACACGCACGCGTTGTAGCCCTCGAACGCACTGTCGATCACGTCCAGTCCCAGATCCGCGAACACCTGGGAAAGATTAGGAGTTGAACAAGAGAACGAACTGCTGCAGTGTATTATATGCCGTGAGGGTCTCGATCAAACAGCATAATCAGGCTGTAATGGTAGTCAGTGGCCCGAAAGGCTGACTAAAACTGTGTTGTGGAGGTCAGATAGGCAGTCGCTCTATGTAATACTGGTTCAGGTGCATCCGGGTAGACTGTAAGGCGACCCCAACATAGTTGGGAATAGGCGCCGCAGATGATGATGAATCAGGTTGTAATGCTGCTGAGACACGGGCCTCTATGAGAGGAAATGGGCTGTAATCCACTCACGCCCAGTGCGGATTCGTGGATGCCACAAGTCTTTGAATATTTGGTTCTAGGATGGTATGCTGTTCCCTTAACATGTTTTCCTTCGCCGTTTGAGAGCTGCGGTGTTGAAATAAATTATACGAAGTAATGCGCCTGACCGGGTTGAACTCACAGCCAACACAATCGTAAATTCGTAACGCCAGGGTCGATACCGGTTCGACGAGACAGTAAAGATACCTTACCCGTGGTAGATAAAAGAAAGGGGTGCTTAGCATGCACAGATTTAAAAAATGGAAAAAAGGTCATTTTCACAAAAAAAAAACCGACTATAAGCGTTTTTTTGCGCATATAAGCTCGCGCGCCACGCTTTGCTACAAGCGCGCGTTTGGTTTTTTGAGAGCTTCAAAAAACCAAACGCGCGTACACACACTTTTCTGCCGTATCGAGAGTAGCGGGCGCGTGGAGAGGCGACTCTTGTGTAAAAAGACGCACACTTACGCGCCTACACGCGCATATATGCACCGAAAATAGGCAAATCTGAAAACCCTCATATAGGATCAATATTTCTTAAAGACCAATTGAGGTTTGACTTAGTCAGTGAAGAAAAGTCAGAATTGTAAAAAAGCGTTGTCCATACATCATTCCGCAGAAATGGAAGTTATATTACTGTACCGACCTGTTCCTGTGCCGCGTAGTTCTTGTCATCATGCGCATACGACCAGTACGAGTGATCGAACGTGAAGTCCTTATACTTCTCCCGGCTGCCGTCATTTTGCTCTTTGCTATTCTGTAACATAGATACGTCATAGTTTAGATAACGTCCTTTAATACTTTGGTCATTTGCGTAAGTACGGCTGGGAATCTCGACCCTCGCAAAAGGACCCTGTTTACCCTTTTAAATATTGGTTATAGTTGACTGTTATAGAGCAGTCTCCTATTAGGTAGGTATACTTATCTTACTACAAATCTATTTATTCAGAAGGGCAAACAATCGTAAAAATCTATTGATAACCTCGCTGTTGGTCGGATCGAGTCGTCGCAAGCGCGATAGCTAGACTAGAGGTCCTATCTGTTCGATTCCCATGTCGGGATTTTTTCTTCCGGATTGTTTGAGTAGGTGCTCCAGAGCCTAGGTTTTTGCCCGGTTGGTGGCAATAGGCCTGCCTCCAATTGCATGGGAAGATTAGGTACAGCCTTACCGTTCGGGGAATGCAGGCGTTATGTTAAGTTCTATTTGTTTTCATTATAATCGGATAAAAGCAAATAAGAAAAATGGTAATTTCGGTTTCAAGCGCTAACAAAGTTTTGCGTGCAAACTGCATGCAGTCGACACGTGATATCTTGTTAATTGCGCTATAATCACACCTATCAAGATAATAAACTGTTACAAAATATATAATGATACGGTAAATTGTTCTGTGATTGTAAAAATAATGTTCAATTAGTTAATACATAGTACATTATTGGCGCGAATAGTCGAACATTGCACTACAAAAAGAATGGACTGGAAGATGAGGAGAGGTCGGCTTGGACACAAATGATGAAATGACTGAACACAGAGATGATGGCTGGGTGAAGTGTAATCATCGTCATTCACCTGCCCTTATCTCTATTTGTCTGGGGTAAGCAGCATTTATTGAGTAAGAAGAAGAGGACGACTTGTCACAGATACAGACACAGACTTCGACTTAGATTCAAATCATTAGATGAAAATTGGACGAAAGATTGGAGTGCCTATAAATGGCTCTCCAATCTTTCGTCTCTCAATCTTCGCCTTTACTTCTATATTACTCATCATCTTAAAACTTTACCCCTTTTCAGATCATTCATCTAGCCCAAGTGTGTGGAAGACAAAATACGAAAGAGACGCTAAAAGGCGACGAAACGAAATAAATAGGTAAAAGGGCCAGGTACATAATGACAATTGCTCAATGTCAACAAGACCTACATTCGCGACCATTCTTACTATGATTTTCAAAGATTTATTTTTAAAATGGTAAATGTTGAAGGATAGAAAGAGAGTAAGGTCAAAGAAAAGATGGATGGATTGTGAATGAAGGGAAAGGAGTAAAGGGTGCCGTGTCATCTGACAGAGGAGAATAGAACGGGCCTGTGGACGGCGAGCTATGGGCTAGCTCGCCGTCCGGCGTCCGTCCGTCTTATGAAGACAGGCCGTGTTACACGCGCGCCTCAAAGAGATGTCAGCAAAAAGCAAGAGCCGAAGCCTGCCGGGGCTGCGGGACTATTCGAAAGAGATACCGTGCGGCCACGGAACATAAAGGGCGAGGAAGGAACATGGATAGGTTTAGTCAGTAAAAGTCTAACACTCCCTTTCGCTCCGCCCTGAGTGGGTGGATTCATTTGATAATTTCCCCAAAAAAAGGGGAGAATGGAAGAAAAAAACGTGCGCCGACCCCGAATAGAATGGGACTAGGCCAGATACATGGTGATATTTTTAGAATGGTAACTAACCTAGTAGGTAAATACGTCCTTGAGAGCAAAGTCAGAGTGAATTAGAGCTAACGCCGTGGTTAGCAGGGTTAAGAGCCTCTAAACGATGCGTGACGTCACATGTGACGTCAGTAATCAGCCTCCCGTCGTGATTAGTGTGTGTGTGGGAGCGTAAACATAATTTAGACATCTTTAGTACAGTCGTCCGTACGTTTACTTGAACGACGAAAACTGAACCTTTAGGGTCGTCATTGCGATTACGAAAAATTCAGAGAAAAAGATAGTTAATTACCAAAGAAAAAGTTTTTGACTGGTTTTTTAATAAAGGTTGTAAAAAAACCTTTTAACAAAGCCGAAAAGCACTTGTTCTCCCCGTCATTGCGATCATTTTTTTGTTCTACACCATACCTGGGAATCTTCTAGTTACAGAGATATTGGGGGTCAAGTTCCAACTTTTTGACAGTTTTTCTTCAATATAGTACCTATTTACTGTAAGATTTTTACTTTAAACCCCTCCACGACCTCCGTACTATTCAATCCATCCATCAGCACAACGTTTTAGGTGCTTAACATTGAGTTCTACCACAAAACATGATTTTTCACCCCAACAAAAAAAAGTTGTTTCCCGGAAATAATTTTTGCGTACTTTGGAGTTTGGCTGGTTTGGTTACTTACGTTTGATGTACAGAATGCTTGGTTGACGGCATGAGATACACCCTATATACAGGACGTAAACATGTCCTTCACGAACTACTGGGTTATATTATAGTCATCGCAGACCGGGACGGCATGGCAAGGGATTTAATTGTTTACCAACGGATATTCAAACGTATTGGTATAGAAATACAACATAAATTGCCATGCTTCAAAATTACGCCGTCACATGCCGTGGCATCTAAAGGGATTTGCATTGAAGGACGCGTCACGGTCTTATTAACCGACGTCAAAAAGGAGGAGGTTCTCAATTCGTCGGAACTTTTTTATTTTTATTTTTTATATATGTTCCCCGATTACTCGAAGATGGCTGGAGCGATTTTGGAGAGGTTTTATTTTTTGCAAAAAAGTTTTTTTTTCATGAAATAGTCATTAAGTACATGGTATTAAGTAGAGAAAAGTCTGGGTTAGTCCTTTTACCGAGGAAGACTTTAGGCGATATAACATCACGCTACGACCATTAGGAGCGGAGCAGGAATGAAAAATGTTGCAAAAACGGGGATTTTTTTTTCCATTCGTTCTTTCTTATGTGACGCAGACGAAGTTGCGTGGGTCAGCTAGTCGTTAAATAATTCCCGCTGAATCGAAAGTGGCCGAACACGAGTGCAGTTCTATGGGTCGATTTCTAGTGAGGTCGAGTCTAGCCCGAATCGGCTAGAAATTATGTAAGAACAACAGAACCACTGCAATGCCATACTATGTGACCTTGGCAAAACACCTTGTTGTTTCAATGGTCAAGGTCGTACGTAGTAATTTAGGGAAGCTTCAGGGTGTTAGGTACAACAGCTTCTACACTCATACGACTACCATCTTGCATGGCAAAATCTGTGTGCATGACACCGTAAAATTGTATAGATTGTAATCTATCTAGCGATATTGTAAAAACTCGAAAGATTGTCAAACGAACATACTGCATACAATTTAACTTATTGTTTCTCGGTACATTACAATCTATCGAAGTGAAACCGTAATATTGTGAAATGCATGCGACGGAAGTATCTCTGCCCCCATAATCGGGACTTGGGGCACCCCGACGTTAGGTTAGTTAGGTTTCTTTAAACCCTGCTGACAGAAATAGGAACCCGTGCGGGACTCCGTCGACTACGCTTTTTAGGCGAATATGAAGTGTTTTGAGATTAGGTTACAATAATCGGTTTTTCTCAGGAATGGTGCATTATCTTTTCATGGGAGTGGTACCATGGGGCAAGAGGAACCCTCCTTCCTCAACCCCTCCACACCGCGAGAGTTGAGTTCCGTCGCATACATTTTGCAATATTACGGTTTCACTTCGACTTATTATAATCTACCGAAAAATAATGCGTCATATTGTAAGCATTATGTTCATCATCATCATCATCATCAGCCTTTTTTAATGTTCCCACTGCTGGGACACGGCCTCCTCTCAATGAGAGGGAATGGGCTATAATCTACCACGCGGGCCCAGTGCGGATTGGTAGATGCCACATGTCTTCGAATTTTTGGTTCTAGGACAAGCCGGTTTCCTCACGATGTTTTCCTTCACCGTTTTGAGAGCAGCGGTGATGAAAATAACTTACACAAAGTAATGCGCCTACCTGGGTTCGAACCCACGACTTACTGTTCGTAAGTCGGGGCCGCCACCACTGGGCCACCGCTGCTCTCGATGTTCAGTTGACAATATTTCGAGAGTTTACAATCTCTCTACTTACTTATGTTACAATCTAACGGTTTTTACAATGTTACGCTGAAATACACATCTCTTCCTCTCTTATAAACCTTTGATTACAAAACACAGGCGTGGAGTTATGTTAATTCTAAATGTGTTTCTTATAACGAAAAATAGCGGAGCAGTAAAGCAAACAATGTCATAACAGTTAGTCTGAGTACCGAGATTCCCGGGCGTTTGAAATACTATCACGCACTAATGTCGCTTGCCAAATTGTGCTGAAACACGCGAACGACGAGCGACGCTGTCTGCTCTGTTATCACGGGTATTACCAGCAGACAGTGTCTATATAAAAGATCAACACAACGACAAAGAAACAGTTTATACGTCACTTGTTCAAATGACATGATTTACTGCGTTATACAGGTGTGAGCGATAATGCAGCGGCTCGTGGCGATGTTATCGTGTTTATACTAAGTATTGTCAGCCTCCGCCGCCGTGGGAAGAGATGGCTGTAACTTTATACCTGGTATTATGAAACCAGCGGGCGTGGATGCATCTCAAGTTAAAGAGAAAAATATACAATTCCGTGATTGGACCTGTCGCACTGCATGGATCACAATCCTGCAGGGTGTGAGAAAGATGGACGAAAAACGATTGCATGTAGCGGAGATGAGAATGTTGAGATGGATGTTTTTATATGCGGAGTGACAAGAATGGATAAATTTATTATGGAATTAGTATTAGAGGCAGGATGAAAGTGGCGGGCGCCTGTTACAGAAAATGTGAAAGGAAGTTGTTTGTTTTGATAAGGATGGACATGTAATGAGAAGGGGTGAAACGCATGTGACTAATAGAGTGATGGACATGAGAGGGAGAGAAAGGTCAAAGAATAGATGGATAGATTGTGTGAGCAATGATATGAAAGAGTAAATGATGCCGTGACGTCTGAAAGAGAGAATGGAAGAAAACATGTTACGGGTGCTGACCCCAAATATAATGGCACAACGGCAGGGAGATGAAAGGCGTGTATGAACTTGGACGAAGCACCTGCGTGCTTAAAAATATTTGTACGGTGCACGTACATGGGTTTTAAAATGGGTTTTAAAATATATTTATTATTACAATAGATACGTTAGCAAGTAGGCTCGCGTATTTGCTCTTTGGACGCAACCTACATTTGGCAGTGCATTGACACTGACATATTGCATTGTTTTATGCATTTTCTGTATATTACATTTTAGTGTTCAATTAGACGTGGTTTGAGTCGGACAACTTGCATTTTTATTTAGATTCATCCCGTTGAGCATTCACTGACATTTTCTGCATTTAAGTTTAAGTTTGACATTTACATCTGCATTGACATTACTTATGTTAGGGAAGCACCCTACATAGTTTTTTTGGTCCTTCGTAACTATTGCAAGTACTATACTGTCCGATACGTCGGTCGATAAGACGCCGCGCGGGATCTGTGTCGTGTCGTGTGGTACCGTGCCACGTGTGTTGCCGTGCAGGAGCATTCGGGGAGGTAGCAGCGGTCCAGGTTCCAGAGCGTCACATTGCATTGCATTTACATACAGGGAGAGTTCCTGAATTTCAAGTAAGATCGTTCATTATTTATCTTACGGCTTTACAATGGAGGGTTTCATCGGGCGTCAAGCGGAGATCCTCAAGGAACTAAAGAGAATCCATTCTAACTTTAAGAAGGATTCAGCGAGCAGGAAGAGCACCGATTACATTCGTAAAAGGCTTGAGAGGTTAGATGTACTATGGGCGGAATGTGAAGAGAAGAACCGGGAGCTGAGTGCAGTAGAGGAGAAAGATCATCAATATTTCACCGGTAACATTTACGAAGTCATTAAAAACTGGTACCATGGAACGCGTCAGGAGATTGCAGCGTTCGAGAAGAAGACTCTTGCTGGACCCAGTAACGCCGGCCATAGTAAGCTAAACATTGAGTTTGACAAAACCCTGTTCGAGACATCTGTAGGAGCAGAGGACAAGCTACTCGAGTTACAGCAGTTGCAACAAGCTAACTTCCGTGCACTCACTAGGTTAGTAAATCGAAGCCTAGACAAGGTTAAGGAGAAATGGGAAATTGAGGATATGCTTAAGACTGTAGAGTTTCGGTGGACTGCGATTGACAAATTACATTTACAAATTGATGGCATATTAGAGGGGAATTCACAAGATTATTATGACGAGTTCGGTCGTCACGAAGATGCATTTACAAATATGAAACGGGCGCTGAACACGAAATTAAACGCTTCTATACATCAACAGCAAACATTGCCCAAAATTGACATACCTATCTTTAACGGCAACTATACCTTATGGCCTACTTTTATGGATCTCTACGTAGAAGCGATTCATAATAATTCAGCGATTGCAAAAACTCAGAAAATGCAGCATCTAAAGGGTAGACTTCGCGGTGAAGCAGAAAAGCTCGTGCAGCATTTACACATAGCACCAGAAAATTATGACACGTGTTGGGAAATTTTGAACCATAGATATAATAATAAGTTTCTGTTATTTACCAGAAACTTCCAGGTATTTATGCGTCAACCTAATTTGCAAAAACAATCTGCGTTCGACCTCAAGCGGTTATATGACACTACCAACGAAACAATAAACGCGATACACAACTTGGGCATTGATACAAGCTCATGGGACCCGATGCTAGTTTACGTGTTGTGCGAAAAATTAGACTCCGAAACGTATTCGGAATACATGCAGTCCAGGTCCGATCCGCGCGAGATACCAACATACAATCACTTCATGGATTTCGTCGAGAACAAGTTTATGGCATTAGAACCGTTGCACAGGAAAAAACCAGAAAACGGTGATAAACCTGCATTAAAATCACATTTTAAGACGCCACATCCGTTCGGGAAAAATTCCAAGTCACAACCCAATAAAAGTTCAGTAAACTACTTTCGCAATTTCCATGCGTCAAACGCTGGACAATTGAGAAAGATTATTTGTCCATTGTGTAATATGAATCATGCATTATTTCAATGTTCTAGTTTCGCTGACATGCTGAGTCCGGAAAAAATGGCATTTATAGAAAACAATAAAATATGCAAAAATTGTTTATATGTGCATACCAAGGGTTACTGTGCATCACAGAAAAGATGCAGAGATTGCAACGAACAACATAACACACTTCTGCACAGCGATATTGTGAAATCAGTGCAAACGCCCTCAGCAACACAAACAGCACCTAAACCGTCGTCATCAACTTCAACTAGGTCAAATAAAAATCTACAAAACAACTTCGCATCAAATAATGATGATGAAGTATTATTACCAACAGCATTATTGCAAGTAGCCACAGCTGCAGGTGACTACATTACACTAAGGGCTTTAGTTGATCAAGGCTCACAAATTACGTTGATAACGGAGAATGCAGCTCAAAGATTGGGCATAAAGCGTCAACAGCTGAGTGCAAACATAAGCGGCATCGGTACTTTATCCAACAGGAGTAAAGGAAAGGTCCGTCTATCCTGCAAGTCCTTACATAACGACTTCCAGTTTACAACGGAAGCGTTAATTATGACACGGGTAGTAAACAGTCTGCCTAACGTTACATTTGCAAAGAAACCTTGGGCTCATGTGACTGACATCACACTAGCCGACCCAGAGTACAACTTATCTAGGCCCATTGACATACTTTTGGATGCACACGTATTTTCCGAAATACTCATGAATGGCTTAGTCAAAGGGGAGGTTAATGAACCCATGGCTCAACAAACACGGTTGGGGTGGATATTGTCAGGCAATGTCACCAAAACATTTAATTGCAACGTCGTAGTTAATGAAGTTAACGCCTTGTCGAAATACTGGGAAGTGGAAGACATCAATGGAGATGCATGCAATTCTATGACGTCAGAGGAACGATATTGTGAGGAGTTCTACACTGCAACAACCAAGCGACTAGGTGATGACAGATATGCAGTTCGTTTGCCAATGAAGCCTAATTTTAATCAGCTGCTGGGCAAGTCAAAGCCACGAGCTGTAGCACAGTTTATGCAATTAGAAAGGAGATTAGGCAGGGATGACAAACTATCAGATATGTACACCAAATTTATGCAAGAGTACCTGGAAATGGGACATATGAAAGAGAGCAAACCTGACTGCAACACGGCATGCTACTTACCTCATCATGGAGTCCTAAAACAGGACTCAGTAACATCAAAATTGAGGGTGGTTTTTAACGCCTCCCAGAAAACTGACACAGGTTACAGCCTGAATGACTTGATGGAGTGTGGCCCTAAGCTTCATCAAGATCTATTGACATTATTATTGGGATGGAGACTATACAAGTACGTCTTTACTGCAGATTGTGAGAAGATGTACCGCATGATCCTTGTCAAGGAAGAAGACCAACACTTGCAAAAGATCCTGTGGAGGGAATCCAACCAAGGTCCTTTAAAGGAGTTCCAGTTGTGCACAGTGACGTATGGCACCAAGGCAGCACCATTTCTAGCTCTCCGAACGCTGAAACAGCTTGCAGACGATGATGCACAGAAATATCCGTTGGCAGCGGATGTCATTAATAACGAGATGTACGTCGATGACGTCCTAAGTGGCAGCAACTCCATCGAACGAGCACAAGAAATTCAAAAACAACTCATTGACATGCTGAGTGGAGCTGGCCTTACACTACGGAAGTGGTCAAGCAACGACCAGACCTTGATTGAAAGCTTATCTTCTTCAGATCTTAACCAAACGACAATGCATTTTACAAACGATGGAATGACAAAAGCCCTGGGGGTCCAGTGGAATCCTACAACTGACACATTTTCGTTTACAAACAAAATAAAATTCGACAGTAACAACCAGTTGACAAGAAGAAAACTGCTATCGGAAATCTCGAAAATTTTCGACCCACTGGGCTGGCTGACACCTTTGACAGTAAAAGCAAAACTGCTGTTTCAAAGCGTCTGGCTATCGGGATGCGAGTGGGATGAAACCTTACCTGACAGCGTGCAAGAAGAATGGAAGCAGTTTACTAGCGATTTACACAACATAACCGAATACCAAATACCAAGGTGGCTGGGAAATATTACGAAACCATTCCAAGTACATGGGTTCTGCGATGCGTCCGAAAAGGCCTACGCATGCGTTATATACCTGCTGACAACAAATGACAAAAACGAGCCTGCGACTAGACTTATCGCTGCAAAATCGAGGTTATCGCCAATCAACAAAAAATTGACGCTACCGCGACTCGAATTATGTGGAGCGCTACTACTTTCACGACTCATGAAAAAGGTCCTGACAGCTTTAAAATGGGACAGTGTGCACAAAAATACATACGCTTGGACGGACTCTATGATTGTATTAGGCTGGCTGCATGGGGAGGTCACAAAATGGAAGTCGTTCGTCAGCAACAGAGTACAGCAAGTGCATGACGTCATTCCAAAACAACACTGGAGTTATGTCAAGTCCGAGGAAAATGCTGCAGATTGTGCATCACGTGGAATCAAAACAAAAACAAATGCAAACGTGTGTTGTGAAATGTGAACCGTCTTCAATAGTAATAGAATTACTAGACAGACACAGCGACATGACTCGTATTACAAGGGTCATTGCCTGGATGAAACGTTTCAAAAACAGCTGTTCGAACACCGACACTCATCGTACTACTACTTATTTGACATCTACAGAACTACAAAGCGCTGAAAACCTGATAATGAAACATATCCAATTGCACGCCTTCAATGACGAGATCATGAGATTGAAGGAAAACAGAGGTTTGAGCACAAAAAGTAACCTTTTGAGTTTAAATCCATTCCTTGACAAACATGACATTCTACGAGTAGGTGGAAGGTTACGTAACTCAAACTTACCCGAAGACACTAAACATCCAATTCTACTACCACATGACAACAAACTGACAGAGTTATTAATTTGGCAAGCTCACAGAAGAACATTACACGGAGGTCCTAAGTTAACCTTGACACATCTACGACAAAGAGTTTGGATCGTAGGAGGATATCGCGCCGTGAAAAAGGTCTTACACAAATGTGTTACATGTCGCCGATTTAATGCTAAACAAACAAACCAGATCATGGCTGACCTACCAGAGCCGAGAGTGACAGTATCTCGCCCGTTTACACACACAGGTGTCGATTTTACTGGACACATTGAAATCAAGGCAAGTAAAGGCCGAGGCGTCAGAACATTGCTGGCGTACGTTGCAGTATTTGTTTGTCTAGCAACAAAGGCCATTCATCTAGAACTGGTATCAGAACTATCTAGTACAGCATTTCTATCGGCTTTCAAGCGCTTCTGCGCACGTCGAGGTACGCCACGGGACATGTACAGTGACAACGGCACGAATTTTGTGGGTGCAAATCGAATCCTACTACAACAATACAAATGCATTGTAGAAACGATTGACAACTTCTTCTTGGGAAAAATATCAGAGATGGGAATTCAATGGCACTTCAATGCCCCGGTCTGGCCAAGCGCAGGCGGACTGTGGGAAGCCGCTGTGAAGAGCATGAAGTATCATCTCAAACGGGTCATTGGTGACCAACGTCTGACATACGAAGAATTTACCACTCTGCTATGTCAGATAGAAGCTTGCTTAAACTCACGACCACTATGCACCGTTTCAGAGAACGCCGAAGAGATAAACTGTTTAACTCCAGGACATTTCTTAACCGGCACATCACTCATGACAATTCCTGAACCCGACATGGACCAGACTTACCGTTTAAACACGAGATGGCAAATTGTACAACAACTTAGCAAGGATTTCTGGAAGAAGTGGTCGCAAGAGTACCTCCAACAACTACAAGCAAGACTAAAGTGGAAACGGCAGACAGCTGACATAAAGAAAAATGACATTGTATGCATTAAAGATGAAAGGCTCCCTGTAGGAAAATGGGCACTGGGTCGTGTTGCGGATTTACACCCTGGAAAGGACGGCCACACTAGAGTTGTGACATTACAAACTGCAAAAGGCGAAGCTAAACGACCGATTACAAAACTGGTACCACTAGTGGAGGCTGAGAAACAAAACAACCCTGACACTGACAAACTACCCAAAAACAGGCGAAATCGTGCTAAAAGGCTTAGCTGGCACAGCTTGGTATGTTATATGCTAATGGTAGTTATGACATTGATAACACCTACTGTCCAGCAAGATATGAAACTCACACAATTGACAAAAAATCAAACACTTTACTTTGACAAGGTTGCAGACCTACAAGAAATTAGAGATGAATGGAAACTGGTATTCTATTATAATATGACAAATTATTGGCGCAATGTGGACACTTTGCAAGTATTCGTATCTCATATAAAGCAAGCTCGTTGCGAAGAGTGGATGATGCAATTTCATGTTCTGGTTAACCAACTTGAACAAAGCACGAGTGAACTAAATTATTACAACGAATTACTGAGGTCTCAGCGGATAATTCAACACAGGTTCAAAAGAGGATTAATCGACGGAGTAGGATATGTTGCAAATTCGTTATTTGGAGTGTTAGATCAACATTTTGCAGAACAATATGAACAGGATATCGACACAATCCAACATAATGAAAATCACCTATTTCAAATGCTTAAAAATCAGACAAGTGTTCTAGAAACCGAGAACAACATTGTACAGCGTAACGAAGCAACAATGGTGAAGCAGTTCACTTTAATCAACGATCACCTCACGTCCCTAGAGAACAAGACGCTCAAAGATAAACTTGATAGTTCACATGCATTCTACATCATTACATCGGCCATAGCTGCAGAAAGAATGGCCCAAAACTTAAAAGATATTCAAGAATCACTCATCAACACCCTGACAAACATGTACCAAGGACATATGGACGTACATCTATTATCACCAACCCAAATGCAAAGCGAACTAGATAGAGTAGCTCGACTACTACCTCGCGATTCTACACTACCTGAAGTTCGTAATGACATAAGAGACATCTACAGGCTGTTCAGAATACATGCGCGCATAACACAGCACTACCTGTTGATGGAAATAAAAGTGCCGATCTTGAGTGATGCCCTATACGAACTTAATAGACTTATCAGCATTCCTCAACGTATTGACATAAATCGGGTAATGTATGTCATTCCCAACTCTGCATTAATAGCGTTTAACGCCAACCAATACTCATTTATACCCCTAGAACAGTATGACATTAATGAATGCCAAAAATTACATGACCAATCTCTACTGTGCAAACTAAATCACCCTATATACCACACCGGTGATCGTCACAAATCTATTTGCGATGTACAGCTGATTCGAGACAACGAAGAACACAGCGCTTATTGCCATACGGAAATAAAAATATGCACCGACAAATGGGTCAAATTACATAAACAAAACACCTGGTTATATTATTGTTGTGACACGTGCGAAGTACAATTAGTGTGCGGCACTCAAATGACATCTGAGACGTTACGTCACTCGGGTCTGATAACGCTGAAACAAGGATGCAACTTGCAAGGCGACTCATTCACACTGCACGCATATATGGAACATACAAGTGACATTTTAGTCAATGAACCATATGCCATGATCGTGCCCACAATCTCTCCAATCAACAATATAATTAATACCTCGATTCGTAACTCATCATTGCATATTGAAACGCACGAAGAGACGTTCAAGAAAATTGACACGCAACTACGCTCTATAGAAGAACAGTCTAAGCTAGACACCTTATCCTATCACGACGTTCATCACTACATTGCAATCTATGTGGTTGTTGCGATTAGCATTGCACTGTTTGTAACATCGGTGTACTTTTGGCGAAAGATGGCCACCCAAAGACAGGGGGAGGGTCCGCAAGACGCAAGAAGCAGACGAGAAGAAGATCAGGATGTCGAGGACAAGATCGACAAACGGGACTCAAAAGTGAATAAAGTGTCGTGTGCTAACCCTACCACAAGTGAAGTGAAATTTGACACTGAAAAACATAGTGAAGTGTGCTAATTTATTATTTTGGTGACATTATACTCGTGCTTAGTCTTCAAGATTAGTACATTAGAATATTATTGAACACAATGTAGTATCGCATAGATATCACCACTTCAACACTATAGTTTAGAGAAATTGTTGCCATGAAGTCAACAATAGTTTTTTTTTTTTCTACCCCGACCATGCCTCGTTTACTTGCTACCGGACGGTCGCTAGCTCTTCATTCGCTTTTTAGTGCTCATCCACTTCACTTCATTCCTGGAATATCACACTAAAATTCAGTAGGCAATCATGCCGAAACGTGCAAGTGAAAATCAGTTAGAATATATAGTTAACAAGTTACGTAAACTGGAAAAAGAAGTAAAACGATCACGACATCCAAGAAGTAACTGTATTCCGACAAGTTCATCATCGTCGTCTTCGAGCCGATCTTCGAGTGCATCAAGATCACCATCGCCGGAAAATCATCAAATCCCAAACAGTAAGTACCTCCTGCCTAAATAAATCACAGATACCTACCGTTTATTATTATTGCATCAGAGCAGTCTGTGGGACTGTTTCGCCGCAATTATTTTTTATCAAACGGTAGAAAAATGCCTCTGGCTCAGTAAATGCATCAGAGTAGCCTGCGGGGCTATCTCGCCGCATTAGTCAAATGGTTATTCATAACCTTAATCGATTGTATGCACCAGAGTGGCCTGAAGGGCTATTCGCCGCACTGAATGAACGGCCCTAAATAGCCGAGCTTGATTTTAATGCAACAGATTAATCTGAGGGATTATCTCGCCGCATTTAATCATACTTTTTGAAATAATTTCATATTTCTGAAACGTACCTACCATCATCGTCGTCACGGAATTAACCTATTGCTCCCTTTGTCTAGACTTGGAAGAAGAAACCGTGTGTCCTGTACGTGCTGTTCAAGTCGATGCCGAACTACCCCCTGCGGGAAATATCAATCCATCCTTGATTCAAGATAAGGATACACATCCGCCAGCTGATAATGTGATGGCTCCAAATGATCTGGAAGATCCTCCGATAAGTACAGAATTACTAGAAATTTTGGGAGTTGACCCGTCGATTACCCAAGAGTACGGTCCTGACATAAACAAAGAAGTAGCTAGCAGATTTGCTCACATTGCTACGTCTGGCTTGGACAAGGAAATTCGCAAAGACCTGATCAAGAAATTCTTGGTGCCAAATAACTGCACAAGTATAGACGCACCGCAACTTAATTTAGAAATAAAGGCGGCTTTAACCGAACAAGTGGTAAAAAAGGGACAGGGCTATCGAATCACGCCAGAAGCAAATGGCAGCAGGACTTTCCGCCCTCGGCAAGATAATATCCGATCAGCTCCTTACCGAGGACAAAAACAATGACCTAATTAAGGATCTTATGGAGGTAGGTCGCATATTTTGCGACATCCAACATTCAGAATCAGAAACAAGACGTAATTTTACGCTTTATACTGTCAAGAAAGAATTGAAGGAACAATTGTCTAAAACAAAAATAGACAAATACCTTTTCGGAAGCAATTTTACCGAAACCCTGAAAACTGCTAAAGCAGTTTCCAAGTCATCCGCTGACCTGAAACCGGAAGCTGAAAAGAAATCAAAGACGCCCACGGCGAGCACGTCCAGATATTTAAACTGGAAGGCGAGGGCCCCAGCTCGCAGGCAGCCGCCGGCCCACCCGCCACGCCACCTCCCACCGCCTGCCCCGCAAAGCGCCGCAGCGCGGCACCTCGTCGCACACCTACAGGCAGCGACCGAAGCACACCCGCCGACAATAAATACGGTACGCTATGCTGGCAGACTTGCCCACTTTCATGAGTTTTGGTCCATAATAACCCGAGATCGTTCTATCTTGTCATGGGTAAATGGGTATACAATTAAATTTGACCATCCCGTTCACCAATCTGCTCTGCCGACTCCAAATAAATTTTCAGATTGCGAAAGAATACACATTGTTAAATCCATTGATAAGTTGTTAACTATCGGTGCCATTTCCGAGTGCGAACCCTGCTCTGGGCAGTATATATCTCGTGTATTCCTTGTACCAAAACCTAATGGCAAGATGCGTTTCATATTGAATTTAAAACATCTCAATAAATTTATTACGACACAACATTTTAAATTAGAAGATATTCGCACAGCGCTTAAACTTATTATGAAGGATTGTTATACAGCCACTTTGGATTTAAAAGATGCGTATTTTCTCATTAAAATCCACCCAGAGTCAAGGAAATACCTACGATTCTGTATAGATGATAAAATGTATGAGTTTCATGTACTTCCCTTCGGGATTTGTACAGCTCCTTACATCTTTACAAAGCTTATGAAACCGGTTATTCAATTGTTACGATCTTGTGGCTACTTATCGTCAATTTATTTAGATGACCTATTTTTAGCTGGATATACCTACCAAGAATGTTTGCAAAATGTCAGTACTACGGTTGGATTGTTAAAATCATTAGGTTATATTATTAACCTTGAAAAAAGTGTTACAATACCATCAAAGTCTTGCAAGTACTTAGGGTATATAATAGACACACACAAATGGCAATTAAGTTTACCCTCAGACAAAAGAGACCGAATCAAATCAGAACTATTGAACATCAAGAAACAAAAACGTTGTAAAATTCGAAAATTCGCCCAACTTATAGGTTTGTTAGTTTCTGCCTGCCCTGCCATTGAATATGGATGGCTTTACACGAAACAATTTGAACGATGCAAGTTCCTTAGTTTACAAGGTAATCAAGATTACGAGAGATATATAACTTTACCTAGGTCACTGTTACCAGACATAAACTGGTGGTTAAATGTCATTGATCATGCGGTCCACAATATTAGAATTGATAATTATATGCTGGAAATATATTCTGACGCCTCAACGACTGGGTGGGGAGCAGCCTGCAATGAACAAAGAGCTAGCGGTAAATGGTCAGATAGTGAAGCTCTATTGCACATAAACCTCCTCGAGCTTTTAGCTGCGTATTTCGCTCTAAAAATATTCGCAAAAGATTTTTACAACTGTCAAATACTGCTAAGGGTTGATAATACCACTGCCGTCAGTTATATCAACCGAATGGGGGGTATTCAATACCCACACCTAACCAAGGTCACAAAAGATATATGGCAGTGGTGCGAAACCCGAAAAATATTTGTAGTTGCTTCCTATATAAAATCTTCAGAAAATGTTAACGCTGATAGGGAATCTAGGCGATTACATCCCGACACTGAGTGGGAAGTTTCAGAAACTGGGTTTCAAAAAATTATAAACAATTTTACAGTTCCGCAAATTGATTTATTCGCTACCCGCAATAATAAAAAATGGCGTTTATTTGTGTCACAACACAGAGACCCAGATGCTTACGCTATCGATGCCTTCACATTAGATTGGTCTAAACATTCATTTTATGCGTTCCCTCCAATAGCAATTGTGCTTAAAACTTTGCGTAAAATCATATCCGATAAAGCAAAAGGTATCGTTGTCGTCCCCTATTGGCCCACGCAAGCGTGGTATCCACTTTTTATGCGACTACTTTCTTCAAGCCTAGTTCAGTTAAATTACAGTGATGTCATTATTCCCAATTGCAGCCACCGCAACATCCCGCACACTACCCTGGTTGCCGGAGTATTGTCCGGACGGCGATGCTACAGCGACTAGTACCTACTTCCGCCTTAGACATCGTACTGGCCTCAATAGCAGACAATACTCTTAAACAGTATGACGTTTGCCTCAAACGATGGTTTGTTTTCTGCAATCAAAATAATATTAACATGTATGAAGCATCTATCCCTATGATTATAGAATTTTTGACAAAAATATTTAACGAGGGTGGTCAATACGGAACCATAAATACCCACCGATGTGCCCTCTCCCTCATTGTAGGAAACATCTCAGATGACGACAGAATAACGAGATTTTGCAAAGGTGTTTATAGGCTAAGACCTCCGCTACCGCGCTACAATGTTACTTGGGATGTTAATGTGGTTCTAGACTACCTGGAATCATTGTATCCCAATGAAACACTTTCCCTTGAACAGCTTTCAAAAAAGTGTGTTACTCTGCTTGCACTTGTGACAGCTCATAGAATACAAACGCTGTCTAAAATTAAAACTGACCAGATAGTCGTTTTAAATAATCACATTATTATAAGAATAACAGATTTGATTAAAACCTCTAAAGTCGGTTCAAAACAACCGACACTATACTTACCCTTCTTTAGTGAGAGACCTGGCATTTGTCCTGCAAAAATCCTAATCACTTATATAGACAAAACTAAAGATATACGCAAGTCTAACGAACTTTTCGTCAGTATCCGTAAACCGTACAAAAGTGTTTCTTCGCAAACACTCAGTAGATGGGTCAAATGTACATTAAAAGATAGTGGAATAGACGTGTCTGTTTTCTCCTCTCATAGCACTCGCCATGCCGCGACTTCCAAGGCTAATAAACTAGGAGTTAATATAGACTTAATACGGCAAACAGCAGGGTGGCGCGACAATTCCACTACCTTTGCTAAATTCTATAATAGGCCTATTATCCACAATGAGGATAACATGTCATTGGCAAGAACAATCTGTTCCAATGTCCTTACTGATTAAAATACTTTTGTATTGAAAGTTATGATTACATTATTTAAAATGTCAATAAGTTATGTTAAGAAATACATGATTTTTTGTTAAGGCAAATGAATAAAATAATGTTATAATATAATCATTTTTTATTATTTAAACTTAACGATATTTCCTGACCTCTCTCAACATCTACATTGTGTTCAATAATATTCTAATGTACTAATCTTGAAGACTAAGCACGAGTATAATTAATGATTAAACGAACTTACCGTGGTACGTGAAGTTCTATCATAATTATACGAAGTGCTTAGTCTGAAAAGATTAGTACTAACACCCACCCTCCCTAGGTCCCCCAAGTTGTTAGGGAAATATCGTATGTGTTATTTTCTAAACTAAATGAAGAGCTAGCGACCGTCCGGTAGCAAGTAAACGAGGCATGGTGGGGGTAGAAAAAAAAAAAACTATTGTTGACTTCATGGCAACAATTTCTCTAAACTATAGTGTTGAAGTGGTGATATCTATGCGATACTACATTGTGTTCAATAATATTCTAATGTACTAATCTTTTCAGACTAAGCACTTCGTATAATTATGATAGAACTTCACGTACCACGGTAAGTTCGTTTAATCATTAATTCTATTTATAGACTTTAGATATATTTCTTCATAGTAGTCGTATATCAATCATATTTACATTAGAGTCTTGCATCTTTACATTATCTTTAACATTCCTATTTTATTATTTTACTATTTTTGAGATTGTTTTATTTAGTTATTCTCTTTTTGTGTTGCGGCAATATGTACGGTGCACGTACATGGGTTTTAAAATGTGTTTTAAAATATATTTATTATTACAATAGATACGTTAGCAAGTAGGCTCGCGTATTTGCTCTTTGGACGCAACCTACATTTGGCAGTGCATTGACACTGACATATTGCATTGTTTTATGCATTTTCTGTATATTACATTTTAGTGTTCAATTAGACGTGGTTTGAGTCGGACAACTTGCATTTTTATTTAGATTCATCCCGTTGAGCATTCACTGACATTTTCTGCATTTAAGTTTAAGTTTGACATTTACATCTGCATTGACATTACTTATGTTAGGGAAGCACCCTACAATATTTAAATTCATTAAGATTTTTTTTTTTTTTAACTTTATTCATATTATGATTCTGCTAAAGCGGCCATTTTAGAGCCCCTGTTGTTTCTGCCGTACCATTTATGAGAAAAACGTGTGATGTTATGCATGAATGGGGATCGGAAGTCGGTTAACAACGACGCTATGGTGGGTGTCTCAAATATCCGTATAGCCTTAATAGATTTGATGAGTATCGTTAATTTGCTCCTTGAAATTGAAGAGTTCCGTTCCTTTGTCATGGATCCCATAATTAGAACCTAACCAAATTCTCATCAAATTACCAATTTTTTGTTCTTTTTGGGATAGGAAATCATCAAATGACTTCTCCCACTCTGGGCGGAGCGGGAGAGAGTGTCAGACTCTTACTGACTAAAACCCATCCATGTTCCTTCCTCGCCCTTTATGTTCCGGGGCCGCGGTATCTCTTTCGAACAGGCCCGCAACCCCGGCAGGCTTCGGCCCTTGTGGGCCCCTCCCAAGATGCTGACATCTCTTTGAGGTGCGCGTGGAAAACGATCGCGCCGTCGACACGGCCTGTCGTCGTCGTTAGACGGACGGACGGCTAGCTAGCCCACAGCCAACCGTCCACAGGCCCGCATCTACGGTGGCCGGTAGCCACCACGTGGCCCCCGACGCCCGGTGCGTCTCCCACGGCGGCCACCTCCTTCGCTAGCATGACTGCTTCGCAGAAGGAGGTGACGGCTTCCCATTCCGTCTCGCTCCGGACCATGGATTGAACCAGGGCCGGAAGCGAGAGGTCGCCGCCGCCGATCGCCGCTACGAGGACACGGCGGTGCTCCGCCCACGCAGGGCAGACCTCCACCGTGTGCTCCACCGTGTCCTCCGGTCGATCCTCGCAGTCGGTGACCTTTGTTTGATTGATTTAGTTTTTTTGTCACCGACTTCTGAAGCTAAAGTTATTTTTCGCTTTTTTGTGTGAAGTCGGTTAAGTATATTTTTTGCAAAAAAGTTTTTATTTTTCACTTTTTAGTGGTTCATATGTGCTTACCCTTTCACACCGTAACGGCGTGATTTTTTGTTATGAACTGGTGTTAACAATAGAGACATGAGATTTCAGCGATCCCAGTACATTTGCTATCATTTATTGAGGAGTTCCCGTCGCCTATCTTCCGAAGTTCTTCATCAGATCTTTACCAAATTGAAATGGGATCACTCCACGAACGTACTCTTCCTAAAACTACCCAAATCGCTTCTGGTGTGCCTATAAAATTTAAGGAATTCCCTCTATTTCTCCAGGATTCTATTAAATGGAACTTAACACATCTAGGTGTCGAAATCTGGGTGAATTGTACACTTCTGCGTACTCCCTCAGAGCATACAGGCGTGATGTTACGTCGCTAGTTACATAAACAGTAAACAACCAAGCGATTGCCGCAATTACTGCAGCTTTGCCGTGTATTTTTTAAGAGTTCCATTTATATCTCCGAAGATCAGCATCAGATCTTCAGCAAATTAACATGGGACCACACGGGAAGCACCAGCTTTCAATAAAAAAAAAGAATCATTTAAATTGGTTCACCCAGTCGAAAGTTTTGAGGTAACAAACACAAAAAAAAAACAGTCGAATTGATAACCTACTCTTTTTTGGAAGTCGGTTGATAAGCGCATACCGATCTGTTAGAATTCATATTTATTGCATAATTGGGAGAACGGCTTGACATTGAGTCTACTTCCGATAAAGGTCAGCCCATTCGATGTCATTACAATAGTTCTGAATACATTCTATGCTTCTTTTGTATGAAATAAAAAACCTATTGCGTCTATGTACATTGTAAGCAACAACATAAAACATCACGCCTGGTTTTCCCAGAGGGGTTAGGCATAGTAGAGTACACTCACACAATATCTATGCTACTCAGAATTTCCTGATGCTATTTGCCTAGCCTAGTCAGGACCGCATGCTGACCAGCGCGCTTGCGGACACTATACCAACGAAACAGTCAGAACAGAAGGATGATGAAATTCTTTTTTAATTTGGGGCGAAAACGCGAACACGTTCTACGGTAAAACTAAATATACCGCACTCGAAACATTATGCTGATGGATGGATTGAACAGTGTGGGGGTCGTAAAGGTGTTTAAAGTAAATTCTTCATTAAAAGCATGTATTTAAAACTTATTTAAAAAACATCCAGTGAAAAAGTTGAAAACTTGGAAGGTATGGTCTAGAACTGGTTTTGACATTTATATTTGTTTTCTTTGTTTTTTATTAATGTTAATATGTTTTTTTTTTGGTAAAATGTCGTGAAAAAAGTTTTGAGCATGAATGTGGATGGGTATTTGAGTAGAGGAAGACCAAAGAAACGATGGATGGACTGTGTTAAGAAGGATATGGTAAGAAAAGAAGTGTCTGATGAGATGACGAAAAATAGAGGAGTATGGAAGAAGAAGACATGCTGCGCCGACCCCAAATAAATTGGGATAAGAGCACGAGAATGATGATGAAGTTTTGTTTGTTTTTTTTTTTGTCAAAATCAATGAATACTTTTAGCATTCAAGTAGTATAATTTAAAAGGTATTTTCAATTTTAAATGTCAATGAACTCAATAAATATTTGTACGCCTTCGGGCATAACATAGAGCGCTTGTAATCTTTTAAAACAACTATTTATTGTACCTATGTTAACAAAAATGAATAAATGACTTATGACTTAACTAAATTATTGCAGTAATGGGACGAATGCCTTTTCGCTTTGTTAAAGAGTCTATTTACATCCTTCGTCAACAAACCAATTTCTATTTAATGAAAGTGCTTTGGCAGACGATCTGGGTTTCAGAAACCAGGATGCAATGTGTAGTGGGTAAATTGTGCCGGTATATATGAAAGAATTTTAGGTACACCTAACCAGGGGCAGGTTTGATGCGTTAGCTGCCCTAGGCCCACGAAAGATTGCCGCCCCCCTATGTGCTGTAAAGCATGAGAAATTAAATAAACTATAGAAATTATATTAACCTTGGAATAAACTAGTAAGCAAAGATTCAGTTGGATGCTGTAATTTTTTTTGCGGGATGCTATATCGACATATTTTTGAGATTTTGCACGTATTTTACATAGGCCAACAACTACTACAAAAAAATACCAAATTTTGCCGCCCTAAGCCCGGGCCTACTCGACCCATAGGTAAATCCGCCCCTGCACCTAACATCAACGAATAGTTGAAACTGCACGAGATCATTCACTTTCCACAGCACTGTAACTTCATATTACATATTATGCGCGCAGCATTGTCAGCATCGATTCGCATTTAGCTGGGTAGTTTTGGCCACAGACATAAAATAAACATTTTAGTATTGGGTAGTTTGCAACCAGTTTGAATATAAAGCTGCAGGAATTGGATGAAATTGTAAACCAGATTGCGGTAATAGATAAAGTTGACAAAGATCGTTGCGAAGTCGCTTTAAAACGAAATTCTGCTTACCCAATTGAAATCTGTAACGGTCATTATGAAATTAAGCAACATTTCTTTATGACAATAATGCCCGATTTCTTTGATATAGCTACACCTAAATCGATGCCTAAATACTAGCGCTCCGACGGATCTTCAACGCTAGGTTCAACAGCGACAGTTCAAATTCCAACAATGTATGAATATTTAGAAGCTTAAGCAACATTATTTAAAGCTAATTAGTACCTACGTGTGTCATAAATTGTTATTTTATAGTCGATTAAGAAGCTGAATTACAAAACTTACTTTCACGGTGAGCAATCGTGTTTTCTTGCCCTCCATCTGGACAATCAATTTCGCGCCCATGTCCTTTTCTCTGTAACAAAAAAAAATACATATTTTGTTGATTTTTTCAGTTTCCTTGCGTGATGCGTCCTCTCCACTTCGCACATATATTCGCTCAGCTTCGATGGATACACCCTAGCTTTTACGCAACTCCTCTCCTCTCCGCCTCGCATATCTAAGCTTTAGTGGAATCCAGGCCATATACAGGTTGAAATAGGAGTTTTATGTACGAAAATTCGTCACCGGGCGAAACTGGTATGGGTCGGCTAGTAATACATAAAGTGGTTTGGTTTGAAACCGGATATAGGTCTAATTTGCCTGTAGTACGCAACGACGACGTCGCCTTTGTACGACCGGAGACATCGCACTTCCTGTTTCCGGCATAGTGACTAATATACAGAGTACACAGTCAGTCAGAGTAGTCAGCCATACACACAAAAAATAACTTTTTTTTACAGTACAGCTCGGCAGATGTTGAAGCGATGTTATATGACTGTGACGGTTTCAGAACATATCTTATTTGCAAAGAGGATAGTTTTAAGAGACAGAGGAATGACGGTATAGCAATTTTAACAGATGTATTTTCCCTTTCTATTGCTGCAGGACATCTATCCAAAAAATACATCTTTCCAAAGTGTAATTTTCATAATATTTATGACTTTTTGTATGTCAACCAATTTCTCAAAATCTACTGAACCAAATACGATTGCACTTAGTTTTTTTATCTAAAAACACAACAGATAAACACGTGAATACATTAGTCACATAACCGAAGATAGCAAAAGATATAATAATATGTTAGCAACAAAAGTGACTCACAATTATATTCTTCCTAAAGTAATGAAGTTTGAATGTTTTTATTTTTATTGTTATGTGATTCAGCATTTTGATAGTGGAAATATAAAGTAACGTACAACACATTGAGCTTGCTGTGGGATTTTCAACTGTCGGTGGTGACATTAAAGTTGGAAATGCAATAGCGCACTCATGTCCCTAAACGACATTTCAAAATTTTACCGTTGTTTTCTTGAATGTTGGAAACTCCTTTAACTTCACCCACGTTCTAGTAATATCCTTGTTGAAACTATGTATTTAAAACCACTTTGTTACCTATAAAACATCATGTGCTAAACTGGTTAAATAAGATATTCTTTTGTTTACTAGCTCTTGTAACATAAGGTGCATCACCTAGCACAGGAGTCGGGGACTCCACACAGTATGAGAGGGAATGGGCTATAATCTACCACGCGGGGCCAGTGCAGGTTGGTAAATATGTCACATGTCTTCGAAATCGAATATTATTACTATTACTAATTTTTGGTTCTAGGTCCTACCAGTTTCCACACGATGTTTTCACCCTTAGAGAATAGTGGCGAATGATCATAAAATAAATTACACACTGTTTGAGAAGAGGATTTGGCCATTAGCTTTGGTTTTATTATTAATAATATGCGCCTGTCTGGGTTCGAACCCGCGACTTACAGTTTTTAGGGGCCGCCACCTCTCTCTTTTAAAATGATTCATAATACGTATTATTAATTTTATTTATTATAATATAGAGATAAAATCATCATCTTAGATGGCTAAAGATAAGCCATGTATCTACTTAACTATCCATGTTAAACAAATATTTTAATGCAAGACTTTTAATGCTGACTGTCTGTCTATCTGTCTGTGACTTTAGAAAACCAGAAAGGCTGAATAGATTTCGATAAAATATAGCACACGGGGAATATATCACGGGTTAGAGCATAGGATATTTTTAGGGTTCTGTAATCAAATGGGAACCAACGGGACCCTATTACTGAACCTCTGGTGTCCATCCGTTTGTTTGTCTGTCTGTCTGTATGTCAGTAGGCTGTATTTCATGAAGTGTAATAGGTAGACTATTGTAATTTTCACAGAATTTTTATTTCAGTTGCAGAGGCAACTGAAATAAACATTCACTATAACAACAAATAATTAATATTCCTACAACGAAAGTACGGAACGCTTCATGCGCGAGTACGACTCGCACTTGGCCGGTTTTCAAAACATTTTCTATGGAGTAATTTTCGACTTTCGTACAGGCGAAGGCAAAGGCACAAACCAGTTTATTAAAAAATACAGACAAAAATTAAAACAGTTATATTTTAAAATTAATGCACACAATGCTAATAAGTTTACATTTTCTGTTATAACTGTGATCTTCACAAAAACTATACTCAGCTGAATATATGAATAATTTACGTAATTTTTAAGGCAGTTGATGACTTTATAATACTAAATTATTCTTGAGGAGATTTGATTGTTCTTTGGAAACGCTATTCACAAACAGGATTTAAGAAGACAACAACTACATTAAATATGTATGAGATCTATGGTTTTTAGCAAAAAAGCGAGTTGACCTGATGGGAAATTGTTGTCATGGTTGCATATTCGGTTTAGAATATTCCAACTGGGGCACAGGCTTTCTCTCTCCTCTGTAAGAAGTGAGCCATAATCCATCACTTGGGCCCAGTGCGGGTTGATGGACATCCAACGGCCACCTATACTGTATTGTCCATCCTACAGATAATGTTTCAAATCCTTGTAACTATCCCACTTTTCTGGGTTATAATTAAAGCTACATACAGGAGGACCATGCGGTTAGTAAACGGGTGAACACCCATCACACACAGAGTTTCATCCGTGCCTCAGAAAACGTGTTAACCCATTGACCCTGGCTGTCATTAGTACATCTGTGACAGTATACTGATGGTCAGTAAACTAAAAGTCTGACAATTAGTCTTTTCAAGGGGTGTTACCCAGTACCAACTGGGTTGTGGAGGTCAGATAGGCAGTCGCTCCATGTAAAATATTAGTATTCGGCTGGATCTGGTTAGACTGGAAACCAACCCCAACATAGATGGGAAAAAATGCACAAATTAATTAAATCTACAAAGTACATTGGTCAATTTATTGGTCCCAGCACTTTCCTTATAATTGTTTCCTATTATGCTACCCCTGTGTAAAAAACTAAGGAATGAAAAGGAAAATAAATAGTTTATATATATATATTTTTTTTTTATTTTTTTTTTTATATTTTATTTCCTGTGAACAACAAGCAATTTGTAGTTTCATGTAAAAAAATATCTTTGTATGATTCCCTTTCGACTTATTGTGTTATTTTCAAGTCATTCCAATTATGATTTAACAGTATGGATACACTATATCTATTCTTATTAGACAGTAATTAGGGCTTATTAGAAAATAGACTATTATGACTTATTACAAGTCTTTATTAAAACAGAAAAAAAAGAGAATTTACCATTTCATTGCTAATGGATTCTTATTAAAATTACAATATAAGTTTTTGTAGTCATCAAGTGCATTTAAATTGCACTTGATGACTACAAAAACTTGTAATATAATTAATTTATTACAACCAATGTTTTAAAGTAGGTCTGGATATCAGTATTATTAAAGATAATTATGTTTATGAGTTCATCCCTCTAAGAAACATCTGAGGAATGCCTAGATAGGATAATGCACCATTCAGAAATTGCTGAGATTCAAAGACAATAGCTACGGCAGACTTAAGTTACCAGCAGAGGCACTCAAGTGTAACTTGAGCACTAAAATTCGTTCATCTGTCCCAGTGTGTGAAAAACCAATAACAAAGTGCATTGTAAACAGGAACTCTCAACCAATCATTATTGTTTACAACACTCGAGATGATAAACAAGCATTCCAACATCCAGCCTCTCACAGTAACCACTGCAATTTTATCTTGTTTATTTAGGTCACTGACTTTTTTACATTTTTTCGACAACTTTCATCTAAACGGCAAACCCGAGGTACAGTTTGTGCTCCAAATGCAACTGAACCGTAAAAGTCATTGTCATTTAACATGACATCATTGCTTTTTTGCACTTTCAAATGCCATGAAAAAGTTCGAGCTCTCATCTACTTTGGATCTCCATCTCCTCGTATATAATCTCTCATATCATCACAGTGAACATGCAAAATAACATATTGCAGCCAATTATCAACACAGTACGTCAGAATCAGTGAAACATCATTATTACATGCAATACGTAAACTCCCCCAAAACATTGGATAAAAATTGAACTTTCGTGACCACGGTATCTACTAACCTTTGATTGAATGGGCGAACCCTTACAGCCACTTTCACCGAAGCCATTGTCACACATTATATTGTCAATAGTTATAATTATAATTTAAAATTACATTTATCCACACAAATACGACACCACAAAGCAAGTTGACATTTTTAAGTTTGATTGACAGTTTAGCGAGTGACGTTGCAATACGGAAAAATAATTATGTTGAGTGCTCGTTTGTTGGCAGCAACAAAACGTGTAGTTTTATTTAATTTGCTCAAGTTACGAAATTAATTGCGAAACTGCTTACAAAATTCGAACACTATTTTGTTATTCGTAGTATTTTTATGATAAATTCATACAACATTAAAACAAACCCGCGAAACTACGTAGAATCAGTTGAATCTTTTCTCTTTAAAAATTGTAGAGTTGCTGTGACCAAGTCTAGTCGAGTGAAGTCTGCTACAATCGATTTAAACGATACGATGGAAGAAGGCAAATAATCTTTTCAGAGTTTATTAAATGAAAACAGTACTCATTCGTTTCTTGTGTCATGAATCAGAACTTAATGCTCATTTAGGTATTTAATTTTCTCATTATGTATTTATTGAAACCACAGAGTACTGGCTAGATGTAATGGCTTGTTTACAAGGTTTTATTCAGTTTTTATCGATGACATCCAATTAATAACGTATACTTTGAACACCAAATATATTTAATACGTGTTTTCATAAAATCAGGTTATTCTTGTTATCCCAGACTCGGACTCAAATAGTCGAGTTGCAATAATTTAGTAATCATTATTAGCACTACTCTACTGCTGTCGATTTCTATCTGTCGCAGGAAAGGTTAGAATTTTTTGATTTAGTTTTTACAAAAAGATTCGGTAAATACGATAGGATCTTTCGTTTATTAATCATTGTTGTATTTAAATCCTGCTTTATTATGTGTTTGCCTACGAAATAAGTTGTAAAATAATAGTTGACATTGGAGGTAAGTTGGGGTAACATTACATAATAATTGTGTGTATGTTCTTCCTTCAGATAGCCAATCGTCACGATGTCGGACTCCCCAGGCCGCCCCATGAAGTTCCCCTACACGTTCAGCGCCAAGATCGCGCAGTTCCCGATGAAGTTCTACGTCCAGAACCAGTGGATCTGGAAGTACTGGATGATCGGAATTGCCGTCTCTGTCCCCGTCTTCTACAAGATCAACAAACTGGGTTAGTTAACGATTATAACTAAAGTAGAATATTTTGGTAAAGTTTAATGTCATTGGACCTCTGTCATTAGGCGGCCACCCCACCAATTTAGTTCAAAATTGCAGCCAGTAATGCAGTCGCCTAGTGCGCGAGGTCTTTTATTTTCCCTGCTGCACCAGCACTGAACAATTTGTTATTAACAAAACTGTCCCATATCAGATCTCTTCTGTAAAAGAAGAGTGTAAGAAAAACTTACAACCAGTTCTAAGTTTTTCTGTCTGTAAGTAAAGGTATTTTCTAACTATACTATGAATTTTAATTCGATTCCAGATTTGACATTAGCTACTGTCATTTTGTGAAATAATGATACCACATTTAATAGTTTAGTGATGAACACAAAAATCGATAATCGAATCGATATTTTGTTATTTTGTTGGGTTTTTGTTAAAGTGTTGTTACGTTGTGTTTGTTGTTACGTTTATAGTTTTTTGTGAACTTTGAGTGAATCTATTTGATTTGGTTTTCCATCAAAATGGATCCTCAGCGAAGTACATCACAAAAAGACGTGGATGTTTTCTTGTCCCCAAGAAAAATCGTCCACGAAAAGCTTTCACTGTTACTGAAAAAGTAATGATCTGCAACGCCTACAAATACGTGAAAAATGAAATTTCTGCGCAATTGGAGGCCTTTGAAGTTGTGGAAGAAAATGAATGTATGAGTGTGTTACAGTGTTACTTTTTAGTGTACAACAAAGTTTATTCTATTCTATTCTATCGGTTGGGAAATATTTAATTTCCTGATATACTTAGTTTACGAGAGTAAAATTATAAACGAGAAGAATCGATCTGGAAATATTCCATTTCCATATCGAATAATTTCGCAACGTCACTATTTAGTACTTGTCATTACGTTGCAACACTGAAATTGTCAAATCTGGAATCGAATTAAAATTCCGAGTATAAATGGAGTTGGAAAAGTTTACCCTCATTGATAAACAACATAATCAAAACAATTTGGGAGGGGGTTAATACATTGAAACGCTAACAATAACCTTGAAATTAGAATGTGACCACCCCAGACTTGAAGGTTTTTTTGTTAAGTACTTAAATATTATTGTATTGAAGTCAGGCAAATATTTTGAGCATCAATGTCCCTTATTTTTTCCCATTCAGTGATGGGTGTCAAGGTATACCGGATATAGTAACTTGAGTCAGAGTTGATAAATATTGAAACTTACTAAATGATTTGATAGGAAACACAAATGAAAGTTGATGCTTCCCATTTTCAACATTGAGACCAATATAGATTGTTACAACTAGCATCTAGATTCCTTTGATTTCATCATCATCTTTCTCCCAAAAGTTAAGATTTTGTTCCCCACTCCCCCCCCCCCTAACCACTGTCAGTCATTGGCTCCCTTTTCTTGGCAACACTACAATCCATCCTACTCTTCTCTTGAGATTTCTTAGAATTTGATCTTTTATGTTGTGGAGATCATAACATGTGATATGAATGTTACCTTGTTTCCAGCTAACTCCCCCGGCAACGTCAGCAAATGGGCAGAGATCAGGAGGAAGGAGGCTGCCGAGCACCATTAAATTAAGAGCAAATGCAATAGTACTGGGTTATAAGGAAACCATTTTGTGTGATTTATTTATGTTGTAAGCGAATATTAAATCATGGAATAGTTCATAATATGAATTTTATTTTACTAAAATTTTTTTTTCATCAAACCCTCACCAGGGTCATGTGCTCCTCGAGCACACGAGGAGGTGCATTATCTTTTTTTTATGGTCTTGTACTCATAGTCCTTCATTCAGTGACATTAAACAAGTAATTTTAGGAGTCCTATTACACTTTTTACGCAGATTCATGATTTTTGACGCTATAATTTTCAGCAGCAGGAAGATATTTTAATTATTTGCTTATAAATAACGATAATGCCATTCTCTTTCTTGAAAGTTGGGAGTTACACATTTTCATATTTCTTTTCGTATAATCCTATAACCTATCCTATAATAATATTATAAAATAATGTGAATGTAAGTTTATTTGTTACGCTTTCACGCGAAAACTACTCAACCGATCATCATGAAACTTTGTACACATATTCTTGGAGGTATTAGAAGTAACATAGGAAACCTTTTTTTAAAAAAAAACTAACCCTCACTCGCAGGCGAAGTTCAGCTAGTTTACTATAAATATTTTACGAACTCAATTTGCAAAAAAAAGTGTCGGCGATAGAAGTTTTGACGCTCAAATTCTTCCTGGAGTTTTCACAAAAATTTTAAATCGTAAAGCCTAATTTCAGTCTTAAATGAATCAGTTATTCCAGATAAACTCAATTTTATCAAATAAGTTATTATGATATAAAACTTCAATATTTAATGAATACGTTTCATTAGTTTTCGTTTGTCAGTATAAAAGACATTGTTACAATAAATAAAATAAGTTCTCTAAATTCTGCATCAATTCAGCTCGCCCCACAGCTTAAGTCATACTGACGCAAGCGCTGGACGAAGAAAGACTTGGATACAAAATTTTCTTCAATTACAATCCACTCATGTATGCCGCCGATCAAAATAATTTGATCCAGGACGTAAAAAACAAAAATTTGAAAAAAAAATGTAATTAAATGAAAAATAAAAAAACCCGGCTACCAATTATATTATGTAGGTACCTATATTTATACGGGGATAATTTTTGGAGTGGGCATGGATCGTGGATGGCTAAATCTGAAACTATTCTAGCCCGATTTTGATCAAAACTAAACCTTCATCATCGATTTTTTTGAATATCAATATCCCTAGCCAGAAATCGAACCAGTTGATTTTGCAAAAACTATTTTTACACCATTTCATAGCGTCGCTATTAAGGATCAAATTCTGAGAAGAAATGACATTACGGCAAACTAAAGGAACCAATTATTTTTCCATAAAATATCGTACGTAACAGTATGCTACATACTCATCAAAACCTATATTCCATACAATCTCTCCGTATGTATGGAATATAGGTTTTGATGATTTCCTCGCGATCCCACTTCCACCGGGCTGTTCATTAACCGGTTACGCGGACGACGCCGACGGCCTGCTGCTCATTCAGTCAAGTACCCGGGCTGGACTCGACAATTTAGCTGACACTTGCCTACGATTAATATCTCAGTGGGGCGATCGAAACCGTCTGACCTTTGCACCGCATAAAACTTTTCAACTAATTTTAAAGGTGATCTTAAATCGTGGCCGAGTATTAAATTTAATAACGTTCCCGTGAAAAGAAAGCAGTCCGTGTGCTACCTTGGACTGGTCTTAGAGAGAAATTTTTCATTCGTAGATCACATAAAAAATGTCGGTGAAAAAGCTAAAAAGAACTTTTGTTCCTTAACGAGGATATCCAAATCTACGTGGGGATTGTCATTTTTAACTTTAAAGACCATCTACGTGGCTACTTACTTGGGTTGTATGTGCTACGGGGCACCTGTTTGGGCCGATAGGGCCACCATAGGAGCGGTGCGACGTAAATTGCTTCAAAGCCAGCGTTTGGCGTTGATATTCTTATGCAAAGCGTATAGGACGGTTAGTACCGAAGCTCTTCCGGTGCTTGCGGGTGAACTTCCAGTCGATCTTGAGGTGCAGCGGCGGGCTGCAATGTACTATAACGCGCGTGAGACCACGGAAGCAGACTTTTTAACCATGCGTGATCGTGCTAAGATTTCTAGATTATTCAAACCACAGACCGACGTCTGGGAGGAACTTTTATCTGAATGGCAATGTAGGTGGGACAATTCCATCAAGGGCAGACACCTCCACCAGTTCTTTCAATCCGTTCGTGAGCGGCTGGATAGGACATGGCTGGAGGTTGATCACTGTGTTGCCCAATTTCTCACAGGCCATAATGGCAACTTTAAGAGTAAATTATTTTCCTTCAAGCTTGTTGACTCGCCTTTTTGTCAATGTTCAACATCTGACTGCGAATATGAACAATCTGCTCATCACATTTTGTGGGAGTGTAGTCTTTGGCAAAATGAACGCAATATTATGTTGGATAGTGTACAGGTTACATCTGGAGTTATTTACTATACGGACCTTGTAGAAACTAGAGCAAATTTCCGTGCGTTCAAGCGTTTTTGCCATACCTATTATTGGAATCAAATATAACAGCTCTCTACTTAGGACCCATTAACGTTAATATTTATCCGTGGTGCGAGGCAACTGGGCCTATCCCAGTTGTAAACGTCCCTTTGTGCCTTTTGGCCTTGTTTCGTTCTGTCTCCTGCTGATATGGAGTGAAGTGGAAATTACAGTTCTTTCCTACTCCTCCGCTATACTTTTTGATTAATTTCGTTGCTGGATCCAAGACAGTTAAATTCATTCTCTGGGACTTCGTCGAGCTTCATTGTCTCGGCGCTTTTCTGGTGGTCGCCACTGTTGATTCTGGCTTTCAGGAGTTAGTGGTTTGGGCGTGTGTGGCTGGCTTGTCCCAAAAAAAAAAAGTATGCTACATACATTGTTACCCTAGGGGTGAAAGTAACTTCTTTACAGAGAGGCACACTTAGCACTGTCATCAATTTACATAGACGACAGCGACATCGGGAGTTTGGTGGGATAACCAAACTTGACAGTCGTCTTGTCTGTCAAACTGAGTTCATAGTCATAGTCGCCATTGGGCCTTGACATAAGACGTTGAGGCGCTTCCCGAGTTTATCTCAGCTAATTCTGTTAAAATTGTTACTTGTTTTGTTTTTAGTTCATAATATAATTATATAACTTTGTTTTTCATTGGTCATTTTTATTATTTTGAACAGCTATATTACCGAAGTATGTATGCATACCTATGAAGCTCACACACACATACGTAAAGGTATGAATACACTGTGAAAATAAAAAATACAGCAACTGTACGTGGGTGCTTTATTCACTACAATATAAATTAATATAAAACTTATAAATTACATCAATAAATAATCGCTGACAAAATGATCATTATTATGGAGAAACAAATCACTGAGAACAATTTACATTTTACCATTTCTTATGTAGGAATGCACTGGTACGATTTATATATGTACAGTCAACCACTATCATTGCTTACCGCCGTGGGGTGAGCAGAACTTCAACCGTCAATCAATGAATACAAGGCGTATTGACAAAGAATTTATAATTATACAGAAATATTAGTGCAATGTTACATAATTACTTTGGCCGACTGTACTATTCAACAAGGTTGCTATAAAATAAACTGAAGATTAAAATTGCTAGACTCAACCTGCCACATAAAAAAAATGATTACATTTCTGATTTGTTCACAATGACATAGGAATAGTATTGTCTTGCTCACTTAGACTGAAAATCATATCTATTTATTTATTTATTTATTAACACTTCAAGCACAAAAGTACAGAGGCGGACTTAATGCCATAGGCATTATTATTTATTTTATCTATTGTTTCATGTGGTATGTGCGATCGCACTCTTCTCAATGTAAACACTTTTTCAAGCGACCTAAGTATGGCAACACCTAACGATTTTAATCTTTAAACAAAACACTATCATGTTTGTGAGGTTTTGAGTATTAATTACAATTAAAAATAGCAACCATGTCCAAGAAAAACAATTATTTGTTTTCGTAATAATATCAAATAAAAAAAACGGCTATGCCTCCTCAGTACGTATAAAAACCAATGCTGTTTCAACTTAAAAAAGAAAACAAATAAAATTTAGCAAAACAAAACACAACTTGGAGTTCGATTGATCGAAAACACGAGATTTTATAGTTGTATAAAATAAAAGCTACGTTCAAACTTATGCACTAACAATTTTAAAACTAAAACACTAATGTCTAAAAGGCTCATACACCATGGCGTATGATGGACCAGTCTTGCTATGCTAGTCCCCGCCTGGATTGAAAGCGACCAGGTGTAAATGATTCATCAGAAGCCAAGGTGTACTGAAGCCTCAATTAAACCACTGATGTGCTACATGACTCTGTAACATAAATCATGGCAATACAGAAATTTCACATTTATTTTGATCAAAAACATGCAACAATCATCTCTTTCCATGAAATTCTGTACTAATATCAACCAGTACCACCAAGGAGTATCGTTTTACTGTATTACTGGGTTGTGGGCGTCAATTTAAGTAAAATACTAGTATTCAGCTGCATTGGAACCCGACATCATAGTTCCTAAGGCTAGGCATATGATGGTCGTCACAAAATATGTAGCACAAAAGTGTAAATAACAATAATACGTCAAAACACAAGCCTTTACTGTCACGATATTAATTACAACACTAATGCTACTAATGAGGTTTAACTAAATGCAAATGTGTCAAATCAAGGGCGGTATCAAACATTTATAGTCGTTATCACAGATACTTTACCTCCTTTTTCTGTTCATGATGTTATGCATATTGCCCCCTACTTCGAGTCTTATCACATTAGCGAGTTGCGAGCGAGAAGTGTTCGCCGCGCACACGTTTCGAACTCGCGGCGAGCTCGCTGCGCAACCGCCCCGCTTTCCACTCGCTCGCAACTCGCTAGTGTGACAAGGCCCTTAGATAGCTCATTTATTTATTTAGTAATATAATCATTCTCCCGATGCAAGTTTAAGTCCCAAATCGTTTAGGCAACGATTTGGGACCTCTAATTTGCGGCTAGTATTGAATATAGACCAACATTTTTTTTCAGGTCACAAATTTGCAAATATCCCATACTTTTATAATAATAGAATACATTTTCGTTATAATATGCCTTTTAGGTATAAATTGTGAAATTAGATTAACGCAGAAATGTAAGAGGGCTCTTAAGATTACCCTAATTTGAAGAGACTTGCCAGAGGCAACATAATTTTAACCTTATTGTAACTTCAATAAAGATCATTGTTATTTAAGTGATGCAAAGTTATGTGAGGTAAAATACTAAGAAAATTACGGTTACGGACGAAAATTTTCAAAACTCTGCGTTTTGAAAATTTTCGTCGAGGTAACCCGGCGAAAAATAGTTATAAGACATTTTGAATTTCGCGGATTACATTGGAGGAATGATCCTAGTAGATGGTAAAAATCTAAAATGGCATAACGTTAAATCAAATGCAATAAAATTTACGAATTTCAATCGCTCAGTAACTATTATTAAGTTTTTCACCGACTTCAAGAAAAGGAGGTTTCTTAATTCGACCGTATATTTTTTGTGTTCTACATTATTTTTATTCAAGGAACAGTTAAAATATTAATTAATCAATTGACATTCGTAATTACAATCAGCATTATTTTATTTAAAAAAAACACAAAAAAGATACATATTAAATCATCGAGAATCGTAACAATATAATATGACAACATTTACATAAAGATGGAATGAAATCTTTCAAATACAACTACTCCGGGCAATTTCTATGTATTTTTCTGCTAGAATCTTGTACAACGTAGTTCCTATGACTCACTCAAAAGCTAGCGTATTAAACAAAACATGACATCGCGCCTGTACCTAATCCCGGAAGGGTTAGATGACTGGGTAAAGCAGGGGAAATATAACTAGCTATCTCAACTTCGCAGAAATTATGGGCACCAATATACACAATTAAAAAAAGCCCTGTCCTATCCGAAAGGGGTTTATAGGTATTCCAATGACATTCCCAAATAGAAGATGAAACATAAAATATTCATGAAAGTAAAATTATTTATAAATATTAGAATGCGTGATTTTTGTCCCAAATTACCATCGTTTCCCTAAACTCAAACAAAGTTTTAAAACGTGGCAACACCGGCGGGTTTTTTTACGTGAAACGTGTTTATTATATGTTTTTGCGAATCAATGTATGATTCTGGCGATTTTCTATTACAACTTTTCTATTATTTGGCTTCAAGGCCTACAAGAATACTATGATAATATCTCATTTTTCTAAACAGTACAAATTCTTTAACAGATTAACTTTAACGGAATATTTCTAGCGTCTGTACGTTACGAATATTATATTATAGAAGGCTCTTCGTTCATTAAGTCTAAAAAGTAGCAAAATTATTTATTTTTATACAAGGTGGTGGTGTTTGTCAAGAAAATTTGCATCGATTGTCAACTTGGTACATTAAATTTATAATAGTTCTTTATTTTCCCGCCTGCACAGATAACTTGATTGAAGTGAGTCCTGTTCACTTATGTTTTTATTAACGAGTTATGCCACTAGATAACAATATATCATATTGTTTAGTCAACTGACAAAACGAACCACAACATAACATATTCGGGCAAATATTTACCATTGTATATATTTTTTCCAATAATGACAGCAATAGCCAGGCAGATTATTATTAAATACATTATTTTTGCTAAATATTTAAAGCTTTGTAGCCTTAGAAGACAGTACTTATAGGAATATTATTCAGCCATAGTTCAGCATGTTGTATCTCTTTTTAACGCTTAGTTGTCATATAGCGTTGTCTCACACATATTTGAATAGCTAAAACATTTTCGATAACAATTCCCAATTGAAACTTCACTAAGGTTGAAACTATTTAACAACAGCCATAGTCACAGGAAGCTTCAGGATAACCAACGAAATTCTAAATTTTCTTACGTTTTTTGCAATTTGCTTGTCGGTGTCGAATTATAATAATATTATAATTCTGAATACTTTACAGAATTATAATCTGTAAATACAAGCTTATTACGGTCGCAAATCAAAGCTCAAGTACGAAGGTCTTCGATATAGGGAATCTCGTTATGGAACCCAAATGTAGTTGACCAGGACACCTAGCACGGCGCGGTGATGGCAGGTGGAGTATAGCTGTGATCGAGTGGCATCCTACGAAGTGTTGGTCGTCTGACGGCGAGATGGGCACATGATAATGTTGCCATTGCGGGAATATCCTGAATGAGGTTGGCACAAGTTAATAGAGGCCTATACCCAGCAGTGACTGAAGTCGGGCTGTGGGTGTTGATGATGATGACGTTCGTAAATCCTGGCCAAAACAAAAAACGCAAGAAAGTTAGAATTACGCGGGATATCCTAGCGCTTCTACATTAGGGGCCGCCTCCAAGAGTGCGCGAATCGCGGCGAGTCAACGTTCTACAACGTGTAACGTTAAATGCGCAAAAACTGAAAATAATTTGATCAGAATCACGAGCAGAATCAATTGAACCACTATTTAATATAGATTACATTTAAAAAAATCTTCATTAAATATGTTGGCCTGTCTATTTATTAATACTTAGGTCAAGCCATCACGTGCGCAAACCCACCAAAATAGGTGAAAAAATAAACACAAATGGTTGTCGTCCAATTTAAATTTTCTCATACGCGGGATAATAATAGTTCTTGCCAGTAAATCTAAAACAGCACATAAAACCTTTTTTATTTTATTGTTTTTTTTTCTCTCATGCTACGGCCAGACTTGTAGGCGAGCATTCGTGTTCGCGTTGTCGCGATAAAAGTTCGTGTTCGATCTATGAAGAAGTGCTTGGCCACACCAAAAAAAAACTTCTCTACTGTCGCGATAATCTAGAACGTCGCGATAATTCATTTTGCGGAACACATGGCGAAGAGCAAGAGGCGGTTGCGCTGTATCACATGGCGGCTAGTAATTATTTACTGCATCTTTCCTTAGCCTCTCATTATTTCAATCCGTGATTGAAACCTCTCGGAGTATCGCAGTCAACTAGAGCGCGCGAAGTGTAGCCAAACGCATGAACTTTGTCGGGACAAAACCCTTTGATGTGCGGCAATTTACCGACAGCGGCGCGAAGGGCATACGTATTCGCGAAGATGATTCGCGATAGGACGAATTCTTTGGACAGACGTGTCGCAACCACGCTAATCTTCGCGTTATCGCGATAGTGTAGCTTCAGAACTAGGTCAATTGGATTAAAAATAATTTGGGGTGTCTGAAGTTTTGCGCATTTAACGTTACACGTTGTATACGAAAATATCGCTGCAATTCTCTCGCTCGTGGAGGCCGCCCCTTATGGAGGTTAAGTTAGGAGGTCGATTACAGTCTTATCGTTCAATAATTATCCTGAATCTGTTATTTTTAATTACACCCTAAGATTTGTCTTTCATTTAACACTATACATTACAATTGACATGAATACTTAGTCATTTATAAAGTTATCAATTTCCACCAGTCATTATCGGTATTTTTATTTAATATTTGTGTCATACAGGTAAATGTGTTCTTTTAAATGTTCTTAACGTAAAGTTACCGGCACTCGACGTTTACGAATAATTTATTTAAATTTTTATAGAATTAAATCACGATTTTTCGTCATTTATTTTTCTTTATTCTATTTTATTACTAGAATAAAGAATGGCATCACATTGTTGTTTTACGATTTTTTTATTACTTCTTGTTGTTTTTTTCGTCTTTTATTATGCATTTGTCTAATAACTGAATACTTTAAATAATAACAAGAGCTATAAAAACGCATTTGAGTGATAATTGTTGACAGTCGTTTACAAGGTTTAGGATGTAAAACATTGATACAGACTACATTTACAAATTTCTCAAGTCCTTAATGAATTCCGAAATAAAAATGCACTTTATAACAATGCAATAGGAATTCGTTTAGGTATCAGTTAATCCTAGTGAAAACTTATATAGATTTGGTTTTCAGATATCAAACTGAATTACTTTAAATTTTCACGCACTTTGAATGTACGGTCGAAAAAGCTATTTGGTTTATTGTTTAACCAACATATGACATTGTAAAATGTGAATCAAATAGCTTGGTCGACCGTACGTAACAGTTTTGTTGTATAATTCACACGCTGATCAACAGCCATTTAGTATATTTGGTTAATTTCGATGGTTTCGTCAAGTGTATGTCTATTATTACAATAAGAAAGTCCGTGACAGGCTTGTTTAATTCTAAAATCTATCTTATCGCGTATATCATACAACTTCAGGCGGCAACCATATCCTATAAAAACTACCAAAAACATTTGCATTTTCAATACCGAAAACGTACTCACAGTTAAGTACGTCGGACATTGTAGATAGATAGATAAACGATTTGATGACATAACAAAGCATGCCTGCGACTCTTGAAAGATAGGTAGAGTGTACTAATAGTACACAAATTCCACCATCAGGACGAGGCTATTACCACAAATCGTACTCCGAAGCGTTAAACATGTACATATCTATCTATCTACAATATAAATGGGACCTTATGCAGTGTAGAATAAAGCGGGTTATCACTAGCCTCAGGTCCTGGTCACTTGAGCTTGGCGCGTTTGGGTGTGGGCGCCTCCTCGTCGGAAGAGGGCGAGGCGTCCGAGCCCTCCAGCGAGATGTCCGGGAGGGGAGGTAGCTCTAGTTCTGCGCAGCGCTTGTTTATGTACCTTTCTAGGCGGTTGCCGGCTCTGGAACGAAAAACGGTTACTTTTATTTGCAAAAGCATTGAGAAACGTATCGACCAGTAACGAAGGGTAATATTTTCGTAGTAAGCCGGTTTACCGCCGTCAATGCTAATGTAAAGTATATCTAAAGACCAATACATAAAGCACATATTTCAATAATACAGGGTGTAAACAACCTCATCACGAAGCCGTCAACCAAGCATTCTGTACGTCAAACTTAGTAACTTTAACGAAACGGCTTTTTTTGGGGTGAAAAATCATGTTTTGTACTAAACTCAATGTAACGCAGTCAAAGCATTGTGTCGATGGATGGATTGAATAGTACGGGGGTCGTGGAGGTGTTTAAAGTAAAAATCTTGATTAAAAACTTGTTTAAAAAACTTGTCAAAATGTTGGAACTTTGCCCCCAAATATGTCCATAACTAGATTTCGTTTATGATGTAAAACAAAAAAAATATCGCAATGACGGGAAGAATAGGTGCCTTTCAAGTTTGTTAAGAGGTGTGAGGAGGGATACACTCTTTAGAAACCTTAAGATTATGATTATGTTATAGATTATACGGGCAAGCCAAGCTTTAAGGTTTGTATGAAAGTACTACTGCCAATCCTGTTGAAGCCGACTTTTAGTTACACCGAATGCAACTGTATACCAACATTTTAGATGAAGCGAGTGCCGGCAGTGCCCGGTTGCCTCCAACAATGTGGCGTATCGTAACTCCAGCAGTGAATAACTTACTTGGCGACGGGATGCGAGTCCTTGTTGTAGGTGTAACAGTTGAGGAACACGAGCGCCGCGTCCGCGATCAGCTCGTCGTCCGTACTGTAGTCACCTGCCTCCAGCTTGTCGCGTATCGTCGTGAAGTCCATCGGCTGGTCGATCACTTCCAGGTAGTCGGGCACCTGAGACACGAACAGTTTTTTTAACTTACATACGCTGGGGCGACATTCTCATCAAAAAGACACCTCAATTATGGCTGACTAATATTATAAAGCAGAAGAGTTTGTTTGTTTGGTTGGTTGAACGCGCTAATCTCAGGAACTACCGACTCGAATTGAAAAATTATTTTTGCGTTGGATAGTCCATTTATCGAGGAAGGCTATATAACATCACGCTATGACCATTAGGAGCGGAGCAGGAATGAAAAATTTTGCAAAAACGGGGATTGTTTTTTCCTTTCGTTTTTCTCTCTTATGTGACGCAGACGAAGTAGCGTGAGTCAGCTAGTGGCTGATAAAAATGATAAAGCAAATGAGTCCTTGAGTGGAGTGGAGTGACCACCCTAGACTGGGGCAGACTACAGGCACAGGTCGAGTAGGTACATGTCCCCAGTAGTACTGACATCGTCAGGCGACACGGGCTCGTAGAAGGGCCAGCAGTCCTTGTGCTTCATGACGTCACGCAGCAGCGCCTGCAGCGCCTCCGCGTGCAGCTGCACCGACTGACGCTTCCTGCTCGGACGTGTCTCTGTAACGTTACAACATGATCGGTGCTACATACACACACTTCTACACGAGCGCGTCACTAAATAATATGGGCTCCACGAGCGAGAGTATCGCGGCGACATGATCGTCGTGTTAAGTATTTCTTTACACCGTGTTTCCGAACGATATCCATAAACTCCGATCATTGTACTTACGTACATTATAAATAACTTTTACTATTGGACCAAACCTTGAATCCCTGAAAATAAATCAGCAGTTCCTTACATTTGAGTGATGAGTACAATGACCGATCGAAGTTTATGTATATCGTCCGGAAACACATTGTATACTCTCTTAGGGGCGGGAGAGTGGCGGCGATATTAACGTATAGAAACACGTGACATGTAACACGCAAGTCTAAGCTGTTCTTTAAAATTATGATAATCGAATTCTAATTCGATTTTTTTCTAATTGCACGATCCTAGGAAAACAAATCTATTTGATCCGTAATTAAGGTACACGACATCGTGAGGAAACCGGCATGTCCTAGAACCAAAAATTCGAAGAAATGTGACATCAACCAACCCGCACTGGGCCGCGAGGTAGATTATAGCCCATATATGCAAAATACGCGCTTTGACGTGGAGTTGCGGACACCAGCCCGTTATACAATACAATACAAGGTACACAAATAAACTTAGTTATTTATATTATTAGTAGTAATACGTACCGTCATGTCCGTTTGTAAGTGAATTCTTTGATCTCCGGCCTGACGTGTGTCCACTTGTGTTCATTTCTTTTTCTTGCTCGTGATTTTTTGGTCTGAAAAAAAACAAAAACAATTTTGTTTCAAAGACGACGGAGACTGATAAAATTATATAACATCGTTGAACTGTCGTTTGCACAGTAATGAGACCAGGCCCCTTATTCACAACCATTCGACTCGCTTCCGATTCGGAAAGTCGTATGTCTATCTCGGTCGTTTTCGTAATGCCAGAAGAAGACAGATATACGAGTTGTCGAATCGGAAACGAGTCGAACGTTTGTGAATACGGGGTCAGGTTCCTAGTAAAAGCTGTAAACAGACCGTTCGCGAGACCGTCAACCAAGCATTCTGAACATCACTAACATTACGCTAAATTATTGCTGGCAAACGGCATTTTTTTTGGGATGAGTATTCACGGTTTCACGGTACGAGTCAAACACTGCTAATGGATGCATTAAGCTTGACTCACGGTAGACCGTGTCGGGTCGGAGCCGAGTGTCGACCGTGCAATATAGTATGGACACACTCACGCTTCCGAGCCGCTACCGAGCCACGGATAATGGATTGTGCTTCGGGCGACACTCGGCTCGGACCCGGTGCGGTGTAGCGTGCGTCATCCTTTGAATAGTACAGGGGTCATGGAGATATTTAAAGTTGTAACAATAAAAACTTGAGGAAAGGTAGGATAGGAATTGTGTACTCCAATAAATAAATAATAATAATAACTCCGGTGTCCGCAGCCAGTCCGGTTCGCTCGGTTTGTCTACATCCTTATTTTTCAAACTCCTAATGTCCTTACTTTCTTTTAGAGATTGCGGTGGGATCTTTAAGGTAAGTCTAGTTGTATTTCGACAATGTTACTCATAAAGGTGTTACTTATGGGAATTAAGTGTTTTGATGAGAAACAGTGTTATTATTAGTGGGAAAGGAAACGTGGTATTGAGTTTAAAGTGGTCTAAATCATAACAGAGCGTGCCTAACTCCATCTGCTAGCACAAAAGCTCTTTGCAAAAGGCTATACTCACTTCCGTCCTCTCCTAGCAGTTCCATTGTGTAGTGGGGAGGATTCCTTGCTGCTGCGGGAGCGCTTGGTCTTCAGCTTCACCAGCGCCGTGTTGTACTCACTGTCGTCTGAGTCTGCAAGCGAATATCGGTCAGTTTGGGCCTTTAATTGTAGTTGCCACAGAGTAGTCTATAAATGGAGTGAAATAAGAAACAGCCAAGATCTTGAACGTGTCTCAAGTTGCTGCTAAAAGTTATGCGATCTCGTTTGTTGCAAGATATTTAAGTGTCGCGGTCGTCCAGAATTTGAGTGTTATCCCAGTTCACCAAAGACGAATATAAGAATTTAAGTTCTTCCAATTTAATCACATACCAATGCAATCATACCGCCTATTAATCCGTAAGGTATTTTTTTTAGGGAGAACAACTGGTATAAACCGAATTTGGAAAATAACAAACGGTGCGCTTGCTAATTGGATCCCATTTGAAGTAAGTATGAAAGCAAAGTGCTTGTTATTAACTAGTTTTGGAACTCCATTTATTAGCTACTCCGTGTTCGTTAGTATGGAAAATGAAAGAGTAAGCGATTTTTAATGGACCTGTTAGTGAGCGCCTAAGCGGTGTTAGGAAGCGCTTTTGAAACATTTTCAACTCTGTTGAACGATCATCTACTTAGATTTTTTTGAAAGGTAATTGCTAAACGGTCGAACAAGCTAATTACACGGTTTACAGTTTAATCCATAAATTATATTGTAAAGTGTAAACCAAATAGCTTGTTCGACCGTACATACTAACAATATAATGCAACAGCATAGTTATTCACAAACGTTCGATTGGAATTCGATTCAGAAAATCGTATGTCTATCTCGCTCGCTTTCTTAATGCCGAAAAAAGACAGACATACGACTTATCGAATCGGAATCAAATCGATCGTTTGCGAACCACTATGCAGGAAGGGTAGGATTACTTGCATTGCACAAGCAAATGCACTCAATATTCAAATTTTACATTCAAACATTTTCACAAAATAAATATTCATATGCTCTCGCATTTACAATTTTGTTCTTCAATTTTACAGCAACAAAATATCTAGGCTGTAACGGACCTATGTCTCATTCATTGCTCGTAACATATCAAGTAGCTATTCTCGTGTTATACAAGAAATACAGATAATAGTTACGTCCACCTAATACTCAAACTACAGCCTATTAATTTCTCGCTTCTTTGGCGAGAATGTGAAGATTTTCACTTATATTTGCAACTCTCTGTAAAAATGGATACTCGAGACGATAAAACAAAGAAATGCCGTGCAAATGAAGATGCAAAGCTCATGAGAAGGTGAGTTAGTTCAGATGAGAGGACAGCCCACAGCCCGACTGATGATACACTTTATACAACGACCAGTCACTTGGTCACGGAATTGTATTGGAATTTATTTGATGTATTCGTAACATGAGTTAATCAAGGCGTATGGAACTAGCGTTTAAGGATTCGTTTTCACCAGATATGAGCTAGGATGCGTGGCAAAAATAGTTTTTTTACAGCTTGAGCTAGCGTAAGAGCGTTCATTGACCCAACTACATTTATTAAAAACCCAAAAATGCCTGTTCAGCCCCCGTATTCACAACGCTTCGATTCGCTTCCGAGTCGGGAAGTCGTATGTCTATCTCGGTCGTTTTCGTAATGCCAGAAGAAGACAGATATACGAGTTGTCGAATCGGAAACGAGTCGAACGTTTGTGATTACGGGGTCAGGTCTTGAATCGTAATCTTTTGTGATAATCAACATATTTTCTGATGAAAACGATACATGTTTGTTCGTTTTGGTTCGTACGAAAAGATATAGATATCTTAAATAACTGGCAGCAACTATAGCCATGCTGCAGATTGGTTAGTTTTATGATGAATTCTAGTGAAAAGGCAGCCTTATTTTGCCAACGCTATAGCTCTTATACGGCCGATTTTATATACTTTTTTGGTTATAAAAAATACTTTTAGTTTCCCTCATTATGTGGACAACTGTTGAAGTGAAGTTATTCGGCAACAAATATAGCCCAAAAGCAACATTTCCACGTGGAAATGGAATGTTTACAGACATTTCTGAATGGAATACTTATCATAATCTACCAAAAAGAACCTACGTTTACGAGGGAGAACAAACACGCGTGGGAAAGTGTAGGAAGACGATGATATACGGGTACTTGCATAGTTCGATTCTCTCATGTTACAAAAAGACGCATTTAAGAAAAGGAAATGGGGAAAATAAGCCTTACTAAATGCGGCGTAATTTTTTGCGCAGCAGTGCATTTTGCTTAAGGCAATAAAATAAATTGTGGAATCAGTCGTTACTTTGCACAAAAATGATCGTAATATCAGGGAGAAGTGCCTTCCGGCTTCAATAAGGAATCTTTTAGACCCTTTATTGATTCCGTGACCAGTGAAGGGTGTAGGCGCACCGGTGGAGTGTGTGGTGTGTAGCGCGCGCGTGTAGTGGTGGATGTTGGACATGGCCGTCGCCGCGCAGCGCCGTCCGCTCGTCTCTTCACAACAACCACGAACCGTTACTCATCATTACTTATTACTACTCACTTTAGTCTTCCATTACATTCTCAAGTATAGGGTACACGACAAAAAATAACAATCAGTCCGCCAGTTACATTATCAACAAATATTTGACCCGTTCTTCTTTTGTTTTATAAACCAAAATTAAAGAAGCTACGACGCTTTTAAAATTTTCAATACATTACGCCTTGGTATGTTTTTAGTGCGTTCTGTCGTCACGAGCCCCCCCCCACTCCCAAGTTTTGGCTTTGTCAATATTTATTGATTTATAAAACCAAAAATACGTGTCCATTATTTTCCAATACTCTAACTGACTGACTAAATAGATTTGCATTTCTTTTTGATACTGTCGTTATGCCTATTATCGGGTTTTTCCATCAGGAATTCCTCAGTAGTAGCCGGGTCTGTACTTGTGCCCAGTTGATGGCATTAGGCTCCCCCTTTTACATGGTTCTTGGCAAAATGTGGGAGTAGTATAAAATACATTTCTGTCTAAAAACAAAGTAGTTGAAACATTTGGTGTTGCCGAAGATTCTGTTTAGAAACTGTTAATTTAAGTTTTCCATGTGTGGCTTCCTACATTGTAGGATTAGAAGATAGCATTGATTTTATTAGTCACATTTGGGAACATTAAACGCAGGGTCTTTATTTCCTGTGGATATCAATGCAAGAGAATCATAAAAGGAACTGAGTTTTTAGTAAGAAATCTCTCTTTAATACATTTTTAAATTCAATTCACTGTCACACTTGATGCCAAATCATCTAAGGTTTTGAATTTCAATTTTATATGTCAAGCAAGATCGCTGAAAACAAAGTCTCCGAACTGTAAAATGGACAAATTCTGTGAAAACTGTCTTCATATGGTGATACATACCTCTAGTGGGCGCTAGACACTGTCCGCAGTGCCAGCGCTTGGCAGCTCGTGAGGGCTTGGGCTGCGCGCACTCGGCGTGGTACCGCGCCGCGCACCCCGCACACCGCGCCGCCAGACGTCCGCCGCTGCCGCACGACCCGCACACTCCCGTGTCTACAACTAAACCTTCCGACTCGCTGCGGGACATATAACCTTGTATCACTACACAACTAGATAACAAAATATTCAACACTCATTATATCCCTCGCTCCGCTCAGGATTCTAATCGAGAATCCCTTGGTGCGCTCGGAATTCTACTCTAGAATCCTTCAAGGCTCTCGGGATTCAACTTAATCCCTCGAATTATATTCCCTTCTTATTACTTGTTATATAATCTACGTTTCGGTGTGAGTTACAGTTGGACTGTTAGTGACGGCCAAGCACTTTTCAACGTTATTACCCACGGAGCGTCGAGCGACCGTCAGTGAACGCAACAGTACAGTGTGTTACCTTTCTTCATAGGGAAATTCCGTACAAGTGCTCTATTGACGTGTTCATCACAACGCTTCTTGACAAGTAACCAGTAATACAATTGAACTACGAAAACAACCCATAAAATACGACGCACTGTGACGTGAAGTGTCGTGAAAATCTGACTTGCATCGTGAAAAATCATGAGTTAATGTTCAAACGAGATAATAATAGTAAAATGCACGACACATCACAGAAACTTCAATCTGAAATTAAGCAACTAAATCTACACTTACTAATAATTTAACCTGTGCGTCCTTCTTCATGTTAGACATACAAAGAGAAAAACCAATAATGAGTCACATTTCTACAAATTTACTAAGACACGTCATGTTTGTAACTTGCACAAAAGTATAGATGTAGCTTGCATTATAAGTAAACTGAAAAAAAAATCAGTCCACTCAAATTTTTCATATAGCGATTCTATTGCCTTCAAAGGTGCACAAATCCGAATTCCTTGGTGTTTCTAACAACTTTCTGGCGGAAAAATACCACTTTATCCGACTTTGAAAGAAACATCTGATATTTTGATGGCAAAATAAAACACACAAGATACAGATACATAACAGTATACAAGTTCCTAGCTCAATTATGTGCAAGTTACAGGCATTATTTGTGACTAGCAGACCTACCTGTTATCCAACTCTTCTTCAACGTCATCGTCGGAGAATAGTTTCCTTCTCTTGCGCGGCGTCCGTTCTTTGGGTTTGCACTGGTCGCAGAACCAGTCGCCTTCTGGCACTTTCTGTTAACATTTTATTGGAAAAATATTACTTTTTCGACCTTTTTTTTGCGTTCTCCTTTTATCTGCGATCGGCTGTCTAGCCATAATCACATAGTCTTAGTTTGAGATTCATTCGTAATGTTCCTTTAAACATTCACATTATGTAGTTCAGTACTAAAACAACTTAACATTTTCACTGTCGCTGGTCCAAGTTTAGGATTTGCCATCTTTTTGGTTAAGGCATTTCTATGAGTTTTTCATGATTAAGATAGCTTTAGCAAACCATTTACGAATAGAGTTATGCGCCTCGTTAATCATCTTCAGACAACGGAAACAAAGATTGTGGAGGAGTACACTGACCGGTCGTAAATACGGCACATCTAGTTTCAAAAACAGTTCGGCTTTATAGATCTCACTCACAACTATAAGGGTGTTAATGGAGACTTCTCTTTCATCAACAAATCATTCCTTAAAAAATCCGTGAAGAACACGCGCTTTTGGCTTCATTGAGGGGTTTTATACTCTTTACGACAGTCTCATTGTTGGAGACAAAACGTAGCACCGCGAGGCACTGTGACCGGAGGGCGACAGCGGGGACCGAGGTGCCGCCGCACATTCAGACCAGAGGCGAGCGTTCTTATTATACAATATACGAACCTACCTATATATACAGTCCGCTATTTCTAAAGACCTCTGAGAATCACCAACATTCATTCTAAAGCTCGATATGACGTATTTATGCTCTGAAACTGTCAGCCAGTATGAAGTCCTAAAGTACATTATGATATGACAGGTAATATATTTTATCTACCCAAATATCATAAACCCTCTCTAATGCGTTCAAAAACCATAGGCAATGACCAGCATTACCAACCTGCAGAAATAAACGGAACTGTAATGAACTCATAACGCAACTGAAAACAGTTAGGTTATGAGTTTTAGTGTGCTATTCTAGTACCATCTACATTAAATCAGATATCGATAATAGTAGTTTATGCAACTGTGCATAATGAAGGGCATTACAACACGAGTGTGGGTTTAAGAAACGAGCCGAAGGCGAGTTTCTTAATAGCATCACACGAGTGTTGTAATGCCTAATTATGTATAGTTGCATACACTACTTTATCTACCCAAATATCATAAGGGCTCTATGATGGGTTCAGGAACCATAGGGAAATGACCTGCATTGTTACTTGGCCCTTGATTTTTGTGCCAACAGGTTATTAGTTGCATTCGTCGCTGCATTTACGATATCTGGCGGAGTATTCATGTCAATTTCTGAGTCACTATCACTCATTTTCGACAGAAATAAAGAATGGGTTACTGGAAATAAAAAGCTAACGAACAAATGACAGCTCGAAATGGCGGCGTTTCGGATATCTGTCATTTTTTTTTAAATCATAGGCAAACGAACAAAGTCACTATTCTTGTGTCACTCGAGATCGAAAATGTCGTGCGATTTATAATTAGAATCATACTGAATTGGATTTTTTTTTTTTTTTTTATCGATATCTGATTTAATGTAGGTGGTACTAGAATAGCACACTCACTTGAATTTGACACCTGTTCCAAATTTAAAACTCATAACGCAACTGTTTACAGTTGCGTTATGAGTTCATTACAGTACCGTTCATTTCTGCAGGTTGGTAATGCTGGTCATTGCCTATGGTTTTTGAACGCATTAGAGAGGGTTTATGATATTTGGGTAGATAAAAAAAAAACCCAATTCAGTATGATTTTAATTATAAATCGCACGACATTTTGATCTCGAGTGACACAAGAATAGTGACTTTGTTCGTTTGCCTATGATTTAAAAAAAAATGACAGATATCCGAAACGCCGCCATTTCGAGCTGTCATTTGTTCGTTAGCTTTTTATTTCCAGTAATCCAGTTACAAATTTTCTGATAAGTTCTATATTTCTGTCGAAAATGAGTGATAGTGACTCAGAAATTGACATGAATACTCCGCCAGATATCGTAAATGCAGCGACGAATGCAACTAATAACCTATTGGCACAAAAATCAAGGGCCAAGTAACAATGCAGGTCATTTCCCTATGGTTCCTGAACCCATCATAGAGCCCTTATGATATTTGGGTAGATAAAGTAGCAACACTCGTGTGATGCTATTAAGAAACTCGCCTTCGGCTCGTTTCTTAAACCCACACTCGTGTTGTAATGCCCTTCATTATGCACAGTCGCATAAACTACTATTAGATGCATTGACGCTTTTTAAAATAAAAAATAACGGTAAGTAAAAAGGTTACCTTTCGATACCCCGACTGGTGGCGTGCAATTAGAAAAATAAAAGTGAAAACAGTATTTCGGATGTTTGCCCAGGGTGCAATTAGTCCGGGAGGTTGCCATCTTGTTCAATAGATCTCGAATGACTGCTAAGTGAGTGACAGCTGACGCACCCGCGGTAGGTTAAGGATTAAGAGGTTATGGAGCGGTGAAACAACAATAAGTAATTTTAATTCAAATGAAATCTACTGATAATCTAATTATAGTGAAATCCATATCCTATTTACTTATTAATAATTAATTGACTTGTGAATGAACAACTTTACTGATGCGTGACTAATGTGGACGTTGACTTTGGACGAATTATGATGTTAAATAAATATTAAATCAAACTAAATATTGTACACCATACAGGTATGTTACAGCGATCCTATATAATAATCATAAGATCTGATACTTTACCTGTGACAAACAATAAATGGATTTGAATTTGAATTTGAAAAAATAAAAAAAATAAGTCATAGTACGCGGGCTGGAACTGGTTTTCATAAATAGTTTACATCATACAAGCTTAAAGTAAGGCGTCAGCTGCATGGTGAAGAGGGGATTATGCATCAGCCGCTCGCATAAACTTGTAATACGAAACCGCTGATGAAAAACTAAAATCTCTCACACTCACTCTAATTTGGTGTTAGATTGCTATTAGTTATTCATGACAATTTCTAACTTGGTGCTGTTAGTTTTGACGTGACAACGTCTTATAAATTGGTTTGCCGGGTGACACTTCAAGATACTGCGTTACGCTCCGCTCACGTTATGCGCTCACAATGAGAGCGAGTGAGAGGCACGCGTCCCTTCCACTCGGGCATGGTTAGCCCGCCTAAGAGCGAGAGAGACAGACATATTTCATCCTTCTTCCTACTATACGAATGAATATTCACATTAAAATTATTTTACCACTCAAAGTCGTTGTCACGTAAAACTTTCGCCCGTATACCGACTTTACAGGCAACCAATTTTACATCAGGCGTTTCGTTTTACATGTTCATGCATGCGGCTGACGCATAATCCCCCCTCCACCATGCAGCTGACGCCTTTATGAAAAAGTTTCAGCCGGCGTACTATGACTTAATTTTTATTTATATTCACAACTTCCGTAACCTTCCAATCCTACACCCACCGCTAATTGAGCAGTTGACAGTTGGTTCACTTATTGGTAATATAAGATCAACGTTCGATAACAATATCAGCAGGCTTACTATGGCTTTTTATTTGCAACGGTACCTCCCGGACTAAACGGGATTATGTTGTCACGAAATGAATGATAAGCAAATTGATAGTAGACGTCTGTAGTGACCGTCCAAACGGCTTCGGCAAAAGTTTTGGTCGCAGCCCAAGTTTTCTAACAAGCGCCCAAATTGAACAAACTGTTAGGAATACGCGAGAGTGCGGTGGAAGAGGAAACTTATTTCGAAGTGTGATTATTTTTGTAAGTTACTACACTTGAAAAAAATTACAAGTTATTAACTAATTCGAGAATTTAAAAAAACATTATATTTTTTCTGAATTTCTTAAAATCGATTTTCTGTCGGACACTATTTCCTCATTCAATATGATATGGTGACAGTTGTGATTTCAATTTACGGACGGTAGTTAGTTGCTAAGCTATCATATACCCATACTTAATATCCTATTAGGTCTCAGTCCCGTTGAGACTGGTAATTCATCTCGCTACTACTGAAAAACCCAACATATAAATAAAAAAAACAACTCACGTTTAGTTTCGGCTTCAAACAGTAAAGATGGTGTCCCTTATTACATCCATCGCACAACAACATATTATCCGGATCAGTCTTCCGTCTGCAGAGCCTGCAGCTGGCGTTCAGGATGCTAGCCGACCAGGTCACGCTGGAGTCCAGGGTGAAGAGGTGCAGGACTATCTGCGAGAAGCTCTGGCACTCCATGAGGGAGACCTCCCAGCGAGCGAGAGCTTCCAGGTCTAAGGGCTTGTTGCGAGCCTCTCTGTCTTTGCGTTCTTTGTCGTCAAGGCCTGTGGGGAAATGGTAAGCTAGCATTACAACGTTTTGTTTAGTACAAAGCAGATATGGCAAAATTAGTTGCTTCTTGCACGCATAGCCTGATTCCATCTCTATTCTACCAGGAATGAGTATTACGATTTAAGAAAAGATGTAGCTCTTTCTAATCTGCATCTGAATAGTGGATTTAAGCATTAAGATTTTATTGTTGAGATTTTCAATGTTGACATTATTATTGTTGATCTTATGTACCAATTCAAACTGTAACACAGGTAAAAAAAAACTTCCCATGGTACTAATGCATCACTGGGTATTTTTCTATATTTTTTTTTAATCTGTGGTACTACCGGTGGTCCGATGGCCAACAAGCGGAAAAAAGCTGATTCCTATAAAACTGTCCTACACAGTAAAAATGTATGAAACAGCTTGTTGCAAATAACATTTTCGGCACTTAGCCGATCGTTACAAATCTCTTTGAAAATTCTCTGTTGCAGTGGTTGTTGAGGCAGGTGGTACTGGTAGTTAACTAGTTACCGAGCGGTCGCTTGAGATACTTGTGGTGTATGGCCTGCTGCACCTGCAGGAGCGCGCAGGCGAGGCCGCGCACGGAGGGCTGGGAGCGGGGTTTCCCTAACTTGTTGTTGAGGCAGGTGGTACTGGTAGTTAACTAGTTACCGAGCGGTCGCTTGAGATACTTGTGGTGTATGGCCTGCTGCACCTGCAGGAGCGCGCAGGCGAGGCCGCGCACGGAGGGCTGGGAGCGGGGTTTCCCTAACTTGTTGTTGAGGCAGGTGGTACTGGTAGTTAACTAGTTACCGAGCGGTCGCTTGAGATACTTGTGGTGTATGGCCTGCTGCACCTGCAGGAGCGCGCAGGCGAGGCCGCGCACGGAGGGCTGGGAGCGGGGTTTCCCTAACTTGTTGTTGAGGCAGGTGGTACTGGTAGTTAACTAGTTACCGAGCGGTCGCTTGAGATACTTGTGGTGTATGGCCTGCTGCACCTGCAGGAGCGCGCAGGCGAGGCCGCGCACGGAGGGCTGGGAGCGGGGTTTCCCTAACTTGTTGTTGAGGCAGGTGGTACTGGTAGTTAACTAGTTACCGAGCGGTCGCTTGAGATACTTGTGGTGTATGGCCTGCTGCACCTGCAGGAGCGCGCAGGCGAGGCCGCGCACGGAGGGCTGGGAGCGGGGTTTCCCTAACTTGTTGTTGAGGCAGGTGGTACTGGTAGTTAACTAGTTACCGAGCGGTCGCTTGAGATACTTGTGGTGTATGGCCTGCTGCACCTGCAGGAGCGCGCAGGCGAGGCCGCGCACGGAGGGCTGGGAGCGGGGTTTCCCTAACTTGTTGTTGAGGCAGGTGGTACTGGTAGTTAACTAGTTACCGAGCGGTCGCTTGAGATACTTGTGGTGTATGGCCTGCTGCACCTGCAGGAGCGCGCAGGCGAGGCCGCGCACGGAGGGCTGGGAGCGGGGTTTCCCTAACTTGTTGTTGAGGCAGGTGGTACTGGTAGTTAACTAGTTACCGAGCGGTCGCTTGAGATACTTGTGGTGTATGGCCTGCTGCACCTGCAGGAGCGCGCAGGCGAGGCCGCGCACGGAGGGCTGGGAGCGGGGTTTCCCTAACTTGTTGTTGAGGCAGGTGGTACTGGTAGTTAACTAGTTACCGAGCGGTCGCTTGAGATACTTGTGGTGTATGGCCTGCTGCACCTGCAGGAGCGCGCAGGCGAGGCCGCGCACGGAGGGCTGGGAGCGGGGTTTCCCTAACTTGTTGTTGAGGCAGGTGGTACTGGTAGTTAACTAGTTACCGAGCGGTCGCTTGAGATACTTGTGGTGTATGGCCTGCTGCACCTGCAGGAGCGCGCAGGCGAGGCCGCGCACGGAGGGCTGGGAGCGGGGTTTCCCTAACTTGTTGTTGAGGCAGGTGGTACTGGTAGTTAACTAGTTACCGAGCGGTCGCTTGAGATACTTGTGGTGTATGGCCTGCTGCACCTGCAGGAGCGCGCAGGCGAGGCCGCGCACGGAGGGCTGGGAGCGGGGTTTCCCTAACTTGTTGTTGAGGCAGGTGGTACTGGTAGTTAACTAGTTACCGAGCGGTCGCTTGAGATACTTGTGGTGTATGGCCTGCTGCACCTGCAGGAGCGCGCAGGCGAGGCCGCGCACGGAGGGCTGGGAGCGGGGTTTCCCTAACTTGTTGTTGAGGCAGGTGGTACTGGTAGTTAACTAGTTACCGAGCGGTCGCTTGAGATACTTGTGGTGTATGGCCTGCTGCACCTGCAGGAGCGCGCAGGCGAGGCCGCGCACGGAGGGCTGGGAGCGGGGTTTCCCTAACTTGTTGTTGAGGCAGGTGGTACTGGTAGTTAACTAGTTACCGAGCGGTCGCTTGAGATACTTGTGGTGTATGGCCTGCTGCACCTGCAGGAGCGCGCAGGCGAGGCCGCGCACGGAGGGCTGGGAGCGGGGTTTCCCTAACTTGTTGTTGAGGCAGGTGGTACTGGTAGTTAACTAGTTACCGAGCGGTCGCTTGAGATACTTGTGGTGTATGGCCTGCTGCACCTGCAGGAGCGCGCAGGCGAGGCCGCGCACGGAGGGCTGGGAGCGGGGTTTCCCTAACTTGTTGTTGAGGCAGGTGGTACTGGTAGTTAACTAGTTACCGAGCGGTCGCTTGAGATACTTGTGGTGTATGGCCTGCTGCACCTGCAGGAGCGCGCAGGCGAGGCCGCGCACGGAGGGCTGGGAGCGGGGTTTCCCTAACTTGTTGTTGAGGCAGGTGGTACTGGTAGTTAACTAGTTACCGAGCGGTCGCTTGAGATACTTGTGGTGTATGGCCTGCTGCACCTGCAGGAGCGCGCAGGCGAGGCCGCGCACGGAGGGCTGGGAGCGGGGTTTCCCTAACTTGTTGTTGAGGCAGGTGGTACTGGTAGTTAACTAGTTACCGAGCGGTCGCTTGAGATACTTGTGGTGTATGGCCTGCTGCACCTGCAGGAGCGCGCAGGCGAGGCCGCGCACGGAGGGCTGGGAGCGGGGTTTCCCTAACTTGTTGTTGAGGCAGGTGGTACTGGTAGTTAACTAGTTACCGAGCGGTCGCTTGAGATACTTGTGGTGTATGGCCTGCTGCACCTGCAGGAGCGCGCAGGCGAGGCCGCGCACGGAGGGCTGGGAGCGGGGTTTCCCTAACTTGTTGTTGAGGCAGGTGGTACTGGTAGTTAACTAGTTACCGAGCGGTCGCTTGAGATACTTGTGGTGTATGGCCTGCTGCACCTGCAGGAGCGCGCAGGCGAGGCCGCGCACGGAGGGCTGGGAGCGGGGTTTCCCTAACTTGTTGTTGAGGCAGGTGGTACTGGTAGTTAACTAGTTACCGAGCGGTCGCTTGAGATACTTGTGGTGTATGGCCTGCTGCACCTGCAGGAGCGCGCAGGCGAGGCCGCGCACGGAGGGCTGGGAGCGGGGTTTCCCTAACTTGTTGTTGAGGCAGGTGGTACTGGTAGTTAACTAGTTACCGAGCGGTCGCTTGAGATACTTGTGGTGTATGGCCTGCTGCACCTGCAGGAGCGCGCAGGCGAGGCCGCGCACGGAGGGCTGGGAGCGGGGTTTCCCTAACTTGTTGTTGAGGCAGGTGGTACTGGTAGTTAACTAGTTACCGAGCGGTCGCTTGAGATACTTGTGGTGTATGGCCTGCTGCACCTGCAGGAGCGCGCAGGCGAGGCCGCGCACGGAGGGCTGGGAGCGGGGTTTCCCTAACTTGTTGTTGAGGCAGGTGGTACTGGTAGTTAACTAGTTACCGAGCGGTCGCTTGAGATACTTGTGGTGTATGGCCTGCTGCACCTGCAGGAGCGCGCAGGCGAGGCCGCGCACGGAGGGCTGGGAGCGCGGGCCTGGCTTCACGCCGTTGGGCTTCGGCGCCTCCAGGTACTGCCCCGGGTCGCGGTACTTGTTCACTGGGATTGATTTCAACTCGGATTCCTCTATGTCTATACAATGAAAAGAAAATAGTATTAGGAACGATTTTAGAATACATAGCCTTGACTTCGACGGTGGAAATTTGAGCGATAATGGATTTTCAGCTTTCGTCTCGGAACCGAACGTTGCAAATCCATCATCGTGTCTAGGGACATAAGACACCGACGATATGTGTGAAAGAACAAACATTCACCCATTCATTCATCCTCCCATAGTATAGTAACATGTGCAAGTATAGTAAGTATAGTAGTAGTAGTTGTAGTAGTAGTAGTAATCGTATAGTGTAGTGTAGTATAGTAGTAGTATTGCATTTTGATGCAAGTGAAGAATGTTTGTTATTGCATTCGAGGCGGAGTTAATACCCGAGCTGTAGGCGAGGGTATTATTGAGCCGAGAACTGCAATATGTTCCGCACATGTGCGGGAAGCCAGGCTTTTCGACGTAACATTGACGGGTAAATAAAAAAAACTCACACGTATGAAATACATTGCATGTTGATCCTAATCGTAGTGCGATAGGAACCCGTTCTCGAGGAAGTGTATTGAAAAATCCGTTTTATTTGTAACCTCTTTAGATGAGAGTAGTTACCTGTGGGCAGGTTGAGCACTCCGTTGGGCAGATGGTAGTCGTCCCGGTACTGCCCGTCCGGCCCCCACGTCAGGTACTCCGCCTGCTTGTCGTAGCCGCGCAGCATTATCGTGCCGCGCCACGCCTCGCGGTCCTGGATCACACAACCTAATATTTTTACACATTTCGTGAAATAACATGGAGTAAGACGACGAAGAAAGTAGGAGGAGCTCGTGGATAAATAATGACAGCCGTTTAGTCCAATTTTAGATTAAGCTGTGCTTCCCTAGATTGACTTTTGGATATCCATCCACAGACCAACCTAGGGAGGACCGAGTTTCTTCCGTGCCTCGGAAAGCACGTTTAACTATTGGTTCCGGGTCCCGGCTGGCATTTGTAGATTTTTGATAGTTCTTACAGGTAGGTAGTGGCCAAAAAGTCTGATAACCAGTCTTACGAAGGGGAATTGTAATACCCGGTACTAACTGGGTTGTGGGGGTCAGATAAGCAGACGCTCCATGTAAAATACTGGTATTCAGCTGCATCTGGTTAGACTGGAAGCTGACTCCAACGTGGTTAGGAAAAGGCTAGGCAGATGATGATGATGAAGACGACGAAGGAACCTAGTAAAACTAGAGAAATAATTAGTGAACTAGTTTGGTTGGCACTGCAGAAACAGCGCTGAGAATGGTACGGATTCAAGTCGAGTTTTGTATTTTCTGAATGTTACGGTGGTAGGTGAATCTTGTAGGTAGTCATACCTTGACTTTGAGTGTTCCGAGACAGCCGTGGAAGATCTTCTCCTCCAGCTCCAGGATGTGGTCGCGCAGACTGAGCTCCAGCGCCTCGCTGAGCGTGGAGTCGGGCGGCACACTCAGCGACGGCTGGAACTTGCGATGCCGCGTGTAGTGGTTCGACGGCGCCGGGGGGGGCTGCGGACGTTACAGTACTCTCATACTTACTCGCGGGGAGATATCAGGATCTTATTTATACATTTGAATCGCGAAGATAACTTATATAATGGCGCGATAAAGGATTTTTATGCTGTAGTTAGTATGCGACGGTAACGTCGATACATTGGTCTCTCTAGTTCCTAGAATGCAGTGGGAATATCCCAAGTTAGTAGATACGTACGGTGGCTAGCGCCGGGTTGAGCAGATGCAGCGGACACCTGGCGAGCTGCTGCAGCAGCGGCGCACGCTCCAGCTCCAGGTTCTGTCGCAGTTCCGCCTCGCGCAGTCCGCGCTTGTTCAGCGACGTCGTCAGCGCCTCCAGCTGCTCCGCCGAGTGGTACACGTACCAGCGGGGGCGCTCCGACTGGAACACGGAATAGCATTACTGGTACATAACATTCTTCAGCTCGCGCAGCTGTGGAAAGGTGCAAATTGTGAAGGAACAGATATCCCACCCCTCCTCATTTCATCAATCTAGCAGAAAATCTTCTTCCTGTCCCCGTATTCACAAACGCTTGGAATGAATTTCCATTCGACAAGTCGTATAAGTTGTCGAGAATGAGCGAGATAGACATACGACTTCCCGAATCGAAATCGAATCGAAGCGTTGTGAATGTGTGGGCCTGGACAGGAACTGCAGTGGTCAATCTGGAAATCTGTTAACCGTTTGCGGGGCTCAGGTTGGCCGCTGTATAAAGAATTTGGAGAAACAGAGTATCACCGACCAGTCCCATAAGCAATGTCAGTGTGAATCTCCTCTGCAAGATATGCTCCACCTTCTTTCTTGCCCATCCTGCACAAAAGCCACTAGCACCTTCCAGAATTTAAACGAAGCCAACGACAAAGCTATGCAGGTGGCAACATACTGGTCGGGTATTATTTGAGTCTATTGACACGCAATGAAGAAGAAGCTGTTTGAGTGCTGGACGCGACGCCGTTGAGGTCGTGTAGAGCTCACAATGACACAGATAGCTCACCTTCCCGTGCACGAGACACGTGCTAACGTCCCCGGTGCACATGAGCAGCTCGCGCAGCTGTTGAGTGCTGGACTCGACGCCGTTGAGATCGTGTAGAGCTCACAATGACACAGATAGCTCACCTTCCCGTGCACGAGACACGTGCTAACGTCCCCGGTGCACATGAGCAGCTCGCGCAGCTGTTGAGTGCTGAACTCGACGCCGTTGAGGTCGTGTAGAGCTCACAATGACACAGATAGCTCACCTTCCCGTGCACGAGACACGTGCTAACGTCCCCGGTGCACATGAGCAGCTCGCGCAGCTGTTGAGTGCTGAACTCGACGCCGTTGAGGTCGTGTAGAGCTCACAATGACACAGATAGCTCACCTTCCCGTGCACGAGACACGTGCTAACGTCCCCGGTGCACATGAGCAGCTCGCGCAGCTGTTGAGTGCTGAACTCGACGCCGTTGAGGTCGTGTAGAGCTCACAATGACACAGATAGCTCACCTTCCCGTGCACGAGACACGTGCTAACGTCCCCGGTGCACATGAGCAGCTCGCGCAGCTGTTGAGTGCTGAACTCGACGCCGTTGAGGTCGTGTAGAGCTCACAATGACACAGATAGCTCACCTTCCCGTGCACGAGACACGTGCTAACGTCCCCGGTGCACATGAGCAGCTCGCGCAGCTGTTGAGTGCTGAACTCGACGCCGTTGAGGTCGTGTAGAGCTCACAATGACACAGATAGCTCACCTTCCCGTGCACGAGACACGTGCTAACGTCCCCGGTGCACATGAGCAGCTCGCGCAGCTGTTGAGTGCTGAACTCGACGCCGTTGAGGTCGTGTAGAGCTCACAATGACACAGATAGCTCACCTTCCCGTGCACGAGACACGTGCTAACGTCCCCGGTGCACATGAGCAGCTCGCGCAGCTGTTGAGTGCTGAACTCGACGCCGTTGAGGTCGTGTAGAGCTCACAATGACACAGATAGCTCACCTTCCCGTGCACGAGACACGTGCTAACGTCCCCGGTGCACATGAGCAGCTCGCGCAGCTGTTGAGTGCTGAACTCGACGCCGTTGAGGTCGTGTAGAGCTCACAATGACACAGATAGCTCACCTTCCCGTGCACGAGACACGTGCTAACGTCCCCGGTGCACATGAGCAGCTCGCGCAGCTGTTGAGTGCTTGATTCGACGCCGTTGAGCTTGTGGTTGAGTCCGTTCAAGCTGGATAATGGTTTCTTTGGTGAGCTGCCTCGGGAGTTGGCGCCTGATTCGTTTTCTTTGTCGCTGCCTGCTGTTGGAGAGTGATTATGTAACGTTTTTTGCTAAAACTAGGGGTTTATTTAAGAGCCTAAATTACTAATTAAATTAACTAGCGAAACTCAAAAGTCCTGATTATGAGTATTGAAAATATTTTTTGTATGATTGACTGTCTAATTTTCTGCCTAACGACTAACACCTAACGTACTTTCCAAGGTACAGAGGAAACTCGGTATGTAATGGATGGTCACCCATCCACAGACCAACCTAGGCAATTCTGTCTGTTAAGTTCAAAAACTTCTAATTTAATTTGATCTAGTAATGTTTTACTCATAGAAATATTAAAAACAGGAGAAGTGGCAAGGGGGCGTGTCGGCGACCACGTGGACATGAGCGCGTCGCTCAGCTATTGATAAAATGGCCGTTACAGCGAGTTAGTGTGTTGTCAACCGCGTTCGTAAAAAAAAACGATTATGCCGTCTTGTTCGGTGGTTTCGTGCAAAAATAGAAGCCAAGACAAAAACTGTAGAAGTCATGGCATCAATTACAACCGGTAAGTACAAGTATTTTACAATATTTGTCTTAAAAATCACGAAAAACCACAATCCCTAAAATATATCTGACTTGTACTGCTTTATGTTTGCTTTCTTGTATTACTCCGACTGTATTATGTTTGCAATAAATACATTGCTCTTTTACAACCACCTCAGTCTGTCACTGAGTGACTGAACAAGCAATGTACACCTGACATAACGAAACATCATTAAGCCGTAATGTCGCATGGTGCGGCCGCTGCTCCCGTCCGCCGTATTTGAGCGCGAGCTAGTGATGTGCTCGTGGAAATTTGACAAAGTCTATCGACAAGAAAGTGGACTCCGAATTGTTATATTACTATTTCTAATTTTTGTTAACTCTTGTAATCCGGTTGGAAGACCGATGTGGCTATAAACTTAATTTTTGTTTTGTTTTTGACAATTCAAAAGTGCCTGTAACTGGCCTAATTGAAATAAATGCTTTGATTTTGATTTTGAACTACGTGTAACTGTGTCATTTGATTTGTAATTGTTTTTAAAATATTTTCACTAATTAAATAATGTCTTGTAGGTTTCATATTGTTTTATTTACTTTATTTCCAAATCGTTTATAAAAAATTTCGATTTATTTATCGATAACTCTTCGATTCAGTCAAGCACTGTGTCGTATCCGCCCCCGTGTCCCGACAACCCACAATGACAATTGTTTTAGTGTGAGTAAATTATACGGAAAAAGTACGCTGTGGTTTAAAGAATAAGGTTTTTATTTAAATGACAGAGTTATCGATGGCGCGTGTGTGCACTTGTTCGTAGTATTGTTTTGACATAACTGTGTGTGCAATATAAGCGTTATGGAGGGGCAAGTGTGGCTTCATCGGTTTTCTATACATTTTGAACTCCACGCCATATCTCCTTCTTTATTATATCTATGGTATTACTCCTCCACGATGTCAATAAACAAAATTACACTGAAAAGGCGCTTTCCCACCATGTACCATGTAACCATAAATTGAGTTGTTCTAGTGAATCAGAAGTGTGACATTACAGCAACAGTGGCACTGACCTTTCTCCTTCTGCTGCTCGAAGAGCTTGGCGACGTGCGCCAGCGTGTCGGCGGGCTCGTGGTCGTGTCGCGCGGAGAGTGCGGGCTGCACCGGCTTGTGTGCGCAGGCGCCGCGCGGCTCGCTGCCCGCCTCGCAGTACAGTCCCGCCAGCGCCCGCACCACCCAGTAGCGACGGAACGCGCGGTCCGAGCCTGACCCACACGTTATACATTTACTTTATTATGATACAACATAGCGATCGGTTGCAACGAAGACTAACTAACGACACAGATAATGTTATGAGCTTTTTATAACAAGTATTTAAATTATATTCAATACCACAGTGTCGGCGACGAGACCCAATCTCCACACCAGGGTGTAAGTAGTGGACATACGTAAATGGCATCGTGAATCGTTTTAGTATTGAATCAGTATTTTTATGTTTTGAAAACTTGTGATAATAATTTTATGTCAAAAATAAGTGTTTTTTTTAACTGAATCTTATTAGAATCGTCATAGTATTATGTACCACCATCACAGTTTTAAAGTACATTATGACGAAAAACCATGCAATTTAAAGTTTTGTGTCTCATAATTACGTAACTTGAAAATGTGATTTTCTGTTTATTAAGATACTTATAACTTTAAATTAGTGTAAAAACGTTGGACTTGGCATAAAACCGATATCCATGAAAGAATCATATCGAGGAAGAAACAAAGGAACAAACAAGAAGCCGAAAAGCCGAAATCTAGGGAACCAACTAGAAGAAAATCCAGGTTTCATTCTACTGATCCTGCCTGGCCCCTCTTCCCCCGAGGTCTCCCCTCCGCATTTCGGGGTGCGTCACCAGCCAACTCCACGAGGAGCGCCCGTCTACTAGTGGGAGATTGTCCCAGGTACTTTGACCTAAGGTCAGGTAGTCGAAACACGCAGTATTTATTAAGAAAGTGCATTCGGAAAGTTGCCAACCTCGCAAATATCTGTCAAATATTTACCTGTTATAATTAATTTCGCAATATTCCTGTATGGAAATTATAAATATGGCTTACTACAGAACTCAAATATTGATTCTGGTTCACTAGTTAACCATATTTCTTATGAAGTTATGACCATACAGTAATATTGCCAAATTAATAAAAATTCGTAAAAATATTTGACAGCTACGAGTATATGTCACATTGCCAAAATACGCACTCTTAATTCGAACCTAAGGAAATAACTACACATTTCATATTCATAGCATTTTGTTACATATTTTCAGTTAAGTTAATCTTTTTTTTCTTTTTTATATACACAGCAGCAAACATTAAACCACCGGGTAACATCCAAGTATTTTCGACATACAAAAGGTGTAAGAATCGCATCAAAGTTTTTTCAGTCATCTTTCCATACACCAAATCGCAGTTTCACACAAATCCAACCACTTCACATCCTCTAAATCATTTCTATCTCAAACCAAACTTTAACTCACCAACATAAGACGTATATTCGAACAGCTCCATCTGGAACTCCTTCAACTTCTTCTCATACTCTTTCTTCTTCTCTTCTCCCTCCGCGACAAGTTTGTCTATGGCCGCTTTAGTCTCTTCGTCGACCGTTCTGGCCTTTTCGCCAGAGAGTTTATTTTCTTCTTTTTTCGCGAGGGACTCTTTACGCAGTTCTTGTTTTGCAGTTATTAGTTGTGCTTCGCGTTTGCGTTCGTTTGTCTGTGGATGATACCAGGACATTGGTAAAAAAAAAACATCTGTTTTTTTTAGAAAATGGAACATAAATACCTAATGCATCAAGTTCAATATTGCCCCGCAACTTCACACATTGTTGTGACTTTTCAATAGTTATATTCATTCTTAAATCTCTTCTATTCACACAAGACTAAGGTTGACATTTATATTATTGGAAACAGATTTGAACATGGAATATAGGATTATTATTTTTTATTAAAGAATAGTCAAACAAAGAGTTCAAGTTTGGTATACAATAATTTATTTATAATAATATTAACTACGTCAGTTCCAACTTTTTACGCTTAATATACATAAAAAAAAAAAAATACTATCCTACTAATATTATGAATGCGAAAGTTTGTGAGTGAGTATGTATGTATGGATGGATGTTTGTTACTCACGCAAAAACTACTGAACGGATTTGGATGAAATTTTTCACACAGATAGTTTATAACCTGGATTAAAACATAGGATACTGTTTATCTCGGTAGTAAGATCCCATGGGACAATTTTGAAACTACACCCGGGCGAAGCCGCTGGCAGAAACTAGTATTTTTATTTAGCCGCACAATAAACAAGATACCAGTGGCGTAGCTTTCCTACGATTCGATTCCTATTTACTTTACGATTTAAATACATACCTGTAGTAATCTTAGTGCTTGCTTTTTGTTTTTTAACTCGTCGAGGCGCTCCTCTATAACGTCACGAACGGTGGCGTAGCTCAAGATCTGGTTCATGAGGCACTGGAGTACCAGGAATTTGTCCTCTGTGGAATAATGTTTTGTTAGTTAAGTTTTCTTTGGATGTGGAGACGTTTGTGGGTAGTTAGACGCCGACTTATTTGCACGTCAAACAATATAATTAAATCAAATTGCGAAACATTGAAGATTTTTGCAATATGTTCTGGACATGGTTGATATATGCCTAAATGACGTAGTATACAGTCCTTTAACAATGATTCTACCTCTGAATTGACATCAGCGTCAAAATGAATATGATGTTTATTTAGTTAGTCGTAGTAGAATATATTGGTGTGAGTGTGAGATAGTATACCGAGCGGCAGGTCGGCGACGTGCGTGGCGGCGAGGGCGCGCAGCGTGGCGGGGCGGGTGACGCGCAGACGCAGGCCGGCGTCGTCCGCGCTCGTGTACCCGCCGCGCGCCTGGTAGCGCCACGACGCGCAGCGCGACCCCGGGCCCGCGCCCGACGACAGCAGGTGCAGTCTGGGGGAAACCAAATTAACTTTATCTACCCAAATATCATAAACCCTCTCTAATGCGTTCAAAAACCATAGGCAATGACCAGCATTACCAACCTGCAGAAATGAACGGTGCTGTAATGAACTCATAACGCAACTGTAAACAGTTGCGTTATGAGTTTTAAATTTGGAACAGATGTCAAATTCAAGAGAGTGTGCTATTCTAGTACCACCTACATTAAATCAGATATCGATAAAAAAAAAAAAAAAAAAAAAAACCCCAATTCAGTATGATTCTAATTATAAATCGCACGACATTTTCGATCTCGAGTGACACAAGAATGGTGACTTTGTTCGTTTGCCTATGATTTAAAAAAAAATGACAGATATCCGAAACGCCGCCATTTCGAGCTGTCATTTGTTCGTTAGCTTTTTATTTCCAGTAACCCATTCTTTATTTCTGTCGAAAATTAGTGATAGTGACTCAGAAATTGACATGAATACTCCGCCAGATATCGTAAATGCAGCGACGAATGCAACTAATAACCTGTTGGCACAAAAATCAAGGGCCAAGTAACAATGCAGGTCATTTCCCTATGGTTCCTGAACCCATCATAGAGCCCTTATGATATTTGGGTAGATAAAGTAGTGTATGCAACTATACATAATTAGGCATTACAACACTCGTGTGATGCTATTAAGAAACTCGCCTTCGGCTCGTTTCTTAAACCCACACTCGTGTTGTAATGCCCTTCATTATGCACAGTTGCATAAACTACTATTACATAATGCCTTATTGCCCCTAATCACATCATTTCGGATTCATATCAAATTAAGCCAATTTTTCTTTGGTCTTTTGGGAGTATGAAGAACAGAGTGTAAAAGTTCTCTTCCCTAATATAAAAGGGAGGATCCTCCGACCAGACGACTGTTATGTCTGGTGGGCTACTGCACGACAGTTGTCAGGTTATTTTCTTCAATTTTGTCATATATGGCGCTGTAGTACTTTTTGTAGTGCCACTACAGTAGTGTATTGTCAGTGTAACTACCGTGATGTGATACACATCTCATGCAAAATATCCTTTATGGTTATAGTATACACTGCGAAGTATTGTTTACAAGAAAAGAAGGTAGGAATCGGGTTGTACTGAGGCTTCGCCACTAAATTATTATATAGCAGAACTTACCTCAAAACTTCGCTGACTGTGGTAGGATCCAGTGGCAGTTTGCTGAGGGGTGTCCCCAGGTATGTCTGTGACCACTTGCTGGCTTTAGTTGCGAGCTCCATGGCCTTTGTGACGCCCACTTCGCTGTCTGCCTCTTGGTCTTCTGTAAATGTTGTATATTTTAACCATCATGCCTACATTCAATTAAATGTTAGGTAGACAGCTTAAGAGTATGGACAGAGACACAAACGCCACAGTGAGTAGGGGGATACTGAGGCGCCACGGTACCGGGGTACTTACTGTGGCGCCTCGGTACCCCCCTAACCACAGTAGCGACTGTCTAAAAGTAAAATGTAATATTTTTCTAGAAGTATTTATTGTAATTTTATTAGAAAGTTTCATTTTGTGTTTTCCCACGTTCCCACATCTGCAAAGCAATATGTTTGAACGCGCTAATCTCTGGAAATACCAATTGGATTTCATAAGATCATTTTACATGTAATAGCCCAATTCTTTAAGAAGGTTATCGGCTATTTTACATCACGCTACGACCCGGAAGAGCCGAGCAGCAAGTAAAAATGCGGGGCACTGACCTAACTCTCCTGTAGACAGCTGTATCCTCCCATTCTCATTATACTCCTCGGCCTCATCTTCTTGCAACGAAAACACCGTCGTCAAGAACATCTGTATCAGGTCACTGAACACTCCAGCATGCTCCTTCGAAGTCAGCGCTTTCCTAAAGGTTTCCAGGTCCAGCTGGTTGTGGAACACATCTTTGACTTTGAGGATCTCGGAGTATGTGTGGACGAACTCGAGGACTGAGAGGAAGTCTCCGAAGTGTTCGTGAGGTATGCCTTCGACTTCTATTGGAGTGCCTTTTGGTATGACCTGTGAATGGGATGGAAAGGTTCGATTTGTGATAGGATGGATATGATGGTGGTTGATCAGTTTTTATCCCTATGGTTTTTGAAACAAGGTTGAAAATTGATCAACCTCCATTGTCTGCAAAGAGAACTGGCAAAATAACTTTAAAACTTTAGTAAACTTGTGCTAGTAATCATATATTCTAGGTTTTAAGTGTCTAAAGTACAGTGATTATCCATGATTGTTGATACTTCCTGTATGTCATGTGACTCACTGCAAATCTCTGACCTGTCTGTGATGCTACTACAATGTGTGCCTCGTGTTACTAAACCCAGTCTACTCAACGGTATCTTATATTCAACCAACCAACAAAATACAACAGTAACTATAATATCCACTCCAGAAATATGTTTACAACTTACTTTATGGTCCTCTAACTCCATATCATCTTTGACCTTCTGCCACTCCTTCATATATGCCTGTAGACGTGCAGTTTTCTCCTTCTTCCTCAGTCTCTCTTCTTCTTTGCGCTGTCGCATCAATTCTTCTGCTTTGCGCATCTTGTCCGCCATCTCCTGTGCATTCTTCTTTGCTGCTGGGTCTGCAGGTGGTTTGTTCTTTTGTGCTGTTGAAAAGACATCTTATTAATGGCTAGCTTTTAGTCGCGGATTCACCCGCATGAAGGCCGTAAATTATATCATCATCTGCATAGTGAGTATACGCTAGGCTTTTTCCCAAATTCACAACTATTTTGTGGTCAGTTTTCAGTCTAACCACACTAAGAAATATTTCATTGGTTATTAAAAAGAAATCAGCTGTTCTATACATTGACCTTGTAGGTCAGTAACCATTTGTTTATCCATGTAATTTACACCCCGTATTTCAGAACAGCACTAACATAAAAAATCAAGATTATAAAAGGACTACTTCCACCTCCATCCGATAAATGCGCTATATTAATGGCGACACCAACCTTCGGCTTTGTCAGTCTTCTTGACAAACTTATCCATAGACTCTTGCCTTCCCTTCTTGTCAGGACTTGGCTTCTTGGCAGATTTGTTCAGCTTGTTGGCAGACCCTGGCTTGGCCTGACTCTTGGACACCGGGGGGGACTTCAACAGTTTCTTGGATGAAGGGAAAGCTGGTGCGATACCCGTGAATATTTGGTCGAAGCTCACTTTGCTAATACTGTATTTTTCTAGTGCTGTTTTCTGTGGAGAAAGTGATAACATTTTGGGTTAGTCCTGCTTAAATTAACGCTAATTAAGGAAACTAGGGCAGGGCACAATTTTTCTATCTCTCCATACTCTACACCTACACGCAAGGTGGAACGAAAACTTTTGAGCTATGGTAGCTGCATATTGTATTATTATCACTTGCTTTGGTGTAGGAAAACATCGTGAGGAAACCAAACCAGCATATCTGAGAGATATTCCTCGATGGCATGTAAAGCCAAATCAGAGGTCAACCACAACAAAAAGAAAGGTTTTAAAATCAGTCTACCTTAATCCCAATAACACCTTCAGGACTGCCCTCAACAAACTGCTTGAGGAACAGACGGTTCTTATCGCGGGTGTACACGCCCTTGCGCCGGCGCACGCGGTCCGAGGGCGCGGTGCCGATGGTGCCCGAAGCTGTGACGTCGGCGTCGTTGTACTGTTCGACCTCGTAACAGTAGGCGGCCGCGGGAGGGATGGCTTTGCTGTGGAGGGAAGGAATTAAAAAAATATAACTATTATCGGACGTCACACGGCTTCACACCACACGTTGTTCCCGTTCCAGTGCCCCCACTGGAACAACGCGTGTATAAAACGGGTGTAAAATATGTTACTCAGTAGTCAGTACAGACGTGGCTTCCTAATGGTGATAGAATTTTTGAAATCGGTCGAGTAGTTTTAGAGTTAAATCGTAACAAACAAACAAACAAGTACTGACAAGCCGCTCGGCGGCTGGCTCGAATCGCAAGTGACTAAAAGAGTGATGAATTTAAAATTTGATGGATGGAGAAAGGAAGATAAAACCTGTTGCGCCGATCCTCAGTAACATGAAACAAGGGAGCGTTCAAGTATGTATTAGGATAAGAATGGTAGTATGTATTCGTGTTTCGTAATACATACTTTAGTCTTGTAAAACGTTACGATGCGATACAGAGGCCCTACTCCCTAATGCTTCGTGTTCGTCCGTATATTCGGATCTATCAGTCTCTCTCGCGCACGTCTGCAGATGAGTGCGAGTGAGAGAGGTGGATAGATCCGGATATACGGACGATACGTTAGGGAGTAGGCCCTCAGGGGCGGGAACGGGAGCTTGAGCGTTACGCAACATTGTTTTTTTTTAGCCATTCAGAATAATAAAGGCATTTTACTGACGGGGGGGGGGGGGGGGGTACTTAACGCTCCCCAAGGGTAGGAAGATGACAAGCTTTAGCCGGCTCGCATTATGATAGGAACTTATCCCACGGAAATGTTTTACATACTGAGTTTATAGTTGTTATCAAGTATTAAACAATGATTAGTCATTTCAATAATGTTATAAAACTTTGTCATGTATTTATGAAATTAATTTTAATCAAATACTGTTGGTTTGTATGCATAACTTTTTTTTTGTGTATTAAAAAACAAAATCAAAATCGATTCATCCATTTGGGAGCTTTGATGCCACAGAAACACAGACACGTCAAACTTATAACCCCCTCGTTTTGCGTCTGGGTTTAAAAATACTATATGTTAAAAATATAATTCGATCTTATGAACTTAATCCTTACCATAAATATTTAAGTACATTTTAAGTTGGGGTTTAGTAGGATATCATAAATATGTCATGTTTTACTTTTCATCATTCTCATCACTTCAGCCGAAATACATCCACGCTAGACATAGGCCTCCCCCAAATGTGGGTGTTTTACTTTTAAATAAAAACAAATAATTTAGGTCTACTTGTCTGTGTATTACATCACAGATAATTATCTAGATTCTAGATAAAGACAGTGTTTCTGTGTATTGATAACGACGATTTTTTACTTTGATTCTAACCAAACATTCTTTATTGTTGTAGGTCATTTACCTCAAGTGGAATGAAAGAATAAAAATAATCAAAGAATCTAAGTAACTTGAAGAGTTTATGACTAAACATTATCAGCCACTTGGATCGATCTTTAGGTTAAACCCTGATTGCATAGGTTGGTCTGTGGATGGGTGAGCACCCATTACATACCGAGTTACCTCCGTGCCTCAGAAAGCTAGTTAAGCAGTTGGTTCCAGCTGACATTTGTAGATCGTTGACAGTCATTATAGGTCAGTGGCCCAAAGTTTGACAACCAGTCTTACCAAGGGTATTGAATTCATGTTTACAGCAGGCGCATGCATTGCAAATAGGCACTGTTTCCCACTCCGTATATCTTCCCGTGGGTGTCGTAAGAGGCGACTAAGGGACTTACCAGAGAATGGGCAGCAGCGTTCTCTGTGCTTTTGTGACAACCGTACTGCGATCGCCAACCTGCCTGCCAAGCGTGGCGATTATGGCAAAACCCCCCAAATGGACACCGCATCAAATAAATGGCCCCCAGTGCCCGACAGCCCGTCTACCCTCGAGAGCGGCAGCGTTCGAGGTTATGGCGTGAGAAGGGGTGCGAAGAATCCCCGGATGGGATCCGGCTGCCAACACCAACAACTGGAAATGGCAACTTACAACACGTACACACTCCGGACCGACGAGAAGATAGCAGAGCTCGAAGAGGAATTGAGCAGGCTGCGATGAAGTATTGTGGGATTATCTGAAGTCCGAAGAGAGGGGGAGGACACGATAATCCTAAAATCAGGGAACCTGCTTTATTTCCGAGAGGGTGACCGCCAGTCCCTGGGTGGTGTTGGGTTTATCGTCTACAAGTCCCTTGAGAACAACGTGGTGAAGATCGAGAGTGTGTCGACCTAGGTGGCGTACCTTATACTCAGAATATTCTCAAGATATTCGCTGAAGGTCATACAGGTCTACGCCCCGACCTCGGCACACCCCGACGACGAAGTGGAGCCCATGTATGAGGATATCTCTAAAGCCATGCATGGTTTCAAAACTCACTTCACCGTTGTCATAGGGGACTTTAACGCAAAACTGGGCAAACGAGACGGGGATGAGTTGCAGGTGGGGCAATTTGGAGTTGGACGTCGGAACCACCGGGGCCACCAACTGGCTAGTTTTATGGAGAAGGAGGGCCTCTATATGATGAACTCCTTCTTCAAAAAGCGTGAGCACAGGAAGTGGACCTGGCAGAGCCCAGATGGTGCAACATAAAACCAGATTGACTTCATCATGCCAACCAAGAAGCAAATGTTCAATGATGTCTCTGTGATCAATTCGGTGAAAACCGGGAGCGATCACCGCATGGTAAGAGGCACATTGAACATCAATATCGAGCTAGCAAGGTCTCGACTGATGAAGTCCGACCAGCGCAGATCCAAATTCAAAACCCCGAGAGCTTTCAGCTCGAACTCCAGAATCGTTTTGAGTGCCTAGGCGGCTCAGTGGACGAATACAACGATGGGTTCGTGGAAACTGTCCATACGACCGGGTCTAAGTTCTTCAAGACACGTCGTACAGATTAGAAAAAGAGGTTCTCCAATCAAACTCTCGAGCTCATGAAGGAGCGGCGTGAGATGATCCTGCAGTCTTCAGATGAGGCGTCGAAATACCGGCAGCTCAATAGACGGATCTCTAAATCCTTAAAGAGCGACCGCCGCCGTTTTAGTACCGAGCGTATTAAAGGCGCGATCGAGCGGAACAAAGGCTCCAAAGTATTTTCAAGAGATCTGGCTATTGGGCAGAGTCAGCTCACGAAACTGAAGACCGACGATGGCAGGATCTTATCCGCCAAACCGGAGCTGCTGAGGGAGATCGAGAGCTTCTATGGACAGTTCTACACGTCAACCAGCAAACCCATTGTCAACCTAGCAAACGACCCATGAGCTAGACTAACCCGAAACTATACCGAAGACATCCCGGACGTCAGCCTGTACGAGATTAGGATGGCTCTGAAACAGCTCAAACAACAAGGCACTGGGTGATGACGGAATTACGGCCGAACTCCTGAAGGCGGGTGGAAAACCGGTACTTAAGGCCCTTCAGAAGCTGTTTAATTCCGTCATACTCGAGGGGAAAACGCCACAGGTGCATGGTGCAGGGGTGTGGTGGTACTCTTCTTCAAGAAGAGTGACAATGCCCGTTTGAAGAATTACAGGCCATCTCACTTCTAAGCCATGTCTACAAGTTGTTTTCAAGAGTCATCACGAATCGTCTCGCGCGCAGGTTTGACGATTTCCAGCCACCCGAACAAGCCGGTTTCCGAAAAGGCTTTAGCACCGTGGACCACATACATACGCTTCGGCAGGTTATACAGAAGACCGAAGAGTATAAATTGCCTCTCTGCTTAACGTTTGTGGACTACGAAAATGCCTTTGATTCGATCGAATCCTGGGCTGTACTGCAGTCTCTCCAACGGTGCCAAATTGACTATCGGTACATCGTGCATCGAGGTGTTGAAGTGTTTGTACAAAAACGCCATCATGTCAGTCCGACTTCAGGACTAAGCCTCGGAACCTATCCTTCTGCAGCGAGGTGTAAAACAGGGAGATGTCATATCTCCGAAACCGTTCACCGCTGCACTGGAGGATGTCTTCAAGGTTCTGGACTGGAGAGAGTCCTCTCAATCCAGAAGAGGCATCAACGTCAATGGCGAGTACATCACTCACCTTCGGTTTGCCGACGATATTGTGGTCATGGCTGAGACCATGGAGAACCTCAGTACAATGCTCGATGACCTCAGTAGAGCTTCCGAAAGAGTGGGTCTAAAAATGAACATGGACAAGATCGGAGACTCTACACTCGAAATTGTAGACGATACCTAGGACAAACGGTCCAGTTAGGTAGGTCTAACTTCGAGAAAGAGGTCAATCGTCGAATCCGACTCGGCTGGGCAGCGACCGGGAAGCTGCGCGGTATCTTCTCGTCCAACTTACCGCAGTGTCTCAAGACGAAAGTGTGTGTGTTGCCAGTGATTACATACGGGACCGAAACGTGGTCGCTCACAATGGGCCTTATCAAAAGGCTTAAAGTCACCCAAAGGGCAATGGAGAGGGCTATGCTCGGGGTTTCCTTGCGTGATCGAATCAGAAATGAAGACATCCGCAAGAGAACTAAGGTCACCGATGTAGCCCGAAGAATTACTAAACTTAAGTAGCAGTGGGCAGGGCACATTGCTCGCAGAATGGATGGCCGATGGGGCCGAAAAGTTTTGACACAACATTTAAATGGTTGGTTTTGGGCATAGAGAACTGAAAAATGTTTATCTGATAATGAACACAATGCATGTTTTTTATATCAATTAACAGTGATCCTGAAAATTAAATAACCATTTTGCACAAACATAGTTAAAGGTGAAATAGAACATAATTACAGAAATGTAAATAGAAAACAGGAATGTGTAATTTTTATTTACTGGAATATTTTATTTAACTTGTGATGCCAATTAAGGTTTAAGTTAGAATAGTATACATTCTGACACTTACAACAATATGATTCATGCATAAATCATCATATTTTGATTAAATAAGGATATATCATGTGCATTAGTTTAATATTCTTGTTAGATCTTCTGCTGCCAAAACATATGGCCTTCATAACAATTTAATTGTTGTACTTTTTGCTAACATTTTTTAGAAAGGTACCTTGTGCCTACTATAGATTTTTGTTGGCAGTCGGTTCAAGACAGAGTTCAAGGCCAAATGTGGATATGTTTAGAGAAATTCAGATCAGGAATGGTAGCAATGTAGCATTAGCAAAACAATGATCTGTACGTATTATTAATTTGGAAGTTTTTTGATGTTTCAGGGGATAAATGGATTTCTGGTAAGAATTTAATGGATTATTGTTTTGTTTTGAATAGTAAGTAGCAATTTTAAACTTTACACTGTTGTTAAAAAAATGTAGATTTTCTAGGCATATTTGGGATTTTAGAAGTAATAAAATTACACTTTTTTACTGCTCACCTGTCTGGGTGCTGTTTCTGTGCTGTGACCGAAAGAATGTGAGCCTCCCGCCATATCTCTCCCTCCAGGCAGGCCTCCACAGTCTCCCCAACGAAGTAGCGGTCCCTCACAAAGTTGAACACATCCTCAGACATCTCGGCAAAGGAACACCTCTTGGTCCTCATTGCCAAAAACAATATTGGTATGCGCAGTTCCATTGGGAAATCTTTCAGAGCTCTCCTTGCTGTCTTCTCACTGTGCAGGGCCTCTGAGTATGTCAAATTATTCTTTCCAGTCATCTCACATGTCCACACCATTGAATTGACAAGAATAATCCTCTCACAGTATTCCCTGTAAATAAACATTCATCAAACAACATCTAACTATGATAAAAATTGTGACGCGAATGACGGAAATAGCGAAATATTGTGTCACGCTCGCGTTATTGCGCGACCCGCCGCGCGCTGACAATGCCAACGGTCCCCGTAAACTGATAACTACGATTTAACATAGAAATTCGCAAAAATTCGGCGGTTTAAATGTTTATAGTTACACTCACTCATAATCTTTGAATATCTCGTCGGTAATCTCGCAGTGGAAGACCTCATCGTCGTCCCGAAGGTACTCCGACGCCTTTGATTTCTCAAATGCTTTCCTTTTTAACAGAGGCATGTTGAGAGTTCGCGGGTCACTACGGTGGGAAAACGATTTTCAGTCCGTTTTAACTTATCACTTGTGTTCAATATCACTTAACTTTGTACGGCGCATCTATTCCTACATTCCAGTGAATAGTACATCAGGAAATTGGTAGGTTTTTTTAAATATTTCGAGCGAAAAATGTTGCGTGGTTTCGGTTGACAAGCCAAAAAACGGCGCGCTGAGGCGCTTCTTTTTACGCCAGAAACATATGAACGGGGTTGGAGTATGACACAAAATCTACCAAATTAGTAGAAATTATTTCGAAAATAATTCCCCTGAAAAAAATAAGCACAATGTTTTTTTCCTCTAAGGTGACCCATTGACTGAAATATCTCAAAAGAAATATTTTGTAATTTTCATATTTTGGAAAAAACACTTTCCCAAATTATGAAAATTACTAAATATTTCTAGTAAAATAAGTTCTATTTATTTATTTCATAATGTGTCTAGCTACAGACCTAAGGGTATACAAGGTGAACGCAGTACGTCTTGCGGATCAGAATAAGACTCAATTTACTCAGCTCAGGTTGCACTTCAAACTACTTTTTCAACTTTATAGCAAAAGCAAATTTTCCCAAGGTGCAAAAATTGACAGTTTCGGGTAGTGCTGGCGTCTGATCAGTGGTTTAATTTCCTTACTCCTCAATTTATATTCCTCTGTCGATAGTTATCTTTATTTCTTCTCCATAGAATTTTCCATAGCTTCGCGGTTGGGAATGGGCAACTACTTTACTCTCACAGTTTTTATGTCTTGTGACTGGGACTGTAGCTACATTTAATTTTCATCATGTTTCGACAATTCAAAAGTGCCAGTAACGGGCCTACTTGCTTTGAGTTTGAATTTGCTGCCCAAAATTTGCAGACTAGTTTGGCACTTTCAATACTGAGTTTTTGTGAGTCACTGATTTCTTCGTTTTGTGGGTGGGCATAACGTGCTTAACGGCGGCGGAAACTCGATATGTAATGTGTGGTTACCCATCCATGGGCAAACCTAGGCTTAACCTAAAGGTGGGCTGTTACTATTTAGCCTCGATTCTTCGACCTCCTCCAAGTTGAAATATTTTATATACACACATCAAAAGTGTCTAGGGATCAAGCATTTTTATGCGGATTTCTTGAGATTGAGATGTGGCTTTGTAATAAATTTATGATTTTATAAATTTATATGGATCCTTTTTGGTGCATTTCATAATTTGAATCAGGAACTGTGAATCAAATTCGAGTAAAAGATGAAAATCAGCTGTCAATATTTTCCCTATAAAAACATACAACGCATTGAAGACATTATTAGTGCTACTGTTTCCCTACTATTGATTAAAACCAACGTTATTATGGAGCGGCGACGTCATTTAAGCAGGGAAGAAATGCTCAGAGCCGTGGGAATGATAGAAGCTGGTTCCCGGCAACGTACTGTGGCTTTAGCTCTGAATACAAGTCAGAGTGTTATCAGTCGACTTTGGACACGTTACCGAAGCACTGGTACCGTGGCTGAGCGCCATGGAGGACGGTATCGCTGCACCACACGGAGACAAGACCGATACATTCAAATCTTAACTCGAAGAGCTCCAACAATAACCGCCATGATGTTAGCCGTGAGGCTTCATCACTCTTCAGGGAACTTAATTAGCGACCAAACAGTCAGAAACCGCTTGCATGAAGTGAACCTTCATTCCCGAAGACCGCTACGGGTACCACCTATAGTAATGCACAATCGTAGGATTCGATATCAATGGGCTCTTGAACACAGAAATTGGGCAGAAGAACAATGGCGTTTCGTGTGCTTTTCTGATGAGTCTCGTTTTGGTATGAGACCGGATACAAGACGTATACGACACTGGAGAACCCCTGGACGCCAACAGCGATTAAAATCCTGCCAGGAAGTCCATCCTTATAGTGGTGGAACCATCATGGTATGGGCGGGTATTTGGATCGGCGGAAGAACTGAGTTGATTTGGATCAGAGGCAACCTCAACGCTCAAATTTATGCTGAGACGATTGTATCAGACGTCATCGTTCCTCTACAAGTGCAAATCGGTCCCTTATTTCAGTTAATGCATGATAATGCACGACCGCACACCGCAAGAGTTGTAAGACAGACTCTCGCCGCAGCTAACATCAATGTCCTGCCCTGGCCTGCTCAGTCGCCAGACTTGAATCCGATTGAGCATGCATGGGATATGCTACAGAGAAGAGCTCTGCCGAATATGGAGGGTATCCAGTCGCAAGAAGACCTTTTTTTGTTGCAACGAATATGGGCGGCCATTCCACAGCGTGATTTGGATGAACTCATTTTGAGTATGCCAAACCGATGTTCTTGTGTTGTTAGTGTTCGCGGTAGAAACACGGATTATTAATTGTTTAAGTTACCCAATAAAATTTTAAAGAAAACTGTTATTTCAGTCTTTTTTTCGAACTTTTGTGTTAGTGGTTCAAATGTCAAAAATCCCTTTATTAGGAAAATGGCAAATTTCTTTATTAATGCAAAGGTGACTTGGTTTATCGTTACTGTGACAAACGAAAACACTTTATTTGATGAATCCTTAAAGAAAATTTTAATTAATATCAATCAGGAGAAAAGTTATTGCAAAAATATATGTTGATCCCTAGACACTTTTGATGTGTGTAGTTTAACCGTCACCTGTTCCAGCAATAGTAGATAAACCGCTTCAACAATCTGGTATTACTGAAATTGGTTGCGTTCAGAAATCATAAATGTAATTTCTGTGTTAACTTCTGTAAAATATTAATTATGTTCGCGGTAATAACAAATGTCAAAAATGACCATCAGTTCTCATGTTTTAAAAAAAATCTTGTGTAATATTTTAATTTCACAACCGAATTATAGAATACGTGGTTTTCTATAAACCTGTCTAAGATGCCGAAGGAGCAATATGGGGAGAATTATGTTGTAGGAAAAATGTAAGGTTATGTTTATCAAAAAAAATTTGGATGAGTTAAAAGTTGAGCGGGTGATATAGGTTATCCTCTGTATGATCAGTGTTCAGGTTCAGCTGCGCTTATCTATGTTGGGCTGTGGATGGCTATTATTTACCAAACTTCCTATGAAGAAAGGGAAGCGTCAGGGTAGCCCGCGAAATTCAATCCGCTGTTATTATTATTCTGCTAGAAACCTCTCGTCCGTTGTGGGACGGTCGTGAAAATATTAAAGCCGGAAACACAGGTACGTGGTGTGGCGTGTGGCGTGTCGCGCCATGACCCCACCTAGCTCGCTCTGGCCAATCGGTGGTCAGCATTTAGCAAAACGCCAGAACGCGTCACGACATGCAAATATGTCTATAACCATACTAAATGTATGAAACCGATATGCTTCTTCAAACCACGCCACGTGTGTTTCCGGCTTTAGTTTCCGATCGTCCCACTCGACTAGGGGTTATATACCTAGGGACGAATAGGAATATGTTCCGACGACTATTGCCAATCGCCCTACTAGATAAATGGGCGATTGTGCACTACAAGGAATTTTACTGTCCGAACATCCGACTTTTTACGGTCCGAAGTGGCATGAAAAAAACGGATGATTGGCTTGTGCACTTGTCCGTCTTTACTCGGATGATACGCCTCAGTTTAGGGTAGCTCTGTCTTTGAAACTGTTAAATAAAATAGAAATACATGCTAAAAGATAGTTTTATTGTAAGCCACCAAACTTCAAAGTGTTTACACCAGAGTTGCGTAGCAACCTAGATAGTCCATAGAGTTTTTAACTAAGAGTATGTAGGTACTATAAGAAGGTATGTATACTTCACATCCTCTCACGTTTTTAAGAATTTATATTAAATTCTTGAGTCCCACTACACGCCACGCACGCGAAATTACTCTGAACGATGAGTTTCTTGGAACATTGGCAGTTCCGTTCCGGAATGGGGAAAAGTAAAATGTCGGACGGTAAAATTACGTATAGTGCACAAACTAGTATATATATTATATGCATGATTATATGGCGTGCCATATCGGACCGTAAAAAATCGGACTGCCGGACAGTAAAATTCCTTGTAGTGCACAATCGCCCTATGGAACGGACACAACGTAAGAAAATTTGAAATTCTTACGTTTAGTGGAATTCAAATTTTTGACGGATGTAGATACAAAATTATAATTATCAAAATCATTAATACAATGCAACCCTCAAAAAAGATCAGTAGCAGTTAGCACGACCGGGGAAAAATAAAATAACGATTCCCGTTCGTCTCACAAAGGGGACGACGAAGTCGATGGGACTAACTAACGTGAACACACAGAAATCCGTGTGTACCCGTTAGTAAGTTAGTCCCATCGAAAGAGCGTGAAATCATCGCGGAATGAGAAAATCTCTGCCTAACATCAAGCTCTCACAGGAAATTAATGTTGTGTTTGCCGTGACGAGTTAATTTAATAAATTGGTTCATGTTTTCTGCGGGCCTAAAATGGCCGCTTTAGCAGGGCTCCTAATATGAATTACTATAAAAATTGAAAATGGACTCTATGACATTCACTATAAAGTCCATTTTAAATTTTTAACGTGATAAACGATGAACGGAAGTGTACTTTCTCGAAGTAATCATTTCAATTTGATGAAGAACTTCGGAGATAGGCAACGGAGCTCCTCAATAAATGATAGCAAATGTACTGGGATTGCTAAAATCTCATATCTGTCTATTGTTTACACCAGTTCACGCAGGTACGCTGTGAAGGGGTAAGCACATGCGAACCACTAAAAAGTGAAAAATAAAAACGTTTTTTACAAAAAATAAAACCGACTTCAGACAAAACACAAAAAATACCTACCTTTAGCTGCAGAAGTCGGTGACAAAAAAATAAATCAATCAAACAAAGGTCCCCGACTTCTGAAGCTAGTTATTTTTCTCTGAAGTCGGTTTTATTTTTTGTAAAAAAGTTTTTATATGTGGGCTGCTACTAGTAGTGTCAGTCCCTTTTTTTTCGGATGGGAAATCATCAAATGACTTCTCAGACTCTGGGCGGAGTGGGAGGGAAAGTCAGACTGACTAAAACCCATCAATGTTCCTTCCTCGCCTTCACGTTTCGAACAGTCCCTTGCGAGCCCGTTCACAGTGTGTCGGTCCCTACAGTCATAAAGGGGTGGCTTTGCCCATCTACCATTTTGGCTTATTCGGGTCCTGTCCGGTCCACAGTCACCATCCCGCAGACCATTTGTTAGGTAATAAAGAATAATGTAAGACCAGCCTATTTTTGTTCTACTGCTGCTTATTTTATTTTATTTATTATTAAACAATATTCAGCTACAATATAATATGTTTACACATCATAATTACTTTTGTTCATTAATAATAAAATATAGCAATATTGTCATTAGTAATGAACAGTAGGTGTTCATTCAAAATCTACATTATCTGCATGCTAACATTGAGATTAGGTAAAAAGTGCAACTAGATTGGTATTCTTCTGTACCTAAATAAAAGATAATACAATAATATAATATTAAAAAAAGAAAACATAATATCACAGGTAAGTAAAAAAATAAATTGAAAGTACCTACATACAATTATTTTTTTATAATATGTAAAACAGACTAAATTAAATTAAGCATAAAGGACTTACACTATTTCCTATTTCAACACACATTTCAAACTTATTTTTGGAACTTACAGAATTAATATCAATATCAATGAAGTTGCAATTAGGTTACGGGCTCTTTTCATTCAGAGAAGATAAAAGCATTAATTATACAACAAATAAATAGAAAATATTGAAAAGAAAGTATTTTTGTATATAAATAATGTTATTGTGATACAGACATTTTTATTTATTTGTATAGATATTCTAATGCAGACATCGGACACGGGGCACTGGGCACAGTTAGTTTTCAAAGATAAATTAGCCAAGATTCTCCTCATAAATAGACAGCATGAGCATAGTTTCCAAAATTGTCATTTCATATAGACACAGACGGCAACATTAGCGCCACAAGAATCCCCAAAAAGTGATATTAGCAGAACCACTAAAAAGGTCCAGAAGAAAATTCATGAAGACGGTTACTCAAATTACATACACTAAGAAAAAAAAATTGTACTGAGGCCCATTAAAAAAATTAAATGTCCTCCGAAATCCCCCCAATTAAGTACCTCCGCTTAGGATGTCAAACGTGTGGAACTGACTTCGTCTCAACTTGGTCCTCCTTGCTATATACAATAAGGATATACGCAGATGCCTCGGAAGTCTTTTCAAAGCCCACCATGCTTTCTTCTCACTGCGATTGGCCTGTAAGTATGTCAATTTCTTCTTTCCAGTTATCTCACATGTCCACACATTTGAATAAACGAGTATAATCCTCGCATGGTAGTCCCTGTAAATAAACATTCATCAAATAAAAACTATCAAAAAATCAGGATTATCACGAAATCAATTTTAATGTGATTGACGACTCAAATAGCGTAGCAGTAGTGAGGCTGCCTTACGTTCTTAGGGTCCTGGGTTTGAATGCCGGTAGGAGTAAATGTTTGTGATGAGCATGGACAGTTGTTTCCAAGTCATGGATGTTTATATGCATAATAAGTATGTATTTACAAACAAAAAGTGTATAATATGTAGTATATCAACTATCTGGTGTCCACGACACATGCCTTAATTAGTGTGGGATTAGATGGCGCTGTGTGTAATCTCCAGTGATATTTATTTATTATTATTTAATGTTTGTAGTGACACTCACTCATAATCTTTAAATATCTCGCCGGTGCTCTTGCAGTAGAAGACCTCTTCGTCGTCCGCTAGGCCCTCCGTCGCTGTAGATCTCTGAAATGGTTGTCCTCTTAACAGAGGCATGTTTAGAATTCGCGGGTCACTACGGGCGGTGGACAAACGATTTTCAGTCCGTTTTAACTTATCACTTGTAGGTATTCAATATCACCTACATTATTAGTGAATGTTTACTAGGGAATTCCGAGCGAAATTGAGTACGATTTCGGTTGACAAGCCTATAAACGAAGCGCTGAGTTTGGAATTTTATTATGATGCTCTGTGAGTATCTGTGTTCCGTTTGATGTTATTCAACTAGGTATTTTGTCACATATTTCTTTGCTGAGGGAGCAGTTTTTGGAGGAGCTTCTTTTTACGCCACAAACAAAGACTATAAGTTTCTACCAACCAACATTTTATAAGAATCTGGGCAGATTCTCTGTGAATCTGGGTCAGTGGGTCGTCTTAAATAAAATAAGCCAGAATAATAATGAGCCAGAAATACTCAACAGTCAACCTCAACAATACACGGCACAGAATATATAATCATTTACTGAATTGACCTGAATAACTGGCAACACAAACATTCATGAGAACACGAGGGTTATAGCATGACAAGAAACCTACTAAATTAGTAGAAAACCTTGGGACAATTACAATGCCAGCGAAATTAAGCACAATGACATCTCGCAAGAAAAAATGACTTTATATTTAGCGTAATAAACTGAATTAGGTTAATGAAAATTAATGTTGATAGACCATGGTCATTTTTAATCATCACACATATGACGTATACTTTCATAATCAATAGAATCCACAAACTAGAGGTCCCAAATCAGGCCCCTTATTCACAACCATTAGACTCGCTTCCGATTCGGAAAGTCGTATGTCTATCTCGGTCGTTTTCATAATGCCAGAAGAAGACAGATATACGAGTAGTCGAATCGGAAACGAGTCGAACGTTTATGAATACGGGGTCAGGTCCCGTAATCATAACGCTTCAATCCGATTTTGATTCGGGAAGTCTTAAATCTGTCTCACTCGTTTTCGTAATGCCAAAAAAGGAAAGACATACGACTTGTCGAATCGAAAATTCATTTGAAGCATTGTGAATACAGGGCCAGGTCTCCGTGAGTTTTTGCCTAAACATGCATCGTTGGGATGATTATTACTAAATAAAAATTTGCTTTATATTATTGAAAAAATTATAACAAAATAATTATAACAAAAAAATGTTATTTCAAGCAACGAACGAAAACCGCGACTTTATGAAGTTTACTCGTTAAAAATGTATACTTCGCAATATTGCTTTTTTTTCTGTAATATGCCTCGTAAGTCACGTAACCATTATGGAGTCGGCTTCCAGTCTAACCGGATGCAGCTGAATACCAGAATTTTACATGGTGAGACTCCCTTTATGCCTCTAACACCCAAGTAGGCTGCGTTTCAACCAAGGATGAGTGAGTTTACGCTACGAGGTAGGGTTATGAATTTCTAAATCAAAGTCATCCTGGATTTACTTTTCCGTGCGCATGAAATAGTAGAAAAACCGTTTCATCAGTATGGTATCACTGAAGTGATAAATGCGTTCAGGAATCACAAAAGTAATTTTTGTCATCTGGACATCTGTGAAACTTATTACGAACGCTGCAATAACAAATGTCATGATAGCTGCCTTATTTGTCATTGTCACAGACTGTCATTGTCATGCTGATCCTGATCGGTTCATGTTATTTTGTAAAAAATACTGTATTGTTTGTGATAATATTACAGTAATAACGTGGAATTTATGTAACATGGTTTTCTATAAATCTGTCTAAGATGCCGAAGGAACAATATCGTGAGACTTATGTTGGAAGGAAAATGTAAGGTTATGTTTACAATTATAGAACTGTAAAAATCATTAATGTTGACTACAAAAATACGCCTTTCACTGAAATGGAAGTCTTCTAAAAACTATCCGCCCCTAAGATGACCCACTAACCACTCTGACGTTAGTTTTATGTACTTGCCTGGTTGTTAAATGTAATTTGGTCATGTTTTCAGATCGCATGTCACATTCAATGTGGACAGTGCTTCTGCCATACAGCAGGCAGCTCATATCCAAGTAATCACTAAGAACCTATACGCTCAAGATGGCCAGAGGGTCCCGGCAACGTATGGTGTATTGGACAGGAGAATGGTATGGGCTTTGACAAAGTAATTTCAACACTTACGAGAGACACGACAAGGCGAATAAAATCACGATCGTAAATGCTCAGTCCACACCACCAGCAAGAGAGTGCCGCGAGCCGGGCGATGCATAGTTTCACCTCTTTTCCGCTCTCAAACTACGAACTACTGAAAAAGCTGAAAAGAAGTCTGGAAAAATCATTGAACCTTGACTATATAAGCTACTAGAGGTCGTCGCGCGTTATCACTCGCGTAGTTCCCATTGTGTTCCAATGTTCCCATTCTCGTGGGACTATGGGGATAAAATATAGCCTATGTTACTTGCTGATATTGTAGCTATCCAATGCTGAAAGAATTTTTCAAATTGGTTCAGTAGTTTTTAAGTTTATTTGTTACATACAAATCTTTCCTCTTTATGATATTAGTATAGAGTGATTATTCAACAAAAGCCCAATGTTTTAAGTTTTCTAGGATATTTATTAAGGGGGTATCTGCTAATGAGAAGTTTTCTCCATGTAACTCCTCTTTGATGAGTAAAGTCGGTTTACTGACGATAGTTGAACATGACAACGTCATAAGAAAATACCGATGGAATGGCTTCAGTTTTTCAAAAGAAAATTGTAATTTTATTTGTTTGATAGATATTTTGAAAAAGAAAATTGTTCTGTTTGACGGCTGGCTAGTTCAACCTGTCATTTCAGACACATTGTTATGATATGTGGAAGATTTAACATTTATGTTTTAATTTTTTGAAATCATAGCTACGCTCACTAATTATTTCGATTGAATAGTAAAGCAATTGATTTTTTACCCACAGTGAATTAGTTCTGTTAACTTATTGTTATAGTTTTGTCAATTATTGTATAGCAGCTTACTGAAGTAAGAGAGAGACAGATGTCGAACGCTGCCGAACGTGGAGGCCGGTTGTGCCTCTTTGTCGCTCGTTCCGCTCTCTCGCTTGCAATTATAAGACTTTGGCACGTCAAAAATATATGTTGCTTATTAGACCTTAAATAGAGTTGTTAATTTAGCAGATACCACAGCCTTAAAGCTTTATTTTGTTCTAACAAACCATATAAATGATCTTTATTAAGCAAATAGGTTTATACAAACACTTTTACACTTACTTTTTAAAACAAGATGGGTTGATTTTTCGAACTTGACGATTCTGAGAAACAACTAAGACAGACTCAGAGGTCATAGTCTCTTTTAAAGTCCCGACATGTCGGTACCTACACTTGTATCAACATCTATAATATAAGTATAGATAATATGTGTGTAATTTCTATGAACAGGGAACTAACCAGAAGGATGCCAACTGTGAAACCTGCGGGCTGGGCCTGGCAGAGTGCGTGGGTCACTTCGGGTACATAGAGCTGGCTCTGCCTGTCTTCCACGTTGGGTATTTTAGGTCCATCATCAGCATACTGCAGACTATTTGTAAGGTAAGGGACCACCATATTTAAAATTTCTTCATGACTTTATTAGATGGTATAGACTTGTAATGAGGATAGAAATTACGAATGCAAGTAAATTTATTTATTAATTATTTATTTATATAAAAATCAATGCCAATTTTCGTTCTAATTTTACAACTCAAGAACGGGCTCACCTATCCAAACCAAATGTTTAGGCTTTTTTCGGACTATTTAGTAGATGGTTTATGTGAAGTTTGCACAAAATCGTTCGACGAAGTTGCGCGGGTCAGCTAGTTATTTAAATTTGTAATGTATGGAGAGGGAGAGGAAGACCAAGGAAACAAAGGATGGATTGTATGAGGAATGACATGTGTGGAATGCAGGCGTAATGTTATACTAGAAATAAATGTATATTTTTCAGTTTGTTTAGTATTGAGTACACTTTATCATTTTCCTGCTTGTATCCTAATTTATTTGGGGCTTGTCTTCGTGTTCTGTACTTATCGGTTAATTTTAATTTCATCAGTCACCTACTCTTTCTAGCCATATCAATCTTCCACAACCATATACCAATCGGCCCTATCACTCATTCAACACTACTTTCACAGGAATGTGCAAAAGTGATGTTAGCAGAACCTCTAAAAAGGTCCTACAGGAGAAAATTCATGAACCCAGAACTCTCCTACCTACACAAGAAGAATCTACGCGCTATGGTGCACAAGAAAGCAAAGACTTGCACCAAATGTCCTTACTGTGAAGCCTTGAATGGTATGGTGAAGAAGAGTGCTGCTGGCATACTGAAGATTGTACATGATAAGTACCGGGCAAAGAAGCCTACGGATCCTATTGTGAAAAGGGTGCTGCGAGATTTTCATGAGGCGAAGGAATCTAATAAGGAGCTAGCGACTATCATCAACAGTGGGCTTGTTATTGAGATGAGTCCTTTAGAGGTATGTTGAGAAAGTATAAGTTTATTATTTTTCTGCAATGCCACTTGAATAACCCAGCAGTAGATGGTGACCATTCTTCGGTCTACAAAAGGATAAACATTTAAATTATTATTACTACTTCGCTTGCAATGAGTGTATCAGAAGCAGTTAAGCAATTACGAATGTATTGATTTTTCAGTGTAGGTAGCTTTATCATACTTTAAAAACACAGGTTAAAATGAAATAAAGTAAAATATTACTGCCCTTTCTAACCTCCCTTTACCACCAATACCCAGGTTTTGAACCTGTTCCGTCGCATCCCAGACGAGGATATCCCACTGCTGGGCATGAACGCCAAGCTGACGCGCCCGGAGCACCTAATCCTGACCCGTCTGCCCGTGCCGCCGCTGTGTATCCGACCCAGTGTTGTCTCCGAGATCAAGGCGGGCACGTAAGTCTTTTGTCATCAGACCTTGCAGTCAATTTATGACATTGTTTTATTTTTAGTTTACAGAAAAGAAATAAAACGAACGCCCCCAATTTTTCAAATTAGTTTTCAATATCATTATTATCAACACTTAATAGATAGACGTCCACTGCAATGCAAAGACGTCCCCCAAGCATAGTGACAACAGCCAGTCCTGTCCTTCTCACAACCAGTGGATTAAACCACGAACGCCAATCGCTTCCATATTTGGTCAATAATTAGTACTCAATTGGTACCAATTAGTACTCGAACAACAAAATTGGTACCTTAGCAGTTTTCGAGAAAATAGACTTTGAAGGTGACCACCATAAGCGCCGAAAAGGGGGGCATTCTACAGCTATTCTAAGTATAAAAATAATTAGTACCCATAAATGTGATTTATTTCGTAAAAAAAACTGAACTGAAACAGTTGTATTTACCGAGAAATCAACGATGATAACTTCGTGCGCGCGTTCAGCAGGACCACACATTTGAATGTTAATTCCAACCTTCAGGAACGTCTCGCTTTCCTCACACCTACATAGAAAATTAGTACCCTGGAAGATAACATTAGTACCGAAAATTCAAAATGTGTACTCCAGTAGTTTACGAGATATACAATGCCATTGGTGGGGCGGCTTGATTCTTGCGACCAATACCTGGTGCATTGGTTAATTGTCCTCTAGATTGTCATCTCGTGATGACTTATTATTTTGATATGAAATATTGTTAACCATCTTCGTCATCGTTCTACAAATGAATATGTGTTTTAGTATTTGCTCAAATAATGAGAATACTTAATCTAAAACTTTAGCCTACTAACAAACAGGTTCTCATCACTTCACAACTCTCACGGCGACTCCATCACGGCGAATCCACTCTGAAGGAGTTGGGGTGAAATAATTTAGTTGGGGTTAATTCATAATCGTCACATCTCATTTATGGTTTCTTAATTTGTAGAAACGAGGATGACCTAACAATGAAGCAGTCAGAGATTCTTCTTATAAACGACGTGATAGCGCGTCACATAGCCAGCGGAGGCAAGAGCGAGCTGGTGCAAGAAGACTGGGACTACCTGCAGCTCCATGCCGCGTTGTACATCAACAGCGAGATGTCAGGCATACCACTGTCCATGCAGGTACCTACCGTATAATATACAGGCTTTACGCTTATCTGTGCATTTGTGACTCTACGGAAGCCTTTGACTGCGTTTACTACAGCGTACTTATTGAAGAATTTGCGTGATACTCAATAAATGGCAGTGGCAGTAAACGAGTTCTAGATTTTTCATATCATATTTAGTAACCGGCAAAAAGATAAATGCAGCTCGAGGGATATAATAGTGACTCATGGAGTTCCTCAAGGGAATATATTAGGGCCGTTACAATTTTAAAACTACACCTACATATTTATTGAATTCTACAAAGATTTTTTATTGATTAAAATAACTTAAAAAATACCAGGTTATGTTATAACTCTTTTATTTCCATGGTTGCAGCCGAAGAAACCAGGCCGCGGTCTGGTACAGCGGCTGAAAGGTAAGCAGGGGCGCTTCCGCGGCAACCTGTCGGGGAAGCGAGTGGACTTCTCCAGTAGAACCGTCATCTCACCAGATCCCAACCTGCAGATCCAGGAGGTAAGAGCATTTGGTTTGGAGTCCCTTATCATGTTGTTGGTTCTAGGTTATGCAGCTTTTATTACAATAGGGACGACGACTGACTAAAAAAATTATGATTATGTTTGGGTGTGTGACGTCACTTTTCGAAATCGAAATCTCGATAATGGTAAATCTCTTTCACCCAGGTGGGAGTACCAGTCCACGTGGCCAAGATCCTGACGTACCCGGAGCGCGTGTTCCCGGCCAACCTGCAGTGGCTGCGCCAGCTCGTGTGCAACGGTCCCGACCTGCACCCCGGCGCCAACTACGTGCAGCAGCGCGGCTTCAAGCACAAGAAGTATCTCAAGTACGGGAACAGGGAGAAAATCGCGCAGGAACTTAAGGTAACTTGTCATAGCCTTTTCACAAGTTTTGTTGGGGTCGTCTTCTAGTCTAACCGGATGCAGCTGTATACCAATATTGTGCATGTACTGCATATCTGACCTTCATAACCTAGTAGGTAACACAATGCCGTTTGGTAAGCATTTTTGACAGATTTGAGTGTCTTTACCTGTAACGACTGCCAAAACTTCAACAAATGAATAGAAAGAAGCATTAATTTGCGCTAAAACATGACGCGTGACATAAGGAGCCAAAAATCCGAATAAGGGGGGGGGGGGGGCAGTAAGCGGCACATCCACACAGAATAGGAGCTACGGTGTATCCACCGAAGCTGTGCAGAGATGCGTACCAGCTAGACCGGAGCCGAGGTGGCTACTCACGCCCAGTTTAACGGCCGCTGCACACTGTTCGCAAAAGAGATCACCCAGATTGGGCTATTTTCAAAAGTGCTAATAATAGATTATAACGAAGGACTAAACGAAGCGATAATGAGTCAATGAAAGCGAGGGTATATTATATTGGCGATTAGTCTCGAGGTGCAAACTGTACTTTTCACTTCGAGAGAGATTGTGTGATGAGCATGGACATTTGTTTCCAAATTATGGATGTTAATATGTATAATAGTATGTATTTACAAACAAAAAAGTATATATGTAGTATAAAAGTATATATCAAGTATCTGGTGTCCACGACCCAAGCCTTGCTTAGTGTGGCACTAGATGGCGCTGATCTGGGTGATCTCAGATATTTTGCGGTTGAATAACTTCTCGGTGAATTGACTTACGGTTTAGGTATTTCATTAAAAAATGTTTATTATGTTATGCTCTATCCAAATAATAAGTTTATTTTAGTTGGCCGGTACTTTTGAAAATAGCCCAAACATGTATGGAGGCTGGGTAATCTACTTTATACGTGTCGTCCACAGTGCGGCGACATAGTGGAGCGTCACCTGGTGGACGGCGACGTGGTGCTGTTCAACCGGCAACCCTCGCTGCACAAGCTGTCCATCATGTGCCACCGCGCCAAGGTGCAGCCGCAGAGAACCTTCAGGTAACCTACTATCTATAGTACGCCACAGACTACTGGTTTCTCGCTTCCTCTTCCTGTAATCCATTCAAAGGTTGTCTTGAAAAAATCGCTTTGTGTGTGACTGGGTGGGTGTGGGTGTGAGAGTGATTGTGGGTGTTGGTGTGGCTGTGCCTGTTGTTGTAGTTGTGGGTGTTGTTGTAGTTGTGGGTGTTGTTGTAGTTGTGGGTGCAGGTGCGGATGTGTGTGGGTGTGTGTGTGTCTATGATAAAATTCAAACCCAAGATGGCCGCCACCACAAAAAGGCAATTTACATTTTTTTTTCACAACTCCTTCATTATGGGTATCAAATGAAAGAGCTTGAGGAGGAAAGTTATTTTAAATTCAATTTAACATGGGGAATCCTGAAGGATATTCCATTAAATTTTGAAATGTGATTCTTCTAACAATATTGATGGTGTAGGTTCAACGAGTGCGTGTGCACTCCGTACAACGCAGACTTCGACGGCGACGAGATGAACATGCACCTGCCGCAGACCGAGGAGGCGCGGGCCGAGGCGCTCATACTCATGGGGGTGAGGAACACATGGCTTTTATTTTTATTTTATTTTATTTTATTTTATTTTACAGTTTTAGGAAAACTTACAGCTAAAAATTTACACACTATTAAGATTAAAAAAAGTAAGGCCAATTAAAAGTTTTCACAGATAAAAAAGAGCTTATAAACAAAAACAAAAATATTTACGAAGGCAGGCAGCGTTTGTAAATACGCGATTAAAAAGCGCGAATTGCATTCAATTAATTACTTAACATTATCAAAAAAGAAATTACAAAGAGTCCTTTTTAATTTTGAGATGCTAGTACTGAAAATATCGATGTCGACGCCCTGGCCAACCGCATTATACGTATCACTAGCTCTTATTAAGTATGAGTTTCGTCTATATTTTGTTCCTACCACAGGAGTATGCAATAGCCGGGGATTGCGCCTAAAAGTAGAAGGAATCCGAAGTCCAATTTTGCTCAGCAGTTCGGGAAGCTCGGTTGAACCGTTAGCGATTCTAAATAAAAACGCCAAGTCAGCAATTCTTCTACGTTCAGAAAGAGGAAGTAGATGGAACCTTTTACAGCGTAGGAGATAAGTGGGAGAATAAGTTTTAGACCGGAATTGAATATACCTCAAAAATTTTCTTTGTATGCCTTCCAATCTGCTTATGTATAAATTGTAATTGGGGTTCCAAACTTGAGAGGCATACTCAAGGTGACTGCGAACAAAAGTACAGTAGAGAATTTTAATGGTTTTGATGTTCCTGAACTCTGACGAGACTCTCAAAATGAACCCTAGTGATTTTGATGCTTTATTAATGATTTGTTCCACGTGTTGATCAAATAATAATTTTGAATCAAATACCACACCCAGGTCTTTGACTGTGCTAACCCTAGCAAGGGATCTGTCTAAAAGTTTATAGTCAAATATGATAGGTACGGGCTTCCTAGTGAAGGAGCACACGTAACACTTGGAAACATTTAAATGGAGCTTGTTAGTCATGCAGTAGTACTGAAACCTATCTAGGTCCTCCTGCAATGATAGAGCATCTGACAACGAGGATATCTTAGACATAATTTTCATATCATCCGCGTATAGAAGAATTTTAGAGTGAAGGAAGCAAGAATCAATATCATTGACGAATAAATTGAATAAGAGCGGCCCCAATAAAGAACCTTGGGGAACTCCAGATGGAATACGCATTGACCTTGATGAGTACCCATTCAGCACAACAGTCTGACACCTGTCCTCCACATATGACTTAAACCAACGGAAAAGATTACCCCTAATGCCCATCGATAGAAGTTTCCGCATGAGAACTTCGTGATCAATTCTGTCGAAACATTTGGCATAGTCCGTATAAATGACGTCGATTTGGGAACGATTAGACATAGCCTCTGATAAGAAGTCACTACAAAGAACGAGGTTTGTGGTAGTTGACCGACCACCCAAGAATCCATGCTGGTGTTCGCTGAAACTGAGCCTGAGAGCAGAGTAAACTTGCCTGTACACAATTTTTTCCAATACTTTAGCAAAAACACATAACTTGGATATCGGCCTGTAGTTGTCCACGCAGTTTCTCGGTCCCTTTTTATGAATAGGAGTAATATAAGCCGATTTCCAAATAGCCGGCATAACCCCGGTATTCAGAGATCGCCTGAATAGTATTGTTAGAGGAACCGAGAGACTTGCAGCACAGTTAAATATGAAAACCGGCGGGAGCTTGTCCGGACCCGCAGATTTATTAAGGTCCAGGTGCCTCAGCAGTTCCATAACTTCGTCGTCACGAATCTCGATAGCGGCAATATCGTAAGGGCTGTAATCACTGATAGGATGGTATTCCGCACTACCCTCAGAGCTGGTGGATTCACAAAAGTTTGACAGAAAGTACTCGCCAAAGAAGTCACAAATTTCTTCACCATCGCTAGACGAGCGGTCTCCAAACCACAGCACTGAAGGGTAGGAGTTGTTTTGTTTTTTTGATTTTACGTAGCTCCAGAAGGCTCGAGGGTTGTTACGAATAGCAGATTCTATATTGGCCATGTAATCATCAAACATGCTCTTCTCCAAATCCTTTGCACGTTTCCGTAACAATACAAAAGATTGGTAGTCCGAATCGTTCCCATACTTTTTAAATTTAGCGTGGAATTTCGATTTTTCTTTAATAATTTTTACTAATGGGGTTTTGTACCAGAGGGGGTATTTCGACTGGGAAACAACTGTCTTCGTTGGAATATAAGTTTTGTGTACTTTATATAAAACATCATAAAAGAATGCTACGGCATCGTCCAGTGACCCATGGCCCAACTCGAATTGCCAGTCAACAAGGTTAAGATCACCTTTAATTGCTGCATAGTCAGCAGAGCGATACAAGTATTTAACATAGGGACGAGCTGGCAGACTATGCAGCTGAACAAAGTCCGCCGTGATACATAAAGCGTTGTGGTGCGGATCTTCAGGAACTAGGGGATCCATGCAGCAGGAGACAGAAACTTCGTTGTTGGAAAACACCAAGTCCAGAATCTTATTATTTTTGTTAGGGTGACAGTTGTATTGCAACAGGTTACATGCGTTAATGTTGTCAAAGAAAATGGATTGGAGCTCACCACTCAGGTTTGTGGGGTGGAAAGAATAACCATCATCTGCAGGGATCCAGGTTATATTGGATTGGTTAAAGTCACCCAGGACGATAACCTTGTCGACCGGGTGCTCCATTATAATATTTGTCAAATTATCAGAAAAGTTACCCAGCTGAGTTGTCAATGAGTTACCTAGGTTCTGAGAACAAATATAAACAACGCCTAAATGCATTTTGTATGTTGTCCTGGGTCTTTTTTGTTGTAGGGTTAATGTGACCCATAGATCTTCTGCCGATGAGTGCCACTCGCCGCGCGCATGAGCCACAATCTGACGCCTAACGGCGATTAAAACCCCTCCACCCATAGTCTGACCTGTACTAGTATAATCACGGTCCCGTCTCCATACCATATATCTGTCGTCAAATAATTCGGAATCGGAGATACCATCAGTTAGCCAAGTCTCAGTCAAGCAGACAACATCAAAATCATTAGTACATATATTTCTGTAGAAAGCACCTGTCTTAGTTCGCAGTCCCCGGACGTTCTGATAAAAAATGCTAATAGGTGCCATTATAAGTCATAAAAAACACTAGAGTAAGCATAGAAAAAAGAATAAAAGGCACAGTCAATCCGTTAAAATAGTATTTTTTTAAATATTGAGAGATGAAAACAAGCAAGGCAAATAAAACTTTATCTCCATACAAACAAGGTCCGTAGAGCGTAGTACATAGATGAATGGTAAGAAATAAAAAAATATAATTGTAAGGTAGACTGCTACGTGTCAGTAAGCAAAACACATCTTTGAAGTAACGAGCGGAAGATTTAAATATATAATAGCAACAATGTACAAACTGGTTAAAAGCTAGCGATAAGCAAACAAAAGGACGGCGAGAAAGGAATGCGTAGAAAAAACGAACAACTGTGGTTCTCAAACTTAATGAGGCGGAGTGAGCGATGTTCAACTTACCCGGACGTTGAATCGATATTCTCAGTATAAGAACTTTTAAAATAAGAACTTTTTTAAGTCTTGCTCCGTCTTGATGTGGAGTTTTGGAGATGTAAAGTTTTTTCGAAGAAAAATCTTGCAGCCCGTGACCCAAACGTGCTCAAAACCACGTTCTTTGGCTCGAGCTTTGGTTTGGTTCAGGAGAATTTTATTATCCAGCGTAAGGTGATCATTTATGTAGATCCTGTTCGTGCCTTGCAGACCTAGGTGAGCAGCATTTAAGGTTTTGTGCTTTTTCGCCGCAGAAACAAAATTATTTTTGCTGTAACTATTATGCACCGAACAAATTATATTTTTATGAAGTGGATCACTACGCATTGGAATTCGGGCTATGTAGTTGATCTGCTCCTTGGGTACATGACATCCAATAACATCCCCGATTTTAGCCATTATTGAGAATAAGTTTTCATCGCTAGTTATTGGCACTCCCTTGATTTCTATGTTGTTCATCCTGGACCTCTGCTCACCCTCCCTTTGAAGGAACTCTAATTTAGTAATGCGGTCCTGCAACTTTGAGATGTCATCTTTGGTCTTCTTCATTGCATCAATATCCTGCTCCAGAGTTGTTACTTTGCAGGTCAGCTCATCCATTTTGTTACTAACAAACTGCAGTGATGACTTCACCTCTGAGAATTCAACCTTTAAAGTTTTGAGCTCAACAAGTTCATTTTGCACAGCTTTGACGCTCGCGACCAGGGCTGGCAAGGCTTCCATTTGTGAAGATAGCCGCTTGAGCTCAGTTACGATTGTTTCCGTATCTACTGGCGGGTTCTTATCGGAATCAGCTCGGGGACTGGCTACGGCTAGCGTTGGTAATTTGCAACTGCTACACTTCCATGTAGTCTTGCGGTCTCCTAGTCTTCTCCATCCTGCTTCCGTGATGCCTGAGCAGGGGAAGTCGAACTGCCCCATACACATAGCACATGTTGCGCCGTCTCTCGCTTCCGCATCACACCGTTTACAAGTAAACATCTCGGAAAGTTTGAGAAACGCAGCTGTGTGGTCGTACGTTAAGTGAGTCACCAATTCGTCGGTAAGTAGTAGGAACCAAGTAAATGCGCGCGCGTTCGGTTTGCTGTCTACCGACGGTATGATTTTATGCTAATACTAGCGATCCGCCGGATTGCCCCGTCCACTTTCATGCTGGATTCGACCATATATATTCACAGAATTTCATTGAAATCAGCTAATAGCTGTTCAGAATCTCTTCGATTAGATTTCGATTCGACACGTCATCTTTTTTTGACATTACGAAAGCGAGTGATATAAACATACCACTTTCGAATCGAATTGAAGTGTTTGTGAATAGCTATGCAGGTGGGTAGTTTCCGAGATTAGCGTAACTAAGTAAATCGGAAACCGAAAATATCATAATCGAATCGTAATCCGAAAATATCGTAATCGAATCGGAAACCGAATATCAGAAATATCGGAATCGAATTGGAAACCGAATATCGGAATCTTAATATAAAAAAATTGTGCGCGGAGTCTCTCCGTGCGGAAGAAGTGAAATTTCGTAATGAAGAAATGAAAATAGAAAGGGTAAGGGGGGTCCTCGCACTTTGGTGGAAGTCGCATTAAAAGTTTCACTTCAAGAAAACCTTTTCTCTCCCAGAACAAATCCAACCTAGTAACTCCCCGCAACGGCGAGCTCCTGATCGCGGCGACGCAGGACTTCATCACGGGCGGGTACCTCCTCACCCAGCGCGACACGTTCCTGTCGCGCGACCAGGCGCAGCAGCTGGCCACGTGCCTGCTGGCCGGACCTGACACCACCATGAGGATCGACATGCCCACGCCGGCTATACTCAAGCCCAGGATGCTGTGGACTGGGAAGCAGATCTTTAGGTGATCACCATTCTACTTGTCTATACTTCTATACTTACTTATATATAATTGTAGAGTTTGTTTGTTTGGTTGAACGCGCTAATCTCAGGAAAAACATAATTATTTTTGTGTTGGATAGTCCATTTGTCGAGGGAGACTTTCGGCTATATAACATCACGCTACGACCATTGGGAGCGGAGCAGGAATGAAAAATATAGCAAAATCGGGGATGTTTTTTTCCTTTCGTTTTTCTCTCTTATGTGACGCAGACGAAGTTGCGTGGTTCAGCTAGTACTTCTATAAAATCAACCTTTGACCCAATGCTTAGTGTAGGTCTCTTCCAAATCTCTCCATTTTTGGCGGTTTTGTGTTAAGGCCATCCAGTTTCTTCCGGCTACTTTATTGATATCGGCTGCCCACCAAGTCGGTTGTCTTAAAATCAGTCTAGTTATTCGCTAGCTTGCACTCGAGTATAAGGTGTATTGTCGCTGTTTCGGGAGGTACCTGCACCGAATCGGGCGGGAGGAATCGCCCGGGTGTCTCCACTGCGAGGATCTCGCGGAGGACACGGTCTCACACACGGTGGAAGTCTGCCCTGCGTGGGCGGAGCACCACCGTGTCCTCGTAGCGGCGATCGGCGGCGGCGACCTCTCGCGTCCGGCCCTGGTTCAATCCATGGTCCGGAGCGAGACGGAATGGGAAGCCGTCGCCTCCTTCTGCGAAGCAGTGATGCTAGCGAAGGAGGTGGCGGAACGAGAGAGGGAGAGATCCTCTCTTCCCGGCCGCCGCGGGAGACGCAACGGGCGTCGGGGGCCACGTGGTGGCTACCGGCCACCGTAGATGCGGGCCTGTGGACGGCTGGCTATGGGCAATAGCTGGCCGTCCGGCCGTCTAACGACGACGACAGGCCGTGTCGACGGCGCGTTTGTGTTCCACGCGCGCCTCAAAGAGATGTCAGCAAAAGGAGAGGGGCCCGCAAGGGCCGAAGCCTGCCGGGGTTGCGGGCCTGTTCGAAAGAGATACCGCGGCCCCGGAACATAAAGGGCGAGGAAGGAACATGGATGGGTTTTAGTCAGTAAGAGTCTGACACTCCCTCCCGCTCCGCCCAGAGTGGGAGAAGTCATTTGATGATTTCCCATCCTAAAAAAAAAAAAAAAAAAAAAAAAAGGTGTATTGTCGCTGTCCCCACCACCTGTGTCCCCACTGATGGGGGCAACAGGCTTATCATTAAAATAATTATTATTATTTCTGTTAGCCCCACTTCGTTCCCACTGGGGCCAGCAAGTATTGATTAAAATTATTAAAAACTGTCCCGTTAGCCCAACACTTCATCCCCACTGTTGGGGCCAGCGGGAATTGTTCCCGTTATCCCCACCGTATTCTTGAGGAATATAATATTACTCAAAAACATTGCATGGAATTGAGTAGTGTTAGTGCAGTTGTGCTAGTTATGGGTCTCAGGAATATTAGGTTATTACTAAAAGTATGGTCTTCTCTGGTCTCTCTACCCAGAATCATTAAAATAATGACAAAATATATTCTTGAAATAGTTTCTTGCCGGTTCTTCTCCATGGAATCGACCAACGCGAACCGTGCATCTTTTTCGACGTTTTATAAGTGCCCATCTAGGCCTATGTGAAATAAAATATTTTGATTTTGATTCTTGTGCGAAAAAGGGATGAATCTTTTCTTATATCTCTTTCTCGATTATCTAGCTATGTTGAAGTAAAACGATGCTAGTTTTTACAATAACTTATTTTATTGCAGTTTGATAATGAAACCCAACAAGAAGTGCGAAGTCAAAGCTAACTTGGAGGTGAAAGGGAAGAACTACACTGGCAATCAGGACATGTGTGTGCAGGACTCATGTAAGATTACCTCCGCTATCTTATGCATCAGATCCAGCATGGCTATTGCTGACCGGTCAATCAATCAATCAATCAATCAATAATTTTATTATCAGGCATCTGAAGGCCCATAGATAAAATACTCAAAAATACATTTCAACAAGAATAATAATACATACAAAATATAACTTATAAACTATGAACTTATGACACACGAAGTGGCGGCGTCGTGTTACGCTGTGCGGTGTCATGTAGCCAGCCGCGAAAACGGCGGTAGACAACACCCTTCGGCCAGAACTCTTCCTTGAGAAATTTTTCGAGATACAGTGTTCAGCAGCGCCGAGTCTGCCTGCTGTCTAGTGGGGGTTTGGGGTTAGACGACAACCTCCTAGGTTAACCTGCTAGGTGCTATTTCTCAAAAACAGCGATCGATGTCTGAAGGTTATTTCAAGTTTTAGTATAACAAAGGAGATATTTTTTTTTGTTCGGAGATAGACCATCCAAATAAATGATAGCATTTAATAATGAAACGTACATTGTTTTTTTCCTTATAACCTCTAAATTCCAGTGGTTAAATTAGCTAAGCGTTGTCTAACCGGAATAAATGCGAAAAATCTGCAAAAACACTTACGAAAACCAAAATAAACAGAAAAAGTAAATGTCAAAATAATGAATTGTCAGTCAACCACTATAAAAGTTGATTTATAACGCTCCGTGCCACGTTGATTGTTTAAACCATCTCTGCGATTTTAGTGTAAACCTTTAAAAATAGCATTAAAAATATTCACAGTTTACTATTATTTATTTTTATATTTCATTCTGATTCCATTATAATTAAAGCAGATATGAATACGAATGGGTAGGTACCGTCCTTTTTTTGTAAACGGAAAAAGCGCCCCTATTCACGTAAGGTTTTTCTGTCCAATGACATTGACCACCACAGGAATGATTTGACTCGCAAAAAATATCATAACATAGCTTATTTATTATGATTTTAAGATTCCTTTTTCATTTGTATTTTTTTTTGGTGTAATATGAATAATAAATGCAACGACCAGGTGGGCTTAAAAAAAATCGTCTCCTTAGTGTGTAACTGCCCTGTTGGTTTCAAGCATCAATGATCGCAAAAGCTAGTTATACTGCTTAGCATTAGTTACTGGGTTGGATTACTAGTTTGGGCAATGTAATTGGGTTTTCAGAAATTTCTCAATAGCCGCTGCCAAGTCTGGACTTATTATCCTTTTGCCTAACACTTGAATGACTGTCACGCTGACGGTCGGTCGCGTAAGGTCGGTCGGTCGCGTAAGGTCGGTCGTGACGTCAGCGAGAACAAAATATGGCTGTCGGTCGACACTGACGTTAGCAACACAATGACGCGAACGTCTGCGCGACGCGTGATGTTATGATGACGTATATGTTCTAGGGGTAATAATAAGGAACTCGGAGCTGCTCTGCGGGTCTATGGACAAGAGTACCCTGGGCTCCGGTACCAAGAGCAGCATCTTCTACATCCTGCTGCGGGACTGGGGCGAGGAGTACGCAGTCAGGGCCATGTGGAGGTAAGCAGATAGAGATCTATTGAGTTTGAACTGGTTCCGGCAAAGTAATAGTTCTTGTAACCCGAATGCGAGGACTCAATTTTGCATTTAAAACTTTATTACAGCCGCGATAAGGTTTGAAATTCAACAAATAGCTTAAAAGCTTACCCAGATTTATTTGTAATATACAATCACATAGAGTAAGTCTAGTCTTATTAAGGGGTATCGTATTACCCAGTACTAACTGGATTGTAGAGGTCAGATAGGCAGTCGCTCTATGTAAAATACTGGTATTCAGCTGTATCCGGTTAGACTGGAAGCCGACCTCAAAATAGTTGGGAAAAGGCTAGGCAGATAATGAAGGAGCCTATAAAAAAAATCTGTCGGCTTTAAAACCGAAATAACGGCGTTTTCAATTTCAGTAGCACTATGAACAATAATGCACGGGATCAAGTTCATCAGATCGTTCAGTTTTTTGAAAAAGAAAAAAGAGCTTTAAAGTTATGCAGCTATCATTCAAAATTCCCTATTAAGGTCTTGTCGTTTAAGTCGTTATTTCTAAACACCGCCCTATTTGATTGTGTCCAGGTTGGCGCGCATGGCATCGTATTACATGATGAACCGCGGCTTCAGTTTCGGCATTATCGACGTGACACCCGGCAAGAAGCTCATAGAAGCCAAGAATAAACTGCTTGAGTCAGGGTGAGTTTAATGTAGCATTATCTTGCGATATTTCGTACAAAATACGCGTTTTTGGCGTGGAATTTGGACACCAGCCCTATTGCAGGGTGTAAACAACCTTATCACGAAGCCGTCAACCAAGCATTCTGTACATCAAACTAAGTAACTTTACGCAGAAATTATTGCTGGACAACGACTTTTCTTTTGGAGTGAAAAATCATGTTTGCTGGCAGAACTCATTGTAACGCACTTAAAACATTATGCTGATGGATGGATTGAATAGTACGGGGGTCGTAGAGGTGTTAAAAGTAAAAATCTTACAGAAAAAATCTTACAGTAAAAACTTGTATTTAAAAAAAAAAGTTGTCAAAAAGTTGTAACTTTGACCCCCAATATCTCCGTAATTAGAAGGTTCCCAGGTATGGTGTAGAACAAAAATATGATCGCAATGACGACGGTGAGAACAAGTGGTTTTCGGATTCGTTAAGAGGTGTTTTACACCCTTTATACAGTACAATGTACGACATTTGGAGCTTTTGGCGAAATAATAACAGCCGCTCGGGTCGATGTTTAGGTTAAGCAGCAGTTGGTCCGTGCGTGGCGAGCTCAGCAGTATCAGGTCCATGGGTTCACCCATTACATATCGAGTTTCCTCCGTGCCTCGAAAAGCACGTTAAGCAGTTGGTCCCCGGCTGTCATTTGTAGATCTTTGACAGTCGTTACAGGTAGTCAGTGGCCCAAAACACGGACAAACAGTCTACCCAGTGCTGCCTGGGTTGGGAAGGTCAGACAGACAGTCGCTCCATGTAAAATGACAATTCAAGAAGGCAAGAATAGGAAATTCAGGACACACACAAGAGCTGAAACCTCTATGAGTCCAAAGAGGCTCTTCATTCATCTTTGGACCTCATTCGCAACACTCATAAACAAAAATGATCTCGGCTGACATATATGCTGTAATGGAATGTTATCTAATCTTTACACTACTGCCCACCTCATCACGGCGCAGGTACTCCAAGTGCGACGGGTACATCCTGGAGATGGAGAAGGGTACGCTGCAGTGCCAGCCGGGCTGCACCATGGAGGAGTCGCTGGAGGCGGTCATGCTGAGCGAACTCAGCAGTATCAGGTATCGAGTGAAGTTTGATTGACCCAGTAGATACATACGCACGCACAAACATACACACACACACACACACACATACACACACACACGCACGCACGTACACAAAAACACACGCACGCACAAAACACAAACACCTATTCACTTCACTCCTCACACATCGAGAGCTAATCAGATAACTATTATTTATTTAGTTTAACATTTCACATCTATATTATTATTATTATGTTTTTTTTTTTTTTTTCTTTAATTTATTTTGTTTTCCTTTTTAATAAATTGTATTTTGTTTTGTTCTTTAACTTCATTTACATTGTTAGGATACCACTTACGGGAAGAGCGAGACAGCTCCAACACAAGTACTATTGTAACTTACTGGGGCTGCCTCAGTTTATGTATGACACAATGATTGAGAAGTAATAAATATTTTTGTATTTTGTATTTGTATTAGATCTTACTACCGGGAGAAACAGTATCCTATGTTTTATTCCAGGTTATAAACTATATGTGAGAAAGATCCAAGACTTTCACGAACCTTCATCACAGTGCCATAGTAAATATCATCCTTCGAGAAGGTTCCGGAACTTACTCGAGTGTTCTAGACAGTTCCATAGTGGTCCGTCGAGAAAGTTCCACAACTTTCTCGAATATTTTAGACATTTCTATAGTAGGTAGAACATTCTAGACTCGAATCGTCTAAATGTAAAGAGTTCCATAGCAGAACATTCGAGACTTGGTCATAATCTAGAATGTTCTCGTGCGACGTAACAATACTTTGGTTCACACAGCGAGCTATCGAAAGACCAGTACCAACCACGAAGTATGAAAAGGGCCTCGTCCGCCTCGGTCGCTAGTCGCCAGTGTGGCGTGCGCTTTACCCCAAGTAACCAGTTTGTTTGTATTCCAGAGAGTTGGCCGCTAAAGCTTGCTTCCGAGAGCTGCACCCGACAAACGCACCACTTATAATGGCGCAGAGCGGCTCTAAAGGTTTGTCATTATAACTTAAGCTGCTCTCAAAAAAACTAGCTGTTCTCTACGACCGAGTTTCGATTAACAGAATTGGACGGCGTTATGACACAACGAACCAAGCGACAACTTTGATGGAGTTTGATTTCAAGTCGCAAAATTTCAAAGCTTGTTTTCATAAACCTGTGACTTGATTCGTGTTTCTTAACGCTGTCAAATTAAACTTTTGATAGGGTTACTCGCTGTAAGGTTGGCATAGTGGATCAGTAGACTAGTGGAGTTTAATCGGTCGCCCCAATCGGCGAGGCTTAAGTAATAAATTCGCTCGTTTCGCCATTGAACGATCATGTCGAGCTCGGCTAACTACAAAATACATAAAATACTGTATTCATGGTTTTCTACAAAGAGGTTTTTTCTTGCCAGTTTTCCCCAAAAATCGATCGATGGCACTGTAGATGACCAGTGTAAAAATATTTGTTTGGCTGTATGGAGCTGACGATGGCTTTCATTACCTTTCAAAAGTGTTTCTTCCTAGTTTGTATGCTCTGTCTTGCTTCGTTAGATTTGCGTTTTTGTTGTTTTCATTTTGACTATAATTTCTATAAAATACGACCTGGCACCGAATATTTAGCCACTGATATCTGCTGTACGTAAAAACTTAATTTGTCTACGACCGGACACCGATAACATTTTTTTTACACCAGGGTCCATGTTCACCAAAAAGATGACGCTCTGGTTATCTAAAAACAGCTGTTTAAAACACATTTTAGTATGAGAACATGTCACAGTGACAGCTGTTTTTAACCGACTTCTAAAAAAGGAGGAGGTTCTCAATTCGGATGTTTCTATTTTTTTTTTTTTTTTTTTATGTTTTTTCGGGCATAACTCCGTCGCTTGCCAACCGATTTGGAAAATTCTTTTTTTGTTGGAAAGGGTATTCTTTCCAAATGGTCCCATAGCCACCAAATCAGGATCTGATGATGGAATCTTGGCAAAATCGAGGGAACTCTTCAAATTTTATATGAAAATGTGTTGCGATTTTGGTATTTTCTACAACAAGTGAAGCATTTGCGTTTGATAAGAACCATTCTACCATCAGATCTGATGATGAAGCCAAGAGTCACGGAACTCCATAATGAGACAATGTACCATAGTCGTGTTTGGGCTTGTTGCAATTGTAACGGTATGCACTTTCCATGTATCAAGCACATGTGAACCACTAAAAAGTTGAAAATAAAAACTTTTTTGCAAAAAATAAAACCGACTTCAAAAAAAACAAAAAAGTGAAAAATAACTTTAGCTTCTGAAGTCGGTGACAAAAAAACTAAAGCAATCAAACAAAGGTCACCGACTTCAGAAGCTAAAGTTATTTTTCACTTTTTTGTTTTTTTTGAAGTCGGTTTTATTTTTTGCAAAAAAGTTTTTTTAAATAATCAGACTGTTATCTTTTCGGTGAACATGGATCTAAGGTCCATGTTCACCAAAAAGATGACGCTCTGATTATCTAAAAACAGCTGTTTAAAACACATTTTAGTATGAGAACATGTCACAGTGACAGCTGTTTTTTAACCGACTTCTAAAAAAGGAGGAGGTTCTCAATTCGGATGTTTCTATTTTTTTTTTTTTTTTTTATGTTTGTTCGGGCATAACTCCGTCGCTTGCAAACCGATTTGGAAAATTCTTTTTTTGTTGGAAAGGGTATTCTTTCCAAATGGTCCCATAGCCACCAAGTCGGGATCTGATGATGGAATCTTGGCGAAATCGAGGGAACTCTTCAAATTTTATATGAAAACGTGTTGCGATTTTGGTATTTTCTACAACAAGTGAAGCATTTTCGTTTGATCAGAACCATTCTACCATCAGATCTGATGATGAAGCCAAGAGTCACGGAACTCCATAATGAAACAATGTACCCTAGTCGAGTTTGGGCTTGTTGTAATTGTAACGGTATGCACTTTCCATGTATATCAAGCACATGTGAACCACTAAAAAGTGAAAAATAAAAACTTTTTTGCAAAAAATAAAACCGACTTCAAAAAAAAAACAAAAAAGTGAAAAATAACTTTAGCTTCTGAAGTCGGTGACAAAAAAACGCAATGAAACAAAGGTCACACAGGGACAGCTGTTTAAAACACATTTTAGTATGAGAACATATATGTCACAGTGACAGCTGTTTTTAAATAATCAGACTGTTATCTTTTCGGTGAACACGGACCTAAGTCATGTCCAGCGCCATCTTTCGTTTTATTGTGGAAACGGGCTTGGAAAAAACCTCATCCATTGATGGGTGGGACTAGGGTCCATGTTCACCAAAAAGATGACGCTTTGATTATCTAAAAACAGCTGTTTAAAGCACATTTTTGTATGGGAACATGTCACAGTGACAGCCGTTTTTAGATAATCAGACTGTTATCTTTTCGGTGAACATGGACCTAGGTGCGATCATGTACACTCCTGTTTTAAAGAAGAAAACGTTTAAGCATGGTGCAGGTATAATCGACGCGCATTGTTTGTGAAAAAACAGCTGATAATGATCTCATCTGTGTAGTCTGTATTATTTTGTATTAAATCTCAGTAAAATGTCCGCTCCCCCTCAGGGTCGAACATCAACATATCTCAGATGATCGCGTGCGTGGGGCAGCAGGCACTGAACGGGAAGCGCGTGCCTAACGGCTTCGAGGATCGCTCGCTGCCGCACTTCGAGAGGCACTGTGAGTTACACAACGACTTCTTTGCTTTCACGAACAGATGGTATCTCATTGCATGAAAAATAATCAATTTTAAATTAAAGAGGGCAGAAGACAAAAAATAATAGTCTGTCAGATCAAATCTTTCTAAACAAATATCAAATATTTGACCAGTATTTTTTTTTGTTGCATATACCAAAATTGACGAAGATACGACGCTTTTAAAATTCTCAATACGTCACGCCTTGGTACCTATATGTTTTAGCGAGTTCTGACGTCAAGAGCCCCCACTCCCTAGTTTTGATGCGTTTTATCTTCGTCAATATTCATTGATTTACAAAAACATAAAAATACGTGTCCATTATTTTTCAATACTCTAACTGACGGACTAAATTGACTTGCATTTTTTTGATACTGTTGTCATGCCTTTATTGAAGTGTCGGTGTGTAAGTTTGTTATTTCAAAATAACAGCATTTTACTGAATGCTTGTCAAAGACACAAGACCATGGAGATTGGCACAGGATAAGACAGGCCTATACCCAGTAGTGAGTGATTTCGAGTTGTGAATCGTGATGATCAAAGCATTTACGGTACTTTTACCAAAAAAAAAACATTAAAAAAAATGTCTTGTTTGTTTCGGCTAATCTCCGAGACAGCTAGATCGATTTTGACGAGACTTTTACCGGCAGACAACTGATGTTATAAGGAGACTTAGGCTACTTTTATTTTAGTAAAGAATTAGGGATACCATGCCAAAAAAATATGAATAGTATATCGCAAATATTAAAGCATCTCAGATATCAAGTCATATCTCTGAAATACCTGTATTACTCCCTAGCCAAGATCCCAGCCGCGCGAGGGTTCGTGGAGAACAGTTTCTACTCGGGTCTGACCCCCACGGAGTTCTTCTTCCACACCATGGGCGGGCGAGAGGGGCTGGTGGACACCGCCGTCAAGACTGCGGAGACAGGGTACCTGCAGAGGAGGCTCGTCAAGGTCAGTTTAAGTTAATACTCCACCTTATGCAATTAAAAAGCATATCAGGGTAGTAAAGGTTCCGGTTCAGATGGAACACTTCACCCGAGACTTTCACAAACATTGTGATAACTCAGCATTTTTTAGGATATAAATAAAATTTAGTTTTCTATTGGTGAAAAACTGTAGTCGTTTTGGAGCTTATTCGGCACAAACAAAAAAAATATTCCTCTTTACAATATTATAGATTACTTTTGCACCAAGATCCCGTCCTTTTATAAATGCTGAAACTTTTTCTGAAGACGTATTGGCAGATGTCAGGTAAAAAAGGCATGATGAATAGCTGCTAAGTAATGTTTTATCGTCGTGATAAAATTTCTCCAAAAATTAAAAATTTTAAGCATGTCAGATACTCGTAGATTTCCAAAAACTAATGGACACGTATTTTTTAAACTTATATTGTCACTTACGGGATATCTTCCGTGATTATTTATTAAGTTGAGCTCCCGATATTTCGACGCTGTTGCAAGCGCCATGATCGCGGGTTGACTGGAGTATGCGGGTGGATGGAAATTAAATTGTTACGAGCAGACAAATCTGTCTACCCTCTTTCTTTGTCTTTTGCTACGCGCACTATTGAACTTCGAGTACACCAGTAAGTCAGCGGTAGATACATCGACAGGCGTGTTGCGTGGTCGGCCGTACGGTGGCGTGGCGCTGATGTGGCGAAAGGGGGTTTTCTCTTCCGTAACGGTTGTGCCGTGTAGCAGCGCGAGACTGACAGCTGTTAAGGTATGTGCGGGTGAGCGTAGTTCGTTAGTGTTTTCAGTGTATATGCCAACGGATAGTACGGACAACTTATTAGAATTCACGGATGTGTTAAGTGAAATACTTGCGGTAATTGAAAGTTATGATATTGAATCCGCTTTTATTCTCGGGGACTTTAATGCTCATCCAAAGGAATTATTCTTTAAAGAATTAGTCAACTTCTGTGAGGAGCAAAGCTGGCTCTGTGCGGACGTGATGAAGTTGGTCGGTGTGTCAGACACGCACACTTTTATAAGTGAAAGCCATGATAACTGTAAGCGATGGCTTGATCACTGTCTGACAACGGAGGCAGCTTGGCAATGTGTGACTGATATTAAGGTGTGTTATGATGTTTTCTGGTCGGACCATTTTCCACTGGAAGTATATTGCAACTTGGGAATATTACCATGTAAAGTGCCATGTACTGGAAATATTTACAATGAAGTGAGATGGGGTGAGAGGGACGATGGGCAGATAAGACTGTATAGGGAACTGTGCACAGCTACATTAAGGGACATTGATTTTCCACTGGAACTTGGTCTGTGCGCCGATAAAGTTTGTTCTAATAATTTTCATCATGTAATTATTGATAAGTTGTATAATAGTATTGTTAGTTGTTTGACGGAAGCTTCACGTAGGAGTCATAGTGTAAGGAAAAAGACAAAGCAAAAATATGTTATTGGTTGGAACAAGCATGTACAAAAGTTTCACGTAGACGCACGAAGCAGCTTTCAGGCTTGGTTGCTTCATGGCAAACCAGAGTCTGGTGATGTATATAATGCTATGCGTGAGTCCCGTAAGCGATTTAAATCTAAATTGAAATGGTGTCAAGACAATGAGGATAAAATTAAAATGGATATTTTAGCAACTCACCACAAAGAAAGAGATTTCAAAAATTTCTGGAGGCACACCAAGAAACTGGAAGCTGGTCCGTGTGTCCCTGTGAGTGTTGAGGGTAGGAGTGAGCCCCGTCAAATAGCCGAATTGTTTAAGGACCATTTTAGGGTAGGGTCTCCACTGGTTTGTGTGCAGCAGGTGCTCGATGATGGGGTTGCAGGTTGTGAGCGGTTCAGGTTTAAGACGAAAGAAGTCACCAATATTATTCGAAATATGACTAGAGGTAAGTCTCCAGGACATGATGACCTGAGCATCGAGCACTTGCAGTTCGCAGGTGTTCATTTACCTAGGGTGTTGGTCATGTTCTTTAATCTGTGTATAGGCCATTCATATTTGCCTGGGGAGCTTATGAAGACCACTGTCATACCTATACTCAAAAACAGGACGGGTGATGCCTCCGACAGGGACAACTACAGACCTATCTCTTTGGCTACAGTGATCGCCAAGGTTCTGGATGGTTTGCTTGATGGTCAGCTAAGTGGACATATAGATCTCCACGAAGCTCAGTTTGGTTTCAGGGCTGGGCAATCTACTGAAACTGCGGTACTGCGACTCAAGCATACTGTCCAGTACTATGTGACGAGGAAGACGCCTGTTTACGGTTGTTTTTTGGACCTGTCAAAGGCATTTGACCTGGTGTCTTATGACCTGCTGTGGGATAAGCTCCAGGGGGAGACCAGCACACCCAGGGATTTAATAAACATTTTAAAATTTTGGTACGGAAACCAGACCAATAATGTTAGGTGGGCGGGTTCATTTTCGTCGGAGTACGGGTTGGAGTGTGGTGTGAGGCAGGGCGGCCTGACTTCACCACGGCTCTTCAACCTGTACGTTAATGGACTGATAGGTGAGCTCAGCGGGGCTGGCGTCGGCTGCTCAGTGGATGGTGTGTGTATGAACAACATTAGCTATGCTGACGACATGGTGTTGCTGAGCCCATCTGTCACGGCCCTTAACCACCTCATAGGGATCTGTGAGAGGTACGCGGGGTCACATGGCCTCAGGTATAACTGTAGGAAGAGTGAACTACTTATTTTCAAGGCGGGTAATAAGAGTCCGAAAACCGTTCCACCGGTGAGGCTTGGAGGAATGCCATTATGTAGGGTCACCAAATTTAAATACCTGGGGCACTGGGTCACCGAGGACCTCTCAGATGATTTAGATATTGAGCGGGAACGTAGGGCATTGGCAGTGAGATGCAATATGCTGGCGCGCAGGTTTGCACGGTGCACTAAAGAGGTTAAAGTTGCTCTTTTTAAAGCATACTGCCAGACATTTTATACCTGCAGCCTGTGGGTCCGCTATACGCGTAGATCTTTCAATGCCCTACGGGTCCTGTACAATAACGGGTTTAGGATACTGTTGGGGTTGCCTCGCTTTTGCAGTGCATCAGGTATGTTTGCCAATGCCAGAACTGACTGCTTCAGGGCTATAGTACGGAAAAGAGTGGCCTCCCTGATGCGTCGCCTACGGGGCAGCACCAACAGCCTTCTGAACACCATTTTGGGAAGGGTTGATTGTCCGGTTGTGAGACACTGGAATACCGTTCACGGTTCTGAAGTGGTCCTTTTCAATGTAAGATAGTGTATGATTGATAATTTTTAATTAGTATTGTGACATTGAATAATATTATACTAACATAGTTATAAGTATGATTTGCTAACAATGCTAAGTGCTAAGAATTGATTGTTTTTTTTTTGTTATGTATTTAGGTATTTTATTGAATGGATTATTTGTGATATTTTTGATTACGTTGACATTCTTTAAATTATATTAATTTTACTAACATAGACATAAGTGTGTTACTAACAAATTATGGATCAAATATGGTCTGAAATAAAATGATTATTATTATTATTATTATTATTACTATTGGAACTCGACACTAAGTCACGACAAAACGCACTCACAGTATCACCAAGTTTTGTGGAGTTTTTTGTATGATGTCGGCTGCTACTTTTGAGCATACGCAAAACTGGTTTCCACGTACTCGACAATTTGAAGCCATCCTCTCGATTGAAATTTTTGTACTTCCTTTAGTTCAATTGCTTCTCTTGTCAGCCTTGGTAGGTAATGTTTGTCCTTAGACAAAATACGTGGCTTATGAAATTCGATCCAGTGATTGGGCCCTGACTGCAGTAGATGCTCAACTTAATAAATAATCACGGAAGATATCCCGTAAGTGACAATATAAGTTTATTTTTAAACCGTGAAAGCCTAAAACGTATTTTTTTATTTTCTCACGTAAATACGAAACAAAGACGTTACAGTGCGTCAAAAACCCGTGTCACGTCACAGTTTAGTACACTTCTTACCGGAAACTGACGCCACAAGCCCCCACTCATATATTTTTATTGATTTGATAAAACAAAAGACGTATTCAATTTTTTTTTTTAATCTAACTGTCGGAGTAAAAATCACCGAATCATATTTTGTTTAATCAAGAAATCATCTGTATTGATGATTCAAATTAACTCCTCACTTTCTCCCCTCATCCAGTCTTTAGAAGACCTGGTGCTCCACTACGACATGACAGTGCGCAACGCAATGGGCGAGGTGGTGGAGTTCCGGTACGGGAGCGACGGCCTGGACCCCAGCTACATGGAGGGCAAGGACCGCCCCGTGGACCTGGCCAGGGTTCTAGCTGACGTGCGCGCCAAGTATCTGTCCAGGTGAGTCCACTGAGTTACAGCTCCAGCTGCAAGGTAACTGGGTCTAGGATCAGGGCATTCGTGGGATGTTGATATCCTTCAGTACACCACTGCTGCAGTGGTTGCAAGCCCATCCATTCATCTCAACATGAATGAAATAACCAGTGGCGTAACTAAACCATCTGATGCCCTTGCCAAATCCATTGTATGGAGCCCCAAGAAAACTCGTCACATTTTAATTTTGTTTTAATAAACCACTGAGTAATTGAGAGCAGCGGTGGCCCAGTGGTGGCGGCCCCGACTTGCGAACAGTAAGTCGTGGGTTCGAACCCAGACAGGCGCATTACTTTGTGTAATTTATTTCATCACCGCTGCTCTCAAAACGGTGAAGGGAAACATCGTGAGGAAACCGGCATGTCCTAGAACCAAAAATTCGAAGACATGTGACATCTACCAATCCGCACTGGGCCCGCATGGTAGATTATAACCCATTCCCTCTCATTATGAGGAGGCCGTGTCCCAGCAGTGGGAACATTATAGGCTGATGATGATGATGATGAAACCACTGAGATAGTTACCCAATAGTAACATTGTGTCCGTATTAGTTAAACATCTAATTTCAAAAGCATAGGCATATATTTATAACAACTTCCTCCCATCTAGTAGGGTTATTGGTAGGGAATTGATTTTAAGTAGGTACTTTTTTTAAATTAACATTTTTAACAAATTTTTGTATACTATTTATTTAGTATATAAGTTGTATTTTTACTCCGATCGGTTGCCATCTTGTTCAATAGACCTCGAATGACTGATAAATAAACCCAGCGCCAGCTGACGCACCCGTGGTGTGTTTAGGATTGGGAGGTTATAGAAGTTGTGAAAAAAAAATAAGACATAGTACGCCGGCTGAAACTTGTTTCATAAATAGTTTACATCATACTAAGCTTAAAAAAAGTCGTGAGGTAAATGGTGGAGGGGGGATTATGCATCGGCGGCGGCGACCTCTCGCGTCCGGCCCTGGTTCAATCCATGGTCCGGAGCGAGACGGAATGGGAAGCCGTCGCCTCCTTCTGCGAAGCAGTCATGCTAGCGAAGGAGGTGGCGGAACGAGAGAGGGAGAGATCCTCTCTTCCCGGCCGCCGCGGGAGACGCAACGGGCGTCGGGGGCCACGTGGTGGCTACCGGCCACCGTAGATGCGGGCCTGTGGACGGCTGGCTATGGGCTAGCTAGCCGTCCGGCCGTCTAACGACGACGACAGGCCGTGTCGACGGCGCGTTCGTGTTCCACGCGCGCCTCAAAGAGTGTCAGCAAAAAGAGAGGGGCCCGCAAGGGCCGAAGCCTGCCGGGGTTGCGGGCCTGTTCGAAAGAGATACCGCGGCCCCGGAACGTAAAAGGCGAGGAAGGAACATGGATGGTTTTTAGTCAGTAAGAGTCTGACACTCCCTCCCGCTCCGCCCAGAGTGGGGGGGGTCATTTGATGATTTCCCATCCTTAAAAAAAAAAAAAAAGGGGGGATTATGCATCAGCCGCTCGCATAAACCAAAAGCAATCGCTCTCACACTAAACCTTGATGATAGATTGCTATTAGTTTTTCATCACACTCTCTAAATTGGTGTTGTTAGTTCTTCATCAGGCGTCTCTTACATATTTTTTTTATTTTTTTTCACAATTTCAGTAACCTCCCAATCCTACATCCACCGCTACTTGAGCAGCCGGCTTACTATGACATTTTCATTTGCAACGGTATCTTGCGTACTTTACATTTAATTCTCATCTTTGTTTCGATAATATAATTCAAAAGTGCCTGTAACTGGCCTACTTGAAATAAATGCGTTGATTTTCTTATTTTGATAGTTTAGGAAATGATAACAGTGGTAGTTTGGACCCGTCTTAAGGGAAAAGGAGCATGACTTTATGATGCGTGTTACCTTGCAGAGAGGAGGACCCACTGGACGGCGACGGCATAGTGTTGGCAGCAGAGGAGACCCTCGCGTTAGACGACTTCAAGACTTGCACACAAGAGTTCAAGAATGAGTTGCTGTAAGTTATGTTTTACACAGATTCCGGACTGATATGATGATGATGAGAAAGTAACGTTTTGATGATTTCGCATCCGAAAAAAATAAGGGTACTGCCTTTTTTTTTCGGATAGGAAATCATCAAATGATTCTTCCCCCTCTGAGCGGAGTGGGAGGGAGTGTCAGACTTTTACTGACTAAAACCCGTCCGTGTTCTTTCTTAGCCCTTTGTGTTCCATGGCCACGGACCAGAACCCCCGCGAACAGTCCCGCAGCCCCGTTACGCAGTACCCAAAAGTGATCATAAATGTCGGATTTTTTCAAATAAATTATGAAATGATCTTTAATGTCTGATTTAAAAAAAAGGGTTGCATTCCGGATAAATTGGGTTTTTATCACAAGTATTTTTTGAAATACATGTTTTCAATGTACGAGTAAGATTTATAATTTAATCATCTCTTCGACTTCCGTACTATTCCAAATTTATCCATCAGCACTATGTTTTACTGTGCGTTACATTGACTCCTACTAAAAAGCACGATATAACACCTAAAAAAAAACCCAACTATATTTTTTGCGTAGAGTTACTTAGTTTGATGCTTGGTTGACGGACTCGTGAAATGTCGGTTTACACTTTGTATATGAAGGTACGATGATTTTTGTTTTCTAGGTCGTTCCTAAAAGCGTTAGCAGACAAGGTCCGCAACCTCCGGCAGCGCTACTCGCACTGCGGCGACATCGTGAAGCAGCTGCAGCGCCTGACGCTGACGCAGCTGGTGCAGTTCCTGCGCGTGTGCCACCACAAGTACCAGCGCAGTGTCATCGAGCCCGGGACTGCCGTAGGCGCCCTGGCTGCACAGGTATACTTATCAACGTCACTGTTACAATTACTAATGCCCCAAGTAGCTCTAAAACTCAAAATAGAGATAACTGAATGAAGAACAGTCAAAAATGGATCTCACCACGACTCCGCTCCCACCCGGCAAATATAATAAAATTCAAATATGAGCTATATGTCAATTGCTCTTAATAAATACTTTACATTGACAACATAAATTAGCAGACAGCTCGTTGTCAGCGGGCTTACCACTGTCAATGCCAATGTGAAGTATATCTAAAGAGAAATACTTAACACCCATGTTTTTTATTTTTATCCGTATCTAGCCTGACCGTGGCATCACCTTCACTTTGGGCCCAATCAAAAATCAAAATCAAAGCATTTATTTCAAGTAGGCCAGTTACAGGCGCTTTTGAATTGTCGAAACAAAGATGATAATTAAATGTAGCTACAGTCCCAGTCACAAGACATAAAAACTGTGAAAGTACTGTAGTTGCCCATTCCCTAGCGTAGATCTCTATGGAGAAGAACGGGCAAGAAACTCCATGGACACTCTTTTAAACCATAATGTTGTTACAAAATCTTGGTTACATCATTCCTGTTGAGATGGTGCATTATGTGAGAACAATGTAGCAAGACGTGCACGATAAAAGTGTCCATAGTTAAAACTAACAAAAACAATTCAAAAATAAAATAATTAATTAAAAGATAAAAACAAAAGCCGTGGCAACCAAGAGCTGACCAGTCCCAACCGACAGCGCCCGTTCACGAACATGACGCATGTATCAGCACCATTCAACTCAACCATTTTGAAGGGAACTAAATGACCCGACACACGCGCCACCATCAGCGGGACATTTGAGTGAGCATGACATACTCTTAACCGCCAGGGCACATTCAAGTCAAAAAATTAAAAGATTAAAAAAACGTAGGTTTCCAGCGAATGATAGCATTCTAGTACATGGCACTCACACAATATGGGATATGAGGTTATATAATACTAAAGATATTGAATTTATACAATGCAAAGATAGTTGTACAATCTTCAGCAGCTCCAACAATACCATTTAATGCTATCCATTTATGCGCCCCTGTCCTTGTGGAGCAGGACCAGCATTGAGCCAAGCATTTTTATCAGCGATATAATCGTCCAATTTGTAATATGCTTGCTTACACAGTGTGCGTTTAATGCAAGTTTTAAATTTGGTTTCATTTAATTCAAGAATGCTTTGTGGAATTTTATTATAGCATTTCAAACAGTACCCCATGAAAGACGAGTCTACTTTAGCGAGTCTGAAGCCAGGCTGAACTAATTGGTCTCTATTTCTAGTACTGTAATTGTGTCTGTCCCCTCTTTTACCAAAAAGATGCAGATTTTTTCTGACATACATTATGTTTTCGTAGATGTATTGACAATATACAGTCATGATGTTAATTTCCTTAAACAGTTCCCTTAGAGAATCGCGCCTACGAAGATTGTATATGGCTCTGATGGCTCTTTTCTGCAGAATAAATATAGACTCAATATCAGCAGCCCGTCCCCACAGCAAAATGCCGTAAGACATTATGCTGTGGAAGTAACTAAAATAGACTAGTCTAGCGGTATCTACATCAGTGAATTGACGGATTTTTCTTATAGCATATGCTGCTGAACTTAAGCGCCCTGCAAGAGATGTTAAATGAGAACCCCATTGAAGCCTTGAATCAAGCGTAAGCCCCAGGAAAACAGTTTTATCTACGAATTCGAGTTTCTCTTTATTCAATATTATCTCACAATCACTACTTTTAACATTCGGTAAAGCAAATCTTATGCATTTCGTTTTTTTTTCATTTAATACCAAGTTGTTTGCTGTGAACCAATTATGGACTTCAAGTAAGGCATTATTCACGTCATTTAGATTTTGGGCTCGTCTATTTATCTTAAAAATTAAGGAAGTGTCATCGGCAAATAATACCATATTTTGAGGTTGGTTTTTCAGTAAATAGGGTAGATCATTTATATATACTAAAAAGAGGAAAGGACCCAATATTGAGCCTTGCGGAACCCCCATTTTTACTTTCAAGCCCTGTGAATTAACACCATTTATTTGAACATATTGCAGTCTATCACTTAAATAAGATTTTACCAAACTAAGTGCAAGTTTACCTAGTCCGTAATGCTCAAGTTTCAAAAGCAATGTGTCGTGCTTTACACAATCAAATGCTTTGGAGAGGTCACAAAATATTCCTACAGCGTCTTGGGACTCTTCCCACGCCATGAATATGTGCTTTAATAAGGTTACACCGGCGTCAGTTGTACAACGTCCCTTGGTGAAGCCATACTGTTGATCGTGTAAGATTCTGTTGGTGTTGAAATGATTGAGCATTTGATTAAGCATTACCTTTTCGAACACCTTACTAAAAACTGGCAACACGGAAACAGGTCTATAATTATTAGTATCTTTACTATCCCCGGATTTGAAAAGTGGTATGACTTTACTGTATTTCATTAAATCAGGGAAAACTCCTTGGTCTACGCACAAATTAAAAATTAAAGCTAAGTATGGAGCTATCGTCTCAAGTATGGAAGTACAAACTTTGATAGACATTCCCCATAGATCTTCGGTCAGTTTGATTTTTATTTGCCGGAAAGCTTTAATAACCGTCATCGGGTTTATATGTTTAAATTTAAATTCAGCCTGGCATCCAGATACATTCGCTTTTAATAAACCAATTGAGACTTCAGAAGAGGAATTTAGAGCCTCCGTAGTTTTTAACGGTATATTGGTAAAGAAATTTACAAATTCCTGAGCTACTTCCTGATTGGAGCTTTTAGGACCACATACTGTATCTAATCTATAGCTAGTATTACGTACTTTCTTCCTGTTGGTCTCGTTATTTATGACTTTCCAAACTGTCTTAATTTTATTATCTGCTGTTTTAATCTTGTTGCTAATGTGCAGGGCTTTGGCAACCTTGCATGAATTTCTAAAAATTTTTGAATACCGAGCAACATAGTTGTTAAAAGTTTCAGTGTTTACATAAGGCTTAAGGCCATAAAGCTCAAATAGAGTTTCCCTACTTTTTCTGATACCTCTAGTTGCCCAATCACTAAATATAAATTTAGGGCAAATGCTTTTAGTCTTCTTTTCAAAATTTTTATTGAATTCAGTGTGAACAATTGAAAAGAAATGATCATAGAATTTATTTATATTAATATCGTCATGGCTCATAACACTTAACTTGTTCTGTAGGGAAATATTGTACCTATTTAATTTACTAGAAGTTATAGGTCTAAATTTAATATCAACTTTTTGCAATGGTGTATTACACCTGAAAGTTACAGTTTGTCCGCTATGGTCAGACGGCAGACTATTTACTACGGCTCTATCTAAGTATTCACAATCGCAGAAAACATTATCTATACAAGTAGCAGAAGAAGGCGTGACTCGAGTGGGTTCTATAAAAACGTTAGTCAAGTCAAAAGACTTAAAAAGATTTAATAACCGACTGCTATTTGAATTATCTTCTAAAATATTGATGTTGAAGTCACCACAAATAATTGTAGATTTATTACTGGTTGTAAGTTTTGCCAGGACATCTTCCATTATTGATTCAAATAAGGAAAAGTTTTGATAGTTTGGGGGTCTGTACACACACACAATTACATGCTTATCTAGCTCAACACAAGACAGTTCGACGCAATGTTCAACCGAAAGACCTACTATGTCAGCACGTTGCTTATATTTAACACAATTTTTCAGTAATATTAGGGAACCTCCACGCAGCATAGATTTACGGTTAAAGCAGCTACCCACCATATAATTCTCATAATTAATAAGCATTTGGTAATCTTTTAACCAATGTTCAGTAAAGCAAACAATGTCAAATTTACTTTTCTCTAAATACAATTCAATTTCTAATAATTTTGAAGAAATGCCTTGGATATTTTGGTGGAATAATTTTAAAGAGTTCTGCTGAGGCCCTTTTTTACGACCTAATGGAGTGCAAGAAGATACCTTGCTGTTGGTAGGATTAACAATATTGTTAATGGTACCTTCTGTTGTCTCACTTCCTAGTTTAAATTAATATTAAGATCTGGAGAGAGCCCCGAGACTCCCGATCCATCGCCAGACAACATGATCCTATCATAACTAAGAGCTAATTGAGAAGTTTCCACGGTGACATATGGATTCTCCTCCGTACAAAGTTTGTAAACATCAATAGCACTAATGCTATATTTATTTAAGGTCACCACCTGTTCATTAGTATTAGTACTAATAGTCGCAGTATCAATAATAGAACAAAACTTAGACATACTACTTATGTCTGTGTGAATATTAAAAGCTAATAGCCGAGCTATTTTGTGTCTACAACTAATAGGTAGATACACTTTACCCCGCGTTGATCTAAGTTTATCAATAAAAGTGTTAATATCAAGAAATATAAGTTTGTCACTATAGTGACCTACTAAAAAATGCATGTGTTTATTTAGCATGTAAATATAATTGTTTTTTCTGTTTCCAAAATTTTCAAAATATGGAAAAGCACACAAAATGACTTTTTTACAATTTAACTTTAACAACTCTGAAACATAGTTAGTGATGTCTTCCTTTTTAACCCTTGAACTATTCCCAACACATATAGTAATGGTGGTACTAGGATCACAAACACTTTTTGTTACAGATGCCATAACCTGTTTGTAGGTTGACCCTGGCATACAATTATTTTGGGTACAATAACTCAGGTTATTACTAATTAATTTACCTAGCCCCCTACCCATACTATCAGAGAACATAACTGAAAGATCACAGACATTACTATTTGATGAGACAAAATTACCAAACTCAGGCAAACTATCATATAACTCAGGCTGTACCAGGTGTAAATCATCTTGTGTTATATTAATTGATTGTTGATTTAGAGTGCAGTCCCGAGTCAAATTCTCAACCTGGTATGGGTCCTCCATTACCTGAGGCTGGATAATATCATGGTTGGTAACTGTCTGGCAACTACATTGACCCATTACCAACTCATTTGCCGCATAAATATGTTCCCTAATTTGGTTTTGAGAAATCTTATACCTACTAGAAAGGGAACTTAGTGAATCCTGAAGTACCTTAATTTCAGACTACCAGACTATGCCCTATCAGAATACCAGCGCTGTGACGTTTTTTTTAATGTTACAGCACCATGCTGAGATAGGAGCCTTTTGGCCTCGTACAGGACGAGTTTCATTTGTTTTAATTTTTAAATATATATTTGTTTTTTTTTTCTGTATATTTTTTTACTGATAATTTTGATGTGTTTGTCCTGTGCGGGCTAATAAATGCTTTTTTCTTTCTTTCTTTCTTTCCAAATTTGAGTTATGTATATGCTTTTTGCCGGGTGGGAGCAGAGTTGTGTAACTGGACAAGACTTTTATTAGACTAAATGGTGTAAAAACAGTTCCCTTAACAAAACCAAAAGGCAAAGTTCTCCCCGTCATTGTAACCATTTTTTTTTTGTTCAGGACCATACCTGTTAAAGTCAAATTTCCAACTTTCTCAAGTTTTTTTAAATACTAGTTTGTCAATACCTCTGCACTATTCAATGCATTCATCAGCGCAATGTTTTGAGAGCGTTACGTTAAGTCCACTCATTGAGTCTAACTGGGTTGTGGAGTTCAGATAGGTACTCGCTCCACGTAAAATACTAGTATTCAGCAGCATCCGGTTAGACTGGAAGCCGACCCCAACATAGTTGTGAAAAGGCTAGGCAGATGCTGATGACATTCGAGTCCTACTGTCAAACGTTGTTTTATAATATTTTTTGCGTAAAGTTACTTAGTTTGATGTACAGAATTCTTGATTAAGGGCTTCCTGAAGGATCCGTTACACATCTTGTATATTATTTGCCATTCAAAAGTCTTACTTATCACTGGATATCATTAAACAGAGTATCGGAGAGCCCGGAACCCAGATGACCCTCAAAACCTTCCACTTCGCGGGCGTCGCCTCCATGAACATCACACAAGGAGTGCCGCGTGTCAAGGAGATCATTAACGCGTCGCGCAACATCTCCACTCCAATCATCACCGCTGAGCTGATCCATCCGAAAGACCAGGAGTTTGCTAGGAGAGTGAAGGGACGGGTGGAGAAGACTACTCTTGGAGAGGTAGGTTTTCGTTGTAAAGTTCAATGTTAAAAAGTGCGTTTTAGTGTGCCGTCTGTGAAGTCCAACCGAATCGGTCTGCCATTGCTTAACTATTAAGTCTACTTCGCAAACGCATGAAGCTTTAAAAGCCTAATTGAAATGTTTTTTTTTAAAAGGTCCGTGGTGAAAATACCCGTAAAACCAACAGAATAGGGACAAAAAAAAACACGAAGTAGACTTCAGTTAGATAATTTAAAAAAAAAAGCCCTTATTTTTTCTTTTGTCACGTAAACCAAATTGACGAAAATACGACGCTTTTAAAATTATCAATACGTCACGTCGCGCGTCGTTGTGAAATTATTCAAGCGTACTGACGTCACGAGCCTCCACTCCCGAGTTTTGATGCGTTTTATCTTTGTCAATGTTCATTGATTTACAAAAACAAAAAATACGTGTTCATTATCTTCCAATACTCTTAACTGACGGACTAAATAGATTTGCAATTTTTTGATACTGTCGTCAATACGTCAGACGTTTAGGGGAGGGCTTCGAGCCAAGCATTTTTTTCCTCAAGGAACAGTGTAAAATTTAGAAAAAACAATAATATTAGATAATCAAATCATTAAGTGAAAGGTTTTTAAAATAAATGCAACACAATTAACTTATTTACATGAAGCTACGCATTTTTGACGGGTGACGGGGATCAAGTCAAAACTCGTCAAGGGGGGAGGGGGAATAGAATAATCGCTAAAATTGCCTCACGTAACGACCCCCTGACGACCGAGACCTATTGCCAAATGTGTTTTTTTGAGTCACAAAATTCTCGTATGTAATTAATGAATAGGTGAGGGAATGAAGATAATTTTTTCACTTCTCATGCTCAAAAAGTACGCCGTTGTAGCCCTAGGAAGCGGGATTAAAGTGACCGTTTATTCCCTAGGGAGCAAAAATGTAACGATCTTTTACTGGGAAACATGGTCACAAAAGAGTAACTTGTCAAAGGTTTTATTCAAATTTCGAATTGGCTTGCAAATAGAAAGCGGTTTATTGAAAAAAAAAAACAAATGAACTCTTCAACGCGAAAAATTTATGGTTATTTGTGTGCATCGTTGATTTTGAAAAGCAATGCCTCTGTTGCTAGCCGCTGCAGTAATGTCGGTATTAATTATCTGTGGAGTGTGGATCATCTTCATTGCCAAAACGTTGAGAGTTTGTGTTGTGTTTTCAATGGTTAATCTGTGACTGACCTGATAGAAGAAAAAACTGACCGCTCAGTTCAGAATTTTTGTCGAGTGTAAATTTGTTCAGTTTTAAATTACTATTTTTCTCGCACTCGAAGTGAAAAGTACAGTTTGCACCTCGAGACTAAACGCCAATATAATATACCCTCGCTTTCATTGCCTCCCTCGCAAGCTCGGGAGTCAAACCACCTCGGGTATATAATGGCTTCGTTTAGTCCCTCGTTATAAAATATACTATTATTGCATTTATCCAACCAATATTTACTTACAACAGATCACAACATACATAGACGAAGTGTACCTCCCAAACGAGTGCTTCCTGCTGATCCGGCTGGACGCGGAGAGGATACGACTGCTGTGTCTCGAGGTCAACGTGGACTCCATTGTCTACTCGTGAGTAACACAATCAGCCTTGAGTCAAAGCAGCAAGATGATGGAGCAGATACAGTTTTTGCGCTGATCCTGACGAGAATTCATGTTCTGTGGATTATGAATAGAGTAGATACAGATAGAAAAAAAACGACTAGAGTAGACAGAAAAAAACGACTAAGGTCCATGTTCACCAAGAAGATGACGCTCTGATTATCTAAAACAGCTGTTTAAAACGCATTTTTGTATGGGAACATGTCACAGTGACAGCTGTTTTTAGATAATGAGACGGTTATCTTTTCGGTGAACATGGACCTTAGTCCGTCAGATAGATTTCGAAAAAATATTCGACACATATATTTTCTTTTTTCTCGTAAAAAAAATAAAACGATACAGTCCGTCTTAAACTCGTGTGACGTCACTTTTGAGTACATTTTTTACCAGAAAGTTACGTCACGTTCCACTCATGATCTTTGACGCGTTTTATCATCATCATTTTTTTTTTTAATTTGATAAAACATAATCACGTAGCCATCTAAACGGAATCATGTTATTTTAGTCGAGAATTATCCCTATTTGTGACCCCCTCGGAAGACGTCTTGAAAATTAAGCTGACTTTTTTTGTATATGTTTTTTTATTTAACAAATAACAAAATAATGCCTCGGACTCATTCGCCAATGAAGTGGACGGATCTAAGTTGATCGATGGCAAAACGTTCAAATCTGTTTAGCCCAAATCTTAACCTCGCGAACCCCGCTCACTGTAGTAATTAGAACATCAGGTTCGCAGGTGAGAGGGTATGTGGAACAAGGGGCCCACCATTGTCTGTGGGAAGATACCACATAACTTGTGGTCTGAGTCGTCCTGCAACCCCCAACTGCAGAGATTGTTTTTGCTTCGGCTGCCTAGGGTTCGAAGTCTGTTTAGAGTTTTTAAACTCCAAAGGGACCGCCTCCACGAGCGAGCGAATCGCGGCGATTCAACGTATTTCTAAATCAAAATCAAAGCATTTATTTTAAGTAGGCCAGTTACACGTACTTTTGAATTGTCGAAACAAAATTTAAATGAACATTTGAAGTAGCTACAGTCCCAGTCACAAGACATAAAAACTGTGAAAATATTGTAGTTGCCCATTCCCTAGCGTAGATCTCTATGGAGAAGAACGGGCAAGAAACTCCATGGACACTCTTTTAAATCAAAATATTGTTACAAAATCTTGGTTACATCATTCATGTTCTATACGAAAATATCGCCGCGATTCTCTCGCTCGTGGAAGCATCCCCTAAGTACCACAATACCAAATATAACGAGTTCTTTTTGGCTCAGCCATACCCTATCTCACTCGCAAGAAATTCTGTTCACACCAGGATATGCACATCAAAACTGAAGATAAAGCCGGCGAACATCCACATAGTGTCAGACTGGGCCATCAAGGTGTCAGCCGAGCCCAGCAAGCACGGCGGCTGGCTCAACATGTCGCTGCAGCAGCTCGCGCGCCAGCTGCCGCCCGTCGTCGTCAAGGGACTGCCGCAGGTCTCCCGCGCTGTCATCGCTTGCGACGACACCGACAGTGTAGTCAGGTAAACTACATCTAATCACGAAGCCGTCAACCAAGCATTCTGTACATCAAACTAAGTGACGCAATAGTAGTTTATGCGACTGTGCATAATGAAGGGCATTACAACACGAGTGTGGGTTAAAGAAACGAGCCGAAGGCGAGTTTCTTAATAGCATCACACGAGTTTTGTAATGCCTAATTATGTATAGTTGCATACACTACTTTATCTACCCAAATATCATAAGGGCTCTATGATGGGTTCAGGAACCATAGGGAAATGACCTGCATTATTACTTGGCCCTTGATTTTTGTGCCAACAGGTTATTAGTTGCATTCGTCGCTGCATTTACGATATCTGGCGGAGTATTCATGTCAATTTCTGAGTCACTATCACTCATTTTCGACAGAAATAAAGAACTTATCAGAAAATTTGTCTACTCGTAACTGGATTACTGGAAATAAAAAGCTAACGAACAAATGACAGCTCGAAATGGCGGCGTTTCGGATATCTGTCATTTTTTTTTAAATCATTGGCAAACGAACAAAGTCACTATTCTTGTGTCACTCGAGATCAAAAAGTCGTGCGATTTATAATTAAAATCATACTGAATTGGGTTTTTTTTTTATCGATATCTGATTTAATGTAGGTGGTACTAGAATAGCACACTCACTTGAATTTGACACTTGTTCCAAATTTAAAACTCATAACCTACTGTTTTCAGTTGCGTTATGAGTTCATTACAGTTTCGTTTATTTCTGCAGGTTGGGAATGCTGGTCATTGCCTATGGTTTTTGAACGCATTAGAGAGGGTTTATGATATCTGGGTAGATAAAAATTATTGCTGGGAAACGACTTTTTATTTGGGGTGAAAAATCATGTTTTGTGGTAGAACAAAATGTAACGCAATAGTAAAAATATTACACTAACAACTTGTATTTAAAAAAAAACTTGTTATAAAGTTGTAACTTTGACCCCCAATCCATCTCCGTAACTAGAAGGTTCCCAGGTATGGTGCAGAACAAAAGTATGATCGCAATGACGAGAAGAACAAGTGCCTATCGGCGGTTAAGATGTGTTTTACACCCTTTATGTTTAATGTGATAATATTATGTATTTGTCTAAAGAATACTGACTGTGTCATTTTCAAAGGGAATTCGGTAGGAATCGGGTTGGATGGAACCTTCGCCACTGTTATACAAGCATTGCGGATAGCAATATTACACATTTTTTTAATGTTACATCGCGTTTTAATTATTTATGATTTACGTACTGCGCAGTGGTTGTGATCCCGTTTATTACTAGTCAAATTTGCGGGCTGGAGGGGGGGTTTAAATCCCCCCCCTGGATCCGTGCCTGGCATGATATCATGTTCTAAGATAATTTATTGTATTACAGTTACAAGCTGTGCGTGGAGGGTGATGGTCTTCGTGACGTCATCGCGACCTTCGGAGTGAACGGCACTAAAACTACGTCTAACAATATTTTAGAGGTACTAACTTTATGCTACATTTATAAAACCCAACAATATGCCTATCGCAGTCTACAGCTGGGCATGGGCAGCTACCAAGGTGCGCCACGACCTGCCCCTTCCATATTCAGTGCGGCCCGATCACCTTTTAAGATAATTTAATGAACTAGAACTTCGCCAGCGTCTTCTTCCGCAGAAATTGTGATAGCTCCGTTATTATGCATGATATTAATATAGTGATTATAGCCTATAGCACCTACGAATAATGTAGCTTTCTGTCAGTGAAAGAATTTTTAGAATTGGATCATTCGTTCCAAAGATTACCCCTAAATATAAACATATTTTACCAATTTTATAATATAAGTATAAATACCATTTTATATTGTATATGTCACCGTAAAATTGTCAAATACGTTATATTGTAATATCTCTAGCGATATTGTAAAGTCTCGAATTATTGTCAAATGAACATACTGCTTACAACAAAACGCATTATTTTTCGTGACATGCATGCGATGGTAGTCAACTCACGCGGTGTGGAGGGAAGGAGGGGTCCCCCTTGCCCAGTGGCACAACTCTCATGAAAAGATAATGCACCATTCCTGAGAAATACCGATTAATATAACATAACCTTAAAACACTTTATATTCCCCCTAAAAAGCGTAGTCGACGGAGCCCCGCTTCGCGGGGCCCCTATTTTATCGAGTGCAGGGTTTAAAGGAACCTAACTTCCGTATGTTCAGTTGACAATAATTCGAGACATTACAATATCGCGAGAAAAAACACGTTATATTGTAATATAACGTGTTTGACAATTTTACGGTGACATATATACGTGATGTTCGGAAAAAATATTGCAGGTCTATCCCTACTTAATACTCGTCGTATTATAAATGTGAATGTAAGTTTGTTTGTTACGCTTTCACGGGAAAACTACTCAACCGATCATCATGAAACTTTGTACACATATTTTTGGACGTATTAGAAGTAACAAGGATACTTTTTATTAAAAAAAAATATTTTTTAGCAACAGGATCCGTGTACGAAGTCGCGGGCAGAAGCTAGTTTATAATAAAAGAAAGATTTCAGAACGAAAATGTATCATCCCCAGGTATACCACACGCTAGGCATCGAGGCAGCCAAGTCCACCATCATCAGCGAGATCCAAGCGGTGATGGAAGGTCACGGCATGAGCGTGGACCGGCGGCACGTGGAGCTGCTGGCCGGACAGATGACGGCCAGGGGCGAAGTCCTGGGCATCACACGCTACGGGCTCGCCAGGATGAAGGAGTCCGTGCTTAACTTAGCCAGCGTGAGTTATTTATTACGAACTATCACCATCATATACTTCATCGATCACTTTCCATCAGACGTGATCGCATAAGACGTGATCGAATTTTTTGAATGTGCAACTACAGTACTCCCTCAAGTTATTTATTTATTTAACACTTCAAGCACATAGTACAGAGGCGGACTTAATGCCATAGGCATTCTCTATCAGTCAACCTTTGGGTGATGCAGAGACAAGCAGTGGTAGGTGTACATCTGAAAATAATTCGATTAATACTCAGGTTAACTACAAAGATATATAAAATACTATAAATATCTATATTATTATGTCTGTCTTATGTTTATTATGTCTTGTGACTGTGATTGTTGCTTCGTTTTTTTTTTGTGTGTCAAAAGTGCCGTAATAGTAGGTTTCAAGAGCCGGCCGATTTTGTAATAAAAATTACTGTATTCACTTCGACTTGTATAAAAACGCTTGCTATAAGAACGTATACCTATTTCATAAAAAAGTCATTCAATGGAGTTAAATGAATTTAGAGTGGTTGTATTGATGATTTTAATGATTAGAATTCTGTAACAACGGATTTGTTACTAGCGCGACTTATTTTTTATCAACATGCAACCTGGAAATTGCAAATACGTAAGATAATTTAAATTTCGACCCTGGCGCTTTTGCTTTAAGTTTTTTTTTTATCTTTATTATTTCAAAAAAAGTAACACATGTAAGTATTTCACGGGCTGCCGGACTGTTCGAAAGAGACACCGTGACCTTGGAAATCCAAAGGGCTAAGACGGAATATGGATGGAGGTTTAGTCGGTAAAAGTCTGACACTCCCCTCCGCTCCGCCCAGAGCGGGATTTTTTGATTTTTTGATACATTTGATGATTTCCCATCCGAAGTAAAAAGTGGATATTTCACAAATCTTCTGCCAAACTGCAAGACAGTTTATCGGTAGAAAATTGATTAATAAAATAACTAACAATTATAGTGAATTAACTGAGAAATTTCTCCACCAGTTCGAAAAGACAGCGGACCACCTCTTCGACGCCGCATATTACGGCCAAACAGACTGCATCGAGGGGGTCTCCGAGTCCATCATCCTGGGGGTCCCCGCCGCCATCGGCACCGGCGTCCTGCAGCTCATGCACGCGCACCCTCGCGCGGAGCCCCCGCAGGAGAGGCCGCTACTGTTCGACCGCCCGGAGTACCACACCTCCATATGGGAATAACCCTTGACTTCTGGTCGGAAACGAGGGACGACCAGATTTTCTCCTAGGAAGTGAATTGTGGACTAGTGAAAGACCCCTATTAAACTTAAACGTAACTGTGAAATGTTTGAACTTGTTAGGTATATCTCTATCTTACCTTTCGGGGATAACAAGGCGTTATGTTATGTGAAGGACAATTTAGAAATATAATGCCTTGTTGTCTGAGTAACATTTTCGCGCGGAGAAATTGTAGGTTTTTCAGGCCCTTAATAATCCATTATCAGGCAGTTGCTAAAAATACCTGGAGGATTTAGCGTTGTGACTGTTAAGTTATTTCATATAGCATTTGTTAAGGATATAATGTTTTATAAATAAATAGATTTTAAGAATATAATATACAGCTTTTGATTTACCTGTTCGTACTCGTACAACTGACGAAGTTAAAATAAGCGAGTGGAAAACAAGGAAGAATACTATTAAGAGCCCTCTTACAGTCCACTAGCGCCGCCAATCGAAAAAATGTCATAACTCGTAAATAGAATCAAGCTGTTTAGCTAAATCGTGCATTTGTAAAAAAAACGGCCGTTTATGTTTTGAATGCACGATTTAGCTAAACAGCTATATTTCAAGTGTTGACAATGTGTTATAAAATTACGTTATTGCCTTTTCTACAGTAATAATAGACCACATTTTGTATTTTTGATTCTATTTACGAGTTATGACATTTTTTCGATTGGCGGCGCTAGTGGACTGTAAAAGGCCTCTTAAAACAAAATACAAATATTATAATTCTACATTTTATTAATAATAAACTAATAACTAAATAACATTATAAATGCTTAAACACACTGATCATTCACTCAAAATACAACTTTTACTCAAGGAGACTTCGATATCTTTGCCTGTGCAATTAATGTTTTAAAATTCATTGAAACTGGCAACACTGTTGATGTATTTGTTTTGTCCATAAATTAATATTGTTGTAGAAAATATTCCTTATTACAAGGCTTCACAAATAAGCTAGTTTCCCAGTCTGTTTTCAAGGTCCATAATATTAAGTTAACCTATTCGAGCTGTTGGCGCTCAATCACGCGGCTTTAGCTTGAGTGATGGCAGCTTTATGCTCGTCTAGCTTGGTCCACTTCTCGCTGACCTTCCACAACCAGTTCGCGAGCTCGTAGTCCTGGGCTTTGGTTGATGGCGCCTTTTTCTTCATGTCACTGAGGAAATAGATAATTGGTTGGAGTTAGGAGTTTAGTACCCGTTTGGGTTAAAAACACGAAAACAACGAAAAACTCGAAAGGGAATTCCAAATTATTCAGGGCGGGCGTTTATAATCGACCCGAATGGCGCAGTGGTAGTGAGGCCTGCCTTACATTCTTAGGGTCCCGGGTTCGAATCCCGGTAGGAGCAAATGTTTGTGTGATGAGCATGGACATTTGTTTCAGTGTCATGCATGTTTATATGTATAATAAGTAAAAGCATGTTCGTACCAAAAATATCTATGTAGTATTTCAACTATCTGGTGTCCACGACACAAGCCTCGTTGCTTAGTGTGGCACTAGATGGCGCTGTGTGTAATGTCCAGCGATATTTATTTACTATCAATCCTACAAGATTTGGCAAGATAAAAAGTAATCCATTAATCTATAGTCCAATTTCTCAGGAGTTGTTACAAAAGCGCTAGATGAAAATTGGTCTTAAAAAAGAACTTCTTCATGACAAACCGCAATACCACACCTGGGGATTGAACTATGGACCTCAGGCTCTGCAGTCAAAACTACTTACACATAATAGTCTCCCGAAGCACCTTCGATGGCAGGATCCAGTGCAGCATGAATGATGGTCTGTCCCCCGATCTTGGGGGACTTCATGAAGGGCCAGAAGATCGGGTACACAAACCAGCGCGAGACGCTCTTCATCATGGACATGTGACGCGTTATGTTGGTGTCCGTCAGGCTCGGGTCTACCCCCACCACTGATACTCCGGTACCTGCAGTTATGGGGGTCAGTGACTATTATTTGAAGGGGGAAAAATTATACATATATTGCACATGAGTGTGTGTAGCGGAAATGAGAATGTTGAGGTGGATATGTGGTGAGACAAGAATAGATAAACCAAGTAAAATTAAATTTAAAAAAACCCCGACCCATAATAATGTACTAAAAGTTAATTCGTTAGGTCCTAGGTACCAGTTATCACTCCACTTTCCTCATAACATTTCGTTAGTTTGTATTCCTCATTCCCTTTCAATATACTTAGTGTACATAATTCTACTAGTCAAGCCCTTTCATTTGATACCCATACTGAAGGAGTTGTAAGAAAAATGTAATTCGCCATTTTGTGGTAGCGGCCATCTTGGATCTGTAGTTCCGAAGATGGCCCAACATCCAAACGACAAAGCTCACCCAGCATCTTCTTCCCGAGCTCTCTAACAAACAGCATGTTGGCTAGTTTGCTCTGCGCGTGCGCAGCGGGCGCGTCGTACTTGCGACTGAAGTTCAGATCCTCCTTGTTGATGTCGCCGCGGTAGTGCGCGCTGCCCGCTACCACCACCACGCGGCTGGGCGCTGACGCCTGCAAACGGACTTAGATTTAAACCAGAAAGACAGAAGCTAATAAAAAGTAGTAGGATGAATATTTATGGTCGTAGGAAGAGCTAACACGTTGAATGCGCTGGCACTGACATCGGTCTGCAGGTTCCAAATTCTCGATCGAAAGGCAACAGCTCAAGCAAATAAGATGGATGTTATGTTCTTAGCTAGCCAGGGCCAGCCGTACGTCCGGAATGAGTGTTTGAAGGACTTTTATTTGTAAAAGTATTGCCCCTGTCGGGGTTCGAACCGCCAACACTGGGCCACCGCTGCACTCAGTCGGGGCCGCCATCACTGAGCCACCGCGATTCGCTTTCTGATCCTTGATCAATTGCACATTATGCAAGTAACAGCGATCAGGCTGTTGGGGGGGTCGCCGTGGGAGAAGATCCTAGAGTTCACCTCAAGAGTGTCCAGCAGCAGGTTGGTGAGTAGGAAGTGTCCCAGATGGTTGACGCCCAGCTGCGTCTCGAAGCCGTCCCTCGTGACGCTTGCAGGCGGCTCCATCACTCCTGCATTATTCACAAGGATGTGTAGTTTAGGCTCTTCGGCTTTGAATCTGTGAAAGTAGTTTTACATGAAAATTTAAGAATGTTTATTTCCGTTTTGGTATCTGACCTGACAAACTAGAAAAGCAGTTTACTTAAGAAAGCGTTGCCTGAAACTGAAAAAGTTTAATTATTACTATGGTAAATAATTAGTATGGTATACTTATGGTAATTTGGTACCTCTCAACAAACTTCCTGATGGACTCGGTGCTGGCCAGGTCGCAGGGTCGGCAGTACACGAACTTGTTGTTGGACTCCAGCACGATGTTGCGGCGCTCACTCTCGCACTTCTCCATGTTACGGCATGCCATGAACACCTGGACGAACAAACACAACCCTATTAACACTGTAGCAATGAAGTTGATTGTTACTTAATCTCATCGGGGTGAATGATCTGAGTTTGTCAAAAGCAATGCCTCAAAATTACTGATTTAACTGTTGTATAAGTAAATACCTTACCTTACCTAACTTAAACTTATTCATTTCCACTTGATACTGTAAATACATAATTGAAATAATAATTATGTTGTTGAAATAATAACGTTTCAGCTGTGACCGAGAGGCGTCCAAGGAATGAGAGAACATTGTAATGAGAGGTTTTCATTTTGACAATTAAAAAAAAAATAGTTCCATGAACTCGATAGATGGCGTTGATCCGACTACGTTACTGGGTCAAAGCCAAAACGCTTGAAAAAACACACGTCACATACGCTCGTTGTCTGACACTTTCGTTTGCATAAGCTTCCGAATTTATAATCATTAGGTCCAAGTGATATTATGTGACGTTCTGTTCTTTGCAGTAACGTAGTCAGACTAGCGCCATCTACCCAGCGTCTAGGGAAGAGTTGAAAAAGAAAATCCTTCATTGCCATCGCGGGAATAACTTGGATGAGGCTGGCACATTATGAGCGTAAAGATTGGCACAAGCAAAGGGAACCCGCAGTGGTTGAAGTCAGGCTGTGGATGATGATGATGCTGAACGTTAAATCCTACCACTAATGTGAGACAAAACCGCATCGATCAATACAAGAGTTTATTTGAATGCTTTTGGCAGAAAGTCTTAATTGCGACTTGTTATATCCGCTGAACAATCTGCACGATTCTATCCCTCAATGGCTCTTGGAGCACCTTGATAGTATTCTTATTTAGACCATCGCCATGCAGTAAGTTTTGTAGATGCAGGAACTTCGTCTTCTCTTCTTCTTCTTCTGCCGTTCCAAGATCTAGTATTCTAGACACACGTAGGTACCTACCTTAGCGCCTCTCTTAGCGAAGTCCCATGCAGCCTCTCTGCCAATGCCACTGTTGGCGCCCGTGATGATGACGACTTTGTCATCAGCTCTGACTTCTTTGTTGTAAGGTGGGCCGCCGTAGAAGTCTCTGGAAGGTCACCAAGGGTATTAGGCAAGTAGTACATTAATTAGGGCAATTCACGTGAGACATTTGTAAAAACCGCAGATTTTGGGCAAGTTTTCAAGAAACGGCTAAGTTAGGCAATTTCATCATCATCATCATTTCAGCCGAAAGACGTCCACTGCTGGATTGACCGGTCCCTTGCGACTCGCATCCAACGGAACTAGGCTATTTAGTTCGTATAAACTCACTCCTTGCCGGCTAGTTAAGCCGGTTTTTTTTATGCGTTGGTCGCATCCAAGTTTTTTCTTTGAATATAACTTTCTGTTTTTCGTATGACTATGAAAAACAATATTGTTATTTTACAATCTAGCTTTTGAATCAAAGAGTAGAACACTATTACCAAACTTTGAATACATTGAAATGATTCTGGGTGAAGTAATTTTAACACCTACAAAGGAATAAATTGAAAGGTCTTTTATATATTCTGGTTTTTTCCGAAGTTTAGGTACTTACATGTTACAACGCCATTATTGCGATGCAGTGATGGAGTTGATGGCAATAAGTTCCCCCTCGTCTTAGAAAGGGCCATAATCATAAAATGGCGACATGTAGTACTATGAAGTACACCTCTACCTAACTCTTGGGGATTGCAATCGTGATATTTATAGAGCAAGGTTAAACTTACTTGAATAAGCACAAGCCGCCTGCAGTGGCCGCCACGGCGGATATCATCACCACTGGCATGTTGGGCACCCACATGGTTGATGATCTAGAAACACGAACATAAGAGGTAGAAAATAGCAAAAAGGATGACCATTTTCAGCAACACTAGGTCATACCTAAACAAGGGCGTGTTGTAGGATTAAATATAACTTTCAGAGCTGGGCTAAGCGTTGAAAATCCAACCGCACGTGTACGGGCAATGACTGACGCTCTAGCTCTACAAAGGTGAAGTTTTTCTTCAAATCCAAAGATGATCTTGATGGCATTAGGTTCACTCCCTGTTATATGGGACTTAGACATAACTGGCGATATGTGGGGGTACTAATAGGCATCTCTGCGTAATCTTTCGGTGATTACAATAGCGTGGTGTTATGTTTATCAGTACAGTTAGAGGAAATCACTTTTAAAAGTTGCTGAGTGTACAGTCTACATCTGCTATACACAAGCAGACTTTTGGTTGGGGGAGATTAACATTGAAATAACCATGAGAACTGTGCATGGGTGGCAGCACCCTTTTGTTTAACTTTTGTTAAATATTCCTTTTGTTTTACATTTTTTGTATAGCAAGCAACGACCTATTGTCGGGCCTACGCTGTCCCCCCATACTTTAGTACTAATGCTGTAATGAAACAATAATATTGTAGGTAATACCAAATGATTTGAAAAGAGTAACCATGGAGTTTCTTGCCGGTTCTTCTCCATGGAATCGACCAACGCGAACCGTGCACCTTTTTCGACGTTTTATAAGTGCCCATCCAGGCCTATGTGAAATAAAATATTTTGATTTTGATTTTGATTTTGAGCACACATTTTTCCATGAAAACATGGCTCGAATTGTTTTGCACTCAGACTCGGATAATGTATGTTAGATTCAAGGAGTAACTTGGCCGATCTATCCAGAAAGGCCCATCAATTTAAAAAAAAGTAGGATTCGAATCCTATATAAAAAGAAAAGCTTATGAACGCAAAGCGCTTATCTAATATATTGGTTTTTCTATGTATTTTCTTGTGTACCTAACTGTGTTAAAATCGCTGTAATCACTGTACTATAATTTACGTAATTCGCAGTGGTTATGATCCCGTTTATTGTAAGTCAGATTTCGGGGGGGGGGGGGGGGGGGGGGGATACATCCCGACTATCCCCCCCTGCCTGGCGATACATATTAGTACTCGTGACAGTTAGGCCAGAATTCATGTCGCGCCGACGGTTTGTCGTGACATTAGTGAGCACAAAACACGGTGTGCGTGTGGATTGAGAGATCTTTTCAAAAACCTCTTCCAATCCCAACCAAATTATAAGAGGATTTAGGAAATAATTGTGAAAACTTCATGGTAAGATAAAAAAATTGTGAAACCTAAACAAACAAAGTTAGAACTCATTAACTGGATCTCTCAATCTGGACAACTGGACAAAAAGCCATAACGCGTTTCCAAGAATATACTGCCTATGTGTTTATATTTTGCACTTTAATCACGGCTGTCGGTTGCCGCTGACGTCAGCGTCGCAATATAGAACATAATTTAAGTAATATGCGACCGACCGTCAGCGTGACAACAATTCAGGCCTTAGGAGTAGGTAACGTAGTTTTTTTGTTTCGCAAGACCTAGTCGTGATTCGTACACACTTATATCTTAAATGTGTGTATAGTCAGTAACAGTACAGTCGTATAGTGGGATCAAACTTTTATTCGCACATAGGGCTGCCTGAAGTCCAGTTTTAGTCATCCAACAAAGTCAGCCGATTCGAGGTATCTATTCTTTTTGTAGAAAAATATCGTCCTCTCCACGGCTACACTGGTTAAGGCTCATGAAGGCGATGATTTGCTGATTTTTTAATACTGAATTCAGGAAATGCAGAATAAAATAAGTACATAAATAAGTTCTAAACATTCCAATGTAGCAGACGAAAAGAGCACCATAGAATCAAAGGCCTAGCTATCATTTTCTGCCTAGCCTTTTCCCAAGTATGTGGTCGGCTTCCAGTCTAACCAGATCCATAGATGTAGCTGTCAAAGACCGATAAGCGATCAGAGGAGAAGTCCGTTAAACTTATTGTAGATGGCGCATAGCTGGGTCTCAAGTTCTCAACCAATAAGGTCAAGCTATTTTGAAATTTATAATAAAATTACAGTACCAATTTCCAACCAATAACGATGCTAGGAATGACGCCATTAGTCACAATTGCATTCCTAGTTATTTTTGCTTCATTTTGTGGTAGAAATTGCAAACTCAAAGTTTTTTGTGTTCTGGCAACCCTACCTACTACGCGACCTCTATTTCATACGATATAACGTAAAAGGTTTACGATGCCGTTCCAGTTTTTATTTCAATTGTCCCCTACATACAGACACACGCGGACGGATCATTTCTAAATTATTCAATAGAAAAGGTATTTTTGCACCAGAACAGCGCAGACTGAAATTGTTTCTTTTCCTGACAATTTTCAGGTGCCAGTCACTGTACACACAGTCTTTCTATTTTGGGTGAAATTTTCTTTGGTTCCACTATGACTGAAGGTCAGATATGCTGTCGTTTCATGTAACATACTGGTATTCCGCTGCATCAGTAAGACCGGAAGCCGATATCTTAGAAAGAGTTAATTCAGTTTTACTTTTTTTTAACTTATAATAAATCGATTTAATTTGGTGCTTGCAACAGCGCCGAAATATCGGGAACTCAAAACATACTGTAAATATCCAATAACCAAATAGGAGCAGTCACGCTGTTTGGTGGGTAGTTGCAGATACTTGGTTATTCCAGGAAATCGCTGTAAAAGGCCCAGCGCAATGCTGGCGATGTTCGTGCAACTTTATGGCCGTGGACATAAAGTTTATTATCCAATGCCATCATCGTTTGCGCTACGCTGAGCTATAGGGAGACGTAAAACAAACAAAATTATATGTTTCTTATTTATATATTTATTCTCTTTATATTACAAATCTGAGTGTAAGGCTAAGTGTGAGTCGTATATAATACAAGTGCCGTAACTAAACTATTTAGTTTATTTAATATGTAGTTACATTGCTAGGAATATGTGATTGTTTTTTTGGAGGGTAGATGAAAGTTGAAATTGTAGGTATTTCATACTTTATCTATACTAATATTATAAAGCTGAAGAGTTTGTTTGTTTGTTTGTTTGAACGCGCTAATCTCAGGAACTACTGGTTGGAATTGAAAAAATCTTTTTGTATTAGATACCTAGTCCATTTATCGAGGAAGGTTATAGGCTATATATATCATCACGCTATGACCAATAGGAGCGGAACATACATGAAAAATGTTGCAAAAACGGGGAAAATGTATTCCTTTGTGAGCTTTTTCTCTCATAGGTATATGTGACGCAGACGAAGTTGCGTGGGTCAGCTAGTTTTAAAATAAAGTCACTTTTTGTGTGTCTGCTTGAACACGTTGTTCTTATTTCTAACCGATTTTAATGCGGTTTTCGCCATAAATTTGAAAATTTACTCCGGAAGGTGTGTGTTTAATACAATAATATCAAACTTTCCACATGATAAAGAAATCTGTTTTGGGCAGGCGTAAAAACCGTGCGATTCAGAGGCGAGTGTCGATATAAAACATCTTCTAGTTTTTTTTTAAGTTGTCTGATTGATTATATATTTAAGGGCGATATCTCACGAAATTATTATTTTTTACGTTTTCTGCAACACACTGCAGGAACTTTGAATTTCGCGGGCTGGCCTGGCGCGTCTACCTCAAACATGGCTCTATTATAAATCCTAATCATATACTTGCATCAACTGCAAGAATGCACACAGGACGGACAGCGATCTGGCACATTCGGCGTTCAGCGAAGACTGCCATGAACGCCGAAAATGGGATGGTATAGCGAGGTCGCGCGTTTCCTACTGCTAAGGGCGACCAAGAGCACACAACAAATCAACCAGTCACACTTCAAAACACAACAAGACCGAAAGCAAGATTACAATTCATCCAAGTCAATCTTCAGCGCTCCAAGCTGGCCACAGAAGAACTCCACATGGCGGCTCATGTAAAGGGAATTTCTGTAGCACTTGTCCAAGAACCCTATGTCGGAAGAACAGGTGTGATGAAACAGAACCCAGGCACGCAAGTCATCCAGTGCAGCCTGAACCGTCAAAAACCAGTAAAGGCGGCGATCGTTGTCTTCGGGAACAACCTGGAGGTCATCCACGACCCCCAGCTTGTGACCGAGAACATCTCCGCCGTCATGCTAAAGGTGGGCCAGCTCAGTCTCGGGGTGTTATCGGTCTATTTTGAAGGTGACCAGGAAATTGAACCCTACCTCTCGGAAACACACAACACACTTCAAAAACTACACACAAATAACATCATTGTGGGAGGTGACGTAAATGCCTGGAGCCAGTGGTGGGGAAGTGTCTCCGAAAACCATCGCGGTGCGGCGTATAACTCGTTCCTCAACGAGCGCGATCTCCAAATCCTAAACACGGGCCAAACACCGACGTTCGAGACCTACAGAGGAGACAGATTGTGCACGAGCCACATCGACGTGACGGTATGCAGCCTGTCGCTTCTAGGCAAGATCGAAGAGTGGCGGGTAGAAAGAAGTCTGATAACCTCGGACCACAATGCGATAACCTTCTCGATGCGTTTAGAAAAGGCCTTGGAACCCTTAAGGCCAACCTCGACACGCATCTATAACACCAAGAAGGCAAAGTGGTCCGACTTCAGCACTCACTTCAAAACCAGCCTTGCGGAAAACAACATAACACCAGCCACAGTCTCAGCCGTCTCTAGCCCAGAGGATCTGGAGTCTCTCATCACATTATACGTAGCCAACATCCACCGTTCATGCGAGGAAGCGATACCAAAGCTGGGGCTGCCGAAACACAACGCCAAGCCCCCATGGTGGACCTCTTCTCTAGACCGCCTCCAAAAAGACGCGCTGACAAAGAAGAGAAGGATCCGGAACGCAGCCGCTAGTCGGAGACAGTTCACCATCCAAGAGTACGTACTGGCTAAGAACACATACACCAGAGCAGCAACGGAAGCGGCCACAACAAACTGGAAGGAGTTCTGCTCGAAACAGAACCGAGAGAGCATGTGGGATGGCATCTACAGGGTACTAAGGAGGACAGCCAGAAGACAGGACGATGCGCTCCTGAGAAACACCGCAGGCGAGACGCTCAGTCCAGAGCAATCCGCGAATCTTCTGGCAAAAACCTTCTACCCCGATGACTCAACGGATGCCGAACAGCCATACCACACAGCACTCAGGAGGCTAGCGGAGGAAAAAAATCCTCAAGGACTATCTGCCGACGATCCACCCTTCACAACCGCGGAGCTGGAAATGGTTCTCCAAAACCAAAACCCGAAAAAAGCTCCCGGCCCCGATGGATTAACAGCAGACATCTGCACAGCGGCAATAAACTGCGACAGGGAGGTGTTCCTAGCGATAGCCAACAAGTGCCTGTCACTGTCACACTTCCCGAAGCAGTGGAAGGTCGCCCACGTGTGCATACTCCGCAAGCCAGGAAAGGACGACTATACCAGCCCAAAGTCCTACAGGCCAATAGGTCTGCTTCCGGTCCTAGGAAAAATCGTCGAAAAACTCCTGGTAGGCAGACTCCAGTGGCACTTCCTCCCAACACTGAACAAGAACCAATACGGTTTCATGCCGCAGCGCGGTACCGAAGACGCCCTCTATGCTCTAATAGGACACTTACGTGCCGAAATCGAAGCCAAAAAGATCGTGCTTTTGATATCATTGGACATAGAGGGGGCGTTCGATAACGCGTGGTGGCCAGCACTCAAAAGACAGATGGTAGTCAAAAACTGTCCCAAAAACATATACGCTCTCGTCGCCTCATACCTGGAAGACCGGAACATCAGGGTCAACTACGCCAGAGCGACTTGTGAGAAGGGTACCACGAAAGGATGCGTCCAGGGCTCAATCGCCGGACCGACGTTTTGGAACCTTATCCTAGACTCACTCCTCCAAAAAATGGCTAGTATGGGAGTATACTGCCAAGCCTTCGCAGACGACGTCGTCCTTGTCTTCTCGGACTTTTCAACCGGTCCCCTACAGCAAACAGCCAATGACACGCTAGACATAGTATCGGAATGGGGCGTCCAAAATAAGCTACGTTTCGCCGCCCACAAGACCAATGCGATGTTGCTAACGAGAAAGCTTAAATACGATGATCCGGTACTCCACATGTCGGGCACTCGGCTGAACCTTGTCAAAGAGGTCAAGCTGCTGGGTCTCACAATAGACGCCAAACTCACCTTCAACGCGCACGTGTCCGTGACCTGTAAAAGGGCCGCAGACATCTACAAGCAGCTTGCATGCGCGGCAAAGGTGACTTGGGGTCTCAACGGAGAGATAATAAGGACGATATACGTGTCGGTGATAGAGCCCATTGTGTTGTATGCAGCGAGCGCGTGGGCCCCCGCAGCCGAGAAACTGATGACAAGGAAAAAGTTTGACTCGCTGCAGAGAGGTTTCACGCAGAAGATCTGCAAAGCATACCGCACGGTGTCTCTGACAACGGCACTTGTTCTGTCAGGCCAACTCCCCCTAGACCTCCGGGTAATCGAGGCCGCAACCCTTTTCAAGATCAAAAAGGGGCATTCCCAAGAGTTCATACCGCCGGGCCACGAGCTGGAGTGCAACGTGCACCACTCTCAAAACCCCCACCCAGCGCTACTCACAACAACAGATTATGCACGCCTAGAGGAATTGACTCCTGAGACCCTGGAAACTCACCAAGTAATCGGTCCCCAAATATACACCGACGGCAGCAAGATAGAGGGGAAAGTCGGCGCTGCCCTAACTTGGTGGGAAAATGGAAAAGAGTCCAAGTCCAGCACCTTTGGCCTGGAGCCCCACAACACGGTCTTCCAATCGGAAATGTACGCTCTCTTCAGAGCTGTGAGGATGGCAAGAGAATCCAGTGCGGACTCCGTAAGCATCTTAAGTGACTCAAGATCGTCACTTGACCTGCTGAGGAGTCCGTCCGTCACTCACCATTTGGCACAGCAAATCAAGAGATGCGTCCGCGAGATCAGAGAAGAAGGCCGACAAGTGAGGCTCTTTTGGCTAAAGGCCCATGTGGGAACCGCCGGAAATGAGAGAGCGGACGAGCTAGCCAAGGAGGCAGCTCTAACAAAAGATACAGCAGACTACAGCAAGGTCCCCGTATCGTTCGTGAGAAGGAAGATACGGGAGGGGACTATAAAGAAGTGGCAGGTGCGCTACGAATCCTCGAGTACAGGATCGGTCACGAAAGTGTTCTTCCCAGACGTCCTAGCGGCAAAAAGAACACTCAGAGACACAGCTCTCACACCGGTCCATGTACAAGTCCTAACAGGACACGGAGGATTCTCTGCGTATCTCCACCGCTTTCACATCAAAGACAGTCCCTCGTGCGTCTGTGACCCCAGCTGCGACGAAACCGTCTGGCATCTACTCTTTGAATGCCCCAGATTCAGTCACGACAGAATGGAGCTGGAAGCCAAGATCGAAACCCAGCTGAGCCAGTCCATACTCCACACCATCATGGGGAGACCGGCTACCAGAAAACCATTCTTGGCATTTGCAAGCAAAGTCGCCATAGTCGCAGCAGAGGCTAACAAAACGGACGTAACCTCACAACGTCGAAGCCGACTAACATCTGCCAGGCGAACAGTCCCGACCACAGCAACAACCACAACAACTGCAACACAGTCAACAACAACACAAAGCATAACACGTACACGCCTCATCATTACACAAGACACACACGTAAACACCAACGAGCGGCCAGTGCCAGCGGCAGAAGCAGCAACAGCCGAAGCTAGCCTACAACCAGCGCCCACCGCCATGCCCATCACGGAATTCCTGGCATGTGGAGGAGATGGAGTCCCAGGTGTCAGGCTGAGAGGTGTCGCTCTGTTCATGAACAGAGACACAGAAAAGCTAGGCATAAGCTTCTGCATAGGTTCAAGCCGAGCTGGAGCCCGTATCCCTATCTCACCAGGCCTTGCCGCCTTAATTAACGGAAGCACCACCAAAACGAGCATGAAAGGCAGTAAGTACGCTACACTGCCTCAAGTGGAAGTAGCCACCCACCGATGCCGTCTAGTGCGATTCAAAGGAAAGACGATCGCACTACTCGAGTGGCAGGAGGAGACTTCATTTGCTCAGGCAAGCTCATTGCTTCAAAAGATCAGGGATTACGGAGAACACATGCCAGTCACAGCCCGCACAATAAGCGTTGACGCGATGAAGGTCGGAGGAGAGAGAGGAGACGTCGCAGACCGCTTCGGCTGCTTAAAAGCCTCGGAACAACATGAGGTAGTCGTCTATGAGGACAGAGGGGAAACTTTAAGTTTCCTGAAAGCCCCCAGAGACCCAACAGCCATCGCGACGAGCTCCACAACTAGCACGACCACACAAAGCGGATCAGAGAGGGCTCAGCAGAAGGCAGCCGCCGAAAAAGCTGCAAAGGAGCAGAGTGCCCCCATCAGCCCAGAGGACCAAGCCAGGTCGAGGAGTCGCCTGAAAGCCTTCGGTACTTTTCTGAAAGCACTGCTCCCAAGCACCAGCCGCGCATCACTGGCCGAGAAACAAGAAGCAGCAGTGGAGAGGTTCTTCAGGAAGGCACCATCAGAACCAACCCAATGGAAGCCTACACCAACGAGAGCAGATAAAAGACAGGTCAGCCCGCCTGTCCTCGCAATGAACTCGGGCACCACAGATCACGTGAAGAGCGCTTTCCTTGAGTACGTAGCAATCGTGAGGGCGACCAGAGAGGTCAACCTCATGACATGCAGGAAGATCCTGCAGACCTTTCAAAGGAACACAGAAGGACTGCTAAAGGTACTACTCAAGGAGGCAGAGGCAGCGGTGTACGACAACGTTAAATCCCAAGTCATCAAAGGGGAAATGACAGGGTCGTACATGGCAGCCTACAGCGCAAAAAATGGTTTTGTGGTCCTTGACGAGGAGGAAACGGAACGCGTGGGAAAAATAACATTCAGAACCCCAAATGACGACCCAATAGTGGTTACCGCCAAATGTACCAAGATTATGCTGGACGATAAGATCCTTGAAATGGCACAGTCCATTTCAGGGATCCCGGACAACACAGCATCTCAGGGAAATTGGACGGTGCCCAATATCAGGTGGGTAAACGGAGTTCCCGGTTGCGGCAAGACAACCTGGGTGGTGAAACACTTCGATGAGGAGAATGACGTTGTCGCCACCACGACGACCGAAGCTGCCAAAGACCTCAGAGAGAAGCTCGCGCACCGCTTAGGAGACCGAGTAAAGACAAAGGTGCGCACTATGGCCTCAATCTTAGCCAACGGGTTCAAGAAAGAAGAGAAATGCTACCGCCTAACGGTGGACGAGGCTCTTATGAACCATTTTGGGGCCATAGTAATGGCAGTCAAGTTGTCAGGAGCGAGCGAGGTTGTCCTCATCGGAGACATAAACCAGCTACCATTTCTGGACAGAGAGAACCTTTTCGAGCTAAGGTATACCCGTCCAAATCTGGTGGCTGGCATCACCCAGGAGCTGCTCTGCACACACCGCAATCCAATGGATGTGGCATTTGCGTTGAGCGAGATATACTCCGGTATATACTCCTCCAAGCTGTCGCTGTCGCGGGTCCACTCACTGAGCGTGAAAGGTTACACAGGAGCGCAAATACCGAGCACCGCCCAAAACACCCTATTTCTGGTTCATACGCAAGAAGAGAAAGCTGTTCTCATCAGCCAGGGATACGGCTCCGGCGAAGGGTCGCGCACGCTAACCATCCACGAGGCCCAGGGTCTTACCTTCGACAGCGTGATTATCATCAACACCAAGTCTAGGAGACTCCAAATCCACGACAGCATTTCCCACGCGGTAGTGGCGGTGTCGAGACATACAGTCAGTTGCGTCTATTACACCGACGACGCCGATGACGCCACTGGCCGCTTTGCAAAGAGAGCGATGGATGCGCCAACTAAAACGGTCGTTGAGTACAACCTGAAGACGGCCATGCAGCATCGAGACACAGTCGTTGTGGAAGCTTTGCTCAGGCTAGCGAAGTCCCTGATCAGACGACGTAACTAACAAAAAACCCCCATCCTAACCCCAAAACCCAAAGCCAATACATCCCACTCCCAAACAACTCTGTTACCAAAAAGAGAATGTAAAACTGCATGGCAAGGTGAGTCTGTCATACTCACGTAAAAACAGTGCCGATGGTGGCGCTGCACATCCGGTCGCTAAGTTCCCTACAAAATGGTTGAGCTAAGCGGCGCGGATGTGCAGGTCATGTCCGTGAACGGGTGCCGACGGTTGCTGCCGGTCGACTCACATTGCCATGCAGTTATGAAACAGCTTGGTGTAGATTTTTGTTAATTTTGTTAATTTTAATTAGTAATTAAATATAAATATATATATGTATTTGATGGACTCACGTAGATCATAAGTTACTAATATAAGCTTAGTTTAATGTAATGTAACGTGTCCAATGATGGAGCACGATCGTAGTTTTAATTATTTCTAAATCAATTAAACAATACATAAAATGTAAATAAGAGCGCGGACCCCCACGTAAAAAAAAAAAAAAAAAAAAAAATCCTATTCAGGAAGTGCTTAAAATGATTATTCCAACAGAAATAAACCTGAATACTGTACTCGACAAACCCAGTTAATGTAGTGAGGGCACGCAATCCCTCCCTTACACTGTGTGGCAAAATATATGACCACAAAAAATAGCATTATCACATATTCCTAGATTTGGTAAATTAGACATTTTAATATCTACTTATTTCAGTCTGGCTGAACGGAAGATTCATGGTGATGTACATAATTGTAACCGTTTTTGAAGACTGCACGCATCAAAGTTAAAGGCTGGTAGTGATTTTGACACATGAGAAGCATGCAGCTAGTACAATTTGCCGTGTCCAGTAAAAACTGCGTTCACACAAAGAAAACGTTGGTGCTATTCCTCTCTTTTTACTCTTAGTTGACATTATTTACATGTTCAGACAACATTTTTTATATGAATTAATTGGAAATGCACAGCTAGAAGCTTAAAATATTAAGATACTGTCCTCAAAAAAACTTTTTTTTTTCAGTCAAATATTGATTAATTCATGGTATTTAAATTCCTTTTGCGTACAGTCTTTCCTAGTTATTTACGCTCGGCTATTAAGGTTTATTTTAATACAAAAATATTACTTTTTAGTAACTTTGACAACATTACAATGCCTTGCAAGTTTAGGTGTTGGTGGAAAAAATATAAAAATTACATTACTTGTATAGTTTTTATGCACCGCATTGTAATGTCGTGAAAGTGTATTACAGCAAGTGTATGATTATTTATACAAAGGTATTATACTTATATTTATATTTGAAATAAATCATATTTTACATCACTGACTGGTAGGGGTAGGCCTAAAACTTGCGAAGTTACGAGAAACGGAACAATGTGAATAAAAGCATAATCTCCTTGCAAGGAGTCAACTGAATATTGCTCTCTCGTCTAGTTCTAGTTCAAATTGCCATTTTGTTCAGAGATATCAGCATTTTCTGACATTCCTTCTGATAGTTACCTAGTATCTTAAATCTCTTTGTAGTAGGCCTATTTTTAGGGCATCGTACGATTAATCAACTACATTGTAAGACAAATTACTACATTTTATAATAATTATACTAACTTTTTCAAGGCTATCGGACCACGTTTCCGACAATATTAATACAATATTACTTCATAACAGTATTGATTTGATTGATAAATAATGAAGAGCTAAGCACTGAGGAAATCCGTCAGAATTATATACTGCGATGATATGATGTACCTACATAAATGTAACACAAGCTTATATATAATTCACAAACCAAGCTCTAGTCTGACTCAATGTCTTCGACTATACAATATATTGGATCCAAACATTCCTGCATACGAAACAACTCGATTCACGTTGAAACAAACGTTATTTCTGACCGTGATTACATTATTTTATTTTAAAAGTGTGTGTGTGTTTATAATCTACGATATTGGTCGGGTTTACGAGTAAAGTGTGGGAACTAGGGAGTTTTTACAATAGTTCTGTCACGCACGTCTGTGCACGTCAAGTACAATAGTACGATACGCGCGCTTTGCGGTACACTCAGAGACAGTTTCGTGACGTTAAGTGACGTTTATTGGTTTTGAGTACATTCAATTAAATAGTACCTACTTTATAAAAAATCTAGAAAGCTTGTATCGCTCAGATCTGAGCATGTATTTATCGAACAAAGAAGAAAAAAAGGTTAAAACTCCTTTACTTTGAAGATTTACAAAATTAAGGACTTCCGATTGAAACCGAATTGAAAAAAATAATAATTTACAGATATGTACGATATTTTTTCCACAAGCAGCGATGAACGCATCGCTTTAAAACAATCAATACGAAATCTTTATTTATAGTATCAATATATCGGTATTTGAACTGCGTAATAGTTTCAGAAAACACTTTCTGTGAAGCCCAAACTTCGTCGGCATTGAACGTGATCTTAAAATAGCCACAGCCAGTTTTGATAAATCGAAATAGAAAATTGCTGTATGGAATATAATGCGGTCTTTCACAATAGCGTTTGGTAGCCTTTTTCACTTAATTTAGAATTCGAATTAAGATTCAGAAACGAATGTTGGTTGTAAAACCGTCCGTATACTAAATATACCACGTAAAATTACCCAATTCCCTGATGGCTAATCAAATGTTACTTTGCAATCGCGTAAAAAGATACGAACGTATTAACGTCCATCACTGACGTGTGTCGACAATCGGTGAAATATTATGAGTTTAGGCTCGTCAATAGAAATTAAAAACATTGCTAATTATAGACACGATTACAATAAATAATTTAAACATTATAATTAATCAATGTCTGACACGCGATTCCTTCTTTATATTAATATAATGCAGCGACTTGACCATCAGAAAAACCTCTACGATTTTTGAAGTCGGTTAAATAATATAGATCAGTGTGTAAAATAATATTAAATATGTTAAAAAAGAGATCAGTAGGCGACTTGTTAAAAAAATGCGAGTTAATATTAAAATTAGTTATGGGATGAAAACAGACTCATTTTAGAGCATTTGACTAGTTTCGGGTAACAAGTACCAGGTACCACTTCCACCACAGAATACATTTAGCACTAAATGAATTTAAAACTAGGGATGCGACCGATACCGATATATCGGAATCGGCGATATAATATTTACCGATACACCGATACTTTTTGAATTTCGCGCTATAGACAATCCTTATGAACATTACCGGTAACGAATATTTTAAGAATGTTGTTTCCTGAACAAAAATCTAATAACTGTGAATTATAGACTTTTTTTTAAATCATAACTGTCCGTATCGGTATCGGCGACACTTCTTTTTAATTAAATATCTGTATGGGTATAATATCGGCTGTAGTGCGTGTCGATATATCCCTAATTAAAACATAATTCTTTCTATCAGTCGGTTGATGCCAATAGCGACTGATATTTTCAGTTTATTTTGCCCTAAAGTTTAGGTTTAGTTTGTTTAGCGATTTGTGGTACAAGTAGAATTTAAAAGTCGGTTAGTTAGGGGTTTTGTTCCTTTGTTCTAAATCTTTGTTCAACGCAAAGTTTCAGTGTAGTCCGTCTTCATCACATTAACATGCGAGTCACAGATTAGTTAACCTAAGTTTAACAGTCATATCACATGTGCCCGCCTAGTTTTAGTGCGTTAATATACAAACATACAGAAATGCTTACTGGTATTGTATCTAAAGACATACCATTTCAAAAATACTTAAGTTTTTTTTTTTACAAAAAAAAGAGAAAGAAAAACTTTCTACATGTGATTTAAAACAAATAAATGTTATTCTCTTTATTCAAACTAGTTTTTTCTGTAAATATTTATTTTGTATATGTCCTTAGGTACTTGCAAACTATACGCAATACTTACAACATAATAATACATTTTTACAAAAAATATAAAAGGCAAGAACTCAATTCACAATCAAATCCTTATTGTTTATGTATAAATTTAAATATGTATATTTTATTTTTAATTTATGTTTATACTATCCAATGCAGGTGTGGTGAGATTCGAATATTCGTATTTACATTAAAGTTTACTTTATATAATTGCTCCCTTAGGTAAATATCTACAAGATACGTGATATTACAATCTAGAGTAAAAAAAGATTGTCCAATACAGGGAACATTTTGTGTAAAATTATTATAGGTATATTACTACTTTGATTTCCTTGAATCCTTGTAAAACATGGTTTTTATTTAAATATACAAGTAAAACTTATTCTCTGGTAAGAAATTCAGCATACACTACAGTTATATTCATTGAAAAACTTGGTTTTAAAAATAACCATATACTTTGGGTACTGACTGTACTTCAGCAGTTTTTATCAAAGTTTTTTTTATAACCCTATTGTTCTTACTAGAATTCAAGTCAATCAAAACCCGTACATAACTTTTAAAATGTGCATTTAAAATGACATGTGTGTGTCTTACATAATACTATTTATCTAGTAAAGCGTTAATTATTATTGTATCATACGAGTTTTGAGCTCTGCCGTGCGTTCTCTGTGTAACTTATGTCTACTGACTTCTTCACAAACCTTGGAAAGAATCTGACATATTCATAACAACATAAAAAAATAAAATTGTAATACTAACATATTTCTGCTATGAAAAATCCAGGTTTTAAAGCTTCTTAAGCTATGAGAGCTCATTAAAACTATGATAGCATCATTAAATATGCCAGATTCCCGCCAGCTATCACCAATATCCCCGATATGTAGACCCTAAAGCATACAGATATGACTCAACTTGACTAGTACAGTTATCAAACACGTTTGACAATTAACTTGGTTTTGTGTTTAGGGTTGTAGTACTTTTTGACTTAGGATCCTGCGGAGGGAGAGGCCGGGCTATTCCAACCTTCACATTCCCTCTCGGAGCACCCTTCAAAGCTTGCACAGCTTGGTCAAGGGTTGCATTTTTAATACTGACTCCGTTCACTGACATCACTCTGTCTCCTGGCGAGATATCTCCATGCTTCTCAGCAACACCTCCAGGCACTAAACTACGTACAACTATGACTGTACCCTGAGGATCTACAGGGTCCTGGTAGTCTAAAATGGAGAAACCCAACCCTTGATCACTCTTTAACAGTTCCACTATATCTTCTTTGCTCTGCCACATGGCTAAGCCGGAGACACACTCCAAAGACCGAGATTTCTTTGAATGTCCTGAATGATTTGTTAATGTAGCCGTGCTAGATGTATTGATTGATGTGTCTGACTGGGCTTTGACTAGAGTTGTCAAATTATTCAAACTGCCAGATATAATCTTCCTTGCTTCAAAACCTTCTCTATCTGGAGCTAAGTTGATGAGTGGACGAGGCCCGCTGTCTATGCTACTCCGTGCACACACTAACCTGACTCTATTTGGAAGCTTCTTCAGGATATTTACTACTTCTGTGTGAGTTAAGCCGTGGAGGCGATACTCGTTTACTTCTAACAACTCGTCTCCAGCAGAAAGGCTGCCTTCCTGACCAACAGGTCCCTCAGGAAGCACGGATCTAATGTAATGATGAGGTCTAACTTCCAGACCTCCTTCAACGTCTACTGTGCCCTCAAGACTGATGCCCAGACCTTCAAGCTTCTTCACCTCAGCCACTAGAATTTCTTTGCTAGGCCCAACTTCTTCTACCCACTTTTTCTTTATTTCTTCTTTATCAACTGCTAATATTTCATCAAATCTTCTGTCTAACTCTTCTTGTGTTGGTTCTTGTGTTAGTTCTTGTGTATCAACAATTTCTAGAACATTGGAGTCTATAGTAGTGTTAGACTCAGGTTCAGGTTCTATTTCTACTGTACTATTTTCAGCTTGGGAAGGCACTGGGAACCAGGATAAGGTTGTTGTAGACGGTGACGGGGACGTAGGTCGCTCCTCGTTAAATATAGCTAGCTGTAGATGCTCATACTTTGGACCTCTCAGATATCTCTCTAACACTAGGTGCACAGATATGCCTGTGTTTCTTAAAATCTCAACAGCCTGTGGGTTTGTCTTATCAGCTAAAGATTTTCCATCAACTTCTATTATTCTATCATTAATTCTAATTTTACCACTTTGTTCAGCACTGCTGCCTTCAATAATACTCTTCACAAATATTCCAGAGAGTTCCTCCTTCTCACACACATAGCCTGCTACAGTGATACCCAGTCCATACACATTCTTATTCAAATCCACAGGAACAAGCTCTACCTCGGGCTGGTTGGGGATCTCTACAGGTACAGTGATTGTGATGGTGGGCGAGATAGCGTCAGAGATGATGGGGTGGTCGGGAATCTGTTGAGGATTGTCACCAATAACACTGACAGCTGCTGCCACTAAGCTGGACCCGGTCACACCATTCTGAGCATTGATATAGTCAGTGAAGCATTGAGACAGGTCATACACAGCTCCATACCCAGTCTCTATGAGGTGTCGGTCGAGTAGCTCCGGGTCACCGAGTATTTTAGTTGGTACGAGAGCTGTGCCAGGGAGCGGGGCGCGTAGAGCTGTGGCGGGGTCGGCGGGGCGCGCCACCAGCAGGCGCACGGCGGGCCCGGCCTGGCGCAGCACGGCGGCCACCTGCTCCGACGTGAAGCCGCGCAGGTTCACGGAGCCCACCTGCAGGACGTGGTCCCCGCTCTGCAGGCGCCCGTCCTTGTCCGCGACGCCGCCCGGCAGCACGTACTTGATCACGACTCCTGTGCTTCGTCCGCCTACCAGATTAAACCCCAGGCCGTTTCCATCATTCGTGAGATCAACGACTTCAACCTGCGCCCACTCGGTACTCAGCACCATCGCGTCTTGTCTCACCATCGGGCACTCCCGTCGTTACGTGATGCAGCGAGTGCGCGCCGCGCGGAGGTTATGAGCCCCCAGCGCCGACATTACCACGTTTACGTCACGGAAACCGACACAAAACACACGAACGATCGTAAAAAACTCAACGCGGCTCGTTGTTAGCGTAAAAACTTGTAAAATATAATACTATGACATTTACATACTTGCTGAAATCGGAGACAGTAGAATGTGGCCAGCTGCGCGCAGGGGTGTCCGACAAATAAATTTCAATTTCTACTATTTTGTTCTAAATGTCAGTGTAAATTATTGTGTCCAGTTATTTTTTGAAACTCTTTTTATATAAAAAAACATACATCAAGAATTAATTTACACAATAACTTCCATATCGTATTTGTTTATTTTGATTTCATTCTTAAAATTGGCAGGAAGGAACGAACTGGTACAGATAAACAAAATGAAACTGACAGAATTTCATTCAATCTTCACTCGTAAACTGACAACAAGATTTCCTCAGAGTGGCCACTAGAGGACATTACGTGTGACTTATTGTAGCGACATCTGTTGATACATGGTCGTTACACCTACACTGGTCTAAATTCTACTTGCCACTAGGTGGCAGTGCATACTTATTTGAAATAGGTTATAATATGCTCGTTGATTTGATAACACTGAAACCCAATTGTGAGTTAAGCTCGCCGTTGTACATAAGCTATATATTTTAATTTTATGTTTATTTTTGTTTGTTAATTTTTGTGTGCCGAAGAACCGAGTGGAACGGGGCCGTGGGAAAATCCTGGCGACTCGAATGATCCCACTGGGCCACTGATCACCTGCATTGGTCTGGCCACTAGCTTTAGGTAGATACTTCTGACGTGGTAGTTTCTTTTCCGCAGCCGGTGTTGTGGTGCGGGCGACGACAGCAGCGGGCGGCGCTTGCTCAGCGTTACCTAAGCGTGCCAATGCTGCTATCGTCACCGGCGGCAAATGTGATGCTTCGCAGCCTAAACTACCAACCAGAAAAGGGGAAAAGAGGAAAGTGTGTGCTCAACCTGCCCTGTCTGCGGTCCGTAGCTCCGTGTCAAGAACGAGCCAAGTTGATGAGGAGCTTAGCGCATCACAAAAGCAGAAATGAAGAAGATGAAGCTAAACCCAACATGCTGCTGCGCCCTACTGTGCCTACGACGCAGCTGTACGTTTCACGTTTTTCTCGTATCTATACTTCTATAATAATATTAGATATAAAACAGAAGAGTCTGTTTGTTTGTTTGGTTGAACGCGCTCACCTCTGGAACTACTGGTTCAAATTGATTCTTTTTGTGTTAGATAGTCCATTTATCGAGGAAGCCTTTAGGCTATATAACATCACGCTATGACCATTAGGAGCGAGGCAGGAATGAAAAATGTTGCAAAAACGGGGAGGCCTTTCGTTTTTCTCTCCTATGTGACGCAGACGAAGTTGCGTGGGTCAGCTAGTAGTTTCATAAGATTTAAAATATGCATTCGTTTATTAGTTACGCCCGCTCATCACTCTATCTATTAAAAAAACCCGCATCAAAATCCGTTGCGTAGTTTTACAGATCTAAGCATACTCGTACATAGGGACGGACAGACGCGGCGGCGGGAGACTTTGTTTTATAATATGTAGTGATAGTGATAGTGAAGTAATGTTAAATGTAATTTTGTGTATAGGTAATAATATATAGTGTAATATAGTATAACTAGCTGACCAGCACAACTTCGTCTGCGTCTCATAAATTGAGATTTAAACTATCCTATCTCTCAAGTTGGATCGAACTGCACATGGTGTGCGAATTTTATTATAATCGGTTAAGTGGTTTAGGAGTCCATTGAGGACAAACATTGTGACACGAGATTTATATATATTAAGAAGATATATGATATTTAGTGCCTACCTACCTAAATTGAACCCCTGTATAAGCCTAGCATTAACTTGCCATTCAAATTAGAGCATTCAAACGTGTGTCACATAACCTATTTTATAATGGCCATATGAAAACAACGCCGCTACCATACAACTCGACTCGCGGGCCACTCGGCGGAGTGGACCGCGTGCTTACAGCGCGCCGTCCGCGCGGTGGCTACGCGCCGCCTCCGAGTTGCCCGCAAAACAACGTAAAGTTACATATTTAGTTAGAGAGCCCACTACACTGAACCTAGTTCGATAAGACTCCCAGATTATATAACTATGTGGTCACGTTAATACTTGACACCTACTACTAAGTCCAACTTATTGTTTTGTATCTTTTTTATTTATTATTGTGTGTGTGCTTTATTAACTGACGTCAAATAAATATTTTTCTTTCTTTCTTTTTTCTTATGTAGTTAACTTTAACCTCATTTTCGTTATCAACCACCCCGAAAACCATGAAAACGATGACCCATGATGAAAAATAAGATAATTATGCTTTAAATTCTAAGCAGTATGTTCGGTTGACAATCTTTCGAAAGTTTTTCTTTCATTTTCCGTCATGTATGTCGTTTTAGGTTGCATGAACTTGTAAATACCGCTAGTTGTTTTCGTACTTTTGATAATTTAAACAATCACTTTGTTAAATTTCATCGGTACTATATTATTTACAAGCTGTTGCCCGCGACTTCGTTCGCGTGAAAATATTGATGGGTCATGTGTGAGACTGCATCGTTGTTCGAGTTGTCGCAAGCGCTACTGAGCATGAGGTCCTGGGTTCGATTTGCGGGACGGGCAAAGTGTTATTGTATTATTTGTGCCCGGTTGATGGGATTAAACTAAATGTGCGAAATGTGGGTGTAGGATTAGATACACCTCTACCTAACAGTGGCGCAGGGTGAAAATAGTGTCAGGGGAAGCCGTAGAAAAAAAAAGGGAAAACTGTTTTTCTTGCTTCTGTTAACTTTTTTCCCCGTGTTAATTTTGACCTCATTTTCACTATCATTTATATTATCATTTTTATTTTGTATGCATCTTCATTCATCAAAAATAAGATCAGAAATGCAGAAGAGAAAAAAAACAGAAATCTACAAAATAAAAAAATCTAGTTGGTATCAAATACGATATCGACAATTACTCATTCTATCTCGTTCTACTATACATAATTTATTGATTTTATTTATTTATTTAAACAACACATACAACTATTATTACAGGTTTAGGTACCTAATACAATAGAGCAGTTTTAAAGTTAAATTATTTATGTTTTGAATAAATAAATTAATTTGACAAACTAAAGTAATTGCGCAAAATGCGGCCCATGTGAATTCGCTCAGTGTACAATTGAAGCAATCAATCTGTTGCGACACCATATTGAATGCACGCAGCGCGCGCGTCAGCGGCGCGTGCTGCAGCAAGTTGGTGCGAGCGGGCGGCACCCACAGGAGCGGCGGCTGCCATACTTTCTTTTTCTGCTCCTGCCGTAAGTCCATAATCTTCGGCTTACCTAGGTCCCTACAAAACGATAAGTACTGCCAGCCGCGTAGTCACGTGTGCTATTAACTTGTGTACGGCCTATACTATTAACTTGCACTGCTGCAAAAGGTCTCTCCTGCTGCTGTTATTCGTGAACGAATGAACAACTACAATGCAAAACTTCATCCCCCCTTTTACCGAGTAATTTGTTAACCGATGAATATCCAGGACACTCCGTAATAAATAATTGTATGCCAGGATGTTCTTTATATCATATTATGAAGGAAGTTATTAAATGTAAGTATAACCAGGACACCATATTATTAATTTTTATAGGTAATAGAGGAAATGTTAACAAAGGAGAATTGCTCCAGTATTATAGAACTATGGAAAACTTAAATCTAAGAAAAATTGTATTGTTTACATTTCCCTATAGTAAAAGTTTGCCACAGGAAGAAAATTTCTCCTGCCGGGGTTGCGGGCCTGTTCGAAAGAGATACCGCGGCCCCGGAACATAAAGGGCGAGGAAGGAACATGGATGGGTTTTAGTCAGTAAGAGTCTGACACTCCCTCCCGCTCCGCCCAGAGTGGGAGAAGTCATTTGATGATTTCCCATCCTAAAAAAAAAAAAAAAAAAGGAAGAAAATTTCTTTAGATATAATCTTAACAAAACATTGCATAATCTGACATTTAATAGTAATGTATTTCATTTAATTGATATTAACAATTATATTGGTGACTATTTTTATTTGACAAAAGATAGATATCTTGTAGACAGGTGCTATCTTTCTAACTATTGTAAAAGACAAGTAGCTGTGTCGCTATCATACTTTTTTTCTATTACAGCCAAGAACTTGGCTAATCAAGTTGCCTCTGTTGAGCAATGCAATACTCAATTAGATTACTCTTCCAACAGTTTGTCTACAGTAAATGAATCAGTGAATAATTTAAATTAGAAATTGAGACAACAGAGGCAACCTCTTGCAATATTATAAGGAAGCCAGATAATAAATCGAGCAAACGTTTTTGAGAGTTCAAACAGTATCAACCTGGTTCATCAAAATATTCAAGGGTTTTCGAACAAAGAATTAGAAGTAGAACTTTTCCTGAATTGTAACAACATAGACATTCTCTGCATAACGGAGCACTGGCTCAAATGTCATCAATTTATTTTCAATTTTAGTAATCACCAGGTTGGTAGTTCATTCAGCAGGGTAAATGCTATACATGGCGGCGCATTAATCCTAGTAAATAATCATCTTAAATGTAAAGACCGCAAGGATATTGTAAGCCTATCTGTTGAGCGAACAGTTGAAATAGCCTGTATAGAATTGGAGCAGTTTATCATATTAAGTGTGTATAGACCTCCTTCAGGATTGTATGATTGTTTTGAAAAGGTAATGGATGAAGTGTTGCATAAACTCTGTAATTCTAGGAAGTCTATAATAATTTGCGGTGATTTTAATATTAATTTGTTAGAAAATTCTGGGTTAAGTACTAAAATTTTGAGCCTGTTCCATTCATACAATCTTGAAAACATATTTTTGGAGCCCACTAGAATAACTCCAACTAGTGCCACTTGCCTAGATAATATTTACACAGATGTTTTACCTACCCACAAAGAAATTATAAACTTAATAGATTCAGATCATTGTGGGCAATTGATCAAAATTCCAAATGTAAGCATCAAAGCCACTAAAAAGGATATCATTGTTAATCCAAAAACTAAAACTCGCCTGGAAAAATTTAAAACTAAACTTTTGTCTAAATTACCACTATTGTCAACCAATGATGATCCCAACCAACATTATAACGACTTTTTTAATATGTATTGCACACAATTTAATACGACTTTTATTCCTAAGACTATCTCGGTTAGTAGTAACGCTTCCTTCAACGACTGGGCCACTATTGGTATTCATAAGAGTCGAAAACGACTTTATGAGCTGTATGCAGAGCGGACTTATATAAACACTGTAGAATTTAAGTTATATGTTAAGAATTATTCTAAAATATTTAAAAAAGTTTGTTTTATAGCAAAGTCGCGTTATTTAAGTTCTAAAATTAAAAACAGCAATAACATAATTAAAATGACATGGAACATTATTAATAGCGAAACGGGAAGGTCTTGCAACCGAAATAGTGACTACAGCCTTGCTATTGGCGATACAATTTTAAATTCAGACACACAGGTTGCCACAGCCTTTGAAAATTTCTTTGCGGATATTCCCGTATCGACTACTAAATCGCTAAACTCGTCACCTGCTGCTGCCGAGTCTTTACTAAGGGAAAATGTTTCAGTCTGTGATTCAGAATTTAATTTTGAATATGTCACGTGTAAAGATATAATTAAAACTTTTCACACATTAAATGTTAAAAAGACCGCCGATCTATGGGGTCATTCTGTGGACGTTGCTAAATCCATTATAAACATTGTAGCTCCTTCTTTAGCTGTTATATTTAATGATTGTATTGACCGTGGTGAGTTTCCTGATCTAATGAAATATAGTAAAATAATACCACTGTTTAAATCGGGTAGCACATCGGACCCCACTAATTATAGACCCATTTCAGTACTACCCACATTTAGTAAAATTTTTGAAAAACTAATTTTAGAACAAATGCAAAGATTTTTTAATAAACACAAGTTATTGCATAACAAACAGTTCGGATTTACACGGGGTCGTTCAACTACTGATGCCGGTGTTGAACTTTTAGGACATATTTATAATGCCTGGGAAGATAAATGCGATGCTTTGGGCATTTTTTGCGATTTGTCTAAGGCTTTCGATTGCGTTCTTCATGATACATTAATCAGGAAACTACACCACTACGGGATCCGTAATGCCTCTCTGGATCTTCTTACTTCATATTTGAGTGATAGGATTCAGAGAGTTGATGTTAACGGGAAAAGATCTCCCGGTTCCGTAGTTAGAATGGGGGTGCCCCAGGGTTCAATTCTCGGCCCGTTTTTGTTTTTGATTTATATAAATGACTTGCCTTACCTCATAAAGGATAACCATGACATAGTATTGTTTGCAGATGACACTTCTCTTTTATTTAAACTCAAACGCCAGCAATTAGTTACGGACGATGTTAATAGCGCCCTGGCAAAAGTCGTTAATTGGTTTAATGTTAATAATCTACTCCTTAATGAGAAAAAAACGAAATGTATTAAGTTTACGATACCCCACGTAAGACAAGTGGAAACTAGGGTACTAATCAAGGATGAAGAATTAAAAATGGAGGATAACACAGTGTTCTTAGGCATAACTTTGGATGATAAGCTTCAGTGGGGCCCACATATAGACAAATTGGCAAAAAAACTTAGCTCAGCAGCATACGCCGTTAGAAAAATTCGTGATCTAACTGACTTAGAGACATCTCGTTTAGTTTACTTTAGTTATTTCCACAGCGTGATGTCGTATGGTATTCTCTTGTGGGGCAATGCCGCCGATATTCAGACAATATTTGTTTTGCAAAAAAGGGCTATTCGTTCTGTTTATAAATTAAGTCCCAGATACTCCCTCAGAGAAAAATTTAAAGAGATTAATATTCTCACTGTGCCCTCTCAGTTTATATATGAAAACCTTTTGTACGCGCATAAAAATATTAAATTGTTTAAAAAATACAGTGATATCCACAACATAAATACGAGGAACAAACATAAATTTGTTGTTCCTGCAACGAGGCTCAAAAAAATAGGGGGTACGTTCAGATGCCAATGTATACGTTTCTACAATAAACTTCCGACCCATATTCAGGCACTAAGCCTAAATAAATTCAAATTGTTTATAAAACGAAAGCTCTGCCTGAAAGCCTTCTATCATGTTAATCACTATCTCGAAGATAAAAAGGCTTGGGATTAAGCTGCTCCAATTTGCTCTGTGAATGTTGAAATTTCGGACTTCGCTTGTTTATTATTGATTCCTTTAACTTTATACACTGTGACATTGAATGATTTGACATGAATACTTAGTTCAGTATTTTATTTTTATTTTATTTTTTTACTTTACTTATTTTTATTTTTTATGTGTGTGTTTATTTGACATGAATATTTACTTGTGACTGTCATGACATTTAATGATTTGACATGAATACTTAGTTCAGTATTTTATTATTTTTTACTTTATTTTTTGTTTATTTTATGTGTTGTATTTGACATTTCGTATTTTTATTGACATTTGTTTTTGTAAATTATTATTTATTTTATTTAATAATTGTGAATGTGAGGACCTTGTGGGTCTCTTTTTGTTGTTTTTTTCCCACGACTGTCTGGCAGTTTGAGTACTATAAGCGACCTACCCAAATGTCCTTTCTTTCGTATTGTTCGTCGTTTCGTTGAGCTCCTTGAGTTAAAAGTCGAGCTACACGATAACTGACAAATGCTTGCACTGACTGGACAGGTCCACTCAAATCTGTATGGTTCTTTCTTCAAAAGACCATCTCAGACACTAATCTGCATAGTTCTCATGTAAGTTGAACAAGATTGTCTGGACTTTAAAAGAGACTATGACCTCTGAGTTTGTTTCGGCTGTTTCTTCTCAGAGTAGTCAGGTACGAAACACCGGCCCCATCTAGTTTAAAAAATAAGGACGTGTAAAAGTGTTTGTGAAAACCAATTTGCAAAATAAATATCATTTATCATTTATCATTTATTTACCCCTTTGTGGGTTGAAATAAAAAAAACTAACGACTTACTAACTTTGATACTTTTTGGTGACTCAAAAATCAAAACTTTAATTAAAAACAAAATGTTGCTCTTTTTTCACCCCTCAAGGGTTGAAATTCTAATAAAGCCGTTGCGTCAGCTTCCAATCATAAGCCCAGATAACAAATTTTATACTTTTTACGTCGAAAATTAAGGATTTTTCACATACAATTTCATCCCCTTTATAACCCTTTGGGGTGGAGTTATCAAAAACGCTGAAACACGCATAAATTAATTTTCAATCGTCAGCCTAAACACAAAATTAGAAGATCCTAACTTAAAAACTGACGGACTTTCATATAAGCTTCCATCCCCTATTTTATCCCCTTGGGGGTAGAATTGATCAAAATCCTTTCTTAGCGGATGCTTACGTCATAAAATCTACCTGCATGCCAAATTTCAGCCCGATCCGTCCAGTGGTTCGGGCTGTGCGTTGATAGATCACTATGTCAGTCAGTCAGTCAGTCAGTCACCTTTGAATTATATATATTTAGATTTTACAAGTTCATGTGAGCAGCAGACACATAATGCATAATAAATTTAAAAAAAAAAATTAAGCTCAGTATGATGTAAACTATTTATAAAAAAAGTTTCAGCCTGCTTACTATGACTGCTTTTTTTTCCTTTGGTGGAAATCAGGCTTTCTGTGTGTCTGTCACTCATTCATACCTACATGACCTACTTCATCATCATTTGTCATTTCAGCCGAAACACGTCCACTGCTGCACAAAGGCGTCCCCCAAGTGTCACTTTGACCGGTCCCGTGTGACTTGCATCCAGCGGATTCCTGCAACCTTCACCAGGTCTTCGTCGGTCCAATTACTGAGAGGTCTTCCACTTCAGTTCTTTTCGGCCCCATCGGCCATCCATTTTGCGAGTAATGTGCCCTGGCCCTCTTCCTCTCTCCTAATGTTGCTGTGCCCGACAGGGTCCATACTTATCTTTTATTTTATAACACCATCTTTGTAATACATATGGAACGCAATAAATAAGTTGATTATTGACTTAAGTTTCGCAATTCTTCGAGCTACGTCGGTAACCTTGGTTCTCTGGCGGATATCTTCATTTCTGATTCGATCACGCAAGGAAACTCCGAGCATAGCCCTCTCCTTTGCCCTTTGCCCAAACCTAGTTACTCTTGTGTTTATTGAAATCGGAATTTGAGATAAATATTGAAGTTGAGAAAAGTTTAATGCTTGTCAAACATTTTGTTTCACAAGCATTGGTTCACGTACCTACTTACTTTCCCTAGGTTTCCAACAATGGGCCAGAAAGGCAGTCGCTCCTTGAAAAATACTGGTATTCAGCTGCATCCGGTTAGACTGGGAGCCTGGGGCCCCTGGCTTCCATACATAGTTGGGAAATTCAGGCAGATGATGTCATCGTATAGGTATGTACATGTAAGTATCTAATTATTTTGTAGCGAGGTAACAAATAAATGTGACAAATAAAACAACGAATATTTTATAATGTATAATATATTGCTTGTTGACATAATTTATAACGCTCCGAAACTTGGAGAAAATCTTTGCTACAACGATTATATTATGAGACAACAGACATTTAATAAATACAACTGAATTCAGAACCTCCTCTTTTTTGACGTTGGTTAAAAATAAACTAAGTAGGTACTACGATCATTCAACACATACATAGGTACAACAATACACTTGCAAACAATGGCAAACACGGCCACGAACTATTTATATTATACGAGTAACTAGGAGTTGAAAGATATTTACAAAGCAAACTAGTGGTCATTATCGTAGAAACCTAAACAGTTGGTCCGGCTGTCATTTCTATCTATCTTTGACAGTCGTTACAGGAAGTCAGTGGCCCACAAAGTTTGACAACCAGTCTTACCAAGGGGTATCGTATTACTCAGTCAGTACTAACTGGGTTGTGGAGGTCAGATAGGCAGTCGCTCCATGTAAAATACTGGTATTCAGCTGCATACGTATAGACTGGAAGCCGAACCCAACATAGTTGGGAAAAGGCTTGGCAGATGATGATGATGATTGTAGATACTAAGCAGTCAATGCAAAATTATTAAACATATATACACTTAATTTTTTTAGATAAAATACAATCACAAGGGGTGGTGGTCTCCTGCCGTTGTTGCGGGCCTGTTCGAAAGAGATACCGCGGCCCCGGAACGTAAAAGGCGAGGAAGGAACATGGATGGTTTTTAGTCAGTAAGAGTCTGACACTCCCTCCCGCTCCGCCCAGAGTGGGGGGGGGGGGGTCATTTGATGATTTCCCATCCTCAAAAAAAAAAGGGGTGTCGTATTAGTACTGGTTGTGGAGGTTAGAAAGACATTCGTTCCTTGTAAAATACTGGTACTCATCTGCATCTGGTTGGACTGGAAGCCGGCCCCAACATTGCTGGAAAAAGGCTTGCACATGCAAATAGAAAAGAAAAGCAGAATTGAAAACCACTTCGGAACTTAACACTTATAATCACACGAGTAAATAGTTTATTAACCTGCTTACTAAATACAAAGATACGTATTGCACAAAATACTAACTTATATATGTCACCGAAATTGTCAAACACGTTAGATAGTAATCTCTCTAGCGATATTGTAAGCTCTCGAAATATTGTCAACTGAACATACGGAAGTATCTCTGCCCTCATAATCGGGACTTGGTGCACCCCCCCGTTAGGTTAGTTAGGTTCCTTTAAACCCTGCAGGAAGATAGGAGCCCCGCGTAGCGGGTCTCCGTCGACTATACCTGCGCTTTTTAGGGGAATATAAAGTGTTTTGAGGTTAGGTTAAATTAATCGGTTTTTCCCAGGAATGGAGCATTCATTTCATGAGAGTGGTACTATGGGGCAAGGGGGACCCCCTTTCCCTCTGCCTCCCCTACACACCCCGCGAGTTGACTTCCGTCTCATACATTTTACAATACTACGGTTTCACTTCGACAGATTATAATTTACATAAAAATACTGCGGCATATTGTAAGCGGTATGTTCGTTTGACAATCTTTCGAGAGTTCAAATCTCACTAGTTATATTACATTACAATGTGACGCTGACATATTAATTATATAAGTTTGCCCTTTGCTGAACTACAGAAACAGACAGAGCGGCAAGGACTTTAAACTTACTACACCCCTGTTTAGAAGGCAGAGTTTAATCTACGAGTATACTTATACTTATATAATATTATAAAGCTGAAGAGTTTGTTTGTTTGAACGCGCTAATCTCAGGAACTACTGGTTGGAATTGAAAAAATCTTTTTGTGTTCGTTAGTCCATTTATCGAGGAAGGTTATAGGCTATATATCATAACGCTATGACCAATAGGAGCGGAACATAAATGAAAAATGTTGCAAAAACGGGGAATATTTATTCCGATGTGAGCTTTTTCTCTCATATATGTGAAGCAGACGAAGTTGCGTGGGTCAGCTAGTTAATAATATACACAACATCACCAACTATTAGCTTACGTGTACCTACTAACCTAACCTAACCTAACAACTACACCCACATTTGGTCTGTTATGTCACGTTATTGGGGCGAGCCTTTTGCCATCAACCGGGCACAAATCCATACTACGTAGCTGTTACTGAGAAATTCTTGATGGTCAGTCAATACAATAAATATACAGGGTGTAAAACACCTCTTCACGAAGCCGAAAGGCACTTATTGTTCTCCCCGTGATTGCAGTCATTTTTTTGTTCTACACCATACCTGCATGGGAACCTTCTAGTTACGGAGATATTGGGGGTCTATGTTCCAACCTTTCCATAAGTTTTTTTTAAAAAGATTTTTACCCCCGTACTATTCAAGATTTTGACCCCCGAATTATTCAATCCACCCATCAGCACAATGTTTTAAGTGCGTTACATTGAGTTCTACCACAAAACATGATTTTTCACCCCAAAAAAAAAAGTTATATACCAGTAACAATTTCTGTGTAAAGTTACAGGGTGTAAACAACCTTATATCAACAAAAACAACTTTTTTTTTGAGGTTATAACAACAAGTGCCTTTCGGCTTCGTTAAGAGGTGGTTTACACCCTTTAGGTATAGGACTTTTATTTGACTTGAGAACCTTTTCAGCTTAATATATAGTTTCCGGCACTACCGCGGGACGCACCTACATACGGATAACACTGCGTTGCACAGTTGCACTATTCGTAGCAATCGTAGCAGTGTTTCGTAGCCGCCTACGCGACGCTACGAATTCTAGCGTAGCGTGGTCTACGATGCATTGTCTACGAGCGTAGTCTGCTACGGGTTTTGTTACATTAGGCATACTAATTTTTGCTCGCGGTTACACTCGTTGAGGTCGGAGAGCATACCACGGGAACATTTTAACGCATATTGACTCTTGAGGATAATTAAGCTTCCCATTAGTGAAATTATTCTCTGAATAGATCAGAAGTTTAGGAAATTATCTCCTAACATCTGAACTTAAAAAATTACTTCTTTATAAATAGTACAGATTTATAAATCTGCCTTATTTCAGTTGAACGTGTTTTGGCCGAAATGATGATAACGATGACTTGGTACTACGTATTGGTTGACGAATTAACTTAGGTAAGACCAAAACCTTATCTCAACGCATCCATGTAAGGACTGCATGATGGGATCCGCATCACCTTAAATCGGGCCGGTCATCATTCCTTATATCAAATTACCAGTGATCGGAACAGGTAGAGCTATTTAGTTCATCGGGTTCATTTACCGCAAACATTCATTCATACATTCATTTTTATTTTTTAATTTTTTTTTTTCGTGTTCGCATATTCCACGGGATTCCGAGCGATACTACGGGATTATCTTAATATATATAAATCTCGTGTCACAATGTTTCTCCTCAATGGACTCCTAAACCACTTAACCGATTATAATAAAATTCGCACACCATGTGCAGTTCGATCCAACTTGAGAGATAGGATAGTTTAAATCTCAAATTATGAGACGCAGACGAAGTTGCGCGAGTCAGCTAGTATTATTATATTATTTGTTTAATTAAATAAGTGAATTAATGTTGAAGCGTATTGATTATTCTAATTAAGATTTTATTGTAAATACAAATTGTTCTATTTGATAATGTTTTGATTTTCTGAGAAACAAATAATTTGTATAGTAATATGTTTTTGTACCACCTACAACTTAAGAATAAAAATGTTTAAATGATTGTTGATTCTTGAATTAGAAATTGTAACGTAAAAAACATTATTTGTGGTTTAATGAATCAAACTATCCTTAATCCCGTCCTTCTTATATTTATCCATTAGGAAGGAAGTGTAATCTTTAATTAGTCCCGAAGGCGAGAATAGTATTTTTATGATTTTACTATACCTACTTAAAAACCAAATCCTGGGACTCGGGGAATATCAATATTATTCTAACCTATGGCAAGTAGATAAAACAGCTCTACCTATTCCGATCTATGCAAATAACATACCATTATTTAATCAAAGGTAAATTAATCGGAAAAGAATAGCGGAGGTGTAGGAAAAACAATACAAAGTGGTTCTTTTCGCACTACGATTAGTTTCAAAATGCAGTGTATTTCACACGTGTGCATTTTTCATATTTTTTCCACACATGTGCAGAAAGCAAAATTGCTACAGATAACCATACATATACTTAGTCCAAATTGGTTCATTGCATAATTTAAAAAACATTCACCTCTGACTATAGACACCCTCGTCTTACGGCTCGTGTGTTAATACCGCCTTAACTACAATAACAAACTTTCTCCACTTGTATCAAAATGTACTATTCCACTAACCTACTTATCTTGATGATGTTACGGTCTATGAACAGTCTACTTGCTTCATGGGCTTGCCGTATTGTTGGCTCCTAGACCCCCCATTGAATTATCCCTAACTATCGTAACGGCTCCGCCTCGAATGAAGTGAAGTTCTCTCGATCCGGTGCAGTTCTTGTACGAGTGCTATTATGCAAGTAGCTTAACGATAAGAAAGCTACTTTCACATTTAACAAACTGTGTTTTCTTTCTTAACCTAATTAGTCAAAGTCGTCATCAACATCTGCCATAGCCTTTTCCTAACTATGATGCGGTCCGGCTTCCAGTCTAACCAAATGCAGCTGAATACCTAGATACCAGTATTTTATATGCAGCGACTGCCTATCTGACCTCTACAACCTAGTTAGTACTGGGTAATACGATACCCCTTGGTAAGACTGGTTGTCAGACTTTTTGGGCCACTAACTACCTGTAACGACTGTCACATAGGTAATTACTCAAAATATTAAATGACAAAACAGTGTCCAGCTGCTGCTACTTTCATCCAAGGTAAGTAGGAGTAAAGGCCCAAACTAATTGTTAAAATCTTACAAGGCTATTAAATTAAATGAGTATTGAACGGTATCAACTCTGCAGCTGATTAAAACTCTGTCATGGCAGAGGATGACTAAAGAATGGGTATATAGGGGTACCCACCTATGCAGGTGCTTTTTTTGTTCCGTTGGCAATGATCCAAAATACAAACGAAAAATATTCTTAGTTATGAACCTAGTAGACATGATAATAACGCATAGCAATGATTTACAAAGTTAGAGAAACCATCTCAGGGCCAAAGATAATGAACGCGATCAGCCCATCTTAACTGCGTTTAACAGCATTATTAAACTACGTTCAACAGCGTTCAGGTAACTACTGTTATGGAATATAGAACGCGGTTTATAAAAGCTTATTGCGTTCAGTTTCAACAATGAAATACGCCCGTAAAATCCGTACACTTCGTTGTAACAATTCAATCACACTAATTTCACAATTATCGTCTCATTAACAATTAACATTACTGTTCTTAAAGTTGTTCATTATTCATATGTGTGGTAATAACTAAGGTGTTCATATTTGCCGAGACGCACAAAGGGACACATACAAATTCCTAACAGACAACAAACATAAACAATATGGATACATAAGTTGATTGTCACATGTAACCGTGCGGCGCGGCGGCGGTGCGCGCCCCCCCCTCGTGGCGACTGGGCCGCCGCGCGACGCAGACTGGCCCGGCCCGGCCCAGACCCACACCCGCCCGGCCGCCGCGCCGCGCGCCAATCCGAGCCCCCGGCCCGCGCCATAGGAGCGCGCGCCGGCCGCGGGGCGGGGCTCCTCGAGGGCCGTAACCCGCGCCGGGGGCTCCGGCCGCCACTCTCGCCCCGAGAGCCACTAGAGGCTGAGCCGTCGAGTGGCGTCGAGTGTCGGCCGGTCGGATGTCCGCGGAGGGCGGCGACTACTCGCCGTGTCCGGCGGAGGCGCTGCCGGAACTGAGCGCTGCCGAGCTGGCGATGAGCCTGTCGCCCAAGTCGGCGCTGCTGCAGCAGAACCTGTCCCAGCTGCAGCTCCAGCACTCCACTCCGTTCTCCGTCACGGATATCCTGTCGCCCATAGAGGAGTACCGCAAGCTGGAGTTGGCGAACAATCCGCCGTCGCCGTACAGGTGCGTGGATCGATCGCCGGGAGGGGGGGGCGCCCTCCACCCGCTGATTTTTCGAGTGGCGAAGGTCCCGACGAGAGTGCTTGAGCGTCGTTCGTAGTCGAAGGATATAGTTCTGTGACGTTTGTTTGTGCAGGTATGTTGTGATTAGCGGTCAAGTGGTGTGTGTGCGGTCAACGATGTGCTGTAGGCGCGCGAGCGAGCTCCTCTCGGTCCTACTCGACTCTTGATCGATGTTACTCCACTCGGTTCTTCAAAAATAACGTCTTCATTCATGAATGCTAGTGGACTCAATGTAGCACCCTGAGGGACGCCATCGTTCAGCTCTACGGTTTACAGTCATGCTGGTGGAAGACTACCATTATATGTAGGTATACATTAATGTGCCCGCGGCTAATTAGACTATAGTGTTTGACAAATATCATCAAGAGAAGCTCTCAGTTCCACTCGTTGACTTTATCAAAGGCTACCGACAAATTATTTATTTGATTTGTGGTGGTGATATTTTTTTCGGATTCTTTTATATTCAATAAAATTAATAACCATTTTCAATTCAAACCAACAAATAACAATAACAAGTGACTTTCATCATTGGACATTCAATATAATTATTTTTCATTTAGGCCTAAAATCAAAACAGCCATTATTATAGTTAGTGATATCGGTATAAATATTATAACATTGAACATTTTTCAAATTAATTTAAAATATTATTAGATCTTGTACGGCTATTTCCTAAAATAAAATATACCTAGTTGCCTAACGATGATTATACATAATTTAAAATGAAACGAATTAAATATACCTAGTGTCATAGTTAAACTAAAAACATTTAGACGAGTGAATTTCTGTTGTACGTATATTAAATTAACCTTTATAAACACAAATTCATCATGAATCGGATCAAAATATTACTTTACAAAAATATGCCTTGGCACTGTACCTAGGTCGCAAACTATTTTTTTTTTAATTTCTTACTATAACTTAATAAAATTAACTTACCTTTTTACTACCGAATCATAAGAACGGTTTTAAATGATTTTAAACTTCTTAACTTTATTCATACATAATTTTATCATTTTAATGAAATTTTGCAGCGTTATTTGTTTCTAAGTATTCATTTTTTTTAAAGCCTTGTGGTTAGTGCCTTAGCCTGTATCATATAGTCATGGTAGAATGATACACCAATAAACCATTATTTAATTAATAGTGATTTTCCCCATTCACCATCAGTGAATTATTTTGTGTTTTTGTATTTGGTATATTGTGTTGGGAGTTCTCCAGTATCCAAACTTACAAACTTAACTTCTATAGAAAACTTAGTAATAACGAGTACTTCAGTTTTATCATCATCAATACTTGTATTCCGAGTATGACAAAGTTACTTACGCCCGTGTTACCCTGCCATGGTAATTTTACTGCGCACTCCAATTTTGCCGCAGAAAAATTTAAACTCAGCTTTAAAATTAGCAATTTTGGCTAAAACCCTTGAATGGAAAGAAAAATTTTTCAGCGACGGAAAACATAAACGTTGGAAGTAATACAGAAAATAAACATCGTCACATTTATCACCAATATTGACTATCATTCATCCAAACAAACGAAGAAGTGGTTTTAGCAATGGTTCGAAGCAGTTGGGATGATCTTTGTTTTCAGTGACTTCCGTTTATTATTTTTTCTTACTTACCTACTCTTACATTCTTGAATATTCCTTCCCATAAAAAATCAATATAAAATAGTAGCCCACGGTATCAGGAACAGTCCAAGCTACCGGCGATTAGGACTCCTTTGTGAGGAACCTCCTAACAAATACGAGCCGTGCCCAGGAATACCATTTCTGAATCAATCCCTTGATCCAGCTACCTAACGAGAGCCTCTTCAGTATTTTCTTTGTTAGTCTCGCATTGGTTTCTAAAACCCACATGAGCCTGTGACATATAATATCGTTTAATATTTCATTGATTTGTGCAACTATGGAGTTCACCAGTTAGGTATTATATTTACCAACGAGGTTTGATATTCTAATAGATCCTAAAAGAAGTTTCCGGAATTGTCCAGGATGAACAGAAATGGCAAATATTTTCTATTTTTGTATGTAATCCATCGACGTAATCACACATTTAAATAAATTACGGATAAACGGGACAGGCGGAACAACGGGAAAAAAAATTGATATCTGTTTGCAAGAGCCAGCTTTCTCTACAAACTTTTTACCCCAAACTCTGGACGTAATACTAGATATATATTGTTCTAACTCCGTCGATTTGTATTCATCCGTAACTGTATGAACTGCCGTAATTTCAAATTGTAGTTTTTTCACGTGCAAATGAACATCCTTATTTAGTCTTTGACATCATGATTGACGTAATTTTATCTAAACACAGAATATAAAATGTAAGTTTTTTAGAATTTACTTAGTTAGAAGCCTGTTGAACCAATGTTATCTCGCGGTTTTAATAAAAAAGCGTGAAATATCATGTCTGGGCGGGTATGTTGATTATTTTGACAACTAAGAAATAATTTGTTTAAGAGTCCTATTACAATTTTTACGCAAATTCATGATATTTGACGCTGTAATTTTTAGCAGCAGGAAGATATTTTAATTATTTGCTTCTGAATAACGATAGTTCCATTCTCTTTCTTGAAAGTTGGAGTTACACATTTTCATATTTCTTTTCGTGTAATTTAGGTACTATAAATATTTTACGAACTCAACTTGCAAGAAAAACCGTCGTCGATGGAAGTTTGACGCTCAAATTCACATAGTTACGTTCAATTCTTATAAAAATTAAAATAACTAAAATTTAAGTTGAATGTTTTACTTGAAACGTGAAAGTTGGAGTTCTAAAATTTTGTCCAATTCCTTGAGTTTTCACAAAACAAATCGTAAAAAAAACCTAATTTAAGCCAAAATGTCTTGATTCAGCGGCCATTATATTCCAAATAAACTCAATTTTATCACATAAATTAGTATGATATAAAACTTCGATCTTCAATGAATACGTTTCATTACTTTTCGTTTCTCAGTATAATAAGACAACGTTACAACAAATAAAATTAATGCACTTTAAATTCTGCATCAATTCAGCTCGGTTCTCAGTTTAAGTCATTCTGGCGCGAGCGCTGGACGAGAAAGTACCTGGACACCAAATTTTCGTCAATAACAATCTACTCGTGTAGGTACGTCGATCGAAATGATATGATCCAGGACGTAAAAATCAAAAAATTGCAAAAAATATGTAATAGGACATAATAGTAACGTTAAAGTCGAAATTGATCGACATAAAATGAGAGAATTCACAATTTTTTATTTAAAATGTGTAGTGTAGAAAAAGGTCACTATGGAAGGTGTAATAAGCATAGGGGCTTTTACTTATGATGAAACATCTTCCAGATGCAGATTTTTCTGTTCAAATTCTTCTTGGGTTTTCTTTATTCTTTGCACCGTTACTTACTATCACTCATTCCTTTCTGCTGTTTTGGAGGAGTTATGGTTTCCTTTATTTCTTAATAGATACCAATTGTACCAACCTTCTCTTACGTTTGTATCTAATTTCAATTCTTAAACGACAACTTTTATCCAGAGTTGCTATGGTAATAATATCTACTTGAACAAAAACAGCTCAAATCTAAAAGTATTAATATGTAATAGTTAAAATTAACTTGATTAGACCCTAATTTTGGGCCTAGACGATCGATCGTATTTTCAATATGATTGAAACATACATTTTTACTCAGCGATGCATCTCCGTCGGCAACCGTTTTTTTTGTTGTTGTCAGTTGATCTATAGGCACTCATTTTCCAAATGCAAAAGCAACTGCCTGTAAATCTATCTATTACCTTTTTCCGCCTCACCATGATCTTGGTCTAGAACACAGGCCTTTCATCCTTATGTACCTATGTATGATTCGGTGGGATAATTTCCAACGTCTACACGGTCTGTAACAATTTATAATTCTTCTAGTTCTGTCCAAGTGATGTCAACTCGAAAGTCGTCACCAAAATCATAACTATCAATATTTAACATCGTTTAACCATTCGAAGGTAATTTTATACTAGCTGTCTTCTAAGTAACTGTGGTCGACGGCGACGACGTCCGCGTGAAATTATCGTAAAATCTCCATTCCATCTTCTCTATTTGAATCGGATTTTGTTAACAATGTTAAGGGATTTTTTTTACTTTAGTTTACTCCTTATGGAGAGCTTTCTGCCAGTAAAAGATTCGTCAAAATCGGTCCAGCCGTTTCGCAGATTAGCCAGAACAAACAAACATACAAAATATAAAAATAAAAGTTTTTGTTTTAAGAAATTACTAACAAATTCATAAGGGTCTTAGAAGGTTTTTGTAATGAAGCCTGGCCGGCCCAACTTCAACGGCTTTTTTTTTCAAACTAGCGCATTGAAGTTAGTAATAAACTTAGAAATCTCGGTATTCTACTAAATCGTTTTAACCCTACCAACTATCCGCCTGTCACTAGGTACTTATGACCAATGACATTTACAGTTTCAAAATCAACTGTGACAGTTACGCAACATGAGCTTGACACAGCAAAACGCGCTACAAATCAAACTGGCAGCTTTTCTTCCAATTCCAAGAGTAAATGCGCACCAAACATTCCAAAAATGAAAAGTAGGTGACTATACAATTTGACAGCCAGTTGACGATGAGACAACCATTGAATTTAGCCTTTTATAAACTAAACATTGCATGAGCGAGTGTTTGCTTTGTCTATGGAGTGGTTCACACATTCACACCTACAGATTTTTCCGCTACTGATGAACAAATACTGCTTTACATGATAAATAAACGGCCATTATGTTATTTTATGGCGTGGTAAAGTTTGGGAAGTAGGAAAGTGATAGTGATTATGAAGTATGATTGGACGTGTTGTGACTTGAGAAGTGATTTTAAAACTGCATTTGAGTAAGAATTTAAAAGTAAGTTAATGTAAGGTGATGAATCAGAGTTAGCAAATGCTGGGATTTATGAAAAAGTGTAAAAGTAGACATCATTTATTCAGCGTATCGATGCCAAAAAGTTCAAATGTGTCTAAAAACCTACGCTCACTGATGTACAAATTAGATCATCACAGCCGCAGGTGATAGAGTTATTTTTTATTTATACAAAAGAACTGCAAGAATATAGGTATTTCTCTGGTAGTTTCACAGAAAGGATTGGTTGGAAAAGTAAAGATACTTACACCCAATTAAAATACATAATGTGGACCGTTGAACTGCTGGTGATCTGATTATGAAACAGGATGTATGTCTATGCTCAGATTTAACATCATCGACAAACAATGATCTTCTAGGCTTTAGCCAAACTAGAATTGCAATTTATGTGCAGAGTTAAATGTCGGTTACAATGAATCCATTTTGACTTATTCTAAACTTGACTTACCTTTCGACTTCTGAAGTTCCCAATTTTGTAGGTACAAAATATTGTGGGTTTAACTTCAAAGTTTATTTCTACCCTCCCAATATCACAGGTAGGCCTAAATTACTAATTAAATTACCGTGAAACCAATTAAAACTTACGTAACTCGCTAAATTGAAAGATAACAGTCTTAAAATCAAATTAAAATTAACTCCAATTACGGTAGCAACCAACTAAAACGTTTCGCGCCATAATTTCCCGCCCTGTCAAAACTCAATTTGTCAAACTAAACATCGTAATGGCGGCCCTGGGGGTGTACCATAGACAAGGATATATTTACCGATTAGAATAATCGATTCGATCGTTATTTTGTGAAAGTTAAGGTTTAAAATTGCTTGTAAATTGTTTATCTTGACGCAGGGATGGTTCGATAGGGAGATTAAATTGTGTAAATAGGGATTAGGCAGATAAGCTCGGTATTGTTTGAGAGTGACGTGTTGGCGCCTCGTCGGGTAACGGCTTACAAATCTGCGTGTGGCAGATTTGGGTCAAATCTGTTTTGTTTAAAATTAATCTTTTAGATAATTTTCCGGATAAAAAATGGGAAGCTCCTAATGCCGGAAGAAAGGGATGTTCAGAATATTGTTTTATTTTTCTTGTTTTGTTTTTTAGCGCAGCCATTTCTTGCCGTTGTAGGTACTGAAGCAGAAAGAACGAGAATAATTATGTTTACTCTTTACAAGCCCATTAGCTTTTCAAAGATTTGTTTTGTTTGATTGTGACCAGCATTGGGTTAACTACTTTAGTGTGTGACCTACGCTACACCCTTTAGTTTCATTTTTTAGTTTTTGGGTAACAAAGAGTTAGCGCTACTTTGCATTTTTTGATTTTGTACGTAATTAAATAACTATGCATTTTGCAGACAAGTATTTCTGTTCAAGCAATGTCCAAGAGTGTGATGGAAGGGTGAAGATAAAGTAAAGTAAAGACCTATAAAGGTGTTCCTTTTCGTCATACAAATTTTAACTCATTCTTGTCTTCCTGCTTAATTCTTCCCGAAAGTCACACTCCTGCGTTGCAGACCATCATTCAGTGAAATTAATTTGTTTAGCAGATCGACACACAACGAAATAGAATGACACTTTTCGTTTGATTTTACGAAATAATAAACAACTCTAGACATAGACACGAGGAAGGAGAGAAGGATAAGACCATACTGTAGTAAAATACGGGCTCATAAAAGAAGTTGTTGGTCCATTTGCTAGGCAATAATTTCCCCTGATATTACCTGTCTTATTTCCTCAGTCTAACGTCTCCCTTCCTTTCAGATCGAACTCATCAGGCAGCAGCATTAACTCCCCGCTGGGGCCTTCTTGCGGCATGGCCGCAAACCCATATGCGGTGCCGCTGTACGGCGGCGCCCCGGTCCAGGGGTATGGCTGTGCCCCATCGGACCTGCCCCACTATGGAGACATGAGAGGCGCTGGCTGGTACCCCGCGTCTAACGACCCCAGGTTTGCCAGTGAGTCGGCGATATTCTTTATAGCAACGTTTTTTTATGTGTGTGTTAAACTCAAGAATCTTTTCAAACCGAGAAAAGTAAACACCGTTTAGGCGCTAAATCATAACATGTTAAACTTCACGAGATCACTCAAGTTATTACTTTTTACATCTCTCTCTCTCACAAGGAATGCTTATTTCTCTTATTCTACACAGTTAGCCTACGTAGAAATATATTGAGTTTGCTGTACGACAGCGTAGGTACGTACGCCGTGCGACGGCAAGAGAGAAGGAGGCTCGGAGGCCACTCTAACGTTTCTAAGTAAACCATCTTCACCTTTGACGGTTGCTGCTTTTTATAAACAATATAGGTAGTTATTAAATTAACTAAGTAGGAGTTCACTTTCTTAATAATGGAACCAGCAGAAAAGTAAGGAACGTTACCTCACCTAACTAACGCTAACCAAAAGGTCCCATAGCATACCAGCTTAAGAGGGCTATCAAAATTTAAATGGAAAAGAATCCCGTTTTCTTTAGACAACTTTGAAACTACCCTCCAAAAGTAGGTATTATCGTCTTCAGAACCATCAGTAGGTATCTCTGTCCCTAATTCATTTTTTAATCAAACCCAAGGTTACAACTATATCATCAATATACTTACTAAACAATCTTAACAAACAAGTACCTAATTCATACTAATAACGCATTACAATAAATTGACGAGTACCTAATTCAAGATGGCGGATGGGCTGGCGCATGCGCGTAGCGAGCTCCGCCGGCACGTGAGCGCGTCGGGTAACAAACGCCAATTTGATGTAACTGGATGCGTTTAACTAATTCGGTATTTATCGGAGAACTGATATGGATGGTGTTTCACTGTTGAAGTGGGATGGGGCTATTTAGGAATATGATATTATGATTCGCCGGCCAGTGGAATACGTGGAATGGCGGTTTTAGACGAAAAGTTAGGCCAACTCTATGGTTAAAAGCACACGCTCGTGATCTTTACGCTAACTTTTCTGGACCTTAATGCCTTTTTTGGACCTCCTTGTATGCTTATTGATTGAGTTGATTGGTAACATACATACAATATATAATTCACTATCAGAATCAAAATCAGAATGTTTATTTGTCAACATAGGTAGTTACAGAGTCTGTGAGATGTTACATTTCATATGTCCTTTATGTTTTGCCATCTGGCGTACAAATATTATCATCAATTTAAATTAAATTCAGCTGCCTTGGGGTACGCCGTATTTTATTGTTCTACTGTTAGATCGATATTTCTTCTCGTAACCATTATTTGCGCATATTTGTGTGATTTCCACAAATTGCTTTCGATTTACCAAGTAGGATTCCAACAGTTTAAGTGTATTCCCCTTATACCATATTTTTCCAGTTTTTTAACAGTATTGCGTAATCTACATAGTCGATTCTCCGTGCTTTACAAATTATATATCTTCTTTATCATATAGATTACCCACTACCTACAACACTTTGGTTTTCGTTGTTGATAGTTCAAACTTAATTCAAACTTCAACTACCAACTATGTAGTTTAGACCTCGTTTGTTTAAGTGCAATATCATCAATTCTCTAAAACCAAAACCGTCGATTTCTAACTCGTTAGCTTCTTGATTACCAAAATAAAACTGTCTCAGATTGCGAGTTGGCAGAGTAAACACCATTAACGGTCGGTCGTGACAAAAAAACCAAGCTACGTGCTTAGCTACCAAGCAACCAACTTAGCCTTAGATCAGCTGTCATTGGTGACAGAGGCGTCAATGCATTAAAGATCGGTTAACTTTACCGGGCGGTGCGTTCGTTATCTTCGATTGATTTTTCGACCAAGTAATTCATTTTAGAAGGACTTTAGGATACGTCTTTTCTAGGTTCTGTTGTGAATTTGATATAAATTAATATTTATCTTACTCCACAATCAGTTAAGTGGAGTGCATTTATATGCTTGGTATATTTCTTTCACTTGCAGTTATGTGTTTCGAAATGTTTGTTTTCTTTTATTTGGTTTTATTAATGGGAATGGTTAGATACAATTGTCTCTTATATTGCAATATCCAAAGCAATTTTACTATCTATTTACACTATTCAGTTTAGATGCAAAATGCGTTCAAGTAAAATTAAGGTCCTCTAGCTCAACAGATAATCCCATCTCCTCTATAATCTATGGCTCGATGGTAATTCGATATAGCAACGGGAGCGCTTACCATGGCGCAGGTGCATAGAGTATCCCCTGATGAAGTACACAGACTCGTATTTATATTACTACCATTTGTTTACTACCTCTTCTTCAGAATCTCCTTGTTTCTCGGGATCGTGGCCCGTGGCGTATTTGTTAACGGTTATGTAGATTACAAGTCGTATTTTATTTATTTTAATGTTTTTCTAAGAATATGGTACTTGGTTAAGATTTGTTTTATCATTAAGATGGGTCTTGCGTAAGTGGTGACAATGAGATTGCTTTTGTGCTACTGCGTTTAGGAGTGAGTCTCTTTTGAAAATCAATGTGAGCAGTCCAAAGTACAAATTAATGAGCTTCATAAATATGAAAATGACATCGTCTGGGAAGTTAGTTTTTTTATACAACATTACGACGATTTATCGTGTAAGAACACACAGCAGGCAAGGAATAACAGTTGTGATTTCAATATACGGACATGTTTCCGTCGGTAAAAAATAATTATTGAAGTATTTAAATAAGTTATATATCTAAGTCTTCACTAGTTTTAAAACGACTCTGTAAGAGCTCGAAGTAAAATATTGACAATTTAAAGTGAAGTTTAATAAATAAATCAATGCTAACGTTGACACAATCGTGACGATGCTTATTAAGCTAACACAATCGCTCTATGTACCTACTTATACATACGTCTTGTTTATTTGATTGGTAATTACTGCTATTCCATATCTTGCAAAGTTGCATGGCTGAAATATTGAAATGGAATAAATATTTATATTCAACAGTTGTGTTCAGTCAGAACCTAAATCTTGACATTACCTATTTTAGGTATGTACGAGTTTCATCTATTTTGCTTGTCAATAAAGTAACGGGAAAAGATCAATTATATACAAAATGTTGGTTATTCATCCTATTTTATCACCTTCAAAGTATGCTTCTTCAGAAACAATACACTTACGCCAACGAATAATTCAATCATCAAAATATTCTCTCTCTCTCTCTCTTTTTTCTTATTTTAAATTGTGTGTTTTTTTCTATTATATAATTATGTTGTTCAAAAATGTGTTCTATAATGTTTGTCTTAAAGCTTCGTATTGGAATAGTCTGTAAGGATGTTATAATGGGTGGTCAATAAATAAATAATAAATAAATATTTTTTAAGCGCTGTTTCCGGAATTGAGTTCAGTTCTCGCCGCGAATTCTTTTTTTGGTTTCGGTCAGTAGGAAGGCGCCACTCCGAAGCTTATTGATTATTTTGCATGTCAAACTCGTAAACCTGATGGGTCGGAATTGACTCGTTCTAGCATGCCCTCAGCGGCTGTTATGCGATTGAGTTTTTGGAGAAAATTCAGGTCTCTTGGGACTAGCCGAGCGGTAACATGTTTCATACCCAAATGATTAATTAAAATGGTACGGATCGACTCGTGAGATACAGAAAGATCGGTGGCTATGTCTCTCAAAGTTGAATGATTTTGGTTGGTTTTCAATCACTATTTCCTTCACTTTTGCGATGTTAAAACTTCAGTTGCAGACGTGACGACGTCGATTCACCGTAAGGCTTCTGTAACTCAGTGACTCCGAACACGAAAATCTATTGACGATGCAAAATTTAAGACAAACTCTTTGTTCGATGTTTTTGTCCATAATGAAAAAATCCTCCGCGCCAAAATGGAGAACAGTTGACCCAAACTAACAACAACAAAAAATAGTACATTTTGATACAAGTGGAGAAAGTTTGTTATTGTAGTTCAAGGCGGTATTAACACACGAGCCGTAAGGCGAGGGTGTTTTTGAGCCGAGAACTGCAATAACAATTGTCCACGTGTATGAAACGTCGTTTTTCAATACACTTTTGAAGAATTAAAATAAAATAATGTAAAATATTTGTCTCATGAATGTCACGAGACTATGATTAAAATTTTATTTTTTTCCGCGCTTGGCTTTCGCCAGGTTCAAGGAGAGGCAAAGGTATGAAGCCGTTATACAGCCTAATATAAAAAAAAATGTTTATTTAAATTTTGAATTTGGAACACAAATAAATGTTAATTTGTGTATAATAGTAAATATTAGTTATAAATAATCATGTTTATCTACGATATTGAATTTGTAAAACACTATTTGAATATTCAAAAAATGTTATAAAGGAAGACGTAGATCGCTTTTTGCAACGAACCAATCTGGACTAAGTATATGTATAGTTATCTGTGGCAATTTTGCTTTCTGCACATGTGTAGAAAAAACATGAAAAATGCACGGGTGTGAAATATATTGAGGTTTGTATCAAATGCATAGTGCCTTGCTGGCTGTTTTATATTTATATATTTTTATATTGACATGTTCTTCTGTACTTCACTTATTGTTGATACCATGGTTTGACGCTTGTACTGAAAATTTCGCATATTATAAAAACTCTTATTTACTTGTGTTTATTATTGTTCTTGTGCAATCTATCGCTTGTTCCACGGCGCCTATTCTGCCCGCATACTCAACAATGGTTATGGGCCCAGAATAGATTAAACAAAATTGTGAAATGAACCTGGATTGACGTCGGGGAATTTCTTGTGAGTTATCTATTATAACTTAGCTAAAATGAGCACTGTACGAATTGATCCCTTATCTAAAGAAAATTACGAGAGTTGGAAATTACAAGCGGAAGCTATTCTTATTAAAAATGGTCTCTGGATGTACACTAATGGGAATAAATCTAAGCCGATAGAAGAGGCTGATTTAAGCAAATGGGAAGCAGAAGATGCTAAAGCAAAGGCTGATTTAATACTTTGCATTAGCTCAACGGAACTTCGTCATGTACGGAATTGTAAGACTTCGAGAGAAATATGGTTGCGACTAGAGTCAATTTATGCTTCTCGTGGGCCTGCTAGGAAGGCCATGTTACTAAAACGTCTACTGTTACACAAGATGGGTGATTCTGGAGATATTCGTGAAGATATTGGTGCGTTCTTTGATGCGGTAGACAAACTAGAGGCTATGGATGTAAAGATTCACGAAGATCTTTTGTCGATAATGTTATTGTATACTTTACCAGCGAGTTTTTCAAATTTTCGATGTGCTATTGAAAGCCGTGACGATTTACCAAAGCCAGAGATTCTTAAAGTGAAAATCTTGGAAGAATATGCATCGAAGAATGCGAATAATACTGAGAATGATGTACTGTATGTACGGGACAGAAAGAAAACTTTGAATAAATGGCGTGCTGATGTCAAGTCTAAAGGATCACCAGGACAGTCACAATCTAATCGTTTATCGTATAAGGAGGACAATTACGCTAACGAAAGGAGAGTATTGACCTGTTATCGTTGTAACCGTGTTGGTCATAAAGCCTCCGATTGTCGGGAAGATTATCCGAAGTCGAAACAACACTGTAATAATGTAGATGAAGGATTAATGACTTTAAATGTTTCAGGTATAGAGGAATGTAGCATTGTTGACAATTTAAAACAACAATGGGTGCTTGATTCCGGGTGCACATCCCACTTATGCAACGATGTCAATTTATTCCGTGGTACACTTGAGGAATATAACGGTAAATTAAAGTTGGCTACTAACTTGAGTGCCGAGGTTCAAGGTAAGGGATTAGTTACAGGTTGGCAAAAATGTCCTGAAACGGAACTAAAAAATTTAATCGTTGGCAACTTCTCCTACTGTCACGTCTAGTCAGTACATGTAATGTCATTTCATGATATCGGTGGCTGTTTTTCGTGTATTTATTGTTATTGTGTTTAAATTGGTGACTCAAAGGGTTCAATATGAACAGAAAAACCATTCGCAGCTCCGTTAGAGAAATAATGTATAAAGTTTATTTGTGATCTTTGGCGGAACATGAAGCTGGACGAATTTTATCGGATATCAACGATGTTTATAAAAGAACTGCGGAAATGTCAGGTAAAATGATCTTTTATCTAAGTAATCAGATGTAATATGTGTGTTTAAACTTGCACTAGATTGTATAAACCATTATACAACTATTATTTACATTGAAAAATACATCGATGAATTTTGTGGTTATGTGCATTTACAAAGAAGCACGCTCCTATAATTTTGATACTTTTTGTGTTACTTCCAGAATAAAAGTAACTAAATATATTATTTTTCTAGGTTAATCCGTAAGTACCATACGACGAATTGCTAGAGAAGGGCATACAAACAAAGGCATTTACTCCACTCCAGAGAAACATAGAGCAGGGCGACCTAAAAAGAATTGGATGATTTTGACTTGTGATCAGACAAAAAGTTCAGAAAGATTTTACATTCTTAGAAAGAAGTATTTTATTAAAGTTTAACTGTCTTTATTTTTTACTGTTGTAGGCCGTGGCTGAACAAGTGTTTGCAAGCATCTCTGTTGGTGATTGGAAAAAAAACATGTGAACATGTTATGTAAATAGAAAGAGAGTAATATCAAAGGGGACAAACTCTGTATAGTGATATAGACAAAATAGTCATAAATCTGCAAGATGACAGCAGCAGAAACAGACACGAATGAAGAACTTTCAGATGTGGAATATTTAGCCGAAGACATTTTAGATTCTGATTGAAACATCTGTAAAATTCTATCTTTCTTATTAATAAAAAAAAAAAAGCACTTAGACGGATCGTTGGTATTATTTTCCTCATAATGTAAATCAATATACACACGTACTTGTGCATTATCATACAAAAGCGTGAGTATGTAACGAGCAGAGAAATTTATGTTTATTTCAAGTTTAAGTAATGTATAAAACCCGTTAAAGTCATTTTCATCTGCCTAGCCTTTTCCCAACAAATTTTGGGGTCCGCTTCCAGACTAATCTGGATATATACTATGGATGCAGCGTGGATATCAGTATTTTACATGGAGCGACTGCCTATCTAATCTCCACAACCCAGTAACAAGGTAATTTAATACCACTAGGTACGACTTGGTTGTCAGATTTTCGGGCTCCTGACTCACAGTAAAGATTTACAAATGACACGACAACAGCTACAAGTGCTTTCCGAGGCACGGAAGAAACTCTATGACAGATGGTCACCCATCTACAGACTAACCTAGTTAGGCACGTCTCCAGCTTGAAGATTGTCCTGTCCGGCTGTTATTATTTAGCACTGAGCTCTTCTAAAACCCGTCAACGTACACATTAAATATAAATAAAAATTGAAAAAATAAACCAAAGTATCAAACTGTTATTGTCGTACTATATAGGGTTACAATATGAACGATAGTAGCGCCACCATTATTTTCACGACTTTCTTGCCAAGCTGTACACTATCGGTATTAAAAGGTAACTCGGCACAACTTGTTGAGTTTAAAGATACTCTTTACGTACCAGACTTAAGGACTAATTTAATTTCGGTGGCAAGACTTACAGATAATGGCTACGATGTGAAATTCACACGTAATGTGTCCGAAATTGTCGATAAAAACGGTAAAGTTAGGCTAACTGCACACCGTAAAGGTAATTTATATTGTCTTCCAGAATGCGATTCTGTCAATGCAGTAACAGATTGTAAGACGGATCTGAAACTGTGGCATGAACGCTTGGGGCATCTCAATGCCAAAGATGTAATTAAATTGTTAGGAAAAATAGGTCATGGCGTGAACTCAAGTGAGATCAATTTAAACATTTTGCGTAGTTGCAATATTTGTGCTAGAGGCAAAATGACCATGTTACCATTTACTGAGTCAAACGGTCCGTGTAATGAAAGATTGCATATAGTATATTCCGACATAGTGGGTCCGATGAGATGCGAGTCAAAAACGGGTGCTAAATATTTTATCACTTTTATTGACGACAGTACTCGTTGGTGTGAAGTTTATTTTCTAAAGACTAAAGATAAAGCTTTAGAAGCATTTAAACTATATAAAAATTATGTCGAAAAATATACCGGATCAAAAATAAAATACTTTCAATCAGATAATGGTGGGGAGTATGTAAATGTAGAATTCGACGAATTTTTACGTAAGGAGGGAATACAAAGACGACTGACCGTACCTCGTACTCCTCAACAAAATGGGGTCGCAGAGAAAAAGAATCGTACTCTGGTTGAGATGGCCAGATGTATGCTTCTAGATAGTGACTTGTGCATAAGTTTTTGGGCTGAAGCTATTGATACGGCGTGCTATGTTAGGAATCGCTGTCCAACTTCTGTCCTAAACGGTGATATTCCATATGAAAAATGGTGTCAAAAACGAGTGAATATTTCCTATCTGCGTAGATTTGGAGAAAGAGTATATGTTCTGGATAAAAATCCGAACCTAGGTAAATTCGACGCTCGTGGAATCGCAGGAGTATTTGTAGGATATCCAAAAACAAACAAAGGCTTTAGGGTATGGATCCCTGAGCAAAGAAAATTTGTTGTCTCCAGAGACATAAAATTTGTTGAGATGTTATCAACAGATTCAGCGACAAGATCACTTGATGAAGCAAAAGACTTCATGGAAATGATTTCTTCTAGAAGTGATATACAAACTAGTGTTGATAAAAGTCATAGTCAAAGTCAGACATCAATGGAGATTGTCTTCACTAAAGAAACAAACAGACAAGAACTTGAACTAAGTCCAAATGAAGGACCAGAAAATGTAGAAAATAGACACGATTTTGAACTAAATCCTGATCAAGGACGTGAGGTGGTATTAAAGAGAGGATCCGGTAGACCAAAAATGGTCCGCACAGGTTGCCCAGGACGACCAAAGAAGGTCTATAACTACGTCGAAGTGGAAAAAAGAAATAGAGAGCCTGAAGCAGAAGAGTATAGAGAATGCAACGAATATGAAGAGTATAGAGAATGCAACGAATATGCAGGCGTAGCTTCAGAAATATCTTTGGATGACGCTTTACGTAGTTCGGAATGCTCGGAATGGGAAGACGCAATTTTGTCCGAAATAAGAAGCCTAGTGCAGAAGGGCGCTTGGACTATTGTTAAAACACCATCACATACAAATGTCGTTGGCTGTAGATATGTATTGACTACTAAAATAAACGTCGATAAAACCGTTAAGAAAAAGGCCAGGTTAGTAGCACAAGGATTTAGTCAGCGCTTTGGAGTAGATTATGAAAAAACATTTTCGCCCGTTGCCAGATTAGAAACAATACGATTAATGATGGCAATTGCTGTAGAGATGGACTTGGAGATTCATCAAGTAGACATTAATACTGCATACTTGAATGGAAACCTCGACGAACAAATTTACATGCGTATTCCTCGCTTACTAAAGGAATGTTTGTTAAAACTTGCACATGATAATGACGAAGATTCTGTGGTAGTGGAAAACGCAAAGGAAATGCTCGAGTGCTTGGAAACTGGAGGTGATACATGTCTATTAAAGAAATCTTTATATGGATTAAAACAGGCTGGGCGACAGTGGAATATACGACTTGACAAGAAACTTAAAGCCATGGGGTTAGAACAGTCTCTTAATGAACCATGTCTTTATATGAGACGTCAAGATGGTAAATATTTATTTGTCCTTGTCTTCGTCGATGATATACTAATTATATCAGACTGTGAAGGCCGGATATGCCGATTTAAAAATGAATTGAAAAAGGAGTTTGATCTCAAAGACTACGGAAAGGTTAAATACTTTTTGGGAATTGACATACAAAAAAATGAAAATGGCATTACGTTGTCACAGGAAGGCTATGTCAAGACTATTTTGGAAAAGTTTAATTTATATGACTGCAATTCTTGCAAAACTCCTAGTGAATTGTCCGATATTTTCTCGAACGAAACCAGAAAAGAGAAAGTCGACGAAAAATTGCCATACCGCGAACTAATTGGGTCGCTTATGTATTTGTCAGTAGCAACAAGGCCTGATATTACCAATACTGTTGTTAAACTTGCTCAGTTTGTAAGTAATCCTAATTCAAGTCATTGGAAGGCAGCAAAAAGGGTTTTACGCTATCTCAAGGGCACGGCGAGTTATGGTCTGTTTTATAAGAAAACTGGTAAGCCTGTTCAAGCATACTGTGATGCGAATTGGGGTAGTTGTCCAATAGATCGGAAATCTTATTCTGGGTATTCATTTATTCTAGGAGGCGCTAGTATTTCTTGGTCTTCTAGAAAACAGAAGACAGTAGCAACTTCTAGTTGTGAGGCGGAGTATGTCAGTCTTGCGGAAGCATTGAAAGAAGGTTTATATCTTCAAAGCCTGCTAACAGAAATGAACTTACCAGGGTATGCCACTATCTTTATTAATACCGATAGTAGATCAGCGATGTTCCTTGCGCAGGACCCCGTCTTTCATGGCAGAAGCAAACACATTGATATTAAGTATCATTTTATTAGGGGCGTTTTAAAAGACAACAAAAATATAATGTTGGGACATGTACCTACGGAATCTATGCTGGCAGATGTATTGACAAAAGCACTGCCTAGCATAAAACATAACAGATGTATGGACGGTTTAGGTCTTGTAAACCTTGCCAATCCATAATTTTATTTCTTTGCTGACGAGTTAACTTTCGTTTAGTTTTTTCTTGTATCATTTATGTGTTTAAGAGTAGGTACTTATGCATATTTATTTTATTTGTTATGTTGTGTTGATTAACTTATGAAAAGCAGTAACCTTTGCATTTGAGAGGGCGTATTGAGGTTTGTATCAAATGCATAGTGCCTTGCTGGCTGTTTTATATTTATATATTTTTATATTGACATGTTCTTCTGTACTTCACTTATTGTTGATACCATGGTTTGACGCTTGTACTGAAAATTTCGCATATTATAAAAACTCTTATTTACTTGTGTTTATTATTGTTCTTGTGCAATCTATCGCTTGTTCCACGGCGCCTATTCTGCCCGCATACTCAACAAAATACACTGGATTTCGAACCTAATCGTAGTGCGAAAAGAACCGGTTTTTGAGGATGTGTATTGAAAAAACATTTTTTTTAAATTTTGAACCATAAACAAATCATCCATACCCGATACTGTTTTGACTGAATGTAGATGGATACCTAAACTTGGTATCCGGTCACCATTGCTACGATTACTGAAAATTCGGGTGATACTAGGTACTTATGCGAAAATAACGGCCACGAATTTTTTTTAGTAAATCCATCATAATAGATGGATTCAGACTGATAATACACTACGAACGTGTTTAAAATTTTGAGAACAAGCTGTCCTCTAAAGTAATTCTAAAACTATAATTAGTCAGTCTTAGTTGACGGTGATCGTAAGGAGACACCACTTGAAGTGGAACGGTAGACAATACAGAGCATAGACAATCGGTAATTGAATCTAAACTTTAGAAAAGCCAGCAGTTGACGAGAGAAAGTATAAATAGTACAGCTTTACTGTTTGTTGAAGAGTAAATTGGAGAAGAGAAGGGAAAAGGATTGAAAACGAATGATTTGTCAAAATTTTAAGTAACAAATGCTAGACAAATATTTTGATTATTCTAGTACAGTCCAAGTTCAATCGTCATAAGAAGATATAGTTCTTGATGCATCAGTTTTCAATGACAAAAGAAAAGGGATTGATAAATAAATAATAATAAATAAATAAATTCAAGGTTGATTGTGCTTCGTAAACTTTGAAGGATACCAGTTAGTTTTATCAAAAGTTTGAGATAATTAACAAGATATTAAGCTACTTAAGAATATATCGTTGGCCAAAAATAAAATAAAAAAAACGAAATAGATTTCAATGGTCCTTCACTATGATTCAGTGAAATAATTGAGCGTGGGTCGTAATCATTCACAAAAGGAATGGTGCCGATCTACATAGTTGTTATACTCGAGAAATTAGCCGTGAATAAGATATATAATAAATCGAATTTAATTGGGCAATACTATTGTACTGTTCATCTATATTTTTTAAATTTACGTAATGTTCTATTAATTATTATTAATATTGGACTTTGATCTTTGAAGAGGTTTCACTGATTGTATTTACATCCAACAAAATCGTTACAGCTGTGCCATTTTATCTCCCGACAAAGATTTTCAAAGCGTGGTACCAAATCTCATAAGTGCGGCTTTCTTGCTGTGGATTAAATAGCTCTGAACATAACAAAGCTTATTATCAGATCGATAATAACAGGAAAAAAACAATACTAACGAAACAAAACCAACAAGTTGTTTAACAAAATTTACAAATAATTTAACACAATAATACATCACGCTTCCGCATATACGAGTATCTTTGAGAAGAGATTAAAACGGTAAACTGTCGAGTGATGTCCAACGGACAAAAAACATCAAGAATACCCACCGAATTATTGTAAAAAAAAAGATTAAAGATGGTCCGAGGAACGAGCCCTGAGGCACGCCTGTCGTTCGCCGTACCTGTTGTACTAGGGAGCTGTGTAGACAGACAAAATAAGCAATTCCATTTGATCGGGCCCATATTTGCCCACCACTAGAGTCTTGACTGTGTAAACATTAGGCCTCACGACCGCAAATAGCGTGATGTCGGTGCATTCGAAGGCTTCAGTCGAGTCAGGAGAAATTATTTTAGTAAATGGTAATGAATATGGTAATTGGTGTTCGATACTTGTGTTCTTGCTTAGTGTGAAAGGTAGTTTGTAAATGTCGGATAAATACAGTAACTTGCGTGTTTACATAATACTGAGGACGTCAAATACTTGTACTAAAAATATTTATTTAACATGTGACGTAGATGTGAAGTAGGTATTTTGTTGGAAATTCAAAAAAGATTTTGTGTTTTGTCTTTGCAAAATCAAAAGCAAGTAGATACCTAACTAATTTACTTTGTGCAGCAGTATTGCACTTGAAATAATATTATAATAAGTCAGCATTCCGTTTATAGGTCATGAAATCAATGGATTTTTTTGTGCTACAAACTAACAACTTTTCTCTCTGCCGCTCTATCAAACGGTAGAGCTAAAGTGGAAAAAAAATATCTGCACAATTTTCAACCGCTCGATCCACAGCATTTTTCAAGTGTTGCGACACATCAAACGTACCCAGTACCCACGGTCAGCGGTAAATTAAAATTGCCGCGGGGAAAAAATAAGTGTGTGACACACTTAGTTTCCATGCAGGCGCGCCTAATGCGGGCCGAGTGGCCGCGTCACCGCCAGCCGGCCACAGTTTATCTTCCTTAGTGTGGCAACACTGAGGGAAATAGCCGCGGAAATGTTTGCTATTTCATTTCCCTCCATCTTTGTTGGTTTGTTTACTTTTAGAAATGGCGACGGTTCCGTTTCTGCTGGACAGGAGATGAGATGGTAATATTGTTGGGTCAGTCTGTGAATTCACTTGGGGAATTCGTTAGTTTTCACAAAATACTACTTTACCATGCATGTCGACCTATTTCATTAATATTGTTACTATTGTGACAAGGAGGTAGACTCGGAAACACAATAGAAACGGCTTTTGTAAGATTTTCTACAAAACTTAGAAAAAAAGTTGAAAAAAAGTAACGCGTGCCTAAATTATCTGTTTATCTATGATTAATTAACCACAATAATTAGCGACCGATTGTCTCAGCCCACTTTGCGTAATTGGGCGTAAAGATGGGCAAACATGAAACCGGATCACTAAACGTCCGAACTGATCAGTAATCTACCAAACTATTAAGTTTTTTCTTCAAGCAAAAATTAAACGCAACTAAAAAGTATGTAATACCAATCCACCTCATTTTCCGATCGGCCGCCCGCGATAAGATCCTCTCTATTTTGACAGCACACCCGGTTGGGGTTGCAACAATGCTCCTATTATTGTCAATGTTTATCCACGCACAATTTGCTCGCGTTTATATAGCGTTGGCAACATTTTCTGGAAGGGGATGCGTACGTATGGCGAATTTTAATGCGATTATTATGAACTGCTGCAGACAGTTCATGGGGATTATGAGCGTTTTAATGATGGATTATTTTTGGTCGATCTGGATGATTTTGTTACGCTTAATTCTCAAATTCAAACAGATCATCGTGAGTGTGCAAATTCCCGGCCGTGCCATTTGATGATTCTCTCTAGTTATTTTATTTTATATCATGATTAGCTGACCCACGCAACTTCGTCTGCGTCACTTAAGAGAGAAAGAGCTCAAAAAAGGGAATAAATTTCCCCCGTTTTTGCATCATTTATTATTGCTGCTCCGCTCCTATTGGTCAAAGCGTGATGTTAGATAGCCTATCCAAGGAACAACCCGGATCTTTAGGTTAAGCCGTGCTTGCCTAGGTCTGTGGCTGGGTGACCACCCATTACATACCGGGTTTCCTCCGTACCTCGGAAAGCTCGTTAAGTCGTTGGTCCCGGCTGTCATTTGTAGATCTTTGACAGTCGTTACAGGTAGCTAAAGGATATCGTATTATCCAGTACTAACTGGGTTGTGGAGGTCAGATAGGCAATCGCTACATGTAAAATACAGGTATTCAGCTGCACCCGGTTAGACTGGAAGCCGACCCCAACATAGTTGGGAAAAGGCAGGCAAATGATGCTGAAGATCGTGATGTTGGATATTGTTTGAGTTGACTTTAAAGTTCAGTCAAAGTTCACTGTGGGTCACATTACAGGTAAAAGATTATTTAATTAAATAAGAATTATTTATCTAGCCGATTCCTAGAATCGGCACCAAAAACAAATCCAACCTATAACACACATCTCTCAATTTTACTTTCAAATTCACACACACGACCCCTCGCTCGCAAAATCCATTAGTTGTCAGTAAATATTGACCCGACTGTGACGCGGGCGCACGGGCCGAGCATTGTCGACGGTAGCCGAAGTGGCCCGAGCACGTCCGAGCTCAATATGTATACGCACTGTACGCCGATTTGAATTCTTAGTGCTTCAGCAAACATCATGATTATTGTGATTCATCTAATCAATATTGAAGTTCCTTGTTTTTACGTTTAATTTACGTATTTGTATTGTAAGGCTTAAATGTTTGTTTAAAGGCATGGAGGATCTTCTTCTGAAATTACCCTGGTGGTAAAGCTTGCTGCCTTTATATTAAGTATTTCGTCTCATTCAGTTTTCCCAAACAGGCCGATCTACGACTACGTGCACGAAATGTTTTATTCTATAATATCAGACAAAGTCCAATTCATTGTAATTATACCTATTTTTTTTACAAACTCTTTTCAATTTGACATTTTTCAAACTAGCGTGGCAAACCTGAATTATTTCACTTGTCACACTAACCGTTTTACTTACATAACGCACAAGTGTTATATACTCAAGTTTGAAGGTAGTTACAAGACAAACATTCAAGATAAACCAACAAAAATGTCATATTATGTACCAATAAGAAGGTGTTACCTAATGTATTCGAAGACGAAAAGGTCAATTTGTCACGGCTAGTAGAAATGCAAACGATTTGTGATGTTTATGTAAGTCATGCTTCACGATGAAGCAGATATAGAGACTTAAAATAGCTACTAATGTAAGTATAACAATTTGCCATCTACCTAGGCATCTCAAAAACTTAGTTACGGAATAACAGAATGCTTAGAATTTGGGAAGACATCTGGCTAGCTGCACAGATGATCTTATTAAAGTGGCCGGAAGAAACTGAGCTATGATAGAAAACAGCCAAAACTGGAGAGATTTGGAGTAGATCTTCACTCAGTAGGTGGCTAAAGGTTGAAGAAGAGAGAGAGAATAGATGACACGATTACGACCCTCAATTTTTAGTTCTCTTTTACAATCTCAGCTGGCTCGTTGTTTATAATGGTAGTGTTTTATGGTGCGTTTGGCATGGGTTTTGCTTTTTCTATAAGTATCTCTACTCTCATAGATTTACTTTTTACGTTGATTAATAGCTTTATATCTTTGTTAAGTATTCTTGCAGGTTTTTGCCTTTCTAATAAAATGTTTACATTAGGAACAATTTGTCACTTTAATTTATTTTCACGTTAATTTTCAAGTCTATTAACTATTGACTGGCTAACCAAAAGAAATCATTGAACAAACAAACTAAGAAATCACAACAAAACATTCAGTTATTGACCAAAAACACCTCCAAAATAACCACGGACTCAAAAGCAATAACTACTTCACATAAAGCGAACCCGCTTTACTTCGTCCATTAAAACTTTACTGAATTTTCAACTAGCATTGTCTAGTTGGTAATTACTTGTGGTCAGCGGCCGTCAGACGCACGCCCGCTGGCCCCTCGAGCCGGGCCCCCAGCTCCTAGTTGGGGCCAATTTCACGCCAATCGTGTCATCAAACGCACGCGTTAAAGCTAAGTGTCCGTTTCGTGCAACTATTTATTTTTCTTCTGACTTTGCGGGTAGAATGATAATTGGGGGAAATGGAAGCGTAATGGTTTGGGTTCGTGCCCTAGGTGCTGTTTGATCTTGTAGATATATCACTAAGTGCAGTGTACTTTTTTTATAGACCGGCACGGCTATGTCACACACTCGCTTTTCCAATGCCATTCGTTTTGTCAATTCAATAACATTCATGGCTGTTTTCAAGTTGTCGAGTAGACGATTTTTTCGCAATTATTTGAGTATGTAACAATGCCATGTACTCATTAGAAATTTCTTTCAAAATCTTTTGCAATATGGCAGTGCAGTGTGTAAAGTAAGGTTGCGGGTTTCTCAAAAACGCGTATAACGGTACACAGGAAATAGTAATTTGTTATACAAGAGTGCAAAGTTGTTTTTTAATCGCGTGCTCAATTTTGATGACCGAGCTAGCGAAGGATTCTAAAATTGAGTCACGAGCGCAGCGAGTGATTCAAAACTTAGAATAGCTCTATATGGTCTGTGCTTAGAATCTTGAGCGTTAGCGAGGGAATCGAAAGAGCATTAGTTGAAAAATCTTTGCACTCGATTGCAACACGTAACTTTTCATCCCACCTCAGCGAAGAAATAAATAAACGCGAAAAATGCGCATTATTAACAAATTCAGTTAATTCTGTTGGCATTCAAATAAACATCCTCGTTGCTAGATAATGAGTGGTCATTTTAGGTTTTTCACTTGTTTTCAAGTTGGATTCCTTGTTTCTAACCTAAGGTGTTAACAGTATAAAGAGAAAAGAACATGGCGCGCGCAAAACATATTAAAAAAGTACACCAAGAAGGTTCCGAGTCTGAATTCTTAACAAATAAAAAAAATGTATGATAAATTTGGAACCATAGAGGTAGAAGTAAATAGGTTTTATGATGTTTTGAATTCACATGCTTAGTGCACACGATGTTCTAAATTCAAATTGACTTTACCCTCAAGACGATAAGAAACGGCTTTTGCACTCAGATATCGAAGAGCAAAAATACTCTTTCCGAGATGGGGGCATGAAAACACAAGTTAAAGTAAAGCTAGAAATTAGATAACTGAGTTTTCTGAATGTTTTAGTGACCACTGAACTCAGACCTTTTTATATTTCAATTTTCATCGATAGTCTGCTACCTATCTCTAGATATATCAGCACTCAGTTTTGACCACACATTTTCTACCATTCAAAAATAATAATTTTACAGCAACACTGGCCCGACACCGCTCGGCCGTGAAAATAGTTCCGTTTACGACGACATATTTTGACGCCCCGGCGTCCCTCGTCCTGGCCAGCCCCTGGTTCAATTACCGATGTATTTGTTGTCAAAATATATGCACATCTCTGTCCGACCCCTGTCACACACGGGGACATGAGTGTGAATGTATTTTTAGGAAATTTTAAGGTCTTCTTTGCAACGAGGAGGTGCGCTGTCCGATGAAATTCGGAAGATTAACTTGTTTACACATGAAATTGGGAGATAGAAGTAACTTTGTGTCTATCTTGTTGTTGTTTTAAATTAACGCGTAGATAAGAGGTAGCATCATTCGATTGGGTGATACCTATAATATTATAATTATTACCTATGGGCGATAGTAACGCTCATACTCATCGTTCTTGTGGCAAAAAATAAACCAAAATGCTGTAGGCTATTTGTCGTTCAAAAATATACGTTACGTTAACGTCGCGTGTTCGTTTTAAGGCCTCTGAGTCTTCCAAGTTGTGAATAAAAAACCCTCATTTTTGTTCTTCTTTACAGAAGCGCTGACAATCAAAAAGCCCTTCAAAATGAATCAATTAAAATAAAATCAACATCACGTTGAACTATCTTCAAAAACTATTCAGACATGTTTGTAAACATCCCCTTACGTGTCATTAAACGATTCAATTGGGATCTAAAAACGCGCCCATTCATCCGCCATGGAAATAGCGCTACGTTTCGATTAAACCAGAGATCAACAGATAACTAAAATGTCCGGTGGTCTATTGACAGCACAAAGGAGGTTTGAAACGAGCGGGTCATAGCAGTTTTTTTTTGGGTACCGTGGGTATAAACTGAGTGATTTTTCCAATCGCGCCGGTGCCTTTGCTCTCCCAGCTCAAATCTAAATCAAAAGTTATTTACTCAAACTAGGCTGAAGCTCAGCACTTTTTGAACGTCAACACAGACAGTTCCACAAAACGCCCACTCATCGCCACTTCCTAATGTTTTAGCTGGCAATAAAAAATAGCGAAACAAACTCCCCAGCAAAATCTCATATTGTTTTTAAAGCTAGGCAAAAGAGGCCATTGATTATATTCGGAGTTCTATTTTCTGACAAGCTGTTCGCAAAAGACTAAACTACAAAAGGATCAGTCAAATGTTAGGGACAATTTGTGGAACAGCTATTTATCCTGGCTCTGCTAGTGCCCGACAACTGGGAGATGCGTCTAAAATTTGTCCGTACCAATTTGACTGAGTTTATTTAATAGGTTCGTCTTTCATATTACTTTATTAAAATCACGCACAGAACCCACAAACTCACAGCTTGCACCAATTCCACCGATGAAGCAAAGATATCGCACAATACAGCCACACACGCACAATGGAGTAAGACAGAATGGGGAGCAACATTTTATTGAAAGACCCTTTTCGTCGAGTGTTGTGTAAATACGCGGCGGATTCGGCGTGTGTAATGTGCGGAGTATTGCTGCCGAAATGCTGATGTGCCGACCTTAGCGCACGTCTGCCTGCTTTTGTTGGTAGAAGAATTGTAATTAAATTTTGTACCTTGGCACATTATACACAAATAGGTAAAGAAAAAGTTAGGCTTTGACCACCTCAGACCCTAATCGGCATGCTCCTCATAACAACTTGACTAACATAACGTCTGCAATTTAAAAGAGACTATTTCGATGAGACTGTGTCGGTAAAAAGTGTATTTGAAAGAAACAGAACTAAATCTTATGCCGTAAAAATTTTGAAGAGTCGTTATCAGTCTGTCAGTCAAAACTGTATGACATTCTTTTTCTAGAGATCAATACTCTCACTGAAAATTCTAGCTACTAAGATATGCTATGATTATGTTGAAGTGGTGGCTATGCCAGTTCTTAATTTCGTAAGTTCTCAAAAGGCGCTTCTAGTAGTTCCAAGCGATTAACTATTACAGTGTCACTATTTTATTGAACACAGTTCCGTGTTTTAGAGGTCGTCGGCCTACGCGAGTAGAAGACAATTGTCATGATGGCGGATGGCCGCAATCATTTGTTTTGGCCACTGTCCCTTTGAAGACTTGTAGTTTCATTGATTGTTTCGACTAGAATAATACGGTGCATTTACAATACAGGTTTTCAATTGCATGCGGTAAGACTGTAAGCAATCCAACCCCAACATACTCGGGTAAAGGATTGGCAAATGATGACGTCGTAGTTGTGTGTTCAAGTAAACGGAGAAATATGTGGCGATTCAAAAATAAAAACCTTTAGTAGTCTCTACAAGTATGTACCTCCATCCGATTTTGCAACGGTGACTATTTCTATTATATTTTGAGACTTTTGGTTACGACTAAGTTACGAGCGCAAGCACCTAAGTGGCTTACGTCGTTTCTTGGCACCTACATAATATTCTGAGTAACGATGTGATAGAAAACAAAGCTTTATAAGTCATAGTGAATATCTGACCTTAAGCAGAACTGTAATTATCATTTAAGAATATGAATCGTAAAGACAGAAGATATATTTTTGCGGTCTAATTTTGCAACAGGAACACGTATAAGCATCTTTCTCGAAATAAAATTAAATACAGTTATAAATTCATAACTGATAAAATATATAATCATAATTGTATGTCCTCAAAGTGACTAAAATACGATGCAAAGCTTTAGCGCGGGAAACCACGTCTAGTGTCATTAGGAAAATGGCGGGCGCCAGCTTAAATGTTGCCAGCACTAAGAGAATAATTTCTACCACGAGAAAGTATTAATTTTTATTTTTACGCTACTCCCCTTTTATAATTTACAAGGATGGAAAAAACGTTGTTAAAATGATGCAGTTGTTTCGTTTTTAAGTACTATGAACATGTTTTAAATTGTAATATGTATTAAGCTTAATGTAATTTACTCATGGAACATTACACTTAAATATAGGTAGATAGGGCTAAATTGCATTATGACCTATTAATGAAACTCTTAGGTTTGTTTTAAACCGGTTATAATTTCAACATGAATACCTTGATTACAGCAAGTTGATTTATTTTTAGTAACGGTCTATGAAAATCTAACAGCGCACTTTTATATAGGTATCTTCAAGTGATACTAACTGTATATGCGCACCCAACAACTAGGATGAACATTATGATAAACCTATTAAGTACCGATTTTTCAAAACTGTATGTTCCGACTCAGTAATTATACCTATCAAATAAGTTTTAGCACACAAGTTATAAAAAAAAAAAAAAACCTTTTACATCTAACCTCAGCAGAGTTAATCACGTAATTAAAACCAACGATTTAATTAAAACAAAAGTTTGCTAAAGACAAACGCTTTCAGTTCAAAAAGACCTTCAACATGAAAAGCTGAAAATTCAATGCTAACTAAACTTAGCTTTTAAGGCTGAGAACTTAATAAATTCTTGTTAATTGCTTGCAAATCTTATAAAGGAATAAACAATTGGGTAGTTTATAATTTAACCCAAACTTTCTTAGTAATACTACATAATTATATTGCACAACTAATTTCTCTCTCCATGATTTGAATTTGGTAAACGACAAGTTGCCACGGACTAGTCGAACAAAGTGAGAAGCAGAAGAAGACTATAAAATATGTTAATGATATGTTTTCTGCCGGTTAAATCATAACGACGGAAAATGTAAAAATATTGTTATAACATTATATACTCGTTTTTCAATTAGACCATCAAAGATGCGTCACTGGGACTGTAACTTCATCATTTTTGTTTTTGGCAATGGAAAAATGGTCTATTTGAAATAAATGCTTTGAGTTCGAAAAGACTTACTGATATATTAAGGAAATAGAATTTAGCTCTTGTCCTGGGTTAGGTTACATTATTGTCTCGCTGATGGTGGCGCATGAATCGGATCATTTATTTCCCTTCAAAATGGCTGAGTTGAATGGTGCTGATCCATGTTTCATGTTCGTGAACGGGCGCTGTCAGTTGTGACTGGTCATCTTGCCCTGGCCTATTTGAATGAATTATTTTGTTTTTGTTTTTACTATTGACACTTTTAACGTGCACATCTTGCTACCTTGTTCTCACAAAATAATACCAACTCAAATGTTGTGATTTTTTATCAATAACTTGATTTAAAAGAGTGTCTCTGGAGTTTTATGCCCGTTTTTCTCCACAGTTTTTCTTTGACTGGGACTGTAGCAACATGTAATGTTTCGACAGTTCAAAAGTGCCTATAACTGGCTTACTTGAAATAAATGCTTGATTGATTGAAAGACTTTTGAATCCCGCTAGGTCCCCGTGTTTGCACCGTAAACGGAATGTAACAGGACTGGCTATAATGGGCGCAAATCACGAGCTCGCGTCGTGTGACTGTTATATCATTCACATGATTTAAATTGCAACGCTTGGCTCGCGGTCGTGAACTGTTATGACATTATCAGTTTAAAAAGGGTTGGTTTGCATTCCTGAGTTCACATGAAACAAGACGGAACACCTGGAAAGTCCATGATTTTCATTCGTTCTACGGTTTATTGCTCCTACCTGAGACTTTTGGATCGACGTTACAGATTTAAAACAACCCGAGTCAAGAAACTGTAACCATTATGCAAAGGGATGACTATTTTGCGTAGATGTGACTTATTTTGCCCCTCCTGTTATTTCTGAGTTTAGTGTGCTTTAACTGGTAGAAACGATCCAAGAAACGCACAGCCACGCGCAGCTTTGATCGTACCTACTGCGCAGAAATGAGAATGAGATACTATACTTTCGGGCTGTTAGGATTGCATGAGGACCTTAAGTAGCTCCTAAGATTTTTTTTCTTTAATTCTCAATACGATCATTAAAACGTAATACAACCAGTCATCACCGGAACATTTTTTTTCTTTTTCGAGTAGCTTATATCTGCCTACTTACATTGATGCATTTAAAGCCAAGCTAACAGTTTTGTTCTTTATTATCGAAACCAGATAAATTTTTGTTACGCCAACGTAGACCCCGACGGACTCGTCGGACTAGCCTAATAACCTGTATTTTCTCTATAATTTAGCTTAGTAGATCCAAGTGTGCGTATCTGAGCGGCTGCTTTAGTTTCCAGGCTAATGACGTCGACGTCGGGCGGGATGGGCCACGTCAACAACATGGGGGGCCTGGCCGCGTGCGCCGGCCCTGACTCCAAGCCCATGCAGTTCCCTCTCGCGCAGAGGAGGAAGAGAAGAGTGCTGTTCACTCAGGCGCAGGTGAGTCCAACCAAACTTATTAGGTTCTCATATTGAAGACAACTATCATCATCACAAGAGAACCAAGGCCACCGACGTACGGACGAACGGATGGCTGATGGGGCCGAAAAGTCCTGGAGAAGCGGTCGCGAACCGGATGACGATGCGTTGGAAGACCACCCACTAGGTGAACCGATGACCTGGTAAAGGTTGCGGGAATCCGTTGGATGCGAGTCCCAGGGGACCGGGACATTTGGGGGAGGCCTATGTCAGTATTGGACTTCTTTCGGCTGAAATGATGATGATGATGATAACTCATATTGCCGTATACATTCATGCTGAACCGTTTTCGGGTCTAGTGGTCTGCGAGCTGCTGGCCAAGAGGTGCCTAGGTTCTATTCGCGGGCAAAGCGTTTTTGGGTTTTAAGTAAAAATTTCTCAGTAGCCACGAAGTCTGGATCAGTGCCCTGTTCATGTCCATAGGCACGTCTCGTTTTACATTAGTTTTAACATGACTGGAAAAATGCGTGTGTCTGTGTACTATAAGGTACACTTCAGCTTCCCTTTGAGGATTACGGCACGATGTTATGTTAGCTTTTGATCCCTGCAGTTCATGTCCATGGATAAATCTCTGACGTCTACTTGGCTGAAGTTAGGGATAAAAGCCAGTCTTAAATATTCAGCAATTGAACTTACTTTCTTTTTGAATTTAAGAATGTACCTATGCTCAAAAGTAGCAGCCATCAACATAATATGGACTCTTAGAAAACGTGGTGAAGTGAATTTTGCCGTGACTTGGTGTCGAGTTCCAATAGTGCGCGCAGCAAACGACAAAGAGAGAAGGTAGACAGATTTGTCTGCTCCTAACATTTTTTTCCATCCTAGTCGACCCGCGATCATGGCGCTTGCAACAGCGTCGAAATATCGGGATCTCAATATAAATATTAATCACGGAAGATATCCCGTAACTGACAATATACGTTTAGTTGTGAACCGTGATATATAGCAAAACAGTGTTTCAGCAATTGCTTTCATTTCTTACCAAAACAGGGACCTTCCTTACCTACCGGTACAAAATTCCCTCCGGTTGTTCTCCAAAGCCTCCGTATTTCATCTGGATTGTCGTCCCTCTCGCAGGAGTCGCAGGGGGAGCATTATTTGCCGATCATTTTACAAATAAATACGAAATGGGGGACTTTACCTGCCTTCATTCGCGATTTAAGGAAATATATTCACGGTGCGATTAGAATTTGTTGTTCTGTTGAGTTGGAATTAAAATCTTGATTTGAATTGGAGAAAGTGAAGTAAGTATTTGAAATGTTATTCGGTTATGCTTGGATTAGAACTTACTACTGTCTTTTTATACACAAATCTTAATTATTTATGTAATTTTTTCCTACATGAAATATAATAAAAATCACAAATTTCTTATAACAAATTCAAGACAAACTATCAAACTTAGAAAGGAGATACCAGATAACTGCGACAGGAATTAAAATCGCATCACACTCACGGTGAATAGGGCGCTTTACGAGGGTGAATTGTAGCGTGAAGCATGACCGGTCGCATAGCGGGGTGGTGCCATGGTGACCGCGACTGTGTCGGGTCAACTGTCGACGTGAAATCGCAGTCGCAACGATTGCTAACAATAGAATCGTGGCCTTTTCAAATCGAGCTGTAGTTTGCAATGCGGAGAGCTGGTATTGCATAATTATGAGATCGCATGTACCGCATATGACGCGTACGACGCGTGTTGGAACGCATATGACTAAAAGAATGATGAATATAAATGTTGATGGATGGAGAGTGAGAAGAATGATATGAAGGAGAAAGAGGTAAATGATAGCGTGACGGTTGACAGGGGATAATTGAAGAAAAAAAGGTTTTGGGTCGACCACAAATAACATGGCACAAGGGTAGCAAGACCGGGGTTGCGGGCCTATTCGAAAGAGATACCGCGGCCCCGGAACGTAAAAGGCGAGGAAGGAACATGGATGGTTTTTAGTCAGTAAGAGTCTGACACTCCCTCCCGCTCCGCCCAGAGTGGGAGAAGTTATTTGATGATTTCCCATCCTAAAAAAAGGGTAGCATGATAGTAAGGTATTGAAATAATACACTCATCATCTGCCTGCCTTTTCCCAATGTTGGGGTCGGCTTCCACTCTAACCGGATGCAGCTGAAGACCAGTATCTTATATGGAGCGACTGCCTATCTGACCTCCACAACCCAGTCAATACTGGGTAATACGATCCACTTACTAAGACTGGTTGTCAGACTTTTAGGGCCACTGACTACCTGTAACGACTGGCATGACAGCCGGGACAAACAGCTTAACGTGCATTCCGAGGCACGGAGGAAACTCGATATGTAAGGGTGGTCACTGGTGGTCACCCATCCACAGAACAACCTAGGCAAACACGGCTTAACCTAACGATTGACTCGAGCGGCTTTTATTATTTAGCCACGATCTCCTCCATTGATAATACAATATAGTGACAATAGCTAAAGATGTCAATTAAATATTGTACTTAATGTAGGGTTATGGAATTGATAAAATATTTCTAAATGAAAATTGAAAACTGAATTTATGCAAAACTCGAGGTTCTGCATGAATTCAGTATTCAATACAGGGTGTAAACAACCTCATCACAAAGCCATTAACCAAGCATTCTGTACATCAAACTAAGTAACTTTTCGCAAAAATTATTGCCGGGAAACAACTTTTTTTTTTGAGGTTATAAATCATGTTTTGTGGTAGAACTCAAAGTAACGCACTTCAAACATTTTGCTGATGGTTGGATTGAATAGTATGGGGGTCGCGGAGGTGTTAAAAGTAAAAATCTTACAAAAATAAACTTGTATTTAAAAAAAACTTGTCAAAAAGTTGTAAGTTTGACTCCCCATATCTCCGTAACTAGAAGGTTCCCAGGTATGGCGTAGAACAAAAAAAATGATCGTAATGATGCGGAGAACAAGTGCCCTTCGGCTTCGTGAAGAAGTGTTTTACATCCTTTATAGTCTGCTGTCTCCCACACAGAATTTCGTCTTTGGCGACCAATCTCAGTGAAGAGATTATAATAAAATCGAAATCGAAACAGGAGGTATTACAAATTTACTTTGAACTATGAATTGTCGAATTTAGTGAAAGATTTGAAAGCGACATCCTCTAAGATCTTTTGAATAAAAACACATTACCGCATAAACATGTCAAGAATTATATTGCAAGTCTTGTTTGGATATTCTGTAGACAAAAAAAAACCGACTTAAAAAATAAAAACAAAAAAGTGAAAAATAACTTTAGCTTCTGAAGTCGGTGACCTTTGTTTGATTGATATATTTTTGTCACCGACCTCAGAAGCTGAATTTATTTGTCTTTTTTTTTGTTTTTTGTTTTTTAAGTCGGTTTTATTTTTGCAAAAAAGTTTTTATTTTTCACTTTTTAGTGGTTCACATGTGCTTCACATGGAAAGTGCATACCGTTACAATTACAACAAGCCCAAACACGACTACGATAGATTGTCCCATTATGGAGTACCGGTGTCTGAATTTTGGCTTCATCATCAGATCCCAACTTGGTGACTATGAAACCGTTTGGAAAGTATACCCTTTTGAACAAAATAAGATTTTTTCAAATCAGTTGGTAAGCGACGGAGTTCTACGCGGACAAACATAAAAAAAATAAACATATTGAATTGAGAACCTCCTTCTTTTTTAGAAGTCGGTTAATTAACTTGCAACACAATGTTTATTCTTCATTTTTTAATCCAGTTACAGCACAATAAATATAGAGCAATAACAGTGCAATATGTGTAGGCTATTTTAACATGAAAATCTCACATTAATGCATTAATCTGCAAAACATTTAAATGCAACATATTCCACTTTCAATCTTATTAAATCAAACGAGCAGCACAACATTGAAAAGCTAACTAAAGTCTAAAGCCAAAATTGCGTTAGCGTGGAGGGCGGCGCCCAACCCGCCCACGCGGCCGCCCGCCCGCCCGCCCCGCCCTAACATGCCACCAGCTATCAACCATGTAATTAATTCTATTTCCACGGAATTTTCTGGTTGCAGTTTGATTCCAATGTTGCTGTGTGAGTGTGTGTATGGGGGTGTGTTAGTGTCTATATGTTTGTGAGTAGGGTGTGTGTGAGGTGGGGGGGTGGGGGGGGTGGGGTAGGTTTTGCTAAAAGTCGGTTTGATGAGGTCAGAGGGATTCTGAATGTGTGTGATTTATCAATGGTCATTTGAGATAGTTTGGGACTGATTTCTAACCGGTTACTGTGAACGCAAGTGCCATTTAATTGTTTCAACCATTTGAACGGACTTTCGTGGTTGGCCGACGGCACATTTATGTGGTCTATAACAGTGTGATATGGTAGTATGGTAACCTACTTCAATTATTTTCTCGTAACCTTTATTACTCGTAAACTGGACGGTTGTATATAGGACTGTCAAAGACTTGATCTACGGCATTTCCAAGTTAGACACAGAAAGCAAAAAAAAAGTTGACATTATCTTGGACTTGTTAATTATTTTATGAAAAGTATTTTAAAATGAGTAATGAGGAAAATGTTGAGTATGGATGTAAGAGAAGATGAAGATCTAAAAGACAATGAATGTTGAGTATGGATGTAGATAAGAGAAGAGGAAGACCTAAAAGACAGTGAATGTTGAGTATGGATGTAGATTAGAGAAGAGGAAGACCTAAAAGACAGTGAATGTTGAGTATGGATGTAGATAAGAGAAGAGGAAGACGTAAAAGACAATGAATGTTGAGTATGAATGTAGATAAAAGAAGAGGAAGACCTAAAAGACAGTGAATGTTGAGTATGGATGTAGATAAGAGAAGAGGAAGACCTAAAAGACAGTGAATGTTGAGTATGGATGTAGATAAGAGAAGAAGAAGACCTAAAAGACAATGAATGTTGAGTATGGATGTAGATAAGAGAAGAAGAAGACCTAAAAGGCAATGAATGGACTGTGTGAATGATGATATTATGGCTAGAAAGGAGGTCACAGCCGAGATGACGAGTTATACAAGTTTAAAAGAAAAGGAAATGCTACGTCGACCTCAAATGAATTGGGATAAGGGCATGCAAATGATGATGAGTATTAAAATTGTTCATCTAGTCTCAATCCCCACTATTGTAAGATTTAAAAAAGTAATCTTCTTAATATATATAAATCTCGTGTCACAATGTTTGTCCTCAATGGACTCCTAAACCACTTAACCGATTATAATAAAATTCGCACACCATGTGCAGTTCGATCCAACTTGAGAGATAGGATAGTTTAAATCTCAAATTATGAGACGCAGACGAAGTAGCGCGAGTCAGCTAGTAATTATATAAAATATGGGATACCCCTGTGAGTAAAGTGCTTCATTTGTACAAAGAAGATTTCATCTGGTGTCTAGATTTTTTAATGGTGAAGACTCATCATCATCATCATCATTTCAGCCGAAAGACGTCCACTGCTGGACATAGGCCTCCCCCAAGTGTCGCCACATTGACCGGCGCCGTGCGATTCGTATCCAGCATTTTCCCGCAGCCCTCACCAGATCATCTGTGCATCTAGTGGGAGGTCTTCCAAAACGTCTTCCGGTTTGCGGTCGCCACTCTAGAACTTTTCTGCCCCATCGGCATTCCGTTCTGCGAGCAATGTGCCCTGCCCATTGCCATTTCTGAAGAAGACTAACCTAATTTAATTTGTGCAGGTATACGAATTGGAGAGGCGGTTCAAGCAGCAGAAGTATTTGTCGGCGCCGGAGAGGGAACACCTGGCTTCACTCATACACCTCACACCAACACAGGTAAGTCAATAAATAATTTCAGTATCAATTTTTGGCACATTAACAGTGCATTCCGAGATAGGCTGTAAACGCTATGAGCGTCCATAAACCCGTTCCGAGATACCGTGAGCGCGATCACAAGCACGATATCGATGTTCCTTGAGTCGTCATAGATGACGTCATGACACGCGCCATCTTGCCAAAGAAATATCACCGTGAGCGCTGTCAAATGACCTATGGTCAGATCTTAGCTGTCATAATCGTGAAAATTAAAACGGTACGCAAAATATTGCTGTGAGCGCTGTGAGTGATTATGTCGTATCTCGGAATGCACGGTAAGTCACATCGACACTAATGGCGGCCAGTTTCAATAACTTATTAGCAGGTTTCGGTAGCTTGCTATCTCGGTCTGTTTGACATTTTGCTTAGTGACTGATTAGAAACAAAATGTCACACAAAAGCTTTCTTTTGATTTTTCTATGAATCAAGTGACTGGTAACACTCGGATAGGATACTTCAAGATGACTTATAGAAACACTGGTAGCTACGAGCATGGGTATATTAATAAAGTTATACCTTATACGTAAGTAAGTTATAGAAAAGAGCTGTAACTGTTTTACTACTGTGGTTTTACCGCGACCGTAGATCTCCTATTGATCCTTGTAGTCTTTGTGACTCAGATAATACATTGATACTCGTGGATTGTTTTTATCTTTATGAAAGTCCGTAGTGCGTTAGATTGATTGATAATGGATATAATTTTATCGCCTTTATCCATTAAGGACGATACAAATAGAAAAAGAATTTCGTTCCTATAAGATTCTAAATACCTAGATAATTTTCAAAGATTGTTATTTCGCCTTTTCAATCCTGAAGCAGTGTTTTCGATAGGATCATAATAAAAATATGACAAAATAAACAGAAAAACATAAAAATTCGTCCCCTACCGGTGCCTACCTACCACATGTAAGTACTGCCCCTAATTCAAAGACGGCACTTAAAATGTAACAAACAAGGAAAAATTCGTACCCTGCCACTCGAGAATCAAAGCATTTCAAGCACTAGTGCGGTCGCCTGTGACGTCATGACGTAACGAGCTGTCTTTGGTTGCCAGATGAAAAAAACAAATGCGTGTGGTAGAATTTTCATAGCTTAATAAGCAAATATCATTTTTTTAATTGAGAACTAAGGAGTTACAGGTTTTACATTCTTTACTTTTATTTTATTATGTACTTAATTAAAAGCAACAGGTAATTAGGTAGGTTTCAGGAATATAATTATGGACTAACTACCTAGGTATTGATAGACTTATAGTTCATTGTACAAGGTAATCTAACACTATTTAAAACGACTTTTGTCTGACTGAAATTATGTTAATTTGAGAGTGTAATCAAAACAGATTTACCGCTCACACTTGTCAAATATCAACATCCTGAATAAAATATATACCTATCTACGACCTTTATCGAAGTCGTCTTCAAACCTAAAAAGACAAAACAATAAGATGAATAAATTCAACCAACCAATAACCAGTTTTCCCAACCGTTCAACTGCACCACAAAACGCTACTACTGACATTGAATTTTTCACAACGCGAACCGTAAAAATGCGTATCACGCCCATTAGCTCATAATTTCCCGTGACCACAGACATAACTTACAAGTTACACGTATCAATAGCGTTCTGTATGGGCGTCACACTGTGCCAGCCACAAGCGATCGTAAATCACTGGCTATAACCGTTTAGAAACGCCTCCGGTCATCACTGGCGGAGTCAATTACAGAAAACGCCTACGAAACGCGTGTTGCCCCGCGGCTGGTATCCGTTTTGGGGTTAACTAGCGATTGAGCACTGGTTTAGGGGCTGTAGTGATCAATTGAAGCTGATTGTGTTACGGAATGGGTCTTGTGGAGCTAATTTTGTGTTTGTGCCTTGTAAAAGGGGTGAAGGAAGCTTTTGAATTTAGAACAGCGTTTGATGAAATGATGAAAGATGTCTTTTGTAGAGGGATTGTGGCTTCGCAAGTTAGGCGCGGTTTATACGTAAGAGCCGTGGCGAGGACGTATGGAAAGAGAAATGTGCCCGCGCTTCCAGGTGTCTTGCCGTCACCAGGTGACTCGCCCGACAAAAACGACGCTATGCGACGTAACCATTAGGTTCATTTTAAGTTTGATTATCCGCCACCACCACACGGCCTCGCCCGCCACGTATTTCTGTATAAACCGTGCCTTAGGACCACAATGTCTGCCTGCCGAGGCTGCGGGAATGTTCGAAAGAGATACCGTGACCCCGGCGGGCGAGGCAAGAACTCATGTGGCTTTCAAGTCGGTAGTTAGTGATGTTAAGATTTTTTTCCTTAAAAAGAATGCCAAACCTCCAAGTAGTCTAGCTTCGTCTGTTTGAAATTCTGTTATTATCAAAGATCGCTATGTTTCTTTAGTTCTTTCGATTTTCATTTTTTTATTTTACTATGACTGCGTTTACCACATGCTTTCAATCTATTCCAAAGCGTTTCATATTCCGACAGTGTGTTTCAAACAGGAATGACACATTTTTCCGTAGCATACTTATTGTTGACTTTTCTATTTTCATAGCTATAGAGCGTCACTTTGTCTATAAGGCCGCTATTTTCTCTATAACAACTATTGGAATTGTTGTGACGGCCTGTAGCAGCAACTCTCAAAGCTCACTATAATCCAAACTCACGCACAATCGTGCAAGTGGCTGCAATCAATAACGTAATTAACCTGCATGCCCTAACAATGCGAAACTACACGGCCCAATTATAATAACAACGCATTATCTTCGGCTTAACGCGCGCCGCCATTGTGTCCCGTTGACGTTTGTTTTGGCGCCAAACGACTGCTGCTGACACCGCCAAAATGGAGATTATTCATGGACCTAAACCATTGTCGGGGGTCGCGTAGAGTTTATGAAATTTATATCGACACGGCCAGGATTATCGACGCATTGTTGTAAAGGATTTGAATTTTGTAAACGAATGTGGGAAATAGGGCGCGTGCCGTTGACAGTTATATTAATAATGGCGATGACGCTTTTTTGTGTAAATATTTGGTGAAATATTTCACGGATTGTTTGCGTGTTATGTTGTGTAACTATTATTTCTATTCGAAACTGGCCGAGGGGTCTAATGTATGCTTATGTATACCTACCTACTTGTTCTGATTAATAAGAATTATGTGAACTGCTCATCTTCATCTGATTAGCATTTTCCCAACTATGTTGGGGTCGGCTACCAGTCTATCTGGATGCAGCTGAATTACAGTATTTTACACAGGCGTCCTACCTGACCTAGCTGTACAATCCAGTTAGTACCTACCTAAAAGGTAATACCAATGCCCCTTGATAAGACTGGTTGTCAGAATTACGGGCCACTGACTTCCTGTAAAATTTCAGAGGCACTGGGAAAACTCGGTATGGAACCCATCCACAGACCCGCTAAAACGGCTTAACCTAAAGGGTGACCACAGCGGCCGTTATTATTTAGCCAGGAGCTCATACGATTAGGTGAACTACTATGGCGTGGAAATCTAGAAGATCGGAAGGCTTCAAACCAATTATTTAGATCAGTTCACAACACAATAAATAGGGAGAATCAGCAATAATAACGAAGAAAACACTCAAAACGTACCTACCTTACTTATAAAGTAATACACCCAATTGGAACGTTCAGTTTCCTTATTTTCTCGACGTTTTTTGTAATTATTAAATCTTTTACTGTTCCATGTCTGTCTGATATCTCTGGCAACTTAAAATATTTTTTCTTTCCTTTACATCATCTCTTCCAATATTTGATATTACTTTTGATTTACCTTTAACATTTTACTTTCCAATTCTAATTTTCCAATACTTTTTTAGGTGTTTTCTTGAGTTCAGTTTATTTCACTTGGATTCAAATCTTCTGCTACCGGGCTACCGGTCCGGTCAGCTGGACCACCTCCGGCCGCTGTCAGTCGCACGCCCGGCGCGTGCGGCCTGCGTTAAGCGCTGTATTATCTGTATTGAGTTACTACTATTCTCTGATAATCTTTATGGACTTATATTGTTTTGTGGAGTAAGTGTTTTAGCAGATATTTATTGGTTTGAGTTGGAGGCATGGGACAATTTTGTTTCATCCGTGTTTGTTTACTAGGGCCAATTTGCGGGAATTTGTAAACAGTCCAACTCACGGAACTGATATCGCTAGTGACTGAAAACTTTATTGAGTTATAGCAGTAGTAATGTGTGACACCAAATAATATCAACACGCCTGAAATCCCCGAATGGTAACGCAGAGGTGTAGGTACTGTTATAATAGTATAGTCTGTATAGCATAAAGTGCACCCATATTTTGCCAATTTTGAAAGGTACTGAATACATTTAATTGTGTCAGGATCTAGAAATTAATTATCAAATAGGCGAGAGAGGAAAGTAAGTCCAAGCATTGAAATCAAAGCCCACTCATTAAAGATGACTCAACAAAGCCATCAGCTATAGAAACCGAAACGCTGAAACCGTGCATATTCATGCCATTTAAATAGCCCAGCAATAAAGACAGAGTCGCCCACAATATCCCGTCTGTTTGACGTTCGGAGCAAACAGAGGGAGCATTCGTTCAACTTAAGTAAATTTCGATGTTCGCGCGCACAGCCACCGGGGCCCGGGGCCGCGCTTCTCTCAAATAAACTTTGATTTAATAATGCTAATGGCTATTTTAATGACTTCTGTATATTTTGTGTATTTTTCGAAATTGCTGTTGGCTTGATTCTTGTTTTAGATTTCGCTTTGAGGCAATTTATTTTCCATCATTCGAGTTATATCAAATGATAACAAATGCACCTATTTGCTACTAGGAATGTACATGATTCATGATTCGTTTTCTAGTCATCCATACATGTCCCAGACTGTAAAAAGTGCGCTAATAATATTATTTAACTCATCCAATCCTTTTCTAATACAACGCCTGTAATAACCTTGTTACACAAATAAGAATCTTATAACAAAACATGTCTAAATTTCAACACCACCATCAAAACCGTGAGAGCTGCCAAAAAAGGTTGGAAACAAAAGCTTCAGGTCATTGTCTATGGTCACGAACTCTATGGTCTTGTCTCCGGCGGATGCGCGCATGCGGGCGCCCGACACGTTTAATGAGAGGAATGAGATAATGGTGCTTCACGAAACAATAGCCTGTCAGCGATGTTCGTTCACTGGTCGACGTCGAGTAGCCTCTGGAAAAATTATAATGTTTGTGTCAGACAACTGTTGATGGGTCCAGAGAAGTTTTTTTGTTTTTGTATCACTTGTTCAGTTATAAATCTTATGATAGACACACCCTTTTCCAAACTTGATAATATTATGACATCATCTATGTCATACAAGGTGGTCCTCGAGGGCTCATGCTGGTATAGTTATGGTGATGTTTTGCTACTGGATGGGGAATAGTGGTTTAATAAACCAACACGATAAAATTGGTTGCAATTTTGGGTATACGTAAGTCAGCAAAGGTTTAATCATGAATTTATCATGCCCATGAAACATTTCCACAAAAAGGAACCCTGTTTTTAATCTGTTAGTTGTAGATTGTCAGTGTTTTATGAGAAAACCCTTTCGAGAAATCGATTGCATCCTATAATAGAACACTGCGTTTTTCCACCGCACCACCGCACCATCGGGTCCAAATCATTATTGTAGCTGCAAGCTTCGCTCATTGAATTCAAATTATATAATAAAATACAAAAACCTCTATTCCAGATTGCGGTTACACCAAAAGATTTTTTCCCCAAAACCCAGTTCGAAGTGCTTTTCAATGAAATAATATTTACATTCGCATCATAATTATTTGACGCAACCTGATTGAAACCCATCGGCGGTTTTTTTTTTTGTAATCCGTATAACCGGCGTGGGATTTCATAAGCTTCCTGACAAGGGCTTCGGATCATCTGCCTTATTCGGTTATTAAAAATGTTTCTGGTTAAATGCAGGTTTTCGCTTATAGGTATGATTCCGTACACACATAATATACTTACTTGATCTTGGTAATCTAAATGATATTGCTAATAAATTCACGGATAAGTTGATTTGTACTTTTGTTTGCTTCGAGCAGAAATATCAATATTTTTCAGCCAGTAGTTTTTTTCCGATGCATTGCTAAGATTTGAAATTAAAAGCTTGAAGAAAACGGGCTGATAGTTCTGATATTCTAACCTGAAAACCCTCAGTAGACTTCACAATTGCCTTAAATGTAATGAACATTGTTGGGTTTGTAACAACTTGCGACGACCGATGTATTTCTTAGACGTTGATATTTTTCTTCCTTGCTGTGTGTAATACACATGAGGAACTCTAACATCATTCACCATCATTATCCTCGCTATCATTATACCAAAAGAGCCTACCGCGGCTTCAATGCAGCCAACATGTCAAAACAAATTTGAAAAAAAGTTTTGATTCGTTTCCCGCGTTTAATAACCGCGAAAATTATTGCCTGGCTTTTCGCTTGGGTTGCCAGCACAAAGTAATATATTTGAGATTAAATTTTATGAATGGCAACGTTTTTGCAAGGCATTGTGAAGGATTAATAGTATCTTAAGCGGATGATACACCTGACACAGCCCTTTGTGGCACAGGTAAGGGGCATTATTTGAATTGTAATGTCCCATTGTTAATATTGCGGTGTTTGCGTAGGATCTTAGGATTTTTTGTGCGATTACATCGCAAATTATAGATACCGATTCGGACAGAAGAATTTTTTTGATAGGTATATTGGGAGAATTTTGTTGGCTTGCGTTTTGTGATTTAAGTAGGAATAGAAATCATTGCAGAAATTCATAAGTTACAATTGAAGCTCATTTTTGTAGATTTTATTTGATGATTGATGCTACCACAGTTCTTCCAACCACAAAATAAACATAAATATGCAGATACGAAATAATGATTAAATCTCAACATCAAAGCATATTTGTCTAAACGCACAGTCGTCAAAACTCGACAAGTAACATTTTAACCCAACTTTAATAAGCATACAACTTACAAATATTAATTTGGTAGATTGTTGTGTAAATATTAGCGCAACGAGTCACGGTCGACGGCTAGGGGCCGGAGTTGCATTAAACGATACTTAAACCTTATGTAGTTCGTGTAATTGCTTTGATTCGAAACATCGTGTCAGGTGGATTAGGTCAGTTAATAAAGGTCCGATAAGTTTTAAAAGTAAAGCTAAGAAAGATCCTACAGTTTACAATTTAACTTATGAAAAGTTGAGATCTGACTATAAGAAAAGATTAGTACACAATACACGTAGACATCAAAAGATTCACTATCACCTGAAAAAACACCGTCCACAAGAATTGATTTGTTACCAACATTCACTCACGTATTTTCCGCCATCTTTATTTTGCATCTATCAAATCAGTTTTTACCGTTGAATTTGAAATTCGTCCTCCAAATAAGATTGAAAATCGTTTGTCAAATAGTATAGTGGTAGCACGTAGAAGTTTTTTTGCTCAATATTTTTATAAGTTACTAAATAAATGAAGCTCATTGATGCTCTGTCATGGCGCGGAGCGGTGTTTACTCAGCGCGCCGCGCCGTCGGATGCAGAGGTTCTGATACAATAATGTGCGACAATCAGACATTGTGAAAGCTGCGGGGACTGACAAATCAGTGACACGCCGTACGTTTCTAAATGAATCGGCGATGGGACCGTTTATTTAATCATTCTAACGGTACTTTAGCTGCCATATTTATTATCGTTGAAATTTTTAATGCGACGCATCTTGACACAATCCGGAGCTAGGTATTGCCCACTTCAGCAACTTGTAACTTGTAATTGTAACTGCATGCCACACCTACAGGTGTGGTTATGCTTTAAGATTCTAAACACTACACTACTACTGCTATACTTTGTAAAAAGCGTTAAAATCCTCTAAAATCCCACTTGGCTACTTTAAAACTAAACTGTTCAAATGTTTGGGCTACTGCTCCCTGTAAAATCCTAAGAATTGATTTCCCAAAACTCCTAAGGCACACTTAAGCACGCAACTGAGCCCAAATACGAGCCATTGTCAGCAAACGTTTCAAATATTAAAACGTCAAACTCATCACTGGAAAAAATGTCTGCAGCAAATGAAGAGCTAAACAAACACGAGTGCAGCTTTATTTATAATAATTGTCGCTCGATATTCCGAGTCATGGTTCAGAGAAACGGAACACCTACGCGGGATCCATATACCATACTATTTCTAATGAGGTAATACGCTATTTTCAACCTTATAACTTGGGGGTTAGGTTTTGATTCGGACACCCACGCTTTTCTGACGAAGGAAAGGCATCGGCGCCAAAATTGACTTGTATTGTAACGATGACAGCTGACTGGGTGGCCGCTTTTTCGTTTTAATGAACGTAATTTTTTTTACTGCCAACGTCAAATTATGCGTTAAAAAATCTGTGGGAATGTCTCCTGTAATTATCGAATAAATAAATTATTAAGAAAATACCGCAACGGAATCCAGAAGCCGGTCCATAGTTAGCATAGCATAATAGAAAAACATCATGCTTGGCAGCTAAGTGGGTGTAAACTCAAGCACGAAAGCCCTCGGACACACCCGAAATGTCTCATCACTCGACGAGTAACAACAGTCGTTTAGATGTAAAACAAATAAGTGAATGGCGCACTCGGGCGTAGAGTGCGTGCGAGCCAACACCGAGCATTATGCACAAGGAGATTGAAAGAAAGTACTCCACACGAGAGCGTCCAAGCCTCGGCGGAGTGCAATAAGCGACGCCCGCCAACGGGGCCCGTTCATTAACTCTCACCTCCTCCATAAATAACCTAGCGAGCATCATTCCTGAACGCAGCACAAAAGCGCGCGTCACTGCTGCCAACGTTCCCACAACGAAGCGCCATAGAGCAAACAGAAAAAACGACCAATAAACTGTCTAGTGGCCAGTATTTAGTATTATAGTTACGATTTTGTTTTTGTAACGGTTGTATCAACAAAAAGTTGGCGCGCGGAAATAAATGTTTGGTATCGTAACGGGAGGAGATCTTGGTACAGGGGAGCACACATCCATTTCAAAGAATAAACACGAGGAAACGCTCTCGATGTATAAATAATAAATAAAGTGTATATTTCGCTGCGTCGGGAGCGTGCGTAGACAAAGGCTGGCCGCTCGGTGGAGCAAACAGCGCATGTTTATTCTTTCGTCATTAAGGTGGAGTGTTGACCGGGCTCGGCCTAGCGCTAATTTCAGGGAGGCACTGACTTCGCCTGTTGACTCGTCACGCGTTTGGGATGGGATTAGCGCGGTAATTGCCATCGTCCTCTCAATCATTGCAACGTATGAACGGTCTAAAAAGCTGATGTCAATGGGACTACTCTCAATCAACCAGTTGGAGTTTCTTTATGATTTCACAATTTTTTTAAGAACACATCGCCATTTTTTTTTGCAATATCAGTAATGCAATTATTGACGTTGTGCAACTAGGTATACTATACCTGCTACCGTACTACGCAAACTTATTCCTACTCTTATATCTTCAATAGGGTAGACAAAACTCGTAGTCGTTATTTTACGTTAATAACGTTATAGGTATCGTTGCTGAAATGGGAGGGTGAATTATAATATTAATTGACCTACTTGGTTTTCGTGGCAACTTTTCTACGTAGATATCTGCAATTACACGCAGAAATTTATAGTTTTTCTTTTCATAAAAAATGGCAGCGTGGTATTACCCTATATTATGATTGCAATGAGGGTAATACCACGCTGCCATTTTTTGTTGGTTTAATGTTGGTAGTAGTAGTACAAATTCGAAAGTGTTGCAAGCTTCCCAAGATAAGTTCAAAATGGTAGAATCTTCACGGAAACAAAAATCATCCGAAGTGACACCAAAATTGTTTATTTTTACTGTTTCTTGAGCAAAATAGTTTGTTGCAGGTCAAAATATGGTTTCAAAATCATCGCTACAAATGTAAGAGACAAGCGAAGGAGAAGGCGATGGCGGAACAGAACCAACACAATCAGGTGAGTCAAACTAATCTTGTAATATCACTTACGTGATATCTTCCGTGATTGTTTACTATTTTAGTCACGTTATCAATCACGGAAGAAATTCCGTAAGAAACAATGACTTGGTAATACTTATAGTTAAACTATTGTTATCAGTTTTGAAGAAGTTGAATCAATACTTTAATTACAAAAAACTTTTGTATTATACCTAAACAGGAAGATTTTGAAGGTCTGTAACGCGTAGCTTTAGTTTTTTTTTGGTAAGTATTCGATTTATGAATAGTCGTCCGAGCCGAATTTCGGCCGTGACGGCCAATCTTAGTCAAGATTATATAGTTCCTTCCAGTTAAAATAAGTATTGCGGTCATTGACCCAACTACAATTAGTAACTTTTGAACTTTGTAAAACAAAAATAAGCCTGTTCAAGTTTTGAATCGTCATCTACGGTGACCTAAAAAAAATAGTTGTCTGTAAAGTCGGTTTACGGACAACGTCATAACAAAACATTGACGAAATGATTGATGCGTACTTTTTCGTACGTGCAGCCGAGGTTCATCGATTAATTCGATCGAATTAGACGTTGTCACGTCAAAAACTGTGAAAAACGATACATGGTTCACTTGTTTTGGTTCGTACGAAGAGTATATTAGGGAAAGGTTAATGACTGATATTGTTATCTTAGCTGACAGCAACTATAGTCATCGATGCGACAGATATTATAAGTGTGCGCAGACATTACGCACCTCTCTCTTCCTAACTTATATTTGTTTTTATAACTTTTTAAGGACCCCCTACAATTTTTTATCTCAAAAAAAATCAAAAACTGATCAACGACGTGACATTATTAATTCATAAAACTTTACACAATGCTAATGAATAATGAATATTAACGTGTAAGCGATAATAATCGTCGCTGACGTCGCGTCGTGCTGCTAGGGGCCAGCCCCTGTTTGCGAAGGCGATAGACTTTGCGCACTCGATAGCATCTCCCGCTGCGCTCCTCAATGGGAAACAAAATACGGGACCCGCACTTCCCAAATCTGGCAACCCCGTGACAAGTAGAATTATATTTGGCGGGAAATAGGGCTGCCGTGCTAATACGGTAGCCTTGAGAGATGGTATCTTGTGCAATTTTTAACGATTGAAAAAACAATTGTGATTTTTAAACGTGATTTTGATTGAGAAGATTTACAACAAAGCATTTCTATACATATTGTGAAGTAAAGTGGTATTTTGTGTCTGACACAGCGTTGTTGTTCTGAATTACGAAACGCATTTTGAGGCGGTTGAAACGGACTAGCCCAACATCTTTTAAAAGATACAAAATTGATATTTAACTTACGTATCAAAAAACCAATCACTATGTTTGTCAAGTAATTAAAACCAGGGTAGGTCACTTCAGTAGTAAGTAACCTGATTCAAAGCAAATGCAAATATGCACCAAGTGATATGCGACGTTTCTTATTTCTGTTATAAACCTCAAGGTTTAAGACTGCGACAATGCAGAGAGCCATGTTGCCATAATTTTGGCTCTGATTTCCCTTTTATTTTTGCATGCCAGTATGTCTGCAGTTCTGTGAGATGGATGTATGAATGGATCGATGTATTTTAGTCTAATAATATTCTTCCAGTAAGTAATGTAATTTACGAAAGGCCAAATAAAAGGTTACAGTAAAATATACCCTAAAGTTACACCTTAATACTACATATTATAAAATAATGCGAACGTTTGCGAAGATGTATGGATTTTTGCTACTCTTTCGCGCAAAAACTACTGAATGGATTTAGATAAAATTTGACTCACAGATAGTTTATAACCTGGCTAACATCATATGGATCAAGGTCTGAAATGAAGTATTTTTATTTTATTTTTATTTATATAACACAATAGGCTTTTTACTAAACGTCATGCCTTTTGTCCAGGTACTACGTTACCAAGGGATAATTTCCGACATCTCACGGGAAAAGCCGCGAGCAATAGCTAAGTTGAATTAAAAAACTAACTAAGCTAAGTCACACAGTTGTGTAGTAACCCTGTCATGTATAGAACATTGGCTCAATTTGCGCGGCGGGGGCGGCCGGCCGTACCGTCGACCTTCTGATTGTTCGCGGGGCGCCGCGCGCCGCCCGCCCTACTAATGACTTGCTCGTTTCCATGAGATTTTCTTTCTTGTATTTTGTAGTTATTTAATTAATTCTGATGTCGTTTTGTTGAGGTTCTTTTTTAATATTATTAAGATTGTTTAAATTCAAATGTTGCAAGGAGTTAAAAAAGGTTCGTTACGTAATGACGGACAACGCAAATACTGACAAGGTACCTAATAATGAAGATAGTAGTGTGCTTTTTTTGAAAATGTTGACGTGCAAAAGTCATCCCAGATCAGTCGCTTTTACAGAGAATATGGATTATTCTAATTTAAAGCTTGTATTAAATTGAAAAACGATTCCATGTCTGATAACGCAAAGACTAAACTACAGAAAATATTTACTTGAATGAGTTTTGAAGGGTCTTCAGCCCTAACAGGTCAAGTGGAGAATAGGAACTACGCGCAAACAACAGTTCGTGCAAAATAGATGTCTTCTGTGATTCTAAAATTGTCCATGGAGTTTCTACCCGTTGCGGAACGAAGTATTAAGTTCTTATTTTGTTCCGGAACGAAGTTTTGGAACGGGCGACTACAATTTTCTGACTAACTCTCCGACTAATTGAGAGTTGCAAAAGCGCAGATCGTTAAATTAATGAATGTTTTGAATCTGTTACTAACCAAATCTCGTCCAACAGTCATCCTCATCGCCCCGACGAGTGGCAGTTCCCGTCCTGGTAAAGGACGGGAAACCCTGCGGCTCCGGGGAGTCGTCGTCTCCTGCGCACAGCCACTGCGCTACCCCCACGTCCGGGTACTCCGCCCCGCAGCCCTCGCAGGCGGCGTGCAGCAACCCGCTCGTGTCGTCGTACCGCCAGCCGACGGCCTACCAACAGCAGTGCTCAGGATACTTGCCGCTGCAGGGCCGCGCCTGGTAGAAGTTCCCACAGCTTTATCACGAGACAATGTTCAAAGAAGAGATGTATTTTGATTAAAATCAATTGTAACCTAACAAAAAAATCTAAATTTATGGTTAGTTTTTGGTTTTTAGGAGGTTAAATTATTTGTTTATGCCCTTGCCTCAATTTTTATTTTATTTGGTTAGGCTGTATAATATTTCAGTGCTACTATTTTTCACAATTCAAACAGTGTTGTATGTTTCAAAATAGTTTCCCCGAATTTGGGGTAAGATTAGATTATTGCGTTTGTCATTTACTTTTGTATCTTGTGATTATTTTTAAAGTATAATCTGTTTTAACATCTTAGAAATGTATTAAAACGTAGTTTAAATTGTTTCTTTTCCGGTTTCAATGTATCATTAATTGCGGTAAAATAATTTGAATGTTAGAGTTTTTTTGTTAAAAGTCTTGAAACCACAAATTTCTTCTAAGAACACTGTCTCGGGTGAAGCGTCGCTGGCTGCAGCTTCCAAAACGAACAATGATTAGAAATATAGTGAAATTTCGAAAGTGTTGATGTGTAATGTGGACAAAGTCGGTAAAAACCGCAAAACGGGAGGAGGGTAATGTGTAAATAATTAGTATTAGATTTAGTTAAGCACACGTGAGGATTTGAATTGATTCTTTGTGATATTTTTTTTACTGACAAATGAACCTGAAGACAAAAATATTTTTTTTCTGTTTTTTTTTTCTGATTAGAATTGTAGTGATAACTTTTGCGTGTCTTGCGAGTTATTGTAGGATGATTTTCTTTAATAGATGTAACAGATTTTGAATTGTTAAGTGTAGGTTTAAATATTTTTCTGTTCAGGTTTCAAACAAGAGTGCCAAACTTACATTTTCATGGTTGATGTGTTCGTTTTATGCGATAAAAGCACAATTGTTTTGCTTGTTATACGTAATGACTTTTAAAAGAGTGTTTCACCACTATACTGGTTGTTTTAGCGATACTATTGGTAATTTAAACTACCTTTATTTATTTATTATTGAAGAATAGTCGAAGATGAAAGCGATAATTGTGGAAAAACAATGATTGTTCTCAAAAATATAATTCTTATTGCAATAATTACCGTTACGTGCTCCATAGAGTTTTTTTTATTTGAAAATCAGTGGTGAAAATCTCTACGTCAGCTGTAGGTGCATTACTGTAAATAACTGATAAAAAAGTAGCTAATTGTTGTGTGAATAGAAAATAATTTAAAAAGAGTCAGTGTTTGCGTGTGTAGATACATCTAATGTAAATAGTTGTGATCGCTCGTAGAATTCATGAGCGAGTACGGGTGACATCCCTTGTGCAATCTTTGTCTGTGGTTTTAATTTGGTTGGATTCAATTTTACATTAAAAAAATATTTCTTCTGTTTCGATGCCACAAAGGACAACAAATAAAGATATTTCTTAGTATCCGAAAAATGCAAGTTTTATTTAAAAAATATATATTGAGTAAAAGTTACTGTCGAAGTCAACCAAGTTAAAACACTTTAAATAGATGTTTCAAGTGGTTATTTTTGGTTTTATTACAAGAGTAAAACTATCAAACAACGAATTTATAATAATAAACAAGATTTTTCATTTCATTTACTACATTTCTACTTCTATTACTTGTTTGCATTCCAGTGTCTTCTTTTAAGTCTAATCAATAATTAATTTAATTTTAAATAGCAGCAAATCCGATGATTATAGTTTAACTTTTAAACTTTGCATTCAGTGTTTTCCATCACTACTTATAATCTTATTGTGTACTTAAGTCAATTTTTATTTTTTTACGAACTAAAACCTGCGTATTGCTGCAATGTAAATATTAATTAAAATTAGATTTTTTTATTGAAAAGGTCGGCAACATCGCGCTAAGATGGCGGATTTTCCCGCGCAATCCGACTAGGAAATAATAGCAATAAGAATTTAATAAAAATTAGAGTAATTCGTCAGTTGTAACAAAATGGAGTTGTAATTAACGTTTTTCAACTTAATTTATATGTTCTGAGAAATTAGGTCGATGTATAATTTGTAGGTTTAGGGGGAGTTAATAATTATTATTATAATTATAAATAATAGTATTAATGAGAAGGAATTTGTAACTATAATGAAGAAGGAAGGTGTAATGAATTTCGATTTATAAAATTAATAAAATTAATGAGTTTTATTTGGACTTTCATTTGAGAACTTTCTTGAGTCCCTTTGATCCTCAAGTGGACCTCAAAATGATGGGGTCAAGTCTTACAAGAATAGATATTATATACATCTAGGTGGAACACTCGTAACTCAAGTACTCGCTTCAAAGAGAAAATGCTTACATCGAGTTTGAAAAATTTGCATACAAAGGGATACCTAGTAATTTCTGTCTATCTGTCAACTTTTCATTTTATAAAGATGGGCAAATGAAAAAAGGGGAAAAAATATATGAAGAAATATAACTACGAGGTAAATTTGGCGAATATTAGTTAAATGTACTAGGAATATTGGTTAAAGTACTTAGATTTCAAGAAAATAAGTCATTGTGATATTTGACTAATACACAGTACAATAAAATATACAACAAAATCATGTTCAAAACATGAGGGATAAAAGCTTACTATTAGGTAAAATAAATAAATGTTCAAGATAGGTAAATATGTTTTCGAACATTGAGATAAAAACTTTGTATACCTACGTGGAACTACTTGAATTGAGACAAATTCAATGAAAACAAAAATTGAATGGCAAGAAAACACAAGTCCCAAAATCACAACTATAAATTGACACTATGTGAGATCTACTGGTAGATCTAATTTGGGAAGAAGCATCTTTCCAAAAAGAGATAGCCCGCTAGCCTTAAATGGCTTAACTCCAACATTATTTTAACAATACAAAAACATCGCGATGTCAGTCAATCACGCCCCTCAAACAATAAAAGTAACAAACGCTTACATCACCCCTATTCAAACGTAAGCTCGTTCTTATTGTCTTCAATATTCCCAGATTACGCCGTAATCTTTCATAACTCGCATTACAGTTTATTCCGCATGGCAACACCGACTTTGAACGTCAGTCACGGCCCGCCAAAACGAAATAATAACATGGCCTTTCGCGCCATTGAGAAAGCTCAAACGGAATCTCGTTTCTCTGAAATTGAAACTTTCGCTTTGTCCATATATAGTTGATTTTCGCATGACTTTGAAAGTTGTTATATCGCTTGGATGTCGAGCAGTAATTTTGATAGAACAAAGGCAGGGTAGGGTACACGTGCGAGTCGTTACGGGTCTCGCTAATAAAACGATGGATTAAGTGAAACACACAGGTGAGCTGGTGAGGGGTGGAAATTGAAAACTATTGGCCTCTCGAACAGATTATACGAGTATATTGCTAGGATTTGTGTCTCAGGTGACGGATGGGATGAACATTCTTGTAGGATTCACAAGGGTCTTATAAGTCGGGAATATTGTATTTGTTTTTTGTTTCCAGAACAATCTCTTTGTGTTTTCCCGCGGTTTGACACTGAGATTTTTTGAATTTTAACATTTGAGTGTATCCAGGTAATTGAGGTTCAATATGTAGGCATCATAAAATGTGAAACTGAAGTGTACCTGCACACCATTTAAGTAGAGGGCGGCAAAATTTGCTCGTTTTTTTTTCGTTGTTGCCCACGCGCCTCATGTAAAATCTCAAAAATGTGTCCATATAGCATCCCCCAAAAAAAATAACATGGATGGCGATTACGATTATTAGAAGTGTTGCTCATCCAACTGAATCTTTGCTTACTAGTTTATTCCAAGGTTTCTAAAGTTTATGTAATTTTTCATGCTTTACAGTACATAGGGGGCGGCAATCTTTCGGTGGCCTAGGGCTGCCAACGTATCAAATCCGCCCCTTCCTAGGTTCCTTAGGTTCCTTACTACCCTGCCACTGTAGAACTCTAACGAGAAGGGAAGATACTACTGTGAACCAAGGCCAACCCTACTCTTCAAGAAGTAAGTAACCTAGCGAAGGCGAGAGACTAAGTATAATCTATACTATCTATACTTAATATTATAAAGCAGAAGAGTTTGTTTGTTTACTTTAAATTGAAAAATTCTTTTTGTGTTGGATAGTCCATTTATCGAGGAGGGCTATAGGCTATAAAACATCACGCTACGACCATGAGGAGCGGAGCAGGAATGAAAAATGTTGCAAAAACGGGGATATTTTTGCCTTTCGGTTTTCTCTCTCTTATGTGACGCTGGCGAAGTTGCGTGGGTCAGCTAGTCCTATCCTACTAATATTATAAATGCGAAAGTTTGTAAGTATGGATGTATGGATGTTTGTTACTCTTTCACGCAAAAACTACTGAACGGATTTGGATCAAATTTAGCACACAGATAGTTTATTACCTGGATTAACACATAGGATACTTTTTATCCCGGTAATAAGATCCCGTGGGATAATTTCAAACTTCACGCGGGCGAAGCCGCTGGCAGAAGCTAGTTCATAATAATCATCATCATGACCTGCCTAGCTTTCTCCAATTTCGTTATACTTCCGCTATTTTAACCGGATACAGCTGAATACCAGTAATACTACATTGAGGGATTACTTATCTCATGTCTGACCTCCAAAACTCCCTGGCACCCCTGTGAAGCACGATAACCTTTGGTAATAAGGCTAGTTATAATATGACCACCTGCACATGAATAAATAAAGAAAAGAAAGCCTTGCAGGTTTAGCGATAGCAAGCACGACGTTCAGCAAGAACTCTTCAATGGATTAAATTCCCAGGTCGGGCAGGAGTATAAAGCCGGAAACACACTTACGTGGTGTGGCGTGTCGCGGACGCGCCATACCCCACCATCGCTCTGGCCAATCGGTGGTGAACATTCAGCGAAACGCCAGAACGCGCCACGATACGACACGACATACAAATATTGTCTCTAACCATACTAAATGTATGAAACCGATATGCTTCTGGTGCGCCACGCCACACCACGCCACGTAAGTGTGTTTCCGGCACTATGGAGTTTTACCACTTAGAATCTCTCAGGAGCAGTTTCGGAAAATGTATTTGTGCCCGGTTTCTGGTAATACGCTTGCCCCATTAAAACATAACTAGCGAAGTTGGTGTACTATCGGGTACGTGGTACGAGTACGGCTGCCCAACCCTTCGAGGTTCAGGACCCTCCAAGTTCATGTAACCCGATTGAATGACTTTTTCATGAAAACGTCATTCAATCGGGTAAATTTAAGAGTTGTATTGATGATTTATTTATAATTCCGTAACTACTTAAGTGCTACAGCCGCGAATCATATTTCATTCAACAATCAAACAACCTAGCACTGACCTGCAAATTGCAAAAAACGTAAGAAACTTTGAATTTCACCTCTCTCTGTCTCAAATTTTCTACTACCTTAAAATAAAGAAATTACCCTCTACAGCGTGTGTTTCTCGCGATATTTGTCAACGAATGTGTTTCCGTGTCCGTGTGGAACACGATAATAAAAGATGGCGGGAGCAGCGATTGTGCGCTCCATCGATCGACAGATACGGCACGTGTGCTCGCGGGCTATTGTCCAAACTGCGGGAAAGGGTAGATTTAGATAAATATTGGTAATTTTTTAGATTCGGAAGCGGTTGGTGTAAAGTTATGAGGTGTTTTGATTTAGAGGTGTCGCGTACGAATTTTTGATCCACCAAATTACCCAACGATCAAATTATCCAACAATATCGTTGCAGAAAATGTTGAGTATGGTAGCATACTCTTTGATTCAGTACCAACAGAACATGCGTAGGTTAACAGCAATAACAAGTTAGAAGAAAAAGAACAGGAAACCTTCGCACAGTGATATTTTTTGGAACAGGTGGACAAGTGCAAAGGTTGTCTTTTAAGAAAGCCTGGTTTTCACAAGCCCCGTAGTTGACAGTTACTGTCTGGCAGCTACTGGGTCCGTTAAAACGAAGTTGAGCAAATATTGACCGGAGTGACCGGTCAGTTTTTAGGTTTCTACAGTCCCCTGACCTTCCCCCACTCACACAAGGACAGCTACTGGGTCATCATTCGCTCCATACGAACGCAACTAGATGGGTCAGAAACACCTGGCCAGAACTAGTAACAGAGTAGCTCAAACTCGATGGAGGACAAATTCGATGCTTTGGGAATTTTTTGCGATTTATCCAAGGCATTCGATTGCGTTCTTCATGAAACTTTAATCAGGAAACTACACCACGGAGTCCGTAACGCCTCTCTGGATCTTCTTACTTCATATTTGAGTGATAGGATTCAGAGAGTTGATGTTAACGGGAAAAGATCTCCCGGATCCGTAGTAAGAATGGGGGTACCCCAGGGTTCAATTCTTGGTCCATTTTTGTTTCTCATTTATATAAATGACTTGCCTTACCTCATAAAGGATAATCATGATATAGTATTGTTTGCAGACGACACTTCTCTTTTATTTAAACTTAAACGTCAGCAGTTAGTTACGGATGATGTTAATAGTGCCCTGGCAAAAGTCGTTAATTGGTTTAATGTTAACAATCTACTCCTGAATGAGAAAAAAACCAAATGTATTAAGTTTACGATACCCCATGTAAGACAAGTGGAAACTAGTGTAGTAATCAAGGATGAAGAGTTGAAACCGGAAGACAGCACAGTGTTCTTAGGCATAACTTTGGATGCCAAGCTTCAGTGGGGCCCGCATATACACAAATTGTCAAAAAAACTTAGCTCTGCAGCATACGCCGTTAGAAAAATTCGTGATTTAACTGATTTGGAAACAGCCCGTTTAGTTTATTTTGGTTATTTCCACAGCGTGATGTCGTACGGTATCCTCTTGTGGGGCAATGCCGCCGATATTCAGACTATATTTGTATTGCAAAAAAGGGCAATTCGTTCAATTTATAAATTAAGTCCCCGATACTCCCTCAGAGAAAAATTTAAAGAGATTAATATTCTTACTATGCCCTCTCAATATATTTATAAAAATCTTTTGTACGCACACAAAAATATTAATTTGTTTAAAAAATACAGTGATATCCACAACATAAATACGAGAAACAAACACAAATTTGTTATTCCTGCTACGAGGCTCAAGAAAATAGGGGGAACGTTCAGATGCCAATGTATACGCTTTTACAATAAACTTCCGAGCCATATTCAAGCACTTAGTCTAAATAAATTCAAATCGTTTATAAAACGGAAGCTATGCCTGAAAGCCTACTATCATGTTAATCACTACCTCGATGATAAAAAGGCTTGGGATTAAGCTGCTCCAACGAAATTTGCTCTGCGAATATAGAAATTTCGGACTTCGCTTGTTTATTATTGATTCCTTTCTTTTATACACTTTGACATGAATGCATATTATTATTATTTTTTTACTTTATTGTTTATTATTTTGTGTGTGTGTGTGTGTATTTGACATGAATATTTACTTGTGGTTTTTGACATTTAATGACTTGACATGAATACTTAGTTCAGTATTTTATTATTTTTTACATTTTTAGTTAATTTTTATTGTTTTATGTGTGTGTATTTTGACATATCGTATTTTTATTGACATTCATTTTGTAAATTATTATTAATTTAATTTTATTTTTTGCGCTTTTGTGAATGTGAGGACCATGTGGGTTACATTTCATTTTATTTTATTTTTATTTTTTTTACCCCCCAACCGTCTGGCAGTTTGAGTTCTATAAGCGACCTACCCAAATGTCCTTTCTTTGGTATTGTTCGTCGTTTCGTTGAGCTTCTTGTGTTATAAGTCGAGCTACACGATAACTGACAAATGCTTGCACTGACTGGACAGGTTTACTCAAATCTGTATGGTTCTTTCTTCAAAAGACCATCTCAGACACTAACATCTACATGATCCTCATGTGAATTGAGCAAGATTATGTCTGGACTTCAAAAGAGACTATGACCTCTGAGTTTGTTTCGGCTGTTTCTTCTCAGAGTAGTCAGGTACGAACACCGGCCCCATCTAGTTTAAAAAAAAAAATGACGTGTAAAAGTGTTTGTGAAAACCTACTTACAAAATAAAGATCATTTATCATTTATCATTTAGCTGTGCACTTTCGTTGAGCTCCATGAGTTATAAGTCGAGCTACACAATAACTGACAAATGCTTGTGCTGACTGGACAAGTCCACTCAAATCTGTGTGGTACTTTTTTCAAAAGACCATTTCAGACACTACTAATTGAGCAAAAGATTATGCCTGGACTTCAAAAGAGACTGGGTATGACCTCTGAATTTGTTTCGGCTGCATGTTTCTTCTCAGAGTAGTCAGGTACGAAACACCGGCCCCATCTAAGGAGTTTGAAAAAAATGACGTGTAAGAGTGTTTGTTAAACCTACTTGCTAAATAAAAATGTATCATTTATCACTGCTGTCTTCTATGCAGACCCAGTACCTAGTGAGAACACGCCGCGACAGTGACAATACTCCATAGACAACAGAATGTACAGTTGCTGACTACTGGGTGGTCAGAAACTAGGCCTGAGAAAACCAGGCTTAACTGTAAACAAATATTGTAAACCGTTAGATGTCGCGTGAAATTGGACATCGCTTAATATTGAACGAAAGAGAAATGATAGTTACATGATAACAATATTTTTACGCGGTAGGGCTAATCTAACAATATAAAAGTTCGGCTGTCACTGATAAATGAAAAAAAAATGGTTAAGTTGTTGAATGCCCGAGATTGATATCAGGAAGTCCTCTTCGTAACCAGGATATCATAGCGTCAGGATAGGTAATTGTACCTCTAGAATTCTAGATATAAGTAGTTGAAGAATAAGTAAGTAAATCTGTCGTTTAACTCACAAAAAAGTCCAGTCAGATTTTTCCAAGAGTTATGCCTACAATCATCGTCTACAATTTTATCAAAATCGCTTAAAAAAAGTAGATTCATGCAAAAAGTCCCCAATGAAAACAAGCCAAGGTTTCCCCTATTCTCCCTCGCTGAAATACCGCGTATCGTGCGTGGGTAGGTACACGATCTGTAAACAAATTTGCGAATATTATTCGTATTTATGGTACGCCATGAATACGAAGGGGGTGAGACACCATTACGCCTTAAGATTCCCCATTCATGGGGTTAAGGAGCCCGTCTTACTTTAAATGCATGGGGACTTTCGGAGGGGCCTGTAATTGCTGTAATTATTGTTTTCAGGTATTTTATTGAGGTTGTTATGTGTTTTTCGTGAAGGGAAATAACACAGACAGGTATCCATAATGCACACCTATACAATCTGACCACTAGTCTACCCAAGGCTGGCATGTTACCTACACAGTTATCAAAAACTACATCCGGTAAGACTGGAAGCCAGTCCAATATCTACCTAGTTGGGAAAAAGCTAGATGGATTAATGGCATCCTAAGAAATTAAACAAAAACCCAAATTGCCAAGATTTAAGACATTCACACCAGTAAAGTCAGCCTATCTAGTTAGATTTACATTTTGGAGCTATAAGGTAATAATTTTCGGAATCTCAATGAAGCGACGAAGCCACGTGAACAACTTTTTGTAATATCTTCACAAAACATAGGCGACGGTTCCGTCGGTGGCAGTCGCGGCAGGAGCGCAGCGGAGGTCGAGAGCGGGCCTGACTAATTAGAACAAAAAACGCGGGAAAACACAAGTACGCTTGACAGTGAGTCAGAGACAAAGAGCGCGCAGTTTTCCAACAAAAAGGTTTTATACCCCCCTTAAACATTGTGCAAATAGGAACTCTTTGGGTGAGAACGTAAAGTTGAATTTGAGGATAAGGTCTTAACATTGACCGGAACATTTATTTTTCGGATACTTTGGATTTGGAACGCCCTTTCTCAATTCTCTCACGAACGAAACTAAACCCTATCCCAAAGACGGTAAAATCAAATTGATTCTGATACGAGCCAGTTTCTATGTCATTTATAGCTGTCTATGGCTGCGTAGAGAAGCGCCATCGCGTCGATTGTCTCTGGCACGTTCGGGCAAAGAGGCCACAATCGATAGAGCACGGGCGTGCGTCGTAATGAATTTATTAGAGAACCTAGTATTTTGTCGAGTTGTTTTATTTTTATACGACTGCCGAACTAGGAGACGTCGAGGACTTTGGTTCATTCAGGAGCGGGATTATGAGTTGTGGTTGTCTGTGTCAAGAATTCAGGATGTTTGAGGTAAACAGATTTAGGAAGTTCATTGATTGAGTACGTAGTTAGGTAAGTACCTAGGTATATTGAACTCAGATTGTGTAGGTAATGGAGTTAGCACTATGATGGAGGGTAACAACTTAGGCTTAGAAATAACATGTACATTTTAAAATGCTTTTGCATGGAATCATGGATGTTGAGTCCCTGCTTCTCTAGCATATCTGAAGACGTAAATAAATTGAGTTATGTAACATTCCTAAATAGGGTTTAGACTATTATGAGAGCTCCAGCTCACTGGTCACCCTGCAGGGCGAGGGACGTCTTCGGCTAGCTGATAGCAGCTGGATGAGAGTTGCCGTAAATCTAGTTGAATGACGCGTGATTTGAGAAGACATTTGTCAAGCCACTGCTGCAAGTGATGATGATGATTAAGAGCTTTGTGAAAGATAATTAGTCACTAGTCTTTTTTTAACACGCTTTTATAAGATTTACTTGTTTTTATGTAAAAAAAAAACATGCGAGGCAGTCTTGGGGACTGCCGATTGAAGTCATAGAAATTAAATATTTAACTTCTGTGACTTCAATAGGCATCGATTGGCTTCCCGGTTTCCGATTGAGCTGAAATTTTGTACACATATATTTAGTTTGGATGTCAATGCATACAGGGTGAAATTGAATAGATGCGACAAATTTAAATATACAATAATACGTGTTGTCAAGAAAATGTATAAAATATCAAATTAAGAAATATTTGATCAGTGTTACGAAAACCGTTAAAATAATAAAAGTATCAAAAATCTTGCCGACTCATCTCAGTGCTCAATATAGCGGTCATTTACCTAATTTTGCCTTAATTTTCTTATTTATTTTGCATATTACTGGAATACCGATTATTCGTACTTAAATAAAGATAATAACATCAATGGACCTTTTGAAAACGATAATCGCGTAATTTTTTTTAACGATTTAGATTGTAGAAAAAACAGTTTATAATTACTACTAGCTTCTGCCCGCGGCTCCGCCCGCGTGAAGCTTGATTCCCCACGGGATCTTACAACCGAGATAAAAAAGTATCCTGTGTTAATCCAGGTTATAAACTAACTGTGTGCAAAATTTCATCCAAATCCCTTCAGTAGTTTTTTCGTGAAAGAGTAACAAACATACATCCATCCTCACAAACTTTCGAATTTATAATATTAGTAGGATGTTACTGTTACTGAAGCTCCAATTTCATTTTGTCGCATTAATTAAAATTCACCCTGTAGGTATAGTTATTTACAACAAGTGATGTCATTCTAAATCCAATATGGCGGAGACCCAAAGACGGTGGACTAGTTATTATACATTAGCATGGATATAGGTATCAAATGAAAGGGCCAACCCATGAGAAGAATGTGAGAAATAAGACGTCACTTTACTCCTATGGCTGAATTGTTGCGGTATCTATTTGCACACAAATCTTATTCGCTTCACATGTCTGCCTTATGAGGCAAACTACGCAATACATTTTGATGCAGTGGTAGTGACGCTGCCTTACGTTCTTAGGGTCCTGGGTTCGAATTCCGGTAGGAGCAAATGTTTGTGTGATGAGCACGGACATTTGTTTCCGAGTCATGGATGTTTATATGTATAATAAGTATGTATTTACAAACAAAAAAGTATATATGTAGTATATCAACTATCTAGTGTCCACGACACAAGCTTTGCTTAGTGTGGCACTAGGTGGCGCTGTGTGTTAATGTCCAGCGATATTTATTTTTTACCTATTATTAATATTTCTGCAGTTTTCACCTTTATTTGTGGTGTCAAACTTACACTAATACAAAAAAATCTAAATATTAGGTATTCTTCAAGGCGCAATGGCCCACCTTACATCTTGTCACCGCATGCCCTATAACCTGCGCCCTGATAATCTACTTACTGCATCAGTGAGAGGGGTCCGCGTGGCTGAGTTTTGGGCTAAACACATTTGAACTTTTTGCCATCGATAAAAATACGCTAAGAAGAAGGCAAGGAAAAGGGCCGGGCGGCAGTCTCGACAGACCGACAAAATCGTTAAGTTTCGGTTGCTAATAACTTACGTAAAAATTCGGTTGTATTAATGATTCTTGCGAGAAATTTGATCTTGGATGTAGAGACTTGCGTTACTCGCAGGCATCATCATTGCAACCAAATAAATTCGTTAGTAATTAGCAATTGAAAGTTAGTGATTTTGTCGTTACATACTCGTGTGCCGATGGGGCCGAAAAGTTCTTGGTAACCGCGAACCGGAAGACGATGCGTTGGAAGACCTCCCACAAGGTGTACCGATGACCTGGTGAAGGTTGCGGGAATCTGTTGGATGCGAGTCAAAAGGGACCGGTCAATGTGGCCACACTTGGGGGAGGCCTATGTCTAGCAGTGGACGTCTTGTTGGACGTCTTGTTGTCGAATGATGATGATGATGACTCGTATGTTGACAGCGGCCCAGAGGCGGCTCGCTATGTAACAACAAGGAATTTACAGAAGTGTATATGTAGAGACGCTTTACTAATTTTGCCAATACGAAACCTGTCATCCCGGAAAACGTATGCCCCTTCACACGGCCAGTAAATAACAACAGCATATAATACAGTCAGTGTGAACAGTTCACACATTCACAAGCCGAGGCTGGTGTGCTGTGTGCCTCGGTGGCGCGCACCTCGTTAGCTCACGCCTGTCTGTCACGACCACCGCTGCGATCTGAGGTGCGTTTTGGTTCCGTAGGGGTACAGGAAATTGAACAGCATTGTGATAGGAATAGGTGTGCTATGGGAGTCATTAAACGGGATATGGTCACCACTGCTTTTACAAATATGTAGGTATTGGCATTTTTATTTTTTATTTTTTTTTATTTATGTTTATTGGTTCACCAACAATTGTTTACACAGGTTGTATGCTTAAGGTAACATGCAAACATATAGATGCAACAGTGCAACAATCACTTATAGGTAAACTCCGCATGCATAAAGAAGTTGTACAATTTATAATATTAATCTAATTTTATAATTTTAATCTAGTTTAAAAAATAACAATAATAATAATAATCTAAAGGTCTAACTAATTAACATAACATTTTAAGAAACTTATGTTTTACTTAAATATACTCTAACGACGGGACGAAAAGGTAAACTACTTAGCAAGATGCTTAAAAAAATTGGCTTTCAATTTGCCCAAACTATCAAAGTGCAAATCAATTTGATCACTGCAGCTATTTACAACCAATTTAGTGACCGATACATAGCTAGCAAAATTAAAATTTTCTTAAATTCTTTGCAAGTTGTAGGACAGTGTCAGGCAGTACGACTACGTTGGAAAAAATATGATATACTTATTCCTTTGGCAACAAGGTCAGGTTTTGAGACATTTTTTATTGTATGGTTACGCAGTCTGTAGACTCCGCGTTATTTAATTCGACAGTTCGTTAATTCGTCACTTTCGCTAGTTGGACAGTGGTGTGAATTCGACAGTTGCGTCAACTCGACAGTTTCCTTAATTTGTCAGTTCAGTCGATTCGTCACTTTTATCCAATTCGTCGTCAGTCGAAGTACAGTCCTTAGGAAATTGTCTGTTAATTTCAATATTTAATTGAGATCTGTTTATTTATTTTACTATTTAATTACACACAAAAGACATTACAGGAAAATAATATTAGAGTACATAAGGTACTGCTTATTTCTTAGAAATTCCTGCCAGCAGACCTGCAAAAGGGAAAATGAAAAATAAATGTAGACTTCCTATAATAATATGTACAATGTTGGAAGTGAACTTTTTCTAACATTGTAGGTCTCCTACCTACTAATATTATATTTGTGAAAGTTTGTGAGTTTGGATGATTTTTTGTTTTTTTTTTTTTTTTGTTTTCATGCAAAAACTATTGAACGGATTTGGATGTAATTTTGCACACTGATAGTTTATAGCCTGGATTAATACATATGATACTTTTTATCCCGGTAGTAAGATCCCATAGGACACTTATCAAACATCACGCGGGCGAAGCCGCTGGCAGAATCTAGTGAAATATAATACAAACTCACTTTGTGAATGTGTCAAACCGACCTATTATTTTTATTTCAAAAGATCTGTGAGAATTATTATTGTTATATATTAGATACATCGAATAACTGATTCATTATTTAGCCTTAAAATGGACGACTGTTAAACATATTCAAAGCGAAAAAGAAAAAAAAATGAAAAATTATCCACATTAAGTAATTGTTTATTATATTTTTTTTTCGAGTGTATCTAAGTGATGATGAGTCAACTAAACTGGCAAATTATGGAACCTGTCGAGTTGACGCAATTATCAAATTTACACAACTGTCCAATCAGCGACAGTGACGAATAAATGAAACTGTCGAATTAAATAAATTGACAAGTGAAGGAAACTGACCAGTGTTACGCGGACTCACGTAGTATGTTGCTATTGGTTTGATTTGGTTATAGCAAGGTTGTAGCATTTGCATTGCCACAAGAATAGTTAATTTTGTTTGAATATTATAATGTATGAAATAGTGGCATCGTTCTGTATTAAAAAGCCATAAGTTATATAAAAAACATGCTGGTAGATGAATAATACTGCCACATGGTTTTCTGAACAGGCCCGCGCATCTCCACCTCGCCGTCCATCCGTCGATCGCACAGCGATGACTCGGCAAATTGTTCGAATGTTCAATAATTCTTCTTTTATTTTAGTCCATTCTGTATCGAACGTTATTTTGACAACCCTCCAAGTGATGACAGGTGGCGTCGATATATTGATAAAGGTACATTCATATTTGTTTGAAATAATTAGGAGACTGTTCGAGAGGATTTTGGTGGAAGCGACAATCTTAAACCGCTGAAACACTGCTAAAGATTTACTGGAAATAAAGTCTGTGTATGTGTTTTGAAAGCAGAAACCTGTGGCTAAGCGTATAATGTAGGTACCGTGTATCTGCTAATTTTGATCACGAACATCACTATCGACATGTTTGCTTTTGACCATAGATATATAGCTCAATGCTTTTGACACACGATCAAGACCTGATAAGCGGGCGTATCACACTTCAACTTCAAGTAGAAGATTTACGATTTGTCTTCGCTCGCCCGTCTGTCGGTCGTGAATATTTAAACGTCTTTGATTTTGCAGCAACTAACATGAACGCACCTTAACCTGTTTTAGAGCGCTCATTATAACAATTCAAATCATTCTGTTCTAATGAATCTAATAACGAAAATATATTGATGTTTGTTTTGATTTCATTTCAAGAACTTTGTCTATGGCCTATAGTTCTATGGTGTCTGTCATTTTTTATTTTAGTCTGGTTATTGCAGCCTACAAAATTATTTTGCAAGAAGTTTGAATTAAAGGTCAATATATTGTAGCTTCTCTTTTGTTCTGCAGCAAAAATCTAGTATAGCCAGGGAGTTTATCACTTTTATAACCATGACTACCTTTTACTAGCGGCTACACTCGCGTGGTGTGCGGAAATTATCCTACGGAGACGTAGGTACCCACTACCGGGATATAAAGTATTATAGATGATATAGATCCCGTAAGGCGTGACAAACAAACTCACTTAACCTATGTATTAAGAATACTTTAGATTTAGGGAAACGGTTTGTGTCTAGCATTAAGGTTGCGTTAACTATTTTTATTGCGGGTTGTCTGCGAATAGGCTGCTGACTGACCGTATTTTAGAATCCTATAAGTTTAAAATAGTCAGGCCAGCTTTTTAGCAAGAATAAGAAATTGGTTTAAGAATACAAATGTTCAGTCGGTTTTCTATCTAGGTACCTATTTGTTCGAAAAGGAAACCAAGGTGTGTGAAAATAAGAATGTAAAGTCTATGGTTATAGATTCAATGTACAGTTATAACACCTCAAGCCGTAGGTACCTACGTATTTTCTTATATCGTAACCTATTTACAAAGTTCTCAAAAAATATGTAGCCTCCTCAACGCTAGTATTTTACGTACGGCTCTTGATACCTACTCCAGTTAAACACAAAGAGAACGGACATAAAGGATTACTTTTAAAGGCAAAGGCACGACTTTCATCCTCTCGAGGGAAAATGGCGCGCGATCTGACAGCTGAGAGGTTTTGGTGCGCTTTCATTTGTACGATTGTTGCCTGCTAATGGCGCGTTCCGAAACAATGGGGAAATATCGCGATCTTTGTACACAAAGGATATTTACGTTTGATGTCGAATGCCATTGTGGTTGTATGTATGAATCGGGTTAGCGGTCGCCATTGGTGCTTTATTTTTTATTGCGGAAAGCTTTTCCGATAAATGAATGATTGTGGAAGCCGGCAACTGCTACTTTCTGTAGGTTCCTTTAAGTAGTCAATGACAAGTTAAATCTCAAGTCTGTGAGGTTCGTTTTTGTCCCGAAGTCTGAAAGCCATTTTGAGTGAGTAGTTAGACCTACCAAAAGTAATAATTAGTAATGATAGAGATGAAAACTATATAAATAGAGATGTACTCCCATACTGCGAGAACCAATTGACAATTTATTTTTTGCCTAGCAGTTTTATCGACTTTGAATTTCCAAAAGTTTTTTTAACACAATAGATGACACAAAACACAGCCCTAGACACATAGCTATACTATACAAAAACACAAACACGATCACTGCAGTTGATTACACAAGTACTTGTAGTAGTAATGAGCATAGTACTTCGTTAGCACCTCAGCACCTTAGCTATATGCCATGATTGTGGGCCTGCAATAGTCGGCTGAATGGGCACTAAGGAAGCTACACAGGCTAGCTACTGGTCAGATCAATGCGCAAAGAAAAAGAAGAACTTACGATTGACCAGTCCGACTGAATTCGTTGCTGTTGGTCCTGGACCGCCATAGCTGAAACTTAATAATATTATTAAGATAAATAAAATCTGACAAGCCAAATTCATTTCAATTTTACGACCTATACTTTCTACCCTAACAGTTTCTTACCCTCTACCTACACGCTAATTTTTTTAACACAATGTAACTCTGCACACACATACATGCCCTGAATACATAGCCACTATAGAAAAACGCAACGATGTTCATTGTAGCTCATTACACAAGTACATGCGTTGGCACCTCAGCACCTCAGCACATGCCATAATTGTGGGCCTGCAACAGCCGGCTGAATGGGCACTCGAGACGAGGACGGGGGGAGATTACGAAACAATGGATTTTTCCAAAATACATAATAATTCACAGCGTCAAATGAGGCAGCTTTTTGTTGAGCTTAGGGTTCCTTGGTCGGTGTGCAAACGTTTCGTTACGACGAGGTTTTTTAGTTTATGGGAAACTACCTCGGTATCTACCTAGGTCATATTTTCAATTCCTATCATAAGGTACTCTTTTAAGAGCAAACAAAATGATGCCCATTGAACTGCTGGAAGATCAACTTACAACATAATTTATATCCTCTTATCTTCATCTACCAAGCCTCTTCATAATCTCTCTCTGTCTTGGGGCGACTTCCACCTTAATCAACACAACAGAATGAAAAGTGTTTTACATATTGTAGTGACTCCTATCTGACCTCCACAAAACCGTGACTAAGTAGGTATATGAAACGCGATACCCCGTTACGTAATCAAATAGTTTTTCATTGTTTTAATGACATAACATCATGCCTGTAATCCCCGAGGGATTAAATAGAGGTATTCCTAATAGTAAGATCTACATTTCACCAGCTATATTTGAGCCCTATAAAGGGTGTAAAACACCTCTTAACGAAGCCGAAATGCACTTGTTTTCCCCATCATTGCGATCATTGTTTTGTTCTACACCATACCTGGGAACCTTCTAGTTACGGAGATATGGGGGGTCAAAGTTACAACTTTTTGTAGATTTTTTTTTTAAACAAGTATTTTTTTTTTTTAAATTAGTTTTTTTTAAAGATTTTGACTTTTAACTCATCTACGCCCCCCGTACTATTCAATCCATCCATCAGCACAATGTTTTAGGTGCGTTACATTAAGTACTAAAGTAAAAAAAAGTTGTTTTCCAGCAATATTTTTTGCTGTACAGAATGCTTGTGATGAGGTGGTTTACACCCTGTATAATAGGGGTCAAGCCTCTAATGAGCGGGGGCACAAATCCAGACTCCGTAGCTGCTAGCCTGCTACTGAAAAAATAGAACCCAATAAAACTGTTCACGACCTGGGAATCGAACACAGAACCGCTTTAGACCACTACACCAAGGACGCGTCTCTTAATACAATATCTACAATTCATTATTATTGATACATCGCTATAGGTGTACGGAACCTCAATCAATTTAGTCAAAACTACAGCAACACATGGGTAGATTTTTGAGATTTTTTGGGTCCGTGCTCGAGTGGGGTGCTTGAGGCTCGACCGCTGCGCCGCGCGAATTATTAAAAAGTAAAAAAATAAAAATATATGACCCTTCAGAGTGAGGTCGCCTGTGAAATATAACATGCCAGCTTACTCGCGGACAAATGATTAGGAATTATGTCGATAATCATGAATAATAATTAGGGACGTAATGTAGCAGTCAACACTCATGTCTGTTCTCACTTAGGTACACTAGGTGCAACCTACCTTTTGCAACTATACAGATAGGGGTCGGCTACTAGTTAAAACGGATGCAGCTGAATACAAGTATTTTACATGGAGCGGCTGCGTAGGTACTGGGTAATACGATACCACTTGGTAAGATTGATTGTCCGACGTTCGGACCACGGACTATTATTTTGTTTGCACCTATGAAACCAGTCTCACAAAAAATAACAAAATCCTAGGCCATGTTTAACAGTCAGTAAAAAATAATTCACCATATTTCGTAATATTATGTGCTTATGTTTTCTGAAGAACCATTAACCGAAATCAAAACACTCAAAAAGACTAAACAAACATACCTATCAGATCATTAATCATGATATCTTTTACTAAAACAACTTTTAAAAAACCGGTAGTCGCCTACAAAAGCTTAAAATGAGTTATATCTCCCCTCCATGTCTAACCAACCGCGCAACAAATGAATTAGGCGAAATAATATGAAAAAAAAATTGAACAATAGCTTTTTCAAACCGGTTGTGGGCGAATTTGTTACTAAAATGTAGCAACATCTGTCTAGAGGGGAGAACGTGACATCTTTATTTCAAATCTGTGTATTCTATGCCAAACAATATGCAACTCTTGCTATACTAAACAAGATTGAAAATCGAAAAAACAAATGCAACATTTACGTCATTTTTGACAGACAAGGTTCGAGTTAACGCCATTACTGTCAAATTCTGAGCCAATCACCGCCGAATAGCTCCGTCCAATCAGAGCGTCGCACAGCGCGTGTTCCGAATGTAAAATTTGAGGGGAAACGGTGCCGTTGTAAGTTTTTGTGTTGACTCGACGAGAATTAATTTGTTTTTGGGTTGAATGAATATGGGTTAGATGTTAAATACCACATCTGTTTGTTATTTTATCTACTGTGTGTAGTTGAGTTTTAGATACTGACTAAGGTTTTATGTGTTAACATCATTTCTGCTCAGGGTGGGTTGCTGATGAATGCTTCGTTGGTTTGGCCCCACTCCTGGGTTCGATTCTCCGATTGGGAAAAGTGAATTATTTCCATCAGAAATTTCTCAGTAGCAGCCACGGAGTGTGGACGTGTGCCCGGTTGATGAAAATTCGCTCTCCCCATTTTACATGGGACTTACACGTAATTGCCGGAGTTGGGTTGTACTTTTAGGCACCTCTACCGAACCCTTTTGGGTTTACAGGCGTGATGTGTTTTATGTGGGTTATTGGTATTATGAATTTGGTAGGTAGCCTCAGTAGGGTAAACTGGGTACGGTTGAAACAATTTAGCTTTTATCGTTTATAATTTTGTTGTTTATAAACCGAGTGACGATTATGATACCTTAAATTCAAAAGCGAAGTTTTGGCTACGATATGGCTATATCATTATAGTTCCCGGGTTATTATTTTAGAAATATATGAAATTAAAAAAAAAACGGATTTGTTGCAACCGTCCCCATGCCAGGGGCGGTTGAAACAGCGATTGGGGTCAGTTGAAACACATACAAATAATACAATAAATACTAAGGAAGCATGTATTATTTATCATTAAAACTAATTAAGGCACCACATAACAACATTAATCAGTCTTCAAGGTTTCATCAGCTTTTAACGAGTAGTAAACAATTAAAGAATTACACATTTACACTTTTTGAAAAAACTAAATAAAAACTTTTTTTTTAATCAAATAAACATTCCAAATAAACTAAAGACAACACTTCTTAAATCAAATAAACATAAATAAGAAAGAAATAACAAAGAAAACAGAGCTTAGAGATTAATCAGAGTATTCAGATTCGCAATTGTGGCAAACGTAGCTAAGACCACTACTTTACGTAGTGAATCTCCAGCTTTTACCTCCTCATATGCATTACTATAGCTCGAAAAGTTAATTTCCCCTCTGGAAGTCTTCCTCACTCGAACTCTCGGCATCTACAAAAAATAAACATTTTGTTTCAACCGTACCCACAAAAAATGTTTCAACCGTCCCCAACACCACTTTTGGTAGAAAATACTTTATAGTTACGACAGTAATAATAACACAGTAAAAAGAGTCACTATCCCTTATTCTACAAGCTTCATAATAATCACAAACACACACTCAATACATTCACTTACAGAGAACAGATAATATAAGCGTTAATGTCAGAATCAAAATACTTACTTTTGGGTAATAAAAAACAATATGGCGTCCTGCACACAACAACAACGCGCGGGGAGCGGCGCGCTACTATATTCGCGTTCGGAACTGCCGTCCGCTTCGTTTTCCCCTTGCCTCCCTCACTCCCCGCGTAACCGTTTACGAGATATTTGCTCTGTTTCAACCGTCCTTTGTTTCAACCGTACCCAGTCTACCCTAGACATTACTTTAGCTTTATGATCCGTCAATGGCACAACTCTTCTTGTCCCAGTTGCGTTCCTTGTGGAAGACCTAGCTTCATTGTTATTTGCTAAATACCAAATAAACTCAGAAAGCGTAATAAATCCTTGCAGTGAAACTTAGGAGTTTAGGCCTAAACTGAAAAATATTGGCTCGTGATAAAATAATTTATCATAGGTACAAGATCTAGGTATTTCTCCGTTTTCTTTATATATTTCGCAGAAGGGGCTTAATTAATTAGGCTGGGAGTGAGTGAACCATTTATGTACCATCATCATTATCATTTCAGCCGAAAGACGTCCACTCCTGGACATAGGCCTGCCCCGAGTGTCGCCACATTGACCGGTTACGTACATTCACATTCGGCGGATTCCTGTAGCCTTCACCAGGTCATCTGTCCACCTAGTGGGAGGCTTCCAATGCAACGTCTTCTGGTTCACGCTCGCCACTCCAGAACTTTTCGGCCCCATCGGCCATCCATTCTGCAAGCAATGTGCCCTGCCCATTGCCACTTAAGTTTGGCAATTCTTCGGGCTATGTCGGTAACCTTTTGGTGCTACTTGCCACTCCGAGCATTACCCTTTGGGTGACTTTAAGCCTTCTAATGAGGCGCATTGTGAGCGACCACGTTTCGGTTCCGTATGTGATCACTGGCAACACACACTGGTCATAGACTTTCGTCTTGAGACAATGCGGTAAGTTGGGCGAGAATATACCTACTACGCAACTTCCCGAACGCTGCCCAGCCGCGTCGGATTCGACGATTGACCTTTCACGAAGTTAGATTTACCTAAATGGACCGTTTGTCCCAGGTACACATAATCAACAGCGTCGAGTGTAGTGTCTTCTAACTTGATAGGAGTGGGTCTTACATAGGTATTCATTGTAATACCTACTCTTGCGGAAGCTCTACTGAGGTCCTCGAGCATTGTATTCAGGTCCTCCATGTGGTCTCAGCCATGACCACTATATTGACGGCAAACCGAAGGTGAGTGATGCATTCGTCATGCACAGGTGAGTGATATTGATACCTAGCCCTGTCCAGTTCAGAACCTTGAAGGCATCCTCCAGTGCAGCAGTACCATGTTCCATTTACTTAGTACTTACCTATCGTAAGTGCATACATTGGTGGTCTTTTTAAAACTAAATGGCTTGCGTTTGGCAGCAACTTGCCTGATATGAAACGGCCAAGGCTGGATCATGCTTGCCTAGAACAACAATTCACCGATGGTCAAAGGTAGCCTTTGGTACGTAGGTGCTAAGTGTATTGATTAGGCTACCATATCCTCTTACATTCTATGCAAATTCTTATTCTTATTCTTTATTGCACACAGAAAAACAACAAATATACATAATACTTGCAATAATATAGCTTATGTACAAAGGCGAGCTTAACCCAGAGTTGGGTTTTCTTACAGCAAACCTAATTTTGAAAGCGAGATTTGCAAAAGAGGATATACTTACGTATGTGCATTTACATTACATTCTAGATATTACAATATGTTAGATGTTCCTTCATCGTACTACTGAGGTCGAGCTCGCTCACTTCGCTTGGAACGCATACCATATGTTCAGATGAGAGAGCGCTACTATAAATCCTTACTATTGAAGTGTCAACTAAATAGTTCGGAGACACGTGGCTAAATAACAACAGCCGCTCGGATCAATCTTCAGGTTAAGCTACTTTTGCCTAGGTTGGTCTGTGGATGGGTGACCGTCCATTACATACTGAGTTTCCTCCGTACCTCGAACAGCACGTTAAGCCTTTGGTTCCGACTATCATTTGTAGATATTTGGCAGTTGTAACAGGTAGTCAGTGGCCCGAATGTCTGACAACCAGGTCTTCCCAAGTGGTATCGTATTATCCACCTACTACCAGCCCTGGGCTTTGAAGGTTAGATAGGCAGCCGCTACCAATAAAATACTGATATTCGGCAGTAGGTATCCGGTTAGACTGAAAACGTAAAAGTCATCTGCCTGACTTTTAGTTTTCCAGTCTAACCGGTCAACGTGCTCATATGTTAAAATGGTAAGAAAAATGTAACGATTTAAATCTTTCTTTTTAACACAGTCCAATACGTCATAAAAGGGACATGCACCTGACTGGCTTTCAAATAACAATCCCAACTATTCCATTTCGCATGCCATTTCATCCCCAACCATCGGAATGTAACAAATCAGTGTACAGACCGCCCATATGTCCACATTCTCACACACATCACATCTGAACCGGAAACCTTATAGCTCTGCTCATTTCCCATAAAGGCACCAAGATCTAGAATGTGCACTTTACCATGAATTAATGTGTCAAAGGTTTGTCTATTGTCATTTGGGTGTACTAATGACGCGGAGGGACGCATAAGACCAGCGTGACGCCGCCATACCCGCGGCGCTCGCGTGACTCTGAAATGGGTCACGCGGCGCAGACGCAGCGTGCTACTGAATTCGAAATTCAAATTCCGTTTGACAGATGACTTTGACTTTTGATTTCCGAGTCTTGAGAATTTGAGTGGCGTTTCTAAGTCGTTGGAGTGTGAATGAGCAATTCCCGTTTTGATGGGAATTTGACGGATCAGTCATTGTGATGTGAGAAGGTCAAGTGGCCGCGATTCGCTTGACTTTGGCTGATTGTTCGGCGGTTGTGTGAACGTTGTTCTTTGAGCTGATCCTGTCAATAACCATTAGTGTTTACAGTTCGATAGTTTTTAGATTTCTTGTAGCATGGGAGTTTTGCTTTCTTTTCTACACGAGTGGATAATATATCTAAAGTAAATTAATGTTGATAAAATTTCATATCGTTTGGTAATTAGGGATGTTTGTAGTGGGACAACCAATCAAGGTTTTATATAAAAAAAAAACCATTTAGATAGGTATAGTCCGCCTGTTTCACTGCTATTTAAACAAAATTAAAGCTCGACACCTCAGTCTCTGTCGCTGATTAGGTACTCACAAATAAATTCGGTTGCAATAATTACAAGAAACGCATCTAGTCTAGGATGTAGAGACTTTCATTACTCGCAAGCATCATTATTGCAACCGAATTTATTCGCGTTATCGATGTGAGTCCGCGTAACACTGGTCAGTTTCCTTCACTCGTCAGTTTCGTTGATTCGTCACTTTCGCTGATTAGACAATTGTGTGAAATTGTGAATTAGATAGTTGCGCCAACTCGACAGTTTCCGTAATTTGCCAGTTTCGTTGACTCGTCTTATGTATGTACACTCGAGAAAAATGTAATAAACAATAAATGTGGAGAGTTATTTTTTCCTTTTTTCACTTTGAATAAAAGTATTACAGTCTTCCATTTTAAGGATAAAATAATGAATCTGTAATTCAGTATTATTTAATAATGTAACAATAATAATTCAGAAAGCAGTACTTCTTGACACGGCACGTATTGTTTGGAGGTTCCTCTTCCAAGAGAGCCCTGACCACCGGCAGCTCGGACCCTGTTCCCAGCGCTGGTGGGCTACAGTAGCCCTTAAAAACACTTAAAAATAGTTACTATTTTTAAGTAACTTAAAAATAGTAACTATTTTTAAGTGTTTTTTTTATATGAAAGGCACTTGTTCTCTCCGTCATTGCGATATTTTTTTTTATCTACACTATACCTGGGAACCTTCTAGTTACGAGATATTGGGGGTCAAAGTTCCAACTTATTGACAAGTTTTTTCCTAAATACAAGTTTTAACTGTAAGATTTTTACTTTAAACACCTCTGCGACCCCTTTTTTTTTTTTTTTTTTTTTTAAGGGTGGGAAATCATCAAATGACCCCCCCCACTCTGGGCGGAGCGGGAGGGAGTGTCAGACTCTTACTGACTAAAAACCATCCATGTTCCTTCCTCGCCTTTTACGTTCCGGGGCCGCGGTATCTCTTTCGAACAGGCCCGCAACCCCGGCAGGACCTCTGCGACCCCTGAACTATCCAATACATCATTCAACACAATGTTTTAATTGAGTAACATTGAACTCGCTACCTCAAAATAAGATTTTTCACCCCAAAAAAAAGTAGTTTCCCAGCAATCATTTTTGCGTAAAGTTACTTAGTTTGATGTAGGTACAGAATGCTTGGTTGACGGCTTCGTGATGAGGTGGCTTACACCCTGTATAGTTTGAATATTTAGAAATGCAAATTATAGGTACAGAAATGAATAAACGAAATAATTCACACATATGTTTAAAAATTAAAAAATACACTCACTAAATGAGTTTGTATTAGGTACCTGTCACTAGGTTCTGCCAGCGGCTTCGTCCGTGTAAAGTTTTATAACCGTGTGTGTGAGTAGGATCTTGCTACCGGGATAAAATTAACCATCTGTGTGTATTTTAACCAAATCCGTTCAGTAGGTTTTGCGTGAAATTGTAACAAACATCTATAAGTCACCGTAAAATTGTCAAACACGTTATATTACAATATAACGTGATTTTTCTAGCGATATTGTAATGTCTCGAATTATTGTCAACTGAACATACGGAAGTATCTCTGCCCCTATAATCGGGACTTGGGGCACCCCCCCGTTAGGTTAGTTCGGTTCCTTTAAACCCTGCACTCGGAAATAGGGGCCCCGCGAAGCAAGGCTCCGTCGGCTACGCTTTTTAGGGGGAATATAAAGTGTTTTAAGGTTATGTTATATTAATCGGTATTTCTCAGGAATGGTCCATTATCTTTTCATGAGAGTTGTGCCACTGGGCAAAGGGCTCCTTCCCTCCACACCGCGTAAGTTGACTACCATCGCATGCATTTCACGAAAAATAATGCGTTTTGTTGTAAGCAGTATGTTCATTTGACAATAATTCGAGACTTTACAATATAACGTATTTGACAATTTTACGGTGACATATACATCCATACATAGTAGTATCCATAGAAGGATTTTCCTGTGTTGTCGTTTGTATGTAATTAAAAAGTAAAATAAACAAAATAGATCTCAATATATATTAAAAAAAAACAGTGAAAATAGTTTGTTAATTTAATTAAGTATTCAGATCTATTTATTTATTTTCGACTGACGAATTGGATAAAAGTGACGAATCGACGAAACTGACAAATTAGGCAAATTGTGGAAACTGTCGAGTTGACGCATGTGTCGTATTCACTCAATTGTCCAATGAACGACAGTGACGAACCAGCGAAACCCAGACCAGTGTTACGCGGACTCATCTCTAGAGTGGAGTCATAAGTCTTCAGACTTGTCAGAACGCCATTGGAAGCTATAGCTGTAGGTGGCCTAGGCGACACTTCTTGTATGTAATTACGGCTCTTTGACGTTCTGTTGAGGTCGATTTTGTGATTTCCTCGGTGACCTTGCAAACGCCCATGTCTGACAATATTTAGTGGAGAAAAACCCTGTTTAGCAATCTACTCGCGCTCCACTGCAGGCTCCTTATAGGTTTTTCGACCAGATTATTATGAACCTGGTTGTACCTAATTACTAATTTTGACGACCCGAATGGCGTAGCGGTAGTGAAGCTGCCTTACGTTCTTAGGGTCCTGGGTTCGAATCCCCGTAGGAGCAAATGTTTGTGTGATGAGCATGGACATTTGTTTCTGAGTCATGGATGTTTATATGTATAATAAGTATAGCTGACCCACGCAACTTCGTCTGCGTCACATAAGAGAGAAAACGAAATAATAAAAAAATCCCCGTTTTTGCAACATTTTTCAGATGTGACACACACTCAAACAAAACTCTTCTGCTTTATAATATTAAGTATAGAAGTATAGATATATTTACAAACAAAAAAGTATATTTAGGTATTATCAACTACCTGCCCGCGTAGCACAGGTGTCCACGACACAAGCCTTGCTTAGTGCACTAGGTGGCGCTGTGTGTTAATGTCCAGCGATAAAACAAAACTTACATAATTATTGTGATTCCTGGAGATAGTGTTCATCATGAAATTTGAGGGAAGGCAGCTTGTAAACTGTATACCTACCTACTAAGAATACACCTATTGTATGTCATGAATTCATTAATTTACTTTTTTATTATGTTTCAGATAGAAGAAGCGTCCTGCTATGACTTGCTCTCTAAAATTTTCTAAAAACAATAATTAACTTCAGAAGAGTTACATATATTTAAGTACAAAGTGGCGAAAATGATGAAATGTGACTGAATGTATAAAGATTAAAAAAAATAACAAAAATATATTGTTTTTTACAAATGTGATGTTGCCAAAACATTATCAGTAGTTGTTTTTTTTTCAGTTACAGCAGACAAGATGAAATTCCTGCATTTTCCATAGATGCACTTTTTCTCTTTACCAACCCTCAAGTAAATTACGTAGACCAAAAAAACGAATAACTCCATCATCATCATCTTCCTGCCCTTGTCCCATTTTATTTGGGGTCGGCGCAACACGTTTTCTTCTTCCATTCTCCCCTGTTAGACGTCACGGCATCATTTACTCCTTTCTCTTTCATATCAGTCTTTACACAATCCATCCATCTTTTCTTTGGCCTTCCTCTCCCCCTCCATCCATCAATACTTATGTCCATCACTCTTTTAGTCACATGCGTTTCATCCCTCCTCATTACATGTCCATACCAAAAAAACGAATAACTCCAAACATAATAAAACCAGCATTAGCGAACTAAACGCAATGAATTATTTACAGTCCATTACACGCAACCTGGGAAAAAAAATCTTAAAAAATCGCCGTTAACTTCATTCATACTTCAAGAGGCTCCTTTCATTGCCTACCTTCGATTGAGAAAGAATAAAAAAAAACTATTGATCGAGCACAAACGCGCGCCACTTGAAAATCTTTTGTCCGCCATATTGGAAAACGTTTTGACATGTGCACTAACGTGTTTTACTTAATTTATTTTATGCATTTATTTTCTACGCTTCTATTGACTTTGGTTCCTGATTTTTTGTATCTTTTAAAGTTTAACTACTCTAGTCCAAAGACATTTAAAATACGTAGTCTCATGCAGATTCATCGATGTGAAACTTCGACTGTGGTAAAAAATCAAAAGTTACCTTGTAGGCTTGTAGGCGGTAAAGTCAAAAGTTAATGGTTCCTTGAGTTACAATTTTAATTTATTATTTGTAATTATTTACTTACTGAACTAACCTTTCTTTCTTTTTTGGAGCTTTCTGAACAATACATAAATCTTAAACTACCTACTCGTCTTAATAGTTCATTCATACTTCAATAGGTTTGAGGAAAAGTAGGTCAAAACAAAACAAAAAAATAGAGTTGTTGGTGTTTTATTTATTTTTGACATTTGCGCTGAAATCATTTGCTTTTATATAAAATTAATCTTAATTATTACTTCATCGCAATAATGCGGCAATCGTGACACGGGGAATATTTGACATGAATCATTATTAATATACATAAATCACACCTCTGAAAGGATTGGGCAGCGGTGTAGGTACCTAATAGCCCTATGTATTAGGGGCGAGCGTATTGCCATCAACCAGGCCGTGCCATAATCCCTTACAATAGGTACAATTAACAAGTTCCAATACTTGCACACACAAATTATTATTATTACATTCAATAAATATGGACGCACGGCAGTGCACCGCCAAGTCCGCACATGTTTTAATCGTTGCAATATCTACCACAATAATATAAAAGTGTTTTTTCCAAGTATTACTACTAATTGATCATGTCCTATACTAGTGAAGAAATATTTTGATATTTCTTTAAGTCATATAGTTGACCATGTAATTGCGTTATCACGTATTACTTACACTTCATAAAACCACAAATACTTGCACTGACTGGACAGGTCCACCCAAATTTAGTTCTTTTTTCAAAAGACCATCTCGGACACTAATCCGCATAGTCCTCATATGATTTGACCAATGTCTTGAAGAGACCTCTGAGTTCGTTTCGGCTGTTTCTTCTCAGAGTAGTCAGGTACGAAACACCGGCCCCATCTAGTTTTAAACAACATGATAATGACGACGTGTAAGTTTAAAAAAAAAACTAATTTACAGACAGAAATAATTGTTTTAGAAAAGGTACCTACTTAAGTATCAATTTATAAGGAACTAGTCTATGTCCGCAGTTTCGACTGCGTGCCGCGAGGAGTTGTGTTATTGTTCCGAGGGATTATCCTACCAGGATAAAAAGTATCCCATGTGTTAATCTAGGTTATAATCTATTAATGTGCCCATACAAATAGTAAGAACATTGTTTCAAAAACTTTTAAGGCAATTACAAGGTCAACACTACAAATTTATGAAAAAAATTAGTGTCTTTTTCACAAAATTGCAAACCACGATTTTTATTACACTATTCGTGAGTGTAATAGCAGTCTTAGTGTTAGAGCAAAGTGTTTACAAATCTATTTATTTATTAAACTATGCACTTGCAGGAAGGCAGATTTAAGGTACAATTCCTGAGGCGACGAAAGTTTTATTGTATTGTATTTCGGGCTGGTGTCCGCAACTCGACGTCCAAAGCGCGTATTAAGTATGCGGGTGGGAAATTTCTTCGATCCACCCCAACTACCCGCAAAACGTCGCAGAAAAAAACATCGGGAGGAGTGGCATGGTCTCCATCATGGCATGGTCTAGAACCAAAAAATTTGAAGACTTGTACACATTTACCAAACCGAAATTGGCCCGCGTGGCAACCGCCTCCTCCTTCGCTCAGAGGCAAGCACCAGAAAATTAGAAATTATAGTTCCTACATAGGCCAAACGAAGCGAACAGTCGCTGAAAGGGTTAAAGAACACATAGCAGCGGTCAAGAATCGACAAACGAACAAGTCTGCTATAGCGGAACATGTGATAGACTCAGGACCCAACCACTGGATGGAGTTACACAACCCAAAAATCCTTGCCCATGAGAAGCACTATTATAAGAGAATGGTTCGGGAAGCGATTGAGATCAAGAAGTACCCTAATTTCAATCGCGAAGACGGCTTCAAACTCTCTTCAGCTTGGAATCCAGTAATCACTAAGTGTACTCGTCAAGTGAAATCGCCTCAATATACGGACACTGTTAGTGTAGTGTGCTGTCCTAGTGTGAACCGGCCCTAATTAACATTTATGAAGATGAGTGAGGGTAGTTGAATAAACGCCTTCACTTTGCTGTCGCGGTACCTCCAGTACTTCAGTCTCCCCGCGACCACGGCTGGTGTAATCCGGTCGAAACGTCGGGATTAAATTAAAGGTAAATTCGCGATAAATACCCGTCTTCTTTAGTTTTATAATGTAGAAATTATAGGTTGATGATGATACAGCGAAATTCAAACATGTTTATTGAATTATATTTTCGCCTCTAATTATAAGAGCGTCCTGGCAGATAACACTAGCAGGATGCCTGAGCGAAACAGTTATATTCCAATCCATGTTGGACTGTCATTTCCTTCACATAATATCTGGAGTACGAATTAATGTAATATACAAAAATCTAATGTCATAGTGCTTGCTTTAGAACTCCTCCGAAACGGCTCGACTATTTTATGTTTTTTTTTCGTATATTTGGTAGATCTGAGAATAGGTCGTAGGTTATTTTTTTTTTTCGTACACTTCAAAATTCCCACGCGAACGAAGACGCGGGCAACAGCTAGTATCCTTGCTATTAGGTTGTCAGATCACTCGCGTTGCTGCGGTCTGCCACCTTCGGAATTGTACCTTGAATACATTTGGCATTCTCTAATAGAATTCCATTGTTACCTATAGCTATTACAGCTATAAAGCTTAGTCCTATTGCAATTGATTGTAATCCAATTAAACAACTAGTTTTTTATCAAATATTATCTCACATAACTCAGTTATAATTTAACACATTCTGATAGTTCAAAATTGAAAGGAAAATTGGTCTAACGCTTATTTTGGGTAGATATTTATTCAAGAGAATTATCTCTAAAGGAAAATTATTTTCCTATAAATGAATAGGTCTGGAACTTACACTTTAATTCAGTTTTTCGGACAAAAATAATAATACGTCATTGCCACCAAAATATACAACATATACAATCACTTTTTAAGTAAAATAATATGAAAATGTATTTTATACAATATAGAAGATTATTTATCATATCGTTGAGAACTTGTCTTGTCCAATATTATACTATTTTTATTATGTGAAATGCTTATAAATTAACATTTCATAATTTCTGTCGCCCTGACAGCTATTCTTTACCGATATGCACATTCAACAATCTACGACATTTTTCCTTCATCATCATTTTATTACAAAATATATGTCTTATATTACTGCCATGATCCACTGCCTCCACCCTGACTCGATCCTTGGTGCCACCTTCTATTGGATCCTGACTGTGATTGGTCATCGCTATGTTTATTCCTCGAATCCCTTGATCCTGAATTGTACCCTTGGCTTTGTGATCCGTACTTGGAACCTGTTGAGGTGTAACCCTGGCTGCTTTGGTGGCCGCCATATTTATTCTGGTGACCACCTTGTGATTCGTAGCCGTGACTATGACTCCTGTTTTGGTTGTACCCTCCACCTGATCCACTTGATCCGCCAGATCCACCTGAGTTTCCAAACCTGTTCTGGTTGCCGTAACCATACCCAGACCGGTTTCCTTGATTGGATTGGTTGTAGCCTTGGTTCTGGTTGTAACCGCGACTGCTATAGTCTTGGTTGCCTTGGCTGTAGCCGCGGGAGCCCTGGTTGTAGTCTCTGTTGTATCCCCGGCCTTGTTCTTGTCCACCTGAGCTGTAGCTGCGACCGTGCTCTTGGTTTGGTACGTACCCACCAGGCCGGGGGCCGAATGATTGTGAGCGATCTGCAACAAGGAAAATGTTGTTTAACGGTTATTTAATGTTTATTTTCTTGCCCTTTTTTATACGCAAATATTCGGGATGAATTGACATGATTCCGAAAGTAATTTCCAAACGTGTGCTTTGATTAGCTCGAGGTAAATAAAAGCCGAATATAATAATGTCAATGGCATTTACCAAAATAAGGATACAATAAAGGACTCTAACAGCAAACCCAGTAGGCTTTAATGCGCCCGCAAATGAGGCTTTACTTCCAAATCACCTAGCGACAGAACCGTTCTTTATTTTAGAGCTTTAGTGCGGGAATCAAACGCCATCTTTCATCCGACACTTGCGTGAATATAAACGTTCTCTTTGAGCACAAAACTCGCGTATTGCGACACTCCGCTAAAAGTCGCAGCGACGCGCCCCGCGCGAATCGCACCTCGAGTGTTTAATCGCTCGCTTTGTCAAGATGTAATGCCGACTGTGATTATGTAGGACTGGAAGAGAACCAGCGAAAACAGCAGCATGCTCTGCTGTACAACTCTGAAAACTCATACACAACCATTACTGTGCTTGCTGTATTTCCCTAACTTTTGTGAGTTCGAACTTTGGCCTATTATTCGGGGTACAGATAAATCAAACATGGATGTCATGTTAAAGTTACGACTCAAATGATTATGGGTAACATCGAAATCGACACGACGAAGTGGAAAACAAATGTTCACAGAGAGTAAGTATAACATGTCATGCTGAATTGCTGATGCATTAAATGCATGCCAAGAACGAAATAAAGTGCTTTGTTTCATTTCTCTTTCCCTGGCCACATCCAGCACTACAACTTCTTCACAAACTACACGATCATAATCCTTGCAGGTCTAAGTAACTGTGAGCTGTCTCGTACATCAAAAATTTGGCGCGTAAAGCGATTGCGAGGCCCAAGAGTGGCTCAAAGCGGCCTCCAGAGGCTTAGTCTCATCGCAAATAGATTATGAATATTTACATTTTTTATTCAAAGTAATGCCTTTGATTTTTCGAGGTTTTTGGGTACTCGAAACTTTTTTTGTAGCGTGAAGTGGATTTTGCAAGAAGTGGTGTTGATAGTCTTTTGTCATTGGTCAATAGTGCGGGGGAAAAACGTTATGTTGACATAGGTAAAAATTCTCATAATTATGTGCCTAAGTGTTTTTATTGGCAAGTTTATTCGAAGATTTTCTTATATACACTTCGATCTTGATAATGAAAACATTTTTTCAACTGCTACGATTGTCCCAGTATACGTAAATGTGTTTGCCATGTTTGTGGTGTACTGCAAAATGTTTTAATAAAAAAACTGATAATAATTCTGTGAATCTATCCGAAAATTCAACCACAGCCTAATCTAACCTTAGCGCAATTGAAAACACCCGCATATAACCGTAATTTGCAAGAGAATAGTCTATCCGTACCTGTCACACGTAGCAACGAAGGCATTAATAATGGCGGCAAGTCGAGTGCGTAACGACGCGTCGCCATTAGCATCCATTGTTGGAGCCCGTTGGCGCCCAACGTGGGGCACGTACAACGCGCTATTCAGACCAAGTTTATGATTGTGGGACATTGTGGGTGTACTACGTATGCATCGCTTGTACTGATAGATTTACTGATAGGCATTAGGCATCATGGAGCAAGAAAACTCAAATACTTTGCTGGTTCAATATAAAATAAAAATTTCTGTCACTTATTTTTAAGTCAGGGATACCAAAACAGCTCGATTTCTAACAGGCACTTAACTTTTTGTAACTTATTTGATCACCACTAGTCTTAAAATGGTGAGGGAAATCAACGTAAGCAAAACGACATGTCCTAGAACCAAGATACGAGTCTACTTTGTCTCAAATAGAAGAAGCCTGAAAACGTTGTAGCCTGAATATGTAGCGAATGCAAGGGGACAATAAACTTTGACAAATCATATTACTTTACTAAAAAAAAAAATGTCTGCCACGAGAAGAATTTTAAATTAAGCCCACCTCCAAAAAACTGCATTTCATAAGACTCGTGAAGATGCAAGTATGGTGCTTATTTGGCTTTTTCTATATATTAATTTAATGACGTACAAAACCGTCTGCCGAAATCTCAGCTGTCTTGAAAGACGCTAACACGCTCAAGGCGGTGCGAGTGTCAAAAAATCCTCTTTCAGGAGTCTCGCCACAAGATCTTTTCATGCAAACTCGAAACTTCGCGCCAAGGTGTCGTTTCACTATGACGTAACAAGCTTGGGAGCAAGGTGCTTTTGCTCTCGGATGTTGATATTATGAAATAACATATATAACATCACGCCTGTAATTCCTGAAGATTAAAGCAGAGGTGTGCATTTTACGATGTAATAATTTGTGGGTTAAACTGTAAACCAAATAGCTTGTTCGACCGTATCTAACGCTACAGCCACATTTCGGCAGTTAAGTCCCTTGTAATAGGGGACGTGCCTATTGCCATCAACCGGGCACAAATCCAGAATCTGTGGATGCTACTGAGAAATTCCTGCCCCCGTATTCACAACGCTTCGATTCGCTTCGCTTCCGATTCGGGAAGTCGTATGTCTATCTCGGTCGTTTTCGTAATGCCAGATAAGACAGATATACGAATTGTCGAATCGGAAACGAGTCGAACGTTTGTGAATACGGGGTCTAATGGAATAACCCAATAACGCATTGTAAAATTAATATAATAATGATGTAACATTTAGCCGAACTACTTGGTTCCTACAGTTTGATGTTCTTGTGATAGAAGTTTGTTCTACATTATAATTATTTCTAATTGGATGAGTGCAGTCATATTTTTGCATTCTAACAACTACACTGACAGCAGATGACCGATGAGCTAGATGACAGTACACAAATTAAAAAAAAAACGAGTAAACATTTAAACAAGCTGCAATTTCAACGACTTCAAACGGTTCTCATATCTGACTAAAACTTGAAACATTTCCTGCAAATGTTACACTGTGGTAGGACACAACCTTTAACAAGAGCAGTGGTAAAAACTAAAAAATATAAAACCTCGGAGGCAGGCAGACATAATAGGCACCTAATGGTCGCCCGGCGACACATTCAGGTGAAAGCGGCGAGCGACGCCGGGCGCCCAAATTATACCACGTTCGCTGACTATCTGTAGTGGGTAGCTATTTTCAGAATACGGCGAAGGTTTGTTGAAAGAATTTAAAATAGTTTTGTACGCGGATATGGAATAACTAAATAACAGCGGTTCTTTTTTGTTGAGTTCGATCAAGGGGTAATAGAAAACTTAATGTTGAATTGTTTCAAACGTTGTGAATTTCTGGCAACAATAACTATCACAAGTATAAGAACATCAAAATTAATATTCTGTGAAATCCATACTCTATAGACTGACTGTTTGTTTGTTACCTTTTCACGACGAAACGGCTGATCGGATCGTAATGAAATTTGGCAAGAAGATAGATTATTATACGTATATTGTGGAGAGACACATGACAGGCTAACTTTTTTTTTCACCTCAACATATAATGTCCACGCAAACGAACGAATACATAAATTGTCAGAATATAGAATCGATTGAAAATAAGATCAGTAGACGGCTATCAACGCTTTATCAAGTGGGTTTGCTAACGTCCTAAGGTTCTCAAAACACGACAACATTATTTACTTATATCAAACATTTTTTTAAGAAACATCTTGCGTATTTTTTCTTTATTTTGAACAGGGATGAAGATTGCCACCGACTGCGAATGTCTTTGAGCGAACAACTCGAATGTCAAGCGGTTGTGGCCGGGTAACGCACCGCAAAGACACCCCCGTGAACATCAAGTGGGGTTGAACAGGAATTCCGTATGTATTTCTGTAGTATAATAAAAAGGTCTTCCGAATTGTCAAGTTTTTGTCAAATTTTTAATCTTGTTGAAGTTGTGTCATTGCGATTTTGTTGGTTACGTAATTCTGATCTTTGATGACTTGATAGACGGAGAGTTGTCTCTGACGTTTGATCTTGACATCGAACACATATATTTTGTGTGAGGACACACGAGTGCTTCGATAGAAATAGGTTACTACCTAGTACTTGATCGTTAAGTAGGGAAACATTTTCAAAAACTGGAAACAATAAAGCTAACCTTGATGTAGAAGATATTCTTGTTATCACAAAATACTTTCCGTCTGAGAATTTAATAAATTAATGCTGATCTATGGAGCATTTTCCCACCTACACCTGGGGTCGGCTGCCAGTCTAACCGGATTAAAAAATAACAAAATAGATGACTGTGCCTCAGTTTTACTATAAATGTAGGTGCTAATCGTGTGCTCTGAAGGTCTGTCAAGTTTCACTCTTACGGCCTAAGCAAGAAGGTTGGAAAGAAAGTGGTCGATCTGAGCAGAGTAGTACTTAGACCGTGTTCAAACCAACATATAGTCGGCCGCCGATTTCGCAAATGTTTGAAAAACAAAAGCGAATCAGTCGGCGGCTGAAATAAATCTTTCATACATTTTGTACTGGATACTCACATTCGGCGACTGATTATACGCATTGGTGTGACTGTGAACGTAGCCTTTCAGTGGAATCATTTTGTTTTACTGCGCTAATTACAAGTAGCAAAACAAAACATTTTTCAACACACTTGCTCATAAAGTGGCTCTAATTTCACCGCAATTAGGCACATAATGACACCTATAATCAAACTGTGACTTTTTCATTGCTATTATTCACAAGTGAGTTATAGGTTTTTTTTTTATTGGTTGAATTGCTTTGTTCTTAAAAAAGTTTCGATACAAAAAAGATCGTGTTCAATAGTACAAATAAATTAATGTACCTATTGCTTGCTCATTTCATGCAACTTCGTATCTACATAGATAATTTCAACTTATAAGTTTTTAATAAATAAAACTTCACTAAAATGTAACTTTTTTTTTTCTCTGTATTAAATAAAACTTTGAATTCCCCTTTAAGTACGTGGCTAAAACGCTATCCGCAAAAAGCCAAAAAAAAGAAACCTCATTTTTTTAGTCTATGGCCGATCGCCATGGTCAGATGCGCGCGCATAGGAAAACTGATTAATTATTCCCGCCATTGCGAAAAAAAAATCACAACTCGTTTTCACTGTTGAAATTATAGTTTTTTATTAATTCAAATGTCTACAAGTACTAGTTATGGAGAAAATGATTTATTTTGTACACCGCCCGATAAAAGATGTGCAGCCCTTAACGTTATGGAAAGTTTACTACCTGAAAACTCCAATGACAAATATCTATTTTAGAATTATTTTATTCTCAAGTGTGTTGAAAAACGTCGTATGATACACGTGTGTGTTGATGATTACCGTCCTCGGCTCTCTTAAGACCCTCGCCTAACGGCTCGGGTCTCAATGGCGCCTCAGCGGTAATCACCAACATTACACACTTGTACCATAATGTACTATTACATTTAAAGCTTCGTTTTTGAGCATAAAACTGACAATTGTCAAACCAACTTTATAATGATAGTGACAAGAAAACAAAAATAGTTATTATGGAAATATAAAACGGTTAGGAGCGAGTCGCTTTTCATTTATAGAGCTCCGTAGATTTCGTAAAGAAAAACGGTCACGACTCATAGAAAATTAATTTACCCAGTTAAGTACTTTAAATATTGCCTCATGTTTTTGTTCAAGAAGCTTAGAAAAAACATCGTAATTGTTACATACAATAAATATAAAAAATATATTTTAGCCATATTTAAAGTAACAAAAAGAACTGAGATATGTCTCATTCGTGTCGGGTCTGGGTCACAAATGACCGTTTTTTTTAAACGGTTTTATTTTTTGTAAATAGAAGTTACTGGGATTGATTTAAATGGATAATGCGAAAACACAAATTTAATTCAAATGTGGAAGAAAAGCCCACAAATCATTTTGACCAGGAATTTTGACAATTCCTAGTCCAACTTAACCATTTGTTGCAACTTTACTAAAACAGCAGAAGGTTGGCTTATGGGTGACCAAAGCGCACTAGCAAAAAGGAAAGCCGTATGCAGTGACTACCAAAACTAGGTTCCAAGTTTCGATCCCTTATGCCTCCTTTGAGAAAATCTAGCGTGTTGGCAGTCAACGTATGGCCTAATTGGCTGGGACTTCAAAGTTGACATAAAGCGCAAAAGAGAGCAAAGGTAGAATTTTATAAAATTTGCTCCCCAAAAGGAGTCAAAAGCCACAAAAGGTTGGGGGGGCAAAAGTATATATGTAGTATATCAACTGTCTGGTGACCACGACACAAGCCTTACTTAGTGTGGTACTAGATAGCGCTGTGTGTAATGCCCAGCGATATTTATTTATTTATTAGGGGTGTCCTTGATAATCCTGGTTGTCAGACTTTTTAGTGAGTTGACATTGTTATAAAGTCATTAAGTAAAATTTGAATGTGCTACTAGCTAAATAATAACAGCTGGTCGATCGGTCGGTCGATATTCAGGATAATTCATATGTATGTATGTACGTAGGTATGTAATGAGATATGGGATGGGTCTATACTGTAGCATGGTTATGTGACGGGGATGGAATTATAAAACTTTGTAAATTTTTAAAACACGATTTACGTTGTTATAAATTCTACAAAAAAAACTCAAATCCGGAACCCCGTAAAACTCGGTCCGGGCGCGTCTCGCAGGTCGTACTTGAGCACGCGCGGGCGATGTCGGGCGCTGCCTCTAATTACCGTCCGGCGACAATGTGGAGTGGTGCAGACTCCTCTCTCTATCTACCCCCCGATATTGTTGAGGGCTTCGTTATGCGTGACGCGTGGGATGTTATTGCGGAGGAAGAGATTCTTTTGGAATTTCTGCGACGGTGGTGGCAAATGATGCTGAGGTGTTAGCTAGTACTTTAGTACTCTTCTGCCTATTTTGTAAAGATGTTTTTTTTAATGTTTTTGTGTAAAAGCAAGAAAAAGCATATATTAGCCCGCCAGAACAATATGGTCAAATAACATTACATATAACAATAAATAAATAATAAAAAATAATAATAATAATAATTTTATTTTTTTTATTAGTAATTATAATTAATAAATAATAAGATAAAATAAACGAAATGGTGTGTATTATTAATGATCACAGTAAGTAATTATAGTAAAGATTCTCTGCAATATAAGTTATTAGTTTTAAGTTATCTTGCTGCGCCCTAACAGGGTCATGTACTCGCTAGTTTTAAGCTTAACGTGTAAAATTGGTTGTGTGCATTAAATAAATAATAGTTGTAAATTTTTAACCGACTTCTAAAATAGGAGGAGGTTCTCAATTCGGATGTTTCTAATTTTTTTTTTGTAAACTAGACCTCTGTTGACAGCGGTCTAAATAGGCAATTTTGAATCATCTAAAATGATAACATAGGGACATAAAAACCAGAAAGAAATCAAGCGAGAGCGTTTTTATGGAGAAAAAGCCAAAGGTTTTTCTGTCTGTTGATAACAAATTAATTGGTAAGCTTCGTCAAAAATTCAATTATAGATATTTTTTTTATTTAAACTTACAGGCCTGCTGGAAAAGACCAGAATCTAGATGGTGAAACCTACAGGGCTCTTAGGAAACCTTCGAAGTTTGGTGCACGATTCGAATTGACTGTCTACTATCAAGAAGAACAGGCTAGAAATTCCATGATCACTCTTTTATCTCACCATCATTTTTTTTTTAAATTACTTTTCTACACGTCTGCGGTGGTCCGCGCTCTTATTTACATTAATTGATTGTTGGCTTTCTTTTAAATATTTAAAACTACGATAGTGCGCCATCATTGGACACGTTACATTAAACTAAGCTTATTATAAAACATATGAATACCGGTATTTACCTTTAATTTAATCCCGTCGGGATTAAATTAAAGGTAAATTCGCGGTAATTACCGGTATTCATATGTTTTATAATGTGTTCTGATCGTAAAAGTAAAAAAAAGACAATTACTAAGCTTATTGTTTAGGCACTTAAAATCTACGTGAGTCCATCCATTTTTTCTTTTGTTTTTTTTTCTCCGGCTTTACAATTGTTGTTGTTTCCTTAAAAAAACAACAGTAAGTTTGCACAGCTATTTAACTACATATTTAAGTTGTAGATTAAGTAGGGGTACTTATCTCTAGTGTGAACATTCGTATTTGCAGTAAATTTATGAAGAGTAATATGCCCACGGTTAGGTTACTTCTTGGCAGGTTATTCTTTATGAATACGATTGCGAACAACACAATGTTTAATGAGAATAGTAACGGAAGTTTATAGGAAGCTTATACTACTGCCTACCCTCCAGCATCATCCTGACAACACATACACTATTTTTATAAACACGTCAATCTTAAAATAAAATAAGCGTGTTCAATTAAATCCTTCCCTAGCTTGAGGGTAGGAACTCATAATTGGGCCGCGTGGCCCTCCCCTTGTTTCAACCACTGTAATCATGCGAAAACCACCCTTATACGATTGTAATACGAATTGCAATCACTGTTTTTTTTCTTTTAAATTAATTGAATTATAATTGGAAGTCTTTTAGAGTGAGTTTTGATGGGTTGTCAGCGTTTGAACTGGGAACTTATTGCTTTATTGATATTTGAATGTATTCGGTGTAGGAGGGCAGAGTAACTCTGAAGTACAGCTTCAAATCAATTTCCTGGTTTGTTTGTGGGATGTCATTTTGTTTCTTATGATCAAGGTTTAAAAAATCTGACTTTCACAACCCAATTAGTAATACGATACCCCTCAGTAACACTAGCTGACAGAATATCGGGCCACTGACTACCTACCTGTAACGAATGTCAAAGATCAACAAATGACTGGACCAACGGCTTAACGTGCCACAGTCACCCATCTATGGACCAACCTAGACAAGCACGGCTTAACCTGAAAATAGACCCGAGGGGCTCTGGTATTATTTAGCAACGAGCTCTCTCACTCATAACGCATAACGTGTAAGATTTTTTTTAAATTGTGTTTCTCCAAATCTACTAAATATATTATGTGTATTTAATATTATTACGTACTTATTATTCTGGAACTCATATTTTTATGAAAAAGATCCAATTTCCTAGTTACAACCGTTATTTCTGTCGAAAATAGCTATAACATTACGGAAAGTGTATAAATATTATTAGACGTGACTGCACATATCGAACAAAAACTTAAAATATATACTTAATTTAACACCTCTTCTACCAAACAATACTATCTACAAATTCTTAAATTAATGCCACCAACGCAGTAACTAGCCTTTTTTTGTAAGTGATACGTTAGCAATAAGTGGGCGTGTTTGTATTGATGCTGAAACCCGATATTGTGATATCGAAACCGCCTGAGGTAGTGCGAACTTGATCAGGTTGCGGGGGGCGCGAAGACCAATGAGCCTTTTTTGTAGTTCATTTTGGATGGTTCGAAAATGGGTCAGTAAATAAAAAGCATCGCAAAATTAGTTAAGGTGAATGGTCAATTGAGTGAAAAAGAAATTCACGAATAAGACAGCTAGATGGAGTCGCGACAGACCCGAGGAGAAGATGGCGGACGTCTTGGGTGGCGTCTTGGATATCGAAGCCGCCTGAGGTAGTGCGAACTTGATCAGGTTGCGGGGGGCACGGAGACCAATGAGCCTTTTTTTTTAGTTCATTTTGGATGGTTCGAACATGGGTCAGTAAATAAAAAGCCTCGCGAAATTAGTAAATGGACAATTCAGTCAAAAAGAATTTCACGAATAAGACAGCTAGATGGAGTCGCGACAGATCCGAGGAGAAGATGGCGGGACGTCTTGGGTGGCTTTCTCGCGAATTGGCGAGAAGAAGCACATCATCGTGAGAAGTGGAGGCCTTTCCTCAGGAGTGGAACCATAAGGCTTACAAAAATCAAAACAACGGAATAAACACATCCAATCTGCGTTCAAGAGCTATCATTGTCAATATTCCATAGTAATGCTGATACTAATACCTCTTTAACCCAGCTTACAATGACCGATTCGTTGGATCGAAACAATTGGAAGTCATGGGTAAAGGCTTTTGCTTTGAGATGACGCAGGCTGTCCATATCTATATGTTTGCATACCGTCGCAGTTCCCACTTTTATATTATGTGTCATATTGACAAGGTTGGTTATAAAACGTCAATGAAGCCTTGACGATAATTTTTTGTGAAACTATTAAATACTCTTACACAACAACGCATTTTTTTAGACAATATACGAATGCAATATCCATTAAAACTGATTTTTCAATAAAGTATTGATGCACCCACTCTTAAAATACACAAAAAAGATGAAAAGCCCAACACTTAACATTGAAAAATAACCCATATTTAAAGATCACAAGGTATCTTTATCCGATTATTTAAAAAACCTAAATCTGGTATTAAAACACCTGGTTAAAAGTAACAAAAAGAAAAAGAGTAGAAAAAACCGACATTGTATCGGTAATCCTCTATAGGAAGCACTTGAGCTTCGATATTTAAAAAAAACCGGTGCCTATTGTTGGCAACCCTCTATAATTATTATTTTCGTAGCTGGCGACACCGGAGCACACAATGGCGTCCCTACGCACTTCCTGTTTGCCCTCGCGCGCTATTTAACGTGAATGCGAGCGATTGGCCAATTTGAATTTGGAATGTCGTATAATGGAATACATTGGCGGCTATTGGTGTGTAATTTAGTTCTTTTTGTTAGTGACGGGTAGTTATTAACTGTTTAGTGGACTGGGCGTCTTGTTGTAGACTTTGAAAAGATGTTATTTTGTATAGTTTGGTAATTGAGGAAGTAAACACGCTTTTTGTGTTTATTTTGTAAGCAATAGCAAATGCTACCATAATGGTACAGATTTTTAAGCTATTGCATAGCTTCTATCGCAGGCCTTGAGCGTGGAGACCGAATCCAGAAATTCCGTAACGAAAATAACCTAACACCCCATGTCAGATAATGACAATGACAAGCTAGTTTTCTTTTTAATATATTGCCGTAACTAGGAGTTGTAGGTTGTATAGTTACATTTGATGTTAGACCTTCTTTGTTACCATTTTATTCTTCTATGTTCTAGAACCATCATTATAAAATTCATAATTTCATCGTGATGGGAAGCCGAGCCTGAACATTCAGTCTGCGTTTGTTCCTCGAGCCGGCAACAAGCGATAAAATAAATAAATATTTATAATTGCATAAGTTGATAAAAAATACTATGCAATAGCTTTACCGCGTCAGTCCCTGAGTGCCCTACGTCTTTTTATTTCTTTAATAATTCTCGTAATAAAGGTAATCTTATCTTAGGATATTCTCATATTTGAATGTCATAACTGGAGCCTATCTCAATCTCTCTTTTTATTATATTTCATGCCGTAAATCCGTAATCATAGACATCATATTGGTCGAGATTTGTCAAGATCGATATCGTGTAAAGCTGCATAGATCTATGTCTAAATAACATAACATCACACCAGTAATCTAAGTAAGAGATGTACTATTATATAGTCCTACTAATATTATAAACGCGAAAGTTTGTGAGTATGGATGTATGCATGTTTGTTACTCTTTCACGCAAAAACTACTGACCAGATTTGGAAGAAATTTGGCACACAGATAGATTATAACCTGGATTAAAACATAAGATACTTTTCTCGGTAGTAAGATTCACGCGGGCGAAGCCGCTGGTAGAAGCTAGTAAACCCATATTATGCTGATTACGTTTAAGTCCCAAGTAATAGGGGGCTAGTCCATTCCTCAACCCGGCACACATACACACTCCGTGGTTGCTACTCAGAAGTACATGGTTAGGCAGATGTGTATCCTATTTTATGCCCACATTCCACAGTTTATACTGATACTGAGAAATGATTGTAGAAAAAATCCACTAACACTTCATTGACCCGGGAATTTAAGACTCCATGCTAGGTAGTCGCCCTTGCAACCACGAGACGAACGAGATAGTGCGAATAAAAAGTAATATAAATATTCTACTATGTTTATTACCAACATCCCTCTTAACCATACAAGTAAAATTAAATTAAAAATTAAAAAACCCCCGACAAAATGTACTAAAAAATAAATAGAAAATAATTAGTTTATTCGCTATTTTGTGGTGGCGGCCATCTTGGATTTTTAATTTATCATAATGTATAGTGTCCTACTAGTCAAGCCCTTTCATTTGATACCCATATTGAGGGAGCTGTTGAATAAATATTAATCCGCCATTTTGTGGTGGTGGCCATCTTGGACTGATTTTATCAAACGTAGCTAAGAACACTCCCGACTAATTTACCTTTCAAACAAAAAAAATCAAAATCCAAATCGGTTCATCCGTTCGGGCGCTACGATGCCACGCACACACGCACACGCGCGCACATACACACACACACGCACACGCGCGCACGTACACACACACACACACACACGCACACACACACGTCAAATTTATAACACCAGTCGTTTTTGCGTCGGGGGTTAAAAACAGCCTAAAGAGTCATGTAAAACAACCAGTAGTAGCCCCAACGACATCATCCCTACGGCAATAGGAAGTGTCCAATTAGAGAGAACGATTGTTAGACGATCATGTTGGCTTTGTGGGACAACTGTAGCCTGAGGCGGTAGTACTGCTTACACCTTGTTAGGGGCGTCAAGCGCGATGTTTGTTTGTTTTGTGAGGGAATTAAGTGATAATCATTTGATTTAAGGCGATTATATGAGCTAAACGCGAGTTTTATAGTTACTTAAAGTATATGATTCACTGCTATAAACAAGACCAGAAAAATATATGATATTCTTCAGGATATATGCTAGCATGATACTGTTTTGAAAACATAATACAATTAATTTGGCTCGATGAAAACAAATCACGAACTTATCTCTAAAAATATCTTTCAAACAATAAAAAACATACTAATATGCATGCGATCATTCTGATTTTTTGGCAAATAATTCTACAAGCAAAATATTAGCATAATACTGTTCTACTTTTTTAATCCAATCAATAGTTTTTTAGTAAATCGATCGAAACCACTCATTTCGCGCTTTTAACCACTTTGTAGTGCAAGCTGATTAGAACTTTATTCTAACAGCATTTCAAACGAAGTTTGAACCACCATAAATAGAGTTGCTAATTTAGCTCGTCTAAGCGCCTTAATGAGTGATTTGGGGAATGGGCTTGTTAAATTGGGCATCATGTCATCAACAAAGATAAAGAAGACAAAATACATATTACTGAAGATACCTAATAAATACTGAATCTACCCAAGGAAAGGTAGTAAAATGGATATTGAGCCATAGTCCTCTTTTCAAATTGAAAGAAGAATCACGAAAAACGGCCCAGAAATGACACGAAAAATCGGTGTAAATACATCTAAAAAAAAGATGCTGGTTGAATATAAAATCTTTCTATTTTAGAAGTCGGTTTGTATTGTAGATTATAGAGTCGGTTATTTTATTTGGGAAATAGCTTTAAATTGTAACTTCGACAGAGAGTAAGAGTACATTTTATTCAACGCAGGTCTTGGTATACTTTTGTGCCATATTTCATCGAAATCCATTCAGGCGTTAAAATAACATGCAGAGTTACTTCTGTTTGTATGAAATTATGATTAAGTGATTGCAAAATCGAATACGACTTCTCTTTTAGCAATCAAAATATTAACCAGGCACGTTTTTCGATATTAAATCATCAAATTCAATAAACACAACCCGTCAATCACCATCGCATTAACCTCCCGGAGCTCACGTGCGTGCGTTCCCTCTGCCAGCCAATTAACGAATGACGCGGTGTACATGAGGCGGGAGGGGTCGTAGTGAGCGCGGGGCGAGGGAGGGCACGAGGGAGGAGGGGAGGGGGAGGGCAGGCACGTGACGCAATTAAATCGCACGGCCGCGCTATTGTCGGCGGAAGTGACGTGCGGCCGAATTAATTTTTAATAAACTACCGTGTTTGTTATGTTAAATTGTGTTGACGGTTATTAGTTTGTGTTTAGGATTATATTTTATTTGCATTCTAATGTTGTATTTTTATTTTAACGACGGAGACTTTGGCCTCGCAATATTTTAACATTAAAATCTTTGTCTATGGGATCACGCACCGTATTGTTTCATCGTGGTTGAAACGGGGTTTATCGGTGTTTTTACACGGCGCTTTTACAACACCAATAGACAACGGCATATTTTTTTCTGAAGACCATATTACTATCAGGAATAATAATTGACTACAAATAACCGTGTATTACATACAACCAATCACAACCAATAGTGGCAATCTCGATTCGCAATGAATTTCCCACATTGACAAACACAACATTGACCACATTAATTTGAACAACACAATTAATGATGAAACGTTTCTGCAGTAGGAATAAATGTGCTGACTGTCATCAGCAATAGCAAACGGAAACACAGCCTAAGGAAATACATATAGGACTCATTTTCAACTAACTTCTAATATCATTGCTACTAAGATGCGATTTAGTTGAGCATATTGCTAGTTTGTTTAATATTAGCAAGTCCATGAACCGACTAGGGGTACAAGTTAACCAGTACAATACTTTTCTGGTTAAATGGATTTTAATGGACCCATCCCAAAGTACTGTGGGTGAAGAGCCCCGACACAAGCCATGCCGCATCTTCTATTCTCCAGGACTTCAATTAGGCCAGCTTCAAAGCCAATCCAGGAAGCTATGTAGTAGGCCTGTGGACGGTGAGTTATGGGCTAGCTCGCCGTACGTCCGTTATAGGACTTCAGGCCGTGTCGACCAGGCCCCTTATTCACAACCATTCGACTCGCTTCCGAACCGAATCGAACGTCTCAGATATCGAAGATGTCCTTCAAACGCTATTCACAAATCCGAAAACGAATAATTTTGACAGTTCAATTCGATAAGAAGACTCGAATCTTTCCGACAGCTGTTTGCTATCGGAAGTCATATCGAACAAAATTTAAACGAAGAAATAAACCGTATTTCTAGCTTATTTCAGTAAAATAAAAATATTAAACTTTTTAAACACTGCCTGAAGTAAGTTAATGAAGTTTTATTATTGTCTGGTGTTGTTTGTGTTTTATTAGTTGTTTTATTGACCGAATTTTAATGATGTATCCGCATTTACATAAAATCTATGTGTTTACAGAAATGTAAAATTCGTTATAGATTTTAGTTAACAGACTGATATCAAATACTTAGTAATTTTTCCTTTTAAGAAAACAGGAAACTATAGTGTTAATAAAAAAAAAAACAATTTTTCCGCTTTGGCAATTTCATAGACGGCTGTTTACAAAGCAGGTTTATTCGAAAACTGTTATTTTTTAGTTAATTTTTAGTAAAATAATAAAATAATTTTGTATCGTTGCTGTCTATTAAGTTACTAGCTGTATATTCCCTAATTAAACAGAATGAAATATTCAAATAAACCAATTTTAATTACTATCTTAAGTTTTCTACCACGATTATCTATTTACTACCATTTTGTAGCGTTCCCCATAAACACTATCTGAATCGGATATAAAAAAGCGCATCCGTTCGGATCTGTGAATAGCGTTTTGACAGTTCTTCGGTTCGGAAATGAGATAGTCGAATACGGATCCTTACCGACACGGAAACGTATCGAATGGTTGTGAATAAGGGGCCAGATCGGAATGTTTCACGCGCTCCAAGCAAGAGATGTCAGCATAATTAAAGTGCCGAAGCCTGCCGGGGCTGCGGGACTGTTCGAAAGAGATACCGTGGCCGCGGAATATAAAGGGCGAGGAAGAAACCTGAATGGGTTTTAGTCATTAAAAGTCTGACTCTCCCTCCCGCTCCGCCCAGAGGGAGGAGTACGATTTCCCATCCGAAAAAAAGGTAGCTATGTAGTGGTCGGATACAATTTAAGACCTAGAAGAAGATTATCAGAAGCAAGGTACTCACTGTGCTGTCCATGCTGCTGCGGCGGCGGCACTGAGCCGTAGGGTCCGGAGCCCTGGCGCGGCAGGTGATGTCCTAACATCCGGCGCCCCGCTGCCTCCATCGTCGCTATCGTGTTTGAGCGCACCATGCCTGTGAGGATGGGAGAAAATATAAAAAGGTACCAACTAAAAGAAAGGATATTTTAAGTAAATGTAGACGAAAAAGAAATTAACTTTATTTATTTTATGACTTATGAGATAAACATATTTACTCATCATTTGCCTTTGAGAGCAGCGGTGGCCCAGTGGTGGCGGCCCCAACTTACGAACAGTAAGTCGTTGGTTCGAACCTAGACAGGCGCATTACTTTGTGTAATTTATTTCATCACCGCTGCTTTCAAAACGGTGAAGGAAAACATCGTGAGGAAACCGGTATGTCCTAGAACCAAAAATTCGAAGACATGTGACATCTACCAATCCGCACTGGGCCCGCGTGGTAGATTATAGCCCATTTCCCTTTCATTGAGAGGAGGCCGTGTCCCAGCAGTGGGAACATTATAGGCTGATGATGATGATGATGATGATGATGCCTTTTTTCAACTAAGTATGTTGGGGTAGTTTCTAGTCTTACCGAGTTCAGCTGAAAACCAGTATTTTACATGGAGCAACTGACTTGCTGACATCCACAACTCAAGTTAGTACTGATTATTACGAGCTGAATGGCGTAGTGGTAGCGATGCTGCCTTACGTTCTTACATTGGACATTTGTTTCCGAGTTATCGATGTTTATATGTATAATAAGTATGTATTTACAAACAAAAAAGTATATATGTAGTATTAGCTGACCCACGCAACTTCGTCTGCGTCACATAAGAGAGAAAAACGAAAGGAAAAAAAAAACCCCATTTTTGCAACATTTTTCATTCGTGCTCCGCTCCTAATAATCGTAGCGTGATGTTATATATAGCCTTCTTCGATAAATGGACTATCCAACACATAAATAATTTTTCAATTCGAGCTAGTTCCTGAGATTAGCGCGTTCAACCAAACAAACTCTTCTGCTTTGTAATATTAGTATAGATATCAACTATCTGGTGTCAAATCAAATCAAATCAAATCATTTATTTGCGTCAATATGGGTAGGTACATAAGGTGGTACATAGAACAGAACAAGTGCTTAAAGCCATATTCTACCTTGAATAGGTGTGCAAATATAGGTAGGTACATTACAATAAAATAATACTTTATCTTACAAACAAATTACAAATTTAACCATAGGTAATATTATTATTATTTAAGAAATTCATTAATATACAAAATTTATTATTATTACATGCTTAATTTATACAAATTTATTACACTTATCATTTAAATAATCGTTAACATTATAATAGGCCTTATTGATCAAGTAAGTTTTTAATCTATTCTTAAATGACATAAAATTATTTTCTTCCTTTATTTTACTAGGTAATTTATTATATATTTTAGGGCCCATACAAAATGCACTCTTGTCAAACATAATTGTTCTATGGCGTATTGCACGAAGTGTACTGGCAAGCCTGGTGCTTTTTAATGTCTCATATTGGCTTAAATTTTTCCTAATGTCTAATGCTAGTTCATAAATATATAGTGAGGGGAAGGTCAATATTTTTAAATTTATAAAATGTGGTTTACATGTATCTGTAGGTTTTAGTGCACATATTGCCCGGATACATTTCTTTTGGGCTTTGAAAACAGTCTCTATCTCAGTGGCATTCCCCCAGAACATTATACCATATCTTAGTGTCGAACCAACGTAAGCGTGGTAAGCAGATAGAAGTGCACCTTGATTCACCACTTTACGAAGCATGTAGATGGCATATGAATACTGATTTAGTTTAGTACACAATTGTTCAATATGTGTCTTCCATGACATGTCCGAGTCTAGTGTGTCCACGACACAAGCCTCGTTGCTTAGTGTGGCACAAGAAGGCGCTGTGTGTTAATGTCCAGCGATATTTATTTATTAGGGCTGTCCTTGATAATCCTGGTTGTCAGACTTTCTAGTGAGTTGACATTGTTATAAAGTCATTAAGTAAAATTTGAATGTGCTAGTAGCTAAATAATAACAGCTAGTTGATCGGTCAGTCGATATTCAGGATAAGTCGCGCTTACCTAGGTTTGTTTGTGGATGGGTGAGCACTCATTACTTACTGAGTTTCCTCCGTGCCTTGGAAAATACATTAAAACAGCTGTTGGTCCTGGCTGTCATTTGTAGATTTTTGACAGTTGTTACAGGTAGTCAGTGGCTCTTTAGTCTGACAACTAGTGTTATAAGGAGTATCGTTCTATTACCCAATATTAACTGGGTTGTGGAAGTCAGATAGGCAGTCGCTCCATGTAAAATACTGGTATTCAGCTGCATCTGGTTAGACTGGAAGCCGATCCCAAGATAGTTGGGAAAAGGTTTTCAGATTAATTTCGTTGCTGGATCCAAGACAGTTAAATTCATTCTCTGGGTCTTTGTCGAGCTTCATTGTCTCGGCGATTTTCTTGTGGTCGCCACTGTTGATTCTGGCACACAAGAGTTACAGTGGTTTGGGAAAAGAGTGGCGGGCTTGTTCCAAAAAATAAAAGTTCGGAGAAGTCAGGCCGATAAAAAAAAAACGTTTTTATTGTTTCTCATACAATGTTCTACAGTACAAAATTGAGGCAGCCCCGTTAAGTTATAAGGATACTTGTGATGGGGTTACCTCGCAACTTCCCATGGGTTACAATTTCCAATTACAATGTACAATTGTGTTGAAGCAGAATTAAAAAAGAAAATGATGATGAACTCACCAATCTGCGGCCTCCAGTTCCTGTTCTCCTCGTGTCCCAGGTTGCCGGGCTTCAGCACCCGCTCGGGCTGCAGGGCTCCGTCCAGGCGGCGCGCCGGGAACTCCTTGTCGTAGGAGGGGTCCAGGAAGCGCACGCACACCACGTGGTTGCCCAGCACGGGCTGCAGCCCTATCACTGGGGACGGGAGCTGTCTGTACGAGAGAGGGGACATTTGTTATGGGTGAATCGGGTTATCATTTATTTGTTGTTGCTTTTAGGGTTCAGGCTGTGGGACAGTGGGACCACAAAATAAACGACACCGAGAAATTAAATTAATTTTATTCTAAAGTTTCCAGGATGTTCGTTCGGTCTATGAGAAAATTATATTCAGGGTGACGGGCTCGGGACCCGCCATAGCAAATTCGCATATAGAGGAGGTCATTTCCTAATAACTGAACCTTACTTTCCGTAAACAAAGTTTTATAGTTTATGAGATAAGTAAATTTTTATACTTTATCCGATTTCTGATACAGATTTTTTCCAATATTTTTTTCTGTTTTACATTGTAATTGAATTTCTACCTTTTTAGTCATCAAATTGAAAAAATACTTTGCACAATTAGCTTCGACAAACCTATAAGTACTGAATTGTTTTTTTTTTAAACTAGCAACTTCTTATATACAAATTTGATACCGTTGGAAAGATATACATAGCTTTGCTATCAGTGATGGCTGACTAAGTGATGAAAACTGAACCATAAAATAATACAAACTACGGCAACAAAACTCACCCCCCAATAACAACACAGTCTTTACTGAGCATGACCTCGCCAGTGACCCCCTCGCTCATGTAGGGGTACCTCTGCTGCTTCTCCACCAGGACCCTCAACCTGCCACCTGCCTCCGTGTAGAGCGCCAGCAGGTACTCGTAGCTCTTGTTGCCGGTGCCCACGTACAGGCGGTCGTGGCCGCGAATGTTGCGAAGTTCTGGGTGGAGAGACGATTTTATGTTATTGGTAAACTTAATTTTGGCCATACTCCTGGTTATTTGAATACTAGCGCTGCGACATTTATTTTTATGTCGCTGCAACATACTGAAGTGGAGCCTTTTGGCCTATTATCCATTAGAACAAGACGGATAATAAGAAAACCAATTATTGGACTTACACAGGAAACACAACCAAATGAAAAAAAGGAAAAGAAGAGATGACTTAATATTGACAAAAAAAACACTTATTTTTAAACCAATTAGGTCCTGTCAAGTTTATTTTCATTTGATTTTTTATCTTATGTAAGTCTGTTAAATACTTTTTCTTTCTTTCAGTCTTAACGTCTTAGCCCAGATACACGACTCCGCTCCCACCCGGCAAAAAGGATATAATTAAAAAATGGGCTTTAAGTATTTATCATTAAGTTATAATTTACATTGGCAATATAAATTAGCAGGCAGCTCGCTGTCAGCGGGCTTATCACCGTCAATGCCAATGTAAAGTATATCTAAAGACGAATACATAAAGCCAATATTTAAATTGTATTCTTTTTGTCGTTTATGTGGGCTAAGAGCTTTATTCGAATGGTTTGAATTTCCGTTTTATTTTATTGTTATTGAAAACTTTGCCGCGACAGAACGCAAAGTATTTGTCATTTTCAATGAATGCAGCAGCCGGTTATGCTCAATGAAAGTAACACATACTTGGCGACACTTATGCGGGATTTTAAATGTCAAAAGTGTAAATCTCTCTCTCGTTCACTCTTGCTCTCTCCTTCACACACATGACACATTCTTTCGGTACAAAGTCCCACATCCATGGCGATTATGAAGAAATATGACAGTTTGTAGTCAAAATATATTGGAACATACTCTCAGCCTCGGTAAGCTCGTCGTAGTAGGGCTCCAGCGCCTTGAAGAGCCTCTCCTCGTCCACGAAGGGCAGCAGCGCGACGCCCTGCCACGCGAACTTCTTGCCGTTCAGGTCTATCTTGAAGTCCGTGGGGTAGAAGTCGATTATCGGCGAGAACTGGGGGTTAGAGATAAAAGTTATGTTATGAAAAACTATATAATATTGTTATTACTAACAGCCGTTTTCTATAACTTACTTACGTAAACTGTTAGTTAAAATGCCTACGTCCGATAGCTATCGGTGTTTCTAATAACAGAGTTGGCTTGAAATATCGTAACCACGTCGACTTCCTGACTTGATTCATAGAAAACTCAAAAAAACGCTTTTCTGTGACATTTTGTTGCTAACGGTACGTAAGCAATGTCAAACAGACAGAGATAGGAATGTTCTGATATCTGTTAGGGTGCATTCTGTTTTAGAAAATAATCTCTAACAGCGGTCACATCAAAAGTTTCCGTTCTGATTTAGATTTCACGATTATGACAGCTAAGAGCCATCAGGACATTTGACAGCGATCACGGAGATATTTATTTGGGGCATGGTCGGTGTAATCGCAAGATGGCGCGTGTCTTGAAGTCATCTATGACGATTCAAGGGACATCGACATCGCGCTCAAGGTAATTCGGAACGGGTTTATTGACGCTCAAATCGTTTACAGCCTGATTCGGAACGCGGCCTTAGTAAGTTATTGAAAATGGCCGTTAATTAGCATACGGGGGAACACAACTTCGACAACATTTGTTGAACAAGAAAGCCGGTTCGAAGCAACTACTACATAATTATATTATTTGGCTTTCATTTCTTTTTCTTTCTTTCATTTAGCTGGCAGGTACCTATTGCAAAACTCCGTTCGGGTATACCGTTGCTGAGTCATATTCCTGTCGGTTCAGCAGTTTCGAATGTATATTCGATTTTGTCGCCAAGCTGTGCCGACCTGTTGTACCCCTAAGAACTTTTAATGAAGGGCTTTTTTGGCGACCATTAATAGGTTTCGCGTTTAGCCACTGCGTTTTTTAAGGGTATTATGAAGTCATCAGTTTTTTACGTAAGACGCTACTTACAGGATCGCTCATGAGCTGAGCCCAGGGCTCGGGTACGTGCGACGAGCTGGCGGCCGGGAACACACCCATCAGCTGTTCCAGCGGACGGAACTGTAACCAAATGTAACAAGTTTTTAATGAACTTTTGATATTGCATGCGAGAGTGTAAGCATAATACGTCATGGATATTAAGTATTTTTACAAACAAAATGTATCTATGCGGTATATCAACTACCTGGTGTCCACGACACAGGCCTCGTTGCTTAGTGTGGCACTAGATGGCATGGTGTGTAATTTCTAGCGATATTTATTTATTTAAATCACAATGTAACGGTCTGATTAATTTTAGGCTGCCTCGTTGGTCGAGTAACAAGACTAATTTCGTTTCTTTTCTGTTATCAATGTTGAATTGTTATTATTTGTATTGATAATTTGACCGTTTTATTTGAAGTGTTTTGTTATGTGCGGGCTAATGTTTGTTTGTTACCGGCAGCGTGCCCTCCTCGAACTTGGTGGAGAGTCCGCAGACGTTGACGAAGTCGGAGGCGAAGGGCGCGTAGTGGTAGGGGAAGTACCACTTCCAGCTGGCGCAGCCCTGGTAGTAGTAGCGCAGCACCCAGCACAGTCCGCGCACGTACTGCAGCGCCACGCGGTATCTGTACCAGAACTAATAATATTACATCACGCCTGGGCTCGCGTGGTCAATTATATCCCATTCCCTGTCATAGAGGGGAAGCTTGACTCTAGCGTGGGTACATTGTTGGCTGATGATCCTTATGCAATAGAACATTATACAGGGTGTATTTCACCTCATCACAAAGCCGTTAACCAAGCATTCTGTACATTAAACTAAGTAACTTTACGCAAAAAATATTGCTGGGAAACAACTTTTTTTTTTGAGGTTAAAAATCATGTTTTGTGGTAGAACTCAATGTAACGCACTTAAATCATTGTGCTGATGAATGGATTGAATAGCACGGGGGTCGTGGAGTTGTTAAAAGTTAAAATCTTACAAAAAAAACTTGTATTTAAAAAAAAACTTGTCAAAAAGTTGTAACTTTGACCCCCCATATCTCCGTAACTAGAAGGTTCCCAGGTATGGTGTAGAATAAAAAAATGATCGCAATGATGAGGAGAACAAGTGCCTTTCGTATTCGTTAAGAGGTGTTTTACACCCTTTATAGATAACAGAGTCCTCATCATCTTCCAACCGTAGTCCTATTAAAGTCAGAGCAATTGTCTACGTCCAACAGTTTCCCATATCATTTACTTCTACACTTAAAGTACTTACGGGATTATATCCGTGATTTTCCTTGTGTTTTTCGAGCACCCGATATTTCGACGCTGTTGCAAGCATCATGATCGCGGGAATACTGAAGAGGTATGCGGGTGGGACGAAATTTATTTATTATGACCAGACAAATCTGTCTACCCTCTTGTAAAAACATAAGGTAAATCTTTACTAATATTATAAAGCAGAAGAGTTTGTTTGTTTGTTTGAACGCGCTAATCGCAGAAAGTACCGGCTCGAATTGAAAAATTCTTTTTGCGTTGGATAGTCCATTTATCGAAGAAGGCTATAGGCTATATAGCATTACGCTAGGACCACTAGGAGCCGAGCAGCAATGAAAAATGTTACACAATCGGGGGAAATTTTATTCTCTTAGTGAGCTTTTTCTCTCTTATGTGACGCAGACGAAGTTGCGTGGGCCAGCTAGTCACGGATATAATCCCGAAAGTACTTTAAGTGTAGTGAAAAACCGTGAAAGTCTAAAACAGTGCATTTACTTCTGTTTCTTTCATGTCTCAAACAATCCATTCATCTTAGCCATGCTAGAGCAGCTTAGCTCATGATTGGCCCACAGTGGTCCATGATAGCCCTTTTTTTTTTTTTTTTTTTTAAGGATGGGAAATCATCAAATGACCCCCCCCACTCTGGGCGGAGCGGGAGGGAGTGTCAGACTCTTACTGACTAAAAACCATCCATGTTCCTTCCTCGCCTTTTACGTTCCGGGGCCGCGGTATCTCTTTCGAACAGGCCCGCAACCCCGGCAGGCTTCGGCCCTTGCGGGCCCCTCTCTTTTTGCTGACACTCTTTGAGGCGCGCGTGGAACACGAACGCGCCGTCGACACGGCCTGTCGTCGTCGTGTCGTCGGCCGGACGGCCAGCTATTGCCCATAGCCAGCCGTCCACAGGCCCGCATCTACGGTGGCCGGTAGCCACCACGTGGCCCCCGACGCCCGTTGCGTCTCCCGCGGCGGCCGGGAAGAGAGGATCTCTCCCTCTCTCGTTCCGCCACCTCCTTCGCTAGCATGACTGCTTCGCAGAAGGAGGCGACGGCTTCCCATTCCGTCTCGCTCCGGACCATGGATTGAACCACACACACACACACATGAACCACACACACACAGGGCCGGACGCGAGAGGTCGCCGCCGCCGATCGCCGCTACGAGGACACGGTGGTGCTCCGCCCACGCAGGGCAGACTTCCACCGTGTGTGAGACCGTGTCCTCCGCGAGATCAGAGCAGTGGAGACACCCGGGCGATTCCTCCCGCCCGATTCGGTGCAGGTACCTCCCGGTCCATGATAGCCCTCCGGTGTGGTAGACTAATGGTCTACCACCATGGCACATGATGACGACACAATGGTTCACGATGGCAGTGCACAGTACCTGAACTCGAGGTTATCCCTGGCCACCTCGAACTTGCTCTCGTAGTATCGTTCCTTGAAGCCCTGCTCCCACAGACGCACTTCATCATTCTTGTCGTCATCATCTTCGTCCAGTCCGGCTTGTTGCGCGGAGCGCTTGCGACCGCGACCCTCTTGTTCATCTTGCTGGAAAGGATATTTGTTTTCGTAAGCTGTCTTACTTACTTGATAATAGATTATGAAGGATTTATATGGCTTTCATCATTCACCCCAGTTAAAACATCAAAAGTTATTATGAAAATATTCTGTCTCGAGTAGGAGACTTAGGTTTAAGTGTAGGTTTTTGCCAAAATCTATTTCAAAAAGTTATAGTAAGTTTCCATAGACCGTTTTCTTACTGCCCTATCCCAAAATTATACCCTGACTTAACCTTTTGGACGCCATTGTCACATATACGTGACAAGCAAGCGCGTGCCTTGTACGCCAAACGTCACAAATATGTGACAAAATAGTAGATGAAATTGTGGCTTGTCGTGAAGGCACGCGCGAGCGTTTATGCTGTGGTGGTCAAAAGGTTAAGTAATATGACATGATTCTTCCATTAGATTATGAAAAGTGACTATATTGTATACTTACAGCTGCCTCACGATGCATACCCGCCAGTCGCATGTCAGCTGCCTCCTTACGAACGTTCTCCAGCGGCTTTGCTGGGTTCTGATTCTGACCTACCGCCTGAAAGTACAAATAAAATAATACAATAGTAAAAAAATAAATTGTATGTATCTATTTATTCACGCAAGTACAGTTTAAATGAAGGATATTATCGCGCATCAAGTGGCTTTTATAAACATCTGCATAAGGATCAAACTACAATGATATCATATCATACACTCCTGGATTGTAAAAATTACACCAGTTTTTCGTGTTTTATTCTAGTAACAGTGTTGGCTGAGTTAAAGTTGTGGGTCGTTACTTTCCGTAATTTAAGTCACCACCACAGCCCTTGAAATTGTCAAGAACACATCGTGACGAAACCAAAACTTAAATGACATGTGACACGTGACATCTAACCGCATTGGTTGGACCCGCGTTATAGTGTTACAGCTCATTCGTTCTCATAGAGAAAAAGAAAGAAGAAAGAAACAACATTTATTTGGCACACGCCACAAGTGCACACGGTATAAAAATAATAATAATAATGACATGTGGGAAGTGGACTCAGCGATCATTGTGCCGATAGTTGTGTCAGCACATGGCTTAATTGCCAAGAGCCTCGACCAACACCTGAGGAGGCTCTCGTTAGGCAGCTGGATCAAGGGCTTGATTCAGAAAGCGGTACTCTTGGACACGGCCCGTATTGTTAGGAGGTTCTTCTCTCTGGAGCCCTGACCGCCGGTAGCTTGGACCCTGTTCCCGATACCGGTGGGCTACAATTTTTTATATTTTTCAATGTCTTTTATATATAGTTTTATAATAATATTTAAAAATGTAAAAGGTTTGTATATAATTAAATAAAGGAGATAATAATAAGAGAAAAAAAAACCTTAAATATTAAACAAAAAAGTAAGTATAATGTGACGCTGTGTGCCTCACGGCTGCGCTAAATAGGCCCAGTTCAGCAAAATGCCGGACAACTAGTGCCCGACGCTGGTTTTCAACTGGACCTGGATTTGTGAGGTTACGGATGTGAAGCAACTTTATATTTTGTGTCAATGGTGGTGGTGAGTAGGTGCTTAAATATATTATAATTATATGAGAGGAGGTCGGTGTCCCAGCAGTGGGAAGGTTATAGACATAAAACTATCTAAACTTATATTGTCACTTACCGGATCTCTTCCCTGATTATAACTAAGTACTCCACAAAACCTAATGATACTGTGAGTGCGTTTTGTCGTGAGTTATTGTCGAGTTCCAATAGTACGCATAGCAAAAGATAAAGAAATAGGGTAGACAAATTTGTCTGTTCGTAACAATTTATTTTCCATCCACCCGCAGTCTCCAGTCAACCCGCGATCATGGCGCTTGCAACAGCGTCGAAATATTGGGAGCTTAAAATTATGTTTAGTAATAATATCGACTGGACATGACACACAGCGCCATCTAGTGCCACACTAAGCAAGGCTTGTGTCGTGGAGGTCAGACTGTTAATATACTACATATATAATTTTAGTTTGTAAATACATACTCACGGAAGATATCCCCAAAGTGACAATATAACTTTAGTTTTAAATCGTGAAATCATAAAACAGTGTTTATAAAATTATCTAGGCCCTAGATAATTTTATAAACACTGTTTTATGATTTCAGGGCTAGATTCTAGGGCTACAATAAACTGATAATCTCGAAGATTCCATAATGTTATAACAACAACTCACCATAGGCGCAAACTGCGTCCTGTCCAGCATTTCAAAGTTGATCCTCTGCTGCTGCCTCTTTCTGGCCCTATCCTTAGCTTTGAAGTTGATCTCGTTCTGATGGCGCCGCTTGAAGATCTCGTCTTCCATGTGCCCCAGCTCCGTCATGATGACCTGGACCCGCTCCAGCTTCACGTCGCCTGAGTCTGTGATCCAGCCCTGGGGAGGTATGGTGGTATGATGAAAAGGGAGATAGACAGGTAGAATTTGGTGGGTGATAACACTTAACATTTAATTAAGCTAGCCATTCGCCCGCGACTACGTCCGCGAAAATTGTGTTAGCTCGTCTAATTTGCATCATATCAATATAATTTAAAGCCTTTGTTATTCAATAAGGATGTAGCTTTATAATGGTGTAATATTCTAAAAATCGGTTGACAACGACCGCGTAAAATTATTTACAAAAACCTTCCTCTTGAATCACTCTATCTATTAAAAAAAACCCGCATCAAAATCCGTTGCGTAGTTTTAAAGATCTAAGCATACATAGGGACAGACAGACGCAGTAGGAGACATTGCTTTATAATATGTAGTGAAGTATAAATAGTATAGATGAACAGATTGTCTTCTTAGCAGGTACCTACAACAGTTTTTCCCTACCCCCACGGGCAAAACGCGTGAGTGTATGTAGGTCTGAAGAATGATTTCGTCTCTCTTATCTGTGTACGATTATTGATTTTCAGGTCTTTCGAGTACCCTTTGCAGAAGTCATGTGCCCTGTACACGGTTTTGATTATTTATCTGTTGCTTTTGCCCGCGGCTTCGTTGCCATTACTCGTACAGATCAAATTATCCAATAGAAATGTTTAAAATATAGCATAAACACTCGGGGGATAATGTAGGTTTCCATTAGTGAAATAATTTTAGGAATTGGATCTGTAGTTCCGAAGATGCAAATCTATACTAATATTATAAAGAAGTTTGTTGGTTTGTTTGGTTGGTTGAACGCGCTAATCTCAGGAACTACTGGTTCGAATTGAAACATTATTTTTGTGTTGGATAGTCAATTTACCGAGGAAGGCTTTAGGCTATATAACATCACGCTACGATTATTAGGAGCGGAGCAGGAATGAAAAATGTTGCAAAAACGGGGATGTTTTTTCCTTTCGTTTTTCTCTCTTATGTGACGCAGCAATATAATTTGCGCCTGGAACGTCTTTCCAGTATCCTTTGTAGAAGTAATTTGCTTTGTACACAGTTTTTATATGCAGTTTTATTTATAGTATAATTATGGTGCAAATTATCCCAGGGCAAAGTTTTAAATATAGTATAAACACTAGGGGATAATGTAAGCCATACTGCTGTATACCATGGTGTGGATAATGATCCAGACTATAGTATACCATTTGTAAAATCATTTTCGGAATCGGATCATCAGTTCCTAAAATTACTCAGGATTCATACTTATTAACATACAAACCCTCTTTATAATAATCAGGAAGGATTTGTCTTACCTTAGTCTTATAAACACACTTCTTATACAAATTCACAAGTCGGTCCACGGCTCCCTCCCTGATCTCCAAACTGGGCAGATGTGGCAGAAAGTCATTCCCCACGAAGAAACACATGAACACCCAGTCGTCCAGCGCCCTCTCGAAGTCATACGGAAACGGAAGGTCTGGCATCTGCAGCTCCCTCTCTAGGTACTCCCGGAGGACTGACAGGCGGACAAATATGAAGTTATCCTGGTTTCCGAAGGCAGGGTCTGATCTGACGAGAGCAGCTTCCGGGTTGCTGCCTGTGCATTCTTTCATTTCGTGGCCTGAAAACAAGAAATATTTGGTTATAAAAATTAACCCTAAGTAAATTGTGTTTGGGTTCTGAATTTAACGTGAAAACTAGCAGATCAGACACAGAACTAGAACAAAAAGGGAGAGGGGATTTCTGCTATAGAACAAATACAGCTGAAATCAAAGGTGACTGACATCTATAGTTGACTGCTTTTGTACTTTCACCTGTTTCAGCTGACGATGATGCGTAGTCGCCCTTCCATCTTGCGCCACATTACCTGTACACCTGTGTAATTGTTGTTGTTCCTATGGCTGAGAGTGAATGGAGATTTCGTTTTGATTTCTCGATACTTTATGAAGATGCGAAGGATTTTGAACAATATGACATGTAAATTTAACAGTCAATTTGTTCTTAAACTACCCTACAAATGACATGGCACTGGCCCTGATGTTGACTCACCCAGCTGTCCGCACACATCACAGGGACGTGGCTTGTTGGGCTTGAACTCCTCGCGGATGATGGTGAAGTTGGGCTCGTGCGTGGCCAGGCCCAGCATGATGAGGTCGGCGTCGGCGCCGCACAGCACGTGCTGGGTGTTGGGGTCGTGGTCCGGCTGCACTGGAAGCATAACATTAAATTAATTCATCTAAAATTCACTGTTACACAGCTTGTTGTCAAAATTGAGTAATTGTGTCATAATATGAGGTCTGAATTAGTTTCGGCTGTTTCAATTCAAAGTAGTCATAACATCGGCCCCATACCCCATGCTTAAAGAAATTACGTGTAAAAGTGTTTGTAGAAAACTATTTGCAAAATAAACATCATTTATCAGATCACACACATCTCATAGAAATTTGCAAGGTTGTTTTTACATGAAAATAAATAATAATAATATGAACACCAAACTAAATAAATGTGTGTTACCTCTCTGCCTCCTAATATAGTCCATAATCTTGTGTTCCCCCTCTCCGGGCACGTTGGCATCCGACAGAATCACCTTGATACCCTTCCATCCTGGGTCGCTGTTTAATCTAGAGAAACATAACAATATTGAATTATCTTCGAAAGGTTGGGAACCAGAGTGTGTGTGTCCAAAATGTATAGCTTCTCCTGGTGTAGGACTATAGTGTACTGCTACACTACTGCTACAATGAATTTGACATGTGATACACCCGTGCTGCGGAAACCACAATAAGCTGTTGCAATAAGTGTTGATCTAGTGTGTGATCTTACAGCAATCGTTTCAGATTCACATTCCTCAGGACTGTGCAGCACAAAGTTGTACACTATAATCATTGCATCGTCAGCTGGTTGGAGACTGGTCAGTTATTACGTCAGAAGGATTATGACCTTTTATATTGAAGAAAGATAGATCAAAGCAACTTCTTGTATTGGCCCCGCAGAAGAAACAAGAAAGTATTTCCACATACCTGTCATGAATATAATAATGCAGACATTTGCTGAGCCGGTCCATAAATGGCGTCCCAGGAGTGATGCAGTTAGAGTCAAAGTGGGCTTCTTTGGGCCTCTCTGGGGGCAGGTAGGCGCCCTTAGCGAGCAGCTCGTCACGGATGCGCGCGATCTCGTCAATCTTCTCCTGGGTTTCCTTGGAGGCACGGAAACGACGGGAGCGTTGCTGGTTCATCTTTGCTCTGGGTGCCTGGGTGAAGACAATGGTGACTGGAATTAGGAGGTGAGCAATGGTGGCACAGCATCTCAAGGCTGGTATACTAAGACAGTGGTTTTCAACAGTCACAGACGAGAAATATCACTCTATTTGATCCAGTACTACCTGCCAATCATGGACTGTTGTATTGTACAACGGGCTGGTATCCGCAACTCTACGTCAAAGCGCGTATTTTACGTATGGGCTATAAATACACCATGCGGGCCCAGTGCGGGTTGGTAGATGTCTCATGTCTTCGTTTTCCTTCGCCGTTTTTGAGAACAGTGGTGATGAAATAAATTACACAAAGTAATGCGCCTGCCTGGGTTCATGGTATGTTTAAAAGTGAATTATTGACTAATATTCAAAATACACAAAAACACCATAGAATTTCTTTGCAGCTGAATACCAGTATTTTGCAAGGAGCCTGTCATTCCAATAGAAGCTGACCCCAATATAGTTTGGAAAAGGCTACGCAAACAATAAATAACAATCTAATGGAAGTTTACACTTACCACTCCATCAATAGCCATGTACAACAGCTTCCTGGGCCTCACAATACGGAACAGGCGGTCAATGCACTCGAAGATAGCCACCATCATCTCATCCTCATCCTTGGGGGGCGGCTTGTCTTCTGGATGAGTGCACGGGTGGATGATACCGTTCATATCCAGGTACAGGTTGTCAAACTCCACCCCATTGGGGTTTGGGAGCGAAGAGTCTATGTAGATGAGGGTTCCATCAACGTCTGTTGGCTGGAATAATGTAATGTTTAGGTTAAATTTAGTTATGTAAAACATTCAAGCCTTGAACCATTGCAAGTAGTTTGTATGTCAATTTCGTTTTTTTTATTAAATGCATGTCAGAATATTTGCTGCCTGCATGGGGTATTAATGTGTGATTTTTTTTGATCATGATAAATTCATATTTTTTATTACATACATATACTGCCGCATTACTCTAGTGAGCTCAAGCTTTTTAAAGGTAATTGTTAGTCAGTAGTATAGATAAACCAGTCTGCTTGTCTGTTGCCATCAAATGGGCTTGAATGTTTTGAAATAGGCTTGGCCACTATTATGTGTAACTTAAACTTAACTGGAAAATGTGACTCTACTGTATAGGGTCCCCTCTGCCTAACCCTTCCAAGGTACAAATGTTCATCCATTTAAATTATTCCATTTCCTAACAGTTGAACTCATTTTTAACCGACTTCTAAAAAAGGAGGAGGTTCTCTTTTTTGTTGATGTCATCAATGGTGGTAATGTAGTGTTGATGAAAACATTACTGTGGTCTTACACAAGACAAGATTTCTAATTCTCTTAATCCTCTGACTGAATTAAGCCCAGCAATATCTTTCTATGTACGCGATGCATTACAGAAGTATTGATGTTATTGATTACTCTACTTATATCGAGACAATCAGTTATGTTTGTAGCTATGTGATTTGACTGCCATCATTATAGAAAAAACAAGATTGAGACTTAAATGTAAAACCATTGAAATAACTAATAATCAAAATGAGAGGCTAAGAGCATTAGTATTTTATTCAGCTAAGGAATCAAAATAAGCAAATCATTGGAATCGGTACAATTAAAACATACATTTTTAGGTTATGTTTTACCTTCTGTTCAACGCATTCCACAATGACGCTTGGGTATTTTCTACTCAACCAGCGGAAGAATGCTGGTACTCCCATCTTGAGGTTTCACTTTGAAGTTCTGGTCTGATTTCTACACTTCGTTTATATTTTGTTACGTATTCAACACAAACAAATCGACGCAGATGCCATTTCGAAATGAGCGAGATAGAGAGAGAAAAAGAAAGAGATGGAGATTTAGATGACGTTCAGAAATTACACAGTACGCGTAGAGCTCCATAGATACAAAATAAACTGTTTTTTTTAATGTGCAGCGACATTCAAGACTAAAATCATTTTCAAACTCGTTCCTTTATTTCCATACAGGCAGTTTTGAATGTCTAACTAACGAGTTGTGGGTCGTGGGTGCTGGACCCAGGCAGGTGCACTGACCTCAAAACTATGAAGGAAAAATCGTGAGGAAACCGGCATGTCTTAGAATAAAAAAAACGAAAACTTGTGCCGCCACCAAGCCACACTGTGACTGGGCCCACGTGGTCGATTACACAGCCCATTCCCTCAGATATTGAAAAGGCCCGTGTCCCAACTGTGGGAACATGATATTGCAAAATTCATGACCGGCGTGGTGGATGGCACTAGCAGCAGCATCAGCAGCTGGCAGCCAAAGGCGGACGCACACTTCTCCGCGCCGAAGGAATCGACCACGCCGAAAGATTTTTATCTCATCCGTATGACGTCATCTATTCCGATTCGACGCGGATAAGTGTGCGAGGTTTTATAGGATTTCATACAAGTAATGGAGAAGACCGATAAAAGCTAATTGTAGATGGGGCAACCATAGCTATTAGGTCTCAATCTGTCCAATGAGGTCAAGGTATTTTGAAATATGAAATAACATTCCTTGATTTTCAACCAATGACGGTGCTTGTACCAGCTATGCTAGCGCCATTAGTTTCATAGTTTCCATCCCCATTGTAAAATTAGTTCGGCGCGGATAAGTGTGCGTCCACCTTTAAACGAGACAGATTATGCTATTTCCGAACGAATTTCTTTCAAATGAATGAATGAAATTGATTGAGCTACTAATATCTAATCTGTGATTGATTGAACGAATGATTATGCAGATTACAGCCGGTCGGTCAGCTGTTAGTGCATAGAATTAATCGAATTTTATTTATTTTCATTATTTATTAATATTCATGTAATAAAAGGGCGTTTAACAACATGAGTCGTTACTGGAAGTTGTTTAAAGTTTCCTGGTCTAGAAGATACTTCTCAAGCAGTAGCAGAGATGGAAATAGCCTTGAAAATATTCGCAATATTGGGATCTTGGCTCACATAGATGCAGGTTAGAATTTACTCCATTTATTATATAAAACTATTCAAAATTACTGAATTACATGAATAAAAATGCAGTAGTAAATTTTCTGTAGTAAAAAGCATTGATTCCAAACACTAATTTAATTAAAAAAGTGGGGCTCCAAAAAATCTTTATTTTAATTTTAACTTGGTTTTGACCGCGGCTGTGCTCGCTTGGATTTCGGAAATTAACCTACGAGAACGTACTGAAACAGAAAGTATTCAATGTACTAACACAAGGTCATGGTCCACGCCTTTGCAAAATGTCATCCAAATCCATTAATTAGTTCAAGCGGGAAATGCTAACAGGCAAACAGACAGAGTTACTCATATAACTTCACGCCTGTCTACCGCAAAGGATTAGGCAGAGTTGTGAGGTCCTCCGGGTTGCACTATAGTCGGGGTGATCTTCATGTAGGTAACCACTATAGGAACAAGTCAGTCTCAGAGTCAGTTGCTCATTCATAATGTTAAAGTTTCAGCATGGATGTAATATAGGTAATTATGTTTTTAGGTAAAACCACAACAACGGAGAGGATGCTCTTCTTCTCCGGCACCATCAGGTCGATGGGGGAAGTGCATCATGGCAACACAGTGACTGACTACATGGAGCAAGAGAGGCAGCGAGGAATTACTATTACCTGTAAGTCACTTTAAGGGTGGGCGGGTGGACCTTAACGAGTTGATGTTTGTAAGGAAATTATAATTTTACTGTTGAGCTTTGACTGTTTAAAACTAATGAATTAAAACGCTATTGCAAGCACCACAATTGTGCATTGTAACAAATAATAACAAATAATCACGGGAGATATCCCATAAGTGACAATCATCATCATCAGCCTATTAATGTTCCCACTGCTGGGACGCAGGCCTTCTCTCTATGAGAGGAAAATATATATCCATGAATACAAGTTTATAATTTGACTGCACTTTATTTGGGGAACAGAAACTACTTCTGAAGTTCACTTATAGATCATAGTTTTGTATGCTACCCTGAGATCAACAAAATTTTACTTCATTTCATTATAATGTAACATCACATCTGTAATCCCCAAACGCTTATGTTTGTTGGTCACACCTACATTTTGTCTAGTTCTAGTATGGTTTTGGTTTTTTTTTTTTCGGGACAATCCCACCACACTATTCCCAACCCACTGTAACTCCTGAAAGCCAGAATCAACTGTGGCAACCACCAGAAAAGCGCCGAAACAACGAAGCTTGACGAAGTCCCAGAGAATGAATTTAACTGTCTTGGATCCCGCAACAAAATTAATCAGAAAGTATAGCGGAGTAGTAGGAAAAAAACCTTAATTTCCACTGGTTTCATGGTTTTGGTTTCCGAACTTAATCCTTAGACTGGACCATTGTGCGTGAGCCAAATTTCGTCTTTTGACATCAAACGCTGACAAATTCGGTTGAAAACCCGAGTAATGCTTTGCCCAACCTTTAAATGAATGCCAGTTTACTAAAATCGCATACCAGAAATAGGGTGTGATTAAAGAGGGCAATGTCCAGCAGTGGACTGTTGTAACCTGATGATGATGATACCAGAAATAGTAACCCATTACCCAACTAGCACACAAGCTCTATAACAAGCCGTATAAGTGGACATATTCTGAAATGATGATATTGATATTTCCTTGTAAAGTTTTACGTCAATTGTGCCTTTTGATGTCCTTATCAATGATTGACTTGAACATTATATTCGACACGTAGCTGCGGCTGTGTCGTTCCCGTGGATGGACAGTCAGATCAACCTGATAGACACTCCGGGCCACATAGACTTCACCATGGAGGTGGAGCAGAGCCTCGCAGTGTTGGACGGAGCTGTCATAGTGCTGGATGCATCTGCTGGTGAGATAATCATGATATTTTTTAGAGAATTCATTTTAACTACACTATTAAACTAATGAGTACAGTCAAACAAGCTATTCGGTTAACAGTTTAACCTTCAAATTACATACAGTAAAATTTAAACCAAATAGCTTCTCCGACCGTACATCAATCTTATTAAAAAATCCTCTTTTCTATGTAAATTATTATGTGTTTTACCTTTTTATGTAACCAACACATTTTTACAGGCTTTTCAGTTTTTGGTAAATAATTACCTCCAATCAACTGAGTGCAAGCTTAGCCTCGCAAACCGGTCTACATGGCTTTAATTTAGAAACGTAACATAAAACTTGTTTTAGGTAAGACTTGTTCTCATCTCTGTCTTGCACTGCGACTTTGCTAGATGTACTACAATGACCAGGAATAACGCCTTCGTAGCTTCGCCTTTCAGTATCTGCTCAGTCATATTTCTAGATTTCCTCGGAATTCCGCATCACGTCTTAAGCTCCAGCCTCGCGGCGCAATTCCGAAGACCGGCTTGCGGTGCAACTTGGGAGATTTTTCAGTTGTGCCACATGTTTACGGACTGGACAGGTCCACTATAATACTTAAGTGATTCTTTTCTAAAAATATCATCTCAGACATACCTATAATTGCCGGGGTTGCGGGCCTGTTCGAAAGAGATACCGCGGCCCCGGAACGTAAAAGGCGAGGAAGGAACATGGATGGTTTTTAGTCAGTAAGAGTCTGACACTCCCTCCCGCTCCGCCCAGAGTGGGGGGGGTCATTTGATGATTTCCCATCCTTAAAAAAAAAAAAAAAAAAGACATACCTATAATTTGCATGGGACTTGATTGTCTGAATTCTGAGTTAATTGCGCTGTTTCTTCTCAGAATAGTCAAATGGAAAACTCCTCATCAACCTCATCTAGTTACTGCATTAGCAATAAACTGTACCCCACACAACTGAGATTTTTCCTCACAAAACAATTCTCCCTCAGGAGTGGAAGCTCAAACCCTAACAGTGTGGAAGCAAGCCAACGGCTACCGCGTACCCCGCATCCTGTACCTCAACAAGATGGACCGCGGCGACGCCAGCGCGGAGGCCTGTGCGCGCTCCGTCGCCGACAAGTTGCAGGCGCAGCCGCTGTTGCTGCACACGGATGTGAGGCTGGAAGGCAGGCTTATAGGTGAGTGATACAGGGTAGACGACAAAAAAATATATAATTCGTCCGTCAGTTAGATTATCAACAAATATATGACCCGTATTTTAACTTTTGTTACTTAAACCAAAATTGACGAAGATACGACGCTTTTAAAATTCTCAATACGTCACGCCTTGGTATAATTTTTAGTGAATTCTGACGCCACGAGCCCCACTCCCTAGTTTTGATGCGTTTCATTTTTGTCGCTAATCATTGATTTACAAAAACAAAAAATACGTGTTCATTATTTTCCAATACACTAACTGGCGGACTAAATAGATTTGCAATTTTTTTTTATACTGTCGTGAAGCCTATTGTTGAATTTTGGCAGTAAGGGAGTGACACAACATTTACCTACGAGAAATTGGCCTGAGCTGGTCAGTAAGAACTTTATTTCCTGCATAGATCGTGGTCACAAATCGTAAAATAAATAATACAAATTACTTTCTTAGGAAAATGATTGTTTTAGGAAAAGATATAATGCTGCCTGAAGTAGCGAAAGTTGTTGAAAGTAGCTGTTCCCGTGGGAGTTCGGGGAAAATGTAGCCTATGTTACTCAGGGTGAATGTAGTGTAAACAAACGTTACCGACTTCAGAAGCTAAAGTTATTTTTCACTTTTTGTATTTTTTTTTGAAGTCGGTTTTATTTTTTGTCAATTTTTTTTTTTAAATCGGCACATTAGTTTTTGACTTTATTCATCACAAACATACACACAAAAATATATTTTTTTCCTCTTTATAATATTAGTGTAGATAGTGTAGATGAACTGTGAAGTTTTGGGACCCTATGAACTCCTTACTTCGTTAGCTGAATTCTACGTGGATGAGTCCTGTGGACTGTGTGACTGCGCAATGCCACCAGTCTCGACCGAACGGTCATTTCTTGCTAAATGAGATCCTGCAGCGAAACCTAAGCTATCTAAATTTTCTCACCAGGACTCATAGACCTAATAACACTAGAAGAGGTGATATGGACCCAGGGCCGCGGTCAGACCCTGGTACGTCGGAAACTGACGGAGAATGCGGACGGCATCAAGTGGGAGACCGCCATGTCTGACCACAAGGAGCTGGTGGACTTGCTGTCTAGCTTAGATGACCAGCTGGCTGAGAATATCATTCAGCAGGTAAGTGTCTTGCACAGGCGTGCGGTCAGACCCTCGTGCGTCGGAAACTGACAGAGAAAGTGGACGGTATCATCAGACCCTGATGCTATATCTATAATTACCAAAAACCGGACACTACTGAAAAATTCTTTAGGAAAAAATCCTATAACACTGCCCGTCCTGGAATTGGAATCCAGGACCACGCTCAGCAGTCCCACTTGCGACCACAAGATCAACGAAGTAGTTCGTAGATCAGTAGTGATCAACGGAGTAGTTCATAGATCAGTAGTGATCAACGAAGTAGTTCGTAGATCAGTAGTGATCAACGGAGTAGTTCATAGTCAGTGATCATTCAGCGTATATCAGAAAGGTGTGGTCATATTTTAGGGTGTGATTCGTCAAACAACAATTTTGAAATGGCTGGACCGATTTTGACGGAACTGTTTCCGGCAGATAGCTGATTGTATAAGGAAGTAACTTGGGCTACTTTTATTTTAGAAAATAGGATAAGGGTTCCGGGCAATCAATCAAAACCCATGAAATTGTTAACAAAATATGATTATAAAAAGAGAAGTAATATTTTTATAATAATTATACACCCGGACGAAGGTAGTTTAATATAAAAACTCGTGCACTTTTGACAGGAAACCTTGGACATCAGCAGCCAGGAGATAGAGGAAGCGATCCGCCGCTGTACGCTGGCCATGAAAGGGTTCCCCATTCTGTGCGGCAGCTCCTATAAGAACATTGGAGTGCAGACGCTGATGGACGGCATCATAGCCTACCTGCCGAGCCCGGCCGAGGGACACAAGTACGTTATACTTACTCGACATTAAGAGGAAACAAAAAGGACGATAGAATTGAAACATTGGTATTTATAATAGTAGATTATATCATAAGGGATAAAAATAATATTTTTACGACGAGGGCGCTTTTTTAAAATCCAGAGTGGAATGAGGGATTCTAGAAAAGAATCCTGAACGTTTCGAGGGATTCAAAGAACGTCGTCCGAGCCAAAAATAGATTTTCCGTCCTCACTATCGCTGTCTCGCAATGCCCAAACGACTGCGCAAATGCGCGAAAGAGACAAAAGCAAGACAGCAGAAATACCCAATTAAAAGTACACAAAACAACGTCCCGTAGTCCCGTAGTGACCGATTTAACTACTGTTTTGTTAAAAATAAATAAAAATTCAGGCCGTGATTCTATATTGTCCTTTTATAATCTAGTCAAATTTGTTTTCTGAATGATTGACCACAGCAGAACATCTGGCCACGTTTTTTTAGGTTTTTGAAGGTTCATATCTTTTTTAATACAGAAGAAGACAAGACATACTAATTTTCGAAATGAATATTGTTATAATGGCTTTATCTAGGGGGAAACAGGGGATTACTTTTATATAGAAAATAGTAGTTTATGCGACTGTGCATAATGAAGGGCATTACAACACGAGTGTGGGTTTAAGAAACGAGCCGAAGGCGAGTCTCTTAATAGCATCACACGAGTGTTGTAATGCCTAATTATGTATAGTTGCATACACTACTTTATCTACCCAAATATCATAAGGGCTCTATGATGGGTTCAGGAACCATAGGGAAATGACCTGCATTGTTACTTGGCCCTTGATTTTTGTGCCAACAGGTTATTAGTTGCATTCGTCGCTGCATTTACGATATCTGGCGGAGTATTCATGTCAATTTCTGAGTCACTATCACTCATTTTCGACAGAAATAAAGAACTTATCAGAAAATTTGTCTACTCGTAATTGGATTACTGGAAATAAAAAGCTAACGAACAAATGACAGCTCGAAATGGCGGCGTTTCGGATATCTGTAATTTTTTTTAAATCATAGGCAAACGAACAAAGTCACTATTCTTGTGTCACTCGAGATCAAAATGTCGTGCGATTTATAATTAAAATCGTAATGAATTGGGGTTTTTTTTTATCGATATCTGATTTAATGTAGGTGGTACTAGAATAGCACACTCACTTGAATTTGACACCTGTTCCAAATATAAAACTCATAACCTAACTGTTTTCAGTTGCGTTATGAGTTCATTACAGTTCCGTTTATTTCTGCAGGTTGGTAATGCTGGTCATTGCCTATGGTTTTTGAACGCATTCGAGAGGGTTTATGATATTTGGGTAGATAAACGGCCGTTTTGTTTCGTCTAGTGGACTTTTGGAAATTCATTACTCTTTCTTTAGTTTTTTACCTTTATGGGTGCAAATATACCCTTAACGAAGGCGAAATGTTCTCCCCATCATTGCGATCATTTTTTTTATTCAAGACCATACCTGACCCCGTATTCACAAACGTTCGACTCGTTTCCGATTCGACAACTCGTATATCTGTCTTCTTCTGGCATTACGAAAACGACCGAGATAGACATACGACTTTCCGAATCGGAAGCGAGTCGAATGGTTGTGAATAAGGGGCCTGGGAACCTAGTTACGGAAACATTGAGGGTTCGAAAATCGAGCGTAGCCTGCGTAGCGAGCTTGAAAATCTTAACATCCACCTCGAATATGATAGGTTTCCTAAGGTCTTTTACTAAAGAAATAAGTCCATCTATTCTATCTATTTATAAAGAAAACCTTATAAACACAAAGAACAAGATGTCTGAGCACGCTCGTAGATTGTCGGAAAAATTAAGTAAATATTGTTATTAAAACACTCAGAAATGTAAATAGGAGGACGCGTGAGCGAAGAGAACTCGAAAACTTTTCCTTTCCGGCCCGGATGCATTGGTTTTTCTACGTATTTTCTTGCTAAAAACATGCTTTTTTCGGAACAAATAAGCATATTTGTCTCGAAAAAAGCATGCACGTATGTGTAAAAGTAACAAAAAGTTAAAATTATGAAACAAAATCATTCCTTTTGCATTCATAATATTTGTAGCCTATAGTATTAGTAGCTCAGCGCATTATATCCACACTGCTCGGACTTCGAACATTCCCTCAGCCCCGGCGGGCTTCGGTCCTTGCGGACCCGTCTCTTTATGCTGACATCTCTTTGAGGCGCGTGTGGAACACAAACCCGCCGTCGACACGGCCTGTCGTCGTTAGACGGCCGGGCGGCTAGCTAGCCCATAGCCAACCGTCCACAGGCCCGCGTCTACGGTGGCCGGTAGTCACCACGTGGCCCCCGACGCCCGGTGCGTCTCCCGCGGCGGCTGGGAAGAGAGGCTCTCTCCCTCTCGCGTTCCGCCACCTCCTTCGCTAGCATGACTGCTTCGCAGCGCGGAGGTAACGGCTTCCCATTCCGTCTCGCTCCGGACCATGTATTGAACCAGGGCCGGACGCGAGAGGTCGCCGCCGCCGATCGCCGCTACGAGGACACGGTGGTGCTCCGCCCACGCAGGGCAGACTTCCACCGTGTGTGAGACCGTGTCCTCCGCGAGATCAGAGCAGTGGAGACACCCGGGCGTTTCCTCCCGCCCGATTCGGTGCAGGTACCTCCCGAAACATCCGTGTCCGGTGAGGACCTGCGTCTGGCGGAAGGTGAGGACGCCGTGGTGCCTCTCCAGCCACTCCTCAAAGAGGGGACTTACCGCCACTATCATAGCTGCCCTGTAACATAGCTGCCTAACTTCAAAACCACGACTTTCAAGTGGTTAGCCTGTTCTTAGTTAAAATCATTCCTTTCTGTCTAGACTGTACCACAGTTTCGGGTCTGAGCTGGCTGCGAGGGCTTTCAAGGTACAGCATGATGACCAGCGAGGAGTGCTGACCTTCCTGAGGCTGTACAGCGGCGAGATCTGCAAGGGACAGAAGATCTATAACCTTGCCAGGGATAAGAATGAGCAGGTAAGCAATGGTATCGATTCTGCTGTGCACAAACAACTTAATTTAGGCTATTGCTATCTTGCACTAGAAGGTAATGCGAGAAAAGGACGGCTATAGCTAAGAACTAAGTTATAGATGTCAAACTAGTTTATGTCTTGCGCTTCACCGTGTTTTCAGTCGACATGTTTTTACGTGCACTCTTCATTTGTATGAAAATATTAGTTCCAATTAAATTTGACAGCTCTAAATTACGTCCGTCTCTTTCTCGTTTTATTAGAGAGAAACAGATTACAATAGCCTAAATTAAGTTTAGTTTGTCCACAACAGAATCGACACCAGAATCTACTGATATTTGGTGTGGTTTGAGTAACTTAGGATTCAGTAAAAGAATTACTAAATGTAATATAACGTACGCAAAGACATGATAAAATCGTGTCGTATCTATACAAATAAATATAATTGAAGATCACAAAAATATAAAGGTAAATACTTACGGTATAAATTATTGTCTGTCCGTTTGTTCCGTCTAATCTCCAAAACGTCTGTACCGATTTTGACGAAAAATGAAAGCATATTTCTCCGGCAATCTCAACCAAGAACGTATGAGATGGTAACCAGACCAGTGGCGTAGAATTTTTGGGACAGCAAATTAAGTGCACATACTTTTTGAAAATTGGCTTATTGGTTTCGAAAATTCTTTTTGAAAATCAAACAGCAAAAAGTTGTGACTTGTGGGCTTGTTAAAATAGTGATCATTTCTAATATTTTGCTTTTAAAACAGACTGGAGCATTATACGTGGCTTTAGCTGATGAATACCGTCCCGTTGAGAAGGTCACCGCCGGGAACATTGCAGTCGTAAGCTCATTGAAGGTAACTAGGTGTTCTTAATATCTTACATACTGTTACATTGGACCTACTAGAATATTCGAGAAAGCACGTGATTACAGTACGTGTACGTTGAAATTTCGAGTGCTTTCCATTATTATTACTTTTAAAAGTTAGGTGGGTACAAATTCGCAACATTATAACTTCGACCGTACGCCTAGAGCATACGGTTCATATTTGTTTGTTTTGTACAAGTAGCTATTATTACCTTCTATTTCTTTTGTTAGTATTTTTTATGAAGCATTTCTATAACCCTCTAGAATATTCGTGGTTATTTTTTGTGTGTCTGTTGGCGAGTATAAATACACCGCTCAGGCCCACGACAGTCAGTCTTGTTTTGGCTACACAACGAAGCGATTCGAAGTGAACTAGAAGTGCGATATCTAAGCGAATAGTGAGCAGTAGTGTATTTGTGATTAAGTTTTAATTGTTTTGTGATTAAAAAAGTTACTGTGTTGTTTAATCGGTAGTAATTAATTTATCTCATACCCAGCTCGTAACAATACTTATTGTTTTTTTAACAGATTTCAAAATGGAGGTCGCGTTTTTAAAAGATTTTTTTTAAGACATATTCATCGCCTACATTGATATTTCTATCTAGACGCAGGTTCAAAACCTTTGCCCTTATGGCAATCAAACTGCCGTAGTAATATACCCCAGTGCTGTGCAGGCGACGATGACGGGAGACCTGATCACCTCCACGCAAGCTGCTGCCACCCGCGCCCGCGGGCAGCTGGCGCAGCTCCTGCAGGACCCTGGGAACGTGGACGAGCTGGTGCTGCCCAGCGCCCGGCAGCGACTCCACACCTTGGAAACACAGCCCAGCACAGAGCAACTGTCTGAAATGTTACTAGGAATTGGTAAGGGATTTGATAAAGTAAAAAAATAAAACCGATATAAAAAAAAAAAAAAAAAAAAATTGAATAATAATTTTAGCTTCTGAAGTCCTTTGTTTGATTGATTTAATCTTTTTGTCACCGACTTCAGAAGCTAAAGTTATTTTTCACTTTTTTTTTTTTTTTACCTAAGTCGGTTTCATTTTTTGCAAATAGTTTTTATTTTTCACTTTTTAGTGGTTCACATGTGCTTGATATACATGGAAAGTGCATACCGATACAATTACAACAAGCCCAAACACGACCAGGATACATTGTCTCGTTATGGAGTTCCGTGACTCTTGGCTTCATCATCAGATCTGATGGTAGAATGGTTCTTATCAAACGCAAATGCTTCACTTGTTGTAGAAAATACCAAAATCGCAACACGTTGAGCATGGACATTTGTTTCCGAGTCATGGATGTTTATATGTATAATAAGTATGTATTTACAAACAAAAAAGTATATAATGTAGTATATCAACTATCTAGTGTCCACGAAGCTTTGCTTAGTGTGCTACTAGGTGACGCTGTGTGTTAATGTCCAGCGATATTTATTTATTTATTTTATTTATATAAAATTTGAAGAGTTCCCTCGATTTCGCCAAGATTCCATCATTAGATCCCGACTTGGTGGCAATGGGACCATTTGGAAAGAATACCCTTTCCAACAATATAATATTTTTTCAAATCGGTTGGTCAGCGACGGAGTTATGCCCGAACAAACAAAAAACAAAAAAAAATATCCGAATTGAGGACCTCCTCCTTTTTTAGAAGTCGATTAAAAATGTGTTAAAATATTGCTGAATTTTGTAGGATCACCTATACACTTCGAAGTATCCCAAGACCTAACTAACCTACTATTTGACCTTGACACACATGTGTAATCTCTTCTTAAATTACGTGTACGGTTAAACAAGCTATTTGGTTTATAGTTTAACCCACACATTACAAAATGTAAACCAAATAGCTTCTTCTACCGTACATTGTGTTTCGGTATTTGAATCTAATGCTGAATAAAGTCAACGAAATATGTGAAATCTTTTTATTTGTAAGACCATAATGTACCATATTTCTTGCAAATAAAATAAAATAAAGATCTTGTGCCACAGATTACAGATACTACACTCCATGTACTTACACGCGCTAATCGCCTACCGAGCGCCGGGCAACCGGTAGCCCATAGCGCAGTGGGTTGTCAACAGCCGCGCGGCGTGCACGTACCTACGCATATTCCCCAAAGATAACTTATTAAAACTATTTGACCGATTTCGAATATTCTCTACGTTAACAATTGGGAATTTAAAGAAGGGAAAAAATATTAATCATTACATCAAAATAAAACTCCTATATGCAATTTTTTTTAACAATTCTTTTTATATATTCCGTTAAAATAATTATAAATTCGGATACATTTTAAACATGTTTTATTTTAAACATGTTTTATTTTAAAACGTAGGTCTAGGTACCTTTACTAAAAATCCCTACTAACATCTTCGTCGACAGAGGCAGCCCTAGCAATCCGCAATATCCACGCGACTGCGCGATCTACAAAGCAAAACCCACTTTACGTTTGTATGGTAAGGTACATTTTCGTTCGCAGCGTCTATTGACTTAAAAGTGTAGGCTATTATAGCGGTAGGTATTGAACATTTTGTATGGAGTGAGTTATCTGTCATCTGTGCTTGTGCGACGATCAGGTACAATTTATTACTCATCTTCCAAAATTCCTCTCCATCATCAGGTAACACGGTCCCGGAGCCAGTGTTCCTGTGCTGCATCGAGCCTCCGAGCGTGGCGCTGCAAGGAGCCCTGGAGACTGCGCTGACGGAGCTCCAGCGAGAGGACCCCAGCCTCAGGGTCACCGTCGACGCCGACAGCGGCCAGACTATACTCGCTGGTGCGTATGCTCTCCATCATCAGCTGCTGGTAATCCGCCACGCAGGCCCAGTACGGGTTGCTGATGTCACACGTCTCCGAGTTTTTGGTTCTAGGTCATGCCGGTTTTTCTGCACTGTGCTATTAATTATCATCATTTGTCTAGCATTTTGCTTATCCTGGTTCTTTCATCCAGGCATGGGCGAACTGCATCTCGAGATAATTAAAGAGAGAATAGTGCGAGAGTATAAGATAGACGTGGAGCTGGGTCCGCTACAGATCGCGTACCGGGAGACCCTGGGCGGCGCCGCGCGACTCTCTCACGTCACGGACCGCAAGATCGGTGGCGTGCGACAACTGTGCAAGCTCACCATGTCTGCGAAGGGGGTCAAGGGAATCGCGCAAGAAAAAATCTTGAAGTAAGTTGCTTATCTGGCCTTGGCTATCCTTCGTTACGGCTCGTTTCGTGGTGTGGTCAGACTCTGTAATAAATAAACATCGCTGGACATTCAGACACACAGCGCCGTCTAGTGACACACTAAGCAACAATCCTTGTGTCGTGGACACCAGATAGTTGAAAATTATAACTACATAGATATTACGACTCGAATGACATAGTGGTAGTGAAGCTGCCTTGCGTTCATAGGGTCCTGGGTTCGAATCCCGGTAGGAGCAAATGTTTGTGTGATGAGCATGGACATCTGTTTCCGAGTCATGGATGTTTGTATGTATTTACAAACAAAAAAGTATATATGTAGTATATCAACTATCTGGTGTCCACGACACAAGCCTTGCTTAGTGTGGCACTAGATGGCGCTGTGTGTTTAATGTCCAGCGATACTTACTTATTTTTGTTTGTAAAATTCAAACTTATTATTATAAACATCCTTGACTCGGAAACAAATTATCCATGCTTATCACACATACATTTGCTCCTAACGGGAATCAAAACCGGAACCCTAAGAACGTAAGGCACCCTCACTCGTCGTCAAATAACAAATAGTATTTTTTACAAGGATATTTCTTCTAGGCTAGACAAAAGCGGCGACAGTGCTGCCAACCTGGCGCACCTACATCCTCGTCACCTGCAGGCCATCAAGCAAGGAATCAACACGGCGCTCATGCACGGAGCCAAGCTTGGCTGTCCGGTATGGTTATCAATCTTCAAAGTCCACAATAACACAGAAACTATTTTATTGTGAACTTTTCGGCCCCATCGGCCATCCGTTCTGCGAGCAATGTGCCCTGCGAACAGAAATACGTTGCGTTGGAAGACCTCCCACTAGGTGGACCGATGACCTGGTGAAGGTTGCGGGAATCCGGTGGATGCGAGCACGGGATCGGTCAATGTGGCGACACTTGGGGGAGGCCTATGTCCAGCAGTGGACGTCTTTCAGCTCAAATGATGATGATGATGATGAATACATATTATAAAGCTTAGAGTTTATTTACAATACAATACAATACAATGTCTTTATTTTTTCTCTTCACAAAGGTTCACATAGTGTTCTTAAATAAGTTGTAACTTAACAAAATGCATAATATTTTGTTCCTTTGTGAGAGACTGGCGTCCATACTAGGATACCCTGTGTGACGGATCCCCAGGCTCTCACCTCGAATTAAATGTATTTACTTATAATATAATAGCTAATTTGAATACATAGATAAATGATTTAATGCAGAAGGGAAAAAGGCAGACTAACTTAATTAACGCAAACTAATTAAAATTAGTATGGTGTAGTGTACCTAATGGGTGCGAAGTAAAGTGTCCTGTGAAGTGTGCAGGTGAAGTGAGTAGGTGATGTGTGTAAATGAAGTGTGTGAGGAGAGGTAGGATGCTAGTGTGGGCGTAAATGTGTCGGATGATACAGTCATGAACTAGAAAATGATAATGACATATTACGAGGGTACAACAAGTAACTGCTCAGTAGTGTCATAGTCTAACTTTTGCAACCAGTTTGAAACTTTAATCTTGCAATGTTTATACGGGAGTGAGTAAACTGACAAGCTTTTATTAATTTTGTTGTACAAATAGTTTGCAAGTAAACCAAAATGCCGACGGGAGAAAGTGGTGTGGAACTGAGTAGTAGGACAAACTGCGTGTTTACGTCGCTTGCCATCAAAAATACCAGGATCATAGGGAAGAGAAGAATGCCTGCGCAATACGGTATTTAAGATGAACAGTTGCCGCACAGTTAATACTCCAGTTCTCTCGTAAACTTCTTTGGTGGGAAATAAGAAAGGCAAAAAATTACTGACCTTTAAAACGGCTCTTTGCGAACGTTCAATCCGGAGCATTGATGTTTTAGTTGCCCCACCCCATACCGTTATGCAGTAAGAGATCAGCGATTGGCACAACGCAAAATAAACTGTTCTCATCACGCCAGTGTCCGCAACATGACGAAGATTTTTAAAAACGAACATTAATTTCCGGATTCTTGAAGAAAGAGAGTATATGTGTTGCTGAAAGCTGAGAGAGCTATCTAGAATGACTCCCAGGTACTTTATAGATTCTGTACGCTGGAGGTGGGGACACGAGCAGTGAGCATTATGGGAAGAAATGCACGAGGATGCATGAGCGGTAATTTTGAAATTATTAAGCGAACAAGAAGGTTTTCTAATGGAAAAAGAAATATATTTTGTTTTATCCACATTGAGGGTGAGTTTATTCTTAGCTGGCCATGACAACACTAAATTAAAGCCTGTCTGCGCGTAGCAATATACTTCGGGCCAGGTGTCAGCTTCAAACAAAAGCGCTGTGTCATTGGCGAAAGTTATGATCCTTCCACCGGGCATCTCAAGCTCACAGAGGTCGTTGATGTAAGTCAGAAATAATGGAGGACCGAGAATGCTACCCTGTGGCACGCCATGCACGACGGGAAGGTCACTGCTAGTCCATTCGTCAACCCTGACTCTTTGAAATCTGTTGGTGAGGTAGTCAGAAAAAAGCTCAAGCTGTGTACCCCTTACACCAATGTTTTCTAATTTCCTCAGCAAAAGTGGGACGGAGACCGTGTCAAAGGCTTTGGCCAGGTCCATGAAGATTACAACGACTTTTTTGTTCACATCCAGTTTATCAGAAACAAACTTAGTAAGATCATGAATAGCGTCACTGGTCGACCGGCCAGATCGAAAGCCGTACTGAGAAGGTGATAGCAATGAATATTTTTCCAGGTAGTCGACCAGGCGATTTTTCATGATCCTTTCCAAAATTTTGGACAAAGCCGGAAGGATGGAAATCGGTCTATAGTTATTGACACAGGCTCCGTCACCACTTTTGAAGATGGGGCGAATCTCAGCTATTTTCCAGGCATTTGGGAATTTGCCAGAGTCAATGGCGAGGTTGCAGATAAATAATATTGGAGAAATAAGAACACGTCTATATCTCTTCAAAAAGCTGGTAGAAATGTTGTCGTAGCCAACAGCACAACTAGACTTAAGACTATGAATAATATTTCCGATCTCTTCCGAGTCCGTGGGGGAAAATATCATCGAGTTGGAATGAGGCTGGAGCGGAAGCGCCGGGATATTGTCACCCGAATAACAACGTTCAGCAATATTTTTGCCGATGTTAACAAAAAAATCATTGATAGTATTAGTCGAGGAAATAGGATCTTTAGAATTAATTAACTGTGCGGCTTCGAGTTTAGATGTTTTAGTGTGGGTAATATCTTTTATTTTGTTCCATAGCTCTTTGTTATTAGTTTTAGCAGCAGTCTTAAGTTCTGATTTGTCATGTTCCCTTTTTATCTTTTTTAAAAGCTCGTTTCAAAAGTTTCTATATCTTTTATAGGTTGTCAATATGCTTTGGTCGTTAGGATTTTTTTTTGCTTTTTGGTGCAGTTTGTCACGATTCCTCATACATCGTAACAATCCGGTCGTTATCCAAGGCTTTGTTATTTTCTTACGGCTGGGAATTTTAAATAATAGAGTATTAGAATTTATAATACAATTAATTGTGTTAACAAAGTACTGAACAGCAAGATCAACATCCGTCATTGAATACAATTCATGAAAGTTAACTTTTGTAATTTCAGAATCAATTTTTTCGTAATTTAGGCGTTTAGTTAACCTATTGGCCTTGTTTTTGTGTTTACTTAAATCTAGGACAAGGAAAACGGCATCATGATCGGTGATGGAAGTGATGTATTTGTTTGTATGCTAAGTTGAACGCACTAATCTCAGTAACAAGTAATTTGCCTCGGTCTGGCGCGATATCGTCTGTCTCAGGGCTCCAGTTTTGTGAAATGCAGGCCCGTATCTTTGCAGACATGGCCTGCCCAGTCCAGTTTTGCAGCTTAATGATACGTCGGCAATTTGGGTTCTGGAGCGTAGTATTGTATCCATCATCATCTGTAGCCTGTTCCCAACTTTGTTGGGGTCGGCTTCCAGTCTAACCGGATGCAGCTACATACCGGTATTTACATGGAGCAACTGCCTATCTGACCTCCACAACCCAGTTAGTACTGGGTAATACGATCTCCTTTGGTCACTGACTACTTTTGGCTCTTGGCCACTTTTGGTCACTACCTGTGTGGGTATCCAAATTGTGAAGTTAACGTAGCGTTCTGTCTCCTCAGGTCGTGGATGTGCAGGTGACGCTGCACTGGTTCGAGCTGGGTCGCGGGACTTCAGACTCAGTCATCACTGCGACCGTCGCGCAGTGCCTGCGCAAGGTAAGATCCCTTTGCTTGTAGGCAACTGGGCCTATCCCAGTTGTAAACGTCCCTTTGTGCCTATTGATTAGAGAATAGATTTGCAATTTATTGATGGTGGAAACTAGTCTATTGTATTTCTTTTGTGGGACAAAATAACCACAATGTGGAGTCCTGACACAGTCAAAAGGCGACGAGGTAGACCTCGCAAGAGATGGCGGGACGTGCTGGACAAAACCAACGTCTAGTGGCCCACAATGACCCTTTTTTTTTTTTAAGGATGGGAAATCATCAAATGACCCCCCCCCCCACTCTGGGCGGAGCGGGATGAGTGTCAGACTCTTACTGACTAAAAACCATCCATGTTCCTTCCTCGCCTTTTACGTTCCGGGGCCGCGGTATCTCTTTCGAACAGGCCCGCAACCCCGGCAGGCTTCGGCCCTTGCGGGCTCCACAATGACCCTGGATCGAAGAAGTGAGATGACACAACAGTAACATTAACAATACAGGGTGTAAACCACCTCATCACAAAGCCGTTAACCAAGCATTCTGTACATCAAACTTAGTAACTTTACGCTAAAATTACTGCTGGGAAACAATATTTTTTTGGAGGTTACAAATCATGTTTTGTGATAGAGCTCAATGTAACGCACTTAAAACATTGTGCTTATGGATGGATTAAATAGTACGGGGTTCGTGGAGATGTTAAAAGTCAAAATCTTACAAAAAAAATTGTATTAAAAAAAAAACTTGTCAAAAAGTTATAACTTTGACCCCCAATATCTCCGTAACTAGAAGGTTCCCAGGTATGATGTAGAACAAAAAAATTATCGCGATGATGGGGAGAATAAGTGCCTTTCGGCTTCGTGAAGAGGTGTTTTACACCCTTTATACTAAAACGAGCTTCACCTGTGTGATGCACCACGGCATGAGCTATTCGTAACGTCACAGACATGGGACCTCTACACAAATATCCTGTACCCAGGTGTTCGAAGAAGCTGACCCTATCCTGCTAGAACCCCTCATGTCTTTGGAGGTGGTGTCTCCGGAGAGCCACTCGTCACGAGTCCTGGCAGACCTGGCCCGCAGGCGCACGCAGATCCAACATATCCATATAAGGCATCGGAACAAGGTATGTACGTATACGATTGGATTACAGAATATCAATGTTCCCAAATAAATATTTTGAAAGGACAATGATATAAAGACGAGATATGAGGAATTTAAAATTTCTTTAGAAAAAATATTTTTCTCATAACTCTTGATTAAATCGGTGTACATTCAAAATATGTGTTTGGAAACCTATATATTCTGTAATCCAATCAACATAAATACACACTAGCAGAACACTTTATAAAACATATGAAGACGGGTATTTATCGCGAATTTACCTTTAATTTAATCCCGACGTTTCGACCGGATTGCACCAGCCGTGGTCGCGGGGAGACTGAAGTATTGGAGGTACCGCGACAGCAAAGTGGAGGCGTTTTTTCAACTACCCTCACTCATCTTCATAAATCTCTTCTCTTCTCTTCTTCTTCTTTGCTGTCGCGGTACCTCCAATACTTCAGTCTCCCCGCGACCACGGCTGGTGCAATCCGGTCGAAACATCGGGATTAAATTAACGGTAAATTCGCGATAAATACCCGTCTTCATATGTTTTATAAATACACACTACCTTAAGAATATGTTTGATTTACAAATTATTTTGGTATTACGTATGTATGAAATTTGCATGGTCCGTAGGCCTCTTAATGTGTAGCGAACCTGGGTAACGCAAAAAAATGGCGCCGTGTTCAAATAACGTAGCATACTTATAACATTTTCTAACATCCCCAGGTCATAGAATGCCTAGCCCCGCTCTCCGAACTCCTGGGCTACTCGTCAACGCTCCGCTCGCTCAGCTCCGGGCTGGCCACCTTCACCATGGAGTTCCACTCTCACCAGCAGATGTCTCCAATCGACGAGGAGAAGGCTATCAGGAGCGTCACCGGATTTTAAACGGACTTACAAACAAATGGAACGACAAATGGACTGACCCTTTATGCTGTATGGTTCTTTTGGGCGCTTGAATGACGAGACGTTAATGTTCAGTTGGGTAGTTGATACCATCTATACTTAACTACATCCGTATCTAATAACAAGTCAGAGTGATAACTTGAGTAAAAGTACAATCTTAACATACGATTTTTATTCTGTGGATTAGTAATTGCTTGAAGTTAGAACTGTCAAAAGTTTGACAGTTCTTACTTTGTTCAAATTCTTGTCTATTGCATACAAATGGTTCAAGTAATTACTTTAACTTGATTTAAGATACCAGGGTTAGAGGAGATCCTGGCTAAGCATTAGCCGCGAGAGACACTTTGCCGCGCGCCCACTCACTCCGCGCGAATCGGCTTAAGCGCACGCGCATTCCTGTTTTTGTAGCGCAAAATGTGACGCGCGTGTAAGCGCGTAAGCCGATACGAGCTTATATACGCAGAAAAATGCGCTTCTTTGAAACTGCTCTAATATCTGTGGATACTTATTAATTTATTAAAACAAAAAATATCAACTGTCTAGTGTCCACGACACAAACCTCGTTGCTTAGTGTGGCACTAGATGGTGCTGTGTATAATGTCCAGCAATATTTATTTATTTTTCTTTGTTGCGCCAAAAGTAACCATGCAGCACTATATTATGATATATCAATGCCATCATTGTTCCTGTGAAAGAAAGAGACGGCGTTATACGTGAAGAGGCCGTTAGAACGGAATGACGATAGTTTTGATACTTCGTGATATGGCCACGTACACAGAGATTTAACTTAGTTAGATAATAATCAATCATTGTCATTATAAATTCGCTGCTCATTCGAGTTGGTATCTGTCTATGACCCCTGTGGGGTCTTAATATGTTAAATAAGAACTTATAGGGTGGAATTTTGAGACGGGGCAGTCAGTCTTAATTAAAACCACTTCCTATGAATGTATGGGGAATTTTTTGTGGCCTTTGTGACTTTTCTAGTACTCTAGCCTCAGTTGGTCCCACGAGTTATTTGATTCTTATGAGAAACATGATCCATTGGTATCGGAATAAGTACTGATATATTTTTTTTTTTCGTTTACCACTAAATACGCTTGCATTTGGCCGCAACTCGCCCGATGTAAGCGATGATGCAGCCTAGAAGGAACCTATTCACTCGAACTTTGAAGAGATTATAATGATCAGTAGAAGCATAGCACTTTGTTCGGCTCCGTGGAACTTCAACCATCTAACAGCGAAGTCTTTCTTTCTTTCTTTACCGTATATCTCTGATCGTCGGATAGTTAGACTTCTTGCTGACCATAAACTAACTAATAACTAACTAATTTTATTTTCCATCCACCCGCGTTCTCCAGTCAACCCGCGGTCATGGCGCTTGCAACAGCGTCGAAATATCGGGAGCTCAAATAATCACGGAAGATATCCCGTAAGTGACAATATAAGTTTTGACCATAAACTTGTCCCTAAAATCTGAAAAACTGAATGCACATCGAAGTTTCCCTTATAATGATAGTTATGTAGTCTCTTATGACCGTTTTCTTGCAACTGCAACGATTAATGAAACCTTCATCTGCTAGCGAAATAGAAACAAATAAATTAAATAATGGCGATTCAGTACCTTATGGTACTTTTCACAAAAATGTATGAATGTACATCGAATTTCTTTAAAGGTTATAGTTAGTCTCCTTAGACCGTTTTCTTGTAAATGTAACGATTATGGTACATGCCCGTACTGACTCATCTCAAACCCCCACCCTATATAATTATTTAAAACTGCATGCATTCTTGTGTTTCTTGATGTCATTAGAATTTTAAATACCTATCTAAGTGGAATATTTCAAATTTCTTAGCTCAAAAAATGGTTGTTGCCATAGTTAAAAAAAACATCTTTGCTCTATACTGGCAATACTGTGCGTGAATGCGTGCGAAACTGCGAATACTTGAGCTATTTTATATCCTTTTGGATACTAAAACTTTTATAAATGTTATAATGTCAGTAAGTATCTTGTTGTGATATTCTAAGATCCCGCCTAAGGTTGACCTATCTGTGAACCGAATAACAAGTAAAACTAAATTGAAAAATCAAAATGAAAAAAAAAAACAAAGTCAAAAGATTTAAAAACCCCCGACACAATAGAAAATAAATAAATATTAATTCTAAACATCTGCTATTTTAAGTTAGTAGGTACTAAATTAGGTTGATCCTTTTTTCCTACGTTCCTTTAACAGCTTGTCTACAGATAATTTCATTATTAAATTCATTTCAATATCTCAAAATACAATACAAAAAATATCAATATACAACCTTATTTTTTGTTTATACTAAACCCGAAAAGGGGTCATTGTACTCATCATTTTGAACAACTTTTTCTATGGGACGAACCTTGAAATCGCGAAAAAAAATCAGCTGTTCCCTACATTTATGTTCGCATAACTCGTCAAAATGTAGGGAACAGCTGATTTTTTTTCGCGATTTCATGGTTCATCCCATAGAAAAAGTTGTTCAAAATGATGAGTACAATGACCCCTTTTCGGGTTTAGTATAAACAAAAAATAAGGTTGTATATTATTTATGTATTTTCAATATATTTTATTTTCATTAAGTATCTGTGTGTATTATCTGTTCTCCAAGAGGAGCTCGTGGTTAAATAATAACAGCCGCTCGGGCCGATCTTTAGGTTAAGCCGTGCTTGCCTAGGTTGGTCTGCAGATGGGTGACCGCCCTTACATACCGGGTTTCCCCCGTGCCTCGAAAAGCACGTTAAGCTGTTGCTCCCGGCTGTCATTTGTCCATCTTTGTTATTCGTTACAGGTAGTCAGTGGCCCAAAAAGTCTGAACATCAGTCATACCAAGTGGTATCGTATTACCTATTATTAACTGGGTTGTGGAGGTCAGATATGCATTTTTTTTTATTATTTATTTTTTTTTTTTTTTTACTCTGGACGCTCTTATTGTGTACGTCTTTCTACATCGTTCTCACATATATGTATAATCTCAACATGAAAGATGTAACCAAGATTTTGTAACAACATTTTTGATTGAAAAGAGTGTCCATGGAGTTTCTTGCCCGTTCTTCTCCATAGAGATCTACGCTAGGGAATGGGCAACTACAGTACTTTCTCAAGTTATTATGCCTTGTGTCTGTGACTGTAGCTTTGATTTTTCTTTAAATTTTTTTGACATTCAAAAGTGCCGTAATGGTCTAGTTGAAATAAATGATTTGAGTTTGAGTCGCTCCATGTAAAATACTGGTATTCAACTGCATCCAGTTAGACTGGAAAAAGCTAGGCAGATGATGATTCATATAATTTCATTACAAACAAGATCGTAATACAAAAAAGCTTAGTGAAATCGATTAAGAGTCACGGTTATCGCAATGTTAAATAGTCTCAATTAGGTACTTACTATATCATGTTTTTCAGATAGCTAAAAAATAGTTTAATTGGGTAAACAGATGAGGTCAATCTCAGACGTGATCTTCCATTGTGAATATGTCCATGTTACCTACCTATATGTGTCTTTAAGATCGTATTTTAAAAAATCTATATGTCTATGCATATGTACCAAATATAATTAAAAAAATAGCATTACTAAAATGAGCTATGCCAAAGAAGATAAAAAAAAACACTATACAAGGTCGGAGGGACAGCGACGCTAAAATGGTTACCAAGTATTCAATACATCATTCTGTACCTCAGAATCAGAAATAGAATCAGAATAATTTATTCGTAAACACATAACAAATTACAACAAGATCTTAAAAATTAGGTAGTGTGATATGTTTTGCCAATTGACATACAAATTATTTTAACAAAAAAAATAGCAACGATTATATGATAACTATACTAAATTATTACATTAAAATAAATTAAAATAAAATAATGAAATTATTAGAGTACCATAATTATAATTGTATTAATACATACAAACAAGTTTTATTTCTATTCAATATCAAGATTTTTACACATGGAAACAAGTTAAATTTTATTATTCATAGTCAATTTATTTCATGTCAAAATATAATAATTAAATTAAATTAGAGATAAATTCAAGAAAAATCTAAAAATGTAAAATAATAAAATTTATGTCATATAGTTACAGAGATTCGTCATTAAGGAACTCATCTAAAGAATAATAACATTTTTCAAGCAGTAACCCATTAAGCGGTTTTTAATCCTCCCCACAAGAATTTATCTACGAGAGATTTAGCTACGAGTGCTACGAAGCTTTCGGTGACGGTCACGCGTGTTCCATGATTTTTGTCCACCCAAAAAGTGAAACACGCGCCCAAAGAAGTTTCCACTTCAATAATTTTTTTCATCGGTAATTAAAAAAAAAACAGCTGCACATTAGTTTGCAGATTCGGGAACAAGGCACTCGACGTAGTGTCTAGGTATTGCAGTTAAGGAAACAGTTGTATTTTTTAAATGATCGACGTAAATTAGTATGATTGTCAAATTCTAAAAGCAGACATTCCGAAACCTACTGAAGGGTACTGAATATATTATAAACACATGGTAACTGTTTTTGCGTAGCTCCGTATATTTAGATAGAAGTAGTAAATAATCCCTGTCTACGCAGTCACCACTCGCCCCTGCTTCGCACGGCTTTTATCTTTTAAAAGTCTATAATTAATTGTACGTAGTATTAAGTAATTAAAATATTATTTTCCCTGTTGAGGTAGCCAGGGTAAGGGTTATATATGTCACCGTAAAATTGTCAAATACGTTATATTGTAATATCTCTAGCGATATTGTAAAGTCTCGAATTATTGTCAAATGAACATACTGCTTACAACAAAACGCATTATTTTTCGTGAAATGCATGCGATGGTAGTCAACTTACGCGGTGTGGAGGGAAGGAGGGGTCCCCCTTGCCCAGTGGCACAACTCTCATGAAAAGATAATGCACCATTCCTGAGAAATACCGATTAATATAACATAACCTTAAAACACTTTATATTCCCCCTAAAAAGCGTAGTCGACGGAGCCCCGCTTCGCGGGGTCCCTATTTCCGGGTGCAGGGTTTAAAGGAACCTAACTAACCTAACGGGGGGGGTGCCCCAAGTCCCGATTATGGGGGCAGAGATACTTCCGTATGTTCAGTTGACAATAATTCGAGACATTACAATATCGCGAGAAAAAACACGTTATATTGTAATATAACGTGTTTGACAATTTTACGGTGACATATACACGACGTATGTTTTCGGCGTAGGTGATGCGCGTTTAACGCGTGATTGAGATTCGGTCGCAGCCATCGATGAGAATTTTATTGTCTGACGCAAATGTGCATACATGTAGTGTTTTATTTTAAACGCGCAAATGACGTTTACAGCACCACTGAATATCTGCACTTGTTCAAGGTTTACTGGGTGCATTTGAATGTCGTTCGAAAAGTCGTGAAGCGCGTTTAACCAGCGTTATCTGTGCCGTGTGAAAAGGCTCAAAAGGATTATTTAAAAAGGGTGTAAACAACTTTTAACGAAGCCGAAAGGCACTTTTTCTCCCCGTCATTGCGATCATTTTTTTTTGCACACACTATGCCTGGGAACCTTCTAGCCACGAAGATATTGGGGGTCAAAGTTCTAAATTTCAGATAGTTTTTTTTTAAATACAAGTTTTTAATGTAAGATTTTTACTTTAAACACCTACACGACCCCGGTACTATTCTATTCATCCATCAGCACAATGTTTTAAGTGACATTCTATCACAATGACAAAACATGATTTTTCACCCAAAAAAAAGTAGTTTCCCAGCAGAAAATTGTGCGTAAAGTTAACTTAGTTTGACGTACAGAATGCTTGATTGACGGCTTCGTGATGAGGTTGTTTACACCCTGTATATCGACAACGGATATTGGTGCGCTTTTGAATGGCCAATAGTTGTCAATTCGAAAGCTCGCCGCCGCTTACATTGTAAATTACCATCGTCGTCGAAATTGTCAATAAAACGAATACCTAATTTGTGACATATTTATTATATTTTGTTCTATATACACACACACAGTAATTATCACAATATTTGTATTGGTCTAAGATTTGAGGGCCGCCATTCCTTACTTATTTTCTCATCAATAAAATGTGCGGCATCTATTAGTGTTGTATGTATTGTAATGTGAACTAAAATAGGGTCGCAAAATCATTTTTGTATGGATTCAAAATAAGTAGTAGTGAAAATGATTTCCTGAGATACCAAATATAAAATAAGCCTCAGGCTATACGTAAAATCATATCCTTTTTTTTCTTGCTTCGAAGTGCCTGGCAGACATTCTTGTCAACCTGAAGCATCTGGCAGTCTTCTACACAATAAATTTAAAAAGAACACCATTCGGGATTAAACAAAAAAAAATGTACGCAACATAACAGGAAGTGAACGTATGTATACACAATACATACGTTCACAATACAATACATACATCACTACTTGATGCCACACTTTTGTGAATTAAAAAATAAGTAACGTCTAGCGGTCCTGGTACCTTGCTCTAATAATACGTGCCGCGACTTTTATTTATTACAATAAATGCTTAGACAGACAGTATCTAATCTTCGTTTTATTTTTTCCATTTTATTTTTTTCGTTATTTACTTTTCTTTTCACAGAACTGGTGCCTGGAAAAAGAGGGTTAATGTTAAAAATACAAATAATCACTATTAACTTTAACACACTTATTGGGATGCTTCAACAAGATCAAACCGTCTGCTGTAATGTAGAAGGATGAAAGTACGACGATCAGTCTAACCACGGGGTATCGGATTATCCAGTAACTGGAGGTCTGGGGTCAAAAATGGCCGCTTTAGCAGAATCAAAATAGAAACATAATATGAATGCGTTACTATTTTTAAAATAGTCACAGACAGTTAATATTAAAAAAAATCTTTAAAGACCATTTTAAAAATTGTAACGCAATTCATATTATGTTCCTACTTCCAAATTATGGTTAGTTAACAATATGCCTACGTCCATAGCTATCGGTGCTTCTATAAACAAAGTTGTCTTTGCAATATCCTATCCGCATCACCTACCTGCCATTATCAAAGAAAAGTTTTCTGTGACGTTTCTTTTCTAACCGTCTTTAAGTAAAATGTCAAACAGACAGAGATAGCAACCTACCGAAACCGACTAGTAAGTTATTGAAAATGGCCATAAAACACTAAGAAAAAGCTAAGTAGTTGATGGCTTGGCTTATCTCCGTGAAAATTGGCCGCCATGACTGAAATTCAGCTGAAAGGATAAATCAATTTATTATGGATCCCTTTTAGAGATGAATCATACCCGGAACAGGTTCTCGAGCTCACCCATATGGGTCTCGTGCCGGTAGGAGATGCGGACATCGGGTACGTTAGTGTGAGTGATGTCGTTCCCGTCCGGACCCTCGCGCTGGTACTCTGAACCCAGCCAGAGCTGCTTCATCTATGGGAAAGATAATGGAAGAATAAGACAGTATATGTTTAGCTCATGAGACATTTCAGCTTAAGCCCTGGGTTGGAGACGCAACAGAGTTTCCTTTGCTTTTGCAGATTTTCTTCTTCTTTTTTCAAAACGAAGGTAATTTAGCACATTTCTTGAGTCCAGTGGATAACCACGATAGTTACGGTGTTAGTAATATTTTTTTAATCCGCTATTATGCAGGTGTGGTGATGTTTTGGACACTCCAGCATGTGGTCCATGGTCTGGCTGTTCAAGCGGCAGTAACTACTCACTATTGCATTAAAACATCGATTGGATTTCTAATTAGCGGGTTTTCACTAAGCAACGGACATATCAGGGTAAGTAACTAAGTAATAAGCACCTATATCAGTTTTACCTGTCTGCCAAATGTTCCGATACTGAAAACCAAAACCATTTCGGAACCCACCTCATGCGGAAATCCAGACATGAGGACAGAATTCCTCGCGAGCTCGCACATGTCACAGGAGCTGAACTTCCAAGCCTGCGCCGCAATGCTGTACTCCTCCATCAACGGTTCCTGGCAACAGGAAACAGATAAACCCATACAATGATCATCACAGAAGCTTGCAGTCTACTACCTTTTCGCAAGCCAGTCAATGAGGTTGGTTACTGGAAGTTACGCTGCGAGAGTGTCGAGTTTTAGTCATTTGTCAAAGACATCATGACGTCTTGTCGAATAGTCGTAATCGCCAAAGTTCCGGCAATAATCTGTTGATGGCTGTGACAGTTGAACATCAAGGCAATTTCCTTTGATCCTGAGACAGGGCATCCTAGTGCGGGATCCAGTGTCACATCTTATTGTAAGTAACACTTTTTATGAAACAATATTTTTTTATTATCTATCTATTTATTTATTCAGCATTCATTTTACAGTTTTCTTCCCCATTTTCTGCCTAGCTACCTACTCTAACCTAGCTACTTCCAGCCACCCTATGGAGAGCACCCCACGCCTTTATCCTACATTACGTTTGCTGCATCGTGGTCCCTACTCAAGAAAAAAATGTATAATGTTGTAGCCACCATCGATCACAGCAAGTTAGCACGTTTTTGACGATCCGTTGAAGAAACAGAGAAGCAAACCGCCTTGATATAGGCGAACGTTTTAGACGATTTCCGATAAGGAATAGCTCTGACAAGAGCTGTTTTTTTTACGGTACGTTTTGACGATTTCTGAACAAAGAAATAAGAGTGTCAGAGCTGTGAGGCCATTCTTCAGTCTTCACTTCACACGTTGGCATCTTCATCCACGAGTCTTCAGTCGTCCGTCAACTCGATCCACCACACAACATCGCTACGTCTGCACCCGACGGCGGCCGCCCTGACACTGCGCGCGCGCGCGGGCGCCACCTCTATTCAGGGCTGCCAGGTGCAAAAAACGTGTGATCGTACGCCAACTACAAAGAAATCGTATGCCAAGGAAATTTTGAATGAAAAGATCGTACAACCTAGAAGTACTAGGTTTTTTATTAAAAATAACTAAAATTTGTTCAATAATAGAACATTTTCTGTGGTCCTATTGTTTAATATTTCTTTTGTTGGCTTCGTGCAATTTTCGTTTTTTTTTTCTTTGGCTATTAATGTTCCCTTCAGTGTTTCATTTTATAAACAGTTTCTAAGTTTTTGTTGGATTACTGACGAGAAAAGCAGGTTTTTGACAAGTTACAATTATTACCGAAAAAAAAAAATAAGTTTTGCAAAAATGCAAGCAAATACAGCCTGTAAATAAATTTACAAAGAGTCTTCATTCAAGTTAATGATCTAGGTATGCGTTAGGTTGTTGGAGAATTGCCCGAAGCTCATACTTGCCAGTGGAGCACATTCGTTTATTATGAAATGATGCCGGACTTGTAAGGTAATAAAAATCGTACATTTTCCGTACGATCGTGGTCTAGCGATCGTACATGAGTAAAAATGCCAAAAAATCGTAGGAGTACGATTAAAATCGTACAACTGGCAGCCCTGCCTCTATTTATCCCTTCGCGACCTAGGACTCCATTGCAGTCTCGCGAGCCGCCAGCGGCGCCGCGCCGAGAGCGCTAGCGCCCCCCCCGCGGAATTACTACCTCAACAATGCTGTGACGCGATTGGTTAATATTCTCATACTCTTATTGGATTTTTTATTTTGTTGATGTGAATTTTTTATAATGTACGTGTTTTAATTGGTTAGAATAAGTTAGTTAGTAAGTTTCAAAATTGTATATAAGACGCGCCTTTTGGCAAATAAATCATGCATTCAGTAACAAGCAACGAGAGTATTCTTCACCTTCTGAACACCAAACCATCTTCCCTAAAATGTCATATCCTATACGTGATTTTTCTTCTTCTTTTTGCTGCCGACATTTCAAGCGCCATGATCGCGGGTAGGCTAAAGAATACGGTTGTGTTTAAAATAAATTAATCACAAAACAACAACAATCATAAGTAACATAAGTTTAGTTTTAAACCGTGAAACCTTAAAACAGTGCCCATTCAAGAACATGCAAATTTTATATCCAATCATTGGCAAATTTCTAAGCATCAAGAAGTTTTACCCACCTTAGTATAGTGAAACTGCAGCGGGTCGTCAGTACTGAGCGTGACTCTCAAGCCTCTGTAGAAGTACTCCGGCAGAGGATTGCGGTGGTACCTCAGGAACAGTGAGTTGTTGCTCAGAGGCGACATGGCAATGAAGATTTGCGCTAAGTAGTACATGTACTGAATGACCGGTACCTGAAAACGCGAGAAAACGTTCAAATTCATTGTATCAGCGTCGTGTGGGGAATCAAACATGAAATAGATATTGAATAAACTGAGCCTTATGCCTGCTGGTCAAAGGAAAGTTGGGTGACAACCATCAGTCACCACTACACTTGGTTCTCCACCGCGCCAGTCTGTGGCAAGCACCTTTTTTAGGGACAAACCTAGGACTGTGTGCCCTACGCTTTGTTTGCTCACACGTATGCCTCTATCCTAAGACCTTGGTCCTGGTAGGATGATTTTTAGGGTTCCGTAGTCAACTAGGAACCCTTAGTTTCGCCATGTCTGTCTATCCGTTCTCGCTTAATCTCTGTGACCGTTAGCACTACAAAGCTGAAATTTGGTACCAATATGTGTACTGTACGTGAAGTGGTAAAATAAAAATAGGAAAAAAATGTTTTATTAGGGTAGCCCCCCTATATGTGAAGTGGGAAGTGATTTTTTTTTTTAATTTCAACCCTAACGTGTGATATATTGTTGGAAAGGTATTTAAAAATGAATAGGGGTTTACTAAAAACATTTTTTGATAGTGTCAATACCTTCGGAAATAATCGCTCCAAAAGTAAAAATCAAAGTGTCCCCATCCCCTCTAAATTTTGAACCATAAGTTTAGAAAAAAAAACAGAAAAGAGAACTTTATAAGGACTTTCTAGGAAAATCATTTTTAACTTGACAACTGTTGTTTCCATAACAACAGTTTTTGTGCAAAAAAGACAAAAAGTTGTACAATAATTTCTGGACTAAGTTTGTAGTATAATCGTATATGCAAGCATTTTTTTTAAACTTCGTTTACACATTTTTTTTATCCTGAACGTATCTTTTTTCAAACAAAAAAAGAATTATTAAAATCGGATTGGATTGAACAATTATTGTGACGGACGGGAAACTACGGAACCCTACACTGAGCGTGGCCCGACACGCTCTTGGCCGGTTTTTACTATGAACATGTGATATTTCAACGCTCCACTAATTGGAAAACTGCGAGCTGTCCAATCGAAATGTAACTACATTAAACTCTTTTCTGTCCCTTTCTAACAACATACTATACTGTTGTCCCGATCGTGGATGGTGTTTTTGATCCTGTGAATAATAGGACCTACCTTTCTCAGCATGAGTCCGTGCGAAATGTTGTCAGCGAGCAAGAAGCCGACTGCGAGGTGCATGGGCGGGCCTGCCTCACCACAATGGGGGCGAAGCACAAACGTGTTTAGGCCTTGTTGTCTGGAAAATAATCAACTCCAACCGGATTAATTGGATATTTATTTTGAATAGACCATATCTACTCTTTTTGAGATTTCGTGATTTATCGTAGTTTTCCGCAACACACAACCGCTTTAGAAAACAGTGCAGCTGATAAAAGTTTTAAACGATAGATATAGCCCACACCCTCACACTTCATACCTCCGAGAGGACAATTGGCCCAAAAGACCAAAAAGACCAATAAGACGCGTACGCGCTGAACGCGCTGAACGCGTCTCATACAAAATCGTTGTTTTCTATGGGCATAAGCTGAATAGAGCTGAATAAGTGTGCGTAGTCCCTAACACAGAACTTAACTGAGACGGTGCCCTTATCAGCTTTGAGTTCTCTCGTGAGTACCTACATGTCGCTCAGTTTAGTTACACGTATGGTTCTGGAAACACCCCTCCATCAACGAACCAGTAACTTAGGCACCGTCTCAATTAAACATTAATTTACGGAAAAAATACTAGGTAAGGAACCACTGGTGGCCGCTAGATGGTCTCTAGATTTACTTTTTGTTTATTCAAGCCCGCCCCACTATTCCCAAACCATTGCCACCCCTGAAAGACAGAATCAACAGCGCGGCGACCACAAGAAAGGCACCGAGACAATGAAGCTCGACGAAGTCCCAAAGAAAGAATTTAAATATCTTGGATCCCTCAACGAAATTAATAATAAATATCACTGGACATTACACACAGCTCCATCTAGTGCTACACTAAGCAAGGCTTGTATCGTGAACACCAGATGGTTGATATCCTGCAAAGATATTTTTTTTTGTTTGTAAATAGATACTTATTACATAGAAACATCCATGACTCGGAAACAAATGTCCATGCTCAAGAGAAAAGAATAACGTAGGAGGAGCGACATCGACTGCCAACATTGTTGCAATCACGGGTAGAATAAAAATGGAGAAGGCTAACCCAGGAATGTGAGAGTTTGGCACAAGAAAAACGAGGCCTGTTACCGGCAGGGTGTCAAGTCAGGCTGTGAATGACGATGATGATGACATGCACAATGAAGTAAACGTTTTCATATAAAAGGAAGAGATGTGATATACTAACAAACGTAGCGTGAGCTTTAAGGTTCCGTGTGTCGACCACTCCACACTTATCTCAGGCAGCGGTTGCACGTACTCTGAAGTGGTTCATCTACTTACTGATAATTTTGTGGTTTTATTCTAAATCCTAACTAGTGTTACTAGTCAACACCACAATGGCGACGATACTAACTTCCTGATATGGTTAAGCACGGTCATGTTGGCGTACATATAGTACAAGTAGTAGGCGTAGGGCGGGTTCTCCTCGTGGTTCCACTGCTCCGGAGGCTTCATCTTATCCGTTAGCGTCGTCTCCTCCGGCTTAGACTCGTCATCCACGCTGTCGAAGCCTATCACGTGCTGAAAAATATAAATCAGGACCTGTTTTAGGCCGCTTAAATACACTCGCGTTTTTGACGTGAGAAATCACTGTCAATGAAATTCATATTAATTATTAACTAGGGTGGCCGTCAAAGCGTTGGCCTAGTCGAAAGTTTTATAAGCACACTGGTTTGTTCAAAAAGCCGGCGTATGGCCAAATATTTAATTGGTTGTTGACGTGATCCGACGAACGCACGGCGCATGCTACCTAAACCATTTTGATTCAATAGATCTTTAAAATGGTACAACCGATATTGGCCCGGCACGCGGCAGTCTCGACAGAGATAACAAATTAACTTTCGATTGCTAATTACTAACGAGTTAATTCGCTTGCAATAATTATGCTTACGAGAAATGAGTCTAGGATGTAGAGACTTTCATTCCAGTTAGCTACAAAGAATGTTAGTAAACCAAGGACACTCGTTACCTTTGAGTGTAGAGACTACCAAATATCGCTACATCTGGATCGGTGAGACTTTGCGACCGAAATTGATACTTTTGCGATCGTTATAACTATGTCGAGACTGCCGGCCCAGGACTAGAAAGAGAGAGAGCTTGGGCTGATATCATACAGAGTAAATTAAGACCTAATTCTAGCCAAGTATCAGCCTAGTACCGCGTCGATACTAAACTTTATTGGAATGAAGTTAATGTTCATACGCTTAGAAACTTGTGCAGATCCGGATTGGTGCTGGGGTCTATGGAAACCTCGAACAGTGGCTCGAACAAGTTTGTCAAAAACTCCTGGAAGTTCTTCAGCAGATTATTCGACCGATAGATATCACTGAGAAAAGAAAGAGAAGATTTTTTTATCCTGATATTGTAGTTAAACAAAGATAAAATTTTAGCATTCCGCCTCGGATAGGTGGATTTATTTATAACTAGCTGACCCACGCAACTTCGTCTGCGTCACATAAGAGGGAAAAAGCTACCTACTACTACCTACCTACTACTACCTACCTACCTACTACTACTACCTACCTACCTACTACTACTACCTACCTACCTACTACTACCTACCTACCTACCTACCTACTACTACCTACCTACTACTACCTACCTACTACTACCTACCTACCTACTACTACCTACCTGCCTACTACTACTACTCTATCTACCTACCTACCTACTGTTGTCGTTTTATCCCTTCGAAATGACTGTAAACCCACCGGTAAAATAGTCTGAAAACAAGGGGAACGAAGGAAAAGATGCGTGGGTACTCACGTGTGGCCGTGGAGAGTTGCACTTGTTCACTTTATTCCGCCTTATTTCGCAGTGCACTACGTTAATTGTTGATAGTCTGGGACGTCCCTTGATGAATATTTAACACTATCTTGTAATACTTGAGGTTTTACGGAGCCGGCTTGCAAACCGTGGTTCTTGATTCGAAGTTTTGAACGGAAGTGGTTGATCTGCCTGTGGGCGCTAGTGAGCCTTGCGCAGGATACGGAAATAGAGACGGGAAGGAAATAGGGATGTGGTAACTTGTGCAAAAAGACTAAGTTACCGGTTTTAGTGATATGTGTTTGTAATACTTTAACATTATTCCCCCCCGCTGGCGAAATTTATTGAGACTGAAGAAAAAATACTATGACTAAGTCCACATATGTTAATAGTTGATGTGTAAGAGTGTGATGGAATAGATAAAGATTATGTTATACATATATGTTACAAAAATACAAAGACGAAATGATAATGAAAATTTACTTAAATTAAAAATTTGGAAATTAGTTACCACCATCCGGGATGGGGCACAATTTAACAAGAGGTCTATTAATTACGCCTTGTCCAGTTTCGACAGTTGCAGAACGCGGTATACCATCACGACCGTGATAAAGATTGATAATTTTTCCGAAACGCCAACGCAACGGAGGTTGTTGTTCGTCTTTTATTATAACGACTTGACCAAGGCGAGCTTGATCAGTTGACCTAGTCCACTTCAGTCTTTGTGAAAGACTAGTTAAATATTCTGTATGCCATCTGGCCCAGAAGTCCTGATGCATACGTTGAACGAGTTGCCAACGCTTGAGTCTGTTAAGTTTAATGTTTGAATAATCTGGCGTTGGCAACGCTGTTAAGGGTGCTTGCGTTAAAAAATGTCCAGGTGTTAGAACTGATACATCATTAGGATCAGTGCTCAGTGAGCATAACGGCCTTGAATTGAGTACTGCTTCAACCTGTGTAAGTAAGGTGTTTAATTCCTCATATGTGAGAATTTGAGTACCTATGACTCTATACAAATGTGTCTTTACGGACTTGACACCGGCCTCCCAAAGTCCACCGAAATGTGGTGCCCCGGGAGGGTTGAATTTAAATTCAATGTATTCAGACTCACAGGCTGATTTCATCACAGTGGCCAATTGTGATTCCGCACCTTTAAAGTTCGAACCACAATCAGAATGAATTACGTTGCACCTGCCACGGCGGGCGATAAATCTGCGTAATGCTGCTAAAAATGCGTCGGTGGACATATCGGATGCTAACTCTAAATGCAGTGCTTTTGTAGCAAAGCATACAAAGAGACACAAATATGCTTTTCTAGTACGTGTGCCACGATATCTATGCAAGGTTATATTAAATGGACCTGCGTAATCGCAACCGACGGCTTGGAATGCTTTTAATTGAGTAATACGTGCTTTTGGTAAATCTGCCATTTTAGGCTCAAATGCAATTGGCCTTGTGCGAAAACATTTATAGCAATCCGCTATGACTTGATGAATTGCTCGACGAGGAGACAATATCCAAAAATTTTGCAATAATAAAAACTGTAATGCTTGTAAACCAGGATGAAGATTATCATTATGTACTGATTGTATAATTAATTTAGTTAAGCGATGTTTGCGTGGAAGTAGAGCCGGGTGTTTTGTTTCATAATCGAGTTCAGATCGAGAGAGCCTTCCCCCCACCCGCAAAACACCGGAATGGTCTAAAAATGGATTAAGTTTTCTAAATGATTTAGGTAAAGTTTTCCCTGCTGATAAAATTTTAATTTCATTTTGGAATTCGGAATGTTGAACATGTTTAACAAGATTCATAAGAGCACAATGAAGTTCAGCTTGAGTTAAGTTATTTGAATATTTGGTTTTGCGTAAGGCACTGATAAATCTGTTACAATATGCTAGAATACGTTGAATTTTACGAAGTGATGAAAATTTTTGAAGAAGATTATCTATGGGATCAAGATCGATTATGTACCCAAAATTATTGTATGCCAGGGTCGACCTACAAACAGGTTATGACATCTGCAACAAAAACTGTTTGTAATCCTAATACCACCATAACTATATGTGTTGGTAATAGTTCTAAGATAAAAAAGGAAGATATCACTGACTGTGTATCAGAGTTGTTGAAGTTAAACTGTAGTAAAATAATATTGTGTGCTTTTCCCTATTTTAAAAATTTGGGTAGTAGAAAAAACAATTATATACATATGTTAAATAACCATGTACATTTTCTGGCAGGTCACTATAGTGACAGACTTATATACCTAGATATCAACACTCTTGTTGGTAAACTTAAGTCGACACGGGGTAAGGTGTATCTACCTATTAGATGTAGACACAAAATAGCTTCGCTATTAGCTTTTAATATTCACACAGACATAAATAGTATGTCTAAGTTTAGTACTATTATTAACACTGCGACCATTAGTAATTCTACTAATGTACAGGTGACTTTAAATGAATATAGCAGTAGTGCTATAAATCTTTACAGATATTGCTCAGAGGAGGATCCATCTGTCACCGTGGTGAATCCTCAATTAGGGTCTATTAGTGATAGGGTCTTGTTGTCTGAGGATGGCACGGGAGTCTCCGGCCTCACTCAAAATATTAATATGAATTTAAACTAGAAAGTGAGACAACAGAAGGTACTATTAATTCTTGCACTCAATTAGTTACTAAAAAAGGGCCTCAGCAGAACACCTTAAAAATATTCCACCAAAATATCCAAGGAATGTCTTGCAAATTATTAGAAATTGAATTGTTTTTAGAAGATAGTAAGTTTGACATTGGTGCCGATTCTCTTGTCACAAATTTCTCTAAACTAGACTAAAAATCACTAAAATTTAGTTTGTTCCTGTCTAACGACGTTTCCTATTCTGAAATTGATTAAAATGACATAACTTAAATCAATTATAGTTTGACAGCACTAAGTTATTCAATTTAGTGAAAATGGCAATTTCGCTATTCTGAAATTGACGTTTTCCATCTAAAACTTTGATTGTCAAACTAAATCAGACTATTTTTAATCGAGACTAAAAACGTGTGGAATAAAATTAGTTGTCATGAACTAAAATTTACAAAGCAGATTTCTCTCGTTTTTCTTGAAAGTTTGGATGTGTTTGAGTTCAGAATGGAAGCTTATGTGATTGCAGCCGTTGTCGATTCGTCAGAAAGGTAAATTTAGTGTTATTTTATTATGATACAATACGAAATACATTCATGAAAACTTACTAGGGAAATCCGCCCCTAAGACGACCCACTGACCGGGATTTGCGTACTAAACATCTAATGCACATGCTACATTACATACACTTCTCATAACCAAACCACTTCCAGGTTTTGTGTAATAAATGTGTCTAATAAGAAATAACTATGTTTTAGAAACTATCAAGAGAGGACTCAATTGGAAAGATAATAAGAGCAATCCAACCCATTCCAAATGGCAGAGAAGAAATTCAATAAAAAGACACCTAGATCGGGGGCACTTTATTTGGTGGATAAGCTGAATCCTTGCTTGGATGAAGGATTTATCCCCAAACACCTAAAGGTTAGAACGGTTTTGTGTCCTATATATATTATTATATGTATGCAGTAATTCACTTGCTAAAACAAGTTAATTACTGCATACATACAAAAAACAAAATCCAGGAACTGTAATTCAGTAAGAATTACGGTTCCTGGATTTTGTTTTTTGTCATAGTGACTTTTATTATGTGATACATTACACCTAGTCATTACTTATTAAAGAAATGAGTTAGTAAATAGTATGTGAGGAAAGGTCTCAGTGGCTTCTCCGTAGGTCACTAGTAAACTTTATCCCTATTGGGTATATCTATTAACTAAGTACATTTAAAGTTTTATTTATTTTAGGAACGGATACCCACTACAGTCATGGCTCATGATTCTCATCATGGTGCCAAATATTGAGTGCCACTCAAGGGCAAGAAATGTGGTGGAAATGTGTAATGGGCGCCTAATGAACAGAACCAGAAAATGCTACAAAAATATTTCTGGCATGTTGTACCCTGTACAATTGTTAACATTTGATTGTAAGTGTTTGATTTGATTTATATGTAATTCTGTTTTACTTGTTTGCAAAATAAGAAATCTAATTAAGTGTATCTTTGCAGATGAAGAAGATATCAATGTCACCGAGCATAGCGAGGAGAGTGCTATTGCGGAGGATACCTGCACAGATTTCCTTGCTGAAGCGAGGAAAATTCAGCAATCACTTGTCAATTCTTTTAATTAAATGAAACATTATATTTCTTTAATGTTAAAATATTTATTTTCTCCTTAAACCTTAACAAAAAAGAGTAGCGATTATGAATCACAAAATTGTAATCATGCGCATATTTAATACATGTTTCTGGATAACATGCGTTGAATGTCATTGAGATCTGCCCCTGCTGGTCCTCCACTAGTAGCCCTGATGGAATCCCTCGCCTTTGTTGCCTTTGTTTTCACTTTTGTCACCCACACACTCCAAATCTGTTGAAATTAAATAAGTTTAGAATACATGAACATTATGCATGTACTTATCCAATTCAGTATAACATTTCATCTCACTGAAACAACTTACATTGTTGCCACTGCTCCTGCTGCAGCCCAATTTGTTCAGCTCGCTACTGACATTGGGCTTAAATCCAATTCTTTGGGATCAGCTTGATTTTCTTCTTGTTTTTCCTTTTAGAGTATATACTAGTATAGTGTACACAAGTATACGTTACTTTACTACTACTCGTGAATACAGAGATTAGTTAAACGAATCGAACATCAAAGAGTATTTATTTGTTAATTAATTATGTTAACCGACCACCAAATTAATAATATTATTGACATGTGACATCTGACATGACAAACAAAACAAAGATAGGGCTTTCCTTCCAAGCGTCGACGAAAATACCGGTTATTTTCAACTACAAAACCGAACATAATTTTTTAAGATCAAATTTTTATTTAAAACAAGCTTTAAAAAACTGAAACTAGACTGAAATAAAATCATGCTACCTCATAGATTTTTAAATACGGCAGTTTTGTCGATTATAATAAAATAATAGGTTTTAATCATAATGAAAACCGAAAAGTTTCGCCAAAATTTTAAGTCATTTCTGATTTCCAACCCTAGCAGGATTACTATGGTCACAGATAATAAAAACTTAAAAATAAATATTTAACAACAATGTTTTACGCCGTTATAATACTCCCTGTATTTCATTAATGATTATTAATAAACAATTTTAAATAATTATTGATAAATAATTTGATTTCACTAGGGTTTTTTTTTGCAATTCAGATCATTTCGTTCACTTTCATTCAGTTTTTATTTTAATCACCGACGAATCTTAGTCTATGGTCTATTCAATTTGGCGATTGTCAAACTCGATTTTAATTGTGTCAAATCTAAAACTAAAATTAGAGAATTTTGTTTTCAGAATAACTTACCGAAACCAACTAACTAAAATTAAGAAATTTTAGTTTTAGTTTAAGTTAGTTCGGTGTACAAGAGAATCGGCACCATTATTTGTTTTACTGAACATTGGTTAAAGGATTACCAAATGCTTATTAATTATGAGAACTATATGGTGGGTAGCTGCTTTAACCGTAAAACGATGCTTCGTGGAGGTTCCCTAATATTAATAAAAAATAGTTTTAAATATAAGCAACGTGATGACATAGTAGGTCTCTCGGTTGAACATTGCGTCGAACTGTCCTGTGTTGAGCTAGATAAGCATGTAATTGTGTGTGTGTACAGACCCCCAAACTATCAAAACTTTTCCATGTTTGAATCAATAATGGAAGATGTCCTGGCAAAACTTGCAGCCAGTAATAAATCTACAATAATTTGTGGTGATTTCAATATCAATATTTTAGAAGAAAATTCACATAGCGGTCGGTTACTAAATCTTTTTAAATCATTTGACTTGACTAACGTTTTTATTGAACCTACTAGAATCACAGCATCTTCTGCTACTTGTATAGATAATGTTTTCTGCGATTGTGATTACTTAGATAAAGCCATAGTAAATTGTTTGCCGTCCGACCATAGCGGACAAACTGTAACTTATAGGTGTAATACACCATTGCAAAAAGTACAGATTAAATTTAGACCCATAACTTCTAGCAAATTAAATGGGTTTAATATTTCCCTACAGAACAAGTTAAGTGTTATGAGCCATGACGATATTAATATAAATCAATTGTATAATCGTTTCTTTTCAATAGTTCACACGGAATTCAACAAAACTTTTGAAAAGAAGACAAAGAGTATTTGCCCTAAATTCATATTTAGTGATTGGGCAACTAGAGGTATCAGAAAAAGTAGGGAAAGACTATTTGAGCTTTATGGCCTTAAGCCTTTTATTAACACTGAAACTTTTAACAAGTATGTTGCTAAGTATTCAAAAATTTTTAGAAATACATGCAGGGTTGCTAAAGCCCTGCACATTAGCAACAAGATCAAAACAGCAGAAAATAAAATAAAGACAGTTTGGAAAGTCATAAATAACGAGACTAACAGGAAGAAAATACGCAACACTAGCTACACATTAGATACAGCATGTGGTCCTAAAAGCTCTAATCAGGAAGTAGCTCAAGAGTTTGTAAATTTCTTTACAGAGATACCATTAAAAACTACGGAGGCTCTTAATTCCTCTCCTGAAGTCTCAATGGGTTTATTAAAGGCGAATGTGTCTGGCTGCCTGGCTGAATTTAAATTTAAACACATTAACCCTATGGTAGTTATTAAAGCTTTCCGGCAAATAAAAATCAAACTGACCGAAGATCTATGGGGAATGTCTATCAAAGTTTGTACATCCATACTTGAGACTATAGCCCCATACTTAGCTTTAATTTTTAATCTATGTGTGGACCAAGGAGTCTTCCCTGATTTAATGAAATACAGTAAAGTCATACCTCTTTTCAAATCCGGGGACAGTAAAGATACTAACAATTATAGACCTGTCTCCGTGTTGCCAGTTTTTAGCAAGGTTTTTGAAAAAGTAATGCTTGATCAAATGCTCTATCACTTTAACACCAACAGAATCTTACATGATCAACAGTATGGTTTCACCAAGGGACGTTGTACAACTGACGCCGGTGTAACCTTATTAAAGCACATATTTACTGCGTGGGAAGAGTCCCAAGACGCTATAGGAATTTTTTGTGACCTCTCCAAAGCGTTTGATTGCGTAAACCACGACACATTACTTATGAAACTTGAGCATTACGGACTGGGTAAACTTGCACTTAGTTTGGTAAGATCATATTTAAATGATAGACAACAATATGTTCAGATAAATGGTGTCAACTCACAGGGTTTAAAAATAAAAATGGGGGTTCCACAAGGCTCAATATTGGGTCCTTTCCTTTTTCTAGTATATATAAATGATCTACCCTATTTATTGAAAAACCAACCTCAAAATATGGTGTTATTTGCTGATGACACTTCCCTGATTTTTAAGATAAATAGACGGGCACAAAATTTAGATGACGTGAATAATGCCCTACTGCAGGTCCAAAATTGGTTCACAGCAAACAATTTGGTATTAAATGAAAAAAAAACCAAATGCATAAGATTTGCTTTACCGAATGTTAAGGGTAGTGATTGTGATATATTCAGTCTGTGCGCTTGCGCCGTACCGTGCGGTTGAAATTATACCTACATAAATAAAATGTCGAGTTCTAAAATCGTAAAGTGTAAATCATGTAATATCGTGATTAACGAGTTGTTGGCATTTGTACAAAACAAATTGGATGTTATGGACAATGAAAGCCTCATTAATATTTGTGCAACGGGTTTCTCCAGTGACGATATTAACGAAGCAAAGTCGTTATTATTTGAATCTTTGGCGGCTGGTAAACGTAAAATATCCAGGCGTAAAGAAAAGCAATACAAGGATCTAGAGGACATCATAACGCTGTTCAAGAATACAGATCCCGAGCGTGTCCCCATTTTTGTAGCCAGAGAACTGAACAAACTGCCTCCCGTAACGTTTGACCATATCGATGTTACGGGACTACTCAAGGATTTAGTGCTGCTTAAAAACGAATTAAACCTTATAAAGAAGAACTACGCAACGGTTGAGCAGCTGGAAGAGGTAAAAAGTGAATTGCATAATTGCAAATATGGCTCAATTTTGGGGATAGATGATTATAACGTTAACTCGCGTAAGCGTGGCGCATTCTGTTTGGATAGCGGGCCGGTAGGAATATCACCTATAATAAACCGAGTTAAGGAGCCAACACAGAGACAGCGCTGTATTGACGGGTCGCCACAAGTGCCGTCTCCGTCATACCTGTGCGCGGTGAATAATGCAGCGAGTGAGACCGGCGGCGTAATCGAGCGCGACACAGATGTACACAGTGTTGTGTCTGTTGGAAATCAACGAGATGCCTTATCGGATAATTTGTTGTCACAAACAGCTGTGAACGAGGTGAATTCATCTTTGCATACACCTATTAAAGTGTCTGAGAAACCGTTAAGCATGGCAGAAATGGTAAAGAATAACGGGGACTTCAAGACAAATAAACCCGATCCGGGTTGGACACTCGTTCAAAGGAATCGTCTACGTAACCGTTTTGTGAGTCAGTTAGGCAAAGCAACCACGGATCCTCTTAATAATTTTAAAGCAGCAGACACTAAAATACCCTTGTTTGTCTCTAATGTACACAAAGAGACCGTGGAAACTGATATAACTGAATACATTCTTAGTAAAACGCAGGAAAAAGTGACACTGACTAAATTAAAAATGAAATACGATAGAGGGTATAACTCATTTAAACTTTACGTATCAAAATGTAAAATGCATTTGTTTCTTGATGACAAACTGTGGCCGGATGGAATAAAGTTTCGTCGTTTTGTGAACATGAAAAAGGGGGCAGATGATCAAAATGAGAATGGAACATAATCGTAACAGCACACTGGTTACCTTTAATTGTAAAAATGTGAAAAGGAGTGTGGATTGTGTGCGGTCATTGTGTAAGCGTGCTGACTTGGTAGCACTTCAGGAGACCTGGCTGGTGGCGCAGGACCTGCCTTTCCTCGGCAGCATCGATGATAACTTTAGTTATACCGGAAAATCGGCGATGGACTTGTCATCCGGAGTGCGGCGAGGTAGACCGTTCGGTGGGGTCGCTATCCTCTGGCGTAAAAGTGTGTTTACTAATGTGACAGTTGTGCATAGTGAAAGTGATCGTGTTACGGCAATTAGAGCGGATACAGGTAACAATCGTAAAGTTGTAGTTATATGTGTGTACATGCCTACCGACCAGTCTGACCACCTACCTTTGTTTACAAATTGCCTAGGGGAAATTAGTGCTATTGTGGAACAAAATAATGTGGAATCTGTATTTATTTTGGGTGACTTCAATGCTCACCCGTCAGCTTCTTTTTGTGACGAGTTATTGGATTTTTGTGATGAAAATAAATGGATTTGCGCTGACATAAATAAACTTGGTAGGTCGTCGGATACCCACACGTTCTATAGTGATGCACACCATTGTAAGCGCTGGTTGGATCACTGTGTAGTCACGGAATCAGCCTGGCAAACCATAACTAGCGTACATGTGGACTATGGAACGTTTTGGTCGGATCATTTGCCATTAATTGTTAATTGTAATCTTGACGTAATTAGAACTAAGTGTATAATGGATAATTGGGTTACTAATAATATTATGTGGGGTGAAAGGGAAAATTGCGAGATAAGTATTTATTCTGACATTTGTAATAGTAAGCTAAAAGACCTTGACTTTCCGATTGAATTTTGTGTTTGTGCTGACAGTATGTGTAGTAACTTTGGACATAAATATATTATTGACAAATTATACGATGACATTGTGAACATTTTATGTGAGGCTTCTGTGCAAAGCAAAAGAGGTAGTAAGCTCAAAAAGGGTAAAACGGTAGTGGGGTGGAATAAACACGTTAAAGAGGCGCATAGACAGGCTAGGGAGGCGTATCAAATGTATTTAGTACATGGTAAGCCGGAAAGCGGGCCTGTACATGACGAGATGTATCTTACTCGTAAAACATTCAAATCTAGACTGAAATTCTGTCAAAACCACCAAGACCAACTTAAAATGGATGTATTAGCCTCCCACGTTAAAGTTAACGATTTTAGAGCGTTCTGGAAAAGTACTAAGAGGATGAATGGTAGGGTCAGTTTGCCAGTGAGTGTAGGCGGGTGTAGTGGGCCTAAAGGTATAGCTAACCTCTTTAAAAACCATTTCAAAGTTGAGGCTCCCCTTACCAGCAATGTTGCTGTGCCCAAGGTTGAGACCGTGGCTGCCTGTGAGAACCCAATTGGGTTTACTGCTCAAGATGTTAAGAGTATCATCGATAACATGAAACGTGGTAAATCTCCGGGCAGGGACGGTCTCAGCATTGAGCACCTGCAGCACGCAGGAACACATTTGTTTAGAGTGTTGGCTATGCTGTTTACTTTCTGCATTCGTCACTCGTACTTACCACCCAAGATGACTGAAACTGTTGTGGTGCCTATAGCTAAGAATCGCACTGGTGACGTGACTGACCAATGTAATTATAGGCCTATCTCCCTGGCTACTGTGTTGGCGAAGGTCTTCGATGGTCTTTTAGATGTTCAGCTAGGCAAGTATGTTAAGCTTCATGATGCTCAGTTTGGATTTCGTGAAAACTTGTCAACGGAAAGTGCCATTTTGACTTTAAAACATACAGTCGCCTATTATGTTGAAAGAAACACTCCCATTTATGCGTGCTTTCTGGACCTATCGAAGGCCTTCGACCTAGTCGATTATAATAGGCTATGGTCTAAGCTTGGGGAGGTCGGGGCCCCTGCTGAACTCATTAATATATTCTCTTTCTGGTATAATCACCAGAAAAACTTTGTCAAGTGGGGGAATACATATTCTGATGAATATAAACTTGAGTGTGGTGTGAGGCAGGGGGGGCTTACCTCTCCAAGACTCTTTAATCTGTACGTCAATCAACTGATTGATGAGCTCAGTAACAGCCATGTCGGATGTCACATAGATAACGTTTGCGTCAATAACATCAGTTACGCAGACGATATGGTGTTGTTGAGTCCATCTGTTGGTGGCCTAAGGAAACTACTAGGTATGTGTGAAGCCTATGCTGAGGGTCACGGTTTGAAATACAACGATAGGAAGAGTGAGTATATGCTTTTCAGAGGTAAGATTAAAGAACCTGAATATATACCACCGGTGTATCTCAACGGAGTATCTTTGAATCGGGTCTCTCAGTTTAGGTATCTAGGGCATGTTGTGACCGAAACCTTACATGATGACGCGGATATTGAGAGAGAGCGGAGAGCATTGTCGGTGCGAGCTAATATGTTGGTGCATAGGTTTGCGCGTTGTACAGCACAGGTAAAGGTAACATTGTTTAGAGCCTATTGCCAAAGCTTTTACACCAGCGCCTTATGGACCAACTACACGCAGCGGGCCTACAATGCTCTCAGAGTGCAATATAACAACGCCTTTAGGATTTTGGTGCGGCTACCTCGTTTTTGTAGTGCTTCAGGCATGTTTGCCGACGCGAGGGTAGACGATTTTTATGCTATTATGCGCAAAAAGTCAGCATCATTAATTCGCAGAATTCGAGGTAGTAGCAACGGAATCCTAAAGATGATTGCGGATCGACCAGTATCGCCAGTGGTGGGAAGGCTTATCAGGCTACACGTCTTCTAATGAATTTAATTGTAAATATTATTACTTATAATCTATTTGTTAAATTTATATAAATTGTAATTTTGTTTCTGTGTAACTTGACATCATTGGTTTCAATTCTATTTAATTTAATTTATTATTTGTTTATTATTCAATTTAATTTACTGTATCAAGTTATAATAATTTTATTTTTTGTGATGAATTTTTCGTACCTATATCTAAACTACCTACATACATTCCTACTAACTTAGTCTTAAGATATTTAATTTGTATGCTACTAACAAAGTATGGACATCACTTAGTCTGAAATAAACATTTTTATTTTATTTTATTTATTTATTTTATTTTATTTTTATTTATATTATTGAATAATGAGAAACTTGAATTCGTAGATAAAACGGTTTTCTTGGGGATTACGCTTGATTCAAGGCTACAATGGGGTTCTCATTTAACATCTCTTGCGGGGCGGTTAAGCTCAGCAGCATATGCCATTAGAAAAATCCGTCAATTTACTGATGTAGATACCGCTAGACTGGTCTATTTTAGTTACTTCCATAGTATAATGACTTACGGTATTTTGCTATGGGGACGAGCTGCAGATATTGAGTCTATATTTATTCTGCAGAAAAGAGCCATTAGAGCCATATATAATCTTCGTAGGCGCGATTCTCTAAGAGAGCGGTTTAAGGATATTGGCATTATGACGGTACATTGTCAATACATCTACGAAAACATAATGTACGTCAGAAAAAATTTGCATCTTTTTGGTAAAAGAGGTGACAGACATAACTACAGTACTAGAAATAGGGACCAATTAGTTCAGCCAGGCTTTAGACTCGCTAAAGTAGACTCATCTTTCATGGGGTACTGTTTGAGATGCTATAATAAAATTCCACAAAGTATTCTTGAACTGAATGAGACGAAATTTAAAACATGCATTAAACGCACACTATGTAAACAAGCATATTACAAGTTGAGCGATTATATCGCTGATAAAAATGCTTGGCTTAATGCTGGTCCTGCTCCACATGGACAGGGGCGCAAAAATTGATAGCATTAAATGGTATTGTTGGAGCTGCTGAAGATTGTACTTAACTATCTTTGCATTGTATAGATTCAATGTTAGTATTATATAATCGCATAGCCCATATTGTGTGAGTACTATGTACTAGAAAGCTATCATTCACTGGAAGCCTACGGCAGTTCTTGACTAGAATGTGCCCTGGCGGTTGAGAGTATGTCATGCTCTCTCAAATGTCTCGCTGATGGTGGCGCGTGTGTCGGATCATTTAGTTCCCTTCAAAATGGTTGAGCTGAATGGTGCTGATCCATGCGTCATGTTCGTGAACGGGCGCTGTCAGTTGTGACTGGTCATCTCTTAGTCGCCATGGGTTATTTGAATTAATTATTTAGTTTTTGAGTTGTATTTTATTTTGTTTTGCTATGGACACTTTTAACGTGCACATCTTGCTACATTGTTCTCACATAATATACCATCTCAACATGAATGATGTAACCAAGATTTTGTAACAATATTTTGATTTAAAAGAGTGTCCATGGAGTTTCTTGCCCGTTCTTCTCCATAGAGATCTACGTTAGGGAATGGGCAACTACAGTACTTTCACAGTTTTTATGTCTTGTGACTGGGACTGTAGCTACTTTAATTGTTCATTTTGTTTAGACAATTCAAAAGTGCCTGTAACTGGCCTACTTGAAATAAATGGTTTGATTTTGATTTTGATCAGCTGATCAATATATTTGGTAAAACTAAAGAAAAGGTTATGAATTTCCAAAAGTCCTACTACACTACTATTTTTGTCTAGTTTAACGTACTTGTGTCCCTCGGCCGGGCTCGGCAGGTAGGCTATGATGCCGTCCATCAGCGTCTGCACTCCAATGTTCTTGCTACATTGTTCTCACATAATATACCATCTCAACATGAATGATGTAACCAAGATTTTGTAACAATATTTTGATTTAAAAGAGTGTCCATGGAGTTTCTTGCCCGTTCTTCTCCATAGAGATCTACGTTAGGGAATGGGCAACTACAGTACTTTCACAGTTTTTATGTCTTGTGACTGGGACTGTAGCTACTTTAAATGTTCATTTTGTTTCGACAATTCAAAAGTGCCTGTAACTGGCCTACTTGAAATAAATGATTTGATTTTGATTTTGATTATGTTACTTAAAACTGTTGTACGCTTTTCGCATAATACATCATTGCTTGTGACGCATGACGATTGAATTGTATCGTTAGGCCAATGATTTTCAGATAATGATAACCACTCTGGTCCTGACCACCAGAGGGCATGACTGATGAGCTCGTCAGGTAGCAAGCCACGACTCGCACAATCAGCAGGATTTTGCTTGCCTGGTACATGTTTCCAGACAGCAGTAGGTAATTTTCGCTGTATGTTAGCAATACGATTGCCTACGTATACTTTAAAATTTTTAGAATTAGATTTGATCCATGCCAACACGATCATGGAATCAGACCATGCATATATGCCGTCTATGTTTAGTATGTTAGAAAATAAGTTAATAATGTAATGCATAAGGTCTGCTAACAAAGAAGCGCCACACAATTCCAGTCTTGGTAGCGTTCTACGCTTTATTGGTGCCACCCGCGATCGTGCACTTACAAGACAGACTCGATGATGATTTTGATTTACGTTGGAACGAAGATATACTACTGCCGCATAGCCAGCCTCACTGGCATCACAGAAACCATGAATTTGATAGCTTGATGCTTGAGCGTCAGTGATACGTCTCGGAATGTGAAGGTTTCGTAAATTGGATAACTGATTAGTGTACTTCGTCCAAGTTAGATGAATATCTTCGGGCACTGGTTCATCCCATGACGTTCCTAGTAACCACAAACGTTGAATAAGAAATTTAGCTAAAAAGGTTAACGGTGTGAGAAGACCAATGGGGTCATAGATGCGAGCAAGCTCTGATAGCATTGTTCGTTTGGTACAATCGCGTGGAATTTGATTAACTTGATAATTAAAAACGTCTCCATGAGCGTTCCAGGCAAGCCCGAGAACCTTGACAAAGAGAGTTTCACTGTCGAACGTCAAATCTGGAACCAATTTATGTTCTTCTGGTATATTTTGCAGTACAGCCACATGATTGCTGGACCACTTTCTGAGCTCAAAACCACCAGCAGCCATAATTTCGGTCAATTCTTGCTGTAGCTGAATTGCCTGCTCAACGGTGTTACAGCCAGTGACTACATCATCCACGTAGAGATCTTTTTGCAGAACCTTAGCTGCGGTTGGATAAGACTCTTGTTCGTCTTGAGCCAGTTGATGCATAGTGCGAATGGCCAGAAATGGTGCCGACGAGACTCCGAAGGTCACGCGATTGATTCTAAACTCTTGAATAGGTTCTTCAGGTGAAAACCTGAAGAGAATACGCTGATAATCCCTATGCTCTTGGGTAACGATAATTCGGCGGTACATTTGACGTACATCCGCTGATAAGACGATGGCGTGAAGCCGAAACCGTAAAATAATATTTGTGATATCTGCTTGCAACTTACAACCAGTTAACAGAGTGTCATTGAGTGATTTTCCAAGTTTATCCTTGGCCGAGGCATCGTATACAACCCTCAACCGAGTGGAAACACTGCTAGGTTTTACTACCGCATGATGTGGGATATAGTACGCGGTAGAAGACTGACACTCGTCAGATGAAACGCGTTCCATCTGATTACTTGTTAAATATTCCATGATATGTGCTTTATATTCGTTCCCAAACGAAGGGTTTTGAAGCAGGCGCTTTTCAAGCTGCTTAAAACGCCGAAGCGCTATATTATATGAATCGCTAAACATTGGAAGAGATTGATCTCGAAATGGCAACTGAACGATATAACGACCGTCAGCATCACGTGTATGCGTTGCCTTATAAATGTCCTCACACCGAACATCGTCTGCGGAGGCTGCTTGATTGACTTTTGATTCTGTAGGTACATGATCTATGTCCCAAAACTTCTGGACAGCAATGTCCAAGTTAGCATCCAGTGATACATGGTTGACAGATGCTGGAGGAGATTCAACACTGGGATCAGCTGCTTTGGTCCTACCCATGAGAATATATCCAAACACTGTGTTAATGGCTGTTGCCAAATGACTGTCACCATCAACTTTGCCTGGTAACAAAATCTGGGGAAATATCTCTCCACCGATCAAGAGCTCGATGGGACGAGACTGATGAAAATCTGGATCTGCCAGCTTAAGATTTCCTATATGTTGAAAATCATTGAGATTGATTGAATGTGTGGGCATATTACCACAAATTTTATCCAAGACTACTGCATCCATACTAAAGGATATTTCTGAATCGCCTAATGGGCAGAGTTCAAGGAAAACTCGACTACTTGAATTAGTAGGAACATCACCAATACCAGACATTGGTGTGTTGCATTTATAACGTGTCAGCCCAAGGCGACGAGCGCAAGCACTGCTCATGATATGACTCTGACTACCAGGATCTAGCAAAGCACGAACCTTCTGATAAGTGTTGTTACAATCCTTGACTTTGACTTGAGCTGTGGCAAGTAAAACAAAGGTGGGAGTCAAGCCTCGTGATATATTGGATAATGTAGTAACAGGGGTAACAACCTGCTTTTCAGTGCTATCTGCATTAGTCTGATTTGTTGTAGTCATATGGACTTGTGAGGAAGTTTGTTGATTAAGATTAGTCAATGATTCCTTAGGAAAATGTAATAAAGTATTATGACGTTTATTACAACTTTTGCATGAACGGGTTGAAAAGCATTTAGAAGTGCTATGGTTGGCACGTAAACAATTCAAGCAAAGATTATGTTGTCTAGCAAGTTGAGCCCTTTCTTGAGGCGTTTTAGACATGAAATTATTACAATTAATAAGAAAATGGTTTTCTTTACAAATTATGCATTCTATGTTAGGTGTTTGAGCTACCAGCGAAGAGATTTTATTAGTAGAATATGATTTGGTTTGATAGTTGCTTCTTTGACTATTGGGAGCTGATGATAACATTGGTACATTTGTTAGACATGAACGCTCTAATGCACTGCATCTATCTCCTAAAAATGTTTGAAGCTGACTAAATTGTGGGATATCACTGCCTGTACAAGAAAGCTCAAAAGCTTCACGAGATTGTTTGTCAATTTTAGTTAAAAGAGAATGAAATAAAACAAAATCCCATTTAGAAGTGGGCAACCCTAAAGAGTCTAACATTGAAAGATTCTCAGCATAACTATCTAAGAGAGTACGTAAACTCTGCACTGATGCTGTACTAATAGATTTCAAATTACAAATTTGTTCCCAACATAAGAAAGCCAAAAACCTCTTGTTGGTATAACGCTTGCTCAGTGCTTCATAAGCACTTGTATAATTAGCATCTGAAATAGGATATGCTCTAATTAAATTTATTGGTTCCCCAGAAAGGGAAGTGACAAGATAATGAAACTTTTCAACATCTGTCAAATCTGTCCGACTATGGACTAAAGTATTAAATAAGTCAATGTAACCCGGAAAGTCTTTTAATTGACCAGAGAAAGTAGGCAGCTTTATTGGTGGCAATTTAGCCAGGTTTTTGTTTTCAGTTTTGTGGTTACATGATGATGTTGAAGGTTTAACCTCAATTAAGTTTTCAGGAAGAAGTGTCCGTTTAGCTTCAAGAATTTGAAAGTACATATCATCTGCCTGTTCCTGATAGGTGGTTTGTTTCTGAATGCAGTCCTCTTTTCCAAGGCTGCTATACTCACTTATGAGTTAGATGTGAGCATCATTAAACGCATCCATAACGGATTCTAACCGTGAACACCATGTTTCAAAACGTGGTAGGATACTGGAGTCGCTTAGACAATTGCGAGCACAGGTAACAGCATCTGATAATCTTTTGAAGGCTATATTGCGTTTAGACTCATGGTGAGTCGCCATTGCCTCACTCATGATGGAAATTAAAATTCAGAAAAGTTAAATTAAATTAAATTCCGATTTACCTTTTAAATTATTTGAGTATAGTTATAAGCTACTATTCTATTCTGAAACCGGTATTTAATCTATAAATTACTTCAAAGTATTAAAACAATTTGACATTTGTTTACAAACAGTAGATATTATTTTTCCTGAAACTACCATAAAATCTATGGTAGATTTTTTGAATAATGATATAGTATGCTTTTAGAGCTGGTATCACTCTATCAGAAAAGGTAGGGTAGGTACACAAGGAGATTATGAGACCTCTCACCTATTCTGAGAAGTTAGAATATCGAAGGACCTTAGTTATGATGAAATACGAATTAAGGATTAAAGTATTTCTGAGAATTATTAATATTAAACAATATTGATATAAAATAAAAAGTTAAAAACGCTATATGTTACGTTAACAATGAATATGAACCTAAACGCTGTATGTTACGTTTAGATCACCTAGATTATGAACCTAAAACGTTATATGTTACATTTATAGGTCGCTTTTAATGATTTAACTATCCAAATGTTGCATGTTACATTCAAATAGTTATTGACAATCCGTTCGAATTATGAATCCGCGGCACGAGACGACGACGCGGACTGAACTAGTCGAAACTGGTTAGGAAAGTTTGAAATACTTTGAAATGAGAATACTTTTACTCCGAAAACACTTGTATGAATGTATGATGTAATGTTAAGTGATAGATAAATATGATGAGACAGTGAATAAGATACTTAGTGAAATAAGATACCTATTTTTTGGAAAAAGATGGACGCCAGTCGTAGTACAAACGAAAACTATTTTAATAGGAACATGTATGAAATCCGGCTGAAGGCCCAAATAATGTTGTCGTTTTATCCCTTCGAAATGACTGTAAACCCACCGGTAAAATAGTCTGAAAACAAGGGGAACGAAGGAAAAGATGCGTGGGTACTCACGTGTGGCCGTGGAGAGTTGCACTTGTTCACTTTATTCCGCCTTATTTCGCAGTGCACTACGTTAATTGTTGATAGTCTGGGACGTCCCTTGATGAATATTTAACACTATCTTGTAATACTTGAGGTTTTACGGAGCCGGCTTGCAAACCGTGGTTCTTGATTCGAAGTTTTGAACGGAAGTGGTTGATCTGCCTGTGGGCGCTAGTGAGCCTTGCGCAGGATACGGAAATAGAGACGGGAAGGAAATAGGGATGTGGTAACTTGTGCAAAAAGACTAAGTTACCGGTTTTAGTGATATGTGTTTGTAATACTTTAACACCTACTACTACCTACCTACCTACCTACCTACCTACTATTACCTACCTACCTACTACTACATTTTTTTTTATAAGAAACTTGGGATGATATTAACAAACACAACCAAAACAAAAATTAGTGAAATCGGTCCAGGCGTTGTTGGGTTATGCGCTTACCAACACATTTTGCGATTCATTTTATATTATAGATTGTCAGAGCCAGTTGAAACCTCAACCCTTCTTAAGGTCGTAGCACACTTATCAACTCGGAAAGGGATCGTCACCGCCTCGCCTTTCACCTTGGGGTCAAACAGGCGTCCACGTAACGTAAGCGGATCAGATGCTCCGGCACGTCGACTCGGCTAAAGCTAGGCGACGCGACGCCGCGCTTGCGGCTCGCCGACCGCTGGTTGACGGCTAGGCGGCATTAGTTCAATCATTTTGAATCCAAACGTTAAGTTTGGCGCATGGTTAAGTCTCGGTTCACAATACGTCAGTTGGCGGCTATCATTGCCATAGCACTTGATGAAGACGTCGGGGGGGACGTGGACGAAGAGACGAAAGCTAGGGTACGAAGAGCCGTAAGCCAGGGTACGGAGAGCCGTAAGCCAGGGTACGGAGAACCGTAAGCGCGGGAACTGCAAGTCGACCACGCACCGGACCGCGGTTCGTGAGCTTATCCCGAGGCGAGGCGATTACGTTATGATTCCGATTAGTGTGAATTGCAAGGGGAGTGTAGGGAGTTACATACTAAACGGCATGAGTTTTAAATACGGTGACGATCTCTTTCCGATTTGATACGTGTTCTACGACCCTTAGTTAGATTTTCAAGTTTTAAGATGAAGGGAACACAGATAGGAGTCCTGTATCTCAGCATTGAGAACTTGATTGACTTTGATGATGCTTGGTAGATGTTTAAAAGACTGAAAGACCCAACAGCCTGATAAATGGGTGACATTCAGAATAAAGCAGAGAAGACCTGCATGAGCTAGGCTTGCATTGACCAGGGAAGCGTGGCTCGAAAGAGATGAGGCCCATACTTATGAGTGGGTGGATTAAGACAGCTAATGAATGATACACAAACAACGATGACATACATAGATTTAAAAGACAGAACGCCACCTGCTCTACGATACTTACACATGTTCCTTCCACCTCGTCCGTTCAGTTATCTGGTCATACACGCCAATTGCGAGTACTACATACCTGACCTCTCTGAAGAACGTCTCCAATTTATGCTGATACTCACTACAGCCTCGGCACCTGTATCAGCCACCGGACATGCGGTGAATAGACGTCATGCTTCAGTGCCCAAGTGGCCAGCTTGCTCCACTCGTTCTGTCGCTTGCAGTAGATCGAGAGCCGTGGCTCTGAGTATGTGTACCTGCTCTCTTGAAGGTCTGACATCACCTCCTGGAAAAGGTTTAAGATGATGTTCTACATTCCCAAAACAACCAAGTTAACCCCAATAGGCTTCTGTAGTGAAAATATCGAATTCGTCAGTCTTGTTAGATTAGCAAAAAAAAAAATACCCGTATTTTTTCTTTTGTTACGTAAACCAAAATGGACGGACATACAACGCTTTTAAAATTCTCAATAGGTCACCGCGCCGCGCCGTGGTATAATTTTTAGTGCGTTCTACCGCCACGCGTCCGAGTTTTGAAGCGTTTTATCTTTGTCAATATTCATTGATTTACAAAAACAAAAAAAATACAAGTCCATTATTTTCCAATACTAAGCCGGACTAAATAGATTTACAATTTAGTGATGGTTGGAACTAGCATATTCTAAAATGACGATGATCGCGAAAATTCTTGTAATCGTCTGGTCTATGTTTCACTAATTTGATGTCATTGTTCCCCATCTCCCTCGCGCTAGACTCAGTACTACAAACATAGCATGGAACATCGAAAGTTCTGGCAAAATATTACAAGTAAACCTTTGCGTTTATTCAACCCGTTTTACGGTACGTACTGTCGTAGTCAGTGATCTGAATTAAACCAGCAATAAATCAAATCAAATCAAATAATTTATTCGCATAATATGGGTAAATAGATGGTAGATAATTAATTCATTATTGTTACATTTCAAATCTAACAATAAGGATCCTCATATAAACCATTTCTGGTATACGAAATATAAAATAAAAGCTTAAAATAATAAACAAAATGGGTGATATGACTAAACATATTAACTTAATTGTCAACTATTATTGCACTAGAATAGGAACTTAGTGAGGTGTTATAATAATTTTCTATTCTTATACTAAGGTATTCCTGGGTAGTGTAGAAACATTTAGTGACTAACCAAGAGTACATTTTTTTTCGGAACAAACTAAGGGGTAGGTATTTTAGTTCATTAAGTAATTTGTTAAATAATATAATAGACATGGGGTGACAGTTTCTTCTATACAGATCAGTTTTTATGTTTGGCAAAGGAAAGCTGTTGGGAAAACGGGTATTAAAATTACAATACTCGTATTCACCTAAAGACTTGTACTGATGTGTTTTGACGAAAATACAAGATTCAAATATATACATGGACGGTGCTGTTAATAAATTTAGCTTTTCGAACAATGGTTTGCATTACACATCCATCCACATTACAAACTGCACGAATGCATTGTTTTTGCCTCAGGAATACTCTATTAAATTGTACTGAGCCGCCCCATGATAAAGGGTGTAAAACACCTCTTCACGAAGCTGAAAAGCACTTGTTCTCCCCATCATTGAGATCATTTTTTTGTTCTACACCACAGAAATATTAAAAACAGGAGAAGTGGCAAGGGGGCGTGTCGGTGACCACGTGGAGCTGGCCGCGTCGCTCAGCTATTGAAAAAATGGCCGTAACCGCGAGTTAGTGTGTCGTCAACCGCGTTCGTAAAAAAAAACGATTATGCCGTCTTGTTCGGTGGTTTCGTGCAAAAATAGAAGCCAAGACAAAAACTTTAGAAGACAGGGCATCAGTTACCACAAGTTAGAACAAGTATTTTACAATATTTGTCTTAAAAATCACGAAAAACCATAATCCCTAAAATATATCTGACATGTGTCTACTTGATTTATGTTTTCTTGTATTACTCCGACTGTATTATGTTTGCATTAAATACATTGCTCTTTTATAACCACCTTAGTCTGTCACTGAGTGACTGAACGAGCAATGTACACCTGACATAACGAAACATCATTAAGCCGTCATTTCGCATGGTGCGTCCGCTGCTCCGGTCCGTCGTATTTGAGCGCGAGCTAGTGATGTGCTCGTGGAGGTTTGACAAAGTCTGTCGACAAGAAAGTGGACTGCGAATTGTAATATTACTATTTCACATTTTTTTTCAATTTGTTAACTCTTGTAATCCGGTTGGAAGGCCGATGTGGTTCTATGCTTAATTTTCTTTTTCTCTTTGACAATTCAAAAGAGCCTGTAACTGGCCTAATTGAAATAAATGCTTTGATTTTGATTTTGAACTACGTGTAACTGTGTCATTTGAATTTTAATTGATTTTAAAGTATTTTTATTCATTGAATAATGTTTGTAGGTTTCATATTATTTTTATTTACTTTATTTCCAAATCCTTTATAAAAATAATCGATATATTTATCGATAACTCTTCGATTTAGTCAAGCACTGTGTCGTATCCGCCCCCGTGTCCCGACAACACACAATGATAATTGTTTTAGTGTGAGTAAATTATACGGAAAAGTACGCTGTGGTTTAACAAATAAGGTTTATATTTAAATGACAGAGTTATCGATGGCGCGTGTGTGCACTTTTTCGGAGTATTGTTTTGACAGAGCTCTGTGTGCAATATTAGCGTTATGGAGGGGCAACTGTGGCTTCATCGGTTTTCTATACATTTTGAACTCCACGCCATATCTCCTTCTTTATTATATCTATGTTCTACACCATACCTGGGAACCTTCTAGTTACGGAGATATGGGGGGTCTAAGTAACAACTTTTTGACAAGTATTTTTTTTAAATACAAGTTTTTTTTTGTAAGATTTTGACTTTGAACAACTCCACGACCCCCGTACTATTCAATCCATCCATCAGCACAATGTTTTAAATGCGTTACATTGAGTTCTATCAAAAAACATGATTTATAACCTCAAAAATAAAAGTTGTTTCCCAGCAATATTTTTTGCGTAAAGTTACTTAGTTTGGTGTACAGAATGCTTGGTTAACGGCTTTGTGATGAGGTGGTTTACACCCTGTATATTACCAATATAGTAGGTTGGAGGCTACATATCCGTGATATGCTTGTAAAGCTGTTTTTTGGCTGGCTAAACGTGTAAGACGCCAAAGAGCGTAAACATTTCTGTTTATATTTTTACAGATTTCCATGAGATCTGACTATCTAATGACATCCCAAGGAAAACTATACTATCGGATTGTGCTATGATATTGTTTTTATATGAAATTGTTAGTTTGTGATTATATTGTTTTCTATTGTAAAATTTAATTATTCTGGTCTTGTCTATATTAAAATTTAAATTATTGGACTCAAGCCATTTTATAATGCTTTGAACAGCTTCGTTAACTTCTTTATTGTAGTCATCATTATTAAATTAAATTAAAAAAATGTTTATTCATTAACCACAAAAAAAGAAAACAAGTTGTTGATTGGAGCCTCTTTTTAAGCAACAAAAAGCCTGTATTAGGAGACTCCTCTCTTTCACAGCAAGTTTTTGTAACAGAACAGAACAGAAAAAAAAAACATTTAAAGAAAACAGAACGGAAAACATAAAAGAAAACTCAAATGTAGTATTAGGGTTTTGTGAAAATACTAACGATATATCATCTGCAAAATGGGTACAGTGATGATTAGTCACGTTAGGTAAATCGTTGATGTAGAGTAGGAATAGAAGTGGGCCTAATATGCTACCTTGTGGGACACCGACTCTGTTATGTGCGAGATGAGATTTATACGCGAATTCTATTAATTTTGTTGATTTCTACATATTGTTGTCTATTTCAAAGGTAACTTTGTAACCATGTGTGTGTCTCGAATACCGTATGCGTAGGCATTTTGGAGCAAATATCATGATCAACAAAATCGAACGCTTTGCTCATATCGAAGAACACTGCACAGATGTTAATGCCTTTATCTACATTTTCTGAAACTTTTTTTATTAGCATAAAGGCCGCTAGTGTGGTAGACTTTCCTCTTTGAAAGCCATGTTGTTCAGATTTCAGTATATTGAATTTATTAAGGAATGATGTTAACATGGTATGAGAGCAATAGGCCTAAAGTTGTTAGGTTCTGTTTTATCTCCCTTTTAACCGACTTCTAAAAAAGGAGGAGGTTCTGAATTCGGATGTATCAATTTTTTTTTATGGTTGTTCGCGCATAACACCGTCGCTTGTCAAGCGATTTTTTAAATTCTTTTTTTGTTGGAAAGGGTATCCTTTCCAAATGGTTCCATAGTCACCAAGTCGGGATCTGATGATGGAATCATGGCGAAATCGAGGGAAATCTTCAAATTTTATAGGATAACGTACAGCGATTTTGGTATTTCCTACAACAAGTGAAGCATTTGCGTTTGATAAGAACCATTCTACCATCACATCTGATGATGAAGCCAAGAGTCACGGAACTCAATATTGAGACAATGTTTCCTAGTCATGTTTGGGTTTGTTGTAATTGTAATGGTACGCACTTGCACATGTAAACTACTAAAAAGTGAAAATTAAAACCTTTTTTGCAAAAAATAAAACCGATTTAAAAAAAACAAAATGTGAAAAATAACTTTAGGTTCTGAAGTCGGTGACAAAAAAATTAAATCAATCAAACAAAGGTCACCGACTTCAGAAGCTAAAGTTATTTTTCACTTTTTTGTTTTTTTTTAAGTCGGTTTTATTTTTTTATAAATCGGTTTTACAACTTATACTTTTAGTTTGTCTGGAAAAGTACCCTGATAGATTTATGAGATGTTATAGTATTGGTGCTATTCAATGCGCAGTTTGTTATATAATTTGAGTGGGTAAGTTATCATAACCTACCGATTTAGTGTTTTTTTAAAGACGTTATGATTTGGTAGATTTCGTATGTTGTAACTGGTGTTAAGAATATTCTTGCATTAAAATTGTTCTAGGCTCTATATTTTTTTACTATGAGGTGGTTGACTTTTTGTCAGCCCTATGAAATAATTATTAAAGGTATTTGATATAAGTTCAGAATCTGTTATGGTTTCATTGTTTATTTATTTTGTTTATTTGTTGCGTTTTATATTGATTGCTTTCTTGACTTTTAAATTATTTTCCAGGAAACCCGACACATATTATTGGACCACATCAATAATCGATGATTAGGTATTGAGTTTCTGTGCTAGGTTTATACTTTTTTAAATATTTTGTTATATGTGTGATATTTAGTTTTATAAGTTTGACGTGAAGATTTACAACTGTATAGATACCTGAGCTTTCTTTTAGTATTGAAAGACAATCTGAGGCCTTTGGTTATCCAATTTTTACTAACTTTGATTTTTTTTTACTGGAAAACATAGATTGAAGAACAGTGTGAAGGAGTCATGAAATATTTGAAAGGCATTGTTTAGATCAGGTTGATCTATCATATACCTCTGTCCAAGAGAGATTATTGATGCATTCAATGAATTTGTGGCGGCAAGCCGTATTCTCACGGAGGTTGTCATCGCAACCAATTAATTTCTCAAACTCAGTAGCCGTCTTTCTATTGATTGGCCGCGCTCACGGACTCCAAAAATTTAAGTATGTGGTCTGGCGAATAGTTTCGTTTTAGAACATACCATTGCATTATTGGGGCTATTTTTTTTATTTACGGTGAAGGACAGTGTTTGACATGTGTCGTGGTCTGATAAGCCTGAGGGTAAAACTTTGCCTGCAGTGGGGTCGTTGCTGATTATTTGGTCTAAACATGATTCTCCTCTTGTCGGTTGATTTATATGCATTATAAAGTTGTAATTTTGAAGTAAATTCAGATAATCTTCACGAATTGCAAAGTGTTTAAGAATAAAACGCCCATACCTTAATGATGCTAGCGAAATGCATCCCGTTCATGTAGTTGTCAGTCTTGAGGAAGACATTCCTCAAGGAACTCTCCCCAACAGGGTTGTACTTCGAGTTGAATTTGTCAAAACGGAGAAATGTGTTGCGGTCCTGTGCACAATCGTTTTAGATTAATAATAAACAGTGACAGGCAGGTTTAATAGTAACAGCATTGCAGTTAGGGTTGAAGTTGCTGCTTCGTCTGGTCTGGGGATTAGGGATCATGCATTACATTTATCGTCTCCGTGATTCGGGAAGTCCTCAGCCTATGATGTAATTTCAAAAAACTTAACTAAAGCAGTATAAACGTTTTTGTTCCCGGTTAGATCCAGGACAGGTTAGCAATTCTAGATTTTTCGATTATTTGTTTGATATTTTTATTGTTTGATTGATCGCCTAGTGGTCGCAAGAACTTCCTGAGCAGGTGATCCAGGGATCGATTTCCAGGTCCGGGCCGTGTTATTGGGTTTTTCAATGAGGAATATCTGAGTAGTAGAGACGGAATTTTTGATTTATGCCCAGTTGATGGCAATAGGGTCATAACTACTAAAATGTGTGTGCATAAGTACCTTCCCTAATCTCTCGAGGATGTCTGTTAGAAAAGAAATGCCCTACCGCATGCACATCCAATATATCCACATTAAGATCGTAAGCGTCTAGCTGCATTTCTTCGAACACCCTCCTGAGGGTGACGGGCTTGCCGTCTTTGAGGTCTACCACTTCATCCGGATGCTTCCTGAGGATTTTCTTGATGAAGCGCAGGAGATGCTTCTGGTTCATGCACGAGGCTGCGTGGATGTGTGTGTCCACTTTCCTGGTGATGGATATGGCAAGAAAATTCTACATTCAAGTTTATTTACCTGTCTATACAAAGGACTAGCAAATGCAGGATGAAAGGGAAAGCCCTCCACCAACTTACAGAATCATATTGCACCGGATTTTTTCTCAAGAAAATTTTATGAATTAGAAGAAGAGAAAAATAAAGAAAAAGAGAGAAAAGAAAAATAAAGAAGAAGAAAAAGGAGGAGAATTTGCACGGAGATATGCAAAGCGGCTCGCCGCTCACAACGCACCAGTCACGGCACGGCACGCACAACACTCTGCTCGCGTATGTTATTATCTCCGCTGCGCGCTGGCTGGCGCTGGCTGGCGAGTGGGGAGGCTGGGCTAAATTACAAAATGTCTCCTCGCCTAGAGAGGCGAGCAGAGGCTCAACCATCAAATAATTCTCCTCCTCCATGTACACTCTTCAAAAAAAAGAGTGTACATGGAGTTTCTTGCCTGTTCCTCTCCATAGAGGTCTACGCTAGGGAATGGGCAACTCCAACTACAGTTTTATATTTTTGACATTCAAAAGTGCCGTAAATATGGTCTAATTGAAATAAATGCTTTGAGTTTAAGTATTTTTTAATACAATTCTATTGGTGGTTCCTCCTCTCTTGTCGAGTCGCCTCCGCTGCGGTGAAATCCGGCCCTGAAACCTTGTCCAGAAAGGGTGAATTTGCCGAGATTCTCTCGTGTGAAGTACGTGCTTACGTTGCTTCCAGAACGAGTGTATAACGTGCAAGCATGTGGGAAAGGATTCAGTTAGTTCGTAACATGCATAGCCACATTCACTCTCAAAAGTCTGGTGAAGTGGACGCGATTTACGCGTGAATTTTCAACTCGCGCTATGTCTGTAGCGCCCAGCACTCGCTAACGCACATATGGGTCCGAGCGAAACTGTTTCAAATTGCCTCGAATGAGTCTGCTTGGTTTAAAAAATACCAGGGTGAGATTAAAGTCTCACCGGACATTGTAGAAGTCTCGATGAGGCACCGCTTTTTGCAGCGCCAGTTCGTGTAGCTCATTCAGTAACTGGTGCATCCTGAACTTGGACGACAGGTACGACAGGCGACGGTAGCAGAACGACTTGCTGAAAATAATTTCAGTAAACCTGCCTATCGGTGAAGGAAAACATCGTGAGGAAAGTTGAACATATAATATAAGACTGGAATCCCGACTTGAGCAAGCGTGGTGATCAATTCTCGTGACTTCTCTGTTGAGAATAGGCCTTTGCCCAGCAGTGGGACAGTAATAGCCTGGTATTATCATTATTTATAAACCTGCCTCGTGGGTCTATAACAATGTATTTGCTAGGATTCCCAAAACCTTATTAGGGTTTTTCATCAGTAATTTCTCGGTAGCAGCCTATATGTATGTAATTGTGTATGGAATTGTGTCAAGTTGTTGGCAATAGACTCGCCCACCTCTATTGCAGGGAACTTAGACATAACTGGCAAATTGTTGGTGTACCGTAGGCGTAGATAGGCTGTGCCTAAGCTTTCGGGCAACCAGCGCGATCTCCAACTAAATTAATAAGAAAGAACTACGGATGAGTAATAAAAAGGTTACAAACTCACAGCGGTCCATCACAGACCATGTGTTGTATCTGCTGCAGATTCGACACATACTTGCTGAAGGTAACGTACTCGTACTCTATTGCGTGATTGGAGTCCATTTCGTTCTGATTGCGGTAGACCGTCATCACGCCGTTCTCCCACTGGTACAAGTAGTGCTGGTCACGTGGTAGTATGCACGCCCATGGATCCAGCACCATCATTTCTGGCAGTGATGGTGTCTCGTAATGTCAACATTAAACTATTTGCTGCCCAAGATAAGAACCGAGGGCCTTCACTTATGGCAACTTGGCTACTTTCAAAGCGTTTCGTATTCTTACAAACATGTTTTAACTAGATCGACATAAACTTTAAGGCTGCATAATGTCATGTTGTCCTTGGCAGCTTCGGACAGAGATGAAGAGGTAGAATGAGGGCAGGGAGGTTTCTGTCAAGCAACGGGGCGATATGGGGTAATAGTAGGTAATAATACATTTGAAATCGTACTTTGTAACGTCGGTATGTCTTCATAACTATCGGTGGCGCCGGTCGTAACATCATGACTCTTGGGGCGGTCGGTGTAGCACACTAGGGAAGAAAATTAAAACCATGAAAATAAAAATAAATAAAACTACGTTTGGTCGAAGAACCCAAAGTACACTACAAAACAATCACTACACTGACTATAGGCCAATGAACTTAGGTAGGTATCCTTACAAATTATACGCTTTGTCGTGGAGTTGCGGACACCAGCCCGTTTACAATACGAAACGATAATGATCTAATCTACTTATCGAAGATTAAAGATGTCGAACTACGGATAGCGGCGGACGGAGGTATACTGATGGCACGTGGCTAGATATGGCGATGGTAGATGAAACAGTGCCGGCAACGGCGTCAGCTAACCAAAGCCGGACAGGTGGAGTGGAGGACAACGTAAAGAAAATCGCGGGAACCTAGAAGTGAACTGCACAGAACAGGAAAGGATCGTGCAAAAGGCACAAGAGTCTGATACTTGGCAGCAGGCGCACGAGGCTGCCAATAAAGGGTGTAAAACAATAATTCTTAACGAAGCCGAAAGGCACTGTTCTCCACGTCAATGCGATATTTTTTTTTGTTCTAGACCATTCCTGGGAACCTTCTAGTTACAGAGATATTGGGGTCAAAGTTCCAACCTTTTCACATTTTTTAAATATATTTTTTAATCTAAGATTTGTATTTTAAACACCTTCACGACCCCCGGGATGCTATTCAATCCATCCATTTAAAGCACAATGCTTTAAGTGCGTTATGTTCAGTCAGCCTACCGAAAAACGTGATTTAGCCAAAAAATGTCCCAACAAAATTCTCGTTTCGTAAAGAATCTGAATACTACTATAATACTAATAAGGTATATACTGATTGACTGTATACTGATGAATGAATACATCCTTATGTCTTGTATGGTTCGCTTACTTTTACTTGTGTGCTCGGAGTGATGCGGGTTTATCTTAGGCCTCATAGGCTCTATCACCAGCTCATCGGAAGAACAGGTGGTCATCTTCATGTATTGATCAGCAAAATTACCTGGAACATAGTAAGGTACGCGTTACTATTGCGCAGGTATAATGAGATCCAACGCTATAAGTCAATTATTCACCCTTATTTCACAACGGAAGATCCGACATATTTTCATGAAATTGGATAGAAAACTGACCAAATAGTCATCACAACCTATGCTCATCTAATAATGTAATAGCCTACTATAGTATTGTCATAACACTCGTGGATAGTGCAGCTATCCATTAGTAAATAAAAAAATCGAAATCAGCCCAGTAGTTACGAGCGAATACCCCTACATACAAACTGACAAACTTAGGTTGTAATAGTGTGGAAAAACGATGTACTTACCAGCGGCGAGGGGTTCATACAACTTGAAACCTACCGGCTCACTACTTACTATCCAAGTTTGCCAGGCTTTGCTCCCTTTCGTCAAAAGTTATCTTCAGCTTCATGGTGGAGAACCTCTCGCGAAGTTTCTGGCTTTTCAGGTACTTGTCTAGCATCGGAGGGAAGTACTGGTTCGACAGGCTCATGTAGTGCTGTCGCTCCTCGAGTGCCGCCAGCAGCAGTTGCGCCGAGCGGATCAGGTCCTCGAGAGGAACCTATTCATCAACATTCTAACTAGAACGATACACGATACACCTTAGTAAGACGGCAACCAGTCTTACAGCCTACAGAGTACAGGGGTATCGTACTACCCAGTAGCTTGGTTGTGGAGGTCAGATCGGCAGTCGGTCCATAAAAGACTGATATTCAGGTTCAGCTGCATCAGATTGCGTCTGGAAGCCAATCCTTACAACTATGTTCGCAATTTTCTTGGGAAAAGGCTAAGTAAGGTATTTATTTTGTTACTAGAACATTTTAACTTGGATAGCTCATGTTATCTCGGAAACGTGACATTTAGGAACGTTTTGTTTCATACAAAGCTTGTTTGTATTGGAGCAAGATGTCGATTGAAACACGTTTTTTGCGTGTCTGATCAAAACAAAGTTGTGCTGAAGATGCCATCAGTGAATGGACTTAAACATTGATAGATAATTGGCACTTGAGAACATATTTTTTTGTATTGATACCAGTTACCGATTAATAGGTATGTTTTATGCGTGGCCACTACTTTGTAAAAAAAAACTAAATGGCGGAAATTACTTCGGCCAAAAAATTGAAACCCCTTTGACAGAAGGTGGTTTTTGTGGCCGAAGGTGCCCGAAGCTTCGGTGTGACACTAGTAATTAAAAAAAAACTACCAAAGTTTGATATTGGGCCCTATTAGGACTAGCTACGCCACTGCTAGTGATGTGGCTGGCACAGGAACGTAGAGCTTGGCACAAGTAAGGAGATGAGGCCTAGACCCAGCAGTGGGTGGGGGATGTGGATGATAATGATGAGGTACGAACCCCGGTGACGTGTATCCCGCTCACGGAGACTCGTTGGAAGCGCACGCCATCGTCGGCTGCTTGTACGGGGGTGCCGGCGGCTTCTTCGGCGGCGAATCCTCTGGGCTGGTCACCCGGCACGCGATTGCTGTTGTGCTCGCGGTTGGTCGCCTTGGTCAAATCGTTGTCGTGATTGGACGGGCCACCCACGGTGTCTCTACAAATACATTGATGGCACATCTTAGGCACCTGCCTCACCATATACGGTTAACGTTACGTGCAAACGCGCAATCTTGGACTTCTGGCTATTGGAGTTTGCAATTTTTCAGGAATGGTTCATTATCATTTCATGAGAGAGGTATAGGTACCACTGGGCGAGTGGGACCCCTCCTTCCCTCGCTCTGCACCACACCTTTTTTTTTTTTGTAGGATAGGAAATCATCAAATGACTTCTCCCACTCTGGGCGGAGTGGGAGGGAGTGTCAGACTCTTACTGACTAAAACCCATCCATGTTCCTTCCTCGCCCTTTATGTTCCGGGGCCGCGCTATCTCTTTCGAACAGGCCCGCAACCCCGGCAGGCTCCGGCCCTTGCGGGCCCCTCCCCTTATGCTGACATCTCTTTGAGGCGCACGTGGAACGCGAACGCGCCGTCGACACGGCATGTCGTCGTCATTAGACGGACGGACGGCTAGCCCATAGCCAACCGTCCACAGGCCCGCATCTACGGTGGCCGGTAGCCACCACGTGGCCCCCGATGCCCGGTGCGTCTCCCGCGGCGGCCGGGAAGAGAGGATCTCTCCCTCTCTCGTTCCGCCACCTCCTTCGCCAGCATGACTGCTTCACAGAAGGTGACGGCTTCCCATTCCGTCTTTCTCCGGACCATGGATTGAACCAGGGCCGGACGCTCCACACCTCGAGTTGACTTCTATCGCAAGCATTTCATAATATTACAATCTACCGAATAATAATGCGTTTTATTGTAAGCAGTATGTTCGTTTGACAATATTTCGAGAATTTACAATCTCTCTAGTTATTTTACAATCTAACATGTTTCACAATGTTACCCTACTATGAAGTACACCCCGGTCTAAACCTTCGGGGAGTATTATGTAATGTTTGAATGTTTCACAGCTGACTTTAAAAATTCTAACAAACTGTAAAATTCAATGTCTGTAAAATTCAGCCATATACCGCGGCTTATATTATCTACGTTTGAACCACATAATGACATTGTATGAGTATCTAATGATCATCTTTCTCCTGCCCTTATCCTAATTCATTTAGGGTCGGCGCTTCTCTATTACTTGTCATCTCATCAATCCCTTTCTTTTGGAGCCATATCATCTTCCACACAGATCATTCACAAAATTATTAGATGTCCTACTGTACCGCTACACTTATCTAAAATATTTTGTTGCGGGATCCAAGTCAGTTACATTCTTTCCTTGGGACTTCGTCGAGCTTCATTGTCTCGGTGATTTTCTGGTGGTCGCCGCTGTTAATTCTGGCTTTCAGGAGTTACATTGGTTTGGAAAAAGTGGAGCGGGATTGTCCCAAAAAAAGACCATTTATCATTTCTTTGACATAAGAGTTTTAAACCACTTTTCTGAAAAACCCGACGCCTACGTGCTATGCTATGATTAATAAAGAAACAGTAAGAAAAACTTGATTCGTAAGGGAGTTTTCGGTTACCCCGGCTGACTTTGTTTGGTCCATTTCTTGTATTCCCTATGCGGCCCCGTGGCCGGGACTCGCATATGAACCCTGGATGTGCTAGGTTGAGTCAGTAGCTTCAACTTAGATCTTTTCTTCATTTTCGTAGTTTTTGATTGAACACATATACAAAAGATTTATCCCATTTTCGCGACACTCGGAAAATTTGTGGTTGGAATTGTTCAGCGGTCAGATCCTACGCCACAGTGACATTAGGCGCTTAGTAATATGGCGCTGCATTTTGGCGCGTCAGTGGTCAATTTCCACAGACAATTTCACAAATGAAACCCCTCTCTATGATGTCTTTCAAACGACAAAGGATTTATGCAGCACAAAACTTGTCAGTCAGTGGTTCTTTTAGGGTTCCGTTGTCCTGACAAGGAACCCTTATAGTTTCGTCATGTCCGTCCATCTGTCTGTCCTAGGTTTTGCTAAGAGACGGTTAGAATTACGTCGAAAAAGTAGCAAAATAATTGCTTAATTTGCTTTCTGAAGTGGAGATTCGTCGTTTGGGGTATCGTTGAATCGGTCTTTTGAAATTGCTCTTACTATTTTTCGACAGAATGCTCCATTAATGAAATATAAACTTCAAACTGCAAATATTTGTCCCCCCTCCCTCTAAAAGCTAAACTGCTGGCTTGAAAAATATAGAAAAAATCATGATGATAGTACATTTGAGAGTACTACTCAACGTAGGTACCTACTTCCCCTTATACCCGTTAATCGTTTCGATCCTGTATATTATATAGGGTGTAAAACACCTCTTCACGAAGCTGAAAGCCACTTGTTCTCCCCATCATTGCGATCATTTTTTTGTTCTACGCCATACCTGGAAACCTTCTAGTTACGGAGATATGCGGGGTCAAAGTTACAACTTTTTGACAAGTTTTTGACGTGACAGCACAATCGGCCTTTGCGTTCGGCAGCGTTTGATTTTAGCTTTTAATACCCCTTTACATTTACCTGCAACCTATATAATTACAGGACTGTTTACCGTATCTTTCCTTAATTTTGAGGCTCTGCAATTTTGGAGATAATCAATTGCAAGCTCTTTATATAAAAATAATTATAAATGCATTTAAGACAGTACTTATCAAGCACTTTTATTTATTTATTTTATTTATTTAATTTTTTTATTTAATTTTTTTATTTATTTTATTTATTTTATTTATTTTATATTATAATAAAACTACAATACCACTCACTGACTCACTCATTGACATACCGTTTCTCGGAATGGGTGAGAGATGGGTTAGGGGTATGTTTTGGAAAAATGTAAAACAAGTGCTTTCCGAGGCACGGAGAAAACTCGGTATGTAATGGGTGGTCACCCATCCACAGACCAACCTCGGCAAACTCGGCTTAACCTTAAAATCGACCTTACGCGAAATAGTGTGAAACACATTATACAATACATCATCATCATACAGACATTATAAAATATATGAATACGGGTATTCATCGCGAACTTACCTTTAATTTAATCCCGTCGTTTCCTAGTGAAATAGCGAAAGTCAAGTCAAATCTCACGACATCTCACCATCCGCCCTTAGAGTGCTCGAAAAAATTATGTCAATTTTTATTTATGGACCCTGCTGAGTTGGCGACGTCGAATATAACACAGTCGATCCATGTGGAATACTGGTGTTGACCCAGCTGCATCCGGTTCGAATGGAATCCGATCATAGATAGCATTGTAGGGAAAAGGCTATACTAAGATCATTAGGACCTACGTCAGTACGTCTCTTTCTTTGGATGACATAGCGATGAGTTTTAAAATAAAAGTCTCATTTCGGGGTTGTAGTGTTTAATTGGATAAACATATTACAAACTTATAAACATATTATAAAAGTGAAACAGGACTATAACCAAACGAAATACAATTTTTCCTCTGTTTTAAATTTTGAATACTATGGATATTTTTGGTAGACATCACATGCTGCATGATAAACAAGAATCCTTATTACTTATATGTTTTGAAACCCTGTATATTTTTGTATTTTTTTAGATATAAACTTTTACAAACGATTACATGAAAGAATACTCGTATTCTTATGATATTTAATTAAAATGTAAAAAAACACTTATCAAATAAAATGCAATTTAAGGCATAAACGTGTTCAATAAACATACTGAAACCTGTAACAAAGTTAAAAATGATATTTACTCCATGGTGAAGGACTCAAAAATTACATATTATTATAATAACTACAAATAGAGAATAGATAAATATTACATTTTTTTTTTTTTTTTCGCTACATTATTTTATTTATAAACAATTTAAATACTTATGCCAGTTTGCTAACATGAGTTTCTGAGGTAGTATTTTAAGACACTTGTAGAGAGAGATGCTTAGATTTATTATCTTTTTTAAACTTTCACGATCAGAACACATTATAAAATATATGAATAGGGGTATTTATCGAGAATTTACCTTTAATTTAATCCCGACGTTTCGACCGGATTACATATAATAAAATCGTTGAGACCAAAAAACCTGTAGGTACATTGAAGATTAAAAAAAAAACGACCAGGCTGACTTAAAATAAGTAACTGAACATATTAAAACCATTTAAAAAATGTTTGTTTGTTTGTTTGTTTGTTTGTCTGTTTGTTTGTTTGATTGTTTGACCGCACATCACGTAAAAACTGATAGACGGATTTTGATGAAAACTTCACTAATCTAAACTTATATTGTCACTTACGGGATATCTTCCGTGATTGTTTTTAATGTTATTAGTTTCGAGTTCCAATAGTGCGCGTAGCAAAAGACAAAGAAAGAGGGTAGACAGATTTGTCTGCTCGTAACAATTTATTATCCATCCACCCGCATACTCCAGTCAACCCGCGATCATGGCGCTTGCAACAGCGTCGAAATATCGGGTGCTCAACATTAAAAATAATCACGGAAGATATCCCGTAAGTGACAATATAAGTTTAGTTTTAAACCGTGAAAGCCTAAAACAGTGTTCACTAATCTATTTAAATAAACTCAGAATAACATAAATGCTATAGAAATTATGAACAATATTGGAAAAAGGTGGTGAAAAGGGGGTAAAGTTTGTATGAAAAAAAACATTTTAGATTGTTCTACAGTCATGAAACTCAGAGTAATTTATTCTTATCCAAATAAATACGTTGTTAATTACAAGTATTTGATTTTTAGCAAAACTGCCCTTGGGTACGTAAATTGATTTCATAATGCATATCTTAGGAGATACACCGTTTTACATTATGCGCATTTTCATTATGCGGAAGGATGTGTGTGATGAGCTCTTTGAAAATTGTATAATAGGTGCTTACGACCCACTCACTGTAACCCTCTCTTGCTCTTATGTGACGCAGACGAAGTTGCGCGGGTCAGCTAGTGGTTGAATAAACGCCTTCACTTTGCTGTCGCGGTACCTTCATACTTCAGTCAGTCTCCCTGCGACGACGGCTGGTGCAATCCGGTCGAAACGTCGGGATTAAATTAAAGGTAAATTCGCGATAAATACCCATATTCATAATATGTTTTATAATAGATTTATTATGTTATTGTAACTGCAGGATCACCAGTCTGCTATAGTGTTTTACATTCCTATAACTTTGTTGTACCTACCTATTGTAGGATTCCATGCGGCATTATCATATTGCACGTCCTCAACAAACCAACACAGAAAATTAAAAGCTTTTTCAAGACATACAGAGTGTAAACCACCTCATCACGAAGGCGTGAACCAAGCATTCTGTACATCAAACTAAGTAACTATAATGCAAAAAATATTTCTGTGAAACGACTTTTTTATGGGGCGAAAAATGCTGATAAATGGATTGAATAAGTACGGGGGTCGTAGAGGTGTATAAAGTAGAAATCTTACAATAGAACCTGGTATTTAAAAAAACTTGTCAAGAAGTTGGACTTTGACCCCCAATATCTCCGTAACTAGAAGGTTCCCAGGTATGGTGTAGAAAAAAAAAATGATCGCAATGATGGGGAGTACAAGTGCCTATCGGTTTCTTTAAGAGATTATTTACACTCTTTATAATAAATTTTAAAGATATTTGTGTTTTTTCCCGTTTCCGTAAAAAACGGTTGCTTGCAGGTTATATGGTGACTTAGGTATATTGGCAATAAACTTCAGGCGTTTTGTAGGGCAGGGGTAAATTAAGTTGTTTTAAACACCATTATTATGTTATTTAAGTTTATAGAGGACATGATTAGATGCGTTCACTTCTTACACTGTTTATATGTATATATTTTTTATAATATACTGTACGATAACATTCTTTATGAATAAAATATGATTATATTTTTTAAAAACAGGATTACATTCTTTATGGGTAGGATTATATTGTATGGGTAATAATGTAGGTCTAAACAAGTGATGGCCGTTTCAGGCTGACGATTGGGGTCGCGAAGATAGCTGCAGGGGACACTCCGCCATTGTTGGTGGTACCACTGAAGGTCATGGGGGCCTCAGCCACGGTGAAACGGCACTGTGGAGGTAAGATTGAACAATACTGTTAAGTATTAGATATTCAAATGTGACGATGGTTTAAGAGACCGTCGTAAAGAATGCAATTTTAACTTTTATGGTTTTTTGAAGTACCTAAATGCTCGCGCCATTTTATTTTTTTGTATTTTAAATTTATGATACAGTAGGTACGTTTGTCTTTTAAACCATCGATAGGAGCAGAAAGGATTATAACAGATTCCTTAGATAAATTGAGGTTTCTCAATACTTACTTAAGTATAATAGGTGTATCCATAAAAAATTGAAAACATTATAAGTAGGTACTAGTCTAATTAAATCATTCAAAAGTACCTGATAAATAAGTTAAAATAGTAAAACTCAAGACACTACGAGTAAATGAACATCTATTTCATTACTACATTTTTTCAACAGAAACAACACAAATATCACTTCAAGTTGTTAAATAAGTAAGAGACACTATACTACACAAATAAAATCCAAATTGATTATCCTACAGTAGTGGTAAGTAGGAATCACCGATGCAAAACAAAAAGAAAGCAACAGTTTGTTACGACACAGATCACAGATGATCTAAAACCATCGAACGTTTCGTCCCAAGGAAACGGTGACGTGGTTGACAAAGATGATGAAGGAACGGAGATAATCAAAGCCATCGCATATGATCCAAGTGTCAGTGTTACGAACCGAACTTATTGGCATCACCTTTTCGGAACTTTTAATTGTTTTCTAAATTCAAATCCAAATATGACTGTGACAGTAAGCTAGACTTGTGACTTTTGGTTTGTTCGTTATTATTGTATGTTTTTTGTAAAATAAACTGTGGTTACCTAAACCAGCGCGTTTTAGTCACGGTAGCTACGATCAGTAACATTTTGGTCCTTCTCCCACGTGAAAAGGAGCCATGGTTTATAATACCCGATCTAAACAACAAAATAGTGAATCACCACAAGGAGCTTCAAACGGAGTCGCCGGCCCTAGCAGAAATGAGAATGGATGCACAGCCCACCCGTCGGAGGCCCACCAAGCGCCGCCCGTCAATATTAACAGCAGCGCGCCCCCGACAGCCGATGAACCCAACTCAAAGTCTGTATGCTTTCCTTACCTATTAAAGGCCCATCAAGCACCGCATGTCCATGACGACAGCGGTGTGCCCTCAGGTAGCCGTGACCCCCCTCCACAACACACACTTAACACACCTAAGTCGGTCACCACAAAATCGCTAGGGTCTTCACGATCCTCGAATACCGTAAAGGCAAAAAAACTCGCTGCTGAAGCACTACACGCACGTCAGCTCTGTGACATCACAGCCCGACAAGCCGAACTCGAACGCAAAGCGGCTGACCTACACCTTCAGGCCGAACTGGCCGCTATCGAAGCAGAAAGCGTAAGAGGCAGCGATCATAGCGGCGATCGCGCTGGTGCACAAGCGGACATCATTAACCGTTGGCTTAATGATGTGCAAACAAACATCATTCCAGGAGGTAAAATGCTCGTGCCTCCCGCTGCAACGGCGCACACGACCGTATGCAACGACACCATGCTCAATGTTCCTTCTGGTTCAGGCCCAGGTCGAAATGTACACTCCGGAATAATAAATAAAAATGTACACCGTGAGACCTACGTGCCTAACCAAAACCCAACTAACCTTTACACAAATAAAATTAACAATAATTTCCAGCCACCCGATGGAGCTGCCATCAGCTGCGGACATAACGATAATATCTGTAGTCTCAAGAAGCCGGACATCAAACTGCCAGTATTTGACGGAAAATCTGCCACGGACTGGCTTGGTTTCAAGCGTATTTTTATTGATACACAGGCATCATTTTCTGTAGTAGAAAACTTAGCTCGCATCAGTTCATCGTTACGTGGCGCCGCTCGTGAAGCCGTTTATATTCTACTTGTATCAGCGAACGACCCTATGGAAGTCATTGACGCCCTCGAGATGCGTTTTGGTCGTCCCGAAAAAATTGTGATGCAGGAAATCAACGCTGTGCGCGCTTTACCTAAAGTTGGCGCAGAAGGTAAAGATTTTGTTAATTTTACGTGCCGGGTCAAAAACTGCATTGGCATAATACAACTTTTGGATCAGTTTGACTATCTGCATTCTCCCGAAATTTTTAATTCTTTAATGACCAAACTATCCCCAATCATTCGCGCAAAGTGGTATGAGTTTGCGGCTAGTCATACTGGCAAACACATCAGCAAGTTGGAGATGCTTTCTAACTTCCTATCTCGTGAGTGTGAACTGCATACAAAGTATGGAATTCAAGATTTCTACTCTTCGACGGCTTCTGTTCAATTACCCATCGAGAGGGGCACGCATTCAGATCAAGGCCTACCAGACGAAAAACCTTCCAATTCTTTTGTAAATAAAACTGGAAATAAATGTATTTTTTGTTCGAAATTACATAATGTCAACAAATGTGACAAATTTTTGGCATTGTCAGTGAATGACAGATGGCAATTTATAAAAAAGAATAAAGTGTGTCATAGATGTTTGGAAAATAGGTCGCATAGGTTTAACCTTTGTAAAGTAAAATCTCCGTGCAGCGTTGGGGGCTGTACCTACAAACATCATAGCCTATTACACAACTTAGATAATGATCAGAACGTGCTAGCTCACGCCGATCTAGAGGACACCTCCGATTCTGAACTTGAGACAGCGCCGAAGCCATCTACTCATATCGAAGAGGAGAAATCTGAACCAGACAGCTGTGATGTCGAAGTATCGGCTCATGCTACGGCTATTCGCCCTTCGTCGAGCGTAAGTAGACCTAAATCTCGGCCACTTCTTAAAGTCGTCGCAGTTCAAGTAAGTGGTCCCCGTGGGACCGTGGAGACTCACGCACTTTTAGATGATGGCTGTACAACTACTTTCATAGATTCCGATATTGCAAAGCATGTAGGTATCGAAGGTCCGAGTAAACGAGTACGAATAGATTGTGTAGGAGGCTTGTCACGTGATTGCGATATTCAGTACGTTGATTTTATAATTAAAGGGCGTAACTGTACCAATTCTTACCAAATACATAATGCTCGCTCGGTCAAAAATTTAGGTATAAATTATAGAGCTTCCGTAAATAGGGAAGATATTTGTAAATATTCGTATTTATCCGATTTAGGAGATATTTTATGCTGTGAGGAAGTACAACCTATGTTAATCATTGGTGTAGATAATTGGAAGTTAACCGTGGCGGATACTATTCGTTCAGGCAAGGATAACCAACCAGTTGCAATTCACACTGCTCTTGGTTGGGTTTTATATGGCTTCGTGTCAAGTAGAACATCCAAAGTTGACTTTCTTCACCATACCAACATATCCGAAACGTCAGACAATAATTTTTCTATTGAAACCGCAATCAAAGACTACTACAAATTAGACTCTATTGGCATAATAAAAAGAGACCACCGCGGCAATTCCAATAAACACGCATTAAAAACTCTCCACGAGACTGTACATAGACTATCCGATGGTCACTTTGAAGCCGGTCTACTCTGGCGACCCGATATTAAGGATGTACCGAACAATTTTAAATTAGCGCTTTCTAGATTTTTATCTCTCGAAAAGAAAATGAAGTCAGATGTGCAATATGCCAACATGTATCGAGATAACATTAAAGCAATGTTAGATAAGAAATACGCTGAAGAGTGCACGGCCCCCCCAATTGGTATCACTTGGTATCTCCCACATTTTGGCGTTACTCATGCCCATAAACCTGGTAAGTTGAGAGTCGTACACGACGCAGCCGCGAAGTATAAAGGAATCAGTCTTAATTCTCTCCTTTTGCCAGGTCCTGACTTATTACAACCATTACTTGCAATCTTGATGAGGTTTAGGGAAAACGCTATAGCACTCACGGCGGACATACGCGAAATGTTCCCACAGGTTCGAATCCGTTCAGCAGATCGCGATGCACAGCGCTTTTTGTGGCGCGATGACCCAGACAAAAAATTAAAGCTGTATCGTATGTCATCAATGATGTTTGGCACGTGCTCGAGCCCGTGTACCGCCCTATATGTAAAGAACTTTAATGCGAAGGAATGCAAACTTGAGTACCCTGGTGCTGCGCATGCAACCATACACGATGTGTACATGGATGACTATATTGGCTCACTACAGAGTGTAGACCAAGCTGCGCGTCTGGCCCGTGACATTGTACATCTCAACCGTCGGGCGGGTTTTGAGATGCGCGACTGGGTCTCGAACGACCTAAAAGCTCTTTCTTTATTAGAACCTGAATCGATATCTCAGAAATTTAACGATGTAATGCTAGGTAACGATAACAACGTTTCTAGGGTGCTCGGTCTGAACTGGCAACCTAGGAACGACGTCATAGGTTTCAGTCTCAACTTGGATTCTAAAGCGCCAGCTAGGCTAACTAAACGTGACGCGTTGTCACACCTAATGCAAATTTATGATCCTTTGGGTATCCTAGGCCCACATGTTTCTAGAGGACGCGTCATGTTTCAGTCAATTTGGCGAAAAGGTTTATCTTGGGACGATGAACTCGATCAAGGAGACCAAAAGCTTTGGTTTGAATGGCTCCGAGATGTAAAACTTGCTTCTCAGTTGCATCTGCCGCGATATTATGGATTTAGATCATCTAATATCATTTACCGCGAACTACATCTGTTTTGCGATGCCAGTGAGTTGGCTTACGCGGCAGTGGCGTACTGGCGACATATCTATGCAGATGGAACAGTGAAGCTCGCTCTTATTGGTAGCAAAAGTAGAGTCACACCATTGAAACCCGCCTCCATCCCACGCCTCGAGTTGCAGGCAGCTTTAGTAGCTGCTCGGTTTGCATCATTCATTCACGAATCGCATCAGCATAAACCAAGTAAGCGTATATTTTGGTGTGATTCACTTAATGTTTTAAGTTGGTTGCGTAGTGATGCGCGGTCTTTCAAACCATTTGTAGCACATCGAATCGGCGAGATTCTCGAAACTACAGCTGTAACGGAATGGAGATGGATTCCTACCGCGGAAAATGTGGCAGACGATGCGACACGCCATAAGCGTGCAGTATTCAATCAAGAATCTCGCTGGATTACAGGTCCAACATTTTTACTAGAATCAGAACAACAATGGCCAACATCACCATACATAGATACGGCCAGTAGTTTAGAAATAAAACCATCCGTTCATAATCATTGTCATCTCATTTCCACCCATAATTTCCCGACACCATTGACTGTCGACCCAGAAAGACTGAGCTCATGGATAAGGCTAGTGAGAGCTACGGCGAGAGCCCATAAATTTTTGCACTTATTAAAATACAAAGACAGTCCTAAAGAAATAACCGCTGAGGATCTGCGCGTGGCTGAATCACACATTCTGAAGAAAAGCCAGCTCGACTCCTTCCCAGATGAAATAGTCTACCTCTCTGAGAAAAGGTCACTACATCGAAAAAGCCGATTATTCAATCTATCCCCCTACATAGATAAAGATAATTTACTGAGATTGGGCGGAAGAATCAACCGAATGCAAGATATTGGCGATGGTGTGAAAAATCCTATAATTTTGGATCCCAAACACCCTGCTGTCCAGCTTTTGATTGCCCATCATCACGTGAAGTCTGCCCACGCTAATCCCGAGACAGTCGTTAACGAAATGCGGCAAACCTATTGGATAATCAATTTGCGAAGTGCTATTCGAAAAATCGCCCATGATTGTCAACTGTGTCGGCTAAAGCGCGCTCAACCCTTCGCACCATCTACAGGAGACCTGCCACCAGCCCGCCTAGCCCATCATCGTAGACCGTTCACCTTCGTTGGCTTGGACTACTTCGGCCCAGTTCAAGTCACAGTTGGCAGAAGGAAAGAGAAACGCTATGTAGCACTGTATACCTGCCTCGTCATACGAGCAGTTCACCTGGAGGTCGTACATAGTTTGTCAACCGACGCGGCGATTATGAGTTTGCGCCGTTTCGTTGCACGCCGTGGAACACCGAGTGAAATATGGTCCGATAACGGAACAGCTTTTGTGGGAGCCAACAGGACACTAAAAGGGTTGTACGGGGCAGAAATTAACCGATTTGTAGCAGATGAGAAGATCTCATGGCGATTCATTCCCCCTTCAGCCCCATTCATGGGTGGAGCGTGGGAGCGTATGGTAAGATCAATCAAAACAGCACTCAAGACCACCCTAAGAGAACGCTCCCCCTCTGATGAAGTCCTGCAGACCTTTCTACTGGAGTCAGAGAATCTAGTGAATACGCGTCCACTGACACACGTTCCAGTTGATCCAGACTGTGAGGAAGCCTTGACACCAATGCATTTTATATTAGGATCGTCTTCAGGGAGACCTATCCCCGCTACGTTGACGGATCGGGATATCATCGGACGAGACGGTTGGCGCAGAGCCGTAAGACTCACGGATCATTTTTGGTCTCGATGGATTCGCGAATATCTTCCAAGTTTGGTGCCTCGACGCGGCGGTGGATCATCCCCAAGTATAAAGGTGGGCGACTTGGTTATCGTGGCAGATGGACAGTTACCCAGGGGATCTTGGCCGAGAGGTAGAGTGACTAAGATATACACAGGCCCAGACGGAGTAGTAAGAGTGGCGGACATACTAACAGGTGCTGGCCCTCTCAGGAGACCGCTTAAGAAGTTAGTGCCCCAGGAGCTCTAGGCCAGACTTTAATAAAAATGTGGAGTATGTTACGAACCGAACTTATTGGCATCACCTTTTCGGAACTTTTAATTGTTTTCTAAATTCAAATCCAAATATGACTGTGACAGTAAGCTAGACTTGTGACTTTTGGTTTGTTCGTTATTATTGTATGTTTTTTGTAAAATAAACTGTGGTTACCTAAACCAGCGCGTTTTAGTCACGGTAGCTACGATCAGTAACAGTCAGTCTTCTGAGTAATTTTATGTCCGTCAAAATAGATCGCAAAGTACAGGAGTAGAAGGTACTTAATACGTTAGCACAATTGAAAAATTTTGATGGACAAAAAAGTACGCCGATGACTGTCCCTCATCTGCAGGTCTTGGGCTGTCACACGCATTCGCACACTGATGGATGTAGGTACCTTAGAAGAGGAGAGGCGTGGCACACAGCTGTAGCTACAGGCAAACAGTCGACATATTTAGAACAAGTATTAAACTACTGGCGGTGTACCGACGTCTTAAAGCAGTATTGTTTTAGTCCCAGACTGGGAAATAATCTGGTCAAAAGGGGCATCATCGACCTGTCCCAAATACAATGAATAATGTGAAGCCCCTCTGCAGGATATGCCCCACCATAAACGGAGCCAATAGCTGTGTAGGTATAGGCTATATACTGGTCCATGACGTATGAGTCCATCGACACGCAAAGGAAAAGAAGTTGGAGGGGGATGTCGCTAGACCTACTCTGTAGCTCCGTCGTTTTCCCACACTGTAGTGACATTATAAGGACACTGATTTAGGACGTCTTGGTAACCTCCATGTTCAATACTATACTACTAACTGTACAGGTATTCTGCGAGGGAACCACCAATAACAAACTTCTACAAAGAGAAAATTTTGCAATCTTCCCAAACACTACCTACCCATGGAAATGTAAGCTTCCTTTTGTAGTAACCATGTAGTAACATCCAGTATTGCAGAACTGGTGTTCTTCTTAGCAGATAGAATAGAAAGCGGTTGCCTATTCAATGAGATGAGAAATAATCAAAGCATCAGTTACATATTTTGTTATTTTTTGTAACTATTGATAAGGCTTGGACAAGCGATAATCGGTTTGAAAGCATTTAATAGTACTGAGCTTTTCTGGAGCATACGAGGTATAAACGGACCCTTCTCGAAGACGTCGACCAAGCATTCTGGACCTATCAAACTAAGTAACTGCAAAAATTATTAGGTATTGGGAACCTAAATCACGATTTACAGGACTCAATTTTGTAACGCACTCAAAAAATTGTGCTGATGGATGCTGATTGAACAGTACAGGATTCGTAAAGGTATTTAAAGTTACGTATTATTAGAAACTTGTATTTTTATAAACTTGTAAAAATATTGTAACTTTGTTGTTTAATATTTCCGTAACATCTACGATTCTCAGGTATGGTTCTTATAAAAAACAAAACCACATCGACGGGAAGAACAAGAGCGTCTCGACTTCGTTAAGGGTCTTTTTACACCCGTCTTATCAATATCTGTGTTATCTTTTTCATCATCTTTATCACTGATCGAATGCCAGTATGTCTAGGCCCACAGGTTGTTGATATTGTTACCTCCATCAGCAAAGACGAGTAGGTACCATGTGTAAAGAATTTAGTTCTAACACGAGTCGGAATCAAATCAACAACCTGTATAAGACAAAATTGTATGGGTGTTGTCAAATTCAGCAGGAAAGCTTTGCATGTAATGGTGTAGATGTTGTTTTATTTAGTTTTTTTTAATTAGTATTGCATTGTTAAAGTGTACCTATAGTGTATTGTGTTCATTCCTATTAATCAACGGGCTGTATTTAGTAGTTTTCATACTACCACCTCCAACGTTTATTTAACTGGTCACCACTCGTTTGCCTACAGATTCAATAATTTCATAAAACTCATTATCATTATGTAAGGGTAATCAGAAAACAGGTTCATTATGAGATTTTTTATTTTCAACAATGATAACATGTATAGGTATTATATTATAATATGATTTATAATTTATAAATATTGGTATAAACTTATTCACAGGTCGTGTTTTAGGGTTAAGTACGACATAAAAACGAAGGTAGATAAGTTCCATGCAAATGCTATGCGGATTATGATTGTATTGGGACATTCGCAATTATGAAAGGGAGAATATTTACGAGATATTCGAAAAATATGCGATGTAATAATTGTCAACAAAACACATGAGATGAAAGGGAAACAGAAGTCACAATCCCATACCATTTGAACAGAAACAACAAAATGCATAAGAAATCACTGAAACTATACCCAAATCCGAATTCGAACTTTAATTAAAACGGTGTATAAACATTAAAATATGAAAAGACCCGTGTTCTAGACAGTATCCCAAAGTTACTCGGACAAAAGAGATTCGGCACAGACTCCAAATAAAAATATTAGAATAGGAAAAGGTCTATGATGATACAGAACAAAAAGACTCTCGTATAGTTTCAGCAATGATAAATGTACAAGTAGGAATATTAACATAAAGTCACAAGATTAACGATCACAATACAGTTAGAACGATACAACCTGTAAAGCTTGCGCCAACAACTCATTTATAAAGCTAAGCTATCATGAGAATAGAAATTCATACTGTAAATCAGCTGCAGAATATTGAGAAAGACGCCTAGTCTTGTTTCCAAAAAGACGGTTTAAAAAATAAAGATTTATTCGAGATAAATTCATTAAAATACAATGATTTCAGTATAGGGAATGATGCAGTTACTAAAAATAATCAATTTTAGGGAAATTTTGTGAATGTAAAAGTACTATTAATTGATTTAAAGTCTGATTTGATACTTAGTTATAATATTAGTGGCCTAATCTTCTTTGCATAAGAAAAGTATTATAAAGATGAAAATACGAAAGAAAGACGATTTTGATGACATTTTTATTAAAATAAGTAACGAGAGATGTGGTTTGTATGATAAGGTATATAAAAGATTTACAATTGAAAAACTTTACGATAAATTCTACTTAATTAGTAAGATAAGATTTGAAAATGATTAAGAACTATGAATGTGCAATGTGTCTGAAAGGTAAATCTCAATATTTATACGATATTATATCTACATATTTACTTAGCAAAGATAGAGTTTCTAAAAGTTTAAATTCTTTAAATGCAACACCAGTTTGTAATAGAATAGAAAATCTCATGGCAGTAAGAATATAGTATTTAAGCTTAGTAAATTTAAACTTCTATCTGTCTTTTGTCTCATTTCTTTCATGCTAAATAGTTGAGTTCTTTACAAAGATGTGTATTGTTTTGGCTACAAATGATCAGTATAATTATTCAACAATGAATCGTTATCATTAGCCACATTCACAGTTCATAATATCTATTCTAATTCTATAAATTCAAGAGCAACAAACTTCGACCAAATGGCACTTTCAATAGATTAATCTTTCATTTTCGCCTAGGTATCACAAGGGTAATCTATGGGACCTATCCTTATTATAATAAACTTTTTTTATTTAGAGGCACTACAGCCCTGGATTTACGTATTTTATATTTCAAAAACAATTATTGATTAATAGGTATACAGTCTAACTTGATTTTTAGTAAATGTTAAAAGTTAGTAAAAGTCAAATCGGTTGTCGTCAACATCCACAGTCGTGTCGGTGGATGTAGGTTTATCTCCGAGCTGACATACCCTCCTGAAATTACAGTTTTTTTTTTAATTATTTACGATGATTATTTTCTTTATCTTTTTTTTTTTTTTTTTTTTTTTTTTTTAAGGATGGGAAATCATCAAATGACCCCCCCCACTCTGGGCGGAGCGGGAGGGAGTGTCAGACTCTTACTGACTAAAAACCATCCATGTTCCTTCCTCGCCTTTTATGTTCCGGGGCCGCGGTATCTCTTTCGAACAGGCCCGCAACCCCGGCAGGCTTCGGCCCTTGCGGGCCCCTCTCTTTTTGCTGACACTCTTTGAGGCGCGCGTGGAACACGAACGCGCCGTCGACACGGCCTGTCGTCGTCGTTAGACGGCCGGACGGCCAGCTATTGCCCATAGCCAGCCGTCCACAGGCCCGCATCTACGGTGGCCGGTAGCCACCACGTGGCCCCCGACGCCCGTTGCGTCTCCCGCGGTTATTTTCTTTATCTCAATACCAGAATACATTGCCTTAAAAGAATTGGTTTCTTACACATGATGGTCTAAAATGGGGAAATGGACACGTGGTTACCGTTTGTTTGTGAGTCCTCAGTAATTAATGGAACCGCTTCAAAAACTTTACCCGCGAGTAGTGCCACTTCAAACATTGCAATGTACTCTGATATTAAAGAACGAAAGATAACGACAATAACATAGGTATGGTTATAGCGAGATAAGCCTACACAATTAAGTGAGCATGATAAACAAAAAGATGGGTAACATAGAAACACACATGCAACAAGAAGAACTGAGGAAACACATAAAACACAAATTATTTGTGATTTAAACCAACATTTATCATGATTTATTCAATTCATCACTAGAATAATAATCCAAATAGCATTTGTAATCAAATAATTTTAGTACTGCAACAACCTACCAGCAAATCGTCTAGGTAAACAAGCTTATTTAATCGTAATTTCTGTGTAACTGATCTACCTAATGTTTGATTTAGCTATCTATTGTGAATAGTAAGAATTCATTGTAAGTGTGTACGTGGCACCAAAATAATTGTAGCACTTGTGGTTTTATTTTTCTATAGACGTTCATCTCTACTTGATCAAACGCCTTAGCCGTTTCTAATTTAAGGTTTTCAATTTTTGATGTTTGTAAGCGTTGAAGCAAGTGCAAGTATAGGATTTTAGCAGGCAATCGACATTATGATTTGATCTTTTGGCTGAAATATTCAAAGATGACAAAGCTTTTCAGATGCAAAGGATCAAACCACAATGACAACCCCAGGTGCATTGCAAGGTTAACTACTTATGTGCAATTAAAAGTGTGTTCAAAAAAATCAAATGTAACCAAAAGGTGAGCTAAGATAAGTGCAGTTTTCATAATATTTGTGCGACTGAAATGTGGTTTGCTTCTAACATTAATATACCTTGAAAATGTTGGTAAGTTCGTCGAGGAGGGTCTCATGGCGGAAGGAGATGCGGATGTCCGGTACGTTGGTGCGGGTGATATCGTTGCCGGCGACGCCCTCCTTTAGATAGTTGGGGCCAAGCCAGTACTGCTTCATCTGTTTCACAAGAATAAGGAGGTCAGACTGGGGCGTTATAGGCCGACATGCCATTGGAGTTTGTCATCTGCGTCATTATAGGGGGAAGAGCAGGGTGTACAATTCTTCATCCCCTTAAAGATAGAATGATCCTCTGACCTGGGGTGTTGTTTGGGGCCAACAGTCAGCAGTTAATGAGGATGTTGAAGTCGTCAATCAACTACTTATAAGGAGAACCAAGAAAGTGTTGAAATCCACGGCAGAAATTGATCAAATTTTGGCAGGAATTGTATGGTGTATCGAGCTAATGACGCAACTCCCACAGCACAGGGATCTAAAGACGTGATTTGAAATCTAGCTTACCTCGTGCGGGAATCCGGACATGAGCACGGAGTTCCTGGCCAGCTCGCACATGTCGCATGAGCTGAGCTTCCACACCTGAGCAGCGATGCTGTACTCCTCCATCAGCGGCTCCTGCAAGTGTGAGGTGAGTTAGTAATGTTACATTAACTATATGGCCATTCCAAATGGCTGTAACTTTCGTGTACCTGGCTCCATAAATTTGATTTATAACATTTTAAATTAGAAATAGACTGGTGCTGATCAGGGACATTGCGGATTTCCACATCGACTGGTTTTGTATAGCTATGTTTTCCATTATTACAATAGCAGATAGAATATGTCTTTCTGACTCAGATAAAGTTAAATTCTGACAGTCACAATATGATCTTGTTACAGGTGATCTTCGCTGGTTAAAAGATTGAATCTTCCAGTAGGTTCCCAGGATCTTGTTACCTTGGTGAAGTGGAACTGCAGCGGGTCGTCAGTGCTGAGGGTGACGAGTAGTCCTCGCGCGAGGAACTCCGGCAGAGGGTTGCGGTGGTAGTTGAGGAACAGCGAGTTGTTGCTCAGCGGAGACATGGCGATGGAGATCTGGGCCAGGTAGTACAGGTATTGGAGGACTGGCACCTGTATGGAGATAAAATACTTTTGTACGTAATTCATTTATTAGGTAATATTTTGACTACCAACGTGTCTCCCGACCAAGACCACGGTCGCCTATCCCAAAGAGGATTACCCAAATTCGCCGGACATGATATACTGTGTGCGTATTTGCGTGCAAACACAGGCGCACTCACAGGGTGCACTCTTCGTTCCTTTACTGATAGTACGACCGAAAAGAGTTCGGACGCAAGACTAACGGATTTACTTGCTGTACATTCACCAATTGTGTTCATTATCACACGATAATGAACACAATTGGTGAATGTTTGGAATTTGGAGACTAGTTCAATACAGTGAGATCCATATACAGCAGTGGATGAAGTCAAGACATAGACGAATCGTCTACTTGTTCTTATGCCTTTTCATTTACTCAATTTTCGCTATCAAAAACAAAAGCCAAATCAAAGCCTCTGTCTTTTCTTCGCAAGGTGTAACAGTTGTGTATACCTAATGATGAAGACTATATGCTTACCTTCCTCAGCAGCAGTCCGTGCGAGATATTCTCAGCGAGCAGGAAGCCGCACACGAGATGCTGCACAGGTCCTGCCTCTCCGCAGTGAGGACGCAGCACGAAGGTGTTTAATCCTTGTTCCCTAAACACAAATAGGAGTTGGTCAGCACAGGTCTTCGGATTTTAGAATGATGGGATCTCCATGAAATGTGTTAAATTATATCTATGGTATTTTTTCAGAAGCAGACAGTTTAGTAGCATACTGATTGACATAAACATGTGCTTTGGTCAGTCTTTACTCGCCTTGACAAACGGCGTGGTAAGTACCAAGCAGCTTAGTTTACTTGGAAAATGCTTGTTCTCAGCAGGCAAATAACTAAGTCTACCTAGCCTTTTCTCAACTATGTTGGGGTCGGCTTCCAGTCCAACCGGATGCAGCTGGATACCATTATTTACATGGAGCGACTACCTGTCTGACCTCCACAATCCAGTTAATTCTGCGTAATACGATACCACTTGGTAAGACTGGTTGTCAGACTTTTTGGGCCACCGCCTTCCTGTAGCCACTGTCAAAGATGGACAAATGAAAGCCGGGACCTGTTGTCTTAACGTGGTTTCCGAGGCACAGAGGAAACTCGGTATGTAAGAGTGGTCACCCATCCACAGGACAACCTAGGCAAGCACGGGTTAATCTTACATTCGACCCGAGCGGCTGTTATTATTTAGCCACGATCACGAGGCAGGTTACTAAAATACTGGTTAATATTAAATAATGTATGAAGACTACAGTCCTGGAAGAGATTGGTTTTCTCACTTAAAAGTAAATTCTATAAAGACTCATGTTACTTCAGTATAGAAGCTCCAAGAAAAATAGGCAAAAGAAAGTTCAAAGGTGGTATTTCAACTTACTTCCTGAAGTGGTTCAGCACGGTCATGTTGGCGTACATGTAGTAGAGGTAGTACGCGTAGGGAGGGTTCTCCTCATCATCATACTCCTCGGGGCTCTTCGCGTCAGGGTCCAGCATCGGGTTCTCCGGCTTGGACTCGTCGTCTACGCTGTCGAAGCCAACTACGTGCTGGAACATGAAGAAGGAGTTAGCTGAGATTCTGACTGGCTGGATGGACTGATGTGCCCAACCTAGCAGAGCGCGACCCAGAAAGGTTTGGTCATATTTCAGGGTGTGATTCAAACTGGGAAACTTTCTCCATGGGACCAACAAGAATATCGTGAAAATAAAAACGTCTTTCTGTGCAAAACTTCAATACCTTCTCGATTCAAATGTATGAGACAGCAGATTATTTTCAGCTGAGTTTGAATTATGAGATCTGTGCTCAGAGACTTTACTTTCTTATAGAATAAGTCAAGCAGTATTAGGAACAGAGCCGAGGTAAAGGTTCTGATCAACCGTCATAGAGATGGGAGGATCTATCGACCAGATGAGTGTTAGGTATATCGCGGTATTGTTTTCGACACGGTGCAAAGAGCGAACAAATCGAACTTACGGTCAAAAACTTATGCAGTTCATCATTAGTCTTGGGGTCTCGTGTGACCTCGAACAGCGGCTGGAAGATGTTGCTGAGGAACTCCTGGAAGTTGTTCATGATCTTGTTCGACTTGAAGATATCGCTGTAAGAGAACAATTATTGTTATGTATGGCGGCAGAATTAGACTTTTATGTACCGAATGCTTGGTTAACGGCTTCGTGATGAGGTTGTTAACATCCTGTATAAGAAAGATAATGGTGATGGTTGCACACTCACTAGAGTCTCGGTATCTGTATGAGCCAGCGCACGTTGTCGGAGTAGACGTTGTACTGCACAGCCCACTTGCTGAGCTTGGCCCACTCGCTGGGACTCTTCCCGTAGATGGACAGTCGCAGCTCCGCGTTCTGGTACTTGCTCTCCTCCAGGTCTGCTGCCACTTCCTATCAAACAGGTTTTACAATTCCAGCTTTATCGTAGTGGTTTATTTATTTATTATTTATTTATTCACTCATCATCACTATCATTACAGGATTGTCCTAATTCAATAGTGTGGCTATAATTACATTTTTATTATTTATTATAACATATTCTGTACATAGTGGCTTTTGTGAACTCACCCAGAGAACAGGTAAAAAGATCAATGCTGTCTGCTACGTCATTAAGTATACGCAAGGTACGCGTTATAGGGGCTTTACTCAGTAGATTAGTCCTACTACTGGGAACCGCCAATAGACGTGGCCGTCGCCTTTGCAATACATAATTGTCGGGCACACACAGGTTTATTTCTTTAAATATACCTGAGTTTGAAGTCTTGTACTTTCGCAAAGTTTTGGACTAAAAACAAGAAGTGCTTCTCCTTCAAGAGTTCATGTAACTGGGTTCTGTGAGACCTCTTGATCCCCAGTCCCCTGTGCAGAGTGTGTATGAAAGCGGAGGAAACTGTAGCGCATGTACTCCTCGAGTGCACCGGCGTCACCCAGATCCGCAAGGAAACTCTTGGAACACCAAGATCCCTTGTGGATGTCCTGAGAAGACCGGGAAGATTGATGCTTCTGTATAAAGGTGGGCTGGTTGGAGTAACGGCCGCCATGTCTCTTGAGACATTGACCATTGTACAAGTCGACCATTGTACTTGTACAATGGTCGACTTTAAGGACTGGTAAGTGCGGAAACCACTAACATATATTAGACCTCTTGATAACCCTCTAAAAAAGGAATCCTCACCACTGATGGTCAATATTGATATGTGACTATATATATAATTAGTCCGTCATTTAGATTATCAAAAAGTTTTTGACCCGTATTTTTTCTTTAGTTACGTAAACCAAAATTGACGAAGATACGACGCTTTTCATTGACCTTGGTAGTTCTGACGTCACGAGTTAAATCATTGATTTACAAAAACAAAAAATACGTGTCCATTATTTTCCAGTAGGTACACTAACTGGCGGACTTAGTAATAGATTTGCAATTTTTTGATACTGTCGTCACGGCTATTCTAGAAGAATCAGTAGATGCGTACGTTGATGATCCTGGCGAAGTACTTCCCGTTCATGTGGTTGTCGGTCTTGAGGAACACTTCGCGCAGTCTGCTCTCCCCGATGGGGTTGTACTTCGCGTTGAACTTGTCGAAACGGTGGAACGTGTTGCGGTCCTGATCAACAACAATATGTTACAGTCAACTAGACTTCTTACGGTCATATTCATAGACTTCTGAAACTGTCGCGTATAATAGACGGTCTATAAAAATTATGACCGATTAAGTTGAGCATCTTGGCAAATTAAATTGAGGGGCAATAAGAAAGAGAACTATTTTGCTTGAGAATCGTCCGGGATAACAGCTGCGCAGCAATCTAGGTAGATATTTATAATTTTGCTCGAATGCTTTCAAGACGCAGAATGGAGTCTAATTTTGAAGTTACTTTGTACGACAAACAATGGATTTCAAGACACATTCTTTTTCTTCTCTAAAGAAACCAAACTAAAACTAAATATGGTCTATTGCTTGTGTTTCATGAGAGTATCCTTCGTGAGTACTTACCGCGTGTACGTCGAGCATGTCAACGGTTAGGTCGTAGGTGCTGAGGTTCATAGACTGGAACACCGACTTCAGCGTCATCGGGGTGCCCTTGTGCAGGGTCACCACCTGCACAACAAACATTCAATGTTAGCAGACGAACCTGACCATAAAGCTTAGACAACTGAAGAGAAGCACATTTTCAGAAGATTTTAAGACAAACTTTAACTGTTTTTCGTAGTTTCGATGATTTCTATAATTGTGTTAGTCTTCGACTGTTCGTAGCACACGACGATGACGAAATTATTGAAGTTCTTATCCCGAAAAATTCAGTCTATCTATAATCTAGATCATAAAAATGCCATGACATTGCAATAGAAGAACAATTTGGGGAACATTGAAATATGGCAGTACTTACCTCGTCAGCATGGTTCTTCAGGGTCTTCTTGATGAAGCGCAGGAGATGCTTCTGGTTCATGCACGACGCCGCGTGGATGTGGGTGTCCACTTTCCTGAAGGAAAAGTAAAATTTTAGAGAAGTACAAGACATTAACTTGAACAATTTTCATCTAGCCAAAATGCAATTTTGATTGTTTTTAACCGACATGGAGACACGGTTCTTTATTTATCGATATAACTTATCCATTTTCTTTTAAGACATATATGTCCTGTCGTCAACCAGACTGACTTCTTTATTTTTTTTCTTTATTTTATTTATTTATTTGATGGTAGGTAGATGGCACAACGTGACTTTACACAAAGTGGACCGATGACCGGTAAAGGTCACATGAATCCGTTTAATTTGGGGAAAAAAGTCGCTTGGAAGAAGCATAAGTCAAATAGACGTCTTCCGGCTAAACGATGATGATAAAACGAGAAGGCATGACTTATTCTGATGATTCCTTTAAATCTGACACCTCAATAGCGTTAGTGGTGACCTCCACACAGGGGGTTTAGGGTCTACTCTCTAAGGTCCATGTTCAACAAAAAGATGACAGTATGATTATCTAAAACAGCTGTTTTAAACTCATTTTTGTATGGCAATATGTGACAGTGACAGCTGTTTTTAGACAATCAGACTGTTATCTTTTCGGTGAACATGGACCTAAGTCAGTCAAATATCACCGTAAAATTGTAAAACCAGTTAGATTGTAATCTATCTAGCTAGATTGTAAACTCTCAAAAGATTGTCAAACGAACATACTGCTTACAATTTCACGCATTGTTTTCCGGTAGATTAGAATGTATCGAAGTGAAACTGTAATATTGTGAAATGCATGTGACGGAAGTATCTCTGCCCCCATAATCAGTACTGGGGCACCCCGACGTTAGGTTAGTTAGGTTCCTTTAAATCCTGCAGACAAAAATAGGAGCCCACATCTTATCTGTAACATCTTAAGCTATACGCCAAGCGTGACCTGCGTGTCTCCACACCACAGTACAGGTGGAGTTGACTAACCTGATGTTATAGAAGTCCCGATGCGGCACGGCCTTCTGCGAGGCGAGCTCACGCAGCTCGTTGAGCAGTACGTGCAGCTGGAACTTGGACGACAAGTACGACAGGCGCCGGTAGCAGAACGATTTGCTGGAACAACGCAACCGTGGTTAGGACACAGCAATGTTAGATGGGTCGCTTGTGTATTAAGAACGTGAAGGCGTGTGGAAAAGGAGTGGAAATATTGGCGCAAGCGGCTCCGGCCAGCAGTCATTGACAGTTAATGTCTGTCGGTGAACGTACGAGTAGCCGGTCATAAATCTATCCATACCTTTATTTAGCATTTACTAAATTATATCGAGCAAGAAAAATTTTGTAAAACCGTATTTTTAATGGCTGTCCAAGAGCTGGCTAAACAAACTCAACCTGTTTAACCTTCATAGCTTGGCCATTCAACTATTGCCAATTTAAATGATGGACAAGCCCGCTACCTAAAATCTCCTAAAAGCCAGAATCAACAGTGGCGACCACCAGAAAATCGCCGAGACAATGAAGCTCGACGAAGTCCCAGAGAATGAATTTAACTTTCTTGGATCCCGCAACGAAATTAATCAGAAAGTACAGCGGAGGAGTCGGAAAAAACTGTAAATTCCACATTTTAAAGTATAATAGCAGTCTGGATTTTTGTCCGGTTGAAGGCTCCATGTAAAATACTGGTATTCAGCTGCATTCGGTTAGACTGGAAGCTGACTCCAACATAGTTGGGAAAAGCAAAGCTGATGATGATGACAAAAGGACTTAAATATAGCTGGCGAAATGTTGATGAGGTACTACATTAAGTAGGTACACTTCTTCCTAACCCTAGAGGGATTGTAGGCTTGATTGTATGATCGTAAAATAAAAAATCTTGAACAAAAGCAACAGAGCCTGAATATGTCAGGAAAGATTAACATAAAACGTAATGTAATTCAATGAATCTCCATGAAAACTAAGAGATACTCACAGTGGTCCATCGGACATCATATTGCACATGGTATTCTTGTCCTGCATGAACTGCTGCATGGTGATGTACTCGTAGGGCAGCCTGGTCTCCTTCCCGTCCTCGCCCTTCTTGTACAGGTTGAACACGCCTCGGTCCGGCCTGATGATGTAGTCCTTGGGCTCCGGGTTGTGGCACTCCCACGGGTCCTTGCCGGCGCGGAATGGAGGGTGGACGATGTGGTCTGAAGACAAGAGTTGTAGTTGTAGACGACAAAAAAATCTAATTAGTTCCACATTTAGATTATTAAAAAATATTTGACCCGTATTTTTTCTTTCGTTAACCAAAATTGACGAAGATACGACGCTTTTAAATTCTCAATACGTATATAATTATAATGTATAATGAATGTAGGTTTAACTTTTAGTGAGTTCTTTCGTCACGAACCCCCACTCCCGAGTTTTGATGCGTTTTATCTAGGTCAATATTCATTGATTTACAAAAACAAAAAATACGTGTCCATTATTTCCCAATTCGTTACCTGACGGATTATGTAGATTTGCAATTGTTTGATACTGTCGACATGCTTATTGGTTATGTTATAGTTTATAATTATATTACTGGACTAGTAAAAGGCATGATGAATTGATGACAGGCCCTGCAGCATTGTAAGACACCAAGCCAGGCCCGATGACACCTAAGAAGCCTATTCCTACCGGCCTATACGGGCTCTAATGTCTACTGTAGTCAAGTAGTATATTACATACACATCTGTGGATATCACATCACAAAACAGGCTGACCAAGCCATCGCTATTTCCTTAGCATATCATTTTGAAGACTTGACAATGTTTTCAGAGAGCCATGTTTACTAGAGATCGTTTACTAACTGATTTTCTGCCGTGTTGAATTTATACGGTCGTTGCAGTTCCTAGCTACGTTCTAAACCGTACTTGCATTTACATAACAATCAAAAACCCGATATGTTACCGGTTTAGCACTAACGGCTTTTAAAACAACTCGTTGAGTTTATGATGAAGTGTCTATCATGTTGCATAGGTTTCTCACTTTAATATTTTTAATGTGAAAACTTCTGCGCGTTAAGGCTGATGCTCCAGAAATTCAAATTTTCTTACGTTTTTTTTTTGCAATTTACAGGCGAGTGCTAGGTTGTATGTATCGTTCGCGACTGTAAGACGTACCTATGTAGTTATGGTATTGTAATCAACAAAATCATCAAAACATTAACCCTCCTAGTTCACAAAGGTGGAGGAACAACTTTGACCTTGAAAACGTCGCTTCATAGGTGAACAAATCAAGGTACTCGCGTGACCATCACCCGCCTCGTACCACGAGCTCGGATGCTCGTACTATGAGTTCTTCTATCGCCGGTCCGGTGGTAATCGACAAACCCAGGGGAATGAATTCCCCAGTAGCCGGCCAGTCTTAATTTGTAGGTACCCGGCTGATGACGATCAGCTGGGCGCATCTCTCTATTACAGACAACTTAACTGGCGAATGGTAGTGTACTGTAGTTACACTTCTTCCTAACACTTCCGGGATTACAGCCGTGAAGATATAAGTGCTTGTTTCACTGTTCTTTGAAAATCATTGCTGTCTACAAAAGCCAGTGTATTCCCGCTGACACATCGTGGAGTTAGCGGGACCTGATAAGTGATAGGTGTCGACGTACCCGCAATATGTTTCTGCACGTGCACGCTGGGCACGTAGGCGGGCGCGTTGGCGTCAGTACTGCGCACGAAGCGCGCCGTGATGGTCGCGTAGCTCTGCTGCGACATCTCCATGTAACGCTTGCGCAGTTCCAGCGCCTGCACCAGGTACGAGGACGCCAGCTGGAGATCTTCTAATGGGACCTGGGGAAGAACGGGAACTAATTAGACTAGGAATCTAAATGCCATTTTGGGTTACATAAATCCTCGATAATATTTTGTTGAAACCTTAATCACCTTTCCCAGGAAGCATGTGTAGATTATTTGGCCAGAATGATTAACCACGACATTTCTTAGAATACTGGAACGCCACGAGGCTAGAAATGCTAGAATACGATAATAATGAAATTTTATGCTGTTATGGTGAGTTGACTTGATCCTCACAATATTGGCTGACAACCTAGAGCATATCGCAGCAATCCTCAGTGGGATCAACAAGATGCAGGCAACCAAAGACAGCAGTGGTCGTTGGCCTTTGCTGTGTCGCCGCGTCGATCAGGGTATGTGATGGAAATTCCGGTGATCTTTACAAAGGCACTGAGTCTACGCGCTCGCATGGCCTTTCTATTTCAACTACCGATCCTATAACTAGTATAATAGCGTTTAAAATCATTCTCGTAAATATTTACTCACCCCAGAAGTATCCTCCCCACTGATGGCGACTCTCTGAAAGTGCGGGAGCACGAAGTCTGTCTCGTCATCATCAGCCATGCGCATGCGCTCGTCGAACACTGCGCCGGCGCCGCCGGCCTCGCTGCCGCCGAACGACCGCACGGATTGACCGCATTCTGCTGCCCTGAGGATGGAAACAAGAATGGTGAGCAAGAATTGTAGACAGCCTTGGATACTTACGTCTTATTGCTGAAGGGTGTAGCTTTATGTCTCCAGCTTGCATAGGATGCCATGTTTAGAAATCGTTAGACTTTTACTGAATGTGCAATGTGCGAAATGGACTTTCAGTCACCGAAAACTGTTCTATCCCATCATCATCATCATTCTAGCCTTATCCCCACTATATTGGGGTCACCACACATAGGGATACCACACTGCCAAATCACCACCCAACCAATGAGCCAATTCAGTAAATTAACAAGTAAATAATCGGCTATTTGTATAACAATCCAATGTCAATATTGCACATTACTAATTCTACCCTCAAATGATTGATTGACAAATGAGACAATAGCCCGTCGGGGACCATTCCCCGCGCAATATTGCTGGGTTGCTCAAAATGTTAGCTCAGTCATTACCGTCTGGGGTGTTCCTGCTAATTACATTTGTGTTTGTAACTGCTCTGTTCAGTGGACAGTAATTAGGTTTTGGAGGTCAGGTGGTTATCGCTCTGTAAGTATTTAGTATTTAATACTTCTTCATCACGCGGTTTCAACCACATAGTTCCCGTTCCCGTTGAAGTACGAGGATATAATGTACTCTTTGTTACTCGCTGATACTGTAGCTATGCATTGCAGACAGAATTTTTCAAATCGTAAAATACAAAAATACAAACACACAAATCTTTACTTGTTATAATATCTATAAGTATAGACTAAGCTCCAAATAATAAAGTGATAAGTGGTAAGTGAGTGAAGAGGTCCGCTCCTCTCAGGAAGCCGACCTCTTTTAACCTTATTACTTAGAGCATTAGTGTTAAAAGTAGTGGAACTCGATAGCACATTGGCTTTAGCTCGATAGCGTGCTCTCTTCACGTGGCTGTGAGTTTTATTTTTGTGTCGATGTTTGTTTGACAAAGGCCTCTTATCCACAAATACAGACGACTCGATTAGCATAGTGGTAGTGAGGCTGCCTTACGTTCTTAGGGTCCTGGGTTCGAATCCCGGTAGGTGCAAATGTTTGTGTGATGTGCATGGACAATTTGTTTCCGAGTCATTGATGTTTTAAATATGTATAATAAGTATGTATTTACAAATAAAAAATTATATATTATGTAGTATTTCAACTGCCTGGTGTCCACGACACAAGCCTTGCTTAGTGTGGCACTAGGTGGCGCTGTGTGTTAATGGTATTTATTTATTATAGACAACTGATAGGTGTTAGTTTGGAATAGCAAGTTTCTAATTAACTATTACAAATTGGACTAAATATAAAGGCGGATCCACATTACGAAACGCGTCAATAGAACGCCCGCGCCTCTCACGAACGTGTCTCTAAAGATGAGATGCAAGCGAATCGCACTGTTCTTGCAGGCGTGCGGGTGTCGAGGCTATTGGAATAATGATAAGAGCAGTGGTAGGATGGTAGAGTATATTCATTCGTGGACAATATTTTTACACGCAAGTTACAAAGTCCGGTTACTAAGTATCAGAACATAAACAGAAACCGTAACTATACTAATTTCAAATCAGTGACAGACATGTGTTAAATATGATTATTCTCACAGGCCAGTGCATACATAAATATGCAACCTCCAATACGCCCCCTTAATCTATTACACATGCGTATGATTACTTCTGTACTTGTCAGTACTCGGTACATAAAACAACATAAATCACTAACACTTCTATGTTCAAAAGTATAGTACAAAAAACAGAAGAAATCTAACAAAATAAAATATGCATAACAAAACTACAAATTATCTATTACACAAAGCACTTCTAGAAAACCTACAACATCAAACATTTAACTATTCGTCGCCCCCTTAATAGAATAATTTGCCAGGGATAAATCCTTTAAAAATTCTCTCAGCTTCGGGCTGTGAACACTTTTGGTTAAGATGTCCGCTATCATCTTATCAGTTGACATGTACCTTATTTCAACTTTGTTTGTCAGTACACATTCACGAATAAAATGATACTTGATATCTATATGCTTTGTCCTATTATGCATCATTTTGTTAGCTGCAATTTTATGCGCCGACTGATTGTCATTGTAAATTACTACTGCTTTACTATCCACAGCTGTCAAACTGTTCAGTAAACTACGTAAATAAAGAGCTTCCTTCGAAGCTTGACTCAGTCCTACGTACTCTGCCTCTGTGGTGGACAAGGATACTGTCGCTTGCTTCCTACTCTCCCATGACACTATATTTTTACCTATCTTGAAAATTAATCCCGTGAAAGACTTTCTATCAAGTGCCCCTCCCCAATCTGCATCAACGTAGCCTCGTAAGTCTAAATCCCCGGACTTCCTAAAAGTGAGACAAAGGTTAGACGTACCTTTTAAATACCTTAAGACCCGTTTCGCACATTTAAAGTGTATTTCATCATAGCACGAATTGAATTGTGAAAGTACACTTACCGCATGTGCTATGTCTGGTCGTGTATTACAGGCCAAGTAATTTAGACACCCTATCAAGCTTTGATATGGCAGATCGCTATGTGAATTTGTCGATCTTTCTAATTTCATACCGACTTCCATTGGGGTCAAAAATGGCTTAGCGTCTGTCATGTTAAAGTCATTCAAAATGTCTGAAATGAACTGTTGCTGATCTAGAAAAATAACATCTTTGTCTCTTCTCAGCCTCATGCCTAAAACATGCCTAGCCGGCCCTAAATCCTTCACTTTAAACTTGTCAAGCAAATCGTTTTTTAACTTTTGCTTTTCTTGTGCACAATTTCCAAAAATAAAAAGGTCATCTACGTAAATAACGACAATCAACTTCTTATTGTTTTTAAGCTGCTTTTGATACAAACACGGTTCTATTTTTGATTGTACAAAGCCTAAATTCAACATTTCTTTATCCAATTCCTTGAACCAAGCATTCGAAGCTTGTTTCAATCCATACAAAGAACGCTGCAGTTTGCATACCTTGGTTTCTTGACCTTTGACTACTGCTCCTTTTGGTTGGAGCATGAAAATGTCCTCTTTAATTTTGCCGTACAAAAAGGCAGTAGTTATATCCCACTGATCAATAAACCAATCGTATTCAACAGCTAGCGAGAACAATAATCTTAGAGTAGAGCTTCTAACTACAGGAGAATAAGTTTCTGTATAATCTACACCACATACCTGTGTGAAACCTTTTGCTACAAGTCTAGCCTTGTATTTCGTTACCTTGCCATCGCTATCTTTCTTGATTTTGAATACCCATTTGCATTGGATAGGCTTCTTATCAGCTGGAAGATCCACCAACGTCCAAGTCTGGTTCTCCTTTAGTGACATAAGTTCATTATCTATCGCTTTTTGCCATAAATCACCATCTGGTCTCGCCAACGCTTCATTAATAGTCAATGGATCACCATCAAGATTGCTCTCCTTGGCATACATAACATTGCATCCGTACCGATCGACTTGTCTGCGTTCTCTTACAGGATACCTTCTTACTGATTCAGGTATTCTGACTTCTTCTTCAGTCAATACGTCATCAGGTACTCGCTCTGGTACTACAGGGACAGGTCTTATCTCCTCCGATACTTCTACATTCTCGTCTATAGTATCACGATACATATCATCGTGAGCCTCCAAGTGTTCAGATCTGCTCGTAGATCCGTTGGGTAAACTGGAAGGAACAGAATCTGTATTCAGGTTTATAATTACTTCCGTTTCTTTTACGTTTTCCTTTTGTAGAAAGACGTTTTCTAGAAATTTGACATCTCTCGCAGTTGTCACTTCACCTGTCTTGGGATTCATTAGACGATAACCCTTCTGATTATCTGGATATCCAATAAAAATCATTGGTTCCGTCTTCATGTCCAGTTTGCGTCTCTTTTGTTTTGGTAACAATCTATATGCCAAGCAGCCAAAGATTTTCAGATGACTGACATCCACATCTTTTCCAGTCCAAAGCTTCTCTGGTACCGCATTATTCAATGCTTTTGTGGGACTTCTGTTCTTTAAGTAAACAACAGTATTTACAGCTTCGGCCCAATACTTCTTGCTTAGATTCGATTCTGAAAGTAATGTTCTTGCCTTTTCTATTATAGTACGATTCGCTCTTTCTGCAACAGAATTTTGTTCCGGCGTGTATGGTACAGTCGTCTGGTGTTTTATACCTGCAGACTTCAAAAACGATTTAAATTTACCATTACAGTACTCTGCGCCATTGTCAGATCTTAGACATTTAATAGATTTACTTGTCTCATTCTCAACTTCCGCCTTATATTCACGGAACTTATCGAAAGTTTCACTTTTGTTCTTCAAAAAATAAACATGAGTCTTTCGAGTATAATCGTCGATAAATATAAGAACATACCTCGAACCACCGAACGACGGCTCCTCAATTGGTCCACAAACGTCGCTAAAAACCAACTGTAAGACCTCGTTCGCTCTCGTACCTTGTTTTTTAAAGGGACTTTTGCATGTCTTTCCTTCGATACATGAAATACACGGCTCGCATAAATCGGTACTCTTAAATTCCATACCGCTTACTAAAACTTTCATTTTATTCATATAATTACGCGATAAATGAGCTAATCTTTTATGCCAAATATTCGAAATAATTTCATTTCGTTTTGACAATGTCAAATTCACTACGTTATTTTGAGTTTCTGACAACTCATAGATTCCGCCGACCTCTTGACATCTTGCTATAGTTTGATTTTTATTTTTAATCATGCAACCTTCATTGTCAAAATTCATGCAATAATTCTTCTTGGTCAAATCGCTCACCGAAATTAGGTTCATGGATAAATCAGGAACAAATAAAACGTTTTCTAAAATTAATTTTTCGTTTTCGCTGACTTGTGGCTCAGCATTTCCTCGTCCTTTCACCAATAACTTCTCTCCGTTTGCTACTGCGATCTTCATGTTGCCCTTTACATGTGTGTAAGACAACAATTTGTTTTTATCATGGGTCATATGATTTGAGCACCCACTGTCTAAATACCACTTATCTTTGTTTATCGCCCCCTTCGTATTCAGGCAGATATTCGCGGTTTTGATCCGCTCCTTGCATTCAGACGCCTTGTGTCCTTGCTTGTGGCACTTAAAACACTTGTAGACGAACTTCTGCTTACGATCATTTGTTTTAGTGTTAGATCTTGCATCGTTCTGTACTTTACGTGTAACTAAAACTTTATCGTACTCTGTGTTCAACTTACTCTGTCTACTTCCTTCTTGTAACAATTTCATTTTAATTTGCTCCAACGTGATTTCTTGTCCACTATTATCTACAGCCATAATGAGAGGGCTGTACTCAGCGGTCAATCCACCCAGCAAAATCGATATGATCCAATCATCAGGGATTTGAGCATCAATATCGGACAATTGTTGTGTCAGGAACGTAATTTTGGATATGTAGCTTTCCATAGAATCGAAATTCTCTAACTTACAGTTAAAAAGTTCTCGCTGAATATGTATACGTCTTCCCCAACCTTTGTCTTCATACGCTTTCCGTAAGCTATTCCAGGCTTCTTTCGCAGTCTTCGCATTGTAAACGTGGGTAAAGCACTCTGGTTCTAACAACAAGCATATTGTCGTTCGTGCCTGCCGGTCTACGTCAGCATTTACTACATCTGTAGAAATTACTCCCCACCAGTTTTTATTCTCCAAGTAATTTCGCACCAGGAATTTCCAGTTTGGGTAGTCGGACGAATTTTTCAGCTTCTTAATACCACTTATGCCAACTTCAGCTGACATAATTGAGATTTCGTAAGTTTCACAAGCACACGATAAATATTCCACTCAATTAAAAATTATGCTCTAGCATTTATGCTTCCGGGACCTGGGCCCATAACCTATTGGAATAATGATAAGAGCAGTGGTAGGATGGTAGAGTATATTCATTCGTGGACAATATTTTTACACGCAAGTTACAAAGTCCGGTTACTAAGTATCAGAACATAAACAGAAACCGTAACTATACTAATTTCAAATCAGTGACAGACATGTGTTAAATATGATTATTCTCACAGGCCAGTGCATACATAAATATGCAACCTCCAATAGAGGCACCTTAATATAAACACCAAACTAAGAATATTTGCAAACACATGATTTAAGGAAAATGAGGCCTTTTTAGAAGTCCGATTTCTTTTATTTATTTATTTATTTAACACTTCAGGCACAGAGTACAGAGGCGGACTTAATGCCAATGGCATTCTCTACCAGTCAACCTTTAGGTGATGCAGAGACAAGCAGTGGTAGGTGTCATTTCTGAAACTTCACGAATGATTTTATTAAAACTACGATAAACTACAAGGATATATAAAATACTATACCTATAATTATATAAAATACTATAAATATACAGGGTTATTTTTTGTTTACACTAAACCCGAAAAGGGGTCATTGTACTCATCATTTTGAACAACTTTTTCTATGGGACGAACCGTGAAATCGCGAGAAAAAATCAGCTGTTCCCTACATTTATGTTCGCATAACTCGTCAAAATGTAGGGAACAGCTGATTTTTTTTTCGCGATTTCAAGGTTCGTCCCATAGAAAAAGTTGTTCAAAATGATGAGTACAATGACCCCTTTTCGGGTTTAGTATAAACAAAAAATAATGTTGTACCTATGTACCACTATTGTACATGAAGTTTAAATAAATAAATAAATGTTGTATATTAAAGTTAAAGTAAATAGCGCTTTGTACGGATATACTAAAATAAAAAAACAGACAATTGGGAAATTTTTACCGTTGTGACAAAACTGCCAGCTTCTTCCGAACGTACTCGCGAACTTTAATTTTAATGGATAAACGATTGGTTGCCATCTTGATTTCCTGGGGAAGCGCATTCCACAGAGAAATATACTGGATGAAAAACGATCGATGAATGTAGTCAGTGTGGTGAGAGGGACAGTGAAATAAGCGGTTTTGAGAAGAGCGCAGGCTCCTGTTATGGTTGGCACAAATGTATTGAAAGTGGGGAGCAAAGTAACTAGGGGAAGTGGGAGAGACAAGAAAAGAAAACAAGGTGGTTAACGCCCTTTGTTCCCTGCGGTGTCGTATGGGCAACCACTTAAGGAGAGACCGATGCTCGGAGATATGATCATATTTACGCAGATTGAAAACGAAGTTTGTCGAGGAGGTCTGCATTAAGGTCAAAGTAGCACACATCACCATAATCGATGATAGGAAAAATTAAGGACTGTACAAGCATTGTCTTCGTATTTATTTCGTTTCTTGTACACAGTACTAATTTTGTCATGTAGCAAACAAATGAACACGATGGGTGATTCTCAACATCGAGTCGAGTTACCTTACGCTAAGTTTGCCAAGTTATTACGGGACAGGGCCAGGACAAACCCCTCATTTGGAATTCAGTCCTCTTCAGTGGAAGTCCAGCCAGTCAAAGGTTGAAACCTACAGAGCAGCGCGGAGGCGGGGCGCTGCTCCTTCCCCTAAGGGGGAAGCTGACCATAAATACTAATAAATAGCATGATTTAGGAAAAACGAAAATTTTATCAGCCTAGGGTAATTTAGGAACAGTCACATTATTATGAAATTCGACAAAATTCTAAAAAGGTAAACTGCTGCCACTACTGCTTTCAATAATGACAATGGAATAATTTTCGAGTGCTGCATGTTAGTTAGAGGTTGATATTCGAAACAGATTTCTGGTATTTTTCCGAGAGCCTGCAATAAAATGGCCGTGTAGCTAACGGTTCGTCTTTTATATTAGGGACTTGCACGTTGCAGTTGACTCTTAATTATTTTTTTGTGCAAAGTACTTATTATTTTGAACAATCAATCTCACGAAATTTCAGGTACTTATTTATGAAAAAAAATACTTTCCGAAATAAAAAATATCAACATCATCTGCCTAGCCTTTTCCCAACAATGTTGGGGTCGGCTTGCAGTCTTTCGGATGCAGCTGAATACCAGTATTTTACATGAAGCGACTGCCTATCTGACCTCCACAACCCAGTTAGTACTGACTAGGTATTACGATATCCCTTGATAAGACTGGTTGTCAGACTTTCTGGGCCACTGACTACCTGTAATGACATCATCATTGATCCGAAACGTATACAATTATTTATATTAATATGGACATTCCTCCGGAATTGGTTGATTATTTTTTATTTAAGTGCAACTATTTATAAAAAAGTTGTGACTATGAAAAGGCTAAAATAGTACGAGTACATTGTAATACAAGAGGCTAAAATGACCCATTATAGACGAGGTAGTTTTACTACCGAGCTTTAGCGAGGTAGTTAATAGAAACTGAGTTAAAATGGGATTTTAGCGCCGTGTGTTACACCGTACTTTTCACTGAGATTGCGAGAAAATAAAATAACCATATTTTATATGATAGTTTAATGTACAGTTTGTACTGTTGTTCAAATTTAATGAGATATTTTTTCCTGGCAATATAATTTCAGTTCGCTGTGAAGATCAATATAATATTGTGTCGTCTGTGGGGTAAACGGAGATAAAAAGGAATTCTACTTATAATTCAAATAAATAATACAGAAAAAATCGTACAATTTCGCGCCAATGCCTTTTTTTTATTTCTTCTGTAGCTGGAATGCAACGCACACATCATCCTGCCAAAGAGTTCGGCGTTCGGCGCGTTTGGTTCCATTTTTAAAATATATTTTTTTGTTTTTTTAATGGAACAGTAGTAAGTCGATTCTTTATGAATTATGAACAAAGACTTGTGCGTTTTCGAACACCGACGACGAAAATTAAAAAAGGTACTTTTTTCCCCTAGGACAATAAACGCAATTTTAGAACGCTATTATGACGGTCTTTTTGAGCACGAGGAGTGAAAAAAAATTACGATATTTAATATCGATATCGATAAATAATAAATTAATTTACTTTTGACAACATTAAATTTTGAAATGAGTAGTAATAATATCACTACTAATTAACAATTAACAATATTTAATTGAATCCGGAAATATAGGAATTACTTTCCGGAAACATGGGTTATCCATGACTCCATGTTATTCTTTCTTCGCTTAACTTGCTGTCCGAGCCACGGACCAAACTCGGTATGTAATGTGTGGTCACCCATCCATAGACCAACCTAAGCATGCTTATCCTAAAGATCGACCCGAGCGGCTGTTATTATTTTGCCGTGAGCTCCTGAGTGAAACATAAAATATCAAACTGTGATCAATTAACATTAAATCTGGGTAATCTTAATAATTAATTTATTCAAAAATACATTCAAAATGCTAAAAATAATGGTACACCTACCTACCTACCTACCTATTCAAAATAAAATGTCAGTTTAGGATGGACCTTGCAAATAATATGTATTCAATTATCTCTGAGCCAATGCATGGGAAGCAGTGGGCGTTTCAGATTTCATACCAATTCATTCCATTCATATCAAGTTGCTTACTAAGTTCTATTTGATACTGTTTAATTAGTCACCTTAATTAAACATCACACAGTGGGTGGAATTAGATACATCGCAATTCGCATAATGTTAAACTGTTAGCAGGTACTTATTAATAAGCTTTGGAATTTGACACTACTGCTACAAAACGTGATTTCACATTACATAAGTAACTGTCTAATTTCTGTTTTACTACCTCACGACGTAAAAATACATCGATAGGTTTTCATTTCATTTCCTTTTTTTAATGGCACGTACATTTTCCGGATAAATCTCTAAATATCAGTGAATGCCGCAAAATCATAAAACAAAATAGGTACGTTTTCGTAGAACTACACGGTCACACAGAAATAAAAATTGAGAAAAAGACATGTCATTGTGATGGTTGTGGCATCTATACTAACCCGTACTCGGCCATCGTGATAATAAATTAAAATTGTCTCAACACATAACATTAGTCGTAAAAAATAAGTAGGTAAGTAAGTATGACATGTATAGAAATTAGCCCTTTCGTAGTGTGTAACCACGATTTTAGTTCAATAATTTTAAAATTTATCGTTTAAGTGTGGCCTTTAAAGTTTAAACACAGGATGTTTTAAGACAACAAACGTACTTAGCTCGCTTCGGAATCTGAACCATACAAATGCAAAACTTCGGATATCCGTTTCCTAACCACCGCAAACAGCAAACAGCACCGATACCCTCGAAAAATTCTTCACACCACTAATTCAGTTTTTAAAAACAATTTCACATTCAAATTACCCTGAATTCCTCGTCGACGTCCATCTCTGGCAATCGATTTTGCTTCCAAACATTATAAAATCAACACCACAGATAAAAAAAACGAACTGTCACAATCACATCTCCCGCCAAAACGTAACAAGTTTTTGAATAACCCAAACAGTGGCAATGGAACGGCCGCGTTCAGCCAGCGACACGCGTTGCAATGCAATCAAATTACAAATGGCGGCATCCCTCGCGGTAAGGGTTACTGTCGCTCCAAGGTTAATCCAATTACTTCTCCCACTAATAATAACGAGACTCCGCGAGCTCGTGTAAACGTGGCGAACGCAAAAAGAGGTTTATCGATGGCGTTAGAGACTAGAGAGGAGCTTAGGCTCTGAGAATATTTATAGACTGGAGACGGCATAAGACTGGCCTTTAATGCCTCTTGAACACAATGGTGGCAGTTAATACGGTGCTTATAGGGCCAACGTTACATTTGTGACGTGTGAACGTTGATGGAAAAGGCGAAGATGATGATGATGATATCAGATGGGATTATTTATGACTCAGGGTTGACTTGAATGAATGTATCGTTGGTCGATCATAAAATAGCCACACATCACGATTTCCTGGTCATCCATTATTAATATTAGGACTTGAAGGGACTCACTATCACGTGTTTGGCGAAACAAATGCTATTGCTTTTGTGCTTCGCACTTCGAGGACCTACAGTTATAGATGATTATAACGAAACCATCGCGCTTTACGAAAGTAGGTGCTAGGTTAGCAAAGACTGAAATAAACTTAAAGTAGTGCGTCTTGGTAGAAGGTTCAGACCGATGTTGTTCCGAAAAAAAGCAATAAACTAGTCTATTGAATCCGTTACGCAAGTGTGGTTATGTCAACATGCGTACCCGACTGGCCACGAGCTATGCGCACAACCTACAGACTCGGGTACCTTGCGGCATACAGTACCATAGAAGAAAATAATTAAAGAACGCCATGCAACGCAACTGGCGATAGTTATACTCAACCGTAGGAAACGAGGTAACGCGCGCGAGTGTCAGTTACTGTCGCAAGTCGCATCTCCCGACGCTGTGGATCCAACTGAGAAACTCCACATCCAGCCTTTACGCAAGACAACATCCAACTGTCGCCTTAACGCATCAATAGCTTTTATTAGCTCTATTATAAGCTACAGCAGACGAAATACCTCGTAAAAGTTATGAAAAGGCGAGGCGAGGTTTACGACTCGATATCAATTGACGCGAGGCACAATGCTTATCGATTTACATAACTGCTTATTGTGAACGGGATGGAAATCATATTTTTTTGGACGAAAAATCTTGAGGACCTAATTCTTCTACGGAATATCAAGAACCACCAGCTTATTTAAAACGGAAATCTTGCTACTGATACTTTCTGGTAAACGGTTAGTTACCTACTGGATTCCGAGCTACTAGAGCTACATAAATGATATTTATTCAGCAAGTAGGTTTTCTCAAACACTTTTACACGTCATTTTTTTTTTAAACTAGATGGGGCCTGTATTTCGTACCTGACTACTCTGACAAGAAACAGCCGAAACAAACTCAGAGGTCATAGTCTCTTTTGAAGTCCAGACAATCTTGCTTAATTCACATGAGGACAATGCAGATAGTGTCTGAGATGGTCTTTTGAAGAAAGAACCACACAGATTTGAGTAGACCTGTCCAGTACACACATAGGAATAAGATAATTAACAGAAAGTGTCATCATTTGTCTAACTCTTTTCAATTACATTGCCCGGGGTCGTCTAGCTGTATGCTGCTGTGGATATCTCACAAGGAGCATCTGTTTACCTTATACTAATATAACTACTAACATAACTACATCAATTGGAAAGACCGGTTGCCAGACTTTCCAGGCTTTTGAGTACCAAAGATCTTCGAAAGACAGCCAGGACCGACGTAATGTGCTTAGAGAAGAAACAAATGGAAATTAAAGCTATAACGGCATGCTCACAGCATACTTGACTATTCAGTCACAGGACTCGCAGGAACTCAAGCAGGTTGGGGCAGTAAATTCAGACTTGAATAAGTAATACCCAAGGGAACACGAGTCTTGCATGCTGATTCGTGCCTCTCCTATGTAATAACCACAAGTACAGACGGTTAGGTAGTTATACCTGCTTCAAAGATTTATATGCAAGGGCGATGGAGATATAAACCAATACTAAAGATATAAAGAAATACTCTAACATCGGGTCCTTCTTTTTTGGGCTCCACATTAATAAATCAAACTGATCTTGAACAGTTTATTAACCCTAGATCACTAACCTTCGTCAAAACGACGACGCGGACTTGAAAAAAGTGGTATAAATTTTGAGTGCGTCGCCGTACGCATTCCAGATTCCGGCTAATCTCTGTTGACCCGCAGCTCGCGCAGCGTACGGGTGTGTTTTTTGTGTAGGAGCCCTGTGTACGCCGTTTCAGCCACCATGACTCGTCGAATCGACGAAGGTTAGTATTAACGTTATTCTTGCAGAGTTATTTTTCATTCTTTTTTGGTGTTATAATTATTTCGGTGTTTTGTAAACTTTGTACTTAATTTGCCTACATTAAAATAAGAACCTACATTATTTTTATTTGAATATATTTCTATTTTAGATGCGATTCATAAGCATATCATTAGATGATAGTGACAAAGAAAACTGCTCTAAAAGTGAGAAAGAAGACCACCTTGAGGCTAATCCGGCTTATGAAATAGATGGTGAGAAAGAGATTTTTCTGTGACACAATAACTACCTTCAACTGAATACATCCAAGCAAGTAGATCTTCATCAATTGAAGACCCGTTACGTAGTACTTCAGGTCAGCCACACGAATTAATTATTACACCAAAGAGTAATATTATTCGCAATAAAACAAACACAAATGGTCATCAGTGAAACCGAGTTCACGAAGCTCAAACATCGAAAACTTTGCATCAAAAATTAGTCGAGCCACACACGGGACTCACACGGGATAACAGCGATTTCGAATATGCCAAGAACCAGGAAACAGTTTTGAATATCCGAGAGAAGATGCAGTTAGTCTTCCTATCGCCAAAAACAAGAAAAAAATGTGCAATTTGCCCCTCCGCAAGGTGAAGAATGACAAAGAGTTATTGTACCAAGTGCAACAAATCCTTGTGTGGCGAACACAAACTTGACATTTGTCACAAATGTATTAATTGATGGTTTTTTTCTAAAATATTTATTTATTTTGTCGATTTTATTACTTAATTTTAATATGTTAACATTTTTTAAAGTGTTTGTTTTTTTAGTTAATAAGATTTAAGCATTTACAAAAAACTAAAATGTTTAAATGAGTAAAAACTCTGAGCTCAATTAAAAGAATGTAAAGTAATTAAAATATGATATTAGTAAATAAAAAACCCTAAAACATGTTAACAAATGATTATTGTAATAAATAAGTAAAACCCATATAAATATTTTATTCCATAAACCCTTAGAAGCCCCCCTTTTATACGACGTAGCCGAAACGACGAAGGTTAGTAACAAGCGTTGTAAAATAAGGTTAGTGATCTAGGGTTAATATAAGAAGATTAATAACATCACGCCTGTAATGTCTGAAGAATTAGACAGAAGTGCATATGAAGCCGCATTCCAGGGGAGTGAAACTTCATTACATTGGCGTCAAACAAAATTTTCATAGATAGTGCTGCCATCTGTGTGTTTGAGAATACGAACTTCTCAACTGTTTGACTGTTTTACATAAACAGAACAGCGATTTTGGACGATACTAAGATAGCATAGCGGTGTCAGCGGTTGCCTTGTGAATAATGGTTCCCAAGTAGTCAAGAATTACTTTTTGTATTTATTTGGTTGAACAGAATCTAACAGTTTAGGTACACAGTTTTAAAAACGAAAACCAGAGTTGCGCATCTATCTTGTGTATTATATGTATAGTGTATTATCTATGCGGCATTCTCAAGTTAAAAGCGACCCTATTGATATTAATCGCAAACAAATCCCGACTCAGAGCTGACACTGAGAAAATAATATTTGATGGAAAAATCCAATAACAGCTAGACAGAACCTAGAGCAAGATCTTTATTCTGCCACAAGAGAAGGGAAAAGGAATTTGTGTGGAATTAAGAACGAGGACAAAGGGGCCGTTCAAGTATTACGTAAGCACTATAGGGGGGTGGGGGGGTCTTTGTTTTGCTTATTTTGGATGACATGGGGGGTAGGGGAGTCCAGATGATGATTACGTCATCGATAGTTATTTACTTTTTTACACGAATGGCAACCCTCACATTGTCTATGCTTGAAAACGAAACGCATTTTCGGGGATTCCCGCAAATATACACACATACGTTTCGGGTTTCATGGACTGAAGACTGTTAATTTGAATTTAATACGAGTATGTGTACCAAAAAAAAATAAGTTTGTTATGTTCGTAAGATTATAATATTTTTGTCCCTTACTCTAATGTTGATTACTGCATCAGTAAAATCTCATCTCTATTCTAAATCAATTTTCTTATTTTTAAAATTATAATTATAACATTATAATTATAATATAAAAAAATACATTTTTAATTGAAAAATGTTTACGTAAGCGTGGGGGAGGGGGTAAAAGCTTTGCTTACTTTTGCTGACAAGGGGGATGGGGGGGTAAATAATTGTAATAAATCTGCTTACGTAATATTTGAACGGCCCCAAAAATAAATGACGTACAGAAAGAGCCCTGCATTGGCAATTATAATGCCAATTTACTCAACAAAACTGTGACCTAATTTCGGAACACAGACGAAATAAAAAGGAATCAGTCAACTGCTAATTGAAATGCGGAACGAAATGGAGGACAGATAAGAGCTGAAACTTACGTAAATGTAGAACTACTTCACAAATATAAAAAAATAAAGTCGAAGCACTCTCCCCAACATTGCGATCATCTTTTTGTTCTGTACCATACCTGGGAACCTTCTATATTATAATTACGGAGATATTGGGATTCAAAGCACAATGTTTATAGTGCGTTACCAAGAGTCCTACTTTAAACCGTGATTTTTCATGCTTTAGGTTGACGGTTTTGTGAAGGGTGTTTACACCTATACTAATACATTTTAGTAACGCCAAAGTAACTACGCCAAGCGTTACTTGTTTCAAGCGTAACTCAACGCGTCGCAATCGCAAGTCGCCTCTCAGTAACTTCTAGCATGCTCTCAGCAATTCTTTCGTTGGTTTTTTCCGCAGACGCAGTGGCAACACTTGTGTTTCTTGTGAGTGTGGCAAAACTGATGGCTGTTGCGCTGCGTGTCGCGGGTTCGATTGCCGCACGGATCAAATATTGAACGCACCCACGATTACAGAATTCTAGTGTGGGGCGTTCCTCTGGGATAATTTCTAATCTCGCAAAGACGCGGACAAAAACGAATTTATTTAAAAGTACAAGATCCACGTCCTTGGCAACAAAATAAAAAACAGTTTCTGAATTCTAAAGTGAAGCCGGCACGTGTCGCGGCTGACCCTGACTCTAACCAAGGTCACGCAAATTGAATTATACAAATACACAGACACGCTAGACGCTACGTAGGTAACTGGATTTCAACAATACCATGTGTTTGGAAGTCAAGAACGGCAGACGGAGGGTGGCATTTGTCCGGAGACGTGCGATGTAACTAGGGACACAGTAAGGTTTTCGTTTTTTTATGTCGACTTTACCTACTTTTGAATATTTTGTTACAGAATTCAGAATGCGCAAAATGTCGTTAGGGAAGAAAGAGTAGAGAAAAACCAAAGCAATGATGGATGGACTGTGACACTGACAGATGATATGGCTAGGCTAGAAAGGAGGTAACTGCTGTGAAGCCTGTGACGACGAGTAATAGAGTAGTAAGTATGGAAGAAGACATGCTACTTTAGAATATTTGAGCCTAGTAGGTGGTCACGTTGATAGCAGTATCAGTCGGAATTCTGGACTAGTAAGGTTAAAAGGGATGATATATTTGAATGATTTAGAAGTTAGCAAGTTTTTAATCAAAGTTATTCCGGACTAACTTACGCTACAGATGGATCACGGAGTAATTTGGATTTCGGTAGAAAAATATGTGTACAGTATAAGTAGAAGTACCTACGGGTTAGTGGTAGAAGAAAGAAGATCAAATAGAGAAGTTTTGAAGGAGGTTCATTAAGGAAGCTTAAAGTGACAAATAAGTAGTCCGAAAAGTCTTTAGGAACGGACATGAGACATTCAATTAAATAAAGCCCGAAGAAGACCACAATAGAATGGAAAATTACAAAAGAACACAATAGGCAGCATAAATACTATGTATTTAGTATTTGGTGACACAGTGGTCATTGAACCTCGGCCAACGTATTCAGAAGTCCAATTGTACTGTGTAGGTAGATTACAGATCTGTATCGGAACATGTTTTTGTCTGAGCCAAAATACAGCAGACCAGTTTCAATGCTATTCAAATACAACTTTTGATATCGATGAAATAATTTAAAATCTATCAATAAGGTATCCGCACTGGGCCCGCGTGGTAGATTATAGCCCATTCCCTCTCATTGAGAGGAGGCCGTGTCCCAGCAGTGGGAACATTATAGGCTGATGATGATGATGATGATCAATAAGGTATTGTAAAATTTCCAATATGGCACCCAATCATTGAAGTAAATTACTTCCTTTTGTTGGAATATGGTTTGATTATTAAAACTTGCTATTTTATATAAGTCTTATAATTCATTTTACGTTCAGTATTGATTAGTTGTTGACAGATATCGATTACCTTACTTTACCATTTATTTCCTTTCTTAAACAAGCGTTATCTACCATCTACAACTCTCATTTCCCCATTTCTGACGATTTCTTCTTTATAATCAATCTCATCATCGTCGCCTTATAAGATTCCACTGCTACTACGATTACTCTGGCCACCTACTGCGTCCTACTCTTTTGCATGGTGACAATTTAGTCACCAGCATCCATCAGAAGACTGGGGGACTGAGGAGGTAGTGGCTAAATTATAACAGCCGCTCGGGTCGATCTTTAGGTCAAGCCATTACACATCGAGTTTCATCCGTGCTTCGGAAAACACGTTAAGCAGTTGGTACCGGCAGTCATTTGTAGATCTTTGACTGTCGAGGTAGTCAGTGGCTCAAAAAGTCTAACAACCAGTCTTACCAAGGGGTATCGTATTACCCAGTACTATCGGGTTGTAGAGTTCAAATAGGCAGTTGCGCCATGTTAAACACTGCTTGCCATGCTACATGGTTAGACTAGAAGGTTTAAGGAGGTTTTTTTCGATTCGTAAAAAATGGACCCGTTCACAGAGGGGAAGCCAGAAATGGGGAGCGTTATAGGCTAATTCTGTGCTTTCATTTCAAAATGTTCATAATTTATCAACCTTAATGTGAACTTCATCGTCGTCACACTACCCCCTGAATAATTTGTATCCATTTCTTGTCTAAAATGTTTACTTCTTTCCTTTTCACCGCTCTTTGTTTTAAGCAGCCACTTAACGAGCTGCGAGCAAAAGTGCTGCCCTCTAGAGCTAAACTAAACAGTTACTCGACACTAAGCTGTCTCGCTGTGAACTCAGAGACGGAGTTACTCTTTGCTGAGAGGTACCTACGGGTTGCTAATGGAAGCTAAGTACGTTTGTGTTGCTACGGTAGTGAAATAAAGCTGGTGCTTAGTCAGTACTGATTTTTAGAATGCATTGGTTTTCTCTGAATGAAGAACAGATTTCAACATAGGTGGTTAATTTACTGTGGCAATATGATATCGTTTCTTTGACCTAGCGATATTCTCGGACACCTTACAAGACAATCGAGGCTATGAAGACCCCTTTATCAGTTGATTTATGGTGATTCTATCACGAGTAATACACAGAGCTCTGTGTAAATAGACCGAACCCGTTTGTACGACGATGCCTGTCCCTTTCCATATCTATGTGATGGCTTCACAAATCACTGTTTTCATTCTTATGTGAAACCGTTTTCCTATCACCCTGCTCGATGTGACTGGCGGCAGTGTCACGCGTTCAGCGACACGCGCGAGTTTCATTTGTTTCCCTAGCGTGAGTATCTTTGCGTTGTAATTCGTCGGTTAACTCGTGGCAAGATTTGTTTAATTTCTTTCCTCCGTCATCGCTGTTGCAACACGCGCGTCACTTGAGCTTGTTTGTCGTGGCCAAGCGGTTATATTTTTTCTCCAAAAGCCGTATTAAGTATGCGAAAATCTATATAATCTAAGACTCACTTGACATTAAGCTGTCTCTGTATGAGCAGCTTCTTCTCGATCTGCTCTATGGGGAACTGCGGGACCTCGTAGGGGGCTGACAGCTCGTTGGGCAGCTCCCGAGGCGCTTCAGCACCCACTGCACTCGTGGGGCTTTCACTCCCTGTGGACAAGAAGATGGTGTTATAAAAAACTGCAATTTTTAAAGTAGAAAGTTCTTTTTAATATTTGCATAATATCGCGCGTCTCTAGTCACATTTCACCATTTCAAGTCGCATGACATAGGGTCTGAGCCCCTTAACACCAGCTGGGCAGTCGCAGGCGCAAATCTGAACTCATCAGATTTACGCCTGCGACTGAGAAATATCTACTTAATTATAACCTATAACCTTTTACCCTCCGCAGTATTGCGACCAGTTGACGAACGAGTCAGTGGTGTTGGAGATACCGGTGGGTGTTAATAAATACTAGTTTACTGACTATATGTGGACAGCCGGAAAGGATCAGTCGTTGTGGCGATATAGTGGCGTGACAATATTTAAGTTAATAATTAAATTGGATAGGGACTAAATCCCGCAATTTATATGTACCTATAATAAGTATGTATTTACAAAAAGTATATATGATCAACTATTTAGTGTCCACGACACAAGCTTTCCTTAGTGTGGCACTAGGTGGCGCTGTGTGTTAATGTCTAGCGATATTTATTTATTTATGTATTGCGATGGCTGTTTGAGTGTTTTCATCTCCACAATTGAAAAAACTAATTAAAAATTGTAATCAAAACGATACCAAGTCACGGTTAAAAGTTAAAACTTATGAAGTTTTAGAGTACTCAACGAACTAGTTCATAAAGATGAAGTATCCTCCATCAATATAAATTTAATCAATGTGACCTGGATACTCTGAATATTGTTACAACTCCACAAAGAGGCGAGAACTCAATTAAAAAGCACTTCAGTAACGGGATTAATCAAAGAAGAGAAAATAATACAATACACAATGAAATAGCGCGCAACACAAAAGTTATAGATGGGAATATAACGAGCTAAGGGAATAGCGACCGTGCCAAAATCGGCATAGCAACGAAAAAATTGTAGAAAGCAATTTTTTATTATAATATACGTTTACGCGTATATTCTGACTAATGGTAGTTGGCTGCTAATGAGATATTCCATATTCCTTATGGAAAAACTAAATATCAACGTGCCCGATTCGGAAATCGAAGCTAGGGCCTAATGGTCAGCAGTCGCGATCGTGACCACCCATGGTCGCAATCGAATCAAACCAACGGGGCAGTCAATGAGGTGTTTTTAAGCAGTAGAATAATTTATCGATACGAAGTGTTGGTCTAGAATTTTAATCTGTTTTTTCAAATTCCACGTTCAAATTGCCAGCTTTCTTTAATTAGAAGTTACTTATAAAAGTAAAGTACATACTGTAACTGCCAACGTTGGTGACTAGGTCAGCATAGTTGCGTTTTTATTATACGGGTACAGCTGTGTGTCTATCAGCGTTAATTCTATTCATGATTACAGTTGGAAAGTGCCCGCATTTCAGTAGATAACCTAGATCTGTTAATTATCCAACTATAAAATCATCATCTGCACAGCTTTTCCAAAAAAAAAATGGTGTCAAAAATAGCGGACGACTTACGTATGTCCAGATGTATTCACGTAGCAGGTGACGTTATCTTGTTTCCACCAACCCCATGACAAAATCCCGTGAGTATATACAGGATGTATTTCACCTCATCACAAAGCCGTTAACCAAGCATTCTGTACATCAAACTAAGTAACTTTACGCAAAAAATATTGCTAGGAAACAACTTATTTTTTGGGGTTATAAATCATGTTTTGTGGTATAATTCAATGTAACACACTCAAAACATTGTGCGGATGGATGGATTGAACAGTACGGGGGTCGTAGAGATATTAAAGTAAAAATAATGCGATAAAAAGTGGTATTTAAAAAACTTGTCAAAATCTTGCAACTTTGACCCCCAATATCTCCGTAACTAGAAGGTTCCCAGGTATAGTGTGGAACAAAAAAGTGATCAGAATGACAAGGGGAACAATGCCTTTCGTTTTCGTTAAGAGGTGTTTTACACCCTTTATGTATCTAGGATAAAACCGCAATCAAATCAATGTCATCACGACTAATCTGTTACATTACACGTGGCGACAGCGAGCAGCTTCCATGAGGTTTTAATCTCAATAAAGCTAGTGTCAATCAGGAGTAATCTACTGGAGCTAATGGATCAGGATGCCAACTAGATAAGCTCATTTTAATTCTGACATTACCTGAAGACAACATAGATAGGTGCGCTGTTCCGTTCGAAGAATGTAACTTTAAAGAACATTCGGGAGAGTTTTGTCCTAAATTGGTTGGCGGTGTCATGAATTGAGTCGAGTTGCAATTTGGCAAAACTATTCTCATCTCATGGATCTAACATCTAACAGAAATGCGCGTTTATATCTTCGTAGTATAAAACAAAGTTGCTTCTGCTGTCTGTACGCTTACGTCTTTAACTAGATAGATGATTCAAGAGGAAGGTTTTGTGTATAATTATGCTACATTGCACCCGTACGATGGGGTTGGTCTCCACCGATCACAGTATCTGAATTATCACGTTAGCCACGGATCACGGCGAGTTGTATCCACTGATACCGTTATCTGATTGATTCGTTATCGTGTTACCCACTGATCACGATATCAGTGGCGACATGCTGGGGCGGATCGCTGGTGTAGAATAGAAGGTTGTCTGTGTGGGAAAGGCTATCAGAAATATGCAAACGTGCTCGCACGTGTAAATAATCTTTAGCCGCTTCTCGCGGGTGTAGACAAATATACCTACCATAGAATAAAACGTCATCGATCGCAATATTTCGTTGCTTCCTCTTCCTTGTTATTATTTCCAAGATAGGTAGCCCATTTACTAATTATACATAGGTACCTTTATTGAATACAAAGGAAGACCTACCGACCTCTTTAGGTATAAAAGATGGGAATTTTCCGGA